>CAJFCV020000004.1:0-1250000 GCA_904066235.2 Bursaphelenchus xylophilus
TATTCAGACGGAGTAGCCTAAGCCTAAGCCTAAGCCTAAGCCCAAGCCTAAGCCTAAGCCTAAGCCTAAGCCTAAGCCCCTAAGCCTAAGCCCAAGCCTAAGCCTAAGCCTAAGCCTAAGCCTAAGCCTAAGCCTAAGCCTAAGCCTAAGCCTAAGCCTAAGCCTAAGCCTAAGCCTAAGCCTAAGCCTAAGCCTAAGCCTAAGCCTAAGCCTAAGCCTAAGCCTAAGCCTGCCTAAGCCTAAGCCTAAGCCTAAGCCTAAGCCTAAGCCTAAGCCTAAGCCTAAGCCTAAGCCTAAGCCTAAGCCTAAGCCTAAGCCTAAGCCTAAGCCTAAGCCTAAGCCTAAGCCTAAGCCTAAGCCTAAGCCTAAGCCTAAGCCTAAGCCTAAGCCTAAGCCTAAGCCTAAGCCTAAGCCTAAGCCTAAGCCTAAGCCTAAGCCTAAGCCTAAGCCTGGCCTAAGCCTAAGCCTAAGCCTAAGCCTAAGCCTAAGCCTAAGCCTAAGCCTAAGCCTAAGCCTAAGCCTAAGCCTAAGCCTAAGCCTAAGCCTAAGCCTAAGCCTAAGCCTAAGCCTAAGCCTAAGCCTAAGCCTAAGCCTAAGCCTAAGCCTAAGCCTAAGCCTAAGCCTAAGCCTAAGCCTAAGCCTAAGCCTAAGCCTAAGCCTAAGCCTAAGCCTAAGCCTAAGCCTAAGCCTAAGCCTAAGCCTAAGCCTAAGCCTAAGCCTAAGCCTAAGCCTAAGCCTAAGCCTAAGCCTAAGCCTAAGCCTAAGCCTAAGCCTAAGCCTAAGCCTAAGCCTAAGCCTAAGCCTAAGCCTAAGCCTAAGCCTAAGCCTAAGCCTAAGCCTAAGCCTAAGCCTAAGCCTAAGCCTAAGCCTAAGCCTAAGCCTAAGCCTAAGCCTAAGCCTAAGCCTAAGCCTAAGCCTAAGCCTAAGCCTAAGCCTAAGCCTAAGCCTAAGCCTAAGCCTAAGCCTAAGCCTAAGCCTAAGCCTAAGCCTAAGCCTAAGCCTAAGCCTAAGCCTAAGCCTAAGCCTAAGCCTAAGCCTAAGCCTAAGCCTAAGCCTAAGCCTAAGCCTAAGCCTAAGCTCTAAGCCTAAGCCTAAGCCTAAGCCTAAGCCTAAGCCTAAGCCTAAGCCTAAGCCTAAGCCTAAGCCTAAGCCTAAGCCTAAGCCTAAGCCTAAGCCTAAGCCTAAGCCTAAGCCTAAGCCTAAGCCTAAGCCTAAGCCTAAGCCTAAGCCTAAGCCTAAGCCTAAGCCTAAGCCTAAGCCTAAGCCTAAGCCTAAGCCTAAGCCTAAGCCTAAGCCTAAGCCTAAGCCTAACATCAATTGGCTCAGACTTATGCCTTATAATTAGTTTTTATTCATTTTAAATTAAGGATAAACTCATGCCTTATTACGCTAAGACTTCGTCCCTAATATGTCTGTAGTCTGAGCCTAAGCTAACGTAACCACACACGAACGCATAAGTAGCCAAGAAAAAAGGTCATACTTCAGACTTAGGAGAGAGCTTAGAAGTCCAAACAGAGCGCTAAAATAGCCGCTTTCCAACAAGCTAACTCCAAGAGTAGCGGAGAAAGGGAATAAAGGAGCTGAGAATGGTTGAAGCGGCAAGTTCTGGTTATAAGCGGTAGCTATGGATTTATTAATTCGTGCTTACCACAATGTTCACTTCAGAAGGCAGTAGATTGGTAAAAAAAAAATGGAAACACGAAAAAGCAAAATTCTTAAATCGCGCTTTGCAACAGAAAAGGTCGAAAGGGGGACGTTTGTTTGCAATACTAAATTTAATACAAAGTATGCGGAATATAGGGAAGGAATTAGTCGCATTTTTCTAACATTAGAAGCCTAGCTGTACTTAAATCGCAAGAAGAAGGTATAATAGAAACATCAAGGTCGTTGCTTTTATACCAAACGCCGGTTGTGTAACAGCGGCAAGTATAATGGCCCGAACTGCAACTGGAAGGAATGTAATCGCAGATGGATATAATGCGATATTTCGAGGAGTCAAGTGTAATCGTCGGGCAAGAACGGATCAGTACTGTCTGACGGAAATACTCGTTGATGTCAGTGTAGACGTGGTCAACGCGCACTAGCAAATAACGACCAAACCTTAAAAAATGAATAATAAGGAAGTAAGATGTACCGAAATTCATTGGAGAGATGAATAAAGGAATTGCAGGTGTCACAAACGTCAGTAGCCATTGAAAATATGACATCCTCCAAGTACAACGGGTACGCAAAAGTAGGAACCAATACGATCTGGCAGTAACTACAATGAAAGTAATACAGAAGGTTATAAGAGCACGTATTACTTACTTGCGGGGCAAACTCTCGGAACGACAAGAGCAAAAACAACTGTGGACCACAGGCGCGAAAAAGTCCGAAACAAAACGCGAGAAGCCACGGGTAGCAAATATGCACTCTAAGACAATCGCGGCGTCGTCCTGACCAAAGGCAACTACATCAGTCAGAAATGGGCGAAGAAGGACATCGGCGACTGCAGTATGCCGAGTGAAAAGCATAGAAAGCGCCCGTAAGACAGTATCAGTGTGTTCTGCAGAAGTAATAAAACGTCGGATTTGAGGAACTGAATAAAGTAAATTCACGACGCAATTGATAAAACAGGAATCGCCAACGTTTTCTAGGGCTAAGAGGGGGGAGTCCATAGGAGCAGGGGATGGATTGCAAACAACGGGAGCAGAAAGAGGGCCTGAAGAAAAGCGTGATATAAGTTTTATAATGTATTTGATGCCGTTTGAAGGACGATTGACAGAAAAATAATTTCAAACATACTTGAACCGTTATCCATGCCATAACCAACCGATTCCAAACGTGAATACTCGCGCAAAGCAGGTAGGTTTGGCACAAAAACATCAGAACGATACCGAAGAATGTGCAAACCCCCGAAAGAACGCACGCGAGAAAAGGCCACATAAGCAACGGCGGCATGGTTCATTGTGGACATATCCAAAAAAAGTTCAGAGGCGGTTAGGCCTTGGCTTTTGTGGACAGTCAAGGCGTATGCCGGAATAATTGGGAACTGATAGCGCATAATGTACCGTCCTTGGAAAATACCGACCGATGGTCGCTTGTGAAGGCGAAAAGAGGTGCCACCAAAATCAATATCAAGTGTCGTAACGCCAGAACTCGAATAGTTTAAAGATGTTATAAATCCAACCGATCCATTAACATGGGGGAATTCGTTTTTTCGTAACATAACTTTTAAACCTACGCACAGGCGCAGAGTAAGAACAGCCCAGTCACTGAGAACCTGAACTGAGTAAGAACAATATAGAATCGAACTTACGAGGGAATGAAAGCTGGTTGAATTAATATCGCTAATGGCAACATCAACAGCTGGAACGGCTACTAAAGTAAAGTTGAGCTTTGAAATGATGTTAGAATTGAACGTGTTGACTTCAGAATTTGTTCCAAACAACACTATAGCGTCAGGCGATACTAAACGGGAAATGAGAGCATCGAGACAATGGGAAACAATGATGCAACGCTGCAGAGAGTTGAAATCATCAAGTGACAACTGTCCAACCCGCATACGGTGGAGAAAACAACTATACTCCGTATCAGAATGGAAGCGTACTGGGTCGGTAAGGTACACTGGGCGGAACAAGGTCCTAGAAAGTCGATTGAATACTTGACTCAAACAAACCACAAGGAGTTAGCGCCGGCAGAGGAAAAAATGGAAGTAAGTTGATGTTGTGTGACGTCTGCAAAAATTGGAGCTCCTCGGACGGGGGGCAGTTGACACAAATCGCCAGACAAAATTACATTGAGACCTCCAAACGGCTTGTTGACATTCATAATGCACACTAGGCGGGCATGAATTTTAAGCAATAATACATTACTGATCAACGAAACTTCATCAATTATTAAATAACGGACAGAGTTGAAGATGTTGCGACGGATGATTCGCTGCTGGTACGGCAATGGAGTTAGGTAGTCTTCTCCATACGAACTAAAATAGAGTTACCTGTATTACGCGGGGGTTTGCAAAGATGCAAAAGGTGTATAGGGCACGCCACTCAGAACGGCCAATCTCGTTGCAGGTATCTGGCGGACAGTAACAAACCAATCCCGTAAAAGTTGTATGAAATTAAAGCGAAAATATCATGTCTAATGAGATTAACGCACTTGGTACGGACGTAAGCTCAAATGGTTTAAATAATTGAAAAAATGCTCATATTCGGGTTCCAAAATTTTCTACAAATGTATGAAAGCTCAGAACGGCGACATCCGTGAAGGTACACGGTTTACAGTAGGTGGACAAGAAATGGGGTTAATCACCGTTAATTGGATACAAATTTTATAGAAATAGGTTCATTAATGCCGGAGAAATATCTCAAAAGAGGAAGAGTGTTAAGTGGCCCACCTAGTCCGAAAATGCATATAGAATAAGGCATAAAAGCACAAATGAAGACGCGAACATACGTTGTGGAATAATTGATTCCAAGAGCACTATGCAAAGTAATACCATTAATCAAATGCGCGGACCATCCAGAAGGGCCCAAAGCAACCATGTTAGGCATGTTATTACCGACAGAAACAGATGAGGAAGGAGTGTTAAAGAACGATAATAAAAAATTTAAAAGATATGTTTTGCCGCAACCGGGTTCAGCGGTCAGGAACAGCAACAGTTGCGTGGATGACTGAGAAGTGAAATGATCAAAAACCTAGGCAAAACATAAATACAAGAATATGAACTCACCCTGCTAAAAACAGTGCGCTGTTCTGCAGTTAAAGAGCCTTGCAAGCCAACAACAGTGGAAAAATACGAGGCATCATGTACAAGGGAAAGGATGTTGTCATAGAATGGCTGCATAAGCTCTGGTGGTTCAGCAGATTCATCGTCCAACGGAAGGGAAATTGTGGAAGAAAAATCTGTGATAGTGACGGTGTGTTGGCGGACATAAGCTTCCAATTCGGAAAGAGCTTCTTGTTGGAGAGAGGAGCCAGAACACAAAGTGGAACACCACTGCTTCCAAACCGATACAGTTCCTGTGTCGAGGGGTTCCGTTCGCCAAGGCTGCAGAAGAGAGTAGAGGACAAGAAGAAACGCTTACAACAAAAAGGAAAAGTAACCGCCAATAAAAAAGTGCCCGATCAGAAGGATCATCCATATTATAATCATCCAAATGAATGATAGGAACTGTGGGAGTTCTTCGTTTGACTAAATACACTCGTTGCTTGCGGGCAGTTTCATAGAAGGCCAGAGTTTGCAGATCCCGTAAAACAAATCCTGAACCCGTAGACAAGGTGTTGTAGTTATAGAACACAGAGTGAATATTTTGTACGTTGTAAAAACCGGCCAAAGGATCATTACAGAGGATGGGATCAGCAACAGCCGTCGTTGGCAGAACATCTAAAAGACAAGGATACGAAAAGAACAGCTGTCCTACCAATAACAACGGGAGGAGCCACATAGGAAATGTAAAAATTCCGCATGAAACAGAATAAGGAGCAGGACTCCAAGGATAAAGGACGACGAGGATAAAAGTCGTCGAGAACGTTTTCCAGAACAGCAGGATCATCAGGGAATTTCTGTAAAAAATGACAAATTACACATTGGCAGGCACGGAGGCGAGCTACGATAAAGAAGAGCCCATGTAAAAGGTAAAAGATTATAAGACCGTCCTGTTGTGCAATACGAAAAACGTCATGAAGCATTAAATGTTGTACAGGGGTTATGAATTAATATTGAGCCCGACGGCAGCTGTAACGGAAGCCTCACCTGCAGTTCCTCTTTACTACGAAGTCTGCGATACCGGTGACAAGACTTGTAAGTGTTGATGAAGGTACGGTCCGAACTGAACATGAAGTATTTTTTTCCTTGTAATAAAGAAAATGTGGTTTCGTGGAAGGAAACCGGCCGCTTGTTCAGCATGTCTACCGCAACCTGCAGCAACCCTTGAGGGGTAATGTCATCGCAAAGGTTTGAAGCTAATAAAGGAGACTCATCTGACACAGGTTCACTCCTGGTGACATAAGCAGTGACGTAGTCGTAGAGCTTGGAACGGCAGGATGGAACAATAAGTTGCAAGTTTATGTTACAAGAAAGTTGCCGAAGAATAGTTGCGTTATACGAGGAAACATGCTAAACAAATGTATAGCGAGAAGGTAGCCTTACTTGTTCAGCAGAGGCGCGGCGAAGGGAATAACCGATCAAAACATCATCCTCGTTATAGTCAAGACGCAACGTCTGACAAACAGGCTGAGGGAACTTAAACCGACAGTAACCATGCCCAAATTGATCAAGCCGCCAACAAGTAGCATTGTGAGAAGGCTCATGCAAAAGATGCTGTCGGACTAGGGAAATTAAGTGGAGATCATCGATAGGGAGTTCGCAAGTGATGTGTTGATTAATGTATGAGCGGATGTATGGTTCGTTGGAAGCAGTAAGAGATGGGAAGCCGTCAACCCACAAAAGAATATGAACATGAAGAGCTCCACATTTTTGAAATTCAAATTTTAAATAATAATGTCGAATAGCACCAAGTGGGCCGTTATCCGAAACGATAAAATGTGTAATGTACTCCACATAGAAGTTATAAAAATACCTGAAACGTCAAAGCTAGAGCACTTGAAGCGAAGAAGCGTTTTATTTAAATTTCTTCGTGCACACTCCGCCCAGTGAGCTAAAGAAATTAGGACAAAACAGTTTGTTTTGAAAGCAGTCGCTAGAAAATATAAAGGGCCAGCTACAGAGGAAAGCAGATGAATAGGAAACTAGCCGAAGTGCCACCGCAGAAATCTAAATAAAGAGGACGCAGACGTGGATCAATCGGAAAAATGAATGAATTGCTTACTCAACAGAAAAATATGGGCACTTTGCAACGTAGGTATGAATGTTGAAAGGAGTTACCACAGCCCCAAAAACGTTTTTGTAGATCTGAAGATGATGAGGATCCTTGTAGTTTTGGCTAAGTGTTAACAAAAGGGTCGGATGCCCAAAAGTGGAAACATATCCCAGCAAATCTCGACGTACAGTACCCCAATAACTTAATTCGCCACGAATGTTGCGCAATAAATATGACATCAAAATGCACGTCGTCGTGTCGCCACTTTCAATACTAGTCAAAACCGTCCGCGCTGTCCGGATACGATCTGTTAACATCGAACAATTCGCAATAGCACGTCGGATTTCCTCTTGCTCGATCATGCCTTTCGCAAACATAATGTATTCAAGAGACATTGCAAAACGCAAATCCTTGTTTCGTAGACGGCAAGAAAAATACTCCTAAAAGTAAATAGGGGTGGAATGAAAAAAAGGAAGATTCGCATATAATGGGAAACAAAAAAGTTGTTCGTCTACTATAAATAGTAAGCAGAAGCAGGATAAAGAATACCTTTAGAGTTAAGGGTTGCGCACGGGTGTATGAGAATCCGAACCGGCCACTGGGAAATAAGTATGGAAAACATTTTTCTTCCAAGAAAGGCATCGTATACAACAGAGGCTGGGACGTTAGACGAGTCAGGTTAAATACTTGCACTGCCGTACCAGGGAGACCAGCATAGTTGTTACAGACAGCTGATTGGACGACGGAAGATTTTGTCAGAACACGTGAAGCGTCGTCTCCGGGCGAAACGACGCGACGTGAAAGATCGACAGTCGCAAAAAGATCATTCCCACTGTCTTTAAAATGTTGTAAGCAAGCATAAATGACCGGCAATCGGACGTCTTGAAGGGCGTGCAGTTCTATAAAAGCCGAATAAAAAAGCAAATAAATGAAAACGGAATTGAAATTGAAAAGAATACCATTGATACGTAATTGAATGTGAGCAGGATCCAGCAAGGAGGAAGACGTATGTTGAAACTCAGAAAGGACATCAATGTAAGATTGAATAGGACTCGGCAAGAGCACCATAACGCCGGATTTGCAAACAGTTTGAGTGCGCTGTCCATGGCGATTGGTGCCAACAAAGCGACGTTGAACTGGATGTACAAGTTCCAGAAAGCACTTTTCAAATGGCAAAAGATGTTGCATAAAAGAAGGCAAGGGGTCCAAGGACAAACCATTATATATTGAAAAGCGAGGCACCAGGTCTCGACGTAAAGCAGTCCAGCAAGAGCGACAAACCACAGGCTCCGAAGGCAAGGTATCTGCAATAAGATAATATGAAGGTGAAGAAACAGAGGAAAATGCCAATGCTGGGGGAGGTATTCAGCACACAGCTAAGCGCGTCTGTGGATAATAAAATATTAAGTATTTGTTTAAGTCAGTAGTATCATAGTAATTACATCAAAGTAACTTGAGTTAATGGCCGCATTTCTAAAGACCGTAATTTCCGCATTTCGCGATCCCTGAAAGCGCGAGCCTGGTTTTTGCTAACAGTATAATCGGATATATTCACTGAGCCCGAAGAGGTTGAGAGGAGCGATGAGACAAAACAAGTAAAAGGATTACCACCAAAATCGATAGCCGTGAATTGCAACAGCTGCTGACATGATCGAATGAATAAAACACTCCTACGCTTCCATTGATGACAAACATCGCAAGCGTATGGATAAACGTTGAGTAGGAGAAGGTCAAGAGCAGAGGCGTCACGATTGTCTTGACGGGTCAATTTCATATGACGACCAACAAAACGACCAGCGCGTAAAAACCGAGGCGAGACATCCGGGTCCACAACATCGCCAAATGCTACGGGAGTTCAGTTATTAGCATATCAAGAACCTACATGGTACCCAATCTTCATCATCATCGTCTTCATGATTGGAAGTAACGGGCGTAGAAGAAAGAGAGGGAACAGATGGAGGGGACGAATCGGAAAGTTCACCTACCGCCGGACTTCCACTAGCAGGAGTAGAAAACAAAGGAAATGCATGGTTTTTACGAAAATAATCATGTATATGCTTGAAACGATCAAACTCGCAAGTACAGGCCAAAAGGAAGGAAGATGGTAGGACATGCCAATGCAAAATGACTTGCATACGTAGACCTTTACTACAGGTAGCATGGGCCGCACGTCGTAAGCTTGGAAGCTAAAAAAACAAACTAAACGTTAAAAGGTAAAGCCTGGTAACGTACATCATCGGATGGGAATTCTCGCAACTGGTTACCAGTGAGACTGACAACGTGCACATTTCGGTCGCCAAGGATACCAATGAGAAGCAGAAGATCAGTGGCCAGATGCACAAGCGAAACCCCACAGACACAATCCGCGAAGTTGTGTTCGTAAAAAGAGGTCCACTGGCGATGTGACCAATGAAGACACCCGGGTTGACCTATGAAACGCGTGGTCGAAGTAGTGCTGTAAGAGAAAAAATTAAAGAAACCAATGCATAATGGGGGTCTTAAAGCTGATCGTGAGCTGAAGATATGAGTTAAGGACAACCACATACCGCAAGTGTTGGAGTATGAGTGCATCGTCGGACGAAGGAACCATCATAAATCGGAAAAATAGATGAGAAGATCTCTGTGTATACACTGACAATATTAAAAGATGAGAAACTGAAAACTCGGACGGTGACGACGAATCTACGATAAATATAACGGCTACAAGAACCTCAACGTAATAAGTAGAAAACCAAAGAAATTGGGCGGTGAACACTTTAATGAGAACAAATGATAACAAAATGGTGAGATGGTAAAACGTATGTTAGAAAAAAGAATTGAATTGAAACCTGAGCGTTTTGAAAAATATGTAAACCAAAAAGTTATTGACCCCAGGAGTGATCATGAACAACGACATTAGAGGGACCAGGTTGGGAAGCAAGACAACCGCTGCCCGAAAAGATACTATTGAAATCAATAGAATCAAACGAATCATCATACAACGAGTTAGGAGTTGATGGGGACTGACCTAAAACATACGATATTTTAGTTCCACCGTTATAACATACGGTGTGCACCTTTATGTAAATGTCCGAATTTCAAGTACACCAAATTGTAAAAAAACATACATGCAGTACCACAAGGAAGAATGGGGGCACTGGAGGGACCATCGACAGAGTCAACAACGGCATCAATAAGCTTCACCAAGGTACCAGCCACGAGAGTATCTGAACAAAGGGCATTAAAAAAGGAATTTTATATACCTAGTGTAAACAGCACGGGATCCGTGGAGGTTGGAATATCGCAGGCTCGAGGTGGAGACACGACAGTAGAAGGCATACCTCGAGCAGAACGCTTAGTCAAATTCTTTTTCACGCCAGAATGGGGACGTGCAGAAACCACAGTAGAATGACGTTTCAGCTGACCAGACACAGATTGACGCGCAGACGGGATGGAACCAGAATGCGCGCTTGGTGGAATAAAAGCTGCTGGAGGACGATCCGTAGCCTGAGTGAGAGGGCGATCAGAGCGGTGGGTCGAAGAATTCAGAGCAGAACGACCGGGCGACAGATTCGGATAGACAAGGACGGGAGAACGAACAGAGGGGGACGTCTGAAGCCAACCATCGATAGCAGAATTGAACACAAAAGAGAGCACGGCGACGGGTAAAACAAGACGTGGGACCATGGGAATGTTGAGACCACAAAGTTCCAAATAGTGTCTGACGTTAGGGTAGTTCCCCGCATCAACGTTTCGAAACCTCAGCTTGCTAAAAACAAAACATAAAACGAAAAAGTAACCGAGAAAAAAAAACTTACAACTGATCACTGTACACCGCGTGCAAATACACGTAGTGGGAGGAAGGAGCGGCAAGAAAGGCGGGAAGAAGACGCCTGCGAAAACGGGTGCAGAGAGCATCAACCGACCGGAGGGTATTCATTGCTGTAGAAAGCCAACTCCAATTTGAAGGAGTCCCTAAATGGAAGCCAGCCAAACAACCTTGCTGGATTAAAACATCGCCGTATTTCAGGATGAGATCGTCCGAAACAGGATCGCTTGGCATACGGGTGATGGCAGATGACATGGTAGCTGTAAAAAAAGTAACACAAGGAAATGAGAATAAAAAGTAGTAGATGTAAAGGGAGGTTTAACCCATCAGATTCGTGACAGAAGGAAAAAATGACGAGGTTATTTATTAAAAATATGGAGTAACAGATAAAAGCAAAATAATTCCACGATGACACGTTGAGGAAGTCCATAGCGTGTGGGTATGAAGTTGAAAAAATGACACCAAAAACGAATAACCGAGGACGATGACGTCTGCAAAAATAAAGCATAATATGTATTATAAATGCACAAAACGGCGTGTTTGCAAGTAATAAGGGTTTAAATGAACAAGAAGAGCTTAGCAACCACAAGGCAACGTTATGAACAAAAGGGGGGTTTTCAGGAGGGAAGCACACGCTTACAGATGACAACAAGCAGACGTAGAGGTCCAAGGTCCAATTGGCAGGGGGGCGGAGAACGGAAAAACGGCGACGAAAAAACCTCTGAAAATACACACAGAATATGTAACAGTCGGACCGTCCTAATTGGGAACTGGTTTTTTTTGTTGTTTACAGGATGAACGAAATAAACAAAGCTTACCCAAAAAGGAGGGAAGATCGAAACGAGTGGAAAAACGCACGTAGGAGTGGAAGATCCAAGTGTATTCGCAGGATCAACGTGATGGCACGGCACATAGAGGAAGGGTGGGAAGGAAACAGTCACCGGAAAAAAATGCATGTCGTTGGCCACTGAGGGAAAAGAGTAAAAAACATCTACTGTGTTTAAAATAAACATACCAAACATAATGGAGAAGAAATCAGCGAGCAAGCAGACGTAGATATCAACGGTCTATTTGGCAGGTGGGCTGTAGGGGGGAAAAAAGAAACCCTGAAAATGCTTACTGATTATGTAACACTCACACCGCCCAAAGAGGGTATTTTTGTTTACATGATAAACGAAATAAATGAAACTTACCCAAACAGGTGGAATATTGGAGTCAATGCAAAGTAGAAGGCCTACTGATCCAAGTAGCAGTCGCGGGGTCCACGTGACGGCACACAACACACAACACAGGGGAAGGGAGGAAAGGAAGTAGTTATCCAAAAATTTCTTTTTTCTTTTTCATTTTAAAATGACTGCAGGCTCTGAGCGTCGCAATTGAAGTACCTCCCTTGTAAGGTTTGAAAAATTTCAAAAAATTATTTTTTAACACTACTGCTTAAGGAAAACAATATTTTTTTTTAAGATATACGCGAGATCCCTAGCTCGCGCTTTGCAGAAACAACCGAGCTTTTTAGATCGAAGGTCGACGAAAATTTAAGACTTTGCCGGATTTCGGCACGAAAAGTTCATGCCTATTTCAACCGTAAAGGGGAACGTTTATACAAAAAATCAAAATTTTCCGCACGAAACTGCCAAAGTTATGACCAAAAAGCGCTTTTCTCTCTGACCGCTCTCCACGTTTAGCGTGCTCTCTCGGCGCTCAGATTTTGACGAAACTTGGCACAAATTTAGAGTAATGTTTGCTAAGATATATGCGAGACCCTAGCTCGCGCTTTGCAGAAACAACCGAGACTTTTAGATCGAAAGTCGACGAAAATTTACGACTTTTTGCCGAATTTCGGCACGAAAAGTTTCATGCCTATTTCAACGGTAAAGAATAACGGTTCTACAAAAAATCAATTTGTTCCGCACGAGACTGCCAAAGTTATGACCAAAAAGCGCTTTTCTCTCTGACCGCTCTCCACGTTTAGCGTGCTCTCTGGGCGGCAAAAATGGTTCGATATCTCGGCGGCGCCCGCAAAGCGCGAGCTAAAACTGGCAGGAATTGATATTTAGTCGATCCCCGACGTGTGTGCAAAATTTTAAGAAAACTCGAAAACCCCTAAAACGAGTATTTTTCAAAAAATTTTAAAAAAGTAACAGCGGAAGTACTCCAAGTGCGACGCTCAGATGTTGACGAAACTTGGCACAAATTTAGAATAATTTTTGAGGCTAAGGTAGTACAGCCCCCAGTCCAGTTTAGCCCCCCCCATGACCCAGTACAACCCCCCTCATCCATTCTGAACCCCAAAATTTATTTCAAAGAATTAATCCAAGTTGTATGGTCCAGCACAAGCCCCCTACGTTTTAGATCAAGCCCCTTACGTTTTAGATCAAGCCCCCTACGTTTTAGGTCAAACCCCCAACGTAGTAGATGAAACCCCCACTTACATTTTTGTATTATTCTAATTTGTTCATTATGTGGCGTGTGAAACGGGCAAAACAGTGGGGGTTTGAACTACCTTTCGTGGGGGCTCAACTAAAGAAGCCCCTAATTTTTTCTAAGATATATGCGAGACTCCTAGTTCGCGCTTTGCAGAAACAACCGAGATTTTTAGATCGAAAGTTGACGAAAATTTAGGACTTTTTGCTGAATTTCGGGCCGAAAAGTTTCATGCCTATTTCAACCGTAAAGGATAACGTTTCTACAAAAATATTGACGAAACTTGGCACAAATTTAGAATAATTTTTGCTAAGATATATGCGAGACTCCTAGCTCGCGCTTTGCAGAAACAACCGAGATTTTTAGATCGAAAGTGGACGAAAATTTAGGACTTTTTAGAAGGCCTACTGATCCAAGTAGAAGTCGCGGGGTCCACGTGACGGCACACAACACACGACACAGGGGGAGGGAGGAAAGGAAGTAGTTATCCAAAAATTTCTTTTTTCTTTTTCATTTTAAAATGACTGCAGGCTTTGAGCGTCGCAATTGAAGTGCATCCCTTGTAAGGTGTGAAAAATTTCAAAAAATTACTTTTTAACACTACTGCTTAAGGAAAACAATATTTTTTTTAAGATATATGCGAGACCCCTAGCTCGCGCTTTGCAGAAACAACCGAGATTTTTAGATCGAAAGTCGACGAAAATTTAGGACTTTTATGACCAAAAAGCGCTTTTCTCTCTGACCGCTCTCCACGTTTAGCGTGCTCTCTGGGCGGCAAAAATCGTTCGATATCTCGGCGGCGCCCATCGAAAGTGGACGAAAATTTAGGACTTTTTAGAAGGCCTACTGATCCAAGTAGAAGTCGCGGGGTCCACGTGACGGCACACAACACACGACACAGGGGGAGGGAGGAAAGGAAGTAGTTATCCAAAAATTTCTTTTTTCTTTTTCATTTTAAAATGACTGCAGGCTTTGAGCGTCGCAATTGAAGTGCATCCCTTGTAAGGTGTGAAAAATTTCAAAAAATTACTTTTTAACACTACTGCTTAAGGAAAACAATATTTTTTTTAAGATATATGCGAGACCCCTAGCTCGCGCTTTGCAGAAACAACCGAGATTTTTAGATCGAAAGTCGACGAAAATTTAGGACTTTTATGACCAAAAAGCGCTTTTCTCTCTGACCGCTCTCCACGTTTAGCGTGCTCTCTGGGCGGCAAAAATCGTTCGATATCTCGGCGGCGCCCGCAAAGCGCGAGCTAAAACTGTCAGGAATTGATATTTAGTCCATCCCCGACGTATGTGCAAAATTTTAAGAAAACTCGAAAACCCCTAAAACGAGTATTTTTCAAAAAATTTTAAAAAATTAACAGCGGAGGTACTCCAAATGCGACGCTCAGATTTTGACGAAACTTGGCACAAATTTAGAATAATTTTTTCTAAGATATATGCGAGACTCCTAGCTCGCGCTGTGCAGAAACAACCGAGATTTTTAGATCGAAAGTCGACGAAAATTTAGGACTTTTATGACCAAAAAGCGCTTTTCTCTCTGCCGCTCTCCACGTTTAGCGTACTCTCTCGGCGGCAAAAATCGTTCGATATCTCGACGGCGCCCGCAAAGCGCGAGCTAAAACTTTCAGGAATTGATAGTTAGTCCATCCCCGACGTGTGTGCAAAATTTTAAGAAAACTCGAAAACCCCTAAATTGAGTATTTTTCAAAAAATTTTAAAAAATTAACAGCGGAGGTACTCCAAATGCGACGCTCAGATTTTGACGAAACTTGGCACAAATTTAGAATAATTTTTTCTAAGATATTTGCGAGACTGCTAGCTCGCGCTTTGCAGAAACAACCGAGATTTTTAGATCGGAAGTCGACGAAAATTTACGACTTTTTGCCGAATTTCGACACGAAAAGTTTCATGCCTAGTCAACGGTAAAGAATAACGGTTCTACAAAAAATCAATTTTTTCCGCACGAAACTGCCAAAGTTATGACCAAAAAGCGCTTTTCTCTCTGACCGCTCTCCACGTTTAGCGTGCTCTCTGGGCGGCAAAAATCGTTCGATATCTCGGCGGCGCCCGCAAAGCGCGAGCTAAAACTGTCAGGAATTGATATTTAGTCCATCCCCGACGTATGTGCAAAATTTTAAGAAAACTCGAAAACCCCTAAAACGAGTACTTTTCAAAAAATTGTAAAAAATTAACAGCGGAAGTACTGCAAGTGCGACGCTCAGATGTTGACGAAACTTGGTACAAATTTAGAATAATTTTTTCTAAGATATATGCGAGACTCCTGGTTCGCGCTTTGCAGAAACAACCGAGATTTTTAGATCGAAAGTTGACGAAAATTTAGGACTTTTTGCTGAATTTCGGGCCGAAAAGTTTCATGCCTATTTCAACCGTAAAGGATAAAGTTTCTACAAAAATTTTGACGAAACTTGGCACAAATTTAGAATAATTTTTGCTAAGATATATGCGAGACTCCTAGCTCGCGCTTTGCAGAAACAACCGAGATTTTTAGATCGAAAGTGGACGAAAATTTAGGACTTTTTAGAAGGCCTACTGATCCAAGTAGCAGTCGCGGGGTCCACGTGACGGCACACAACACACGACACAGGGGAAGGGAGGAAAGGAAGTAGTTATCCAAAAATTTCTTTTTTCTTTTTCATTTTAAAATGACTGCAGGCTCTGAGCGTCGCAATTGAAGTGCATCCCTTGTAAGGTTTGAAAAATTTCAAAAAATTACTTTTTAACACTACTGCTTAAGGAAAACAATCTTTTTTTTTAAGATATATGCGAGACCCCTAGCTCGCGCTTTGCAGAAACAACCGAGATTTTTAGATCGAAAGTCAACGAAAATTTAGGACTTTTATGACCAAAAAGCGCTTTTCTCTCTGCCGCTCTCCACGTTTAGCGTGCTCTCTCGGCGGCAAAAATCGTTCGATATCTCGACGGCGCCCGCAAAGCGCGAGCTAAAACTTTCAGGAATTGATAGTCAGTCCATCCCCGACGTGTGTGAAAAATTGTAAGAAAACTCGAAAACCCCTAAATTGAGTATTTTTCAAAAAATTTTAAAAAATTAACAGCGGAGGTACTCCAAATGCGACGCTCAGATTTTGACGAAACTTGGCACAAATTTAGAATAATTTTTTCTAAGATATTTGCGAGACTCCTAGCTCGCGCTTTGAAGAAACAACCGAGATTTTTAGATCGAAAGTAGACGAAAATTTAGGACTTTTATGACCAAAAAGCGCTTTTCTCTCTGCCGCTCTCCACGTTTAGCGTGCTCTCTCGGCGGCAAAAATCGGTCGATATCTCGACGGCGCCCGCAAAGCGCGAGCTAAAACTTTCAGGAATTGATAGTTAGTCCATCCCCGACGTGTGTGAAAAATTTTAAGAAAACTCGAAAACCCCTAAATTGAGTATTTTTCAAAAAATTTTAAAAAATTAACAGCGGAGGTACTCCAAATGCGACGCTCAGATTTTGACGAAACTTGGCACAAATTTAGAATAATTTTTTCTAAGATATTTGCGAGACTCCTAGCTCGCGCTTTGCAGAAACAACCGAGATTTTTAGATCGAAAGTAGACGAAAATTTACGACTTTTTGCCGAATTTCGACACGAAAAGTTTCATGCCTAGTTCAACGGTAAAGAATAACGGTTCTACAAAAAATCAATTTTTTCCGCACGAAACTGCCAAAGTTATGACCAAAAAGCGCTTTTCTCTCTGACCGCTCTCCACGTTTAGCGTGCTCTCTGGGCGGCAAAAATGGTTCGATATCTCGGCGGCGCCCGCAAAGCGCGAGCTAAAACTGTCAGGAATTGATATTTAGTCCATCCCCGACGTATGTGCAAAATTTTAAGAAAACTCGAAAACCCCTAAAACGAATATTTTTCAAAAAATTGTAAAAAATTAACAGCGGAAGTACTCCAAGTGCGACGCTCAGATGTTGACGAAACTTGGTACAAATTTAGAATAATTTTTTCTAAGATATATGCGAGACTCCTAGTTCGCGCTTTGCAGAAACAACCGAGATTTTTAGATCGAAAGTTGGCGAAAATTTAGGACTTTTTGCTGAATTTCGGGCCGAAAAGTTTCATGCCTATTTTAACCGTAAAGGATAACGTTTCTACAAAAATTTTGACGAAACTTGGCACAAACTTAGAATAATTTTTTCTAAGATATATGCGAGACTCCTAGCTCGCGCTTTGCAGAAACAACCGAGATTTTTAGATCGAAAGTCGACGAAAATTTAGGACTTTTTGCCGAATTTCGGCACGAAAAGTTTCATGCCTATTTCAAGCGTAAAGGATAACGTTTCTACAAAAAATAATTTTTTTCCGCACGAAACTGCCAAAGTTATGACCAAAAAGCGCTTTTCTCTCTGCCGCTCTCCACGTTTAGCGTGCCCTCTCGGCGGCAAAAATCGTTCGATATCTCGGCGGCGCCCGCAAAGCGCGAGCTAAAACTGTCAGGAATTGATATTTAGTCCATCCCCGACGTATGTGCAAAATTTTAAGAAAACTCGAAAACCCCTAAAACGAATATTTTTCAAAAAATTGTAAAAAATTAACAGCGGAAGTACTCCAAGTGCGACGCTCAGATGTTGACGAAACTTGATACAAATTTAGAATAATTTTTTCTAAGATATATGCGAGACTCCTAGTTCGCGCTTTGCAGAAACAACCGAGATTTTTAGATCGAAAGTTGGCGAAAATTTAGGACTTTTTGCTGAATTTCGGGCCGAAAAGTTTTATGCCTATTTTAACCGTAAAGGATAACGTTTATACAAAAATTTTGACGAAACTTGGCACAAATTTAGAATAATTTTTTCTAAGATATATGCGAGACTCCTAGCTCGCGCTTTGCAGAAACAACCGAGATTTTTAGATCGAAAGTCGACGAAAATTTAGGACTTTTTGCCGAATTTCGGCACGAAAAGTTTCATGCCTATTTCAAGCGTGAAGGATAACGTTTCTACAAAAAATAATTGTTTTCCGCACGAAACCGCCAAAGTTATGACCAAAAAGCGCTTTTCTCTCTGCCGCTCTCCACGTTTAGCGTGCTCTCTCGGCGGCAAAAATCGTTCGATATCTCGGCGGCGCCCGCAAAGCGCGAGCTAAAACTGTCAGGAATTGATATTTAGTCCATCCCCGACGTATGTGCAAAATTTTAAGAGAACTCGAAAACCCCTAAAACGAATATTTTTCAAAAAATTGTAAAAAATTAACACCGGAAGTACTCCAAGTGCGACGCTCAGATGTTGACGAAACTTGGTACAAATTTAGAATATTTTTTTCTAAGATATATGCGAGACTCCTAGTTCGCGCTTTGCAGAAACAACCGAGATTTTTAGATCGAAAGTTGGCGAAAATTTAGGACTTTTTGCTGAATTTCGGGCCGAAAAGTTTTATGCCTATTTTAACCGTAAAGGATAACGTTTCTACAAAAATTTTGACGAAACTTGGCACAAATTTAGAATAATTTTTTCTAAGATATATGCGAGACTCCTAGCTCGCGCTTTGCAGAAACAACCGAGATTTTTAGATCGAAAGTCGACGAAAATTGAGGACTTTTATGACCAAAAAGCGCTTTTCTCGCTGCCGCTCTCCACGTTTAGCGTGCTCTCTCGGCGGCAAAAATCGTTCGATATCTCGACGGCGCCCGCAAAGCGCGAGCTAAAACTTTCAGGAATTGATAGTTAGTCCATCCCCGACGTGTGTGCAAAATTTTAAGAAAACTCGAAAACCCCTAAATTGAGTATTTTTCAAAAAATTTTAAAAAATTAACAGCGGAGGTACTCCAAATGCGACGCTCAGATTTTGACGAAACTTGGCACAAATTTAGAATAATTTTTTCTAAGATATTTGCGAGACTCCTAGCTCGCGCTTTGCAGAAACAACCGAGATTTTTAGATCGAAAGTCGACGAAAATTTACGACTTTTTGCCGAATTTCGACACGAAAAGTTTCATGCCTAGTTCAACGGTAAAGAATAACGGTTCTACAAAAAATCATTTTTTTCCGCACGAAACTGCCAAAGTTATGACCAAAAAGCGCTTTTCTCTCTGACCGCTCTCCACGTTTAGCGTGCTCTCTGGGCGGCAAAAATCGTTCGATATCTCGACGGCGCCCGCAAAGCGCGAGCTAAAACTTTCAGGAATTGATAGTTAGTCCATCCCCGACGTGTGTGCAAAATTTTAAGAAAACTGGAAAACCCCTAAATTGAGTATTTTTCAAAAAATTTTAAAAAATTAACAGCGGAAGTACTCCAAGTGCGACGCTCAGATTTTGACGAAACTTGGCACAAATTTAGAATAATTTTTTCTAAGATATATGCGAGACTCCTAGCTCGCGTTTTGCAGAAACAACCGAGATTTTTAGATCGAAAGTCGACGGAAATTTAGGACTTTTTGCCGAATTTCGGCACGAAGAGTTTCATGCCTATTTCAACCGTAAAGGATAACGGTTCTACAAAAATTTTGACAAAACTTGGCACAAATTTAGAATAATTTTTTCTAAGATATATGCGAAACTCCTAGCTCGCGCTTTGCAGAAACAACCGAGATTTTTAGATCGAAAGTCAACGAAAATTTAGGACTTTTTGCCGAATTTCGGCACGAAGAGGTTCATGCCTATTTCAACCGTAAAGGATAACGTTTCTACAAAAAATCAAATTTTTCCGCACGAAACTGTCAAAGTTATGACTAAAAAACGCTTTTCTCTCTGACCGCTCTCCACGTGTAGCGTGCTTTCTCGGCGGCAAAAATCCTTCGATATCTCGCCGGCGCCTGCAAAGCGCGAGCTAAAACTTTCGGGAATTGATACTTATTCTCTACCCCACGTGTGTGCAAAATGTAAAGAAAATCTGAGCGTCGCACTTGAAGTCCCTTGTAAGTTTGGGAAAATTTCAAAAAATTACTTTTTAACACTACTGCTTAAGCTAAACTAGTAAGTTTCAGAAAAAGTGAACATCATTTTCGAAATCAGCACCCTCGAAAACCCCTAAACCGAGTATTTTCGGAATAATATAAAAAAATTACTTTTTAACACTACTGCGGAAGGAAAACTAGTAAGTTTCAGAAAAAATTAACATTATTTTCGAAATCAGCACCCTCGAAAACCCCTAAATCGAGAAATTTTGAAGAAAGTTCAAAAAATTTTAACAACCACTTCCCCCTATGTGTGTGTGTGTGTTTTCGGTGCATTGTCACCAAATATAATAGTAGTGTACCCGAGCGGGATTTGGGTGTGGCATCACCGGTCATTACTTCGGGTGCCACGTAGAGGAATATAGAGATTGAACCGAACGAGTGGAATTTTCAAACCTTCTCATGCAAACAGGGAGAAGTTTTTGGTATGGGGTAAAAACGCGAATTGGCTTCTCGAGCCACCTCTGAAATCGGCGTGCTCTCTCGTGAAAAAAAGCAAAAGAATTGGCATAACTCGGCGGAGAGTGACGATAAAAAGACGGGACAAAAAACAAAAAACATGCAAATTGTATTCTCCTTCTTATGGATGCAGAGTATTTAGAATTGAACACGATTAACGGTCAAGCGGCCCGAAAACCCCACTAAAATGACCGTTATCCCGGATTTTCTCAAAAAACAAAGACGCAAAAATTTTTTTTCTATTTTTCCCATGATTAGTGGACGATCAGCGGTCGAACAAGCCCACTCCCGACCTTAACGGACGAAAAAAATGAAAATAGCCCGAGGAAAGTTTGCATAATTTGCATAAAAAACAAAGCTGTAAAAAAATTTTTTCTATTTTTCACATGATTAGTGGACGATCAGCATTCGAACAAGCCCACTCCCGACCTTAACGGACGAAAAAAATGAAAATAGCCCGAGGAAAGTTTGCATAATTTGCATAAAAAACAAAGCTGTAAAAAAAATTTTTCTATTTTTCACATGATTAGTCGACGATCAGCGTTCGAACAAGCCCACTCCCGACCTTAACGGACGAAAAAAATTAAAATAGCCTGAGGAAAGTTTGCATAATTTGCATAAAAAACAAAGCTGTAAAAAAATTTTTTCTATTTTTCACATGATTAGTGGACGATCAGCGTTCGAACAAGCCCACTCCCAACCTTAACGGACGAAAAAAATGAAAATAGCCCGAAGAAAGTTGCATAATTTACATAAAGAACAAAGGGGTAAAAATTTTTTTCTATTTTTCCCACCATGACGGCACCCAGCGCTTTCGAATGAGCCCAATCCGGGGATGAACGGACAAAAAATGGAAAGCCGCAAAAATGCAAAGTTTGCCGAATTTGCATAAAAGACAAGGGTGTAAAATTGTTTTCTATTTTTCCCACCATGACGGCACCGAGCGCTTTCGAAGGAGCCCACTGCGGGGCTTAACGGACAAAAAATAGAAAGCCGCAAAAATGCAAAGTTTGCATAATTTGCATAAAAAAGAAAGGTCTAAAAATTTTTTTCAATTTTTCCCATGATTAGTGGACGATCAGCGTTCGAACAAGCCCACTCCCGACCTTAACGGACGAAAAAAATGAAAATAGCCTGAGGAAAGTTTGCATAATTTGCATAAAAAAGAAAGGTGTAAAAATGTTTTCTATTTTTCCCACCAAGACGGCACCCAGCGCTTTCGAATGAGCCCAATCCGGGGATTAACGGACAAAAAATGGAAAGCCGCAAAAATGCAAATTTTGCCGAATTTGCATAAAAAACAAAGGTCTAAAACTTTTTTCTATTTTTTCCAGGATTAGTGGACGATCAGCGTTCGAACAAACCCACTCCCGACCGTAACGGACGAAAAAAATGAAAATAGCCTGAGGAAAGTTTGCATAGTTTGCATAAAAAAGAAAGGCGTAAAAATGTCTTTCAATTTTTTCCATCATCAGGGCACGATCAGCGTTCGAACAAGCCCACTCCCGACCGTAACGGACGAAAAAAATGAAAATAGCCTGAGGAAAGTTTGCATAATTTGCATAAAAAAGAAAGGTGTAAAAATGTTTTTCAATTTTTTCCATCATCAGGACACGATCAGCGTTCGAACAAGCCCACTCCCGACCTTAGCGGACGAAAAAAATGAAAATGGCCTGAGGAAAGTTTGCATAATTTGCATAAAAAACAAAGGTCTAAAAATTTTTTCTATTTTTTCCATGATTAGTGGACGATCAGCGTTCGAACAAGCCCACTCCCGACCTTAACGGACGAAAAAAATGAAAATAGCCTGAGGAAAGTTTGCATAATTTGCATAAAAAGAAAGGTGTAAAAATGTGTTTCAATTTTTTCCATCATCAGGACACGATCAACGTTCGAACAAGCCCACTCCCGACCTTAACGGACGAAAAAAATGAAAATAGCCTGAGGAAAGTTCGCATAATTTGCATAAAAAACAAAGGTCTAAAAATTTTTTCTATTTTTTCCATGATTAGTGGACGATCAGCGTTCGAACAAGCCCACTCCCGACGTTAACGGACGAAAAAAATGAAAATAGCCTGAGGAAAGTTTGCATAATTTGCATAAAAAAGAAAGGTGTAAAAATGTTTTCTATTTTTCCCACCAAGACGGCACCCAGCGCTTTCGAATGAGCCCAATCCGGGGATTAACGGACAAAAAATGGAAAGCCGCAAAAATGCAAATTTTGCCGAATTTGAATAAAAAACAAAGGTCTAAAACTTTTTTCTATTTTTTCCATGATTAGTGGACGATCAGCGTTCGAACAAGCCCACTCCCGACCTTAACGGACGAAAAAAGTGAAAATAGCCTGAGGAAAGTTTGCATAGTTTGCATAAAAAACAAAAGTCTAAAAAATTTTTCTATTTTTTCCATGATTAGTGGACGATCAGCGTTCGAACAAACCCACTCCCGACCTTAACGGACGAAAAAAATGAAAATAGCCTGAGGAAAGTTTGCATAATTTGCATAAAAAAGAAAGGTGTAAAAATGTTTTCTATTTTTCCCACCAAGACGGCACCCAGCGCTTTCGAATGAGCCCAATCCGGGGATTAACGGACAAAAAATGGAAAGCCGCAAAAATGCAAATTTTGCCGAATTTGCATAAAAAACAAAGGTCTAAAACTTTTTTCTATTTTTTCCAGGATTAGTGGACGATCAGCGTTCGAACAAACCCACTCCCGACCGTAACGGACGAAAAAAATGAAAATAGCCTGAGGAAAGTTTGCATAGTTTGCATAAAAAAGAAAGGTGTAAAAATGTCTTTCAATTTTTTCCATCATCAGGACACGATCAGCGTTCGAACAAGCCCACTCCCGACCTTAGCGGACGAAAAAAATGAAAATAGCCTGAGGAAAGTTTGCATAATTTGCATAAAAAACAAAGGTCTAAAAATTTTTTCTATTTTTTCCATGATTAGTGGACGATCAGCGTTCGAACAAGCCCACTCCCAACCTTAACGGACGAAAAAAATGAAAATAGCCTGAGGAAAGTTTGCATAATTTGCATAAAAAAGAAAGGTGTAAAAATGTTTTTCAATTTTTTCCATCATCAGGACACGATCAGCGTTCGAACAAGCCCACTCCCGACCTTAGCGGACGAAAAAAATGAAAATAGCCTGAGGAAAGTTTGCATAATTTGCATAAAAAAGAAAGGTGTAAAAATGTTTTTCAATTTTTTCCATCATCAGGACACGATCAGCGTTCGAACAAGCCCACTCCCGACCTTAGCGGACGAAAAAAATGAAAATGGCCTGAGGAAAGTTTGCATAATTTGCATAAAAAACAAAGGTGTAAAAATGTTTTTCAATTTTTTCCATCATCAGGACACGATCAGCGTTCGAACAAGCCCACTCCCGACCTTAGCGGACGAAAAAAATGAAAATAGCCTGAGGAAAGTTTGCATAGTTTGCATAAAAAAGAAAGGTGTAAAAATGTTTTTCAATTTTTTCCATCATCAGGACACGGTCAGCGTTCGAACAAGCCCACTCCCGACCGTAACGGACGAAAAAAATGAAAATAGCCTGAGGAAAGTTTGCATAATTTGCATAAAAAACAAAGGTCTAAAACTTTTTTCTATTTTTTCCATGATTAGTGGACGATCAGCGTTCGAACAAGCCCACTCCCGACCTTAACGGACGAAAAAAATGAAAATAGCCCGAGGAAAGTTTGCATAATTTGCATAAAAAACAAAGGGGTAAAAATTTTTTTCTATTTTTCCCACCATGACGGCACCCAGCGCTTTCGAATGAGCCCAATCCGGGGATGAACGGACAAAAAATGGAAAGCCGCAAAAATGCAAAGTTTGCCGAATTTGCATAAAAGACAAGGGTGTAAAATTGTTTTCTATTTTTCCCACCATCGACGGCACCGAGCGCTTTCGAACAAGCCCACTCCCGACCTTAACGGACAAAAACTAGAAAACCGCAAAAATGCAAATTTTGGCTAATTTGCATAAAACACAAGGGTGTAAAATTTTTTTTCTATTTTTCCCATCATCGCGGGACCGAGCGCTTTCAAATGAGCCCACTCACAAGCTTAACGGAGCAAAAAAATGTTTTAGGCTTAATAAGCGTAAAAAAAAAATTTTTTTAACACCAAAAACACATACTTCCCGGAGGGCTAGAGCGAAAATTCAAAAAGATCCGTGAAATTCAGCCGACTGGCTACCATTGATTAAAAAATCAGAGTTAATTCCTCGATCTAAATATATTGAAAGCCTGAGCCTGATCGCTAAGCCTAAGCCTACTCGCTAAGCCTGCGCCTACTCGCTAAGCCTGCGCCTACTCGCTAAGCCGAATTAAGACTTCCAAAAATCCAAGACATCGACGAAAATGAGAAAACTGCAAAAGTTTTGGACATCAAGTGGAAAAATCCAAAAATTACTTGCAAATTTTGCACATCAAGTGCAAACAGCCAAAAATTACGTGCAATCGGCGCATTGTAGCGCATGCACAACAAAAGGAAAAAAAAATCACCCCTTACCCCATCCTCCCAAAATACCCCACCCGCGCCGCACCCCCACCCCACCGCAAGCAACCCCGAAAGCTTGCAACAAACAAAAAATTCGAATTCCTTTACCCGAATCGCTAGTCAAGTTTCGGCTGGGGAAACGGCTATTTTTGGAGTTAATTCTCTCCTCTGCCGTCCTCTCTCTTCGCTATTCTCTCTCGCAAAAGGCTTAACTTTAAGGCCAAGTTTAACCATGAAGGAGATGAGCTAGAAAGACGGGACAAAAACTAAAAGACGTGAAATCGAATGTAGATCCTACAGCCAAAAAATCTCGAGTCCAATCACAAAATGGCCAAAGTTACGGCCAAAAAACGAGTCTAAAATACGCCTCAGGCAAAATTGACAAGTGGCACCAAAAAATTCGGAACAGCACGGCCAAACTGTGTATGAATCAAAAAAAAGTTCAAATATCCCAGAAATCGAAGCCTGAGTCTAAAGAATATATATAAGCCTAAGCCTAAGCCTAAACACCACTCCCGACCTTAACGGACAACTTTGATTTTTCGACTCAGATAAAACGAGAAGTCGGCAAGTTAAGCCTAAGTAGGGGAAATTTCAGAACTGCATGAAGACGCAGAGTTACAAAGTTGCTCCAAATTACAACTTACGCTTATTTCATCCACAATTCATAGGGAAGCTCGAATTTTTCAAATCGGCCCAGCCGTTGCTGAGATATGACAAAGAAAAAAAAGCAAAAAAAAAACGTGTAAGCCTAATCCGCAGAGGGTAGATAGAGGCGTCGTACAAAAGACAATTACTATCCGGATGATATATAGATGTAAAATGTGAATTTGGCTTGAGAATATCTGAAATGAGAAAAAAACGAGAAGCCGACAAGTTAAGCCTAATTTAGGGAAATTTCAGAACTGCATGAAGACGCAGAGTTACAAACTTGCTCCAAATTACAACTTACGCTTATTTCATCCACAATTCATAGGGAAGCTCGAATTTTTCAAATCGGCCCACCCGTTCCCGAGATATGACAAAGAAAAAAACAAATCGCATAAGCATAATGCACAGACGGCAGCTAGGGGGCTCGTACAAAAGACAATCAGTATTTGGACGACGTATAGACACGAAAAGTGAATTTGGCTTGAGAATATCTGAAATCAGAAAAACAGCAGAAGCCAATTAGCATGGCCAAATCGGCCCAAAATTGGAACTGCACCAAGATGCACAGTTACGAATTTGGTCCGGTTTGAAACTTATGCTTATTTTATGGGGGGCGGAGAGGGAAGCCGGAATTTTTCAAATCGGTTCAGCCGTTCCCGAGATATAGCGATATGACGTCATTAAGCCGAGCGCTTATCTGGCCAACGGAGTGTCGTGTCGGGGCGAGACCAGGATATGTGCGCGAATTGAAGCAGTGGCTTCAATAGGCTTAAAAAAATGGTGTTAAAACCTCAGTGTATATATTAAGCCTAAGCTAAGCCTAAGCCTACTCGCTAAGCCTGCGCCTACTCGCTAAGCCTGCGCCTACTCGCTAAGCCGAATTAAGACTTCCAAAAATCCAAGACATCGACGAAAATGAGAAAACTGCAAAAGTTTTGCACATCAAGTGGAAAAATCCAAAAATTACTTGCAAATTTTGCACATCAAGTGCAAACATCCAAAAATTACGTGCAATGGGCGCATTGTAGCGCCTGCACAACAGAAAAAAAAAAAATCACCCCTTACCCCACCCTCCCAAAATACCCCACCCGCGCCGCACCCCCACCCCACCGCAAGCAACCCCGAAAGCTTGCAACAAACAAAAAATTCGAATTCCTTTACCCGAATCGCTAGTCAAGTTTCGGCTGGGGAAACGGCTATTTTTGGAGTTAATTCTCTCCTCTGCCGTCCTCTCTCTTCGCTATTCTCTCTCGCAAAAGGCTTAACTTTAAGGCCAAGCCTAACCATGAAGGAGATGAGCTAGAAAGACGGGACAAAAACCAAAAGACGTGAAATCGAATGTAGATCCTAGAGCCAAAAAATCGCGAGTCCAATCACAAATTGGCCAAAGTTACGGCCAAAAAACGAGTCTAAAATACGCTACAGGCAAAATTGACAAGTGGCACCAAAAAATTCGGAGGTGCACGGCCAAACTGTGTATGAATCAAAAAAAATTTCAAAAATCCCAGAAATCGAAGCCTGAGTCTAAAGAATATATATAAGCCTAAGCCTAAGCCTAAGCAATCACAAGTGGCACCAAAAAATTCGGAGGTTTCAAAAATCCCAGAAATCGAAGCCTCAGTCTAAAGAATATATATAAGCCTAAGCCCAAGCCTAATGCCGAAGGCATAACTAAGCCTCACCATGAAGGAGAGCAGCTAGAAAGACGGGACAAAAACCAAAAAACGTGAAATTTAACGCAGATCCTGGAGCAAAAAGAATCTCGGCTCCAGTCACAACTTGGCCAAAGTTACGGCCGAAAATAGCCTGAGGCTAAATTTGCCTGAGGCTAAGTGCCTGAGGCAACTTTCTTCCAATTTCAAAATTTTCCCATCATTACGGGACAATTAGCGTTCGAACAAGCCCACTCCCGACCTTAACGGACGAAAATTTTTTTTAAATGCCTCAGGCATAACTAAGCCTCACCATGAAGGAGATGAGCTAGAAAGACGGGGAAAAAACCAAAAGACGTGAAATCGAACGCAAATCCCGGAGCAAAAGAAATCTCGAGTCCAATCACAAATTGGCCAAAGTTAAGGCCGAAAATAGCCTTAGGCCAAATTGCCTGCGGCTAAGTGCCTGAGGCCACTTTCTTAGAATTTTTCGAATTCGTCCGCACCGCTGGTGTGTGGAGCACGAGTGTAGGTGGGAAGGGAGGAGCGGAAAGGGGTAGGGGGTGCGCGCGAAGCGCGCCACCCAGTCCTCCGCGTTTTTTGGTCAATAACTTCCGATTTTTTCCAAAAATGACGACTTTTTTTGCAGCTAGCGACTCGGGACCACTTCCATCGGATGCGCACCGAAATTTTATGTCATAAAAAATAGGTTTTGGGAGCGGCGATTGGCAGAGCGCGTGGCTGGAGGCGAAAAACCGCGAAATTCCGAAAAACATTTTCGGCCGTTTCTCGCCGATGAAGCGGCCGATCGGGATGGGGGTATTTTTGCCTCGTAGCCCTGTCGAAGCTCTCTCGAGCCACACCACTCCCGACCTTAACTCACAACTTTGGGTTTTCGGCCGCGCGCAGGCCGCGCCCACTATTCGGGAAAAATTTTTTTCTATTTTTCCCATAATCAATGGACGATCGGCTTTCGAACAAGCCCACTCCCGACCTTAACGGACAAAAACTAGAAAACCGCAAAAATGCAAATTTTGGCTAATTTGCATAAAACACAAGGGTGTAAAAATTTTTTTCTATTTTTCCCATCATCGCGGGACCGAGCGCTTTCGAATGAGCCCACTCACAAGCTTAACGGAGCAAAAAAATGTTTTAGGCTTAATAAGCCTAAAAAAAAATTTTTTAAACACCAAAAACACATACTTCCCGGAGGGCTAGAGCGAAAATTCAAAAAGATCCGTGAAATTCAGCCGACTGGCTACCATTGATTAAAAAATCTCAGATTATTCCTCAATCTAAGTATATAAGCCTAAGCCTGAGCCTGATCGCTAAGCCTAAGCCTACTCGCTAAGCCTGCGCCTACTCGCTAAGCCTGCGCCTACTCGCTAAGCCGAATTAAGACTTCCAAAAATCCAAGACATCGACGAAAATGAGAAAACTGCAAAAGTTTTGCACATCAAGTGGAAAAATCCAAAAATTACTTGCAAATTTTGCACATCAAGTGCAAACATCCAAAAATTACGTGCAATGGGCGCATTGTAGCGCCTGCACAACAAAAAAAAAAAAATCACCCCTTACCCCACCCTCCCAAAATACCCCGCCCGCGCCGCACCCCCACCCCACTGCAAGCAACCCCGAAAGCTTGCAACAAACAAAAAATTCGAATTCCTTTACCCGAATCGCTAGTCAAGTTTCGGCTGGGGAAACGGCTATTTTTGGAGTTAATTCTCTCCTCTGCCGTCCTCTCTCTTCGCTATTCTCTCTCGCAAAAGGCTTAACTTTAAGGCCAAGTTTAACCATGAAGGAGATGAGCTAGAAAGACGGGACAAAAACTAAAAGACGTGAAATCGAATGTAGATCCTACAGCCAAAAAATCTCGAGTCCAATCACAAAATGGCCAAAGTTACGGCCAAAAAACGAGTCTAAAATACGCCTCAGGCAAAATTGACAAGTGGCACCAAAAAATTCGGAACAGCACGGCCAAACTGTGTATGAATCAAAAAAAAGCTCAAATATCCCAGAAATCGAAGCCTGAGTCTAAAGAATATACAGGGTCTTTCAAGAAATGTGCAGGAAAGTAGGAGGCTATAACTTTCGGCGCAGGCGGCGCAGAGAGTTCGTTTTTGGAATATGTATTTTTCAGTGGCATTTTTTTTTGCCTACGAAATAACAAGATTTTTAAGTGCAAACTGAGGTCGCTACAACCTTTTGAAAAAGGGGTCTTTTACCCCGAAAACCAGGGTTTTTCGGTTGAAAATGATCGAGAAATTTCAGAGTTTTTCGGTTGAAAACCACCAAGAAATGTCGGATTTTTTGGGGGTTTCGACAGAGTTGACGTTGGAAAAAGGGAAGGATGTTGCCAACACGTTGAAAATTAAGCAAAAATTCGGCTACATTTTATTCTGACACTTTGGCAAGCCAACCAGTTTTTTCTAGCAGTTTAAAAGTTTGGTTGTCATTCCTGCCCTTTGACACTCATTACACCGTTTTGATTAGTTTTTGTAAGACCACATCTATGCTGGTGCCTTGGCTAGGCGATTCCAGGTCCCCCAAATCCTCAAATGAAACACTGAAAATAAATTCGAAATCTGCCCCAAGTTGAGGCTAGACGAATTTTTGCTTAATTTTCAACGTGTTGACAACGTCCTTCCTTTTTTTCAACGTCAACTCAAACCCCCCAAAAAATCCGACATTTCCTGGTGATTTTCAACCGAAAAACTCTGAAATTTCTCGATCATTTTCAACCGAAAAACCCTGGTTTTCGGGGTAAAAGACCCTTTTTTCAAAAGGTTGTAGCGACCTCAGTTTGCACTTAAAAATCTTGTTATTTCGTAGGCAAAAAATAATGTCACTGAAAAATACATATTCCAAAAACGAACTCTCTGCGCCGCCTGCGCCGAAAGTTATAGCCTCCTACTTTCCTGCACATTTCTTGAAAGACCCTGTATTCTGCGTGAAATTTCAAGCCTTCTGAACGAAACTTGCTATTGACAATTATCGACCGGTCGAAAGTTATTCGGAGTTTTAGTCAAGTACAATATAATTTTGTTTTGGCTGTAACTTCGTTATACGTCGGATTTTCGGAAATTTTTTGATTGCGTCATGTTTTACGTAAAATTCTTAGACTTCTGAAGCCTACTTGCTATTTACGATTATCGACCGGTCGAAAGTTAGGAAAATTTTTTTCGATTTTCGCAAATTTTTTGATTCCATCTTATTATGCGTGAAATTTCAACCCTTCTGAACGAAACTTGCTATTGACAATTATCGACCGGTCGAAAGTTAGGAAAAAATTTTTCGATTTTCGCAAATTTTTTGATTCCGTCCTATTCTGCGTGAAATTCTAAGCCTTTTGAACGCAACTTGCTATTGACAATCATCGACCGGTCGAAAGGTATTCGCAATTTTGACCTAAAAGCTTTCCAACAAGCCCAAAAAGTTTTGCACTTGTGCAAAATTACTGCATATCAAGGCTTTTTTTTTCAATAGCGCATACCCAGACAGCATAAAAAACGAATAAAAAAGATTACTAGAAAAAGTTGCAAAAGTTTTGCACATATGCAAAATATATGCATATCATGTCGACTTTTGAACTTCTGCACACGCACACACCATGAAAACCGCAATAAAATGCATTTTTGAAAAAAAAGTTGCAAAAGCGTTGCAAATATGCGAAATTTATGCACATTACGCGTAGGATACAGCACGATAGAGACAGAAGACAGCACGGCACACCACAGTACAAGAGAGAGAACACACAACGAGAGAGAGAACACACGACGAGACACAGGAAATCGAACCAGCAACCGACCGAGCACACGAATTCATCACACAACCCCGATACCACACAGACACGCTCTCTGCCTTCGTTCGTTTCTCTTTTCTTTCTGCTGGCGCGAAAAAACCGAAATGACGCTGTAGGCTTAGACGTTTCGCTAAGCCTAAATGCCTTAGGGGCCAGCTAGAGCGGCGAAATTTTCACACAATGTAAGCTGTCGGTCAAACACGAAAACGAAATATGTAAGCCACCGATATCTCAAAAACGAAAGGAGTTATGATGAAATCGTATCTTGGAAAAACCGAACCGCGTATTGCAGAAAAAAACGGGTAACGCCATTCGAATTACATTTCCTCTTAGCCACGAAATTCGTTTTTTCCCGAACTTTTTGAGAGGTCGAAACCCGAGCCTAATATATATATATATAAGCCTGAGCCTGAGCCTGAGCCTAATCGCTAAGCCTAAGCCTACTCGCTAAGCCTGCGTCTACGCGCTAAGCCTAATCGCGAACCTTAAGACTTCCAAAAATCCAAGACATCGACGAGCATCAGAAAAGTGCAAAAGTTTAGCACATCAAGTGCAAAAATCCAAAAATTACGTGTAAATTTTGCACATCAAGTGCAAACATCCAAAAATTACGTGCAATGGGCGCATTGTAGCGCCTGCACAACAAAAAAAAAATCACCCCTTACCCCACCCTCCCAAAATACCCCAGCCGCGCCGCACCCCCACCCCACCGCAAGCAACCCCGAAAGCTTGCAACAAACAAAAAATTCGAATTCCTTTACCCGAATCGCTAGTCAAGTTTCGGCTGGGGAAACGGCTATTTTTGGAGTTGATTCACTCCTCTGCCGTCCTCTCTCTTCGCTATTCTCTCTCGCAAAAGGCTTAACTTTAAGGCCAAGCCTAACCATGAAGGAGATGAGCTAGAAGGACGGGACAAAAACCAAAAGACGTGAAATGGAATGTAGATCCTACAGCCAAAAAATCTCGAGTCCAATCACAAAATGGCCAAAGTTACGGCGAAAAAACGAGGCTAAAATACGCCTCAGGCAAAATTGACAAGTGGCACCAAAAAATTCGGAGGTGCACGGCCAAACTGTGTATGAATCAAAAAAAATTTCAAAAATCCCAGAAATCGAAGCCTGAGTCTAAAGAATATATATAAGCCTAAGCCTAAGCCGAATCGCTAAGCCTGCGCCTACTCGCTAAGCCTATCCAGGAAGGAGATGAGCTAGAGAGACGGGACAAAAAACAAAAGATGCGTAATCGAACGTAGATCCTGGAGGAAAAGAAATCTCGGTTCCAGCCACAAATCGGCCAAAGTTGCGGCCAAAAATGGCCTGAGGCTAAGTTTGCCTGAGGCTAAGTGCCTGAGGCAAATTTCTTCAAATTTCCAACTTTTCCCATCATCAGTGGACTATTAGCTGTCGAACAAGCCCACTCCCGACCTTAACGGACGAAATTTTGTTTTTAAATGCCTCAGGCATAACTAAGCCTCACCATGAAGGAGATCAGCTAGAAAGACGGGACAAAAACCAAAAGACGTGAAATCGAACTGACAGCCTGAAGCAAAAAGAATCTCGGGTCCAAGCATAAATTGGCCAAAGTTACGGCCGAAAATAGCCTTAGGCGAAAGTGCCTGCGGCTAAGTGCCTGAGGCAACTTTCTTCGAATTTTTCGAATTCGTCCGCACCGCTGGTGTGTGGAGCACGAGTGTAGGTGGGAAGGGAGGAGCGGAAAGGGGTAGGGGGTGCGCGCGAAGCGCGCCACCCAGTCCTCCGCGTTTTTTGGTCAATAACTTCCGATTTTTTTCAAAAATGACGACTTTTTTTGCAGCTAGCGACTCGGGACCACTTCCATTCGATGGGCACCGAAATTTTATGTCATAAAAAATAGGTTTTGGGAGCGGCGATTGGCAGAGCGCGTGGCTGGAGGCGAAAAACCGCAAAATTCGGAAAAACCTTTTCGGCCGTTTCTCGACGATGAAGCGGCCGATCGGGATGGGGGTATTTTTGCCGCGTAGCCCTATGGAAGCTCTCTCGAATCACACCACTCACGACCTTAACGCACAACTTTGAGTTTTCGGCCGCGCGCAGGCCGCGCTCACTCTTCGGAAAAAATTTTTTTCTATTTTTTCCATCATCTGTGGACAATCAGCTTTCGAGCAAGCCCACTCCCGACCTTAACGGACGAAAAAAATGTTCTTAGGCTTAATAAGCCTAAAGTTTTGCACACCAAGTGCAAAAATCCAAAAATTACACGCAATTTGTGCATTCTAGCACCTGCAGACAAAGGAAAAGAAAAGTGTCCCCCCTTACCACACCCAATCCTCTCAACTACCCCGCCCGCAGCAACCGCCACCCGCGCCGCAACATAGAGGCGGCAGAGAGAACACACAAGCCGAGAGAGAACATACGAGAGACAGAGGAAATCGAACCAGCAACCGACCGAACCCACGAATTCAACCCACAACCCCCACACCACACAGACACGCTCTCTCCCCTCGTTCGTTTCGCTTTTCTTTTTGCGGGCGCGAAATTACCGAAATGACGCCGTAGGCTTAGGAAATGGCCAAGCCTAACATGGTTGCCCGCGAGCAATCTGGACCAAATTTGCAGGTTCCACAAACATGCGTATGGGAAGTAATCAAGGCAAGTTTCAGCCGGAAAGAACAAGAATAGGCAAAGATACGAGCAAGTGTAATTTCTAAAATACGACTGAGAACAAATCAGGGAAAAATTGATTAGCAGTTGAAATGATCACATTTGGGCACGTACGAATCCACTTTGTTCCGGACTTTCCCAGACCACGAGACCCGAACCTAAATATAGTATATATTAAGCCTAAGCCTAAGCCTAAGCCTAAGCCTAAGCCTAAGCCTAAGCCTAAGCCTAAGCCTAAGCCTAAGCCTAAGCCTAAGCCTAAGCCTAAGCCTAAGCCTAAGCATACGCTTAGGCTAAGAATCAGACTTTTCCTGAGCTGAGAATTAGACTTAGCCTAAGCTAGACTAAGAATCAGACTTATCCTGAGCTGAAAATCAGCCTTAGCCTAAGCTAAAAGCGCAAAAATGCTAAGCCAAGGCATTTTCTTACTTGGCCTTAGGTCTACGCGGAAAGCTTTACGTTATTCTAAGAAGCCGCATGATTATAAAAAAATGCCTACTTAAAGCGCAAAAGTCCAGCTCAAAACTCAATAACTAACAACTCAACTAAATATTTGAGGCTTAGAAAAAGGCAACGAAATCCTAAGTTAATCGTACTGTTTAAAACCTGCACCAGCGATGATTAAACAAAGGTCTAAACGGCTTTGTAAATGATAGATGAATAACTAAAAGCAATTTCCAGAAATTGGCCATAATTTTTTTTCTCTTTGGTGCGTAGTGACTATAAATTTGGACTTTGCTGGATCACATTTGCTTTAGAGTGTTTGGTTAGAGCGGATCAAGCCGTGCAAGGCTTTCATGACCCAAAAGATAACTGGCACATCATAACAGCCTTCAAAAAACGTCGGGTTGCCGGTCTTTACTTTAAAGAAATCGCGGTGAGTGTAAGAAAACAGGGCTGCAAACAATCCTTGCCGTAATTTATGCAGAAAATTTATTTCAATTTACAATCTGGTAAAAACGCTTCAAGCAATATGTCATAATAAGTTGAAAAACTGATATTTTATTTGGTCAATAAACTTATCCGTACCAATTAAGATTTTAATTGTCGATGGTGTAAAACATAGAGTTAACGCTTTTTTGCTGGTTCTACCTCGAGGTGGCTGAAAAAACACAGTCGCACCAGTTGTAATCTGGTGCGACTGTGTTACACATAAGCAATACTCTTCCATTAAAAACCGGAATATCAAATAATTTCGGCATTTGAGACCCCTAAGCTGACATTATATTGCACATGGTTTACCCCCAAGTACCCATAGAAGGCGAAGGAGATTATACAAAGGGCAAAGCCGGTTCTATGCTGTTCTATAGTTGCTAGCAACTGGCTACTCTTCATTGTAGTCCTTGTATGCTGGTTTATTGAGATCTTATACCTCGAAATGTAAAAATTGACAATTCGTTGTCCACCAAAAAAATTGTGTTTTAAAATTTTCACCACGCCTCTGGCTGATATGAAATAAAGCAATTGCACAGGGTTAAAGCGGGTCTCCCAGCCTCTTAAACGCTCTTGGTCTCATCAAATTCTGTCGAGTCTGCGCAAAGTTACACTCGAAATAAAAAAATTGACAATTCGCTGACAACTACTGTATGTCTCCGACGCGCTGAGGCTGAATCGGCGTACCAAATTTGGTGATTCTCGTCGTTTCTGAGTCTTCTGAAGCCTAAAGTGTTACGGTAGCTGCTCGTAGTGGATGATATGATCAGAAAATACTCCAAGATTTTTAGTTAGCTGTTTGATGAACTCATACTGAGCTACATATATTGTATAATGTAACAGTTAATGTGGTTTTTCCGAAAAGAAAGCAGCCCAGACAAGAAATTTTTTGAAATTAGCGTTAGCTTCATGTACAAGGTCTGAAATGAGTAAAATAATTTCTTATTCTCTTCAAAAAACACCTTTTTTAGTACCGTCAGATACTATGTAGTACGAAGTGAAAATATGAGAACTAAGCATCAGAACAACACCACTAACACCTAAAGGCTAAATTTACACCTTGTACTATTACATAGTACCAGATAGTAATATTTAGTACTAGAGGAAAAGTTAACATGATTTTCGACCAGCACCTTCGAAAACCCATAAATTCAGCATTTAAAAAAATTAAACGAATTACTGCTCTACTGTACTGCATAAGGAAAAAACAGAGGAGTGGAGAGTGGAGTAAAATGCCAAAAATCAGTCGTATCTTGTGAACGTGGAAGATAATTGCGGCAAACCTAGGTTCATACGGTTTAGAATTTTGTGTAGCACAGTTTGGAATCAAAAAACCCAAAGCAAATTCGCTTCTAAGGGATGAAACCCGAAGGGCACAGATATGAAAATTTTAAAAATCCGCAAAGTTGGGGAAAAGGTTTGGCCATAAACAAAGGTGAAATTCAATCTAAGTTTCGCAGTCTAAGTTTTTTTGGTCCAACATAACTTTCCATTTTTAGAGCCGACAATTTTAACAACCGAAAACAGCAAAAGAAAATATTAGTTTTTTATTGTTTGTTACTTTTTACTGTAGTTTACTAAAAAGGTATGTTATATTTGGTATTAAACAAAATGGGGACGTCTGAGGATTCAGGAAAAAAAAGAATTTTAACATCTGGCCCAAAATTAAAGAAGTTATAGCCGATTCAAATCGGGCCATAAAATTGGTGCACCCTGTACCTTTTCGGTTTCCCCAATCGTACTTTTCCCCCGCCGTTTTAAAACGAAAGTTTTAGCAGTAAGACTCGCATCTCTTCTAAAGGCGTTCTTAATAATACGTTGATTGCTTTCTTACACAAGACTAGGCGTTCGGCGCGTTAAAACTAAAAAAACTCCTCTTTCTCGCCGCGGATGAGTTTATTAGCCAAATATAATACCAGTTTTTCAACTTGTTATGAGATATTGTTTAAAGCTGTTTCACCGTCCAGATTATAAATTGAGTTTCGACAAAACCACCAACAATGTCCCAACACATATGAGAGCAAATGCAACGCACAAATAAAGGTAGTTTCGCTTTGTCTGAAATAAATTTTCTGCATAAATTACTGCAAATGCTTTTTGTGTTGTATACAAAATCGGTCATATAAATATTAAAAAAAATTTTTCCCCAAATCGCGATTTTCGGTGCACAAAATAGTGGACTGCTGATTTAAGCACTTAAGCCTACGGTGCAGAGTTAAGACATTGTGCACTGATTTCGAAAAACTTAAAAAATGAACCGGATTTCAGAATTCGGCACCGAGAAAAAATTAAGTCGACGCCAATTTTTCGATTTGGGCGTCCACTTTTTTGTGCACCGAAAATCGCGATTTGGGAAACAAAATTTTTAAATACTTATATGACCACCTTTATATACATATACATATAGGCTCGTCTGATTGCACTCACTGTGATTTCTTTGAAATAAAATACGCTCCACAGGGCTGCAACGCAGCCGGGAACAGTTGTAGTAATCGGGTACGTTATGGTCTGTCCCAGACGATCGTTGGATAAGATCATTCCCGCCATCGAGACTCCCCATATCACACCGCCGACCATCGACGGCAACACTATTTTTGGATTGACAATTGGATTGTTCTTCCTGAAAGGTGTGAGAAGTAAAAGAAAGGATGAGTCGTGAAAAGAACTCGTCTATAATATGTTTCAACCTAGCGTGATTTGCGGTCAATTAGGCGTTCTTAAAAATTCTCTATGTTTTCATCGGTATAAGTTGCATATGGGTTTTCAAAGGTTTCGCTTCCATTACATTCAGCAAATTCCTGGATTGCACCAGGCTCAATTTCTAGTGCTAATATTGCCAAATTTTAGTCTTGTTTTTAACATCTCGGCGTTGCGCTTTAAACAACTGTCTTGTCGACCTACCGCAATAACGCATATCCAACGAAAATGCTGCTGGAACCAATAAAGACACCAAAGTACGTCGAAAAAACAAACGGTAAACCCGCGGTCGGTGCGTACGGAAAGTCATCATGATGATTTTGAATGTAAAATATGGGTAATAAAGTGGCTCCATAGAAGAGACCAGAGATCAGCGCCAAAATTATGCACAGAATGCGGTTTGCGTTCAATTTTTTTCCGCTGTCGTCGCATTTCGAGTGATCAGGCTGGAGGATCAATGGAAGAGATTTCGATTTTCGATGAAATCTGTGGTGTGTTTGAGGGTATGGCTCAATCCCGTCGTGTCCGTGATGATAAAACCCGGGTGTCGGTGAGTAATCGGAGGGAACGGGAGCGACGTAGCTGGAGTGGCCGCTTAACGGGTCCGTTATTCGAGGGGTTTTCCGGACGAATGCGATCACAAATCCTCTGCAACGAGAAACTGAAGCGTTTTTCAAATTTTTGATAAGTTTTTCCCAAGTTATTGGCTCAATAAGCCCTGCAGGTCAGGCCGACTAATCCCGCATAACAAAAACGGTCGGAATTAAACTGACCTAACAACAATGAATGAAGTCAAACAATTTGTATGTTAATCGGACTGCTTACCCCAAGAGTACAAATCCCAATCCGGCAAGATTAAGGGCATCGCTAGCGGGTGCCCTTGCTTTCACTCCGAACAATCCAAAACGTCCCGTCGCCCAGCCTGTTATGCAATTTGTCGTGTTCCATAGTAGTAAGGCCACCGCCAGCCCAAGTCCACTGATGACTTTTTGTGAGACCGTATTTGCCACCGTCCAAACGATCCCGCCAATCACAGCCAACGGCTGAAAGGATGGGAAACCCTCGATAATATTAACAATGAATCCGGTTAACAATATCCCGACGCTCATCGCCCATTGCACAAAGAAACCTGAAAAAATTTAGTTCTTGGGTAACAAGCACGCTACAAGTTTGAGGTGCAAAAAATAATTTTTAAAATGTGATGTAGCGGCTAGCTAGTGCATGAAAAGATCAAACTGTAGATCTTCAAGTTCTCGAATTACAAATCAAGACAGATCTTGAATATAAGCAAGACACTAAGGAAAATACAAAAGGATGGCAAAAGAAAGCGCAGTTCTGGCATTTTTCATCCTACAACTGGCGGTAATTTCTGCAGTTTGAAGGCTAGAAGTCCAGCATGCGCTACAGTGAAAGTCTTGGTCTTAATCTTTCCCAAATTCTTCACAGATCTGAGTTTTGCGTGGCCAGCGCGCTTTCTCCGAAATTCTTCAAAAAAAATCTTACCATCTCCTGTCGGATATCGCCTAATTGGAACGTGCAGTGTCCCAAAACCAACAGCGGCAATTACACACGCGCCCACGCCTTGCCACAGCTCAAACTCGGACATGGTTTCGGAGTCATCCATGGTTCCTAAAAATAGAAACCTTAAAGTAAACTGTACGATTTTAAACTCCAAATTTAACTTGGGAACTTTAAACTGCAACGAGATGTCCAAAAAATGCTGTGCGCGTGTATGAAAGGCGCGTATTTGTTTGCAAAGTCTCATAAGTCAAACGTTTTCTACATCAACAATAACCGCGGAGCTGCGTTCACTCTATTACTCAATTGTCCACCGGATAAACAGCCTCTCTGCTGCTTTTTTTTGGGGATTTACAGTTCAATCGGCGTGAAGGCAAAACGACACCGATGATCAAACTTTTTATTTATTTGCGAAATTAAAAGCGTGTTTTTTTTTGAAACACGCCGGCTTCAATTTGAAAGCTTTCAACTCTAGTGCTTAATGCTTTCGCATTTTGTTTGGACGTCATTCGCCATTGTCACAAAATTGGTCAGAGCCTTCGCAATTGTTCGATTTATAGTTTTATGGCGTACGGCCGCAGTGCGTCCCGACAAGGCGTACCCGTTGCTCTACCCTGGACTCAACACCAAATGTTTTACGGTGGAGGGTAAACACAAGGGAATTGAGAAAAATGAAAGTGTTGAAATTAATCGATCAGAACGCCGGCCCCAAAGTAGAAAACAACACAAGCAAAAATGCACAACGGCTTGAACATAATTTGTTTTTTTGTAGGCTAAAGAGTGAAACGAGCCCATAGCCGACGTTTTATATTACGGTGATCAGCTGGATATGAACACTTAATTGGCTTCAAATGGGTCAAACACGGATGTCGGAGAAATTCAGTCTGATCAAAACGTCAGAGGATACATGGATTAAAGTTTGGGAAAAGAGAAATCAACAAAAATATAAGGCTTTTTGAGCATTCTCAGCAACACCCTTGAAACTCCGCATGCCTATTATTATATATTTGCGTATATATCAGTCTGTCGGAAAAATAACGGCGGATCGTCGCAGCAAAATGTCTCGCCTCGCCGCTACCGCGCACCAAATCCCAAGTCGCGGCTTGCGGTCGCAAAGCGATGATGGGCGATTCCGAGGAGCGACGATCCACCGTTATTTTTCCGACAGACTGATATATGTAAGGGTTGTAAACCGATTAAAAATGCTAGCTTGCTTTTTTTTCTGTAAAGCATAAATATTCAATTTTTTGTCAAATGAGGGACTATGCCGAATTAGGAGAAATGAGCAAAGAAAGAAGTGTTCGGCTATAGCTTACAATGGTTTTCCCAAAAAAAATTTTTTTTGATAAAAAGTAAGACGTCGCACTTTTCGGGGTATATACTTGTTTTTGTCTACAAAAAGTTATTGAAATCGCAGGTTTTGCTTTGTTGATCAAAAAGATTACTGAGAAATGAGCGGTGGTTGGCCTCTATTTATAAGCTCACAACAGGGCAAAGAAATTGCAGTATCCAGATATGGTTATAATATCTTTAGATCCGTTTCAAATACTCTTAACATTTCGCTGAAACCCGTTAAACACGACGTTCAGAGGTACTTAAAATTTCTTATATCTATATTGTGTCACGTATCAATTATTGCAAACCTTAGATCGCGTTTTGCAAAGGCAGCCGAGATGTTCGTCGGTCTCTGGCGACATGACAGCAGAAGAAACGGGAAGTGATAAACAAAAAGCGCCTTCCTTTACATCTATCTCAATCTTTTTGAGGGAAAAATGAGTCAAAATTACCGCCAAGTTTAAAGAAAATCCGGGCGTAAACACGGAGGTCTTCCAAATTCTCCCCAAAAATCAGAGCCCTCTTCCTTTGAGTTCGTCCTTTCCTTGGCCGTCCAACGAGTTTCCGCTTGACATGAAAATTCACGAACGTCAGGTGGGAGAGCCAAAGATTTCCTTCCGTTCGACAGCCTTGTTTCGTCTGTTTTTTTGCTCATGACGCAGGCGGGGTTTTGGCCAACTTGACCACATATTATTACCGATCCGGAAGCATGCGGAAATTGCATAGTGTTCAATGAGGGATAAGTGCAAACACCGCTGTAAAAAAGGTTTGTAGGGTCCAAAAAGCTCTTTTGTTCACACGGATTTTTATTGTAAGTCTATTATACGAACAAATTGAGTGTAACGTGATTTTTCACAAAGGTTCGAACGTTGCGTTTATAAAAGGGCGTGGTTCAAAAGGAACACTTACCCTCAAATAGATCAAAAAGAGGCCGGTGTTGTAGACTACCATAAAATTCAAAAGTTAACAAAGTAAGCATTGCTGCAAACCGGGCCGCAGGCCCGGGCCTAAATCTATAAGCGTAAAAAAAATAAATAAAATAAATAAAATAAAATAAAACCTCCGCCGAATCCGCCGCCGGGAAAGAAAGTACAAAATTTTTGCCATCTGTGCATCGGATGAAAACAAAAAATCGCCCCAACCTCTTTTCCAACATGAATCTGCAAAAGCCGAAGGCCCAAAACAACGTCCGCCGAAATCTGAGGTCTCCGCCGCGCCTCCGCGGATGTGCGTAAAATCGAAAACGCAAAAAAGCATACCGTAAAATCCACGGAGGTTTAACGCAAACTTGATTTCAGCCGTTGCAACGGCGTTTCCGCTATGTAATACGATGTGATTTTAAAAAAAGGCCCTAATTGTCACCGCCGAGAAATGGGCCCTCCGCCGACGAAAAAAAATTTTTTTAGAGATTCGAAAAACGCACGACGTCAATTTTTAGAAGCAAAAAGAAATTCGTTGATAGCTGAAAAGAACACAAAGGTATAAGCAAATTATTTGTTCCAAATTTCTTGAAACACCCTGTAAAATCTTGTTCTTTCGTAGGCAAAAATAAATGTCGCGTAAAAATACGTATCCCAAATGCGAAGTTTCTGCGCCGCCTCCGCCGGAAGTTATAGCCTCCGACTTTCCTTCACGTTTTTTGTATGACCCTGTATTCATAAAAAAAATCATTTTTTTAAAGATGAGAAGGTCTTTGCACAAGAAGTCGTTTTTGAAGAAAAATGAATACATTTTTTTGCAAACCCTATGGTCAAGAAACACATGCATAACAAATCCGAAGGCAGGCTGAGCATCACACGCATTTTGATCATCGAAAAATTAAATAAAAGTGGTCATGAGCAACACACAGCGCTAATGGATCAACATGTTTTATTCGTCAATAATTTACGATGTATAAATATATAAATCGATTATTAAAAAAATAGTTCTTGAAGAAAAGTGATTCAACGATTTTGATTATTATTGATCAACAAGAGTAACGGGGCTTCTTATGGGTTGAGATTAGTGGTAATATGTATGAGTCTTGACAATTGTTTAGATACAAAAAGAAATTGCGCCTGGCACGAAAAATCATACTAGGTTTTCTTGAAGAAACATAATTTCGAAGGAGGAGTTGAACGTATGTACAATAATGTGATGATTGTTGTTGGGATGAAGTAACGATTCGTCGAAGGCCTCACAAAGAAAAATGAAGTTGAAAATAAACGCCGAGAAAGACCGAAACTCTTTTACAATTAAAAGAACGAAACTGCCTGCTTTACAAAAAAAATTTACACATGTTTATAGAAAATTGAACCATCTTACGATGCGATCTTGATTTTGATTCCTTCGCTTTTCAAATCGCATAAAAGTTTTTTATCTCAGAAAAGAAACGATAGAAATTATCGAAAAGTTGATTATATAATTTGTGACAAAAATAGAGAATTTTGAATGAGACCCGATGAAGAGATTGGACAAGACAAATGCTCAATTTGGTGAATTCGAACGCCGCTGGACATCAATGCTTTCATCGCTTGAATCCTGTCGCGACAACGGACTCTGGCTTTCGTCTTGGGCCTGACTTGCAGCCAAATCGCCACGTTGTTCCACCAAACGAGAGCTGGTCGTAATTGAGGTCGATTGGCTACCGGCATTCACAAAATTTGCCAGAGTTTTTTCCTCTAAGCCGCTGAGAATCCCCAGAGGATTTGCGGACTTTAGAAGAGCTTGCAAGGCCTCGGCGTTGGCCTGACTTAAGCCCGGCAACATGTACGGCTCGTTGACGCCTTCGGTTCTCGAAAACGGTCTTATCGGCTGGCTACTAGACATTGAGGTTCCCGCATCTGCAAGATAGTGAGGTTAGAAAAGGAGCGCAGACTTGATAGGCTTTTAGCAAAGCAAATCGAAGAGCTCCACTTGGAGTAATTCAATTTTTCGTATAGCAACTTACCTGAAATCCTAAGCGAACCTCCTCCGCTACTCATCGGAGCAAACAATTCATCGATCACCAGCCTAGGACTCTGACTTCTTGCCCGTTTGCTCTCAATCTCCGCTCCGACCATTTCATCACCGCCTCCCGGCTGTCCAAGATGCGCAGCGGCCCGTGAAAGCAACGTCAACGGATTTGAGCCGTTTGTTGTGCTCGGTTGTCCGACACTTTGAAACAGATCCAAAAACTGCGCTTGATGCAGCATGTTCAAGGTCTGCTGCTGATGATGTTGATGGATGTCCGTAGAGGGTGCGGGACTCGAAGCTGCCGAGTCGCCGGCATTTTTTAGAGCTAGCGCGGCTCGAGCGACCGCGGCGTTCGAGCGCTGCGGCCGGCGTTTATAGAACTCGGAGTCGTCGACGGTCCACACCGCTCCTTTAACGTTTTGCTCTACCCGAGCGAAGCACTTGTGCAATGATAAATTATGGCGTACGGCATTCTGAAAAGCGCGAATCAGAAGCTAATTTATCAGAAAACGGGCAGTAAGGCAAAATGATTACCTTCCAAGTCGCCGCATTTCGCCTAAAATACGCAAAGGTCTCCTGAAACCATTGATAAATCTCGTTAAGAGTTAGTTGTCGGTCCTTAGACTCCATTATAGCTTGACGAATTAACGACGCGTACGTGTATGGAGGTCGCACGTCGTTGTTCTTGTAATACTCCCGATTCTTCGCAATGTCGGCTCCAATAGGGAGCACTGCCTTGTCGGAGACCCTCCTCCTTGCCGAAGACGAAGAAGTGGAGGCCGCTGGATTGGGTGAAGCGGCTGGTGATGTTCCGGGAAGACTAAGTGTACCGAAAGGGTCACGAGTTTCCGATCTTGACGGTGAAAGAGATGGGGAATGGAGGTTCCCGTAGTTTAATGGGACGTCATGCTCGGATTTGATGGATCTTGCTGAGGACTCGGACTAAAAGAGCAATATGAGTAAAAGGTTGTTTCACAGAAAGGTCCATCAAATTAAAGGTATTCGGATCGTTGAAGATCCCCATTATTTGCGATCTAACTCTTAGATTTTCGTTAAATCTATATGTTTCGTAGGTTACAATTCTGTCCCCCCTCCCCTCCCCATTTTTTGTGGCTCGAAGCATGATACTTACCTTTACCATTGAAGGCAGCTGACTACTGCTTTGTTGCGAGAACGAATTTAAAATATTTGAGCTGACCGACGAAGCGGACATGTTTGAGGCTACATTCCGTTGAAAGTTGGGCGTTTGCGTCGTCCCAAACCCGGCGTGCTTCTGAAAAAATCATTTTAGTTTGCAACATAGAATATATGTATGATACGCATACATCAATGATATGCGCATGCATGATATTTTTACAACGACCTAATTCAAGTTTAAGTTTTGTCTTTTTTGTAATGCTTTAGCGATTAAGAAACATACAGTAGTTCGAAACCAGTTGGACGGCATTCGAGCCAATAATGGTGGCAAAGCGGCTAATCCGCATGACGCAGAAAAGTTATCCCATTTTCGAGTGAAATTAGTCTCTATATCCCCACATTCATTCAACGAATTTGGCCCTAATCTTCCGGAATATTATGTTGTCCTTAAACCACTTTTCGCGTGAAAAGTGGTTTTAACGAGAAAACAACAACACAAAAACAAAAATTACGAAAAGTCATCAAAATCAAACATACAGTATGGACTTGCGTCAGCTAAGAGACACTTGATTTGTTGCCCGCTGTTTATAAAATTCGAGGATCTTTTATTCCACACGCATCTCTCCGCCATATTTGAAAGGCGAACTATTTAAACTGGCTTACAGGCCACTACATCCCGACTAACAACCTCCCCAAACCTACTGCTTCCATTCCCTGGAGCCCCGCGTGGCTTGCCTTCGGCGACAACATTGGCGACCTCGTCGCGGATGCCGTCGAATGTTTGGGAGGATTTGTTGTGTTCAAACCTAGATGAGGCTGCGTGCTGTCCGGTGAGTGCTTCATTTGCAAATGCTGCATCATTGCCTGGAGTCGAGAGCGCTCCTCGTTCAACCGGGTCTCCAGCCCCTCAACTATGCCTATTTGAAGTTTGTATTGAGCTACACTGCTGTCGTCAGTGGTATGCGCAACATTCAAGTGATGCATAAAGCTCGCCATCGATTCACAAGACGTGTTGCATTGCGGCCATTGACACACGCCGTTACTGTACAAAGGATGAACTAAAATAAAAGAGATAAGCTACTGGATCAGATCAAAAACCCTTTTTCGTCTGACATCCTCATTAAACTCTCGATAAAAGTCATTAAATATATCGGTAGTTCTTATAATGTGTGAGCTAAGATTGCATTTGGTTGTTTGTGGCCTACAACGAAAATCCGAAACAAATTTCAAGAGGAGCGGAGGGTTGCATTTTAGGTTCTTTCTTTGTAATTGGAAACGGGTTGTAGGTTTAATGAAAAGGAAAGCGTTGTTACAAACCCAATGCCCATGGTATGACGCATTTTGCTTACCAATAACATCGCCGGCTCCAGTCCCAATTCCAATCGGAGTTCTCGTCCCAACATTCCCCATTGGCACATGTCCTAACAGGTTGTTTCCGAGGCCAGGCAAACCCGCAAGCAATTGAATATCCAGCAATGAATTGTTAAACAGTTGGGGACTCCGATTGGTCCCACTCATTTGCGTTGGCGACTGTGAACTCATCAGCAGATTCTGAAGCGTCCGAAGATCCAGTTGTGTGAGCTGGGTCTGCATGGGTTGCGCATGGGGAAGTTGACGACCCACACTGTCCTGTAAGGCGAGCATCAGCTGTTCTTCCAGCTGAAATACGAACGATTAGAAGCTCAAACTTGGGGGTTTTGAAAATGCAACAATATGTAAGTCGGCCGAAATCGACGCGATCAAAATACCCTACGGCTTATTGTAATATGGATAAAAGACCGAGATTTGCGGCAAAAAACGAATATCCATAACTTTTACCTAGATATTATTGATGTGAGTACTTGCAAAATACCTTAAAATAGGTGATAAGCTACAGTGAGGGACCTGCTCCAATGGCAAAAAACGTCTATTTTTGCATCTCGAGGGAAGGGTTTGGAGACATTTTGGTCCCTTCCGGGATGCAAAATGAGACGTTTTTTGCTATTGGAACCGGTCCCTCACTGTATCCTAGGACCCGATAAATTTATCAGAGATAATCTACTAACTAAGCTTTCTTCTAGCCTCCCTCGTGCATACAACGACGAACTGACACGATCCATAGTATCGTTGACCCGAACTGTCGCTGCCCGGAAAAGTCGCAGCGTCCATATAAAGGTAGTCATATAAGATCTCGGAATTTTTTTTTCCCAAATCGCGATTGTCGGTGCACAAAAACGTCGACGCCCAAATCGAAAAATTGGCGTCAACTTAATTTTTTCAGCACCGAATTCCGAAATGCGGTGCTGACTTAAGCACTTAAGTCTTCGGTGCAGACTTAAGACTTTGTGCACTAATTTCGAAAAACTTGGAAAAATTTACCGAATTTCAGAATTCGGTGCCAAGAAAAAAATAAGTCGACGCCAATTTTCCGATTTGGGCGTCGACTTTTTTGTGCACCGACAATCGCGATTTGGAAAAAAAATTCCGAGATCTTATATGACCACCTTTATATATCTACTAAAAATCTTTACGAAAACCCATTTCTCAAGCTAAATTCAGCTATAATAAAATTAGAAAAATTGGAAATATTGCAAGTCTTCGCCAAGCCTCCGCCGAGCCTTCGCCGAGCGGTTTTTGCCAGGCCTCATAGGCACTTCCTATAACCTTTTTTTGGGTATACCTGCCCTACGCCCCGTCTCGATCGATTTTGTGATGACCCGAACTGCCGTCGACCCGAAAAGTCGGGACGTAAAGGTATTCGCTCTGACCATGCTCCGCACTTCGCGCGCTGTCTCCTTATTTTGCGCCACAACGACTTCGTAAACGAAACCTTTCTACAACGAACAAATTTTTTGGTCGCTTAAATTGTACAGATCTTGACTTTTTTCTTAAATCCATAACTCTCTGTAAGTCGCAATAGATGGCATTATGACAGACTAATCACTATACGAGCTACACGTAGCTTCTGCGAAACAGATACAAAGTGTTTACAGCACCGGCGGCGAGCCGCATAAATACAAACGAATCTGACATGAGACGGATTTAATGCTCTCCTACCACGGTGGCATTAACAGAAATGCCGTTTGTTTACGTTGCCCCCTTCGCCAGATAAACAGCGGATTAGCAGGCTGTTTTATAAAAAAGGATTACCTTCGTATCAGTACAATGAAATTAAGTATATTATTTTGATTAAACGCGCTGATGTAATCAATTGTTTCCACACAATTAGAAATTCATAAAATATATCTCGTGTGCAATTCGTCAAGACTCAAGAGGTAAAGCGTTTCCTGTAGGTGTTTTGACTTCCTAACTATTTGCGAGATATGTAAAAATCGCTGGCATTCTTTTTTAAATTTTGCTAAGGTTCATTTAAATCGGAGAGCTTTAGGCACTTCCCCTCCAATGTTCAGCTTTCACTGTACCCAGCTGTTTGCATCTCAGGGAAAACAACAGCAATGCCCGCAAACAAACTGTACCTACGTAATCGATTACTCTTGTGGTCTCTCACCTTTTCGCGCTCTCTTGTTATTTACTCGCGGGAAAAGGAAAACAAAATTTTCAGTCCAGTGCATCCAGTATGCCCGCAGGGCGCCGAAAACACTCTGACTAATGCGAGTAAAAGTTGTTTTTCCAACTGTTTACTTTCTAAACACGGCCCTCTGCAAAATGCATATTATATAAAAGAAACTGTGGTTTTCTACAGATAAAACAAGGAAAAGCTGAAAAGTCAGGTGGCTACCGTATACAAGGGAGAGTAGGATACAAATTGTAGAAGTAAATAGTGTTTCTAAACATATAGGGGAACTACTCAAAATGCAAAGCTCTGAGTTTCCTTAAATTTGGCAAACAAACCTCATATAGAAGACATTTTCAAATGCCAAAAATTTAAGCTCGCACTTTGAAGGAGAGGCCGAGATATTCAACGATTGAAAGCATTAGGAAAATTTGTAGTAGTGGTCAAGTTGATATGAATATCTCGGAATTATTGGAGTAAACATTAACTTTACGAAAATTAGATCGGAAGATCGACCTAAAAGAGCTATAGCACTTTCGAAATGCAATTCCCAATTTTCACCCAAAATTTTCCAAAAACGGTTAATTTTGCCAAATTTAGACGCAAAAATTTCAATGGTTTTCACATTGAAATGGGAGCTAAAAATGTCGCATAGCCTTTATTAGACAAAGTTTTATCCAAATCAAAGCCACCAAAATCTAGTAGCTGCAAAATAATTTCCCATTTACTAAGGACCTCCATAACAAACAAAAATCACCCCTCTTTCTTTCGTTTTCAAAAGATTCCCCTATCTTGGAACAATTTCATTAAGGCCTTAGGAGTGTATTGAAAACCCAGACGAATCATTTCACCCCTACCCCATCCCTTCTCCGTTATAAACAACATGGGAGTGGGTGATTCAACAAAACACCGCTGAGGTTTCCCAAAACCGCAAGAAGTCTAAACACCAGCGAGGGACAAGAGCCGTAAACAAACAGAGAATAGTATTTTTGCGACTCTAAACATTCGACCTTTTTTGTTTGACAATTTATTTAGGCCGAGTCGCCGGGGTTACTTAAACAAACAAAACTGTCCAAAACACAAATAAACGACAGCGATACCAGCCGCGAATAAGGTAGCCCGCCTAGAATGTTGAGGCGTAATTTTATGGCTGGCCAAGAGAATACGTAATAAAACATCGATACGACAAATTACGAGGGAAAATAAGAAAAGTGCCCGAGCTGAATTCTAGTAAAATTTGCGTAGATGGCCTAGCTACACCCTCTTACAATCACTGAAAATTTCAGCTCGCCTTTTGTAGAAAATGTCGAGATGTTATAAAATCTTCAGTGAGGCTTTACAAAAAAAGGAGAGAGGGACTGACAACAAATGTTTACGGATCTAAAATGTTCTGCAACCGATTTGTGGCCTGGATAGATCATGCTTGCAAACAAAACTGAACTCTGCTTCCCGAGAATTTCCTTTGTAAATAACGTATGGCCTTTAAATTGTGCCTACGTCAACGAAGCGCGTCTCACTACCGTTTTGAAACTACAACATGAAACAAAATTTAAGTATGATTGATGTATACAAATTACTATTACTTTTTTGTATCAAAAAACCCGTTCTCATCGAAACTGACAAAGGCATTATTAACACGGAAGACAAAGAGTTTTTGCAGCCTACCCGATGAAACTCCTGGGCATTCATCGTGGAGGGCGGCGCTGAGATCGCATTTAGCAAGGCATTCAGCTGGCCCTGATTGCTCAACCCGTGCTGCTGTTGTTGCAACTGTTGGAGTTGTTGGAGCAGCGCGTTGTTCAGCACTTGCTCCAGTTGTTGCAGTCGTTGGGTTTCGCTGTTCTTGGCGGCGTCATTGATCCCACTGCCTTCGGGCAAGGTCGAAGAGCTGGCGAAGCCCGGATTCAGCGAGGCCGGCAGTTCGGGGTCGGCGTCGGCGCGATGCACGGACGGTGCTTCGTGCTTTCCTGCGGAGCCTGCGGTTTCATGGATTGTTCGCTTGGCAATTTCGCCGCCAGTTGGCGATTCCGTCGCCACGGTTGTACACTGAAATTCAACTTTTGGTGATTGAAATTTTGCGTTCTCATTTGGCCACAATCTAGCTTATGATTGAGCGAGATTTTGTCATATGGGCGTGAAAAATTAATTTTTTATAAAGACTTTACTCGACGGCAGAAGCCGGTATTCATCCTGAAATTTGTCAAAAAGTGTCGCATTTTTCCCGATTTCCGATTTAAGAATCTCGGTCGTCTCAGGAAATGGGAATGACATAATGGACGAATGATTAACGGCCTTTCTGTTTAGTCAACAAACCCAAACAAACCTGTTGAGTCACAATGGATGCACTTTGTTCGGACAGACGCGCCTTATCCGGCCTGGATTTTCGTCCTTCTAGCGACGTCGTGAGCCTCTCTCGAACGGCGACAAACGATGTAGGAGACGTTGTAAAAGCCCGTAAAGTAGACGACCACCTTCTGGCGGTTGGTGAAGCGACTTAGCAAGGAATATCGCCGACCGGTAAAAAATTGCTGAAAAACGTTGAAACCGTGACTTGAGATATAAAACGGTTGGGCCCGCGGTTAGCGCAGAAAGAAAAATCACAAAAATTTCGCACAGCACGTCTCAAAAACCTCATTTGCCTTATTAGAGAAATCGCTAAATTTGAACGCCAATCCAGGGTTGAAGTTTGTATGGAATATGTCATATTTAGCATTGTGGAATTAAGTGATTCTTCGCGTCAAATTTGCCAACACTATCTCGATTTTGCAAATTTCAGTTTGCAATAAATATATACTGGAAGTACAATGTAAATCTTTACCAACAATATTTTTAAACATGCGACTAATAGCTGTTGTTTTTCTGGTTTTCCAAGGCCTCGATTGGCTTTGGATTTTCTGAGATTCATATGTGGCCTAGAGGCTCTGGGGCAAATTTCTAGCATATTCAAGAGTCGAAAAATAAGCAATTTCCTTCTTATGCCATTTTAGTCGTATCTCTTTTGATTTCACATTTTCATATTCAGGACTCGTCACATTCTCTAGTTATGTCGATATATCTTAGATCCGTTGCGTTCTTGCGCACAATCCGATCGTTTTCCCCGGCAGTGGTATCATAATTTCAAGGGAAAGTCAACAAGACGTGTTTACCTTTTATAGGTCGCACAGACGCCGAGCTGTTGTGTAATCAAAAAAAGGAGAGAATGGAGAGAAAGTGTTTCAAAATAAAGCGCACTCCATCAAAACAACAGAAAACGAACGTTTACAAAAAAAAACCACCCCGGCTGACTCCTCAGGGTGTTCTTTACCGGCGACAGCAGAGAAGCGGCTCTCCGCCGAAGAGACTAGCAGAAAGACAGACGACTTTCTAGGCAGCTGAGCGAAAAACAAAACAAATTTGTTGGCTCCGTTCGAACCGTTTAATGCCCACGGAGCCAATGAATGAATTGCGAGCTGGGAAAGCAGTTGAACATGCTGAAGCCTGCGGATGAGAAAGCTTCCAAATAAGGTGCCAATTCAGCGGTACGAGGGCTCCCAGCTAAAAGCGACCGTTCTCAAACCGAAACTGTTAGATTTTGATCAAGTTTGGCGTAAATCAAGGAGACCATTTTGAAAGGCAAATAAGAGTGGCAGGTTGTCCTTTGCAGAAAAAATCAGGGTCAAAATGTTTCAAAAGGAAATCAAATTTTTTAGGCAGCAGATTCTCAAAAATAGGGCCATAAAAATTTTTCTCTGACCGCGCTCTCCTTTTCGCATACTGGGCAGCAAAGATTGTTGAATATCTCGGCCATCGTTGCAATTCGGAAGCTAAAATTTTCAATGAGCGTAGCGCAGCCTATGTAGATAGGGTATTCGAGTCAAATTTTTAAGAAATGTAGTCGCCCTATCGTGAGACCATGATTGTTAAAAACTTTTGAGACTGTATTTTTCATTGGGCATTCGACTGGTCTTAAAGGTCCTCCTGTTTCCAAAATTGAAACAAAACCTATGAAATTCGTCATGCAAAGTCTATAGCTTATATTGACAACAGACCTATAGCCCTGTGTTGTTTACTAATCATTTTGCCGGACCGCAAGCCAGCTTTGCCTCGCACTCTCTGTTGTTTCCGCGCTCTCCCATCCGCTCCGTCTACGTTTTGTTTTGCCTCACTCTTTTTTTCCATATGTTACTCGCTCTTATGCAAACGTTTCTTTTAATCTTGAAAACAATTTTTTTTCGGCTCTCTGGAAATCAGTAAACAGTGCAGGTTTAGGGCAGCGAAAATTGGGAGAAAACACACAGGCCGGTTTTGTTTACATGAAGCCGGCATTCGTAAAAGTGCAATTCGAGGAGCTCGAACAGAAATAATAGTCACGGGACCGTCTGTGGAGATAGTAAACCCGACAAGTGCGTTGGCAGTTTGATGATACAACAGCGCGCTCTAGGAAGGTTGAGAAAAAGATTTCTTTGAAAACATGTCGCCAAAAATGGCGCAAGACATAAAAATTTGCCGACGCAAATGACATCTTTTACCAGCCCTATTTTCCAAGAGAGTAGGCAAAAGGAAGAGAGTCGGCCGGAGCACAAGCCTCTTTCGCCAACATAGATGTTTGCAAACTTCGTTTCTATAAATTGATCCCAGAAACATGCCACTGTAAAAAACCGTATTTTTTATCCAAAAGTCGGGAAAAAGTTTAAAAAGTTTTCCATTTAGCGGCCAAAAAATTGCCTTGGTTGTTGGAACAAACAAGCATAAACTTCGCTAAATGCCTTAGGAGACCTTATTTTTTAATCTTCCCAACGTTTGAACGCGATTAAAATGGTCATATGTAGCGTAACTCTTTGTAAAGGCAAAATAAACACGCATACGACGAAAGCTGGAAATAAAATGTGATTTCAACCCTTTACTCAACCTTTGCATCCTTGAAAGTCTTCTTCACACAACAAGAATCCTACACAATCTAGGAATCTCCAATTTACTCAGTCTTTTGGCAGCAATTTGCCTTTAAACTACAAACACACTAATAATAATGTCATCAAAAATCCGAAATCCCCCACTCCCCAGAATCCCGGGGACACAAGTCTGGTTTAAGATAGAGTATTTTAATAAACAGAGCGAGGGCCGTCCATGGGGCAAACGCGAAAAGAGAATTTTTTTACTCACAAACAAAATAAAATAAACATGTGACGAAGGGAAATGAAATACACAATCTAGATGGGGTTGCAATAAAATTCTGGAGCATATAATCGACAATCAAAAGGCCATGGTAAAAAAAACATCGTAATTTAACTAGAGAAACTACAACTTGTTTCAAAAATTTTAAAAAATCTGAATGTTGACATCAAAAAAAATGAGATAACTCAAAAAGTGTAGTATGAATCCTGATGAAACAGGGCAAAAATTTAAAACCCTGAAAATTTTAATTCGCGTTACACCGAAACTGCCGAGATTTGTACGGCAAAAGTAAAAAATATAATATGGGAAAATAACAAAAATAAGACAAAAAAATCTATTTTGTCCTAAAAATGGGCTTGTTAGATTGCTAACAAAAGCTAAATTTCTTCCGAGAAGAATTATCAAACATATAGGAGGAAGAATGATGTTCTTCCTCTCGCCGGCTCTCCTCATTTGGCGTGCTCTCTCAAAAAAAAGATGTCGTTTACGATTTCCGCAAAAGAGAGCTGAATTCACTTCGAGATCTGTTGAAACTGATTTTTACACCAAAAATCATTTTTTTTAGTCGGAATCATTTGCGTTAAAAACGCTCAAAAATATCCAAAAAAATCTCAAACGAACCTTGGAAATCAATTCGCTCTCAAAAAATCACCCACAATACCATCGGCTGCACATAAACGACATTTCAGTTTAAGAGAGTTCACTATAAAACGTGTAGAGAATTTCGTTCTAAATAAAGCCCCAATTTATGAAACGTCTATCCCTCCATTTTTCGTCACGAGAGCGGCCAAAGGGGTATGACTGGACAAAGCTCTCGGTTAGTAAACGAACATTGAAAGTCTTTTTTTCCACCCGCTCTCCGCTAAACAATTTGTTTTGACTTTTGCTTGGTTTTCTGTTTTGAAAAAAAATCGTGGTCGCCGGTACCACCCCGTGATTTCTCCTATGCCGGAATACAAACTCCGACAAAAAACGGTTGCGTAAATGCGAATTCGGTGAACGGAAGGCGGAATTGCTCAGTCTGTAACTCACAGCGAGTTGATATGCAAACAAACATCTCAGATGCTGGTGAAGCTAGCGTAACTTTGAGTTCTAGTGACTGAACAGATTTAGGCCGACCTAAAAGGCTTGCTTCGGCAATAACTTGAAAAACAAAAGACCGAAATCTACAAAAACTGATTTTTTGGGGACATCAAGGTTTCCACTTTTTAGAGCGATATTGTTTATCATCCCACAGCCCTTTGACGATTTGTAAACAACAGTTCAATGTACTTTACTCAAAATGAATCGTGAGAATCGGCTGTTTTTAAAAATAGAAGTAGAACTTTGCCGAGATGAGTTGAGAAAATTTAATGGCCAAAAGCCCTAAGGTGATGCAATAAAAAACAGTGATATGCCAAAAAAGGCCCGTGCATTACAAAAAAACACTATGTATGTAAATTTTAGTTCCGCAATTTCTCAGTTATTGGCCACTGAAACCCTAAATGCCACTCCACACCTTTAGTATTCCTTTGACCCTATACAGATCCCATCGCCCCAGAACCCGGCTCAAAAACGCCTAAAGACATCCCCTGTCCCACGTCTTGGCCCAAAAACTGCTTTCTGGAGCGTATTTACCTCGTCCCAAACAGTACTAAATCCGTGTGTTTTGTGATGGCCGAAATTTCCGAAAATCAGCGGATTAGCAACTTTTGACGCGGCCAAAGCGGCTAATCGACCCTAATTCGTTGTCCCGTTGGCTTAGCGGGCTCGGGAACGGGGATTCGATGAGGATGGCGGGGATTAGAAGGGCTCTATGGCTCTTCGTGCGTTCCTGACGTTCTCGGTAAACGCCGTGTCATATGGTTAGGGGCACGTCTCGGCGAAACAACCACATGACAATATCCCATACACAACTGGTTTTGTATTCTTAGGCGCGGTTGGTTATATTAAAGAATGGGTCGAAATGTCGTCAGCTAATAAATAAGAGCTTAAAACGTCGTCCGCAGGAAAGGTCGCTCTATAATTTGACAAAGGAAGTGCTCAATGTTCGGAGCTCAGGTTTGCTCAAAAAATGACATTACTGCTCTATGTAGGCGGTTAATCACATGCTGATATTTTAACCGTCGCTTTTCCAGCCCGGCTGAGATATTCAACCTTTGCCGAGACGCAGGTCAGAAGAGAGCTGGAGAAGCAGTGCCTGAGATTTTATGCAAAAAGTCTACACGCTTATTTATTGCTCGTTCTATTTGTTCAAGATTACGCGCTACGGTGGAGATATCAGCCTGGTTCGAAAATAATGAGCCCTCTGTCGCAACAAAAATTGCATCACCGCCGAGAAAGTGAATAGTGTCGCGTTGCTTACAAAGTCTTGCTCTAAATTTGTGCCACGTTTCGTCAAAATCTCAGCGTTGCGCCTCAAGCACTTCCTTTTCAAACTCATTTTTGACTACTAAAATGTAATCGGTTTATGAAATTTCGTTTAGAATTATGACATAATGTTAATAAAAAACCATTAAGACTGGGAATGATTTCGCAAAGCCCCCCTCCTCCATCCCCAAACATTAAACATCCGTGGCGGAGAAGAGGGCCGAAAAGGAGCCCCCCGGTTGTTTTGTTTGTTTGTGTAAATTTGGCGCCCCCTTCCTGCGTCTTTTTCGGGGCGAGCCCAAGAGGCCTTTAAGGCTCTCTCGCGGCCGAGTTTGTTTACGTTATTTTGAATGGTAAAGGATGTTAGAAACGTTTTTTCCACCCCTTCTCGTCCCCACCCAAAAGCCGCAGGGATAATAAACCTTTGCATTATTGTTTGCGACAAACATGTACGCACATTTCGCAGTGCTGAGAGAAAGTGAAGTTGCAAAAAACACGGTGGAAAATTGATAACAGAACACTTGGTTAACTCAAAAATGCTATAAATAGATGTTGCCAATCTGTGTGGAAATTCCAACGCCTGGAACGGCTCGGAACGGTGGGAGAAAAAAACAGAGTGTTGGCGCGGGTCGGCAAATTTTGCTTCAAGGTCAAGGAGAAATTCTATTTGCTTTAAGGTCATTGCGAAATCAATTGATAGCGACTAGACGTCTCTTCAGGCATTTTGTAAGCAAAAAATATTTTGAAACAAAATATGTCGCATTTGTTAGTCATTAAAAATGTAATGAGTATGTTTTGTTTACAAAACGTTTTGTCATAGAGAAGTTTTTGCCATAATCCCGACAAAACTTAGTTTCAAAATACTTGTAATCGGACCTCGCGATTATCAGCTGATTGCCATCTGTTTATTTTTACAAAATCGTTTGCGACACCTTGCTACATCCGACATATTAAACCCAGCAAAAATTTATGATGACCTAGCCCCCCTCCCTCCCTGATAAACTTCTCGAAGCAAAAAAACATCTTCCGCGAACCGCTGAATCAGCCCGGACTGTCTTAACCGCTCTTTCGTAAGCGCTGTCAACACAACGCAGCCAGCCATTGCCCGCCCTACGCTTGTTTTGTCCGGGGGAAAAAAAGGTCAACAAATAAAGGAAGCGGGCCGCGGAGAGGGGGAACGATCGGAACGGTGCCTTCGCATGCTCGGGTGCCTGTTCCTTCACCCCACTCTGCTACTCGCCGTGCCCCCTGCCCAACTCCGTTGACCCCAACAAACAACCCGGGAGCGAGAGAGGGGGCGCGCGCGGGATTTGTGTTTGTCGCGAGCAACCCGAAGAACTTGCCTCGGCGGCCGGTTCGGACTACGGTAAACAACGCGGTTTGTTGTGCGGCGGGACCGACAACTGTTGGAGACTTGCAACGTGTCTAGCAGCAAAATTATGCCAAATGAGAGCGTTCGAACTGGGAAAATTTGCGAGCAAATTTAGAAAGGGGTTTTTTTTCAGAGCACATTGGAGAGGGCAAGCCCGCGCTTTGCAGAAAATAAAGCGATTTGTTTTTTGGCTGGCCGTCCCTCCTCATTCTACGAACTCACTCGGAAAACCGTTGCGTAATATGTCTCCTGCAAGTAAAAATCGCGAGCTAAGATTTTCAGCAATCGATTTGCATCGTATTTGGAGTGCCAACGCCAATTTCAGGTATATCCGACAGTTTCCTTTCGAGTAGCTCCACACTGAAGTAAACCTATTAACCGACAAATCGTCCAGAACAAACCAATCTTATCGCCTGTTGTTTATACAGAACACTCATTATATGTATTTCCCTCGCCCTTCGCGAAAAACGAAAACCAATGGGCAAAGATTTATGAAGGCAGTTTACGCTCCTCCAACCAGACTGGAGAACATAAATAAAAATACTGAAAACAACAACAATCCCCTTCCCCTCTTCGTCCAGCCATCCAGCCATTCGCTTCGAATTCTATAGAACGAACTGTTTTCGGTGTTTTCTCCGTAAAACTGCTTCGACAAAAAGTGCATTGCACTTTAGGGCCGCACTGCGAGGCACGGAAAGACATTTTTTGCCGTTTTCCGAAGCGAAATTTCGAGCGAAGGCGATAGGAACTTGTGCAAAAGTGCAAACAGTGCGTCTGGCGAATTCTGACCCAGATAATTGGGCCTGTGGCGAGGTTCGGAGAGGCCCAGAGGGCTGAGATCTTGGCGATAGGTCAAGTTAAGCCACGAAAAAGTCATTTCTTAAAATTTTAAATTTAAAAACGCAAAACAGCTTGTTTATCTTAACGTCTGTCTTCATATGTCATAATATCTTGTATAAAAATATGGCTAAAGATCTCAGCCGTCCTTGCAGAGCGCATGCCAAGATTTTACGAAATTGATGTGAAGGCCCTGCAGTATCGTTGTTTAAATTTCAAAGGAAATCCAAACAACTGTATAGTTGTATCGGCGTCTATTTGTCACTAACCCTTTGACCTCACCGACCCTTCAATATGAATTTATTCAAACAAATCTAAGGCACTTTTTATACTAGTCCTTCCGGAAAGTCGCCGGACTGATTTTTGGGGTTTGCACTGTGCGAAAAAAGTCAGGGTGCGAGCGACATCCCAAAAAACCCTATTGCACGGTGCAAAAGGCAAGAAATTGCACAGTGCAAAGTGAACTTTCATTTTCGCAGAGTGCATATCGCGCATTTCAGTCCGGCGACTTTCCGGAAGGACTAGTACATTCAACAGGTGATTCTTTACGCTGTCCTTATCGCCTGGAGCAAAGTTTATTGGGTTCAAGGTCTTCCCATGACGAGCGCAGTTGGGAGAAGTAGATATCCTTCTCCTCGGACTGTGCAAACTCGATTTTGGCACCAACCAGCGATCGAACCGGTCGTTTGGGAGATGGGAGCGGTTCGACTTTCCTGATGAAACAGACCACTCCAATTATGGCACGAGTCATCCTGAAAGATTTTTATTATTTTTATTGGAAAGTACCAATTTGCGTCGTTCGATTTTCTTCAAACTTGGCAACAATGCTTTGCATACTTCACTTTTCAATCGTTTAATGTTTTAGCGCACGCTTTGCAAGGGTTGCTTTGCGGTACGTGAAACGACTCTCAAAAAAAAACTGATTTTTTTCATTTTCGCTTGGTGGTTTTTGCTTAGCACGTGCTGCATACATATTCCTTAAAAACATCTATATTCATTCATGCCAAGTATCGTCCATGCCTGGTCGGAGTTCAAGTACACACTCTTTGTAAATTTCGGCGTAAAAATGTGGTTGGTTTTTGAAAAGCGCGGGGTAAAATTCTCGCCGGTGGATTAGCTAATTCTAACCAAAATCTTTGCCTAATCGGTCAAAATTGGAAGGTTGCATTTTGAGCACCTTCAACCCCATCATATTTCTAGCCTTACCTTCGAATTTTCCGCCGATAAACATGGTTGCTCAACATGCACAAGGCCACAAACGAAAATGCATAAAACGGGATGATCATATTGAAACAGATCAAGTATACTCTCCGTGTGCGGTCGTCGACTGTAGCGTTCGCAGTGATCAATACAGCGCATCCGACCGTATCCATTATTGTACAGACAGAGGCTCCAACAAGCATGGTTCGAAGAGAGCGCACGTTCTCCGAAAGCTGATATCTGGTGGTGAGTTTGTATGCTGTGACATTGTCAAAATTTTCGTACAATCGCACGTTCTTTCTCAAACAGTAGACGAAAACCTGAAAGAAAACAGAAATGTTGACGTATATAAATGTTGTACATCGCTGCTCAAGGGTTCGATGTGCGACGCTGGTATATTATTTGTTTTTAATTTTTACACACAAGTTATTTCCGGGCCGCATTTCAATTTCACAAAATTTTAGAGGCTCTTATTATCAAAAAAAAAATGTGCTGATCATGAGTGTATATATAAAACTTTGATGCCCAATCTTGGGTTTAAGGGTCGAAAATGCCCAAAAACTAACTAAATTTCCCTAAAAAAGGCGCTGGCATTCAAACGATAAAAAACGCGTCGGTCCCTTCCTTCGGCAAGGAATGGTGTGGCCGAGTGGCTAGTGCCGTAGTCTGGTAATCAAGAACGCGGACGCCTCATGGGTTTGATCTTCCTTTTGGCCCAAATCATCTTTTTTGAAGTTGAAGGTCAGAAAGCAAATTTCTGTACCAAAACTTTCTTATTACGTCTTAGAAACTTAAAATTAAGCGAGAAGCTTTCCAATAAATAAGGATTAATAACGTTCAACTTACAAAGACGACGACCATCCCATAAAGCCACACGCCAAAGGTTGGATACGCAATGTTGATGTTGACTAAAAACATATCATTTTGGTGAATTGTCAGCCCTTCCGAAAAACTCCGTCTTCGAAACCCACCGTAATAAAAGAGGAAAAACGAAACACAAGCAGCACATAGTTGAATGAACAGATTCAACGGAAGTGTCCATGTCAGCTCTGTATATTCGTACTGGTCGAACAACTTTGTTGCCAAATGGCGCTCGATTGCAATATTTGCATTCCCAATGTAGTAAGCGGCCATGACGGAGAGTCGGCACACTTCGATTAGTCTTAGTTTCGGGTCACAGTGGAAAAAGAAGACCGCCGAGGCTGAAATGAAGCCATTGTACTGTGATGCGGAGGCCGAGAGGCTTATTGCAGGAGGTCTTGTTAGCAAGGATGAATTAGACGTAAAAAATAGGAGTCCTGGTGTTCAAACATGTGTATTCATATTATATATAATTTTTCCGTTATCTCCAAAGCCGTCAGCAAAGGGGGCCTTGCCCGATAACCCAAACTCACCAACAGCATGCCCATTGCTCCAACACTCAATAAAAGTCAATGTCCTCAAAACAATGACGACCAAAAACGGCCAGAACATGCAAAAGATCAGCCTCATCAAATTGCGATGGTAAATTGGCACAGTCCAAAAAACATAGTATCCACACACGACGGCTACGAACGAAAACGTCATCGCCGCCACTTCGACTATGTCGATCAAGACGAACGGAGTTTCGGCGCTGAACCGGATAAAGTCCGAGTTCGCTTTACAATACAGAGCCCATGAGTCGGTGAAGATCACCATGATTGGCATCATCCTGCGAGCATTGGGACGGTTGACTTGCGCGCTCTACAACGAAAAGACCTATGCCCAATGTGGTGCCGCTATGGCCAACGGGTATGAACAAACAGGTGGAAAACGTTGGGATTTTCTGGAAATCAATGACTTATTCATCACGTCTTCCGCATGCCACAAACCCCAATGCGAAAGTGCAAAATAGCATACTTAAAGCACGATGAATCGGCAACAATCAAAGGTCCGTTACAAAGGGACATATTTCATAGGGAAATTGCTATAATTGGGATAAACTTGGCAAAAATATAGACAAGATTTTGCAGTAGCATAAACATCCAACTTGCAGAGGATATCGGGATTTTTCAACCTGAAGCTGTAAGAATTTTTTTTCTTTTTAGCGACTCTTAAGGGACAATTCATCGTTCTTCTAGCCCTGTCAAGTCAAAAGTGCCCACAAAAAATCCAGACGTTTACTTCCAAGATTTTCGAAGAATCAGCTGAGAATACCTTTTTCCATCCGCCTCTCCTTATTATGCATACTCCCGTACGAAGAAATCTTCAAATACTTCCCGGAGTCAATGAGTCAGCTAAAAATTTTTGTCATTTGCCATAGCAAATAACCCAGTTATAGAAGACGCAAATTACGTTTGACTTAAAATATTTATTTGGAAACGTCACTGAGGGAACACTTCTGAGTAAACAGACCGCGTATAAATTGGAATTAAAGACCAGTTCGACTTACACTCTATACTTCTCCATGCATTGTAGCAATGAGACTCAATGCGGTTTATTCGAAAAATAAATGTAAATACAAATTGATGATACAAATGTATGATGAGTTCAAAATAAAAAAAATTATGAGCCTTTTGATCGTTAGATAGTAAGCTATGGGATCTTCTCGTAACAGGGAAATTTTCCAAGCGCATTTTCAGCTTTCCCAAACTTTGACACAATTCAGAAGGCAAACACTAGAAGCTTTTTAAAAGCAAAACTTAGTCTGTGTTGTTCCGAAATATGCGAGATTTCTAGCTCGCGCTTTGCAGAAACGACCAAGATTCTTAGCTCCAAGTTGGCCAGAACTTGGCACTTTTCTGTAAGTTTATCCCTTGGCTTTAGCTTTTGACTACCGGAAAAGAAACTTTTCTACAAAAAAATCTACGTATTTAAAACTGGCAAAGAATCGGCCAAGAAGTGTTTTATCAGTAACCAACATTTTTCTTCTATTCAGCCTTTTGCTTATTCCCTCCGCCGCAAAGGTCGTTGAATATTTTGGCTGCTCTTGCAAAACACGAGCTGAAACTTTCAGGAATTAATATGTGTCCAATACGCGAGGTGTTAGCAAAATATAAAAAAAGCTGAGCGTCATGGAACACATCCTTTGTCAACTCAACATGCCGTCTTTTCGATTGTTCTTTCACACGTTCTTGCGACATGTTTTGTCAAATCTCCGTTCCAAGAGAAATACAATTTATTTCCATGAAGAAATCAGCGTCTGGAAATAAATGTTGCCTTCGTCTTCCAGGGCAAACACCATCTGAGTGCCGCCCAATGTTTTCAAGGTTTTGCGTCGGTCCTCAAACGGTGTGATACGTCCAGTTTGTAGCCATCTAGAGGATGTTTTCAATATCCTAAAGCTCAATCTACACTTCTCTAGAGACGAGTACCGGGCAATAAATTTACCTTACGACAAAAAAAAGTTTAGAAACTGCAACGATTTGTTTTTGTTCATAAGGTTCCACTTACACGATCAGCCTGGCCCGGTAGACGTCCGTAAAATAAATGGGAATGGTCGCGGCGACTGCAGCATACGAACAAATCGTGGCGTTAAATAAAGTCAGCCACAGTCTCCGCCAGAAAATGTCGACAGATAGAATTGTCGCAAAATAAGACTAAAAAAAAGAAATTCACCGTAATCTTTTGTTCAAACCATGGGAAAAATTTGTCAAAACTTGAATTTTCACGCTTGGAACATCCCCCTAATAAGTAAAGCCAACCAACTTACCGCACTTGCCAAACTATTCAGCGCTGTGACGATGATAATCCCAGGGACCATGCATTTGATTGCTCGGATGTTATCGGACAATTGAAACATTGCTGTCAAGCTGTATCTGTATTTGTGGTTGTACAACTTTGACTGCATGTAACGTCGTTCATTGGTTCTTTTGCAGTACAAGAAAATCTGAGACATTTTTCAGCTCGTGTGCTCGACTTACAAGTATTAACGTCCATTGAAACAGAAGGGCAATCGTAAAGATAAATGTCGTGGACATGAACCCTGGAATTTGATTTGCAAGCAATAACTTTTTCGAGAAATTAACTCTCTGTAACTCCCTCAAATTCAATCTTTGCGACTTTCATCCACTATTTCCCAACCTATAAAAGTAACCCACTGTCTGACTCATTATGTTGGCGACATCATCTTTGGCACTTACTGATTGTGATAAAGTAAACCGCAAGCGCACAGAAGAATGCTTGAAGAGCCAGCGTCACAAAGACTGTCCACCAAAATTCTTTCTTCTCATAGGTCTCTAGAAAGACGGTCGCAATAAGCCGTTCAAACGTCAAAGTACATAATGCGACGTAATAAGAGATCATAAACCCGAATCTAAGGTATTCTGAGAACTGGACTTCCGGATTGCAATTGAAGAAATAGTCCAAGCTGGCTGAAAATGGCCGAGAAATTATAAATTGTAAAGACAACTGCTTCATGGGGAATGTCCACATTTCGCTGAAACGTTTTACACGTGCTCTGATTAGGCAGAAAATATTTAATTCCTTAGGCGTTATAGTTTTTGCTTTTTCAAGGTAGGCCGAGACATAGAAGGGCTTTATGGCGCGACTAGTATGGAAATTTAAACTTATAGCTCTGACTTTAGCCTTGAAAAAAAAGCGAAAGTTAGTGGAAACAGCGAAAATTATTTTTTGGCAGTGCCTTTATCAATTCTGCACAAAGAATTAAGTTTTTCTTGCACGCCGCAGGCCAAACAGAAGGCCAAATATGCCCTTCAAAAATTCGAAAAAATTTCTCAATCCTGGCACGTTTTTCGATCTAAAAACGTGACTGCTTTCTGCAAAGCGCGAGCTCAAAATCTCTACTTATCCGTGGTCAATGACTGACTAATATTCCAAGTGAGTATTGCTCTGGCCTTTGCTTCTGCCATTCCCTGCGGCTTCACATATAACTTACCAACTGGTCGCCCTTTGCTCCAGTAAACATAGATAACGTGAATTCTGGTCATTTGCATTGCCGGAAACGTCCAAATCATACATCCGAACATTCGAACAGTATTCCGATGGAAGATTTTAACCGAGAGAAAGACATAAACATTGATCGAGACCACAACAAATGAGACAAAGATTATCAAGAGTTCGGCAGCATCAATTACATAAAACACTTTGTAATTATCAGGCAATGGCGAGTCATGATTATAGCAATAAGGCGATTCGTCGGTTAGAATTATGTAAAGATAGTCGTAGGCCTTGGAAAATAGATATTTTATATTCATTTTTGCCGATAACGCTGGATGCATTTTATTCAAATTTGCTTTCGAGGATCACAATATGATCTTATCCATGCCATACCATCTCATAGGTTCTAAAAATTTCAGCTTTATTACAAGGGAAAAGCCGTTCTAATGCAAAAGGGATAGCGACAATAGCAAAAAGAAAAATTTTTTTTTGGTACCAGAGAACCGAAGAATTTTAATATTATAAATGACGCTTGATTTCCGATGAAACTAGAGGCTAGACATGGCTCCCGGGCCGGCCTGGGCCGGGCCGTGGGCCGGGCCGAAATTCCGGCCCGTCGGCCGGGCCGGCGTTTTGGCCCGGCCCGGCCCGGAATATTTAAAATCCAGAATCTCGAAGTGAAAATTGGGTTTGATAATGAAAATGAACGCAATGTCAAGACACAATTGGTTTTTTTAAAGGTATTTTTGTTTTTAGATAGCTATGGAACACAGTATTTATCCATTTACATGATGATAGAAAAAAATTTGGTCATAAGGAGTTAGACTTGGGGAGACTTTCGTTTCAATGGGCCGGCCCGGGCCGGCCCGGGCCGACGGAAAATTTGAAACGGGCCGGGCCGGCCGGAACCCTTCAGGCCGACGGGCCGGGCCGAGATTTCCGGCCCGGGCCGGCCGACGAGCCATGCCTACTAGAGGCAAGCTAAATCAAGTCCCGTCTGCGTCGCGTTTGTCACTGCCCGCTTTTGTTTCCCGCTAAACAAATGGTCTTTTCGTTGTCCAGGAGAGTCGATGAAACCAGTCGACAAAGCATTGAGACAAAAAAAATTCTTTCTAAGGTATTTAGGACACCTTTGTTTGACGAGGAACTATGTACATTAAAAAAGTAAGATCAGAACATTTTCACCGAGTACTATCAAATACTACGTGTTTCGTGTCAACATTGCGCCTCGATTAATCTATAACTGAGTAAGAAGTTTACAACTTTTCATATGCATACTTTTTCGGCCTCATAAACATCTCTGGAAGCGGGCTTATCTATGATATGCACATATATAATTTGTGATCCGAGGGTCGGCCTTTACAGGTGCTTTCCCGAAGCCACATAATTGATACAAACTACCTCGTTACGGAGAACTGTGGAATGTCTACAACAATTGTTTCTAATAAACAAGATTTAACTCTGACAAAAGATCTTAAAATTTTCGTTTTATTTGCAAATTTTGATAAAACGTGGTAAAAATTCTAAAAATTCACACACCGTTTTTAAACAAATATGCAAGATTTCTAGCCCGCAATTTGCAGGAACCGTCGATATTTTTTTAAGTCAAAACTTGTTTTTATAATGGAAAGTATTTTCGGACGCATTGAACTCGAAAAACCCAAACTGTAAGATATTGTTGCATAAATATTCAAAGCCCTTCGTTCAACAAACGCTCTTTCTGCGACAAATAAAAGGAGGATTAATCGGCACAAAGCATCGGCTTTATTTCAATAAGTATAATATTATTCGTGATTTTGAGTGCAATGCTGCACGGGAATCTGAATAATCTCTCTAAGTCGTGGCTTCTGGAGACGATTTGTGAAAGTTCCCCAGCCTTAAAGCTGGCTTTTAAAGAGGATAAGGTTATCTCGGTAGGTACAATCTTGCTATGCAATCACATTCTGCTGCTCTGACAATGATCTTTCAGATAGATTTCAGTGATATTACAAATGGGAAGGGGTTCCAATCGTTTATCTATTTGGCTACAGTCAGCTACAAAGACATCGCCGGTCGCCCTGAGCAGTTCCAATGTGTTCTCAAAGTGCCGACGAGGGTATTCAACGATCATGGCGTTGAACAAACAAATCCGGAGGAAGTAGGTGTTGTCTATCTCTATGCTCTTACCCACGAGTTTGTGATCTCCTAAGGTCTTCGAAAGAGGGTCAACAGAAACCTGCGACATAGCTGGGAAAGTGCTCGAGGTACGACATATCAGACTTCCTTTAAATTTTGCGCTTCAACGAGAGAGCGCGTGAAATGCGGAAAGCGATATGACGGGAAACAGTTTTTTAGCCATAACTTTGTCCTTTTTCAGCAGCAAAATTGATATTAGAACGTTTGCGGTAAACATTATTATTTCTATGTCTTGTCTACCAAACCCCAAGAATGTTTCAATTAACTGTTGATTAGAAATATCTCTTGTCAGGGTACTACAAATGCATTCACTTCCAGAAAACCGCCGAATTCTTTTTCGAACTTGTCAACTCCCTGCATGATCAAGAATGCCTTGTCTACAAGTTCCTTGGCCCGCTTGCGGGGGTTGGATTTCCCATTCCAAAAGTTTACAAGACAATTTCTCGGAATCAGGCGGCGAAATTGTCATCAGAAAACAAGTCGCCAGTTATTGTAATGGAATTCATAAAAGGGAAGACTGCAAGCATATTCGAGACTTTCACAGAACCGCAGCTACTGAATATGGCTCAAGATTTGGCCGTGCTGCACGATGAGGTCGGTCAACGAGCCGATAAAACGTGGGAAGAAGGGTTCGACACGCGTTTTCGTTTCCATCCAGAAGCCGCGAAAATGTTGACAAATGGATTGGAATTCTTTAAAGCCGACGTTCCGGGTACGTACTCGTCAAAGTATTAACGTAACAAAATTTGGCTAGTTTTGCAGCTTACTGAGAACGAAACTTTGTACAAATATAATAAGATGATTTTTCTGCCGTTTTTTCCAAGCAAAACTGTCAAAGATGTAAAAAAAAATTTTTTTTTCTGTGAGCACCCTCCGCGTTTTTCGAGATGAAAAAACGCCGAGGATCGCAATTGGACCACTTTTCTTGTAAGCCTATTTCAGACAGCGCAAGTTACATCGACACTCTAAAAAAGATCGATTTGCATTGGTTTATAAGGTACTCCATGAAAACTTTGCCTGAGAAGTTCAATGCGCAGACTTTAGCCCATGGCGATGCATGGAGCAATAACGTGATCTTTGAAGAAACGTCTGATGGGAGTACTGGTGATAAGGTCGCCGCTTACATTGATTGGCAAATGTCTTTCTGGGGTACGTGCCTTTCCTGGAGAATCTGTGGATACTGTAACAAAACCGAATACTTTTATAGATCACCTGTGGAGTTTCTGCACTACGTTCTCCCAAGTTAATTATTTTCAGGAAGTCAATTGCAAGATCTATGTCAATTCCTTGTTATCTGCACTGACGCTGAAATCCGCGAGGTTGTTTGGGAGAAGGTCTTACTTGAGTATTATCAAAAACTCGCTGATCTTCATGCCCGCAGGAATATAAACGTGCCCTTTACATTTGATGAGGTAGGCTAGTAACATGCAAGGATGCCAAATATGTCAAGTCGCATAATAAATTTTTTTCTTGTTGTGATTTTTTTACAGTAGGCGAAGAAACTTTTTGAGTCAACCCGTGAAAATCACGATTCTACAATGTCTGATATGGTCCGTTCGGAAAGTCGCCAGACTGATTTCGGCAACATGCACTGCACGAAAATAAAACTTCACTTTACACTCTGCATTTTCTTACTTCTTGCGCTTCAGCGACTCTCCGGACGGACTAGTACTTTAATGCAGCAGTTTTTTTTAAAAAAAATCAAGTTTTTTGCTGTGAAAGACTATTGAATGATTATGTATCGATAATTTTGTCGTTTAGGCGAAGGAAATGTTCCAAGTGCTTCAAGTCTTCTTCGGAATAAACATTGCTCTTTATTACCAACTCAACACGGCCGTGTATAACGCAGAAAACACCGAGGAAGGGAGAAGGAATAAAACGAAGCTGAAGAAAAGAGCGCTCGAAGCAATAAAGAACGCCACGAGACTGGTGGAAACTCTTGGTCTTGATGATGTTAGCGATAATGCTGAAGCAGAAGTTGGAAAGTGATCGTGTAGGAGCCATAGTTGAACTTTGAGATGGTTAATTTCTTTGAGTTATTTTAGAGAAAGACAACGTTTCTCTTCTGCATTTGGGCTGCTAAAAGCAATATTCCGTACAACAGTTGTTTATTGTAAATATTTCACTTCGAAAACATCAGAATAAAAATCGTAATTATTCGGCGCTCACTGCAGAGGATTCGGGGGACTCGGCAATAGCAGCTTTGTACTTCTGAAAAAGGTTGCCAAATTTTTTTTGCTTTTTGCCGATATCAAAGTTTGTTTCGAAGTAACAAATGAGACTTTTTGCAAAGTGCTTGGAATATGGCCGCAGGGCTTTTGAACTCTTCTAAGGCGATATTTCCGAAAAAATGCGGCCGAAGAGCTCATGGTGCTCGGGAAAATATAAAAATGACCTTCCTAATTGCCGCAGGGATTTTTAGCAGAAGAAATGTATATTCCCAAGGTAATCGGGCCCTTGAAGAACCCAAAAAATTTAATTTTTGTAAATCTTTTTTATTATTTCCCAAGTTGTCACCAAAATGAATCTCTGGAAACCGCTCAAAAACACTTCTATGTACAACGATTGATTCCAAAGACAACGTACCTCTTCGCGTTTGGTGAGATCCCTTGCCCAAGCCTTCAGTCTGTTTTCCTTGTTGTGCAACTCAAAGTCCCATTGTTTGAGGCGGCTTTTCTCATACATTAGACTGGCCTCCTTCTTCGTGGCGCGATCCAATTTTCTGGCGGCCCTCTGAAGCAGATCATTGGCGGCATTCAACATTTGGAAGGCGGCGTCTTGACTCAACTCTATTTCATGGGCCCAAGAACTGGCTGGATCGGCTGAAAATGTTTTTGTAGTGCTTGACCAGAAACGAGTTGATCGAAATTTAACGAATTACAAAAGTTACATTTTTAAGGCCCTCAGGTGCCGTATCTTCGGAAAACAGCTTTATAAGACTAACAAGCCTTCAGGCATTTATATTTTCGACCTCTGTAGTTTACATCGGCCAGTCTTATAGGCAAAATATATAAAACTATTATTACTGTAACATCCTGAAGGCTTTAAAACGCAAAGTTATTTGCCAAAAAATAGGGTCCCTGAGTGTTGTCAAATCACCGTTTTCGTAAAAGTTCCTTATTTTGGCCACAACTTTCGGAAACTGGTCGGAATTAGCCCAAATTTAGCGTGCATGCTTAATTCATCGTTGTCAATGCCCGGACAGTGGATTTAGTTAGTGAGGTACCTTCTTTTTTACGTACCATCTTACCCTTCAAAAAAGGCTGCAGCCTGTGATTTTACACTTTATACGATGAAACATGTCCGGAACTAAACTTATTGCCTCCGTATGGAACTAAATGAGTCGTCACAGCCTTCGTAGGTACCCTTAAAACTATAGAGCTATTATTATAGTAATTCAGTGCCAGCTAGGTCGAAGCGTTTTTTTCCTAACTTTAGTGCCCAAGCTTGGGCGCAGTTCGCGGAGTACCTTTGTTGTGGCCAAAATAAGGAACTTTTTCCACAGTTTTTTGCAAATTTCAAGCTATTATTTCCGAAATTAATGACAAAGGAAACGGAGAAAATCGACTTACCCTGCTCTTTTCTCTTCGGCGGAGGTCCCAATGAGTCCCAAACTGAGCGACGTTCTTTCTTGACTTCTACTTTCTCCGCCAACTTTCCATCGCCGGCTCTTTGCACCGGCAGTCGGTGGGACTCGCCCAATTCCGGCTTGATTCTCCATTCTTCGATCCGATTCAATTGCCCCACCATACCGCTGATCGAATCCTCGGAGACTTTGCTAGCTCTCGCTTTGCGCCCGGCGTTCGCGGCCATATTTTGGGAAAGGAATGGGAGTAGACCGGACGAAAAGGAGGAGAAAGTTGAATGGACGGTTGGATAATGATTTTTTGGGGGAAATTTGAATAAAGTTTTTTGGGGACCAATTTCCTCTACCCTTCGCTGAGAATGAAAATTTGAATTGAATTTTTGCTCATTTTTGGGGAATTTTCATTCTTGGGGTTTCTCCCCGAAAACTCGAGAGCAAGGCGCCAAAGAGAAAGGAGAAAACTCGATTTTTCAGTACCGACCGGTGGATAATGACAGAGACTAAAAAAATGTCAATTTGTAATCTGTTTAGAGTATTCATGCAAAATTTGAGGAGAATGACACTGCAAGGTACTAGTCTATCCAGAAGGTACTGTTGCAATATACCTACAGTGTCATTTAGATAAATCACATATATACTATGATCTACCATAGTTCTGTATTTATTCATGTAATAAAAAGCAATTTTTCTTTGGTAATTCGCAAAAATGACCCTCCAAACTCGTGTTCAGAAGGACAGTAAAATAAAATTTTGTAATATGTTTCATTGATTATCTGATGAATTTTGTGGTGGCTTCTCAATTGTTACTTGCACAGTTGTAGGTTCTTCAGTTGGAGGTTTGGTCTCTTTTGGGGATTCGGTCTCACGAGGGAATGGTCTGAACTTCCCCCAGCGTTTGGGAAAATGACTAGTACAGGTGGATAGAGCAGGTCAACTTTGGTAAAAAGAGCCATTTTCCAGCTGCGGAATAAGCCCGGCCGACGAGAAAAATCGACCGAAAGTTCCACAAAAATTTCCTCTTTCTCTTCCCTCGGAAAAGAAGAGCGGTGTCCAATGGTTCGGTTAGCCGAGTGGATAAAGCATCCGCTCGATATTCTTTTGGGGGTTGGTTCGATTCCGGGGCCCCGCGGGGTCTCGCGAAGGGCCGTGATAAGGCTTTGATGAGCAAGATCAAACTCTAACAACCCAAAAAAATATTTTGCCATTTTTAAACGTTTTATAGGAGAATTATACCAAAACAATAATCGTCAAAAAATGAATTTTTTGGGTGCTTCCGAACCTTCAAAGCGATGGAACGTCGAAGTTATACCCGTTTGGCTTTGAAAAAGGCAAAATAATTTTTTTGGGGTTGTTAGAGTTTGATCTTATTCATCAAAGCCTTATTCCTTCGCGAGACCCCGGGATCGAACCAACCCACAAAAGAATATCGAGCGGATGCTTTATCCACTCGGCTAACCGAACATTTGACACCGCTCTTCTTTTCCGAGGGAAGAGAAAGAGGAAATTTTTGTGGAACTTTCGGTCGATTTTTCTCGTCGGCCGGGCTTATTCCGCAGCTGGAAAATGGCTCTTTTTACCAAAGTTGACCTGCTCTATCCACCACTGCTAGTCATTTTGCCAAACGCCGGGGGAAGTTCAGACCATTCCCTCGTCAGTTCCCGTTGTAGATTCAACTGGCGCCTCGGTGGTGGAGTCGGACTCAGTAGGTCCATCTTCACTGGGCTCTTCAGCCGTTGTTGTCTCGAACGGGCAAGCACAGCATTCCGGGACTTTAGGGTCCGGCTTTGGCCAGATTGGGACTTGTCTTCTTCTCACTTCTAAAATTTTGATATGTACTATATACAATTTGGGGTTTCTTGCCCGGCAGTGACGCGCCAAGACCGCTCTGCGCAAATGATCAGGACTTTTTGACCCGGGTAGTACGCTCTGCAGCGTTGCGTATCTCAACTACTACTACAAGCCGTGGACTAAAAATTCCAAGCTTGGATATCGTATCTTACCATGGACACGGTATGGGCTCTCCAATCCCACAGAGATCTGATACGAGCAAACGATTGCAACAAGAGCTAATGAAAGGAGGATAAATTTCTGAAATTGCCAAAATCATCATACGTTTTCGAATCTTTATCCTAAAGTAAAAATGGAAAACTTACCATTTCTAAATGAAAGTTGAGGAAACACTCACCTCAACGAAGGCTCTGATGAGCTTTTTATAGCAATATGAAGTTATGTGCTGATTAAGATTTTTTGATTAATGAATAATCTTTATGTGCGTTTTTGCCACCTCTCATCCTCGGCCCAATGATCACTTTTTTTGAGTCATTTAGCAATCAATGATGGGGCATTCTGATTATGATTTGATTATAATACGCAGTCATGAAAAATGCAATCCGAAACGCATAAGCGACTTCTGGATCCATGGAAAAATCTGAATGCAAGATTTCTACGCCATAACATCCATAAGCTAGTCCAATCTTGATTGCAGTCCTTTGAGCGGGACCCGCGAGGCCGAGCCCAGTAATGTGTCAAAATTTTAGAAGTGGGGAGAAGACAGTCTGGCCAAAGCCTGACCCACAAGTCCAGTAATTTTGTGCTTCCCCATTCGAGTCCACAACGGCTGAAGAACCCAAGGAAGAGGATCTACGGGGTCCGATTTTACCACCGAGGCGCCAGTTGAATCTTCAGCGGAAACTGAAAACAGACCTTCAACTGAATGAACCTACAAGTATGTAAGGAACAACTTCCAATTCACCTGAATCTACGGGTCTTGAAAAGCCATTTGAACCGCAAGATTTATCAAATAATCTATCACGAAACGCGGAGAGTCGACAAGACTGAAGATGTTTCAATACAAAAGTCATCGACTTTTGCACGAGTACTCTTAACATGTCACTAATTAATTCGGTAAAGAAGCCTATTTCGCTTTTTTTTCTTAATAAAATTTGACTTTAAGTGCGATAAATGATATTTTTCCGGGGAAAAATTGCTGATAAAGTACAGAAAACTATAAAACGAACATCCAGCTTAACTCGATCACCCAAAATGCCCTTTCTTTCCACGCAATAAACACCAAAATTAAGGCTCTTTAACCCCCAAAAAAGATCAAGTTTTATTTGTTTTACATATTTACCAATACTGTTTCTCTTCTCCACTTTTCGGCCCGCAAAAGACGGGATTTTCGGCGGGGCCGAGAATTTCTTTTGGCGCCACTTTTGTTTTTCGCCCTCCGGCAATGAGTTAGGCCGGGGATTAGGAGGCGCCCGCCGGATGAGCAAAGGGGAACTTGAATTTTAAGACCTTCATCTTTGACAAGTGACGGGCCAGTTTTTCGATTTTTCCCGTTACTTTTTTGGCCAATGACTGGGCCGATTTTCGATTTTTTTAAAATTTTTACGTAATCAAATATTATTTTACTGTATGAACGAAAAATTTCAAAGTTCTTTGGTCAAATATTTTTATTTTTTGAGTTTTTAATTAAAATTCTTTTATCCCAAAAAATTCCTCCATTTTGTCTGCAGACCTCTAATATGGTGACATTCGATGTTTTGAAGATGGACGATGCTATTCCCAATGGGAAAATTGTCATAAAAGATGACTTTGCCGCTATTTTTATAAAAATTATGAGTCTTTTTGTAGTCGTGTCATCGTGAAAAATTGTCATGACGTCTTTTTTTTGAAACAAATTCGTTTTGTACAGAAAATTTGTGTAGCAAAATTATTTTTTTTAAAAGTTTTCGAATAGTTAAACTTTTCCAGCTTATGAAGACGATATGCTCAGTCTTGGTCGTAGCAGTATGTGGCCTTGTAATATCCGCAAATGAAGATGCTAAGCGGCTATATGATGACCTTATGGTCAACTACAACAAACACAGAAGGCCGGCCAGAAGTCCGACGGAGGCGGTGACCATATTTTTGAAGTTGAGGCTGTCGCAAATTATTGATGTGGTAAGTAAGGTGCTTCTTTTGTAAGCATAGCCTCTCAGCATGAGCTCGATCAAACGATGACTTGTTCCGTGTGGCTTCGACAGGAATGGAATGACCACAAGTTATCATGGGACCCTCAAAATTACGGAGGCGTCTCCGTTCTCTACGTTCCATACGAAATGATATGGGTGCCAGACATTGTACTGTATCAAAGGTAGATTTGAGGTCATTCAACATTATTGCCTTTTGAGTTTAGTGCAGATAGCAATTACAACATTACGATTAGCACGAAAGCGACGTTACATTACACTGGAAGAGTGATCTGGGAGCCTCCGGCGATCTTCACTTCACTTTGTCAAATTGATATTTTGTGGTAAGGCAAAGGAGGATCTGAATGTTTTATGCGGAGCCAAGGCTATTTTAGCTCCACCTGTTCAATAGGAAAAGTTTTTCTTTAAGTTTGTGCGAAAATCCCCTGGTATTTTACCTTATTTCAGGTTCCCGTTTGACGAGCAAGAATGTCAGCTGAAATTTGGCTCTTGGACATATCCCGAGAGCCTGTTGAAGGTCCAATTATTGGATACAGCGGCCGTTGAAGTGGAGGAAATCAATGAGAAAGGGGAGAAAGAAAACGTAACAGTTGTGGAGAATGGAATCGGCAAGTAGCTTATGCACATGATGACCGATTTCAAAATTCAGATTTAAGCGACTATTATCCCTCTGTGGAATGGGACATAATGTCGAGAAAGGCGCGGCAAAGAGCCAAGACCTATCAGAGTTGTTGTCCGGACTCTGGAGCTTTTGTGGAGGTCAATGTAAGTTCACAAAATGTTAATTATTTGTTACGGACGGCAAAAAATATAGCTTCTCTTTCTTCTAATTTTGTTTCAGTTCTACCTCCTCCTCCGACGTCAGCCTTTATTCTACACTGTGAACTTGGTATTCCCATGCGTTGGAATCTCTTTCCTGACCATTTTGGTGTTCTACTTGCCAGCGGAATCCGGGGAAAAAGTCTCGTTGTGTATCAATATTTTGGTCGCTCTCACCATGTTCTTCTTGCTCTTGGTAAGCCATAAAAAGGATCTATCCACGCTCTTGGAGCTGATACCAAACTTTTAGACCTTTCATCGATGAGGTCACCACGTGATACGATATGTAATTTACAACCTCAAACCCTCGTCTGTTCCTAGAATATTTATTTTCAGATCGAAATCATCCCTGCCAACAGTATTACCTTGCCATTCGTCGGAAAGTATTTATTATTCACTATGATAATGGTGACAATGAGCGTCTTTGTCACGGTGGTCTGTAAGTTTGAACTTACGAACTCTCTCGCTGCAATGATCGTTGAATAAAAGAAAGATTACAGCCAACAAACTAGAGGCTCTTTAAATCTTGCGAGCCCTTAAATTTTAGCTGGCGGCCTGCTGAAGCAACCCAGATATTCAGCAATTTTTGCAGACGAGAGATTATAGTGGTTAAAGAAGAGTATATGTATATTAGTGTCTTGCCAAGTCTTTTTTTCCACTGCATATTGAAAGAATTTATCTTTTTTGCAGAGATCTCCTCTTCTCCAAAGGCTTTATGTCAATTTTTCAGCGCTACAACTGCATTTCCGCAAACCCACCACACATATAATGGGCGAAACCACCAAGAAAATATTTCTTCGTTGGTTGCCCAAGGTTCTATTCATGCGACGCCCGCTCAGCGAGAATAATGAGTCGCTGAGGCATGGGGATTCAAAGAAATACAACACGAAAGGTAATAGTTTCGTAAAAAAAATGAGCTCACTTCAAGGCGAGAAAATAGTGATAAATTACCATGAACATCGGGTCTCCCGTGACCTCACGATAAGAACCACGGCCAAGCACAGCTCCGCGAATCGGGAAATCCAAGACATTTACAACTCTCCGCCAGTCTTGAAGTCGTTTGAAAACGTCTGTTTCATCGCTGAACTGTTGAAGAAAAAGGATCGGGATGACAAAGTAGGTTGTGTAAAACACTGTATTTTATTGTGCAAGTGTTTTTTTTTTTGAAATGATAGGATCTTAAAAAATGAAAAAAGGCTTTTTGTCGAAGAATAAATGGGGAATTTTTTGGGCGAGAGTATTGCGCGTCTTTTCTCTGACTTATCTGTAAAAATCAAGACGATGTGTAAAAAACCGATAGCGAAGAGACTGAAAAATTAAAAAATAAACAAAAGTTTCGGCCGTTGTCCCCAGCTTCGGCCGCTGAGAACACTTTTTCTCTCTCAGGCTTCAATTTCAGGTCGATGAAGACTGGAAGTACGTGGCGATGGTGCTGGACCGTCTTTTCTTGATCATCTTCTCGATCGTTTGTTTCGTGGGCACGGGTGTGATTCTGATGCAAGCCCCCACTTTCTGGGACGAACGACAGCCCGTCCCGCTTGTCGTTCGGGAAAACAACTACACTGCCGACCCAGTCAATCATTTCCGGTTGTTTTGAAAATTTAAATTTTTGTTTTTGTCGCTAGAAATTCGATGACACAACAAATTGTTCACTGAAATTTAGATGACAGATATGATGTCATCAAAAAATCTATTGGGAATTTTTTGTCAGCGAATTTCCTATGACATACGAAATAATTGCTCAGGGTATTCAAATAAAAATATGTTTATTTTTTGCGATGATATATGGCTTTTCGTGCGCAGAGAATGGCGAGGCATTTCGGAGAAGAAAATACAGTAAAAAAATACTTGTTACAAAGGAGCACCGTACTTTAAAAGTTGGAAGAAATGGCGGATAAATGTATGAGAAGCAAAAGAAATTGAAAAATTTGGCAAAAAAATTCGAGAAAGTAGAGTAAAATTGAAAAATATGTGTCTTGAGGCAGTGAAAAGACATTTCCAATAAAAACAACATTAATATTGCGTAGAAATCTACCATTTGATGACATTATTTTAGGTAACACGAAAAAAAATGATATAAAAATCATAAAATTGTTCACCGCGGCCGTACCGTAAAAGGCGAGCCCATGATCTCGCGATCGCCGTATTTTATAATCACCACAGCGCGGGTTCTCTCCGGGATCTTGTAGCTGACATTGTACTCGCCATTTCCTTTGTGGACGATGGAAACTTCGTCGGAGGGCCCTCTCGACGTGACCACCCCAACGAATAGATAGCTCTTGCCGGCTTTGCTCGTGTTAATCGTGAAACTGGCGGATTCTCCGGCGACAAATTCGTACAAACCACTTCCTTCGGCAGTCACCTTTCGGGCATCCTCAGCGCTCGTCGTCAAGTAGGACCGATGTTTTTGGTCGTTGGACTCGGCGGGCAGATGGCGGTCATTCTTCTCCTTACTCTGCCTTTCGGAGCTATATTTGTCGGCGAATTCGTGGCGCTGACTGGAAGCGTTGTCCGTGTTGCTGTAGTATCTAGTTTGGATATCGTATTCGTCTCGGTTGAGCTCCTAAAAAAAAGAGATTTTTTCTTTGGTCCTTATCAACGAACAGTGTATATAATTAGCCTCTTACTTGCAACGGAGTGACTGCCTTGACCTCATCCTTCGATGACTCAAATCCCAAATGCCGTTGGTTCTCGGACGTTGATTTTTGCTCCGAATTTCCGCCGTCATACGACACCTGACTCGCCGATGATTCAGCGGAGAACGGACGTTTTGTCGGGGGTGAGCTGGTCTGACTCTTGGGCGAAATAAAGACCTGAATGTCTGAGATTAGCAAACTGTAGATGTCAGGCCAAGTAGGCCGCGTACGAGACCTGGGATTTCTCCAAACTTTTCCGGCTTTCCTTTTGACGCAAAAGCCTTCGCGACAGGAATTTTCGGGACCAAATAACCCAGGACGTCATCAAAATTCATACCTTAAACGGAGATCCATGGATTGGCTGCTCATCCAAGCTCAGACTGATCGTATACAGTCCGGGTTCATCGGTCGTATACTCCGCTCGACAAACTCCATCCTTATAGTCAGTCAGCGTAATGTCGGCCTTGGATGGGCCGTTGATTGAGGCTTTCAGCTCGCCTCCGCCGGCTTCGCCGACAAGAACGGCGAACGATTGGCGCTCTCCGACAACTCCATGCTGAAGTCCGGTACCTTCGGCTCGAACCAAATGGGCTTTGGTCTCGCCAGAGAGAGTCACGGGCATCCGGAAGGGCGAACCTGAAAGAAATTTTAGTTAGAAATGAGTTGAAGAGATCGAGTTTATAGTCACTTCAAGCTTCCAAGACAAAGAAAATATTGTGAGTTTAAGCTTCAAATAAAAATAGAAGTTTTGATAGTTAAAAGTACGACTAAAAAGTACAGCCAAACCTCTGTATGTTAATCAAAAATGTCTTTGCTTTTTCTAAAGTACCCAATTTTTCAGTGTAATCATCCTAAAGCTGATCTTCCGTTTTTCCTTAAACTTTGCGTTTTGACACAGGCCATATATAAATCCCACAAAATTTTAGGTCATGTCTCGCACCCGCAGCCAAGATATTAAGAAGCCTTGGGAGGGTATGTAAATTCAGGAGAGTCGGTCAGACGCAAAATATTTGAGAAAAATACTCGGTAAAAATTTACAAGAATAATAGTTTTAGAATCCACAGATACATGACTTTTTTCGGATGCAACTGGCATTCTCCGGGAGCCCTGCATTCGACCATAAACACACTTTTTCCTGGATTAAGTCGTTCTTTTTTTTTGATAAAGAATGAAATCTTGGTGAATTTTGAAAATCGCCTTTTGGAGATACCCGGAACGGAGACAATGACAAAACAGCGCATAGCCAAAAAAGTAGAAGCCTTGAGGGTCGCGACAAATCAATTTCTACTCATTTTGATCCTCTTCTTCCTAAGTTATTAACAAAACTAGTCCTAAATCTCCTATCCACTCCCAGAAACTTGACACAGACAAAATTCGTCTTGCAACCCCCCGACATACAAAGGTTTGGCTGTAAATTCGAAAGCGTTTTTAGTATCTCCCCGCACTGCCACACCTTCCACCGTACCCGGTTATTTAGCAACTTAAGGAAGCGAGAAAGCCTAGCTGTAAGCACCTTGAACTCGTTGGCCTCGATGGAACACGTCGATCACGTGCACCCCGTCCACTTTGGGTGTGAAGTTGATGGTAAAATGGTTGTTCCCGCTGTGAATCAGTGGGACATTGTCGACGCGACCATCGGGGCATTGAATTCGAGCCGTCAGATGGCGAGGTTCCACGTCTTTCAGCATCAAGTGCAGGCTCGCATCCTGCTGCTGGTTGGGAATGCTGAGTTGACGACGGGGAATGCCGCGTTCCGAAGCCGACGCCGAAGTCGTTGTGGCGGTTGTTGTGGAGGAGGAAGAGGTTGAAACTGAAAATTGAGCGTTTTTTCGGGATTAAAAGGGCTATGGGACAGTCAGTCAGCCATAAAACTTTTTTGCTTATAACCCGGTAAATCATGGATAAAAAATGAAAAAAAATTATTATTGAGGCAACATGGAACCCTGTTATAAAACAGGATACACTTGCTTGTCCAATCACCCTTCGGCGGTCTGTAAACACCAGTTATTTACAGGGTGGGCCCTCCAGAACTAAAACACCTCTATTGCTAAAATCATGGAAACTAAAGGATCAGCGCGCATGGCTAGTTAATTCTTAAGATCTACTGAGCATTGCTTCTCGTTCTATAGGGTTTTATGACGATATCCCCTCAGGGCTTTTGGAAATCCAAGTTTTTCCTTTGACTTTCCTTTTAATCTAAAAATTACGTTTTTTCTTGACCGAAATCCACAAAATAATGTTTTGCAGATTGTCAAACAGAGTTTCAGCTATATGAATTTGCCTATAAAAAGTCGATTCTCTGTGGATTGCAGAAATATAATTTCTGTAAAGTTTAATCCATTGTTTTCCAAGTTGTGGACTCAAGAAACCTCTCAGCTCTGGATGGCCAACCAATCTTTCTTTTTAACATTAAAATTTCTTACATTTTCTCCCCGCACTCTCCGTAACATCCACATTAACATCGAATGCCAACACTCCATCAACGTAAATTTTGGCGTAGTGAGGGCCAGTTGACTTTGGGACATAGGTCACTTGAATCGGTTTGGCTGGATCGTCCTGAACCAGCTCGATATCAATCGGAACACCAGCCGGATCAGTCACTTCCACCTCCAGCTTCTTGCAGATCACATCGCGAGTGTCGACGCTGAAGGTGACGGGTTTGTTGGTCACGACCTGTGAGCCCACTCCAGGCCCGTAAACATGCAATTTTGTGAAATCCGTGGGCTGCACGACTTCAATTCCAACCGGAGTTTCGTCAATTGCAATTCCGTCGACGCTTGGGCAAATCACAAACTTTCCCAGGGATCGGGGCGTGAACTGGAAGGTGTGATGACGTTTCGAGGAATCGGAATCGACTGGCTTCACGAGAACTTTGTTGAATTGGTTGTCGTAAACTTTGATGTCCGGAATTTTGTCGGCTAAAAAATGAGACAAAAAATGTTGTTTTTTTTTGTTTTTCGCTGATTTTTTCTTACTTCTTCGCAATTAATTTTATTTGGAAAAAATAATGTTTTCCTTTTTTTTGAATTTCAAAGGCCCCAAAAAAATCTCAGCCACAACATATTCCCACATGTGGCCACAAGAAAACCCTTCAACTTACACTCCACACTAAACTCAAATTTCTCTCCAATTTTGATTTCCTCCTCCTTGAAAGGTAATAATTTCGGTTTCGAGACCGATTTCTTCTCCAATTCTGGTTCGATCATGACCACAAACGGAGAGTCTTTGATATGCTCTCCGTTCTTCATCACATTCACTTTGTAGACGCCGGATTTGACGGGAGTAAATGAGACCAAAGCGGTGTTGTCGCCGTTGTCGATCGATTTGATGTCGGCTTGAGAAGGACCTTCGGTGGAAAATTCTGAAAACACGTAAGTGGAAAAATCGAAAAATTTGGAAGAGTTTTGACCTACAAACTCTTTGCTTCAGCTACCTAAGGGGTTGAGGATTTCCATCACTTACCCAACACATTAGCGTCGCCTTTTGTGTCCACATAAAATACCGCCGGCTCATGCGACGCTCCGCCTTCCAGGCCGGGTCCCACGGCTCTCACCGCCGATGTAGCCTTAGGCAACACATCGATTTCGTAGGGACTTAGCCCCAAATGTTGTCCGTTGCAAGTGACTTGAACTGAATGCGGTCCCGTGCCCAGAGGCGCGTATTCGAACGTCTTTCTCGCTTCTGAATCCGCAACTTGTTCGCAATGCACCATCAGCCCGTCCTTGTTGCGGACCTCGACCCTGACGGGTTTATCGCAGCCGTCTATGTGAACGGGCAGATGATCGCCGACTCTAGGCCCCTTCCGGCAAAGCCCGCGGCCCCAGAGGAGTGCCGACGCCGCCGCACCTGGAGTCGCATGCAAAGCGAACGGACTGCCGGGGATGTGGCGTTTGTCGACGAAAACGTTGACAGAATGCAGCCCCACGACCTCGGGACGATGAGTGAACGCGACAGAGGCCCCAACACGCTGGCCCGCATCAAGTTGGACTTGTTTCCCGCGAGGATCAAGGACCAGGACCTCGGCCTTGTTCTTTTCGGTGAGGTTGGCAACTCTGAACTTCTGCGACTCGCCGATTTCAATTTCTGGCTTGAAGTCCACCAAATATGGAGCTGGGATCACACGCACCGAGAAGTTGCCCAACTTGGCTTTGGTGGGGCCGGAAGCGCCGAATACAGTGAGCTGAAAATGGAGAAAATAGCAAAACATAAACTGAACTTATCCCCACTACGCATAATATAAACTGGGCCTCCAAAGTTTGCTATAGAGAGATCACTGTGGATTCTTACCGTATCACTGATCGTTACACATTTCACTCTTCGGTTATTAAACTCCATCTCAAAAAAATGCTTGCATAGAGAGAAATCTTCTTTCTAATTCGAGATTTGCGTGAAATCCCGTTGTTTTCCCCATTTATTTACTCGAAATGATTATAATCTTGCGGTTGGTTGACGCCTAATCCCTCACGTAAAACCTGTTCTTTCCGGATATATGGGAGGATAACTCGAATGGCCTCTGTACGGTAAATCCTAGGTAAAATACAAACTTATAAATAAGAGATGTGTAGGTAGTTCCCTGTGGATTTCATTTGCCATTTTCTAAGTTATACGCAATAAATTACGCCAATAACTCGATTTGGGTAGAAAAATTGCCTTTAGAGGAACGCCTGAGGCGGCGATGAAGAAGAGAGTATTCAAGTTTAAATAGGTACTTTAGACTCTTCGCTATAGTTTGACGTGTGCTGCTCGACTTTGCAAAATCCCCCACTTACCTCATGTTTCCCCACGACCTTTGGCTCATAGGACACATGAAACGCGGTCTTGGTGCCTTCAACCGGCCTCACATTGGCTTCAACTTCACCTCCTTCCGGATCAAAGATCTCGACGAGCGGCTCGGTCCCTTCTTTCTCAACCTCCACTGTGAAATGGGTTTCTCTCCCAACGACGGGCTCTCCATCCACTCCACTGACCCGACCTTTTGGTGGGGCTTTGCTTTGAGCTCGAGGGAATTGCGATAAAAATGTCATAACGGACTTTTCGTCAACATTGGGGTTGATCAACTCTTCTGGAGCGATAAGCTGAAAAGTATTGATTTTATTGAGGAAATTATCTCAAGTGTAACTGGTTCATAAACAAATCGAATTTTAAAAGTCTTATGCATGTGTGTACGAAATTTTTTGATTTCAATTTACGAAATCGACCGAGATTTTTTGGTCGAAAGATCAAAAAATTTCAAATTATTTCGAATTTTTGGACTCAAATTTTGGGTTGAGCAAAAAATGAGGTGAACGGTGTTTTACAAAAAATCTTTTTTTAAAGATGCTAAATTTAAAAAAAAATCAAATGTTTTTACTTTGAGAAACAGTTATTTTCCCAAAAAAACTCAAAACTCACTCTCCCAATTCCCAAATTCTCTTCAGCGGCTTGCATCGCTTTTAGCGTGTTCTCCAGCGCCTCGTCCGGCCTCCACGACCTCCAATCACTGCAAGCCCCGGGCGCAAGTGCATCAACAAGAGCGCCCAGCGCCAGGCCGTCGTTCCAATCGCTGGTGAAATTTGTGATAGGCACGTCCGAAGAGAGTTTCGACTTTATCCACGCCATTAGTCGCTGTTTTGGAGTCTGTCCTTTCTTCTTATCGACTTCAATGTGTTGGCCAATGGAATAGTGATAAATTAGGGTCCAAATGAGGCCGAGAATCAGCTTCAGGTTGCCGTCAACAATGTGGGTTCCGTCTGGAAAAGTTTGAAGTATTTTTGGCTTGGACTTTGAAGCTCGGGACGGCTTTAATGACCATTTTCTATGGTATATTCAAAAAAAGTTTCTCTCGCGTTTTGCAGAAACGGTCAAGATTTTTAAGTCGACAAAGTAAAAAAATAAAAAACAAAATTTTTCGGCGATTTTGAAATAAAAATAAACTTTTTCGGAATCAAAATTTCTCACCAATAGTAACCAACTTGATTCCCTCGTCATTTTGGATGAAATTCAGCGCCTGCTGAACATTGTCCAGCTTTTGCTGACGCAACACAGGCTTCTTGTTGTAGCGTTGCGCCACAATTCGTTGGGCCAGAACCTGAACCAACTTGATTAGGCGGATTCCATCCGACAAATCGGCGGACAAGTCGTTTACATGCTCTCCCTCGAGGGCCAGGTTCTGATTCACCCAGCGCGTGAATGTGTTCTCTTGGATCTTCTTCCAGCCCGCATCGTGCAATAGGCGCGGGTCGTTCTCCGCCAATGAGCTGGTCTCGCTCATTTCTGCAAAAAACCGATTACTTTCTTTGGTATTGAGTAATATCGGCAGTAAAATTGCGTAGTAAGCGACCAAACAAAGAAAAAATTTAAAAAAAACGATTTTTTCCGCGTTTTGACCTTTCGGGTCGACGACAGTTCGGGTCAACATCAAATCGATCAATACAGGGCGTACGGCAGGCGGATACCCAAAAAAAGGCTGTAGGAAGTACCAACGAGTCCTGTAAAGCCGTTGGATGGCCGGCGGACGCTTAGCGAAGGCTCGGCGGAGACTTGGCAAAGACTTGCAACATGTCCACTTTTTCTAATTTTAGCTATTAATAACGCTAGTTTTTTTTTTACTCTGAGTTATTACAACCTATAAAAGATCAAGATTTGCGGCAAAAACGAAGATCCGTAACTTTTATCTAGATATTACATAATGATGTGAGCACTTGTAAAATACCTCAAAATAGGTTAAAAGCTATTCTAGGACTCGAGCAATCTTATTATTTGTACGAACTAGCCTTCTGCTAGTCTCCCCATGCTTACAACGACGAACCGACGCGATCCATAGTACCATTGACCTGAACTGTCGCTGATCCAAAAAGTGGCGCCTTTTTTTCGTGGAAAGGAAGGAAAATAACATACATATATTTTGAAAAATTTTAGAGATCTCTAGCATGCTCTTTTGAAGCGATTAGATAGATTTTTGGTTTCAAGGTTGGTGAAAATTTTCGAAATTTGGAGCTAAAATTTTCAGGGATTGGAATGCGGCCGATATAAATAATACGTACGAAATTCGAAGCAATTCCGTGCAGTGCCCATGGAAATACTCCAGTAAAGAATCGCGCGTCCTAGAACGATCTGTTTTACCAATAAAAAGTAAATTTTGCCGTACGCCATATGTTTGATATCCCCGCAAAATAATATGAAAAAATCGAGAAAGTCGAGAAAGTCCGGCTAATAGCCGACCAAAAAAGGAAAAACTAATACAATCTCAAGACGTCTAATTTTGTATTTTTTTCGATTTCCGGGCCTGAAAAGTTTCGTCAGCGTTTGTGTCATCCGAATTTCCGATTCCGAAAATACCAACGTCAAGAAGAGGAGAGGCAAAAAAGAAATACATGTAACAGCAAGATTAATAAATTATTACTATAGAGATTAGGGTCAAAAATAATGGAGGACTGCAAGAGAATAGTCTGAAATTGGGTTTGTATATTATTTTCAAGAGTGTAGTTTTGATTTTATACCGGCTGAAAAGGGATTACTGAATTTTTTTACCATTACTTTGCTTTTTTATATATAGTAATAATCTTTTTTTTACCGCAGCAATGGGATAAAAACAATGATTTTTATGGCCTTGCTATAAGGATAAGGACTATAGACTATAAGGAATATGCCCACTTTTTCTAACTTTAGCTCTTACTAACGCTAGCTTTACCCTGAGTTATCGTACCATATGAAAGACCAAAACTTACGGCAAAGAACGAAGATCCATAACTTTTCCCTAGATATTATTGATGTGAGTACATGTAAAATACCTCAAAATTGGTGATAAGCTACCTTAGAACTAGACCAATATTGTTATTTTTACCAACTAAGCCTTCTCCTATCCTCTGCCATGTATACAACGATGAACCGACGCGATTCAGAGCATCGTTTACCGAAAAGTCGTAGCGCCATTACTTTCATATTATTGGGACCCCGAGGGATCCTATTTTTTGCATATCACTTTTTACAAGCAGCCCCACTCTGGCAATCTCCCAACATCTGCTTTGATTCAAATTTAGCTTACAAGAAAGGGCTGAAACATAGAAATAATCGATCAAGATTCGCAAAAAAATGCTTTTTTCGGAATCTACAGGGCTCCATTTTTTATTTTTCATCGAAATACCTTGTTATTTTATCAAAGAAAGATGCGTTTTCATCGATTTTCGTCAAATTCTCAGCAGAAGCGACCGACTTTTAGAACGCTTACAGATCGCCCGAGGCATTTTGGCATCAAATGGTTAGATTGCAAAGAAATAGGTGGCTTTGCGGCTCTACAAATACATATAATCGCCGTAAGTTCTGCTCCAAGACATTTCAATCGTTCGTTCGAAATCTCCTTAATATGGCTGACTCAAGTTGTAAAACAATTCAAAACAGTTCAACAACATTATCAAACAAAAAAACTTTTCAGTTGGGATGAGACGGAAAAGTAAAGCCAAAAAAGAAAGACGCCATGAAAAACCGACAACTGATAAGGACTTTTTAAATCATTCCAAGAAGATTCCGTCCTATTTTTACTGCCCTCAAAAAGCAAGGAATGAAATGCTGAACGTAGAATGACCTGTAGGAGTAGTGCTGGCAATAAACAATAAGACCTCACGCAATATTATCAGAGAATACGAAAATAAAATACATGGCGATCAACTGAACTTGGAAGACTTTTTTGCAGATAACGTGGGAAATAAGGAATCAAAAGCTATAAAAATTACAATCTTATGTCTCCAGAGATCTCAATTCTATCTAGAGCAACGTTGTATCCCGTCAAAGTTCTAAGGTTTTTTAAAACTCTTTAAAAAGAATCATTACTTCTTAATTATTGCCATAGAATCTTCCACTAGAAGAATTACAGTCAAGGTAGCCCTCAGAGACTGCCAGGGGGCATTCCAGACAAAAAAAAGTGAATCGCCAAAAGCGTGGCCCCTGAAAATTCCACACATACAATTGTTGAAAACTTTTATCCACTATTACCCAAGTTATTTGCAAAATAAGTCATCCAAGTCTTTCTAACGCTTTCCTGAGTTGCCTCAACAATTCCTCAACACTCAAATTTATCAAAAAATCAACCCAAATAATCTCTAAAATCCCCACCAAACGAGACGAATCCGTCCTGTCATCAGCGGTTTTTTCTCCATCGGCGGAGTTTCGTCTTCGGAAACCCGATCGTCTCGACAAATCCCCCGTGCAGCCTTCCAACCCCATTTTTTATGAAATTTTTTGATGCGAAACATTAACATTGCTAACTCGCCGCTATAAAAGAGCGATGTCCACTCCGTGTTGCGCTCCCTACGCTCCTCTCCTCTCTCGTCGCCCGAGAGTTTAAGCCGCCGCTCTCGGCGGTTTCGAACCCAACCGCGAGAGAAAAAAAGGCAAAGAGCAAGGGGAACGGGGGCTAACCCAAAGATTGCGACGTTGTTATGGGGTTGTGAGGGTCGTCTAGATTAGTGGAATGCGGTCAAAACTCGACTTGAAACCGTTCGAAACACTCAATTTGCATTGCCGAAGGGGTCAGCAGGACATGGAGAAGTTCTTTTGCTCATAACTGGGAAAGCAAGTAATCAAAATTTAGAGAAATTATGTTATTTGGATCATGAGAGTCCCTATTTTTGGACTGGTCACCTTCTTTTGTCAACTTACCCTTCGGTGGTTGGCAACTGGACATAGATGATTTCTTTTGCTCATAACTGGGGAAATAATTACTCAAAATTTACAAAAGTCGTATTTTTATAATCCATAGGCATCTATCTTTTCCTATGTAACCGTTTTTTACTAGGATACCCTTAGGCAAAAAGTTATATAAAAAATTTAAAAAATGAAAATTTTGCGCAGTTTCATAAAAAAATTCAAAGATGGCCTTCCATACTAGGATTCATTACTTCCGAAGTCATTGCCAAGTAAATCACCCGTAATTTTTGTGGCCTACGATTGTCTGACAACCCATGAATAGGACGGAATTTTGCAATCAATGACAAAAAAATAGATTTTCACAAAAATTTTGGCCAAATTCGGACATTAAGCAGGGTTTATCGACGTATTTCAAACATTAAGGTTTTGGGACAAACAAGAGTTTAAAATCAATATTTTTTACAGTCCCTTGGACACCTCGAATAACAGGCGTTTTCAGCGACAAAAGAAACACAAAGAATAGGAGAAGAGGCGCGTGAAGCAATCCCATTCCATGTTTACGCAGACGGGAAGCATGAACGCGAAAGTAATATGAAAATTACACGGTATTAGCGGCGAATAACGCGAGCGCAAAGGCCATTCGAGCAGGAAAACTTTTCACGGAAAAAAATTTAAAAAATGAGAGAGGAAGTGCTCTATATGCGACGAACAGATTCTGATAAACCTTGGCTCAAATTTAGAACAATTTTTTTTGAAATATATGTGAGACTCCTAGCTTGCGCTTTACCGAAGCACCCGAGATTTTAAGATTGAAAGTCGGCAAAAATTGACACTTTTTTGCCGAATTTCGGCACGAAACATTTCATGCCTATTTTTACCACAGAATGTAATATTCCCACAAAAAAGCAATTTTTTCCGTCCGAAACTAGGAAAGATATAGCCAGAAATGGTTTTGCCTCTGACCGCTCTCCGCGTTTCGCGTGCCCTCTCGCCCGCAAAGATGGTTGAGTATCCCAGCGGCGCTTGCAAATCGCGAGTTAAATTTTCCGTAATTGCTGCCTTACAATGTTCCCCAAAGTGTGTGCAAAATGTTGCAAATATAAGCGTCCCACTTGTGGAAAGTTATTTTTCTTGCCATCATTCAAATTGTGTCAAAAACGAAATTCCCGAAAACCAACAGTCACATCTTCTTCAAATTTTGATTTTACACTCTTTACAGGGCATTTGTCAATTGCTACAAGTGACTTGCTCATAATGTTCAGCAATAGCCGAATTATTCCATGATCTTATCAGACTTGAGACGGTGGAAAATGAGGAGAGGCGGGCAGTAAGCAAGGTCTTTAAGCTTTTTTTTTGATTTTGCGCGGAAACATGGGATTCAGATAAATTCAATTTTTGCGCCATTTCGGATCTAAAAACCCTTTTCCGTCCGTCCGACTCTTCTCATTTTGCATACTCTCTCGGAAAAAATTTTGCTGAATAAATCAGTCTCCATTGCAAAAGAATGGCTAAAATTTTCATAGTTTTTAAATTGATCAAAATTTATTCCCCACACAGACTACATTTGCAAAATTTGATAAAATAGCCTAAGGAGATGTTTCAAAAAATTTTATATGTTCGAAAATTTTCGTTTCTTAGAAAACCCCTTCACTATCAGTAAAACAAAATTCAACTAATCTCGACTCTAATTTCGAAAGATTTTCGCTGATTTCGAGTAGAAATTAATGTGACAAGTGACCCGAAAAAACAATCAATGAAAGGAAAACGCCGAATCCAATAAAGGGAGATTCCGCGCGGGAACCGTTGCATTTTGTAGAACGCAACTGTTTGCCAGCAGGGATTTTAGTGGTATTTGAGAGCCGAAGGCTTTTTTGGAGGAGAAAAAACGAGATTTCTATGTTGCAAAATGCTGAATTCATCAAGGAATCCGGTCAAAAATGACAAATATTATGTCTTTTCTCTGACCGTCTCTCTCCATTTTCCATAATCTTTCATCCACAAAGGTTATTGAATATTTCAGCTGGCAATGCAAGGCAAAAGTTGACATCCTCGGAGTTTGATGTGTGTTATAGTCGCAATTTTTATGCCAAATTTGAAGAAAATCCGGACATCGTATCTTGAGATATTTTACTTTCAAAAAAGGTGTTACCAGATAAAACCACTGGCGGAAAAATCAAAATTTTCAAATTTCTCGAATTTGCTATGCAAAGAAAACACTTTCTGATAGTATTATATTTGCAATGTTTTCTTCCCAAAAAATCTTTTCCCCCAAAGGAACCCTCAACATGGAACGACGCTATCCGAAAAACGGATTAAAACGTCGGAAAAGGGGAGGAAGCCGGCCGGTATTTTTGTGAAAGGACATTGATTCTGTCTTGAATCATAAAATTCCGTCCGATTCGCGGGCGCTTGGAGGAACGTAGGCTACAAAAAATGAAGAGGATTTTTGGAATTCCACAGATTTTTCGATTTTTTATGGCAAATTTTAGCGTCTCGACTTAATTTTAATAAATTTTTATGCTGAAAAAACAAACTTATCTGCACAAAAATGCAGAAACACGAAATAAAAAATGGATTCCGAGTACCGAATTGTAATTATTTACACAACTTTATTACTGTATAAACTCATAATTTTAGCTATCAAAAACGATGACTTTTTTTGAACTATTCTTTGAAAAATCAAAGATACTGTAATACTAATAGCGTTCATAGTAGTCAGTGCAAGCAAGACTAAAACCGAGTAAACAATCAAGTCGCTCATGGATCTCAACTGCGGATTCACATCACCAAATCCACCGCTCATTGTGTTCAGCATGCTGAAAGAAGAGCAATGATATACTCTTGTAGTTAGCGCTTACAAAAAGTAAAATACGTCGACTACATCCAACGAATGATATATGAAATTGTAGATTATGATTGCCAGAATATTAAACAACGTCAGAGCATACAATAGAACAACAAAGTCAATTCGTTGTGGACAAGGGATGACCTGAAAAAAGCGTCCGGACTTTTTGGGTCGACGACAATTCGGGTCACAAAATCGATCGATACGAGGCCTAGGATATGAGGAAAGCCAGAAAAGGTGGTATGAGGTGCCTAAGAGGCCTTTGAAAGCCGCTGAATGCTCGGCGGAGACTCGGTGGAGGCTCACAGGATCACCGCTTTCTCTAATTTTAGCTATTATTAACGTTAGTTTGTGTATCCTGAATAATTGTAACATATAAAAGACCAAAATTTGTGGCAAAAAACGAAGATCCATAACTTTTATCTTAGTGATGTGATAAATGTCTTAAAATAGGTGATGAGGAGCCCTAGGAAATCTTATTATTTATGCTAACTAAGCCTTCCTCTAGCCTCCCCATGCATATAACTACGGACCGACATATCGTTGACCCAAACTGTCGCTGACCCGAAAAGTCGTAGCGCCTCTATAGCGCTACGACAAAAACAAGCGAATACTTGTCTTTGTTCACAACATTGTACCTTACCGTGTCATAAACTAATTTCACGACTTTCGGCTTTAGAAAACAGTAAGCTTCCGTCGTCACTCTGCCAATGTTTCCCGTCAACGCTGACAAAAATGCGATCCCAAAAACTATCATCACGCTGAATGCAGCGCGTGCGCTCTGCTCTCTCGGTCTTGCTGTCAGGATTCCCGGTCGAAGATAGCTGTTGACCAGTAGCGGATACACTTCAAACGGAGATAGCATGGAAAATGTGTTGTCGATCGAGCAAAGCAGATAATAGGACGCGATGATGTAGAGTAAGCATGCTATGAAGAGAAGGAGGTGTGGAATTGCTTTTAGAAGAAACTAAATATGTCGTGTTAGAAATACAGGGCCTGAATCGCCAAAAACTCGTTGCTTGGACTTACGAAAACGACAGTTTCTCTCCACTTGTACTGCAAATGTTGAGGTTTTGTGTCATTATTGCCGACTGACAAGATCATCGAACCAAAATGCACACTTCTCTCGGTTGCAGATGACATTTTGCGTTCATTTGTCGCAGTCTTCCTGTCGTGGCAAAACAAGTCGTCGACGGCTAGATGAAAGGGATCGGCTTAAAGAACGAGACGAGTGAAATCTTTTGTACAAAATTGCTTATATAACAACCGAAAATATTCAGGTTATTACTGTGGTCAAAGCTTTGTACAGCGGGTCGTAAAGAACCAAAACATTTACAATATTTGCTATAGCGAGGGTCTCTTTTAGGGAGCTACGCCCAGAATTAGGCCTTGAAAGTTCTTAGATTGTTCGTTGTAGACAGGGTTTGTTGTATAGAGTGTTGCTGTACAGATCATTTAGTTAATTAGAAGCCTCTATAAGGGCGTCGCTACAGCCCACCCTCTCTCCACTTTCAGAATTTTTGGTCAGCTACGCCTTGGCCTGCATAATGGCTATACCTAGAGCTTTGAATTCATTGCGTATAGGTGGTTCTAAAACGAAAAAAGCGAATTCTGGGTCTCCTGGGTTTGATACCACCGGAATAGCAACAAAGATCCATACTTACTGTCACTTTTCCCAATCATATTTTCGAGACGACCACACAGATTCTTGATGATCCTTTCAGTTTTCGAGAAATTCTTGTCATGATGTAGCGAGGTTTGAGAGCGGTTTAGAAAGGTTTTGGCCTGTAGAAGTAGTTGGTTACAATCCATCGTCAACAAATTCGAAAATTTTCTTTGAATTTGGAAAGTGGCTTGCTCTGGCGGTGACATCAAAGTCAAAATTCAACAAAAAGAATCTTTTTTCCCTTTTTTGACACTCTTTTGTAATTTTCATGTCAAACAAGGTGTTCGAAGAGCTTCATTTCAGAAGGGAAGTAAACCCAAGGGCGACGCTCAGATTTTCTTTGAATTTTGGACATGCTTTGGGCATAGACTTACTTATCAACTCCTGAGAGTTTTAGCTTTCACTTTGCAGGCATTGCTGAGATACTGAAGTGCCATTAACCGTTGAGAGAGTAGGCAAAACGCAGGTGGCGGTCAAAGAATTGCCCTATTAAAGAGAAAACACTTTTTGGCCATATCTTGGCCAGTTTTGTATGGAAAAAACACTTTTTGTGGAAACATCGTATCATTTTCTACGGTAGAAAAAGATACGAAACTGTTCATGCCTAAAAACGCAAAAATATTTGACTTTTCTTCCAACTTTCGACCTGGGAATTGCGCATATGCCCAAGAAAAAAAATATTCTAAACTTGTGCCGAATTCGATCAAGATCGGAGCGTCGCTCTCGGAGTTCTTATCCCGTCAAATGTATTTTTATTTTCTCATCGTATTCTTGATATACAAACAGAATAAATAATACACATATGCACAGTTAATCCAGAGGTAATGCAAGTTCTTTGCGTCGGGTTTCAATCATCTCCTTGATGAGCTCCACTTTTCTCCAAAACTCGGCCCGTCTTCCTTGATAATGATCCTGTTCAGTGGGTTGCAGACCCAGCTCCAGGTGTTTGAAAGGGTTCTCGGGATCCACCGGATGCCACACTCGATTTTCTTGATCGTAGTTTGGATCACTGCAAGAGAAAAGGTTGATTTTGTGAGAAGAAATCGGAAAAGGTTGAATATGAATAGCTCATTTTACTATAGTAAGTGAAAAATTACGGGTCGAGAAATCGGAATTTTGAAAAAATTTTTAAAAACAAAAGACCCTGAGGGGATATTACAAAAAAATAGGACAAAAAACAAGATCCCTAAGGGCCCCAAAAATATTATTTTTTGTAAATTCTGAACCATTTGCCCCGAGTTATGAGCGAAAATCTTGCAGTTCCTGTTGCACACTATTCTTACCCATTTCTCGCGAAATTCGACCACATCCTGGTCATGATATCCAGCATCTTCAAGTCATCGGAGTCCGGACGAAATTTGGAGAACATCCCTTTCCCGAACAGATACCGGATGTCATAGCAGTGCGTGGGCGCGACGAACGGCATTCGAAATGCGAAAACGCCGAACGAATTGGGATTATGATATGTCAAGTTATAGAGAAAGACCGTATGACCCGTCTTGGACATGAGTTCGGCGTAGCGAATGGTGCTGTTGTTCATCAAGGTGTCACTGTACATCTGAAAGCGAAGAAAGTTGAAAAAATGGCTTGAAGTTGTTATTTTCTTTAATAATTTAGGGATTAATGGATAGAAGTTTGAACAAATTACATTTCTGGGCTCGATAAAGACTAGAAGTGTTCTTTGTCATGAAATCCTCTAAGAGCTTCTGATAGTAAATGTTTTCCAACGGTTATTTTTATTTTGAAACGGCTGATTTCTTGCTTGTTGAGTGCACTCCATAGAACTGACGTTTAGAGAACGCCGGAGGGCAATTTAGCAAAAAAAGGTATGAAGCCAAAAAACAGAGTCGCTGGGGTTCTGGAAAACTAAAATTTCAAAATTTCTATTTATCATTTCCCAAATTATGAGCAAAAGAAATCTTATAGGTCCAGCTGGCCTACTACAATATAAAACTCAAAATTTCCAAGCAAGATTAATACTTACTCTGATAAACGCCCTTGCGACTTGAACTTTATCCCTCGAGTCCACGTCTCGTAAATAAATATCTCTGGCTTCGTCTCGCAGCTCCACAAAATCCGGCAAGGAATCGGGGATGTTGACTTTCAGCTGTTTCTCCAAGGAACCCATATCCGCCTGCGCTTTGCCCAACGCCACAAACAAAAGCGCCTCGTAGTCCGTGGTGCCAATGATTGCTGTCACTTTTTTCGCCTTCTGCCGCAACTCGTCGATGGGCTCGGGAAGGAAATCCCCGTCGATTACGGGGCAAAAGTCCAGCCCCTTTTTCCGCCGGTCGAATGCTGACTTTCCGAAGATCGCCGCTCTGCAGCGGGAGGCTGGCTGATTACGCAAAAAGTTGACCAGGTCAGTGGTATCTTCGGAATCGCCTAGACATGAAAAAATTAGGAAAATTCTAAAAATCGTGGTAAACTACGAAAAGTACGTAGTAAAAAAATCAAGATTGTGACGAAACTTGGCCCAAATTTAGATTTTTTTAATGTCCAAAAAGTTGACCGGCCGTTTACCTTTCCATCCATTTCTTCTGGCGATCGCTTCGGCCGCCTGTATCGTCTTCTTCCACGGAACTACCGCCCAATCCGAGGCCGCATTGCCTCCCATCAAGATGACCCGTTGGATCAAGCCCTCGCATTTGGGCGAAATGCTCAGAAGATCAATCGAGGCGGCACCCGCGCTTTGTCCGACCGCCGTGATACTGTTCGAGTCCCCGCCAAATTCCCCAATATTCTCGCGGATCCATTCGAACGCCAGTTTCTGGTCCCAGAGGCCATAATTCCCGGGACAATCCGCTTTTCCGGTACTCAGGAAGCCAAGAAGTCCGAGGCGGTACTGAATGACGCAAACGATGACTCCGCGACGGCAGAGGTTGCGGCAGATTTGGCGGTCGCCGTAGTTGGCGGCGGAATGGATTAAATAGCCGCCGCCGTGCACGAATACCATGACCGGACGGCCGGAGGGGGTCTGAAAAGGTTTTGATGGCTTTTTTGACGTTTTGGAGTAAACACAGCATATCTCAAAGAGCAGATCTTCAATTTTTATAAATTTCCGCAACCACAGTTTTAACAGACCACAATCCAATAATTTAAAATCTTAGCTCTCGCTTTGCAAAGCCGACTTAGAAATATCAATTCCTACAGTTAAGATAGTACAGTTTTTTTAGCTTGCTCGACGAGTATATGCCGAGTTTTGACGAGCAATCGAAAATCTCACCTTATTCTCCTCCACAGAGTCGGCTGGCACAAAGATGTTCATATTCAGGCATTCCGCTTCGTCCTGAGGAACCGGCGTCAAGTAGTAATCCCAGACCATGTCTTGTTGTATTGATCTTGGCCCGAATTTGGTGCAATCTCGAACTCCTTCCCATTTCTCGTATGGCTTCGGCTTCTAAATCACATTTTAGACCATTTTCAGTCGTTCTTTAGATTATAGACACGATTTTAATAGCTAAAAGATCAGTTTGGAGACATGTAAAATTTCCTGTTAGGTCCTCACAATGTATAAAAATCAAAAACAAAATAAAACCCGTACTTGAAAACGCTCTTTGAACACCCCACATCGTCCATACGGTACTCCCAAATACGCTTCAACGTCAAATCCATCGAAGTGAAAGTTTTTCCCACGGATGTCACCAAACTTTGTCGATCTTTCCGCATCGTAGGTGACGTCCGATTCCCGGCCCAAAATCCAGTTGTGAATTATGGGGGTTTGCAAGAGACTGGAGCCATTCTGGCCCATTCTGAAAGTGGATTTATTTGGTCCAGGCGTTTGTAAAATACGGGTAATCATTTGGTTGAATTTGATAAAGCCACAATCGAAGAAAAAAACGTCGGAAATTGGCGTTGTAATGGCAAAGATACGAGGAGAAAATTGAATTTAGAGCGCGACGTACGGCGGAAGGGCATAAGTTAATGCAGAAAGAATCCCGTTGGGAGAGCGGACACCAAAGATCTGGTAATAACTCGAACAGAGACTATGGGAGAAGGGCTCGAAGTGCAACTCAGAGATCTTGATGACACTAACTGGGAAATGCCCGAAGTGCGACGCTCAGATTTCAATGACATTTAGGTCAAATTTAGAAAAAAAGTTCTATGCGGCCCTCTTAGGATACGCCTTACAGAAACGACCAAAATTTTTATGTTTTGTCGTTAGTTGGAAAAAATGTCACACTTTTTTGCAAATTTTCTATGAAAAGATGAAAGATGAAAATGCAAATTTTGCAATGAAAAAATGAAAAGCCTATTTCCAGCATAGAGTTGGACGTTTCTCCAAAAAATCGAATTTTTCCGCACGGAACTGGCAAAGATGTGGCCGAAAGCTGGTTTTCTCACTGGAGAAACCTGTCGGATTTTTTGTCTGAGAATTGGTCAAAATTTTTGGAACCCTTCACTCGCTATTTATAAAAAATCAGCTTTATATTTTTTCAACGATGGAGGCAGTGTTTCTGCAAAAAAAGGTCAAATGTTTTCGTCAAAAAACGGCCTCTTCGCCGACGCGAGAGAAACCATCTTGCATATTCTAAAGCCGCCCAACTCCGAATTTTAACTTCAATATAAACTGCATGGATACCTGCAAAGAGCACAAATATATTCGCAAAAACTTTTCGCAATATTTATAGAAACACTTTACATAACATCCCACAAAATTTTCAAAAATTCGCCGCTTTCCGACCCACCTAATTTCCAATCTTTGAAACCTTTCTATTTTTGTTCCCGTAGGGCACAAAGTCCGCCTTCAGAGAATCCCCAAAATATTTTGTGTTTTGGCAATGTTACTCCACTTACGTCTCCAAATACTCTAGCAACATATAGCACACACGTTTGATCAGGCCGATAAATCGCCAGTAAACTGCGGACAACCCGCAAAAGGCGCGGTATTTTAGCATTTTTTGGGTGGGACGCGTTGGGAAAATGAACTTCGGCTGATAAATCGGCGCTTATCAGCGCCTTTGCACAACTTTTGAAACCTCAAAACGACCTTTATTCGGCCGCCTTACGGCACAGCTGTAATTTTACAGCACCGTGCAAAATGACAGTGTAAAAAATAACAAAAACATCAAAAAAATAAAAACAGAAATGCGATTGATGGAATCGACTATCGTGAACTGAAGGGATTAAAATTCCGCTTTTTATTGCCTAAAGGGAAAGAAATGAAAAGAGTGTGGTGATAATCATGCAACAAGACTTTAATCGACTGTTTGGATGGGAGGGAAATGGAGTCTATCAGCATGGAACGGATGAAATTTCGAGGGCAAAATGTAAGCTCAACCCACGAAAAGAACTTCGTCTGAGATTTCAGCCGGATGTGGCCTCGTGTTCTTCAAAAAGATATCTTTTTCCAGACTATCTTTTTTAGCCTAAAAAAAGGATGGATCAGCGGAACGCAAACGCGTCCCGACTTTTCGAATGTTTGAGCCAATACAAAATCGATCAATATGGGGTGTAGGGCAGGTAGATACCCAAAAAAAGGTTGTAGGAAGTGCCTACGAGGCCTGGCAAAGCCGCTGGATGTTCGGCGGAGACTTGGCGAAGGCTCGGCGGAGACTTGGCGAAAGCTCGGCGGAGACTTGGCGAAGGCTTTCAATATATCCACTTTTTCCAATTTCAGCTAATACTATCGTTAGCTTTCTTTACGCTGAGGTACTGTGACATACAAGAAGACCAAAAATTGCGACAAAAAGCGAGGATCCGTAACTTATATATACACATTGCTGATGTGAGTATATACATGTAAAATACCTCAAAATAGATAATAAGCGACTATTTCCAAGTTATTGGCAAAAAAATTTCTAGGTTCTTTTTGGTCCATCATGAATCTTTCAGACAACAAAAATCGGATATTTTTGACCCTATTTTTGAACAATATGATGGACAATAGAAACACAGGAGACGGTCAGATAAGACTCCCGTTTATTTATAAAATAAGCGAACAAAAATTAAATCGAGGAAAGGACTTTGATCGAAATTTTCTTTCCCGTTTCGAAGGGGAAACAGTGAAATAGAGCGTGATTACGTAATCTAAACAGAAGTGAAACCTTTGGAACAAAAAATACTTGTTTTGAATGAGTGGAGAAGAAGAGGTCACAGATCGCTAAACCAATTTGGGTGATGGGGATTTCAGAGAATCTGGCTTTCGAAAATCCAAAAATAAACTCGAATTTCGGGTGAAATTGGAAGAAATTTAATTTTTTTTTCAAATTTTCATCAAATTATGTATGAATAATTTTTAACATTAAAAAAAAGGTTCTGGGAAATTTAAGCCCCAGCTTTGCAAGAAGAGCCAAGATACTCAACAAGCTTTGTCAATGAGAGAGCACGGAAAATGCGGAGAGCAGCGAGAGAAACCCGTTTTGTGCAAAAAATCGCAAAAACCCCAATTTTTTGATATTTTTCTGTCTAATAAAAATTGGGCAGATGCAGTGCAAAATTATCTCAATTTTGGAAAATTTTTATAAATTAAAAATGATTTTTTTTGAATTTCGCAGCTGAATAATGAAAAAACACAATATCGAGTCAGCCGTTTGACGCCTCAAAAAATTATAGTCTTTTTCATTTATTATATGTTCCAAAATTTCAAAATCCCCTACTATTCGGGCCTCCAAAAACAACAAAATGTCCACTGCCAAAAAACCGCCCTTCCCCGCGGCGAAAGTAACCATGCAAATACAGGAAAAGAACAACTGTAAAAAGCGGAGGTTCGGCGCTCTCTCCAACCTCCATTCCATTCGAAAAATTGGGGCGAAAAGACAGGGATGTGTTGGAATGGAGGGCACGAGAAAATAAAACTTTTTTCTCCTTCTTCTCTTCGTGTAATAAGTGTGAACAGGATAAATTATTCAACGCTTTTAACGCTCTTTTAATTAACGGAAATAAAAACTTTTTTTGCGATATTCAACATAATCGTTTCGAAAAATTCGAAAAAACGGACGTTGAAGGTCATGTGAGGAGGAGGAAGGGAAAAACGGGGAGTCACAGTGATCGAAAGGGTCTTGCGAAATTTATGGGTGGTCCATACGGCCATGTGAGTGGTGGTTGAAAAAGTTTTTGGCAGGAAAATTGCGCTGCATAAATTTTGATAAAACTTGGTACACATTTTTTTCAGGCATTTGCTCTTGGGGTCTGATGACGCAAGCTTAGGCAACTGTCAATTATTTAATCAAGGTTTTAGCGTGCGCTTGGCTGATTTACAGGGGAAGTACTCCAAGTGCGACGCTCAGATTTTCTTAAAATTTTGCACACATTTCGGGAATGGACTAAATATCAATTCCTGAAAGTTTTAGCTCGCGCTTTGCAAGCGCCGCCGAGATATCGAACGATTTTTGCCGCCGAGAGAGCACGCTAAACGTGGAGAGCGGTCAGAGAAAAAAGCGCTTTTTGGCCATAACTTAGGCAGTTTCGTGCGGAAAAATTTGATTTTTTGTAGAAACATTATCCTTTACAGTTGAAATAGGCACGGAACTTTTTGTGCCGAAATTCGGCAAACAGTCGGAAATTTTCGCCGACTTTCGATCTAAAAATCTCGGCTGTTTCTGCAAAGCGCGAGCTAGGATTCTCGCATATATCTTAGAAAACATTATTCTAAACTTGTGCCAAGTTTCATCAAAATCTGAGCGTCGCATTTGGAGTACTTCCCCTGTTAGCCGGGATATTCAACGGTCCTCGAGAAGTAGTATATAGGCCCCTCTCACTGCCCCAAAAAGGGGCGGGGCCTATTTTCAATCAGGTAGGGGGAGAGAAGGGAAGAAGGTCACGGTGTAGCCAATATGCTTCTAGATTCATTTCACTGTGTATAATATGTTTTTTTTTTTGCAATGTAAATGGTACTTGAAACAACGTTTTTTGTGCCCAAATACCTTCTTTTTGCGCAGCTTTTCAAATTTGGGTTCACACGATGATCTTTTGGCAGTCAAGGTTATTTGATTCTGATGTTGCGTCATTGATCGCTACCATCACTGCTATTAATTAAAAATTAAAACTTTTATTAAGCAAGTGAGAATTGTATCGATTTCTTAATATAAGAAAAATTTCGCTGTTAATTCACCCGTTTTGGCAAGAAGCAGATACTATTTTAGGGCAGTCTTAGCGCGAAATTTTAGAATTTTAGGTTAGACATGTGGATTTTTGCGGATAAAATTGGCACACGCCCGAATCACACAATGGGTTATAAATGGAAAAAATTAAGATATCATATAATTAAATATTGCAAATTTTAATGGGCGGAGTCAAGTTAGTGTAAATCTTTCCATTTAACAACTGTTAACTGCAACAACAGTTGTCCTAAGGGATACCAAAGAATGAGTCATAAAGTCCACGTTAAAATCATTCCGAGCTCACGTGAAGGAAATGATTGCCGGAGGCAGGCATGTGTTAGATTTCACAACAAGAAACCGAAATAGCATTAGACAGTTGAGGCTCAAAAAACTACCATTGCTTTTGTTGAATAGTTGTTATAATAGGAGCACTTTCCCTATAAGGAATATGCAAAAATACGTGAAGAAACCTTTGGATAATGAAATTGCACAAAAGCTCACGCTTGTCCAAAGAGAGATAAAGATTTTTTCCGGAAATTTGCATAATTTATGCAAAAAAAACACAAACTATCCCGCGGATTGTGCGAAAGTGTTTTCTTCATGATCTTTTGAATTTTCCACTTTTTATTTTGATTATGTTTACAAATTATTCAAATTTATTTTAAATTATTTATTTTTTTAAATATGCAAATTTTAGCGCAAAGGAATAATATTTTTTTATATCTTTGATGAAGTTTGGATTACTCAGTAGTCGTCATCATCTTCGTCTAGATGCATCTCTTGTAGCTTACAACAGGGACATCTGGGGGACAACACCTTGATGGAAGAGGTAGCCAGCAGTGAAAGATAATGAAGACCATCCATTTTTCCGCGGTTAATGAACCCTGAAAGAACGATTCTGTTTCCGATTTCAACCTCTTCTAACAGAGAGCGCGCCGAGTCATGAGCCATTATCATGTAATAATCATTTTCAGCTAGGGCCAGCGCAAAACTCGGTTCTTCTTCACTATCTGAATAATGACAAAATTCAATTGAGACGACTAGAGGAAGCGACATTTGAAGACAGGAAAAAACTTGAAATAGAATTTTGACCAAATTTCCGTACTTTATACTGACTTAAGGGGGAGGAGCAAATTTGCAACATCCCAAATTCCTCCTACGCAACAACTGTTTCCTGCCAACAATCTGTCACAATTGTTTGTCACAAATCAATGTCACAATGATTTTGTCAACTGTCTATGTCACAACTGCTTAACAACTGCCAAAAGCCAGGCAGCAACTGTTTCCTGTCAAAATCTGTCACAATTGTTTGTAGTTCTAGAAAAGTTTGTGAGCTTTTAGTCATCGCCTACACTACAGATGTTATTATTTTTGAAAAAATCTATACCACAACCTTATGACAATTTCCTATGTCACAGTTATTTGACAATTCATCATGTCACAACTGTTTAACAACTGCTAGAAGCCTGGCAACAACTGTTTATGTCAAAATCTGTCACAATCATTTTGTCAATAGTCTATGTCACAACTCGCGTCAAAATAAAAAGGGAATTTCGTCAGGCAATATGGAAATAATGATTTTCCCCCTTTTCTCTGCTTCGATTTCTAAAAGAAATCGGGATCTCTTTATTTTTCGTCCTATCTTCGTCACATGACGAGAGGCAGAGGGCGCTCGCACAAAGCAGGAGAGAGCGGGCAGAGAAAGAAGGAAAAGATCGGGGTTTCCTTCGCGCTGACCGCCGTCAAAATTTAATGAGAAAGGACCCAGCGGAGAAAAAGACCCGAGGTTTGGAAATGCTTTTCGTCGCGGAGAAGCAACTGCTTAGCGACTGCTGAAAGCCTGGCGACTCAGAGATGCAATAAGTTCAAATCTTTACTGATTAATTAGGCTTAGGAAAGTTCTAGAAAAATGTCACAATTGCTTAACAACTGTTGAAAGCCTGGGAGCAACTGTTTTATGTGAAACTCTGTAACAAATCTCTATCAATTGTCAATGTCACAACTATTTTGTCAAATGTCTAGGAAAATTCCGGAAAAGTTTGTGAGCTTTTAGTCATCGTCTAAATCACAACACAAAAATTATTTTTTTTGATTCTTTGATCCACAGACTGAGAAATTCTTTCCCTTTCTAGAAGATTCTAGAACAAAAATTTACATATGCCTAATTAAAGCGATGTGAGAAGTTTTGGGTCGCCTTGCAAAATTTTGGGTTTGAGAATTAAAGTCTCATTGCGAGGGTCTACATCACTTCACCCCTCAATGTTTGTTACTGTTAAAACCACCATATCTTTCTTACACTCATAAGAAGCATAGAAATCTGAACGGGCCTCATACCCGCAGGACAAATATTTAATATTCTTTAATATCATCCACTTCAGGAAGGGTTAATAAAACGATTCCGTTCTCTGCAAAGTGAGGCTGCACCTTTGCATCTACACTTTTTAATAAATCCACTGAGTTCCCTGTATCTATTAAAATAAATAAGCACTGAATTGGTGCTTATGGCGCTCTCCTACAGGCTTTCTGTATTAGGTGTAATGGTGAATACTGTGATGTACATTTGCGTATAACATTTTTTGAGTGTACTTGCTCAGTTTAATAGGATAAAAATCGAATTACATTTTTACGTTTTATGTATGAATCGCTGGCTACCTTGCTCTGAATTACCGCTAACCCAAGAAAATTTGAAGAAATGAGGGGCATTTGCTCAACCCCCCCCAAAAAATTGCTACGACCTCAAGTTATATTGTAGCGCAGTGAGTTCTGAACGATAACATACGTATTTTATGTTAGCGAAAGCAACATTTTTAAAAATTTCCATAAATTTTTTAAATTGGGAATTCTTTAAATGATGAATATTTCAACGAACAAAACTGACACAACCGGTAATTGTTATCTCATAATGTTCACAAACAAGCGTAAATTACATATAATGCACAGCTACAGGCAACAATTTCTACCATTGGAAATTTAGGTCAGAAAGACAAGAGTGCAACAAAGTTCATGTTAGTTATACCCCACAAAGCCCCATTGCTGAGTAGCGGCGTCAACTGTAATAAGATCCAAGCTCGTCATATTTTCTTGTTTAATGGGCTTACACGTCTAATTTTCCAAGGCCTATATCCTTTTAACATCAGCAAAATTTTTCAATTTGTAGGACAATATTGGGGCAGTGTGGGTAGACATTATGTGACTTCAGTATATACGATTTAGAAGCTGCCTGAGCTTCAAAACCATATATACAACATATCCCTTAATGCATCTCAAAGCTCACATTCGCACAAATCGAGGACCCAAAAATTTACAAGACAACATCCTAATACATTACATGCTCGTTTTGCTTCAAAGATAACATAAAATTTCGAAACATTAGGATCCTATTTGTATCCATAGGCCAGCAGGTTCGACTTGAGGACTTGAGCGGCAACATAAGTTTTACTCTCCTCTCGCACAATACGTATACATTAGAAATGGGGTAATATTCCATCACCAAAAATACAATATTTGCGCTGCTGAAAGGCATGGGCAACATTTTTTTTTGCACTAGGTGCACTACTTGCAAATTGTGGCACCTAAGAATCTGACATATTTTTATAATCTTGCTCTAAATTTCGTCCGACTTTTATCCTTCTCTATTGTTTTCATAAATTTCTTTTGGTCTTAGCATTTTCACAAAGTGCCTGGACATTTTTTCGCTTTCGCACAGTGCTTCTTGAGCTTTTGTCGCCAACGCACTGTCGATTTTTGCCTTTCCGCTCCGTGCAAACCTCATAAATGCCGATTGCACTGTGCATATTTTGGAGCAAAACCGCAGCGGCGCAGTTGAGAAAAGCAGCGTTATTTCAATTGTAAAGTGCAAAATCAAAAAAAAAGTGAGTGAGGGGTGCAAGAACTCGCCCATTGCTGTGCACAGTGTGGACCGCGACTAATTTACAGGCACTTTGTAAAAATGGTAATATTATAGAAGTTAATGATGAAGCAGCATTGAGATTTTGTAAAGAGACATTACAAAACAAGCTTTGCTACAGGTGTACTCAAATCACATAGAACCTAAAAATTTTTTGTAAGAAAAGTAAGTGTTTTTAAAAGACTAGGTAAGTTAGTTCCATTTTTCTACAACAGCTGGAAGATTAAAGGATAACTTTTTCGATCAAGAGGGGAAGGGGGAGTCCACATCAACTAAAGATAGAACAAAGTGTTTCCCATCAATAAATCTCAAACGTGACGAAACGACACAGGAATTATCGAAGTTATTCTCATTTTGTTGAAAAAAAGAAGAGAGCAGCCAATTATTCTTGTGGCGATTCGCAAATTTGAATTTATTGAAGGGAAACGTTTTTCTTGACGAGGAGTCAGACAAAACAACAAAGAGATTGCCCATAAAATTTGCTGTACCAAAATGTTTTTTTTTAAATATTAACTTGCAGTACTATCGAAACAGAATGTTCATTGTTAGAGGAAAAAATTAGCATTGCAATTCACGCATTTTCCTTTATAGAATATGTAAAAAAGATGAAAAAAGTCAGCGGTCGAAATGGCAGATAACAGCTACAAATTTCCGTAAGCATAATAAAAAAAAGTTTTTTTTTTTTCACAATCTATAAAAAAACAAAAATACAGCGCATTGAACATTTTGCCAATATCCTTTTATCCTGCTTGTAAGACATTCAAAATTATAATGACTGTTAATTTGACGCAATTTTTCAAAACAACGTTAAATTGCGTCAAATTGCCGTCATTTTCGTCATTTTGGCTGAATTGAAAATTCTATATTCAAAAAGGTGAGTTAGCGCAGACTATGATGAACAATAGTTATAAAATTAATATTAGTTGTAAATTTCGAATATAGATTTCAGCAAAATCTTCATATTGATTTCGACGGACGTTTTGACAGGAAGGAGCAATTTCTCAAAATTTCTTTTTAATTTTTTACGGATTTTTAACAAAAATCTGCAAAAATTTTCCAAAAAAAAAGTTCAATACGACAATCAAAATGACAAACCTCTTTTAAGACTTAAGAGTAATGAGTCATAAAATAATGCGATGATTGTACACTTTTGTTTTGCCCTCGAGACTAATAAAACTTCCAAAAGTTTCAGAGAAATTGTTGCAAGGTTGTCTCCTTCTTGAGAGAATCTTTATTATTTTTCCTTTTGGCAGGTTATTCTTGAATGTTTGAGTAGGGTTCGGAAAATTCGGGTATATTCACCCGCGGCTACACACCGGGTATATACCCGAAATCTCGGGTGTATTCGGGTATTTATAAAATTAGCCTAAATTAGTCCAATATATTTCGCACCAATATGAAGTCGTTTGCAACTTATTCATTATCTTAATCATGTTTGGGGTGATATTCTTGATTTTTCCACCACAACGAACAAAAAAAAAGTACTTTTATAATGAAAAAGTTTAGCAATGCAGTATTTTGCAGTTAGATTTAGAATTTTTACCCTTTCATCTTCCGTTTCAGTTAACTGGCTGCCTAGTTTTTGACCTCAAAACCAAGTTTTGAACGGAAAAAAACAGATTATGAGAAAATATTTTTATGATCAAATTCATTAAGGCATCAAAAAATTTTTTGTACGGTAAGGGGGTCGCACGGCAACCCAGGGAGTCAGTCTCCCATCCCATTTCGACACTTTGCCCATCCTGTATCGTGTAGTCAAACGAAATGTCAAGAATGAATTGTTCGTGGGGTTTTCCGACCGAAAAACATTTTTTCCTCGGAATTCATATTTCTGAATTTCAAAAAGGCCGAAGGCCCTCAAGCATTTCAGTAAAATCTTCAAAGTATTCAGTATAAGACATGGCGCCACCGCAAGCCTAGAGCACTTCGTAAAGGCTCAAAAGGGTTTCAGAAGGAAAATAGAGGTCAAAGTTCCAGAAATCGAGGCGCCTGAAAAAAAAGTACCTGAAATATGGGGGTCCGAAGGGTCCCGCCCCTAAGTTTTTGACAGAAAGGTTATCTTCGTATATTTTGAGTTGAAAGCTCGTCTTCTTTCATATGCGAGGAGCCGAAGGTCCCTAGCTCTTTGATAAAAGTTGAAAAGTGGTTCAAAAAAAAATAGAAAAAGTCAAAGTTCCAGAAATAGAAGCGCCCGAAGTTATCAACTAATTTCTGGTTATTATACTTAATGTTTGGAGAATATTATAACCGCATTCTAAATCCAGACAAGGAAGTACATTGAACATTCCAATTTTCATATCACCAACGTTTTTTATTGTCCTAAAAGGAATATAATTTTCTTTTGAGAAAAAGTTAGTTTACAATTAATTTTATCTTAATAACAGCCATCTATTGAATTGAGATAGTTACCATGTACATTAAGACGCTTATTACAATATGTAACGAGGTTCTTAGACTAAGATTTTTAGCAAGGCTTCAGTTTGGAAATGGATAGAAAACTTCATTTTTTAAGCAAATGCAAGGAATTATTTATAAGCATGTTGTTGTATGAACAAGTTTTTGAACGTCGTGTATAAGAAATTGGTTTGTGATGACATTTAATTTCGACAACTTGGCAAATCTTATCTTCGTTGTGGACATATTAAAACACATGCATAAATTTACAAGCAAAGAAAAACTGAAAGTTTTTTTTTTTTTACTTAACTTTTGTAGAAACCTCTCTAGTAAAACAATGGATCCTGAAATTTACAAAACTAGAAGATTTTTCACGCATAAAAAGGGCACTAACTTGAGTTAGCGGCATCATGAAAAAAAGAAGAGAGCGCTAGAAAAAAAGGACTGTAAACTTTGGTGACCTCTCTTCCTTTTGATTGACTTCGAGCGACTTTTCATGGACATGGTATAAACTCTGACATTTTGGGCTTTTGATACAGTGGACCGATTTACGCCTTTCCAAAAAAAATATTAAAGCTGGCGGTACACAGAATATACGGATATAAATTCGTAAATTTTCCTTTTAAATTATACAAACTCTTTTTTTGTATTCAAGACACAAGATACCGAGAACTTCCTATCAACAAATTTCGAAGGCTTCTGAACGGTTAGAGCTGTACATAACAGATGACATAAAGATATGCTCCACGTTCTAGTCAAACTTTCATCAAATTCTAGAGATCTCACAAAAAATTTTTTTTTCACTTCAAAAATGTTGTAATTTAACAAAAAATATTAAAATTTCAAGTAAATAAAGTCATAGGTTCAAAAAATTTTTTGAATTTAAGCTAGTTTTTCAAACCAAGCTCAAGTCATATAGTATATAGTATGTAGAAAGAGCAGAGCAACAAACAATCTTTTTATTACGGTTTGATTTCATTTAGATTTCGCTACCTGTATTTTTATTATTTTAATATATGAATCAAACAAAGGGAATTTTATATTAGTATTTATTGGACATCATATATCGTAAATCAAAAAAAAAAAACTATCCTCATATTTATGTCTGCCATGAATATTTAAAACCGTACGGAAGAACAGCCAATTGATTGTTAATAAAACCTTTGTAGAAGACTGGCTGATATTTCTTGACTGTCTTGACCGTGTAGACCCCTTTGCTGATAACAGGTTGAATACGATCAGTCACTGTAGATATCGAGCTATTGGTGATACCCAGTATAAGTTCTCGCAAAACTTTATAATTCAGAATTTCTTTTACGCTGTATGAGAGGGTAATTCCTCTCAGCTTTAGCTCATACAACGCAGTACCATTGGCATCTCTCATCTTTAAGCCATATTGCTTTGCACCTCCACATATAAACTCCTCTATGACATTATTTTCATGCTCCCGTTCCATATCACCAAGAAAATAATCAATTTTAAACGGCAGTTGACCCCTTGGATGTAGTATAACACAGCTGTCGGTGTCAGTGTACAATAAGGTTGATGAGCCTTGGCATCGATCCATGAAGCGGTAGAGATGCACTCTTGCACTCGCTGTAGTAAATATAGGCAAAAGTATGTTAGAATAGTCGTATTCTTCGTCAAAGCCTTCCTTCTTTCTTACAGTGGTAAAAGCCACCGTGTCATTTACAACATTGACTTTGCATACGTCGTTTCCATAATCGCGCAGTATTCGGTGAAAATCGTTAGGGTTTCTGCACACCTCAACGTGCGATAGGTTTGATCTCTGGCCAAATTTGCCCCATAAGGAATTCAACCGCAACTTTGCGATCGTACGTAAACCTGCATTTTTTATCCAATTTGCCTGGTTTAATTCGAAGCCATATCGTCGTTTTACTTCGTTGCAATATTCAATCTTTTGCGCGTCTGACGAGCAATAAGGAGGAGGTCCTGAAGCCTCCAGCTTCAGCTTCAAATTCTTCATAACATATGGTTTGAAGATATCCTTGCTCATGTTACATCTGTACATTTCATAAAAATGTTTTACAATGTACCCTTTTTCCAATGCTAGTCTTAGTTCTACGCTGGCCACGGTGGCGACAAATTGACGTTCATTTTCTGTGTGTCTACAAATGAGATTTCTTGGAAAATTTGTCTTGCAGTTCTCTTTGGCACAAGCAACGCATAAAACAAACATAAGTTGATCATTAATCTTAGAGGGAAGAACAGGGTGTGCTAAATTAGTTGGCGGCACCACTAGAACTTTGTACACACCATCATCCTTTATTATTTCGGGAGTGTTCCATAAAACGGGTCCGCTTCCCAAGACATGTTCAGGAATACCATGAGGCATAGGGTACGTGACGAGAACGTAAGGGTATAAACTCTGAATGTCCGTGTAAGTAATCTCAAAATTCTCATCAGCCTTGGCATAAAGTTGTGAAGGGCCAGTTCTACCACCGCTGAATGCATCCCTCAAAACAAGAGGGCCGGGGTTCTTGATTTCGTCATTAAAAAAGTTGCGCATTTCTTCGTTTGTTGATAGAATTTTTTGGATATCGCATTCCCAGTATGTTTCTACCTCATGACCAGCGTTTTCAATCGCTTGTTGACGTTGCATCGTTTTGAGATACAGCTCCTCCCTTCGCTGACCTAAGGGCATTATTATGTCCTTGTATTTGAAACACTTTGGGCATCCGTGGAAAAAGCATCCATATATTTCAATTACTAAACTTTGAGCTGGTGAACGATCAACGAATCCATCCACGAAATAGTGATGGATTTTTCCTTCGCGTTCGACTTTAAGCTTGTATTCTCCACCAGGTGTGTCGCGAAAACGCAGTTCATATCCTTTGCTGTATTTGAGATAACGTAACATTTTTAAAGCAACTTTAGATTGATTGACATATCTACCAATTCCTTTTTCAGGCACTAAGGCAATGCTATCCTTAGGCATACATGTCATTCTAAAATCTCTCATACATGCTGACGCAAGTGTAGTACACGAGTAGAGAATATCATCAGTAGGGCATCCGGTTGCTTCTCGAGATTGACGTCTGAAGGTAACCAAAGCATGGGCTAATAACATTACGTCATTGATGCAATATTCGCGAAGCTCTCTTTTGAAATTAAAGTCATCTGATTTGTGTTTTTCGTACCATTCCAAAAATTTTGCTCTTTTTTCTGTCAACATGGAATCCGGGTTGTAATATTCGATAGGTGGTAGTCCATCGTTGACGTATTCGTAGAATTGCTCCTGATTGAACAAGTGCGGAAATGTTCCCTTGTCATTTGCTATCTTTTTTAGATCCAAGGTTTCAATCATTTTTTCCAATGGTACAGGGATATGGTTATAAGAGTCAATAAATTTTATACATCCAAATTCACCACCTCCCTTGATAACAAGAGAATAAATCTTGTTTCCTACGTTAGTTATTTGTAGATTGTAATGTTCGTTTTCGGATATGATCTCCTCCATCAGTAAAGGGATATCGAATCGCCCTGCGTAATGTCCAACCGCTATATTCGTTTTTCCAGGTTCCGTGTTTCTCCGAAGGTATTGCCAGAAGTATTTCAACGGTTCGCAGTTTTCGTCTTCCGGAATGCTCCAGTAGTTTAATTCACCCGTGCAACTATCGCAAGAATTTGTGTCAGCGTATCTTCCTGATGTCATACATTCGTCGCACATTGTTTTAACAGCACAAAAGTTTACTACATGCTTAGCTTTTTTATCCTTCTCAACAATAGTTGTTTGCGTCGTTTCGAAGTCATACACAAAAAGCTTATAGGAAGGCGCTTTTGCTGGAGCTTTCAATGGTTGTACGAAGCACGACCTGGAAGCAGAATGGTACGAGTGACATGTTTGACAATATGTTGAGCCGCATTCGTGTATTTCCTTTGTGTTATATCTTTTTTCACAAATTTGACACGTTTTGTAAAGACGACATGCTCTCTGTTGATGTACATTATAGCAGTCAAAGTTTGGGAATGTGGTCGAACAATTGGCACAGTATTGAACATCTTCAAATTTGCATGGGAAATCGGGCCCTACTCTGCCACACAAGTGACATTTATGCAAACACTTCCTACTATGCTGTAACTTGTCAGAATAGGCAACATGGCAAATATAGCACTGATGCTTATATTGAAAGAAGCGCTTCGTGTACCAAATTGCGTCGAAATGGTTATTATTGTAATATATAGGTAGATACGTCCTGCCGTTAACATGTTTGTCCAAAGGATATAACCAGTCATCATTGAAGTTTCTTGTTGCAAACACCACAATTCTAATTGGCTTGTATTGAGGATATTCCAACTCCAAGTAACGTTCAACCACAGGCGCAATCTGGTTTATGGTGCATTTTGAATTTTTTAGGATTGAAGTGCACCACCCAGCTAGCACTTCAATATACTTTTGTTTTGCCGAAGGAGTTTGATTGGCAATCCTGTAGGCCCATTCCGACTGCTTCCTGCCTGAATAAGCAATTTTCATAAAGGCAACCAGTGACGCTAGGATAAAGCAGTCAGATCCTGTGTTTCTGATTTCAAAAACGCCTGTTTTTGAATTGAGCTGTGATTCACCTTGTGGTCTTCTTCCTCCAGTTTTTCCTCTGACAGTTGAAATATCAAGCGTGAATGGTTCCCCGATGATGGACGGTGTGTTGGCACTTTGCTGCACTTTGGAGAACTTTGTCAGCAGCCTCTCTGCCTGAAAGTCAACCGTTGGTAAAAAACCTGTGAAAATTCCATCAACCAGCCGATCGGAATGGATCGCTGCAGCAATTTTGTAGACCATCTCCCCTTCTTCTTCGCTTTCTTTAATCGCTTGAGCCACATTCTCATTCACAAGACGAATTAATTGATCTTCGTAGTCCTCACAATCTTCATCAATATTAACGTAGTACTGAACCTTGTGCGTCTGATGTTTAAATTTAGGGTTGTTGATAATTTCAGGCACTCCAATTTGACGGAACACAATGTTTGACATAATATATCAACTCTGATAAAAATTATATTTTCGTAGAAAATGACATTTCCTAAAATTTTTCCTTGTTAAATAAAGCTCTTCAGGCATCGCTGTTTCATAGACTCCGCCCTTTTTCTTATGTTTTTCATGTGGCATTGAAGTAACAGAGTGATCACATAAAACAGTTGCTCCCAGGCTTTCAACAGTTGTTAAGCAATTGTGACATTTTTCTAGAACTTTCCTAAGCCTAATTAATCAGTAAAGATTTGAACTTATTGCATCTCTGAGTCGCCAGGCTTTCAGCAGTCGCTAAGCAGTTGCTTCTCCGCGACGAAAAGCATTTCCAAACCTCGGGTCTTTTTCTCCGCTGGGTACTTTCTCATTAAATTTTGACGACGGTCAGAGCGAAAAGAAACCCCGATCTTTTCCTTCTTTCTCTGCCCGCTCTCTCCTGCTTTGTGCGAGCGCCCTCTGCCTCTCGTCATGTGACGAAGACAGGACGAAAATGAAGAGATCCCGATTTCTTTTCGAAATCGAAGCAGAGAAAAGGGGGAAAATCATTATTTCCATATTGCCTGACGAAATTCCCTTTTTATTTTGACGCGAGTTGTGACATAGACTATTGACAAAATGATTGTGACAGATTTTGACATAAACAGTTGTTGTCAGGCTTCTAGCAGTTGTTAAACAGTTGTGACATGATGAATTGTCAAATAACTGTGACATAGGAAATTGTCATAAGGTTGTGGTATAGATTTTTTCAAAAATAATAACATCTGTAGTGTAGGCGATGACTAAAAGCTCACAAACTTTTCTAGAACTTTCCAAATTTTAATTAATCTGTGGTTGTGACATAGATTTTTAACAAACAATTGTTACAGATTTTGACAGGAAACAGTTGCTGTCTGGCTTTTGGCAGTTGTTAAGCAGTTGTGACATAGACAGTTGAGAAAATCATTGTGACATTGATTTGTGACAAACAGTTGTGACAGATTGTTGGCAGGAAACAGTTGCTGCGTAGGCGGAATTTGGGATGTTGCAAATTTGCTCCTCCCCCTTTAAATCAGTATAAAGTAGAGAAATTTGGTCAAAATTCTATTGCAAGTTTTTTCCTGTCTTCAAATGTCGCTTCCTCTAGTCGTCTCAATTGAATTTTGTCATTATTCAGATAGTGAAGAAGAACCGAGTTTTGCGCTGGCCCTAGCTGAAAATGATTATTACATGATAATGGCGCATGACTCGGCGCGCTCTCTGTTAGAAGAGGTTGAAATCGGAAACCGAATCGTTCTTTCAGGGTTCATTAACCGCGGAAAAATGGATGGTCTTCATTATCTTTCACTGCTGGCTACCTCTTCCATCAAGGTGTTGTCCCCCAGATGTCCCTGTTGTAAGCTACAAGAGATGCATCTAGACGAAGATGATGACGACTACTGAGTAATCCAAACTTCATCAAAGATATAAAAAAATATTATTCCTTTGCGCTAAAATTTGCATATTTAAAAAAATAAATATTTAAAATAAATTTGAATAATTTGTAAACATAATCAAAATAAAAAGTGGGAAATTCAAAAGATCATGTAGAAAACACTTTCGCACAATCCGCGGGATAGTTTGTGTTTTTTTTTTTGCATAAATTATGCAAATTTTCGGAAAAAATCTTTATCTCTCTTTGGACAAGCGTGAGCTTTTGTGCAATTTCATTATCCAAAGGTTTCTTCACGTATTTTTGCAGATTCCTTATAAGGAAAGTGCTCCTATTATAACAACTATTCAACAAAAGCAATAGTAGTTTTTTGAGCCTCAACTGTCTAATGCTATTTCGGTTTCTTGTTGTGAAATCTAACACATGCCTGCCTCCGGCAATCATTTCCTTCACGTGAGCTCGGAATGATTTTAACGTGGACTTTATGACTCATTCTTTGGTATCCCTTAGGACAACTGTTGTTGCAGTTAACAGTTGTTAAATGGAAAGATTTACACTAACTTGACTCCGCCCATTAAAATTTGCAATATTTAATTATATGATATCTTAATTTTTTCCATTTATAACCCATTGTGTGATTCGGGCGTGTGCCAATTTTATCCGCAAAAATCCACATGTCTAACCTAAAATTCTAAAATTTCGCGCTAAGACTGCCCTAAAATAGTATCTGCTTCTTGCCAAAACGGGTGAATTAACAGCGAAATTTTTCTTATATTAAGAAATCGATACAATTCTCACTTGCTTAATAAAAGTTTTAATTTTTAATTAATAGCAGTGATGGTAGCGATCAATGACGCAACATCAGAATCAAATAACCTTGACTGCCAAAAGATCATCGTGTGAACCCAAATTTGAAAAGCTGCGCAAAAAGAAGGTATTTGGGCACAAAAAACGTTGTTTCCAGTACCATTTACATTGCAAAAAAAAACATATTATACACAGTGAAATGAATCTAGAAGCATATTGGCTACACCGTGACCTTCTTCCCTTCTCTCCCCCTACCTGATTGAAAATAGGCCCCGCCCCTTTTTGGGGCAGTGAGAGGGGCCTATATACTACTTCGAGAGTACACGAGAAGCGGAGAACGGTCCGAGAAGATTTTTTGGCGCTACGACGTTTCCGGTCAACGAAAGTTGGGGCAACGATACCACGGATCGCGCCAGTTCTCGTTCTATGCATGGGAGAGCCTTTGAGAAGGCTTGGTTAGTAGAAATATAAGAAGATTGATCGGGTCTTAGGATAACTTTTCGCTTATTTTGAGGCATTTTACATGTACCCACATCAATAATGTGTAAATAAAAGTTACGGATCTTCGTTTTTTGCCGCAAATTTTGCTATTTCTTAAGGTACAACAACTCAGGGTAAAGAAAACTAACTTTAGTAATAGCTAAAATTCGAAAGAGTGGTTGTATTGTAAGTCTTCGCCGAGTCCCGCCGAGCCTTCGCCGACCGTCCGACGGCCTTTCCAAGCCTCGTAGGCACTTGCTACAACTTATACTTTATTCTTGTTTTTTCCGCGTATGTGCCATGTAAGAATCTCCGTTCTACGCGCAAAATACCAAACTATTTCCCGTTGTAAAAAAACATGTTTATTAAGGCACCGTTTAAGTGATTCAAGACTACACCGGAGTATCAAAAACAATTTAAAGCAGAGTTGAACTTGTCCCTGGATGAGTATAGTGATTGTTTTTTACTCTATCTAACCTCTAGCAGATCGAGAAGACCGTACAACGAGAATATAACAGATTCACGCACCGGAATATGCAGTAAGAAGCCGAAAATAAAAAAAGTTTTACAGTCATTTGTGTGTGGAATGGTCAAACTGCACATGCGTTGGGGATTGCTCCCTTCGGACGCCATTCTCCTTGGGCTTATCGTTTAATTGCGCATTCCGCAGCAGCTCCTCCACCGTTTCGCCGTTCGGAATCAGGGGGTTGGCGTCGTTTTGTGGGGTTTTGACTGAAAAAACGATTTTGGAATGCAACAACTCGTCAGCAACAGAATTTTTAAAAGTTACAGCTCTTGTGTGTAGTCCCAGAACGCTACAGGCAAGCGAACAAACACCGATTCTAAACCGAGAGTTTAGCCGGCTTCTTGCCGAAGCGCGGCCTTTCAAAAAAATCTTTTGTAGCTTTTTGAATTGATAGCCAAGTCTTACTATGGCCGAAAAAAATACAGTGGGGGACCTGATCCAGTGGCAAAAACCGTACCATTTTGCATACAGGAAGTATCAAAAGATGTAGCAAAATACCTCCGTCTCCATGTTGAAAAACTCCGATTTCAAAGGCGCGCCCGCTCTTTTTGTGAGGGAATAGGCGAGCCCTTCAAAACGGAGCCTTTTCACTTGGAGAGGGAGGTATTTTGCTACATTTTTGACACTTCCCGGATTCAAAATGGCATGTTTTTTGCCACTGGATAAAGTCCGCCAACGTTTACCATCCCAAAATTTACAATGGCCAATCAAAAAAGAAGCCAAAAAATGTTGGTCTAGTCCTCTTCCCCATTGCTGGGTTCCGATCCTAAACTTACCGTCCTCCGACGACGAATGAAGCGAAGGCAAATGGAAGCTGGGTTTGTGGACCTCTTCGCAATCCTCTTCACCACTTCCCAACATCATCACACCGCAGCCCTGAGGCTCCTCTTCGCTGGTACTACTTGCCACTTCGGTTGCGCTAAAAATTGTCGCAATTACAGTCACAGTGGGGGACCTGATGGTACGGCAAAATGGTACGCCAAAAAACGTACCATTTTACATCCAGAAAGTATCAAAAATGTGGCAAAACGCCTCCCTCTCCAAGTGAAAAAAACTGTGTTTTAAAGGGCGCGCCCTTTTTCCTCACAAAAAGAGCGGGCGCGCTTTTGAAATCGGAGTTTTTTCACATGGAAAGGGAGGTATTTTGCCACATTTTTTGATACTTCCTGGATGCAAAATGGTACGTTTTTTGCCACTGGATCAGGTCCGCCCACTGTAAACTTCAGGTGGTCGTATATTTTACGTTTTTTCGCCCAAAACTCTCTCGAGAGACCACAAAAATTCTTTACAGGACGGGTTGGCCCATGCACAGAGGTTTCACCACATTCGCAACTTACGCATTTGCAGCATCATAAATGGCCTTGTTCTTCACCTTACTTCCTCCATGATGGACCGGTTTCCCGGCACGGAGAAGCAGCGAAGTGCAGGCATGATGATGGAATAACCGCGCATCATCCAACGCCGTCCTCCCCCACCGATCCTGGATCGAATGGTCAACATTGCAGGTTTGGAGGAGGAATTTGACAATGTTCGCGTGCCCTTCGCATGCCGCCAAGTGAAGGGCGGTTCGACCGTCATAGTCGACTACATTCAGATTCTCTCCTTGGATGTAGAGTCTGGAAGTTGGGATTTTTTGTAATTTGAAATTTTCTTGAAATTTTCAAGCAAGATCATAAATAAAAAAACTTATAGATTTTTTTTCGAATTTCCGCTTCAAGATGTCACGATCTATCGCAACTAGAGCGAATATCTACAAAAAAATCCGCCGTTTCCAAGCGAAACCCACAAAGATATAGCCAAAACCCTTTTTTTGTCTGACAAGCTCTCCTCATTTCGCGTGCTCTCTCGAAAAAAGATTTCGTAAAATCTCGGCTCTCGGTGAAATTTACAAACTACAATTTTCAGGGTATGATTTGTGGGCTGCCTTAGAGGTGGCAATCGGGCTGGGCCGGCCCGGCCCGGCCCGGCCGGGCCCGGTGATTGGGCCGGGCCGGGCCGGGCCTGAGCAGATTTGAAAAAGCCCAGGGCCGGCCTGACCGCTTCGGCCCGTCGGCCGGGCCGAGACTTTCGGCTCGGCCCGGCCCGGAAGGTGGATAAGTGAAAAAAAATTAATATTGAACCAGCAAAATAAAGCACAAATGCTTAGCAGAATTGTTGGATGGATATTAAATCAAACCTTTTTGACTAATAGACTGTTTTACCACCTTTTCAAACTCTTTAAAATCACTGATTATGTATATGTAAAATCCCACCCAAATATGCAAGGATCGGGCAAATCTTCGAATTTTTGATGATAAGCTTAAACATTTCACAGTAATTCGATTACTTGATGTAAATGAACGTATCTACGCAGTTTTTGATTAAACATGTAGCCTCATAAGGTCCAGATTTTTACATAGTTAACTTCCTATAGGATAAAAAAAATCGACACAATCCAAACTTTTGGCTAGGTTTTAGGTACCTGTTCGGCTGTTCCAGTCAGCCGACTAGACGTTTTAATTCCACTCATATAGACGTAAAACCCCGCGGGAAGGCATAAAAAGTTCCAGTAGAGAGTGCATAGAGTTTTATCCAACCTTTTTGCAGTAGCGGGCCTGAGCAAATTTGAAAAAGCCCAGGGCCGGCCTGGTCACTTCGGCCCGCGGGCCGGGCCGCAAAATTCGGCCCGGCCCGGCCCGATTGCCACCTCTAGGCTGCCTACATTATGTATGCCAAATTTCGAGCCATTTCCAACTGTAAATTTCTGGGGTACACAGAAAAAATTTTTTTGAATTTTTTAATTACATTTCATCATTAATTATTTGACGTTAAAGATAAATTAAAACCTTACCGTCTAACCGTTTCGAAATCGCCGTTTTTGCATGCAAACAGCAGACTGACCACCAGATCCGTCTCTCTCGAGCCCATTGCTCGCCTTGGATCGATTTTCTGCGAATCCGCATGCAATAAAGAGTCGTAATTGTGAAAATTGAATGTCTCAATGAGCTTTTGGCAAAATTTCACGCCTCGGCAAGTGTTCCCGAGCTTGTCCAACGGCGGCGACCACAAACAAATGCCCATCAGGTTGGGAATCACAATGATCATGTTGCCGGAGACGCCGGACTTGGCCGGCAATCCCACGTGGAATGCGAATTGACCCGAGTAATCGTACATTCCGCACGAATACATGAGCGAGAGAACGTCTCGACAGGGCCGAGAGTCGATGCAAACATCGCCGGTTAGAGGGCAGACACCTGGAACGAAACGTTTTAGTATAATATTTTTAGGGCTCATGAAGCAATAAGTTATATCGGCTGAACCGTGCACATACATGCTACCAAATTAAAAGCTATTTGTCCAATTAGAACACATAGGTTTAGGGTTTTTATAACAGTGACATTTCAGTACCTTTTTTAACATAATCTTACCTCCGTTGGCCAGCGTCGCCGCCATCACCGCCGCACTGTCGCAATGCGTCTCCAACGAGCACAATTGAAAGTAGAGGTCCAACTCCTCTCGGAGGTGCTGAATTCCAGGCGGGAAGCACTTGTTCTCCTTCATGAAAAACGCTAACGCGAAATTTCGCGACGCCGTTTCGCGCTCCGACAAAAAAGTCGCGTTGTTGAAGCCGACGTAGTCTCCACCGGACAGCTTTTTGTACTCGTTGAAGGCGAAGTCGTATCGATCCGCCATGCAAAGCCCGTTCTTCAGGAGAGAAGTGACAACGATAGCGCCCGCATTTATCATCGGATTATGCGGTTTTCCATTCGCATCCAGACAAATCTCATTGAACAAACGGCCCGAGGGCTCGTGGCCGACAAATTGGTGGACATAGTCTGAGCCGAGGTCCGAGGAGACGATCGCGTAGTTAAAGGCCTACAAAGGCAATATAAGGCGCGTGCGTTCTACTTTTCTTCGGACTTCCTCGCAGAAAACCCGCATTTCTTGTCTGTGGGCCCGCTAGACAAGAAATGCGCAATTCTTGGCTGAGCAGAGAAAAAAAGAAAAAAATCTTCACGGGGAGAGAACAGAAAATTGCGCAATATTGCGCAATGTTACGCAATTTTAGACAAGAATTGCGCGTTTCTTGTCTAGCGGGCCCACAGACAAGAAATGCGGGTTTTCTGCGAGGAAGTCCGAAGAGAAGTAGAACGCACGCGCCTTATATTAACACTTCTTCAGGGGCAAAAAAGATGAACTGGGGCTTCTATGGGAATGGGCATTGATTTAATTAAGAAAAGGGTGAAAATAAATCGAAAGTAACCCAAATTAACCCAAATTTGATGTCGATAAGCTTTGCAAAATGACTTTTTGATCGGTCTCGGGAAACGGTACATTGACATGGTCAAGATTTCTGTTTAGAATGAATATTTGGCCTTTTTATATTTCTCAGGCGAACACCCTTTTCAAACCAAACAAACAAGGTCCCCAGACGATCTAAACATAAAATTTTTGACCCTCTTGATCCACTATTTCCCAGGTTGTCGGCAAAGGAAAATTTTCCAGGCCAGCCAGAGCTTCCCTGTAGAAGTCTATGCTATTTGAAGACCCAAAGTTGACCTACTGTTTCCGCCACTTACCTTGGACACTGACTGAAAGCAAAACGGAATTTTCGCGTCACCAATCGAGAATCGTTGCCCATCGATGGTGCAGACCGACATTCCCCAACGGTTGGGGTCTTGTCGAGCCAATTGTGGGATATAGGTGGCCACATTTCCATCCGTACAGGAACGGCACTGAAAATCGAATTTAAACTGCTTTTTTATTTGCAGCCTTGGCCAACAATAACCGTGCTACCTACATCTTCAAAGATCTCGGCGATTTTGTCCGTGAACTCTTTCCACGACGGAATGATCAGCTCGTTTCGTAGGGCTTGGGATATCAACGATATACTTGGGTGAATACATCTGTAAATTCGGATATATCGTCCTTACACTCTTCTTGCTTACTCTTTAAACTGTTCCCTTGGCAACCGATATCGTTTCACATCATAATCGTCATTCATATTGTGATCGTATTCTTTGATTTTTTCCATAGTCGCAATCAGTCGTGGATCGTCTTCCCTGAGGCCCAAGCTCCGCAAAACACTGACCAGCCTTCCAATAGAGGCTTCGTCTTTCCCGGGGACCTTGAACAGGTCGTAGACAACGTCCTCGGGTGAGCATTTCTTGAATTCAAAGCTGTGATTTAGCCCATCCGCCGTCTGGGACATTATCCTTGCCACCGACCGCTTTCTGTCCAAGATTTCGCCAATTGTGTTCACTAAAAGTGAATTTTAAAAGTCCAAGCCTATTCGATAGAAAAGATAGGTCCCTCAAATTTTAAAATTTGCAATACAGACGCTAGATAGCCTTATTTAAGCCTTAAAAAATCAAAAAGACTTCAAAATTTTGATTTTTAATACCCTGATTCAAAAAGGGTAATACCTCAAGAGTGAAGCTTCAATATTCCTGAAAGTTGGCATGCTTACTTCAGATCAAACTAGATTGTTTTCCCTTAAACTTTTAGCTCCCACTTTGCAACCACCGCCGAGCTATTGCGCAATCTTTTCCGAGAGAGCATACAAAATGAGGAGGGTCGATCGGATGAAAGGCGTTTTTCGACTGCAACTTTTCGAATTTCTCTGTGAAAAAGGAATTTTTATGTAGAAAGATGGTTCATTTAACGAACAAAAACGCTTCTAATTTCAGAGAGAATTTTTTTTAAATCCAACTTAAATTTTTGGGTTTTTACCAACTTTTGGCCTAAAAATGTCTATTCTTTCTGCAAAGTGCAAGCTAAAAGTCTTCCATGTTTCTTAAAAATTCTTATTCCAAATTTTCCTTAGATTTCGTTGCATCAAAGCTTCAAATTTGGGGTAACTTTTCATGAAAAATTTGTAAAAAATTTATGACAAACTTTACAATTGAAAAGACTCAAACCTCGTTGCAATTTGGCCATCATTTTGTGTCGACTCGGCAGGTTCATCGTCTCGAAATTTGAAAGAAAATATTAGACGATATTAGGGCAGACCAAAAGGCTATCGAATTGCACATGGAAACCGTCAAAACGCCAAACAAAACGAGCTCTTTTATATGCATTTATGAAGTCATACTGCGTCAGAGAAAGCGGTCTAGGCATTTCCGGGATTGCTGAGAGCGGGATTTGGACTTTTAATTCCGTAAAACGGCGGGGACATGTTTCCGAACAATCTCAAAAAACGAATCTTTCAAAACTAGAAGCCAAAAATTGGCAAGAAATCAAATTCTAGATTAAAGTGGAGGTGTTACATATCCGGGAAAGGATTTCACGGCGGAAGCACCAAAATTAAAACCTCCCTAATCTCTTTATTCTCTTTATTCTAACCAATTCGGAGGAATGAAAGCTATTGTTTATAAAAAAGATCCTAAAAAATTTCCTGTCAACATTTAGTAACTCAAAACTTGCAGCGGACATTAAAGGAAAGTAGCTCCAGATGCGCCGTTCGGATTCCACAGAAACTTCGGACAAATACAAACCAGGACTTTCAAGAGAACATACGAGATTTTTGGCTCGCAATTTGCAGAAATAATCGGGATTTCAGGTCAAAAGATTCACGCCAAAAATTAGCCTGCGATCAAAGAGAACAAAATTTCCGTAAAAAATCTCACTTTCAAAACAAAAAACTGCCAAAACATTCTCGGATTTGCACTAATACCCTAATGTCCCAGTCTTACGAAACGTTCCCGTAAAATAGCCGTAGGCCAAATAAGTGCCGAATGGCGTCCGATAAAGCAAAATGCTTACACTTAAAAAGTTTTTTGGTCGCAAGAAAATTGCCCATTTAATCTCCGCCCTCGAGGAAAACAATGTCTATCAAAGAGGGGGATTCGAAAATGACGAAAATGGAATTCGAAGTGCATTTCGTAAGCAAAGAACGTGGTTTTTTCGCGTTTTTCGCTAATGCTCTGCTTTGGTGCATGAGAAGTGATGCGTGGAGAAAGGAGGGCTATGAAAGAAATGTTCGGACCCATATTGAGTATTGGTTATTTTGGATACCATTGTTGTAGACTGAGTTTTTAAAAAATTGTTGTAGACAGGCAGGGACGTAGCTGAACAAAAATTCTGAAGGCTACGTTTTACGGAACGAATCTAATCATTCTTTTCCCTGTAACTTGTGAAATAATCGATCAAAGTTTGCGAAATTTGAAGTCTGAGCCGCCAGCGCTCTCGTTCTTGGTACCTCGACAATTTGTCGAAGAAAAACTGCTTTGCTGACTATATCAACGGGCTATTTGCCTTTAACAAGCCATCGCGGGGCATAAAAATTCTATCTACCATTCTTGTTAGTAAGAGAAATTTTCGACAGACAAATATGAAGCGGCAGATGCCAAAAAATTCAACAATCCTTCCCCAAAAACATTCAAGTTTCGATGTATGATGAACCTGCCAAATTGCCGACTAAGAAACTCTAATAAAAATCCCCGAAATTGCAACGAAATTCAAGTACAACCAATGCCAAAAAGTTTAAAAAACAACATCCGTCTCTCCTCCATGCCCACAACCCAAATCGAAGGTAAATAAAACTTGAGAATAAACAATAAAGCGCGTCATTTTGAGCCGCATCTCCCCGAAAACGTGCCCCCGAAGCGGCACGGCCTAAACGGGGGCCGTTTTACGCCCGGATGTGATGAGGATGAACAGACAAGGCCCCATTCATATTTAACCCTCTCATTAACAGGGGGATAGTGAGACTGAGACGCACTGAAAACAAGCGCGGAATCAGTTTAGAGGCGTAAACAAAAATGTTTTTTGCCAAAACCTTGCCTCAAAACCAGAGGAAAAATATTCGAAAAAGCAAAAAAAAAAACGCCCTTTTCTTACCGAAAACAACCACCATGTCCAATGAAATTTCCCGCAAGCCTCAGTTTTTATGCGATTCCCTGCCCTAAGCCGGTTGTAGGAATCTACAACCTACACTAATCTTATTAATCCCTTTTCCAGATTTTGTAATTACCGACAAACCCCTTACGTATTATAATGTAATCCCAACGAAAAATTTGCCGCCAACTCCCATATTTTTCATATTTACACATATCTAAATGCATAAAAATTCTCGTCCCGACGTTTCGTATCGAAGAAAGTTCGGGTTGACACAAAATTGATCATACGGGGCGCAGGGCGGGTGGATGCCCAAAAAAAATTTAGGAAATGCCTACGAGGTCTGTCAAAGCCGCTGCATGGTCGGCGGACCTTCGGCGAAGGCTCGGCGAAGACCGCCGAAGACTTACAATATGTCTGCTTTTTCCAATTTCATCTATTTATAACGTCAGTTTTCAATAATCTGATTTTTGGGATCTTTGGGCATAAAAGTCAAAGGTTTGTTCAAAGGCCAAGCCAAACTCTCGCTTGTGTCTTAAAAAGTCTAATCTAACTTAAAAGGTTTAGCAAAGTTTAAGGGTCAAGTTTTAGCGACCCTTTTTTTCAAAATTTTGAAAACAAAATCGCTAAAATCCGAATAGAAACAACCCCCTTTTCAACATCAAAATTCGCTTTGAAAAGCTCATAATTACTCGGGTATGCGTTCTTGGCCGAATAAAGACCGCATTCGGGGCTGGTCTTTTTTCGGAACGGGCGAAACGAGAGAAGGGCCCAGAATTTTCCAAAGTTAGGCTTACTTTTTATTCGAAAAATGAAGCGGGTTGTCGTAGACGGAGCCTAATAAAACGAAAGCGGACAAAAATTTTTTTTAGAAAGAAAATAAAAATAAAAGTGGAAAAAAATCTTAAAATTCGAAAATTCAAAAAAATCGATTTTGAACAGGGAACCGTTAAGAAAAGTTTGAAAATTTTAGCTTGCAATCTTCAAAACCGACCAAAATTTTGGCGCTACGACTTTTCGGTTCAACGATACTTTGGATCGCGTTCGTCGTTTCCGACGCGATCCATGGTGGAGGCTAGGAGAAGGCTTAGTTAGTAGAAATAATAAGATTGATCGGGTCATAGGACAGCTTATCACCTATTTTGAGGTATTTTACATGTATACACATCAACAATGTCAAAAAAGCAGTGGATCTTTGTTTTTTTTTGCCGCAAATTTCGGTCTTTTATATGTTACAGTAACTAAGGGTAAACAAAACTAACGTTAGTAACAGCTAGAATTAGAGAACGTGGACACTTTGCAAGTCTTCGCCAGGGTCCGCCGAGCCTTCGCCAAAGGTCCGCCGATGATTCAGCGGCTTTGACAGACTTCGTAGGACTTTTTCGTCTGACCCTCCTCACTTTTCGTGCTCTCTCGGAAAAATATCGCGTAATATCTGCGGTGCGAGTGAGCAGAATGAGCTAACAGTTTCATGAATTGTTTTGCGAGCTATTCCTAGGGGATGTGGGTAAAATTTGTAAAAACAGTTGAAAGTAATCAGAAAAAACTTCGATTTTTTTCGAAACTTTTCACTCACAATCAGCAAAATTGGACGTATTTTTGATGGAAAACATATTTTTTAAATCAAAAAAAAATTCAAATTTTCAAATTTTTTGGATTTTCCGATAAAAATTTCAACCAAAAATGCAACTTAAAAATCATCAAAAAACCCCGACCCAGAATTTTCCCCAAAATGTGTCGAAAGATGAGCCACTCACGCGTCCTTTCCGAATGCACCGGCCGAAAACAGCGATCATGTTTCTTGGCGTTTCGAAACATTGGCAGTTCGGGTTCCATGTCGGGCGTACTGCTTCGTCTCGGCGAGTCGCGACTCACGTCCGACGTCAAAACACTCTGAGCGGACGGGGCACTCATCAAGAAGGAGCAGGCGCAGTTCCTGGTTAGATGGGCAAAACTGGAATTTTTTGAAAATTATAATCTTGCAATCCGTGAGAAAAGGAAGTAAAAAATATTTTTTTTTTATATAAAATGCAATTTTTTGGCCTTTTTTATTATTTTTTTAATAAATTTTTAATGAAACTGGAGGCAATTCAAACCAAAAATTTTCAACACATATCTTGCAATTTGAGATTTTTGGGCAAAAAAAATAAAAAAAATCGCAAAAAATTTTTTTTTAATAATTTTTCCGCGAAAAAATCGCAAAGAAAAGACCAAAAAAAGATTTATTTCTCTCGCAGATTTTTAATTTTTACACTATCTAAACCAAGCCCATTTTGCCCTTCAAACGCCCTTTTGTCCCCACTTTTTGAACCCCTCCACGATTTTATTTTATCTTCAAAACGTCAGTGGCAAAAAACGGAACGAATGCCATGTGCTGTAAGCCAGACAAATAATATAAAAAAGAGCGGGGAATTAGGGGCCAAAAAAGCGGTTGAAAGGCCCGTTGGGACGATGCAACGTGATGTTCCGACATGTGTCAAATTGGGAAAAAAATTATTTTTTTGAAAGTTAAAAATTCATTTTCTATTAAATTTTTCAAAAAAAAAATATTTTTTACCGGTCCTCAGGCGTTCAAAAAAAGCAAAAAAGAGGCCGGTTGCCAAGTGAATTACCCAATTTACGTCAAAAGCCAAAAGTTTAGAGCTTGTTGTTCCGAAAAATAAGAAAGTTTTATTTCGAAAGAAGACCTGAGATCACCTCGTGGCCACGGAAAACCTGGCCCGAAGGCGATTTAATAATTTATTTTGTTTGCACGAAGAATTTGCGAATTTTGTACAAAAAGTCCGTGGCCTGACGTTTTGCAGAACGTTCTTGAAGGAATTCTGGATTCTTGTCAAAAAAATAGTGCTTAAAAAATACATGAGAGATGATAAATCACATTAAAATTTCTTCGTTATAAAAAAACAGTCATCGTTTTTTAGGCATTCCTGCAATGGCCATAGCCTTTGCAGAAATGCCGCCAAAAATTTCCATGCACTTTACTACAGTGGGGGACCTGATACAGTGGCAAGAAAACGTACCATTTTGCACCCGGGAAGGGTCAAAAATGTGGCAAAATGCTTCCCTCTAAAAGTGAAAAAACTTCGTTTTGCCATTTCCCTCACAAAAAGAGAGAGCGGGCGCGCTTTTGAAATCGGAGTTTTTTCACTTGGAGAGGGAAGCATTTTGCCACATTTTTGATACTTCTCGGATACAAAATGGTACGTTTTTTGCCACTAGATCAGGCGAGCAAAGCTTTTCTTTGCATTTCTTGGTTGTTGCACCGTGCAATAGGCATTTCTGGGCTGTCGCTCGCACCACGACTTTTATCGCACAGACAAATGCCAAAAATCAGTCCGGCAACTTTCCAGAAGGACTAGTATGAAAATGCTAATAGTTTTGACCTCTAAAAATCGACCAGTCAAAAAAATTTATCAAAATTTTTTGGCGAATTGGAGAAAAAAGGCTGATTTTTGGACAAACATTATAGTAATTACAACAAGAATTACGACTCCAAAATCCACATTACATTCCCGACAGACTGATATACGACAAAACAACCTTCGTATAAAACGAACTTACTCCAGTGCTGTTTCGGACAGAACCTCACTTCTGGAGCGCTTACGGACTGCAGGTTCTTCCGAAATGGACGTGAGGAAGTTTCGCATCTCCTAAATTTAAAAAAATATAAAAAATTTTTTTTTGAAAAATCAAAATTGTCAAAAAGAATTCGAAAGACTTATGAAAGCAATTTCTTCCAACGCTAAATGACACGCGATGGATTTTTGCATAACATTAAAAAAAACTGTCTCAAATAACGCCCCGTTTTAAAGTGGAGTCAAATTGATGAGCAAAGAGAGAGAGATGAATAAGGACTTTTTAGAATCATTTTCGGGGCCAAATTGGATGAATTAAAATTGATGAAGCGACAAAATATCTTTTTATTTGAAAAAATATGTTAATCATAATTTAATTAAAGTACAGACAAATTTTTTTTAGTTTTTTGTCTTTTGAGAACACAAATTACCGGTCGAAACAATAGCATTTCAAAAAAAAATTCAGCAAAAACTAAATTTTTCTCGGAATGTCAGCTAAAATAAGGCCCATTCCGAAATTTGCACAGTAGTTTCGCACCAAAAAACGTGGCGTTTTACGTCAGGCCACGTTGAAGGGATCCCCTTTCCAAATTCCTCAACCCACAAACAACTGTTTGACATGCATGTTCGTAGGACTTTTGAAGTAGAAAAAACCAAAAAAAACGGTGGTCTTGAATGAAAGGTTCAATTTTCTTCTGATCCATCCATTTTAAATTAACAAAGAGTTGTCTAGAGGATAAATAATGAGGAATCACGGCCTGCATTTTTTTATACAGGGTGTTCCAAGAATTATGGAAAAAACTATTCGTTAATAACTTTGTGCTCGTTGGTCCAATCCGAAAAAATTTTTTTGCATTTTGCAGAAAACCCTTGGAGTTTTTAGAATCAAAAAAGATTTTTTCGTTTTATCGGCGGAGACTTCCGTAATCCGCCTTGAATTCGGCGGAGTGCTTTTTCAAAAACGAGGCTGTAAAATGTGTTCATTTTTTTCTCCGCCGATTTCTCCGCCGAATTGCCTTTTTTTCTTCTCTCAGTAGGCCGAAGATGTAATAAGTCGTTTTTAGACGCCATGCCACCAGGAATACCTACGTTTTGGTTTTAGCCAATTTTGACTCTCAAAAGTCGAAGAAAAATCCTCCGCCGAGGTTAAAAAATGTCTCCGCCGAATGACAAAAATTTGAAACAAATGTCATATTGTATCTATTGAATCCTCTCCCGCCCATTTACTCCACACATACAACAATTTGCAGCCTCGTTTGTGAAAAAAGCACTCCGCCGAATTCAAGGAGGATTACCGGAGTCTCCGCCGATCAATGAAAAAAAAATTTTTCTTGATTCTAAAAACTCAAAAGTTTTCCTGTAAAATGCAAAAAAATTTTTTGGATTGGACCACCGAGCACAAAGTTATTAATGAATAGTTTTTTCCATAATTCTAGGAACACCCTGTATATTCGAAAAAATGTTGAAAAGTCAAAAATCCGACCCAAATTTTTTTCAACGCAAGTTTACAAGGTCCCGACTCTCGGATTCTCTTGAAATTTTTTCTGCTTGCCCATTCTAACAGGGGAGTACTCCAAGTGCGACGCTCAGATTTTGATGAACTTGGCACAAATTTGGAATAACTTTTTCTAAGATATATGCGAGAATCCTAGCTCGCGCTTTGCAGAAACAACCGACATGTTTAGATTAAAAGTCGGCCAAAATTTAGGACTTTTTGCCGAATTTCGGCTCGAAAAGTTTCATGCCTATTTCTACCGTAAAGGATCTTCAACATCCCCTATTACCCAGACGCCCATTTCCAAATCAAAAAACGAGCGGCAAAGCGGTGGGCTGAGAAATAAATTTTTTGTTTTGACTCGTTTTTTATTTGAATTGGCCCACAATTTTTTCGCAAAATCAACGCTGCAGGAATTAAAAATAAAATGGGGGAAACTGCAAGATGTTCCCACGTTAAATTTGTTTTTCGAAATTAAAATCAACAAATTTTTTTTTAATTTTTTTGAACATACAATTTTTACAAATTTAAGAAAATTTATCACATCAGACGCTAGTTATGTCAGCTTTTATCCAGCGTAATCTTAGAGTTTGGAGAGGGTTTTTAGCCGGGCCAGACTTTCTTGTCCGCCCGAGGCGATTAGTTTACCATCCCGCGTCCAAATAGAGCACGCTCCAAATGCCGTTCCACTATCTGAAAATTGAAAAAAAAGCGTTTCGAAAATAGAACTTGACACGCCATTTTCGGCTATAAATCTGCTGAAAAAATTGAGGTATTCAAGGATTTTTGCAGATAAGCAGTTTGCAAAACCAGGAGACTGGCAAAGAAAAAAATTATTTAGGAAGCTCTTTATAATCTGTATTGAATATCCCCACAAATCAACCGCTAAAAAATCCAAATTTTCCTACCTGCATTCGGACTCTGGGCATTGATAAAAATCCAATCATCAGCGCGAAAGTCGAAATTGTGGAACCAAATTGTGTGATCCAAACTTGTGGCGTGTGCTGCATCATGACCATGGCTCAAATGTGGGCCAACATTGCATGAAGCCATGGTCTGATCGGAGACATAACTGATAAGCAGCTGATGTATGATTTTTGGGAGCTTCGGATCCGTTAACGGGACCCTTGTTTTGAACCAATACTGAACCGGGTCGTTTTTATACGGCTCGACGAAAAAGTAGGCGCGAGGATTGACGAATCGGAACTGAAAAATAACATCCGTTTAGAAATACCCTCTGTCAATTTTCGATATCAAAAAAAAGCGTTTAGGACCTGGCAAGCTTATTTGGCCAATAACTTGAAAAATAGTGGATCAAAATCTACAAAATTAACATTTATGAAATCTCGAGATCCCATATCTTACGGCAAAATAACTCTTTATTGCTAAAAAGCCATCAGGAAGTCGGTGAACATCAGGTTTATAAGCTTTCTCCCCATCAAGCCATGAAAAACGGCCGTTCTCAAAATGAAAATTGAAAATTTGCCGAAATCAGTGGAAAAAAACTTGAATTGAAAAAACCTGAGGGGACGTTATGGCAAAAAATTATACGTTCGAAAAAACATAAGCCCTTTGGATCCGAGAAATATATTTTGCGTTAATTTTCGTCCAGTATTTTTTCATTTATATTTCTCGGATACAAGGGCTTACATTTTTTCGTACGTATAATTTTTTTGCCATAATATCCCCGCAAGATTTTGCTATTCAAGTTTTTTCAACTGATTTCGGCAAATTTTCAATTTTCATTTTTGAGAACGGCCGTTTTGCATGGCTTTATGGTGGAAAGCTTATAAAACTGATGTTCACAGACTTCCTTAGGGCTTTTTAGCAATAGAGAGTTATCTTCCCTAAAGATCGGGGACTTTTAGATCTCAGAAATGTTATTTTTGTAAATTTGAGTCCATTATTTTTAAAGTTATTGGCAAAATAAATCTGTCATGTCTCCCTGGCCCTTCTGGTTACAAAAAAACTGTTTTCGCGTAACTTACATCCGTAATATTGGTTTCTCTATCGAAATACCTTCGCTGTATGTGAGACAACGTCCGTTCGTCCAGTCTTTCCTCACCGTTTTCATGGCGTTTCAGAGATTCTTCGAGAAATTCGTACATGTCTTGACATTGCTCGGGAGGTGGGACCTTTGGCATTTCAATTGAGTGGATCATAGTGGGCTCGAAGGGCTGGAAATGAAATAAAATAATACTTAAAAATGAATACTGAAAAAAATGTGAAAACTGAAAAAAATTTCTAAGCATTGGCTAAGTTATAAAAAATACGTTAATCATGTAAATTTACTTTATAAAAGTTGCCCAGCCCCGCAAAGACCACTTTTCCATCCTGTCGGCCTTCCACGTATCGAGCAGAGAAGGATTTGCCATCTCGCAACTTCTTCACTTGATAATCCATCGGTTTTTGGGTGTCGGCTGAAAACTTGTCCATGAAGCCTCGACCACTTACAAGGTCCAACGTAAAGACCATGGAAGCTGGTTGGTCTAAACTCCTGATCCACCTCATTCTGAGCGGCCAAAAGAGCTTGGGCATACATCAAACCGCCGTAAAGATTCGGGCCCATTGGGGAACTTTCTCCATGAAATCGATACCTAAAATAATATAAAAATACTCAGAACCGCTCAAAATTATGTTTCAACTTCCAAATTGCTTGATAAAAAGACTTATCGAGCCAGATTCGAGTTAACTTACACGTAACTTCCATCACTTTTCTTCTCAGCTTCGAATAATTTGAGAAATTCTGTCGGCTTCACCTGCGGCAAATTTGGTGGCTGAAATCGGAACCAGCCTTTGGGGACGTGTGCTGGCACGTTCAGCTTTTCTGCATCAATTCTGGTATAAATAAACCGTCGATTTCCCGATTTAACACCATTTTCGAGAAACTTTAGGGTCTTTTCCATATCAAGGCACCTAAAATAATATAAATTAAGCAACGAAAAGGTAATAGAATTAAAAATAAATTTATACAAACTAAAATAAGTTTCAGTTGAGCTGATTATGTTAGAAAGAAGGTGTGATTCAAAGATCTAGAGGTATGAATGAAAATAAAAAGAGCACAAGGCTTGTAGTCTTCGGACTTTGTGCGAAAGAAAAAAGGAAGCGAAAATATCGACTATAAAACATAAGATATAAAAATTTGGATGATTTACCCTCTGTTCTTCATGAAATTGCCGAAACCATCAGAAAAATTCACAATTTTTACGAAAGTGGCGGAATGCCACAGATTTTTGGCATTCAATGTTTTCGTTATGGGACTGTTTTAATAATGAAATTAGATGCTCTAATTTTGATGAAGTTTGTGCAAAGATGACGGAAAAAATAACTGCATCCTGTCAGTGCATTAATTTTCAGGCATTCTCTTTGCATACTATCTGCAGCTTCCAACCAATTGTTTATGGGAACTCCGACTGGGAAGTGCTTGAAGACCCCGCATTCGGTTTAATTCGGTTAATCTTGAAAAGTTGCCTCTTTTGGAATGGGGTTGAAGGCCGTGAGAATGGTCGGGATCTTAAGAAATTAAGAATGGCGCCAAAGCAGCGGGTGCGGATTTTGCGCATTTCGTGCGGTCATTGTTGAATGTGTATGCGGAATCTTTGTTCTTTATGCTAAAAAGGCAATTGTAAAAATTATTTCGAAAGTAACGATTTTACTGACTGGGAAATACGTCCGTGCGAGGTTTGGATTTTGATAAAACTTGGCACAAATTTAGAATATTTTTTCTGAGGCATGTCCGAGACATTTCTATGTCAAAAGTTGGCAAAAATTTTAAACTTTTTTAGAAATTTTGGCACAAAAAGTTTCACCTCTATTTCTACCGTAAAGTGTAATATTTCCACAAAAAAAAATTAATTTTTTCGCATGAAACTAGCAAAGTTATGAGCAAAAAGTTTTATTCTCTCTGACCGCCCTTCGCGTTTTGTGTGCTCTCTCGGCCGCAACGATCGTTGAATATCTTGGCTCCGCTTGCAAAGCGGGAGCTGAAACTTCCAGGAGTCGATATTTAGTTCATGCCCGACACGCGTGCTAAATAAAAAAAATTGAGTGTTTCCCTCAGGGTAATCCTCATTGTATAGAGACCCGCTGAAAAAATTCATTATTTCTCCCAAATTAATCAAAATCTGCGCATTTGGGTCCGAAAAATCGGCTTTAAAGACGCATTTTTCGATTTTAATTTCCCTAAAATCCATTAAAATCACGATAAATCTTCTCCTAGCTAAGCAACCTTTGCGCTCTTACCTTTTCCTCCACAAAGGAACATAAACTTTGTTCTTGAAAACTGCCGCAATTTCCATCGTATTGGCTAGACATTTCAGTTATGACCATAAAGTGTTTTCCTCTCTGACCGCTCTCCACTTTTGGTGTACTTTCCCGGCGGCAATGATCGTTCAATATCTCAGCGGCGCTTGCAGAGCGCAAGCTAAAACTTTCAGGAATTGATGTTTAGTCCATGCCCGGCGAGTACGCAAGATTTGAAAGAAAATGTGAGCGTCGCACTTGTGTCACTTCCTTTGTCCGCATTTTCTCCAAGTCGTATTTTAGACCATATTTTTTTAAAGTCAGCATTTTTCAATCGGCTCATTTTGAGCCAGTAGTTTTTTAAATAGCCTATTTTCAAGCAGCGCATTTTAAACCTGTATTTTTTCACAACAACATTTTTTTCAAAATGCAGGCCTTTTCTAAAGATAACTTCCCGCCCATTGCTCAAAGATTGATAAGACCTTGGGCTCGACTTAATTTAAATTCGGCGCGTCAAATTGTGCGCAATTGTTTGAAGTCCGGTCGCTTGGCTGTCCCTTTTCCGGCTTAGCGGAAGAAGCGCGGCACAAAATGAGAAGAATGTCTTTATAAAGACTTGCGTCAACTTCATTTCAGACGAAACACCATGGTCATGACTTGGTTTGAACACTCCAAATTTTATGATTGATGGTGGTCATTATGAGGCGAATGTAAATAAAATTGTTGCATTGCTTCTTAGGGAATTTAACTGCCGAAGGCATGATGACTTTTTTTGATATGAAAATTTTCATTTTTTATTCTTTTAATAAAAACTAAGCTCACATTTTTTTTACTGGAACGTAATTTTTTTTATGAAAGAGTTTACCGTTCAAAGTTAACAAAGATATAGACAAAAGCCTTTTTTCTCTTCGTTTCTCCTCATTTCCATACTCTCTTCTCTTCAAGATCGCTGAATGGCTCCGCTCTCTCTGCAAAGCGCTAAAAAAATTTTTCAGCAATAGAAACCTGGCCTCACAAGGAAAATTATGGAGAATCTAAAGATAATTCAAGCGTCGCACTTCGATTACTACCTCTACAAACTTATTTGTCCCATCAGTAGGCTGTCCACGTATTGCTCTCCAAACAAACAGCAATTTCTCAGTTTTAACTCTGGATTTCCGTATCCATTTCCTCTCCGTCTCATCCTAACTGACCCATGGTCCATTCGCAAACGCTCTTCCCAACTTTTTTGCAAGCCTAATTTCCATGCGCATCCCTTCTTTGAACCCGCCCCGAACAATGGGCCGATTAGTGGGAAACGCGGGAAAAGCGTTTTATTCAAGACCTTTTGTTAGCATAGTGCGGGTCATTTCGCGTGTAATTTAGTCATGCCTCCACGCCTAAGACGCTTATCACACGAGGATTTTGATTCCGGATAGTGCAAGGTTTTTTGCAGAGTTTTTGTTTGAGGAAGGTGAGAAGAATGACCACTCCTGTGGGTGTAGGAGACTTTTATATAGTTTTGGAGGTTAAATCTTTGAGCTATGAGCTATGGGGTTGAAGTAGAAGGCTCGTTGATATCCGAAAAATTATTTCATTGATACGAGATTAGATCATAGTCAAAAAAATTCATAGAAGCGGTATACCAAAACTCACTTTTTTTATCTTTCTTCAAATTAAACACCCTAAGTAGGCCATAGATTTATGTCTGAAAATTTTAGCCTTCTACTTGCATCCGCAGCCGAGAAACGCAGTTTTTAGCAAAATCTAAAGGTTCCAGTTCGGGGTCCCCCACTAAAAATTTAGAAGGAAAATTTACGAAAAAAATCAATTTTCGAAATTTGATTTTTAACCGAAATTTAAAAATTGTTCCGATTTTCCCTCCTGTTCCGCTCGGGCAAACTTATAATCCGTTGGTTAAACGGACGTGGCCGAACGCTCTAATTTAGTTTGCGCAAGTGTTGCCGACATGTTTAAACTTGTCGCATAATAAGAGAAAATGTTTCTCGCGCCCCCCAAAATTCGGGCGGAAACGTTCATTTGGCCGTCGGATGAGTAACGATGACTCAACCGCCCATTTTAAGGTTGCCCTTGGGAAATGGGGCTACTCGATTGTTATTTTTTTCCAGTTCATTTATAAGTGCGAAGAATGTTGCCCGAGGTCCGCGGGGGCTCTTCGGAAAAAACGAATTATTGCTTTCGTTTAGGGGTTATGGTCGGTTTGGAGGAGCGGGGAATAAGAATTGACCGTTATAACGGCATAGCCCGAGTCTAAAAGGCCAGTTTTTTCGTATTTATTATAGTAACAAGGAACGTGCTAGAGGCCAAAAAAAAATTTTAATTAAATGAAAATTGAAAATTTTTTTTGCAGAAACCTTTGGGATTTTTATGCCGGAATTTTTCAAAAAATTGGCTTTGAAATTTTACTTGTAAGTTTCTCTATTGATGGGATAATACTCCTACAAAAAAAACCAAAATTTTCCAAACAAGATTCGCAGAGATACTGACATAAAAAGTTGTCCGGACGGCTCTCCTCATTTGCGTGATCTCTCGAAAAAAGGTTGCGCAGTTACTCCGCTGCAGGCGCAAATCGCCAGCTTGAATTTTTAGCAATTTATAAGTGGCTAATCTAGTATCCTGCAAATTTTGAGTGGAATTTGGCTATCCGACTTTGAGAAATTTGTGTTTATATTACTCATGACTTTAATGCCCGCGGCTGCAAACATTGTTGAATATCTCGGTTGGAGTCGCGAAACGAGAGCTATGATTTTTAGGGGTTGATGTGTAGAGTAGCAAGAGTAAGTCGACAAAATTTTTAGAAAATTTGAGTGTTTTGCCTCAGCCAATTAACCCATTCTTTGATAAAAAGTCGTAATAATGGATGTTTATTGATTTTGATTTTTAAAACATCTAGTTTGCTAACCAGCGGCTACATTATAAAGAAGAAAGCATTTTAGCTTTCGTATGCCCTTTTTTCCCCCAAAAACAGCAGTAAGTTTTTTAGAGTGAGTCATTAAAACGGGGGATAGTTAACTTTTCGAGAGAGTGGGTCATTTCCCGGGCCATCATTAAAAGTTATTATAAGTCATTCAGTGTGAGGTTATTGGCTTTTCCACAGCCCGCGGTTATATAACTATTTTCCGAAGTTTACTATCCGAAAAAATATTTTTATTACTATTAAAAATTTTTTCTTGAATTTAAAACAAAAATAATATTTTACCCACCAAAACTACCGTAATTCTAATCAAAAAATCCTAATTATTCGCAGGACAATTTTCGATTCCTCACCTTTTTCCATACGAATTCCAAACGACCTTAGCGACAGGAATTACATTCATCGATAAATTCTGACACAAAAGGTCAAGTTCCCTCGTTTTTTGCGAACTCAAAACCCGCGCTTGCAAAGACGAATGCCAAAGTTTGTTTTTCGGTGATTTTTTGCAACGAAAAATGTTTTTTAAACTGCCGGTTCCGCGTCCCGGATTCGAAAATCTTGGATTTGACGAAAGACATAAGTGTTTTTTAAGAGAAAAAATGTTGGGTACCCGCTCAGGTATTTCCGTAAATTTTGGATATGTATTTTATGCTGGGGCTACGGTTTTTTTCGTGTATTTTTAGTTCAAGAATCATCGGGTCGCAAAGGAAAAATGTTGATATATGCATTGCAAAGGACGGCTAAGACGGGTGAAATCATCCGCAAGTTCTAACATACATATCTAAGAGCTTATCTTTGGCTATTTATAAGGTCAAAATATCGATTTTTCGATCTTACAAGGGAAGTAAGTACCATATGTGCGACGCTTAGGTTTCCTTTAAATTTTGCACATACGTCGGCCATAGACTGGATATCAATTCCTGAAAGTTTTAGCTCGCGGTTTGCAGGCGCCGCCGAAATATTTAACGATTTTTTCCGCCGAGAGAGCACGCTAAACGTGGAGAGCGGTCAGAGAGAAAAACGTTTTTTGGCCATAACTTTGGCAGTTTCGAGCGGAAAAATCTGATTTTTTGTAGAAACATTATGCTTTACGGTAGAAATAGGCATGAAACTTTTCATGCCAAAATTCGTCAAAAAGTCTTAAATTTTCGCCGACTTTCGATCTAAAAATCTCGGTTGTCTCTGTAAAGCGCGAGCTAGGATTATCGCATTGATTTTTTCGTTGGGTCATCAGTTGAAAAAAATTTAATCTTATATACAAAAAATTAAAAACTTCTGTCCAACATTTGTGCAGTGGTTTCTTTTTTGTTGCACCTCGTGGGATCGTATAATCCAATCTCCCCTCTTCAAAATTGAATCTCAGACGACCTAATCATGTAATACTGCGCCGCACATTCACCGCAGATGTTATTTCCCCCCATTCTCGGCGAGCAAAGTGTCGAACATCTGCGCGAACGGAACGTCGTCCAAAGCTCGAAAAGTGTTATTTACTTTTAATTTCCTGATTTTCTTTATTTCCCCTCCCGACTTGTCGTATAGTTTCGGTTTCGGCCCTTCCTTGCGGCCGTCTTACTTCCCCATTTTTGGTCGGGTCTAAACAAATTTAGTCCCGAAGTCCGGATTCGGATGACTCCGGAAAGAAGCCAAATCACAAGAAAAGAGCTTCGACCCGCGCTTGCAGATGCTTTTTACTAACTACAAGTGCTTGTTGGATTAGAAAAAACGGTGTCGAAACATCGAGTTTTTTGGATCGGCCGATTCTTTTGCTTGAAATAACTTTGAAGAGATATTGGGAAACTTGAGGTAAATAAAAAATAGGCTTTTTTAAGCAATCTTCAAGATTTTTAGCTTGTGTTTTGTGGCAGGGTCCGCGATTTTGATGCTAGAACTACTGAAGGTTGCAAAAAAAATCGATGAAGGCGGACAGGGGGGACCAGGGCAATATTTTCAAATTTAAATTTTTGGTGAAGGCTCTGATTAAATCTTTGACCCAAATTTTGATTAAAGTTTTGTATGGCCTAACTGGGGCTTTCAACAGGCATTTGCAGTAATCATCAATTTTTTACAAAAAAATTTTGTTTAAAAAAATTTGGACTCGATACATTTTTTCATGTCTTCCAATTCAAATATTTTCCCATATTTACAGTATTTTTTTTCTTTTTTGTCTTACCGCAAAAACCCATTCAAAACAATAATTTGGCCGGCCATGATCCGATTCTCTCTGTTCTTTGGAGCGCGCCCGATTTCCGGTGCGCGGGCCTTTGTGGGGATTGGAATTGGTTCGGCATGGATTTTAGATGTCATTATTGGTGAGTGGTTGGATTGAATTTGTTTTTTTTGGATACAGTCATACCGTTGTGCAACAAGTCAGCAAAAAAAAATTTTGTTGTTATAGAAAGGTGTCGTTCTAAGCCCTAGAAATTCGTATTTCAAAAATTAAACGCAAGAAAAAAAAAAGTTTTTTTGTTCCTTTTTTAATAACTTTTGTAATATCCATTACATTAAGCCCATAAAAAGAGCAAAAAAATATCCATCTGCTATGGATTTTACTTTCCTCTTGTTTGGAACACTTCGAAACATGTTTTCAAGCCCTTTTCTCCAGCTTTGGAACGTCATCCGATTAGTTTTTCTTTTTTTCTGCAACTTGGATTTGCTTTTAGTACTTGATCTGAGACTATGTTTGCCTTTTTCTCCCCAAGAGATGGTCGGTTTCAATGAGTTGCTATGACAGTCTAGGACAATACTTTTGTTTGCAAATGGCTTGAAATCCTTCAAATCCTCTTTCAAAGACATATTTCGAACGTTGTCATTGTCAGCTTGGCTCCGTTTTCTCTTTTGCCAATTTGCTCAAAGGCTAAAATGTTTTCTATCATTGAAATTTAAAAAATTTTCTAAAAAAATATTACAGGGTGGGGCATCTTTATGGCCCGATTTGAATTGGCTATAACTTCTTTAGTTTTCGGCCAAATCTTAAAATTCTTTTTTCCCCTGAATCCTCTAACTGTAGATAACACTTACTATGTATAACATATTTACTATCAAACAAAATGGGGTTGTCTGTGGATTCAGGGAAAAAAGAATTTTAAGATTTGGCCAAAAACTAAAGAAGTTATAGCCAATTCAAATCGGGCCACAAAGATGCCCCACCCTGTATTTGTAAAACATGGAAAAAAATAAATCAGAAAATTGCATTCATAATAATTATTATTTTCAAAAACAACCCATCCAAGTTCGGAACCGAAAATTATGATCGATTGCGGAGATTCGCTCATCCCGTGTCGCCGTATGTCGTTTCGAATGTCCACTCAATTTCCTGGACCGGGGACTTGAGTGCGGAAACAAAAACAGATTCAATTTCAATTGGCCCGAGGGTTTTTTTTGGTTTCAAAATACTTTTACAAGGTTTTTGCACCGGAGAATTTTTATTTTTGAGATTTTTGGAGAAAAAAATCGAGTTTTTCGCAGCGGTTGGTTGGATTTTTTATTTTCTTCAAATTTTGGCTAGATACTCAAGAAAGGCCGAAGATTAATTTCTAAACATTTTGGCTTTGTTTTTCCGCCTGCAACGAAAATATTACGCAATCTTTTCCGAGAGAGCACGCAAAATGAAGAGAGTCAGCGAGACAACAATTGTTTTTTGGCTACGATTTTTTGCGATTATCGCTTGGAAAAAATTTTTTGTGGATTTATTTTACTGCTTATCTGTGATTTATCTTAATTTTCTGCCAAAAATCGAAAAAAATAAAAAAATCTTTTTTTTATTTATGTAAATTTTTTATCAAAATTAAACCCAAAATTTTTTTGATTTTTAATAATATTCGAAAATAAAATTCCCCCTAAAAATTCATTTTTGGCCTTGCAATTGGCCTTTCGAATTTAGTGGGTCATTTGATCTTGTCCTTTGGCTTTTTTATAACGCCGATCTTGTTACCCGTCTTTTTATAATCTCTGCCGGTGGCCATTCGTTTCGTTCCGAGGCGATTTGTCTTGTTGACAAGTAGTTTATGTCAACTCGGACAAGATTTGGAGGTGCTATAACTGATTTGTTTCATTTGTTTAGGGCTTGGTGGTCTTTTAGGTGGGAGGGGAGAAGTGTTGCGTAAGAGTGGGGGATTTTTTGCATATTTTTTTTATTATTTCGAGGGAATCCGTGGTCAGCAATATTAGAAAAAAATGTAAAAAAAAGAAATTTTTTTTTGGCTTTTTTCTCAAAATGTTTTTCTTCAAATTTACACAGATATGACCAAAAAATAAATTTTTTTCTCCGTAGGTCTCTCCTCATTTGCCTGCAAATGTCGTTGAATATCTTTTCTGGACCTTCCAACCAAACCCAAATATTTTCGACACTTAATACGCGGCCCATGTAGATAATTTTTGTGGAATTTGAAAAGATTCAGTTATTTTCTGTGCCCAAAGAAAGATGATTTTCAACGAAAGTTTTGGCAAAAAAATCTACTAACACCGTAAGCAAAAAATATCTTTTTTAAATAAAATCGCAATTTTTTAGCGTTTTTATAAGTCTCCACAACTATTTTGAGGTACTACTTACTATCCAACTCCAGTCTTTCCAAAAAAAGTCTTTCCACTCTCCCAAAACAGGAATCCGATGAAAATGACTGTTCAGATTCGCCTCTTGGCCCAAGAGAAAGAGCTTGACTCAGCGCCATAATTCGGGTCCGTTTTTCTTTTCTTTATTACCTAACCACAACTGATCTTATGATTCTTGAAGATTCTAATGGTTTATTACGAATTTTACTCCAGGGGATTTATGGCTTGGGTTTATCGATTTTTTGGAGGGAGACATAATGTAGGTATGTTAAATTTAAAAAATCTGAGCCCACACTTGGAAATTTTCCCTTGTTACTAAATATCATCCACAAAGAAAAATTTTGTCACAAAAAATTGTCATGCAATAATCCTTCTATTTTTTTACCACCATATTACCCTAATATAGTCAAAAGATACCGTTTATCCCACTTTTTTCGTCATCTTTTCTCTTCTTCTTTGTCCTCAAATTACTTATTCGTAAGACGCGAAATACGTTGCATAAAGTTTCTCTCACTTTTCGCCATACATTAATTAGTCGCGCGTTAATTTGGCCCTCATTCTTAATTCCATGTGGTCATTTTCTTCGGGGGCCAAAGAAATGCCCCTTTCCGCCGGGGATCCATCATTTCCGAGAGGGCCAACGGTTTTTTAGTTCCGTTATGAAAAAATAATGGCCAATTTGATGATGTTTTGTGAAATATGGCGTCGCCGCAAAAGCGACGACATATTGTACTCCTTGAAGAGGGGCCCCGATTGTCTCTGTTTTTCCGGGTTTTCTTCGGATACCAAGGTATTGTTGGAAGGCCGAAAAGGAGTGCAAAACCTCAACGGACTTGCGACATTTTATGCGATTGAATTACGTTTGATAAAGTTTTCAGTTTATGAAGTTAGTAGCCGGAGATTAAAAGCTTGTGTATACTCCGGGACTAAAGTTTGGAACAGGCTAGATTTTCTTTGCGGCTTGAGATCGGAGTTTCATTTCTTTTCTATTAGAATTTGAATGTATTAAAACCCCAGAATGGATGCATAGCCGAAGAAATCAGAAAGCTCATGTGGGCAAAACAGAAAATTTTAAAAAATAGGTGGGACAAAAGTTTGGAACAGGGTTAGAAATGCGACCATAAATTTCGGAGTATAGTCAGAAACTCATAGGCTTTGGTATTTTTAGATGCTGCGAAGGGTCAGGATCTCAACTACTTACTTGATTTTCATCAATAAACTCAAAATGAAAAAAATTCTGATTGAGCTAAAAATAACGGTCAAATTTGCGAAAATAAATTATTTTTTGGGTTGGGTTCTCTATGTTATCGGTGTGTAAGCATTCTAAAATGTTTAATATGGTCGTATAACCGTACAGAGACACTAAAATCTTTGCATAGCGATCTTATCCGCACAGTATGATTTATGAAAATTTTAAGTTGTGCCTCAAATCTTGGTTTAATGATTTTTAGATTTTTGGTAAGGCGGCTTGAAGACTAATTGACCTTTTTATGATCACTGTGAGATAAAAAAGTATCTTCACAAAGCAAAACCTGACCGCAATTTACAATATTCCACGCCAGATGTTTCAAACATTAAAAAAAATTTTCGGTCACCAAAATCAATGTTTATATTGACCTGGTTTCTTAGTATGATACATTGTAGAGTTGGCTAACAAAACTATATCAGTGTAGAAGTTGTGGGCTTTCGTGTTGCAAATAGTGGTTGGTTTTTGCTTCTTGAAGATACCCTTTCATCCCATAAAATCTATGAAAACGCCAATTAGCCTTCAAGCCGCCTTACAAAAAATCTAAAAATCATTAAACCAAGATTTGAGGCACAACTCAAAATTTTCATAAATCATACTGTGCGGATAAGATCGCTATGCGAAGATTTTAGTGTCTCTGTACGGTTATACGACCATATTAAACATTTTAGAATGCTTACACACCGATAACATAGAGAACCCAACCCAAAAAATAATTTATTTTCGCAAATTTGACCGTTATTTTTAGCTCAATAAGAATTTTTTTCATTTTGAGTTCATCGATGAAAATCAGTATGTTGTTGAGATCCTGACTCCTCGCAGCATCTAAAAATACCAAAGCCTAGGAGTTTTTGACTATACTGCGAAATTTATGATCGCATTCCTAACCCTGTTCCAAACTTTTGTCCCACCTATTTTTAAAAATTTTGTTTTTTGCCCACATGAGCTTTCTGATTTCTTCGGCTATGCATCCATTCTGGGGTTTTAATACATTCAAATTCTAATAGAAAAGAAATGAAACTCCGATCTCAAGCCGCAAAGAAAATCTAGCCTGTTCCAAACTTTAGTCCCGGAGTATAGCCTATATCTTCGGAGATAATGGACCCAAGTAATCAAAGATAATATTTTTAGAGCCATCAAGCCTCTAGTTCTTGCCGTAGTATAGCTTTGTTCTCTTGAACCCTACGGCCATTTAAGGAATTCAGTTTTGCACATTTAAGGTCCAAATGGACTTAAACGATTAATTTTGCCAATAACTGGGGAAATGATGGACCATGGCTCACAAAAATATCGTCGTTGGAGGCAAGAGATCTTCCATTTGTCGTTTGCAAATCTTATTGCGCCAGGTTCTTCATCTTTTGCCAATAAGCTTAATTTGAGTCAAAGTAGCTCCAAAAGGCGTCTTTATTTTGTGTTTTTTGCTTTCATGTTCGAACAACACAAAGCGGAATTCCGGAAAGATTCCGTGACTTGTTCATCTTGCCTTGCCAAGTCAGATTTTTCATCCTGCAAAGCCAGTCTTAGCCAAAAATGCAAAAAAGTTTCATTTCTCTCTATTTTCCGTATTTTAGCCCTTGAACTTTCTTAATTCGAAGGAAAATTCTAAATTCTTGAAATTTCAAATTTCCCCTAATTTGTCATTGCGCACCATTTTCCCATTGAAAATTTGCATTTGGATGCCCTTGTTTGCGCAAGTTTCTCAAATTCCCGGGGGCACAGTAATTAAATCAAGGGAGCATTTTTTGAGCCACTGTCCACTCTGTTTCCTCTTTGCTTAATGCTCCAGGCTCCCGCAAGGAAAGACGTCTTGGTTTCAAAAAAAAACTTTGAATTGAATTTGCTGCGCGAGAAGATAAAAAAATTGTGCGAAATTTGCATAAACTTGAGTCATTTTTTAGGATTTTTCGGATTTTTTCATTTTGAAAAAAATCTTTTTTATTAAAAAATTGTCTGACGATTAAAAATTATTTGCGGTTTTTTATTTTTTTAAATTTTCTAATTTTTGTTTTTCAGTTTTTCTCCGAAAATGCGAAAATTTTGACCTCAAAACTTCGAAAAATCTTGCCAAATTCCCAAAATGCTCAATTCGGTTTTATTATCCTTAATTTTGGTGGCCAATCAGCAGCAATTTATTAATGCAGCCTGTAAGTTCGTCTGGCCTTTGATTTTATCAAAAAAAATTTTATTCGAAAAAATGATGATTAATTATGAGAAATTTGCAGCCCCTCCATCATTTATCGCGGAACCGCCGGCAACTGTTTGGTTTCAGCCGAATGATGATCTCACCGGACGTCAGACCAAAATCGAACTTCCGTGCACGGCGGACGGGGATCCGGAAACGTAAGCGGAGAAAGTGAAAAAATAAAAAAAATTTTTTTTTTGATTTTTCTGTATAAAAATCACAAGTTTTGACCCCTTTTTCTCCAAGGTTGGCAAAAGAAATCTGCCAAAAATAAGCAACCAAAAAAACATGTCAAAAATAAGGCACCAAAATTTTTTATTTTAGCTTCAAGTGGAAGAAAGACGAGCAAGACTTTGCCATTGACGGCGAGCACGTGATCTGGACAAGGCCGGAGCAAAGCGGCTCCATTCAATTCAAAAACCCCACCTTTGAGGATGAGGGCTTTTATCAATGCTTTGTATCGAACGCGTTTGGAACGGCCGTCTCAAATCGAGTTCATGTCCGCAGAGGATGTGAGTTTTGCTTGCAATTCACTTCAATCTTGACCCATTTCCAGTTCTCCAGCACTTCTCCGAGCGTCCTCTTCGAATTCTCCGGATCAAAGAGGGCAAATCGGTCTCGATTCCGTGTGAAGCGCCCTCCGGAACGCCCAAGCCTACAGTGAACTGGGTGCTGCGAGACCTGCAGGTCCATTCGGTCCTCGAGTCGGTCGGAAAGAACAATCGAATATCCGTTGATGAAGAGGGAACATTGCATTTCACTTACGTGGAGAGGAATGATTCCCAATCCACAAGGATTTTCGAATGCGCCGTGTCTTCGCCCGTCCTCCGAGGGGAGTACAGAGGGGGAGATCGCGTGCAACTCGTGGTGCTGCCGCAAAAAAGTAAGTTGTTTTGGAGAAACTGCCAAAATTCTGCTTTTATCTTGGAGTATGAATTTCAAAATTTTGATGTTCTCAATGCACAATGCTTTGAATTTTTCCAAATTTGGCTATAACCCTAGGAAAAATATTTTTTCCGCGTTTTGAAGGATTTACTAATCTTTCCGGTCCATGGTATCTTTTGAGTCTTTCAGACATTCCCATTCTGGAGCCGCATCTTCTGTACCGTTCGCCGGAACGAGTGCAAGTCCGCGCCGGCGAAACCTTGAAGCTGACCTGTATCCACGGCGGCTATCCCTTTCCTCGGCCGGTGTGGTCGCGCAAGAACGCGCCTCTTCCAATGAACCGTCATCGCGCTGACTTGAGCGACGAGGGTCGTCGTCTGATCCTCGAAGACGTGCACCCCGAAGACGCCGGCGTCTACGTGTGCGAGATGTACGGAGATGAGCAACTGTTCAACGTCATCGTCGAAGCCGCGCCGTTCTGGGAGCACGGCAAACCGGTTGATGTGACGGTGGACGAAGGGGAGACTGCGGACTTGCGTTGCAACGCGCTCGGCTCTCCACGACCGCTGTTGAGATGGCTAATGAACGGGGTTCCCCTGCACGAACTGAAGGACAACAGCACGAGGCGGACAATCTTAGAGGATGGAAAGTTGCTGAGAATTCATAATGTTAGACCGGACATGGACACTGGCGTTTATCAATGCAACGCCTCAAATCCGTTGGGATTTGTCTTTGCGAACGCGTACATCAATGTGCTATGTAAGAGGACGCCATAAGATCATAATAGGATTAATTTAGCACTTCCACCAAAATTTTTGTCGCCAGAAAAAAAGATTTGGCGAGTGGCTTTGGGCCAGACAGTCGACTTCCCTTGTGACGTCATTGCCGCTCCAAAAGCAAAGGTCCATTGGGTGGATGTGAATGATCAAGCCATCCCAACCGTGGAGGGAAAACTTGAGGTATGCTGTAAAATTTGGGCTCAACTGTGGTTCGTATTGTTTCTCTGTCAGCCAACTTTGACGCAAAATTCATTTCAGATCCTCGAAAACCACACTCTCCGGATTTACAACGTCCATAGAGAAGATGAAGGGGTTTATTACTGTAACGTCAGCAATAAATACGGCATCAATCGGGCAGAGAACACCTTAATGGTTTATGGTACGAATTTCACTGCGTTTGAGCCGAAGATCTTACAAGTTGTATATAATTTACACTTCGTTTTCAGATCCCATGTACTTTGTCGAAGTTCCTAAACCCGCTCGTTTGGAAGTGGACGCGTTCGCCGACGTCGAACTCCGCTGTCAAGCCAAAGCCGACAAACGCCTTAATATCGAATATATCTGGTCCAGAGAAGGCGAGAAGATCACTGAAGCGCCGGTTATGGAAGAAGACGTGAGTGTGCTTCGTTTGGACAATGTGCGTGGCCGCGATACCGGCCATATAAAGTGCACGGTGGCCACGGAGATTGGCAAAAAATCCTCCGGGGTTTACTTGATTGTTCGGGACGTTCCGGAGCCGCCGTCGGAGATCTCGATGACTTGCCAGGCCAATAGTGCGCTGATCTCTTGGCAACGCCCTAAGGCACACGGCAGTCCGATTACGGACTATCGAATTGAGTTGAGGACGAATTTTGACCCAGACAACTGGAAAACAGCACTTTTGGTGCCGAATACGAATCGAAGCGAGTACGAAGCACATGTCCAGCTGTCACCATGGGTAAGGATATTCTGTATTTCGAGTGATAATGATATTCCAGTCAGTATTAAGGCAAAAAAATTAATTTTAAGACCAAAAAAACATGTTAGGGTAGGTCAGCTCTTCTGTTATGATTTCTTTTGTCAATAACTTGGAAAATGACATACCAAAATTGTTGAACTTTATATTTTTCGGCATTCACTGGGCCTCCTTTTCAGGTTTACAAATTTTCGTCACTAAAACGTCCTCAGGCGATTTTTAAACACAACCTTTATGGAAGGATTGATCAGCCGGGCCTGCAAATTCTTTTTGCAAACAACTTAAAAATTAATGAGTAAAAGCTTACAATAGTTCTTTTTTTAGAATATACAGCGCCTCTATTTCTCGGCTACAAAACTTTTCGCCATAATATAACCTTAGTGCTATCTGAAATCAAAATCTTTGACCTTTGACTTCTCTAACATTCCTACTTCAAATCTTACTTTCAGATCATCTACGACTTCCGGATTGTTGCCATCAACATGTATGGTGAGAGTTCGCCAGGCTCTTCAGTCACAGCCCATTGCGAAACGCGGCCGAACATTCCATTTTCGAACCCAAAAAATGTCAAAGTTTTTGGAACCGAACCGGATAATCTCGTCATAAGTTGGGATCCAATGCCAAAGCCGGATTGGAATGCGCCCGGCTTAAAATACCAAATTCGATACAGAAGACAGAAGAAAGGAGCGGCCTGGAAAGAGTTCTTCGTCGAGGATCCCTTGGCGGTAAGTTTCGAAAAAAAATTTTTTTCACAGTCCAAAACTGTCTTCATCTTTTCAGAACCACACAATTCTCCGCGATATCCCCACCTTCAAGCCGTTCGAGGTGCAAGTTCGAGCCGTGAACGAGCGCGGTCCCTCGTCCGTGGAGCCTCAAATTGTCGCCGGGTTCTCGGGCGAGGACATTCCGCTGACTCCTCCGGCCAACGTTCTTGTCCAAGAGATCCCCGAATACAATCGAGCGATTATTGCGTGGGATCCGGTCGATCCGACAACACTAAGAGGCTTCTTCCGCGGCTACAAGATAATTTATTGGGACCAGAAGACACCGAATATTGTAAATGAGGTCAAAGTGGGCCCGGAGCGACTCAAAGCCGAGATCGGCGGGCTGAATGCGATGACAAATTACACGGTGGAAGTCAGAGCGATCAACGAACGGCATGAGAGTTCGAGCAGTTTGCCGGCCAACTTCTTGACACCGGAAGGACGTAGGTTTGCAACAGCTTGCGTTGGATGGGATACAAGACTTCAGGGGTATCAAAATTTATGGAAATTTGTGAATTATGGCCAAATATTATGAACGTGGCCATTATGAAAAAAATGGGGAAATTGGAAATAGTGTGGCCAAACCGAAACAAAAGTGGCCATATTGAAAAAAATCTGGCCAAATTAAAAATTTTGGCAAAGTGGAGAAGTCTTGGACCTATTTTTCACAAATCTTTTTAATTTGGCCAAACTTGCTACATGTGTATTGTGCCACATTTTACCAGATTTTTGGCTAAATCCAAGCATCTCTCCAAGGGAATGTCCCAGTTTTAGCTTTCTTTAAAATAATTTTTTTCAGGCCCCTCCGAAGTTACCCGACTAAAAGTTACCGCAGTTGGAGCTCAATCAATGCTCGCTACTTGGGACTTGCCTCGAGAATTAAACGGCCATATTCGAGGGTATTACGTGGCTTTCCAAAGTAATTACAGTAACTCTTTTTTTATTTTTTTTTTGTCATCAAAATAAAAAATTTTTTCAGACGCCTCAGCAAAGGATGAGGTCAGCGAGAGTTACGTGATCTACTCTCAGCGCTATTATCTGGCCGAACAGCTCACGCCGGACACTGAGTACCTCTTCTATGTGTGGGCCGAGACCAATGGCGGAGAGGGTCCGAATGTCTCGAAGGCTTTTCGAACGTTCCCGCTGAGACGTAAGTCGCATGCATTACTGTATTTTTCAGTCTCAAGGTTACGTAAAAGGCGTTTTTCCGATGTAGCTGATCTATAAAGGCCGCAAAAAGATTTGAAAAACTAATCAGCTTGACTTTTCAGACCCAGATCCGCCTAAATTTTCGGCAATCCCGACCTCGTCGACCAGCTTTAAAATCACTTGGCATCCGAACAATGGAAGTAATTGGGGTCTCTCCGGAACAACCTTCCACCTTAAATACGGAATTCTGGGTAAGAAATTGATTAGATTTTGTTTTTTTTTCTCATTAAAAAAAAGGTTTTTTTGCCTATAACTTGATGAGTTGATTTGGAAAAAAAGAGTAATTTTTTTATAGAAGCGTTATACATCTCACTGGTAATAAGCCCGAAAATTTTCAAGATAAAAATCGAAAAAATTCGGCATTTTTTGAATTTGCAACGTAAAAGTCTCAGTGGTTTTTGAAGGGTAAAGCCTTCAAAAATGCGTTTAAGCTTCTATTCTACATTTTTGCCATGTTTTTTTTAAAAATTGATTAGAATTTTTAGGCTTTTTTGGGGCTTGTTTAGGCTTTTTGGATCAGTTTTGGGCTTCTCTATGCAAGCTTTTTTGTGTTGCTTGGGCTTATCCAGGCCTGTTTAGACTTGACCTAGACAAATCCTCTAAATTTTTTAATTTTTTTTGTCCCCAGAAATCTGACAAAAGTTGATGAGAATACTTTCTGAGCTTTCAAATTTAATGATTTGAATTTACAGGCTCATCCGACTTCAATCGAACCGACGAAATCGCCTTGCCGACTCGAAGTTTCCTCCTCGACAACCTCCTTCCGGACGCTGACTACTGGATCCTCGGCGTCGCCAGGGAGAATGATCGGCACACCGAGAGTCAAGAATATCAACTGCACACCAGTTCGGGGATCAACCTGAGCCATTTGAATACCGAGAATCTCCGAGAGGCGGCGTGGTTCATCGTGATTTTGATCGTTCTCGCCGTCGCCCTCGTAATTCTGGTTCTTTGTTGTTGTTGCGCGCACTTCCGGGGCCGCAAATACTCGGTGAAGAAGCGGGAACGTCAGTTTGGGAAGCCGGACCGGGACTCGGACGAATATCGAAAGTTTTTGGAGTATCATCATCTGAATGAACGGGATGATCCGCCGACAATCAGTGTGTCGCTGGCCGCCGACTCCACACTCGATTCGCGGAAACGAGCGCCCAGCATAGAGGACAGCCAGAAAAGCCATGGCTCACTCAACGAACATGCACAACTTTTGCCCAACAAAAATTAGAATATTCAAATTTTAAAAATCTCAAGTTTGAGTCTTCAATTGGATGGCATTTTAGAGAGCACGTAAAATGAGGAGAGTCGGTTAGACAAAAACGTTTTTTGCCTGTAACTATACGTGTTTTTTGGGGTAAAAATTGATTTTTCGTAGAAACATTACTGATCTTACTAGTAATAAACCCTGAAATTTTCGTGCCAAAAATCGAAAAAAAATGAAATTTTTTGAACTTTCGACTAAAAAATCTCGATGGATTCGGCAAATCAGAACCTAAAACTTTCCCATAACGCTTAGAAAATATTATTCTAAATTTCTCCGAAGTTTCAGCCAAATCGATGACTCAAATTTGGGATACATATATATTACTCAATCATTTCACAAGTTGTAATGGTCGAATTTTCCCTCCAAAACAACTGCATTTGCCATGGTATTAATTGGATTGTACTATATTTCTGTCTCAGGACTTTGTTTCGTATTTCATACTCTCATCGGTGCTTTATCTCCCCAAATATTCTGTTATCTCTTATTTTTATGAGCTTTATTTGACAAATTTTATTTATTTTTCCTCCCCAGAGCTGTTAATAAACCTACGTTAGACTTTTTTGAGGAGTTTGACGATGAAGAAATGAGTGAAGATTTTAGGAAGCGCAAAAAAGTCAGAAATTGTGAGAACATTGTAAAAAAGTATCAAAAAGAATCAAAAAAATTAAAAATCACATGAGAAAATCTGCCAAAATGAGATAAAAAAGTCAAAATTGGCAAAAGCGGCAAAAAAATTTTTTTAAATAAAAAAGTATCAAAAAGTATCCAATTTTCAAAAATGATCGATACTCCCAGAAAAACCGTTAGCAACCCACAGAAAATGTTCAGGCTTGATGCGGAAACAAACAAACACTTTTTCTAATTTCTAAAAACTTGATAAAACAACCGAAAATTTTCGAAAGTCATCAAAAAATTTAGAAAATTCCAAAAAAAAAAAGATTTTTTGCACACTCAAAGCGCAAAAGTTCACAAAATTTGCATAAAGTTTCTTCAGCGGTCATTCCGTCGCTCGTTCATTCCAGTGAATTGGCTGGCCGAAGAGTAGACGATTCATCACTGACTGACCCAGAATGTCCGAAGCTCAGTCGTCCGCCGCGCCCTCGCAGACCGGCCCAACCGAGTCGCAGGCAGGCGGAGGAGGAGGTGGAGGGGGATCCCGTCGTGACAAGTTGATCACCATCTTCAAGAGCGCGTCCTTTGTGAGTTTGGAGAGGGTTGTGGCTATATTTGAAAAAAAATTTTTTTTTTATTTTGGATTTTTTTAACAAAAAATCTCGGAAATGTCGCATATAAGATTTCTGGCCTAAATTTATAGGGGAAGTACCCCAAATGCGACGCTCAGATTTTGATGAAACTTGGCACAAGTTTAGAATAATTTTTTCTAAGATATATGCGAGAATCCTAGCTCGCGCTTTGCAGAAACAACCGAGATTTTTAAGTCGAAAGTCGGCGAAAATTTAGGACTTTTTGCCGAATTTTGGCACGAAAAGTTTCATGCCTATTTCTACCGTAAAGGATAATGTTTCTACAAAAAATCAAATTTTTCCGCACGAAACTGCCAAAGTTATGGCCAAAAAGCGTTTTTCTCTCTGACCGCTCTCCAAGTTTAGTATGCTCTCTCGGCGACAAAAATGGTTCGATATCTCGACGGCGCGGGCAAATCGCGAGCTAATACTTTCAGGAATTGATATTTAGTCTATTCCCGACGTGTGTGCAAATTTTAAAGAAAATCTGAGCGTCGCACTTGGGGTACTTCCCCTTGTTAGTCGAGTTTCACAAAAATTTGACTCTAATTTTGTAAAATAAAAAATGCTGACTAAAAACCTCTATTTTTCCCTTTTCAGGCCTTTCTCTGGGGCTGCGGTTGGGGCGCAATCGGCGGTTTCTTGCTGATTTTCACCTTCTTGGCCATGCTCACGTTCTACATTCGTCTCATCTACTGGGCCATTCCGGCGGACCTGCCGGGCCGCGAGATCAAGGTCGAGTTCATCATCGACTGCTGTTGTGCCTGCGCATGCGCGTGCGACATTCTGATCGTGTGGGCGGTGTGGGGTTTGCCTACGCTTGTCGGCGGTGTGGTAAGTGTTGGATTTTTTGCGAAATTTTTGTTGTTCTAGGCAGTAGGTATCAGAAAAAAATTTTGCGTATAACTTGGGGAATAGTGGTTAAAATTTTACAAAAATTGAATTTGTAGACTTCCAAGGGAAGTATTTTTGAGTTTGTCCGTAGTTTGTTTCGTATATGTCATGGTAAATTTGCAATTTCAGTTTGGAATGTTCTACACCACCATCGCCCTCGGCTGCCTTTCGTATTTCGAATTCAAGAAATGGAAGGGATGATTGGCTCGTCCCCCGGACATGATTGCAGTTGATGAGAGAATAAACTAACATTTTTTCGTTGTTTGGCTTATTTTTTTTACTATTTTCACTACTTCAATATAACCTGATATATATCCGGAAAAATGGCAAAGACCGCGTTGAAAGCTTTGGAAGCCGTTGGAAATACACAGATGATACAATGCAACTCTTTTGAAGCACTTTTGAAGCCGCAGTTCTGTCCTATAGCTATAGCATTCTTTCCTATCCGCAGTCTGCGCCCACCCTTCGCAGTTTGCAAAATCTACCGACTTTCCGAAATGCGCCCTCGACTTTTTTCGCGGAAACAATGTTCCCTTTTTATTTTTTCGGGGCTTGGATCGGACAAAATCCCGCCTTCAGAAGTGTGGAATGTCGAATGGAACACCATCAAGGAAACGCCGTGCCAGGGATCTTGTTGATTTAACTTTTTTGAGTCTATCTCGCCGAATTCAAGCAGAAGGTCTGGTCGATCGTTCTCACGTCTATCCAACGTATGTACTTCTGTTTTTTTTCTTGGCATTTAGGTTCTTCTGAAGCGGTTTTCGGCGTAAATTCACGAGAAGTAGTTTTTTCTAGGGAATGAGGTGGAGAACATTGAATTTTTAACGGATTTTCTTCTAAAGCATAATGTTTTCTGAATGATATGGTTGTCTTGCTCTGTCGCAGGTTTACAAAGTTTTTCTGGCTTTTAGAAGGTCGGCGTCACCTCAGTTTATCCGTCCGACAGCAGCGAATATCCCCAAAACTAGTGCTCGTCGAAATCAAAATGCTGAACTCAATTCCGCCCATGGAACTCCGACTACGCCCAGAGCACGAAGATCCAACGGTAATGCCTCTACTTCAAAGGCCAAACTCGTGGCACCTTCTTTACGAATCGTTCAGAATGAAGATTCCGAGTGAGTACCTAATGTAATATAAAAATTTTGTGTTTAGGAGCTCCGAGGAGGAAAGTCCGCCTCCATCAACCTCGAAGGCAAAGGCTAAGCCAAAAGTAAAGAGCAAAAGCAATGAAGAGGAGCTTTCTCCATCTAAAAAACTTGAAAATTGGAATCATGAGACTATGAGTAATGTAAGTTTTCTAAAAAATTTTATGGTTCCGGCTTTAGGAGGACAAGCAATTCATTGAGCGGGTAAAGAAGCTAAAAGCTGCTGGCCGATGGTCGAGTTCTAAAGCAATCTCACCCCCGGAAGAGCCGGATCGAGCCAAAACACATTGGGATTTCCTCCTGGAAGAGGTGAAATGGATGTATTTGGACTTCAAAAATGAACGACACATCCATCAACTGTATACGAAGAAGATCTCAACGGCTGTGTTGAAGTATCACAAAGATCTTAATAAGAATTTGTACGATGAAAATGACGAACGGGCTAAGAAGGAGCGAGAAAAGGAGGCCAAAAAAGTGTGTTCGACGATTGCGAAGATGGTCAGGGAGTTTTGGCAAAAGGCCGAAACAGTCGTTGATTTTGGGCAAAAGGTTGGTGAATGTTTTTTTATTTATTTCTTTGGAGTTTAGGTGAAGGTGTCCAAAAGTATTTCTTTTGCCAATGAAATACGAAGTAATGCGCCAAAATTTACAAAGATTGGATTTTTGGGGTATCTATGGTCCCTATTTTGCGGCGTGCAACTTTAGGAAAACTGATTCTAAAAGGCTTCTTGTTTATACCTGAAAATACCCTTTGGATACTGTATTTTTGATTACCGAACAATTTATTTATTAGGAAATGGACGAGGCCAAGAAACGCGAAGCTTTGGACAAACACCTCAATCTTCTTGTTGATGAAGCCGATCTCCTCTCCAAATCGATCAATGTTGAAAGCGATTTCGAGAACGAAGCCGATGAAAACGACGCCGGAGCCGGCCTCAACAAATTGGCCGAGCTGAAAGCCCTCAAAAGCGACGCCAATATTCATCTTGACGATATTTTATCTCATCTCCCGGAAGGATATTTGGAAAGTTATCACACAAGCAAAAGGTTGAACGGAACAGAGAAAATTGTGGAGGAACCTATGACGAATGGTGTGAAAAGCAAAGAGGAATCTGCAGAGCCGATGGAAATCAGTCGGGAGGCTCGGAAATTGGAGGTAAATGGAGAAGAAGAGGTCGTGGAGAAGGACAGTTCGGCCACACAGACCCCGGATATCCCCATGGAAGTGGATGAGAAGGCCAAAAAAGATCGCTCGGATGCGTTGGACCAGATTGCAGCAGAAGCGGAACAGTTCCAACCCAAGGGAAACACCTTGGCCACTGCGGAGGTATGTTGGTTTAGATTTTTTTTTTCTTGAATTTTAGGAAGATGGTGGGAGGAAATGGCTCTTCGGAGGTTGACGGCAGATAGGAAGGATGTTATTAAAGGATTTTTTGATTAATTCTTGTGGTTTGTGGGGCAAAATTGGCAGTGGAAAATTCAAAGCCCACTTTTTTGGGTCTCTGTCCGATTTTTTGATACATCGGATAAAATTCCCCCCTTTTTTTATAATTTTGTGGCCTAGTTTGTTTGAGCAGATACTTCTCTTGCTTACTCGCCCATTTTGTTGCAGGTGACCATCCAACATCCGGTCCTAATCGACGGGCATTTGAGAGAATACCAACTCGTCGGTTTGCAATGGCTTTTCTCGCTCTACGAAAAGAATTTGAACGGCATCCTGGCGGACGAAATGGGCCTCGGCAAGACGATCCAAACGATTGCACTTTTCGCTCATCTCGCCGCCGAACATTCAGTTTGGGGGCCGCATTTGATCGTAGTCCCAACATCGGTAATACTCAACTGGGAAATGGAATTTAAAAAATGGTGTCCGAGCGTGAAGGTCCTAACGTACTTTGGATCGGCGAAGGAAAGAGCGGAGAAGCGAAAGGTAAGGAATGTTTGGGGTTGAGGATTTAATTGAGTTATATAAGCATGGTTATATTAGACTAGGTATGGGTAATATAATTTTTGCTAGAATTGGATTGGAAACGAATTTTTTGTCATGGAAATGTTCCTAGCTGACTAGATAGGTCAAATAATGTGTCTTACAGTCTAAAGATGACCAGAGCAACCTAAAAACAAAGGGTTATTTATCCATCGACTGATGTTTTTCTGAATTTTTTGATATTCCACTTGTTTTCAGGGTTGGATGGCCAACAAGTCCTTTGACGTCTGCATCACCTCCTACAAGCTCTACACCCAAGATGTCCGATGTTTCAAGCGAAAACAGTGGCAATACCTTGTACTGGATGAAGCACAACACATAAAGAATTTCGAAAGTCAACGATGGCAGTCCTTGATCAATTTGCGGACGAGAAGAAGACTTCTTCTGACCGGAACTCCCCTCCAAAACAATTTGTTGGAACTGTGGTCACTTCTGCACTTCCTGATGCCAAGGGTTTTCACTTCGAGAGACGACTTTAAGGTTAGTTTTGAAGATGTTCGGGGTTGTTTAGCGGATTTGAATACGTTTGGTTTTATAGAATTTACAGAGTGGATTTATGCGGGATTTGACCAAAAAAGCTAATTTTTGCTCTTATTTTCCATCTGAAAGTCTATTTTTGATCAAACCCCGCCTATAAGATTTACTATCCTTTTCTTAAAAAAAGATTTCTCTCTCAAAGTCAGCCAAGTGGATCTAATCACCGAAAAAACTGAAAAAAAACAAAAGAAAAATATTACAATGGAGGACCTGATACAGTGGCAAAAAACGTACCATTTGGCCTCCGGGAAATATCAAAAAATGTGGCAAAATACCTCCCTCTCCAAGTGAAAAACTCCGATTTCAAAAGCTCACCCGCTATTTTTGTGAGGGAAAGGGCGCGGCCTTTGAAACGGAGTTTTTTTTGTTGGAGAGGGAGGCATTTTGCTACATTTTTGATACTTCCCGGATGCAAAATGGCACGTTTTTTGCCACTGGATCAGGTCCGCCACTGTAATATTTTTTGCCTTTTTTGAATTTTTTCGGTGATTAGATCCACTTGGCTGACTTTGAGCCAGGAAATTTTTTCTTTAAGAAAAGGATAGTAAATATTATAGGCGGGGTTTGATCAAAAATGGATTTTCAGGCGGAAAATAGGAGCGAAATTAGTTTTTTTTAAACTCGTAGTCGACCGAACGGATTTAATCACCGAAAAAATTGAAAAAAAGCAAAAAAATTAGTCGGATGTTGTTCTAGGACTGGTTCAACAACCCGATCGCCGGCATGATCGAAGGCAGCGTGGATTACAACTCGAAGATCGTCCAACGTCTCCACAAAGTCCTCCGACCATTCATCCTCCGCCGACTGAAGTCCGAAGTCGAAAAACAACTGCCCCCCAAAGTCGAGAAAGTCGTCAAGTGCCCGTTGTCGAAACGCCAACGATATCTGTACAACGAGTTCATGAGCTTGCGCACCACCAAAGAAAGCTTGTCCAGCGGGTCGATGGTGTCGGTGCTGAACATTGTGATGCAGCTGAGGAAGTGCTGCAATCATCCCAACCTCTTCGAACCCAGAGAGGTGGAAACGCCCCTCTGTCCCGAAATTGAACGCATCCGATTCCCGAGAATGGTGGTTTTGGAGCAAAATGGGATCGATTTGAGACAGAAGTTGGTGGCAAATGGAAGTCGAATTTTGCAGGGATTGAAAATTGAAAAGGAAAAAGGTAATTGGTGTAAAAAGTTGGGCTGAATTTTGGGATGGATGGGAAAATTTTTGTAAATGAAACTTTGGGTTACTGTAAAAAAAAGTTTTAAAAAGTTTAGTACGGAAAATTAGGGGGAGTTTTAGATTCGGGAAATTTGAAGCTTTGAGCGCAAAAAAGGCGATTTTTTTGAAGAATATTTTGGGTTACTGTAACCATAAATACAGTGGGGGACCTGATTCAGTGGCAAAGAACGTACCATTTTGCATCCGGGAAGCATCAAAAATGTGGCAAAATGCCTCCCTCTCCAAGTGAAAAAACTTCGTTCTGAAAGGCGCGCCCTTTTTCCTCGCAAAGAGAGTGTGCGCTTTTGAAATCTGAGTTTTTCACTTGGGGAGGGAGGCATTTTGCCACATTTTTTGATGCTTCCTGGATGCAAAATGGTACGTTTTTTGCCGCTGGATCAGGTCCCCCACTGTATTTTTTTCGGCCATATTAAGACTTGGCTTTCATGGCTTTTTAAATAGATGAGAGATTTTTAGCTCGGGCTTTTCATGAAATCAAGACGAGACGCTTTTTGCTCCAAAAAATGGCTAAAATTGGGGATGTTTTTCGGACGAAAATATCCTAATTTTGCATAAAAAAGGTGTTTTGAGTTCTAAAGAACCTCGAGTTTTTGAATTCGTAGAGCTTTTATGTGATTTGGAGGAACTTTGTTTTTGTTTCAGCCTCTCCTCAGTTCGCGTCAATCCTCCGCCCCACCCGACCACCAGCCAAACTGAATATGGAACGGTTCAAAGAGCGCCTTAAACTTACGGGTTACGCCAAATTCCTGGTCGAAACTCCATATCCCAAAGAAATAAAACAGCATATCACGCCGATCAAGCAACAAACCCCAGTTTTAAACCAGGATCTCATTGATTTTTTGAGCATTTTTAAGGAGAACACGGATCAAGATGGTCCGATAAAAAATGTCCTCAGGGCATTGCGAATCTCAAAGGAAGAGTGGATCCAAGCGGCAGCGTCCAAGTGAGTTGTTTTGGTTTATTTGGGAGGATTTTTGAACAAAAAATTTTAGGTGTGATTTTTTGGACCCGACTAAAATTTGGGGAATTTAAAATTTTTTTTTTTTTTTTTTTTGATTTTGAAAATTGCAATTTTAGGTTCAATATGTATGTAATGGAAGTTCTCTGCCGCCCCCTTCACCCTGACGATCGTTTCTACGGCAAACTAAGGACTTATTTCGAGCGATTTCAAGTCAATTCATCCTATAATTCGATCACGGATTTGTACTCGAAAAGAACCAAGCTGGACGACGACATGCTCATCAACCGACTGATGCGCTTCCCCGAGGCCAGACTCATCGAATACGACTGCGGGAAGCTGCAAACACTCGCCCGCTTACTCCGCAATTTGTACGAGGACGGGCACAGATGCCTGATCTTCACCCAAATGTCCAAAATGCTCGATATTCTGCAGGCCTTCCTCGCCCATCACGGCTACGTCTACTTCCGCTTGGACGGCGCCACGCCGGTCGAGAAGCGACAGGCCCTCATGGAGCGGTTCAACTCCGACCCCAAGGTTTTTTGCTTCATTTTGAGCACCCGTGCCGGAGGCGTGGGCATCAATTTGATCGGAGCGGACACTGTGATCTTCTACGACTCCGATTGGAACCCCACGATGGATGCGCAAGCCCAAGATCGATGTCATAGAGTGGGTTTTTTCGGGGGTTTGAGGGGAAATTTTTGCAGAGTTTTTGAGTTGAATGTAACTGGCAACGGTTATTTTTATGGGGTTTGTGTGGATTTTTAGGCAATTTAAAGACGAAATTTTTGTATTTTGGTGAGTTTTAGAGTGAAATGACTAGAAAAAGAGTGATTTTTGGAGGTGGGGTCGGAAAAAATGATAAGGGGGGACCAAGGTAAAAAATTTTTTTTTTTTTTTTGATTTTTTTGGACTTGATTTTTGATGAAACGTGGTGAAAGTTTAGATTATTATGTTGTAAGATTAATACGACATTTCTAGTTCGCAATTTACAGAAACAATCGAGATTTTTAGGACGAGAAATTTCGAAAAGTCAGCTTCTTTTGCTCTTTATGCCTCAAAATTTACTGATATTTCATTTTCAGATTGGACAAACGAAGAGTGTCACGATTTACCGCCTGATCTCCTCAAATACAATCGAAGAGAACATATTGAAAAAGGCCCGCGAAAAGCGAAGACTCGGAGAAATTACGATCGATGAAGGCGGATTCACCCCGCAGTTTTTCAAAAAAGCCGATAACATCCGAGATCTGTTCTTCGATGAGGACACAAATCCAGAAGCAGCATCTGTCCCGATTGCTCCCATCATGGCGGTGGCTTCGGAGGAAGATTTGAAACTGGTGGGGATTTAAAAATTTGTCGATAACTTGGGAAATAACAAGTCGAAATTGACAAAATCAGGTTTTTAGGAGCTACAGGGTCTACATTGTAGAAAATATTGACTTTTATTGATAAAATGCCCTCCGGCAATATGATGTGTATGTGTGTTTTAGGTCTATAAAAGTGATGTTTGTTGATTGCCAGGGGACTTTTTAGCGATAAAAAGTTATATATCGCAAAATAGAAGCTTTAGGGATTTCAAAAATATAATTTTTGTCAAATTTGGTATATTAATTTACATGTTATGAACAGAAAAAAAAAATAGCTGACTAAAAAGTTTGAACACTGATTTTGACCTCATTTTAACCTTCGTTTTAGGCCATGGAGCGAGCGGAAGACCGACAAGACGTCATCGCCGCAAAGCGAGCCGAAGCGGAGATTGTGGCCGAGGAAATTGAGTTCGATGACAAGAGCAATTTCAACTACACGGACCAGTCGAACGATGAATTTATGCAAATTGTCCGAATGCTAAGACCCATTGAACAATATGCCGTACAGTTCCTGTCCAAAGAATATCGACCGGAGAATTATAAGGTAAAAATTTTTGGAAAGTTTGAAATTTTTGTGATTTTAGGTACCTTTACCCAATGGAGAAGTTCAAAGCGCCGAAAATTCCAACCCAATGATCTTGGAAAGTCAGCCCAGAAAAAAGAAGGTCAATTTTGTGAAGAAGCCGGTTGGCCCGTCTACAATTCAGACCAGGAATCGGTAAGATATTTGTAATTTCCCAGAAAAAGAGGTCAGAATCTGGTGTGATATAAATATTGCATTTTTCTGCAACGCGGAACTGTGAATTATTATGAGAATCGTTTCAGAAAGACGCGCGCAACTCGGTGACCATCAGATCTGAACAAATGAACACACATCTCAAGCTAAATGCATTCATTTTTTTGTTGTACTATAACGGGTATTTTTTTAAATAAAATAATTTTTTGATTCCTTATGGAATATGATGATTGAATGAATGATATAGAATAATTGATAAGGGTGAATTGTGGGTGGTACCAACCCTTCTGTCAAGCGATAGCGAGCTATACAAAAGTTTTAGGCAGGGGTGGTCAGCAGACCCTATTTTTCCGATTTTCGGCCCGCGGCCCGGCCCGTCTAATCACCGGCCCGGCCCGTCTAGTCTTTTTCCAGGCCCGGCCCGTGACGGGCCTGGCCCGGCCCGGCCCGGCCCGTGCAGGCCCGTCTATAGAGGGTTCTGCGAACTGCGCCCAGGCTCGGGATCTAAACTGAGGCAAAAAAGGCGTTGATCTAGCTAGTAAAGGATCAATGTGATAGTTTTGTGGTTCTATAATGGAACTATAGACTTGTAAACGTGTTAGAACTTGAGAAACAGCAACTATAACAACATCAATTAATTTTCCCGGCGCGAAAACAATGAATGCCAACGGTTTGGCATTGTATTTTAGACGGGCCGGGCCGGGCCGGAAAAAACCCCAGGCCCGCGGCCCGGCCCGGCCCGTGACGGGCCCGGCCCGTTTGTCAATTTCCATTTTTGAGGCCGGCCGGCCCGTTTGGGCCGGGCCGGGCCGGCCCGGCCCGCCGACCACCCCTGGTTTTAGGCCAAAGGGAAACACTTGACCCACGTGTTGACACATGTCAACTGTCCCCCTGATTTTTTTCTCGTGCAACAAGAATTTCTGTCGACCCATTCGGGCAGTTTGATACTCCATTTGTAACGAATAATGCTCGTTGCATCATGCCGGGGATAGTTTAGCAAATTTCAAAGTTGTTTTTTTCGTGTTTTTATCGTCTTTCTTGTTTTAGGTTGATGGTTTTTAATAAATCTAAAAAGACGGAAAATGCGGATCTTTTCCCATATTACTTGAAAACCAGAGGACTGGTGAAGCAGCACATTACCAGTTTCGACTATTTTATTGGTACAGACATCAAGAAGATTGTCTCTGCAAATTCAACTTTGAAGTCGGATGCATCAACTTGTTTCTACTTAAAGTAAGGTGTTTTTAGCTTATTTCTTTTAAATTTAGGGTTGAAGAAGGTGTAAAGGATAGAATCAAGATATCGAAAGGGTTAGCAAACGCTGAAAGGCTTTTATACTTGATCCATTACCTTATTTTAGGTACCTTGATGTCTATATTGGTGAACCCTCCAGTGAGGAAGGGTTTGGTGTGGCGAACGGGAAGATCACTCCGCACGAATGTCGGCTCCGCGATCTCACTTATGCAGCTCCAATCTACGTGGATGTTGAGTATACTCGAGGAAATCAGAAGGTCCGAAAGAATGCCCTGATCATTGGCCGTATGCCAATTATGCTTCGCTCAACTCGTTGTATCCTAAGCAAACTGAAAACCGAAAGAGAATTTGCAGACCACAACGAGTGCCCGCACGATCCTGGGGGATATTTCGTTATCCGGGGCGCCGAAAAAGTGGTGTTGATGATGGAGCAGGGTTGCAAAAATCGGATTATGGTCTCAAGAAATTCAAAGAAGGAGTAAGAAATTTTATATTAGTTTGATTATGCTTTTAGGTTGGTCTGTGAGGTATTATCCTCCACCACGGAGAGGAAGTCGAAGACAAATGTGACGATCAAGAAGAAAAAGTATTATCTGAAGCACAATCAGCTGGCCGAGGAGATTCCTGTTGTGGTGATCTTCAAGGCTTTGGGAATTGAGTCGGATTACAGTATTATGACGGCAATTGGTGAGGAAGAGATTTATGTGGCCGCTGTGGGGCCGTCTCTTTTGGAGTGCAAACAAATGGGGATAATCACTCAGGACGATGCCTTGGAGTATATCAGTTCTAAAGTAAGGTGTTTCGATTATTTTTTTTTTGGTTTTTAGATCGACTCGACAAAAAAAACATCCCAAATTGGCTAAACAAAGCTTTGAGTGTGTTCATTTCCGAATTTTTAGGTTAAAATTCGTCGAATCGGGCAAAATCCTCGCGCTGTCGGACCGAAAGAGCGGATGCAACATGGCCTCGACTTTCTCCGAAATTCGATGCTTTGCCATGTGCCTTCAACGACCGGGGTAATGAAGGCCAAAGCAGTGTACCTTGGACTGATGGTTCGACGTCTGATTGCCGCCGATTGTGGATTAGTTCAGCCGGACGATCGGGATTTTTACGGGAACAAACGAATCGAGCTGGCCGGATCTTTATTGGCCCTGATGTTTGAGGATCTGTTTAAACGCTTCAATCAGGAGCTGAGAAGAGTCGCGGACACTCATTTGTCGAAGGCGACCGCCGCTCCATTGGATATAATCAAGCATATGAGACAGGTGGGAGATTTTTTATATTGTACTTGGTATTAGAATTGGAAATTGATTTTGAAATTTTGGGCGGATGGTATGGAAGATGTTTTTCTAAAGCCCTTTTAAGATATTTCGTCACTCTTGAACATCAGTTTTATTGAATTAAGTGTAATTTTTGAGCATGGATCATGTTATACTTGATTTAGGACATGATCACGAATGGAGTCAACTCTGCGCTAGCCAGTGGAAATTGGTCGATTAAACGGTTTGGAATGGACCGTCAAGGAGTCACGCAAGCCCTTTCACGGCTGTCTTACATATCAATGTTGGGGATGATGACTAGAATCAATTCGAATTTTGAGAAGACCAGAAAAGTCAGTGGTCCCAGATCGATTCAATGCTCACAATGGGGCACTGTCTGCGTGTCCGACACGCCGGAAGGAGAGTCGTGCGGACTGGTGAAGAATCTGGCACTCCTGAGTCATGTTACAGTCGACACTGAAGAGGAGCCCATAAAAAGATTGCTGTTCAACTGCGGTGTGCAAGATGTTGTTCCGTTGAAGTTCAGTCAAATTCATGACCCGTAAGTGTTTTTGTTTTGCAAAGAAAAATGAATTTTGCGACTAATTTTGTCATTTTGATCAAGTACAATGTAAATTGATAAAATTTTTCAGCAAACACTTCTTGGTGATGCTCAATGGATGTCTTATTGGCTTGATTCAGAACCCTTATACTGTCATTCAGACGGTCCGACTGATGCGACGTTGCGGCCACATCGATCCCTTCGTCAGCGCCTCATTTAATGAAAGCTCGCGGTCAGTGCTCATCGCCAGCGATGGAGGGCGTTTGTGCCGCCCGTATGTGGTTGTCGACGAAGATGGCAAGTCCATGCTGAGCTTGGAGCATGTTGAGAAGGTTAAAAGCGGGGAAATGACTTTCGACGACCTGGTTTTAAACGGAGTCATCGAATTTTTGGATGTGAATGAATTGAACAATTGTGAAGTGAGTGTGTACGAGAAGGACATCAAAAAAGGAGTGACTACCCATATGGAGGTGAGTGGAGCTGGAATTTTTTGTGTTTCGTAAATTTTGGGTTGATTTCGCTATCTCTTCCGGAAATTTTTATCGGAACTGGGACGATTGGGGAAACCGAAAAGTATTATTTTTCTTCGATGCAAATGTCGAAATTAGGACCATCGAGGGTGCTGATTTTGAAAATGACATTCATTTTTTTTGATTGTTGCTTTTTTCCTTAAGTAGTACTGTAAAGTAATTTGAATTTTTTTTCATTAATACTCGATTTGGAGGGTTTCGATGGTGCTGCTTTATAATCAGAAAAAAAATGATTTTTTTCGAAATCGGCAAGGTCGAAACCCCCCAAATCGAGTATTTCTGAAAAAAAAATAAAAAATGACTACTTTACAGTACTACTTAAAGAAAAAAGTAACCATCAAAAAAATGAATGTCATTTTCGAAATCAGCACCCTCGATGGTCCTAATTTAGAGACTTGCACCGAAGAAAAATAATACTTTTCGGTTTCCCCAATCGTCCCAGTTCCGATAAAAATTTCCGGAAGAGTTAGCGAAATCAATCCAAAATTTATGAAAAATAAAAAAAGAATCCTATCGTACTTTTTCCCCTATCGTCAAACTTCGATTTTTGTCTTATCCCACATTTTCAGATTGATCCAATGTCAATTCTGGGCGTTGTGGCGGGAGTCATCCCCTATCCCCATCATAATCAGAGCCCTCGGAACACGTATCAGTGCGCCATGGGCAAACAAGCGATGGGAGCGATCGGCTACAACCAGCACAAACGCATCGACACCCTCCTCTACCTGCTCGTGTACACGCAAAAGCCGCTGGTCAAGTCGAAAACCATCGAGTTCTGCGGCTACGAGCAACTCCCCGCCGGACACAACGCCATGGTGGCGGTCATGTCGTTCAGTGGTTACGATATCGAAGACGCCCTGGTCCTGAATAAGGCCTCGCTGGACCGCGGGTTCGGCCGATGCATTGTGAACCGCCAGTGCAAGGCGACCGGAAAACGGTACGCCAACCAGACTTTCGACGTCTTCAAGCCACCCGACATCAACGCCTCGAACGGCAAACCCGTCCATCAACAGCGCCATATCGATCTGGACGGATTCGTGAAGCCGGGCGCACAACTCTGGCCACGCGACTATTTGGCTCACAAATTTGTACCGACCGTTCAGAACGAGTTCAGCACCACCAATCAGACCAGCTCCAACATTGAGCACAAGCCTCAGCCGACCGTTTACAAAGGCGCCATGCACGCATCCGCCGATCAAGTCATGGTGTCCTACAATCAGGATGACGCCTACTTGATGAAGGTGCTGGTCACTCAAGTGAGGTAAGGGAATTTTTTGAAGCGAAGGGGAGAGTTTGAGCCGATTTTTTCTCCCCATTTTTTTTTGATTGAAAATTAATTTTGGAGAATTTTTGAGATTTTTTTGGGAAATTTTGCTATAATTCAAGTTTGAAAATCCGACCATTTTGCTAGAATTGAGTGTAGTTTATTTCCTATGGTAGGAATTTTCATCTGAATGGCGATTTTTTGAGTTATGAGAGATTTACGATATTACTTTAGACGACCCGAACTCGGCGACAAATTCAGCTCCCGGCACGGCCAAAAGGGCGTCTGCGGCTACATTTGCCCTCAAGAGAACATGCCATTCGATCAGGCGGGGATCTGCCCCGACCTCGTCATGAACCCCCATGGATATCCGTCTCGGATGACGGTCGGGAAATTGATGGAGCTGATCAGCGGCAAAAACGCCCTTCAAACCGGCAGATTTCACTACGGAACCGCGTTCGCGGGCGATCAGATGCCTCAAGTGACGGAGGAGCTGGCCAGCTATGGCTTCAACTATTTGGGAAAGGATATGCTGACGTCCGGGATCACTGGCCAACCAATTCCGGCCTATATCTACTTTGGACCGATTTATTATCAAAAGCTGAAGCACATGGTGATCGACAAAATGCATGCCAGAGCCAGAGGACCGAGGTAAGAGGGTTTTTGAGCAGAGGGGAAATGCTTTATTATATTTTTATAAAATTTTTATATAATATGGCGAATATGAGTATGGTTTTCGAGACGCATTTTATTAACTAAACAGAGAAGATTATTTTCGTATAAAAAATTTAACAAAACGCGAATTTTAATTAACAAAATACGCGCCAACAAAAACGCCGGATAATTATGCATCAACCTAATATTCACTCATTTAATTCACTCATTCAGGACGAGCTTGACCCGCCAACCAACCGAAGGCCGCGCCCGAGAAGGTGGCCTACGTCTGGGAGAGATGGAACGCGACTGTCTAATCGCCTACGGAGCCTCGAACATCCTAATCGAACGCCTGATGGTCTCCTCGGACCAGTTCAGCGTCGATGTCTGCAAGCAATGCGGCATCATGGGCTATCTGAACTGGTGCCAAAAATGCCAAACTTCAACCACAATGGCCCGCATTCAAATCCCGTACGCCTGCAAATTGCTCTTCCAAGAGCTGCAAGGCATGAACATCATCCCGAAGTTGATCACCAAGAGCATCATGGACGATCAGTAGAGAAAAGTTGAACCGAAAATGGAAAACTGGAGAAGATTTCAGCTCTACGGAGAAGAAAAAGTTGTTTTGTTGGAGCGAAAATTGTTTTTGTTACATTTTTTTTAGTTTTTTTGATTTTTTGAAAATGATTTAGTTGTTATAAGCTTGTTCCTTGGAATAAATTGTTGTTAATTTTTTTTGATTTTTAGATTTGTGGAGATGCAAAAATGAGTTTAAAAGTGAAATTTTCATTTTGGCGAAAGAAAAATTTTCGTTTTTTTTTCATGAAAAAGTTTCAAAAAATGCAAAATTGTGCAGCCACGGCGGGAGACGCATCTTCAACGAGCCGCGAAGACACGTACTATTTAGTCTGCTTCTTTCGCTCTGCCTTCAACCATTCAAATAAGAAGCAGAACCGAAAACTCTGCTGCTGTTTTCAAGAGGCGAGGCTCGAACTCGCTTCCTTCCAACCCAAAAGCGAACCCACTACCGCGAAACTAAATCGACAAGTGACCGAGGGAAGTTCTTTTCTCTCTTGGTTTTTTTCGAGGTCTTGGAGGTGAAAAAAGCTGACAGGGGAAGTACTTCAAGTGTGACGCTCAGATTTTCTTTAAATTTTGCACACACATCGGGTATGGACTAAATATTAATTCCTGAAAGTCTTAGCTCGCGCTTTGCGGGCGCCGCCGAGATATCGAACGATTTTTGCCGCCGAGAGAGCACGCTAAACGTGGAGAGCGGTCAGAGAGAAAAGCGCTTTTTGGCCATAACTTTGGCAGTTTTGTGCGGAAAAATTTGATTTTTTGTAGAAACATTATCCTTTACAGTTGAAATAGGCATGAAACTTTTCGTGCCGAAATTCGGCCAAAAGTCCTAAATTTTCGCCGACTTTTGATCTAAAAATCTCGGTTGTTTGTGTAAAGCGCGAGCTAGGATTCTCGCATATATCTTAGAAAAAATTATTCTAAATTTATGCCAAGTTTCATCAAAATCTGAGCGTCACACTTCAAGTACTTCCCTTGTGAGTATTAGGGCAAATTCTGAGTTGTTACAGTAACCGTATAACGTATTTAAACCCTCAAATATATATGGAGACTTTCTAAGATAAGGCCAATGTGTTTTATCAGTTTTCTCTGACCAATTTCCGTATTTCGCGTGCTCTTTCGGCCGCAATGATCGTTGAATATATCCTGTAAAACGCGGTCCCAGACGTTCAGAAATTGTGCTTGAAGTCTGCGGAAATTTTAAAGGAAATCTGAGTGTTGCGATTGGGGTTCTTCCTGGCATTTTTTTTTTTTTTTTGAATGATCATGTCCGCGTCCCGACTTTCCGGGTCGACGACAGTTTGAGTCAACACAAAATCCATCGATACGGGGAGGTGGATACCCAAACAAGATTGTGAGAAGTGTCAACGAGGCCTGGCAAAGCCGCTGAATGCGCGGCGGACGCTCGGCGAAGGCTCGGCGAAGACTCGGCGGAGACTTGCAATATGCCCACTTTTTCTATTTTTAGCTGTTACTAACGTTTGTTTCTTTACCCTTACAAGGGCTCGGCAAAACCTCGTCCCCTGGTTTTTCCTTGAAACATATACCATTTGAAAGAGCGTAAAAAACTGGTCTAGAAGCAACTTTTATTAGCTGCTATTATCCACTTACGCGCTGGCTAGCGAGAATTTTTTAGTTCTAGGCTAGTCTCACCCTTCTTTTGAGAAAACAAACGCGATCGGTTTCAAAAGCGAACCGAAGCAGTGCTTCGGTGGCCTAGTGGGGAAAGGCGCTGCTCAAGGACCTGCGAAGTGGGTTCGAATCCTCTTTTGAATTTTTTTTATTTTCTGGCTAGTATGGAACAAATAGAGTCAGGAAGTTATGTTTAATTTTTGACTAGACTTTTGTGTATACTCAGGTCCATTTTAAAAGAAAAAACTACAACTTTTTCGTTTTTTTTTATTTGGCCTCTTTGACCTTGTAGTGGGACATCCTGGGTGGTTGAAACTTTCGAAGGCTTTCATATTTTTACTAGGAATGCCCGCTAACGGAAAGTACGTAAAAATTGAGTCTGAAAACATCTTACATGTTTGGAACATCTTCGTTTGTCTTGAGTTACAGGACCCAAAACATCGCGCAATCACTCATTGAGTACATCAACCTGAATGTCTCAAACTCAGAAAACCTTTTGTATTTTTTGACATAGGTTGAAGCTTCAACCTCATAAATGACTAATATTTATATGAAAAGTGATTATTCGATCTCGTTCACGTCTCAGAAGCAAAGAGTTCCAAAATCCAATTTGGAAATTTTAAAAAATGCCCGCTAGTCGGGCCGTAAGTGGATAATAGCAGCTAATTCAAGGTGATCCTAGACCAGTTTTTTACGCTCTTTCGAATGGTGTATGTTTCAAGATAAAACCAGGGGACGAGGTTTTGCCGAGCCCTTGTTAGTTATTGTAACATATCAAAGACCAAAATTCGCGGCAAAAAACGAAGATCCGTAGCTTTTGTCTAGATATTATTTGTGTGAGTACATGTAAAATACCTCAAAATAGACGATAAGCTGTCCTAGGACCCGTTCAATCCTATTATTTCTACCAACTAAGCCTTCTCCTAGCCTCCCCATGCATACAACGACGAACCGACGCGATCCATAGTATCATTGACCCGAACTGTCGCTGAACCGAAAACTCGTAGCTCCTTTATGTCTATTGTATTCCCTTTATTTCAATTTTTATTCAACTCTTGGCCTTAAGGACGCCTTCTCATAGCCACCCACCGAATCCGAGAGATATCATCAAATTACGCGTTATTGCCAAACAACTCATCATGTTGTTTTTTTTTCATAATCCCCGTCGGCGGGGCCTCCATCTCAATCTAGCGGAGCGGAAATTGAGTTGAAAAATGCCATCAAATGCAGCTGGGGGTCGTTCTTGGGGAATGCGGTGACCGAATTGCATTTCCCGTTTCTTTTTTCGTGTCCCGCGGCCGGCGCGCCTTGTTTAATTTGGCAATTCTCTCGCGGCGGTGCTTGTGTTTCAGTCCGCCGCTTCCGTCGAATTCATCAACTCAACATCCGACTTGTGTTCCGCGCTTTGTACGACGACCTCGGGAGCAAGTTGTTTGCGGATTTTGCGGCCGAAAGTTTTACGATTTTAACGCGCGCTTTGCAGAAACAACCGATGTTTTTACGCCTAACGTTGGCAAAAATGTGACATTTAGCCTTTGGAAACTCTTACCAGGGCAGTACCCCAAGTGCGACGCTCAGAATTTGATGAAACTTGACACAAATTTAGAATAATTTTTTCTAAGATATATGCGAGAATTCCAGCTCGCGCTTTGCAGAAACAACCGAGATTTTTAGATCGAAAGTCGGCCAAATTTAGGACTTTTTGCCGAATTTCGGCACGAAAAGTTTTATGCCTATTTCTACCGTAAAGGATAATGTTTCTACAAAAAGTCAAATTTTTCCGCTCGAAACTGCCAAAGTTAGGGCCAAAAAGGTGTTTTCTCTCTGACCGCTCTCCACGTTTAGCGTGCTCTCTCCGCGGCAAAAATCGTTCGATATTTCGGCGGCGCCGGCAAAGCGCGAAATTAAAACTGAAATTCCGTAAAAAGTCTTAAATTTTCGCCGACTTTCGATCTAAAAATCTCGGTCGTTTCTGCAAAGCGCGAGCTAGAATTCTCGCATATATTTCAGAAAAAAATATTCTAAATTTGTGCCAAGTTTCATCAAAATCTGAACGTCGCACTTGAGGTATTCCCCTGTTAATTTGCACATGACTAAAATTGATAGAAAGACCTTTTTCGGTGGTAAACAGTCACAAAAAATAAACTTGTTATTGTCAACCGGTTTCGCTGTAAGGTCCATAATGAATGTTTTCAAAACTTTGGCCTTCGCAGGACTACCATATTAACTTGTTTCAAAAAAAATGTAACAAATATTCGTGTGGACTTTTACCAATGAAATGGCAGCAGGTGAAAATTTGCGGTATTTGGTGGCATGAGATTTTAGTGAGTTTTGGGGGACCTTGGGCTGCTTTCAAACTTGAGTTAACCGATTGTTCCAAGCGCAACACTCAGATTTTCGTGAAATTTTTTCTCGTGGTTAGACCAGTTATCGATTTCTGAAGAGGAAGTACTTTTCGAAACAGGGAATTACTCCAAGTGCGACGCTCAGATTTTGATGAAACTTGGCACAAATTTAGAATATTTTTTCCAAAGATATATGCGAGAATCCTAGCTCGCGCTTTGCAGAAACAACCGAGATTTTTAGATTGAAAGTCGGCGAAAATTTAGGACTTTTTGCCGAATTTCGGCACGAAAAGTTTCATGCCTTTTTCTACCGTAAAGGATAATGTTTCTACGAAAAATCGATTTTTTCCGCACGAAACTGCCAAAGTTATGGCCAAAAAGCGTTTTTCTCTCTGACCGCTCTCCACGTTTAGCGTGTTCTCTCGGCGGCAAAAATCGTTCGATATTTTGGCGGCGCCCGCAAAGCGCAAGCTAAAACTTTCAGGAATTGATATTTAGTCCATACCCGACGTGTGTGCAAAATTTAAAGACAATCTGAGCGTCACACTTGGAGTACTTCCCCTGTGAGATATATGTGAGAGTCCTAGCTCGCGTTTTGCAGAAACAATCGAGATTTTAAGATGGAAAGTCGGCGAAAATTCGGCATGAAAAGTTTGATACCTATTTTTACCGCATAGGGTAATGTTTCCACAAAAAATCAATTTTTTCCGCGCAAAACTGGCAAAGTTATGGCCAAAAAGTGCCTTTCTGTGCTTTTCTCTCTGACCGCTCTCCGCGTTTAGCGTACTCTCTCGGCCGCAAGGGAGAGTACGAGAAAGTTTTGGGCCATCAAAATATGAGCTTCGCACTTTGAGCACTTCCCCTGTAAATTTTTAAACGAATTCACTTTTCTATGTATTATAAATGTGTAACTTTTCAAAATCCGGAGATTCACCTGTCTCAGAGATTTGAAAGAAGCTTACACAAACATAATATATCTCTCTTTTGCAACCGCTTTTTACACTTTATTTTCCTTTTCCAATGGGTTCAACATGTTCAACTTTAAAGAACAATGTTTGTACTTGTTCAATCCTGCCCTACATACGACTTGGTCATATTACCTTAATTTTGCCGTGGGAAATGCAATTACGTCGTATTTCGCGAAATATCCGAGAGAATTTTATTGGTTCACACAAATTTCGGGTGGATTTTTCTGTGTTTCTAGGCTTGGCTTGACACAATATAATAAGATTGATTGGGGTCCTCGGATAGCTTATCCGCTATTTTGAGGTATTTTACATGTACTCGCATCAATAACATCTAGATAAAAGTTAGGGATCTTTGTTTTTTGCCGCAAATTTTGGTCTTCTATATGTCACAATAACCCAGAAAGCAAAACATTAGTAATAGCTAAAATTAGAAAAGTGGACATATTGAAAGTCTTCGCCAAGTCTCCGCCGAGCCTTCACCGAGTGTCCGCCGACCATCCAACGGCTTTGCCAGGCCTCGTATGCTCTTCCTACAACCGTGTTCTGGGCATCCAACTGCCCTACACCCTGTATCGATCGATTTTGCGATGACTCGAACTGTCTCAATTGTAATGGCTCAACACAAAATTTCATTTCATTCAATTAACATCTACCCCGCAGATTAATATACTTGACGAACTTGTGGCCGCAGAAATCAAAGCTTAGTCTCCGCCGAGCCTTCGCCAAGCGTCCGCCGATCATCCAACGGCTTTTCCAGGCCACTTACAAGGGCTCGGCAAAACCTCGTCCCCGGGTTTCTTCTTGAAACATATACCATTTAAAAGAGCGCAAAAAAATGGTCTAGGATCATCTTTAGTTAGCTGCTAAGATTTTCTTACATACTAGCTAGCGAGCATTGTTTCCTACAACACTTCTCTGGGCATCCAACTGCCCTACTCCCCGTATCAATCGATTTTATGACGAGATGTCGTAGACGGAAAAAGTCGGGACGCGAAAAAATATGGCTGAATACAGTGGGGGTCATGATCCAGTGGCAAAAAACGTACCATTTTGCATCCGGGAGGTATCAAAAATGTGGCAAAATGCTTCCCTCTCCAACTAAAAGGGTCGTGGTGTTTGTCCCAACTTGGGTGTTATTTTCATTGGGAGTAATTGGAACATTGTACTCGTTGCTGCTCTCAGTATTCCTTACACGGTCTTTGCACGCCCTGCAGCAACATCGAAGGGCACAAGTGAGCTTTAATCAAAAATTTTGCTGAAATTATATTATTCAGTGGGGACCTGATCCAGTGGCAAAAAACGTACCATTTTGCATCCGGGAGGTATCAAAAATGTGGCAAAATGCTTCCCTCTCCAACTAAAAAACTCGGTTTTAAAGGGCTCCCTCACAAAAAGAGCGGGCGCGCTTTTGAAATCGGAGTTTTTCACTTGTAGAGGGAAGCATTTTGCCACATTTTGATACTTCCTGTATGCAAAATGGTACGTGTTTTACCACTGGATCAGGTCCCCCACTCTATTTTTTTTCGGCCATAGTAAGACTTTGTTATCAATTCAAAAAGCTATCATGGTTTTCCCTAGTTAGAGAGGGAAGCATTTTGCCACATTTTTGATACTTCGTGTATGCAAAATGGTACGTGTTTTGCCACTGGATCAGGTCCCCCCACTTCATGTCGCGAGAATTTTCGGGAAATCTGAGCATGGCACTTCTCCGATGACTTCCTTTTTCAGTTTTTTATATTATAATTTTCCGTTCATGGCCTTCTTTCACCCCAAAGTACCCTTTCACATTGCCTATAAATACGCGACCATCCTCCATCCAAACGCGCCATCACAAATTTGCTCTCCATTCAAAACTCTTTTCAACACTACAACAAGTTTGTCAAGTCCAAAAAAAAATCTTCCGCATTTCCGCGGCCCTCAATTACCGTCGCCACAATAATGAGCTCTCTGTCTCCGAATTAGCGCCCGGGCCGCGGGCGCGGAATGCAAGTCAGGGGAAAAGCGCGGCCGCCTCTTACCGGCCCTCTTTTACCGCCACACGAAAAATTAGGTAAAACGGGGGGCTCATATCAGAGAAAGGGCCCGTTGTTTTGTGCCCGCAGGGCCCAAAGTGGGGAAAGAATGCGCCCTGTTGTGCGCGTTTTTTAATTATTGCCATAAGCCGCCTCAGCCGGGCCCGATTGCTTCCGTTTTCAGTGACTTCCCGCAGGTTTTTGGGCCGCTACAATGGTGGTCCGGGATTTTTTACCCGTTCAGCGGTAATTATCGAGAACTTGTTGAAGTCGAGGAGAAAGTTTCAGCGGGTTTTGCCCTTTGTTGAGCGTAGAATAAAGAGAATCCATTTTCAGTACCATATAGAGACATCTTTCGGGGTTTCATATTTTTAATGGGGGGTTTTAAATAGAAGATCTTTAGGTTTGCTGAACAAATTTTCAAATTTTGATCGCCTATTCTTGGCGTCGTTCCATAACTATTATCAACAAGCCATGTCAAATATAATTTTTTTTGTTATACATTGACCCTTTTACCACCTGTGCATGACGGTATCTCCCTCCCTTATAGCTGCGTCTGTTCATTTTTCTTCCTCGCTAAAGCATTGCTGATACTTGAAGGCATTGGCTTGCTGGCTGAAAATCTGTTTATAGTGTCTGTGGCAGGCTTCCAAGTGCGACGCTCAGATGTTACGTAAATTTTGCACACACGTCGGGTATGGACTAAATATTAATTCCTGAAAGTCTTAGCTCGCGCTTTGCGGGCGCCGCCGAGATATCGAACGATTTTTGCCGCCGAGAGAGCACGCTAAACGTGGAGAGCAATCAGAGAGAAAAGCGCTTTTTGGCCATAACTTTGGCAGTTGCGTGCGGAAAAATTTGATTTTTTGTAGAAACATTATCCTTTACGGTAGAAATACGCATCAAACTTTTCGTGCCGAAATTCGACAAAAAGTCCTAAATTTTCGCCGACTTTCGATCTAAAAATCTCGGTTGTTTCTGCAAAGTGCGAGCTAGAAGCCTAGCATGTATCATAGATCTAAGTTAATCTAAAACTTTTCCAAGTTTCATCAAAATCCAAGCGTCCCGCTTCGAGCACTTTCCGTTGTAAGTGTTAAGAGAAATTGAAGCAGAAATCACTTTCTTTGTTTTCTTTAATTAAATTTATTGTACCCTCAAAATTTACGAGGACAGTACTTCCTTTGCGAAAGTATAAAAAATACCATTGAAAGGACTATTTTCTATAGCAGAGTACTTCAAAACACCCTACATGTCATCATCTTTTTGCATCTAATCTACATTTCGCAGGGATTACCTTTGGCCAGTAATACTCCGAAAATAAAGTGTTATTATCATGTTTTTATAGTGGGCAAATAGGTCTGTCTACATCATCAACTTTTTTACAAAAATCTGTCTCATCTTTTAGTTGATTTAAAGGGGAAGTGTTCGAATAACGACGCTCAGATTTTGATGAAACTTCTCACAAATTTATATAAGCTTTCTGTAACAATTATTTTTCTGCGCAGAACTGGGAAAGATAAGGCCAAGAAGTCTTCCCATCAGATCGCTCTCCTCTTTTAAAAGAAATCTTATATTCGATAGGACTTGTTGATCGCTACGGAAACGATAGGAGAGAAGTCTGGACTTTGTAACGCAGTCAAATTTTCAAAAAAGGCATCCAATGTCTGCGCCGAAAAGTGGTCCGTCCGCCGAGACAAGAAAAAATTCTTCTCCATGTCCAAAAACGGACGACTTCGAATTTAAAATACGACTGAAGATTTCGGCGCTTTGGTCATCTAAAACGTAGGGGGCTTGTTGCTGGATCATACAACTTGGATAAATTTTGTGATTTCACAAGGAAAGTACTTTTATGGGGGCTCCTACTTTTTGACGGGACATATCTCAAAAAATCAGAAAAAATGTGCTGATCAAGAACATGTAAATCTTAGCTGCCCATTTTAGGTTCTTAGGGGTGAAACTGCCCAAAAACTGGCTTAATTTCCCTACAAAAGGCGCAGGCATTCGAAATGATAAAAAGCGCAGTCGGTCTCTTCCTTTGGAAGGGAGCGGTGTGGCCGAGTGGTTAGTGCCGTAGTCTGAGAATCAAGAGGGAGGACGCCGCACGGGTTCGATTTCCCTTTTGGGCCGAAACAACTTTTTTTGAAGTTGAAGGTCGGAAAAATAAATTTTTGTGCCAAGACTGATTTATTACGTCTTAAGGGGGTTGTACTACCTCAGCCCCAAACTTTGTATAGCTGCAAAGAGCACAAAGACAAATATAAGCAAAAATATTTTTTACAAAATTTCTTGAGCACCCTGTATTAGTGGGTACTTGAGACACATCCCAGGATTTTTTATTTTTCATTTTTTATATGCGTATCTTCAACGTCTCACAGCCAGCTCCAGCAGGCAAGAAAATGACCAGAAAGTAATAGCCGCCAAATATTTTTGGCGGCCTTTTTTTTGATATGCTTTTTCGGGTGCGCGTGGAGTTAGAGAGTGGGGCCCGCAGAAAGCCCGAGGCCAAAGCCGGGTGGCGAATTTTTGGCAGGGCGTTGAAATTAAAACCCCGAACACACAATTTCACGTACTTTGCGCGGTTATGCGTAAGTGCCGGCTGGAAGTTGAACTTTTGCAAAAAATATGACTTCCCTTTTTTCGATCTTTAATTTCTCCAAGGAATAGCTATGGGGTTGGAACTAACAATAAGATTTGGATAAAACTAGGGACGACTAGAATTTATGAGGTAATATATGACGATTTTAACTCATGCTTTGCAAAATAAACGGGATATTTAATTCGAAAATAAAAGAGATTTCATTTTTTTAGAATTTTTTGCATGAAAAGATTGACACAGCAATATTTTTTAATGCGATACAGACCTTTTCCACGATAAATCACCCTTTTCCGCTTAAAAACTTCAAAATATGTGGGAAAAACTTATACAGAGTGCCCCAAAACAATGGATGATTTTTCAATAGGTCCTTACACGAAAATTTTTAGGACAGGCCAAAAGATTTTTGTACCACAAAAATCTCCGCCCTTTTTTGTTTTAGTCTTTTCATTTTTGTGTTCCTATCGATTGAATAACATGCTCTAATTGAATGTCAAACAAAGGAACTCATTTCGCATAGTCGCCCGCAAACATTGTCGAATATCTCCACAGTCCTTGCAAAAGGGGGGCTAAAATTTTCAGAAATTGAAACATCACCTATACACAGCATTCGCTCCAAATTTAAAGAAATTCGATCAATTGTATCTCGAGATCTTTCGATTTCTCCTCCATAATTTTAGCAGTTTCAGTTCAGAAAGTTTTGATGACTTTTGTCGGCCTTTGTTGTTGCCGTACTAAAATCCCGCTTTGTTTTGATGCATGAAGCCGGTCGTTATGTCCGGCTTTATGAATTACGCTTGTTTACATGTGGGATGGCCAGATGTTTACTGGCTGTTCAGATGACAAATTCAGCGTCTTCTTATTTTTCCTCTTGACTTTATTTGATTTATCCGACTCACTTTTTACCCTCTTCGAGGCCGGAGAGATTTCTTGCGGGGACTATTACAATATATTTTTCTCCTAATTATTCATTCCCTTTGGGAATTGTGACATTTCGTTTGGACGAAATGCCAAAATGGGCGGACGTCATTTTTGGTCTGTCTGGGGTTCTCTACGAAGGAAAAGTGTAGAGCTGCGTCACTTTTTGGGCAAAATGAACTTGCGGAATGAAAAAGGAGCATTCTATCAGTCTGTCGGGAAAATATTGAGCACAATGTCAAACTGCGATAAGCTATAGCGGTCCGATGAATGGATTGGCAATTAGCCAAAAAAAGAACGCGAAAAAACTTTGTCGGGGAAGAAATAGGAAATTTTGAGTACGTTATTTGAGAGTACTTGCGCACAGTGCGAAATGATGTCACCACTTTTTGGGCACATACAACAAATTTCTTTTTTTAGCGCACATCTTCGCGGCCTTGAAATTGGTTAGCCAAAGGTTTGTACTTATTAACGGGCCCGCTGTCTCCATCCCTCTCCCTGCGGCAATTTATTCGCTTTTTGACGGGAGAAAATTCATTTTTCGCGAAAACGGAGTTAATTTTTCTTTCCGTGACACCCTTTCGTTTACTGCGCTGATGTCAGGTAAATCGTGTGGGTATTACGTTTCCACACGCAATCCGAAATTCCCCTTCCGAAATCGAGGCTTCGGAGCAATGGCTTGATTACTAATTAAGGCCAGCGGGGCAATTAACGAGCCCCCTGCGTCACATCCCTGCAATAGAATCGGGATTTTATAGCATTGGGCTTGGAGTGGGGAAAGTTTTTGGGCTCTTACGGTTTAGGAAATTGGCGAAAAAATACTTTTTTTGTTTTTTAAAATATGTTCCTTTCGCAAGGAAGGTGCTCAATGTTTGACGCTCAGACTTTCTTTAAATTTTGCATACGTATCGTGTGTAGGTCACACATCAAGTCCTGAAAATTTCAGCTCACGCTTTGCAGTGGCAGCCGAGAGATTCAACTGCCTTTGTGACCGAGAGAATACGTGGAAAGCGGAGGACGGCGAGAGAAAAGACGCTTTTCAGTCATATCTTTGTCAGTTTCGCGGGGAAAAAAATGATTTTCTGTGGAAATGTTACTCTTTACGGTAGAAATAGGCACGAAACTTTTTCTACAATAACTCGCAAAAAAGTCATTTTCGCAAACTTTCTACCCAAAAAAATTCGCTTCTTTTTGCAAAACGCGAGCTATGATTTTCGCATTTTCTTACAAAGTCAGTCTAAATTTGTGCAGGGCATAAAATTTATTGTATCAAAAATTTTGCCGGCTTTCCAGTTATAAATCTCAACCGTTTTTTTTCGCGGGCAATAGAAGCCTTCGAAAAAATCATTCCAAATTTGTCGCAATTTCACTAAATCTGATCAAAAGTTTCAATAAATCTGAGCGTCGCACTTGCAGTACTTCCCCTGTATGTTGAATGAGATATGAGCCTCCCAAAGATTGTTGAATATCTCGGCTGTCTCTGCAAAGCGCGATCTAGAATTTTCAGGAATTGGTATGTGGCCTGTGTCTAAAGTGGACGTGGCTGCGGGGGCAAATGTTGGTTATTTTTTGTTTTAAAAATTTATTATTCATTGCATAACAAACAAATAATACTTACACTTCGTACTTACGGTCCGGTCGGCCACCCGGCTCGGCCCCAGATCCATGTCAAAATGGAGGCAAAATTTAAGGAAACTCTGAGCCGCTTACCCGCAGCACTTGGTTGACTACAAACTCTTGTTTTTGCAATACAAGTGCCTCATTCTCACTGATAATCCGTATGTTATGCTTACCGAGAACCGATAATTTTACTTTTTCCTAGTTCTAATCGCCCCTTGTCTCCACTTTTTCTCCGGTTGTCTTTATAAATATAAAAAACTTCCTTTTTGCGTGGTTGACATACGATTTCGATGCGAAATACGAAACCGCAATTAATTGGTGACTAAAATAAGGCTTTCCTAATAGGCCGGGAAACGGTGTCGAATTACCTTGGACGAAGCGTGGGCCAGGATTTTTCAATTTAAAGGTCGTTATTTTCATTTTTAACGGGGAGGGGGAGGATTCTCAGACTTGCTTAAAATTTTGCGTATATATTATGTCCAGGACACATATCAATGCCTAAAAATCTTAGCTTGCGCTCTGCAGTCTGAGCCGAGATTTTCGACATTTTTTGCGGACGAGAGAGTACGTGGAGTGCGGAGAGCGGTCAGAGAAAAAATTGTTTTTTGATGCTGTCTGGCTGCAGAGCGATCGGAAAATCAGTTTTTTTTGGCCGTATCTTTATGGATTGTCCGCAGAAAATTTTTTTTGTAGAAACATTGAACTAGATCCACTAAAATGTAAAATTTTTATTGCCAAAATCAAAAAAAAATTTTTTTATCAACTTCTAAAAATTCACCTTGGTGCCCCCTTACCATATTTTCGAAAATTTTTTTTCTTTTTCCCAGTTTTTACCGCGCCTACTCTTCCCCAATTAACACTAATTTATCCATAATACAGTGCGCGCCAAAATGATAGAGCCACTCAGTTTTTCTGGATTTATTCTTTTATGGTTAGGTGGGCCAAGCCGGCATAATGCATATATGCAATTACATGATGGACCCATACTATCACCACCATAACTTAGGACTAGCCATGGCGCCCAATCCAAAAAAATCAAAAAATTCGGACCTTCCCCCTCGGTCGACGCGTCAAAATGATAGAGCCACCGGATTTTTCTCCTCGGTGGTGGCAGGCGGGGATCTATTGGTACTGTAGTCTGTTAATATCACTACTGCTATTCATTGCTGATGTGAAAAGATTACTGTAACTACCGGTCATACGGTAGCTTTTGGCAACTTTAGAAAATCTTCCAAGTTTTGGCTAAAACTGACCGGAAATAAATTTTGCGATGGTTGAATCCGGGTGGAAATACTTTCAAAAAGTATTAGAAGGGCTATATTTTCTAAAGGGAATCAATATCCGTCGGGATCGCATCGACCATAAACAGAGAATGATATTATATTACTTTAGTAGATGGGCAGGTTCTATAATAATGTCAATTATGCCAATGAGGGAGCATGGAGGTAAAACCAAACTTCCTGCTAGACTGCAACACACGATGTAGAATATTTTCATTTAACCTGGAAAGGCTGTATGGTCTCGTACACCCTAGGAATAATACCACAAGAGAAGCAATTCTGGTTCTCTAGATGACTACGTCAAAGTTTCTCTGTAGTTGTTTATCATTACGTTATTATTGAGTTAATCATGCTGCGTTACGCACAAAAAGATGCGCACTAGTCGTTTCAAAGCCCGAAGCCATCATATTCTGACGCTAGTAATGCCACCAAAATGTCGGTTATTCGGGTATAAGCTTGGTATACTTCATAATACCGTTAGCAATTTGAATAAAGGAATTATTAAATTTGGTCCTGTTATAGTAATCTATGGTCCTCGTACGATTGTACCGCAAGTTCTGGAGCCGCTTCTAAGACTCATACATAAACAATTGACATTAATTTAGAACCTACCCATCTATTAACCCTTTCCGGACGAGTCGGCACGTACTGGTAAAAATGAAAGAGGGTACCCTACTGAGTAACGGCATAATAGTGGTTCAGCCCATCGAAGCGTTATTTGGGACTTAGGACAAAAAATGTCCTAAAACATACCCCCATTTGACATATCACTTTTAAAATTTTTGTGACAAGCTGTAGGTCGGAAACTACCCCTAAATTAAAGTCGAGGAGTCCTAGTACTGTTACATCCAAGAACTGTCCGAATCGGACCACTATAGGATTTGTTATCGATTTTTGGAAATTGAAATTTTAATTTTGGTCAATTTTGGACCTAAAATCAAGTATATCTTCTGTCGACATCAACCATTTCGGTCCAAATGTAGTTTTTCCAAATCTATTTTGATGCTAGCTTCTTCCTAGAATGTTTCCAGAAAAAACCTATGAGGCATATTTCGGTAAAACGCAAAAATGTTGAAAATGTAAAGGTTTCATCGTATAAAATGTCGTTGCAAGCCGAGAAGGGTCGGGCGCAGCTCGAATCGAGAAAATAATAATTTTTTCTTTGATAAATATTGTTTTAGTGTGAAACCAAATTAAAATCCATGAAAATTGCCTGAAAACAGAGTAAAAATATAAAAATGACATTTAGGTAATGTTTGTGTGCTATTCCTGTCTGTATTTCGTGTTGAATCATCTTTTTGACATTAAAATAATATTTATCAAAGAAAAAATTATTATTTTCTCGATTCGAGTTGCGCCCGACCCTTCTCGGCTTGCAACGACATTTTATACGATGAAACCTTTACATTTTCAACATTTTTGCGTTTTACCGAAATATGCCTCATAGGTTTTTTCTGGAAACATTCTAGGAAGAAGCTAGCATCAAAATAGATTTGGAAAAACTACATTTGGACCGAAATGGTTGATGTCGACAGAAGATATACTTGATTTTAGGTCCAAAATTGACCAAAATTAAAATTTCAATTTCCAAAAATCGATAACAAATCCTATAGTGGTCCGATTCGGACAGTTCTTGGATGTAACAGTACTAGGACTCCTCGACTTTAATTTAGGGGTAGTTTCCGACCTACAGCTTGTCACAAAAATTTTAAAAGTGATATGTCAAATGGGGGTATGTTTTAGGACATTTTTTGTCCTAAGTCCCAAATAACGCTTCGATGGGCTGAACCACTATTATGCCGTTACTCAGTAGGGTACCCTCTTTCATTTTTACCAGTACGTGCCGACTCGTCCGGAAAGGGTTAATAGATGGGTAGGTTCTAAATTAATGTCAATTGTTTATGTATGAGTCTTAGAAGCGGCTCCAGAACTTGCGGTACAATCGTACGAGGACCATAGATTACTATAACAGGACCAAATTTAATAATTCCTTTATTCAAATTGCTAACGGTATTATGAAGTATACCAAGCTTATACCCGAATAACCGACATTTTGGTGGCATTACTAGCGTCAGAATATGATGGCTTCGGGCTTTGAAACGACTAGTGCGCATCTTTTTGTGCGTAACGCAGCATGATTAACTCAATAATAACGTAATGATAAACAACTACAGAGAAACTTTGACGTAGTCATCTAGAGAACCAGAATTGCTTCTCTTGTGGTATTATTCCTAGGGTGTACGAGACCATACAGCCTTTCCAGGTTAAATGAAAATATTCTACATCGTGTGTTGCAGTCTAGCAGGAAGTTTGGTTTTACCTCCATGCTCCCTCATTGGCATAATTGACATTATTATAGAACCTGCCCATCTACTAAAGTAATATAATATCATTCTCTGTTTATGGTCGATGCGATCCCGACGGATATTGATTCCCTTTAGAAAATATAGCCCTTCTAATACTTTTTGAAAGTATTTCCACCCGGATTCAACCATCGCAAAATTTATTTCCGGTCAGTTTTAGCCAAAACTTGGAAGATTTTCTAAAGTTGCCAAAAGCTACCGTATGACCGGTAGTTACAGTAATCTTTTCACATCAGCAATGAATAGCAGTAGTGATATTAACAGACTACAGTACCAATAGATCCCCGCCTGCCACCACCGAGGAGAAAAATCCGGTGGCTCTATCATTTTGACGCGTCGACCGAGGGGGAAGGTCCGAATTTTTTGATTTTTTTGGATTGGGCGCCATGGCTAGTCCTAAGTTATGGTGGTGATAGTATGGGTCCATCATGTAATTGCATATATGCATTATGCCGGCTTGGCCCACCTAACCATAAAAGAATAAATCCAGAAAAACTGAGTGGCTCTATCATTTTGGCGCGCACTGTATGACACATGTGACACTTCAGGCGACCCCAACGACGATCTTGCCAAAATTTACACGACCATGTTCCGCGGCGGTAGCAAAAGTCGGGCCAAGTCGCCGAAGCCGCCGGAGAAGAAGAAAAGTGTGGCCAAGAAGGCGTCCAGCAGCTCGGCGCCGGCCGAGAACGGCGTCGCAGCGCCGGAAGTGGAGCTGCGCTCGCATCATTTCGCGTTCGTTTTCCCGAGCTTCGAAGGTGAGGTTGTTGACTGCAATTTTGGTCGATTTGTGTCGGAAAAAAAAAATGATTTTTCAAAAAAATTTTTTTTTTTGAAATTCGAACTAAAAATCTCAGGCTTGATTAAGCATGAGGTGTATAGTAATTGTACGAAAAATCAACTTTTTCCAAGAGGTTTTTCAAAAGTTATCGGCAAAAAGCTTTTTTGTCATCATTTTTCATGATGAATTGCGTATAACTTGGGAACTAATGGAGTAAAATTCAAAAAAGTTAAAGTTTCGAAATACGAAGGACCTCTACTTTATGGGCGTATTACATTTTATCGCATAATCACCTCAGGTTTTTTTAAATCGATGTTTTTCCAAGTCAGTCCAACGATTTTCTTAATTTGGAGCAACCTCCGTAAATATGATGTTTGCAGATTGCCGGAGGGCTTTTGAAGACAAAATTTTTACATCCCAAAAAATAGAATCACTGTGAAGTCCGCAAATGTAATTTGTGCGACTTTCGCTTCGTTATTTCAAAAATTACAGAGAAAATAAAAAAAACTTGAACTTTTCCAGAATTCCCCCTCGAATTCGATGTAATTCGCGCCGTAATCAACGACATGCAGCAGTATTTATTCGAATATGATATGGATCTGGAGTGCTCGACCTTTATTTCCGAAAGCTCGCATCAAATGGCCGAGTATTCGCATCTTCTCGGGCTGTTGAAGGAGCCTCGAACCACCGTCGTTGTAGGCGATATTCTCTGCGAAAATATTTTTTAGTGTTTTATCGGCGACAAGTACGGCGATCCGCAGATGCCGTTGGAGATCGACAACGCCGAGTTTGGGTGCTTGCGGACGGCGGCGGTGGAGGCTTGTAAAGGTAGGCGCGGTTGCGTCCCGATTCCCTCAACTCTCACTGGCGAAGAGGCCACACAACCGGGGGAGGCCTCAGGCTCCAAAAACTAAGAGGCCCCCAAAAAGACGAAGAGGCCCGCTTTTCCAAAAAAAATTGTAAATTGAAAAAATTGGGGTGACATGTTATACGACGCATTTTTTTTGTATTTTAATTTGCCAAGACCCCCACTGGCGAAAAGGCCCCCAAAAAGGCAAAGAGGCCCTCTTTTTTTCAAGAAAAATTGTTGATAAAAAAAATTGGGGTGACATGTTATACGATGCAATTTTTTTGTATTTTTATTTTTCCCAAAACCCTCACTGGCGAAGAGGCCCCCTAAAAGGCGAAGAGGCCCTCTTTTTTCAAGAAAAATTGAAAAATTGCTGATTGAAAAAATAAGGGTGACATGTTATACGATGCAATTTTTTGCATTTATATTTTCCCCAAAACCCTCACTGGCGAAGAAGCCCCCAAAAAGGCGAAGAGGCCCGCTTTTTTCAAGAAAAATTGTTGATTGCAAATATAGGGGTGACATGTTATACGATGCAAATTTTTTTTGTATTTTTATTTTTCCCAAGACCCCCACTGGCGAAAAGGTCCCCAAAAAGGCGCAAAGGCCTTCTTTTTTCAAGAAAAATTGTTGATTGAAAAAATAGGGGTGACATGTTATATGATGAAATTTTTTTTTGTATTTATATTTTCGTTTTGGGGGCCTTTTCATTGCGGGGCCTCTTCGGTCCCAACCCACAAAACTTTTCCTCACTTTAGACGCCAAACTTTTGGAGCAGTACTACGTCCAAAGCAAGCCGTCCAGTTCGTATTTTCTGAATGTGCGTCAACCTCGAGCCGAGATGGACAAACTGGCGGCGGTCGTGCGAAAGGCGTCGCAGCGCGCTCTTGAAGACGGCACTCTGGTATCGGGGAATGGCGAGAAGTCGATGGGACTGCAGTTCCAGACCAGTTTCATCGACAAGGTTGCGCAGAAAGTCATGGAGGACCCAAGTCGGCATCTTTTTGTTCTACGTCGCTTCAAAGGTAAATTGTCTTGTTTTGGGAATTGAAAGAAAAATTTGAGCAGTTTGAAGTGAATCTGACCGGTCAATTTTTTGCATTTGACCAATTTTACCGGTCAGGTTTGAATTTTAGTAGTCTGAAATTTTTGTGCTACATGTACTACATGTAGCTACAAATAATTTTGCCAATGATCTTGGTCGTCGGTTTGGGCAAATTGCCGGTCAGATTGGGCAAATTGCCGGTCAGATTGGACAACTTGACCGGCCAAATGGGGTAACATGACTTTTTGAATGAGTGATTTTTCAATTTGATCGGTCAGATTGGGCAAATTGCCGGTCAGATTTGGCAACTTCGCTAGTCAAATTGGGCATCTTGACCGGTCAAATGAGGTAACATGACTTTTTGAATGAGAGATTTTTCAATTTGATCGGTCAGATTGGGCAAATTTCCTGACAGATTGGGCAAATTTCCGGTCAAATTGGGCAACTTGACCAGTCAAATTGGGCATCTTGACTTGTTCAAATGAGTGATTTTTCGGTTTGACCGGTTAAGTTGGGCAACTTGACCGATCAAATTTTATATTAGCGGTCCAAAAATGTTCAAAAATTTCTCATTTGGTCACATTGGGAAACTTGTCCAATCTGACCGGTCATATTTTTATTTGACCGCTCTTACCGGAACTTCAGTTCCTCAAAACACTTGGTTTGCAATGGTTAATTTTTCCTCCATTACAGATCTGGAAGCCAAATCCGCCGACAATATTTGGAAAGATTATGATGTGCCGCGATTCGAGAAAGTGACAAATTTAAAAAACAAAATTGCCGAAAAATTGCCCAAAGAAGCCTACATATCACACGTGCTGAACACGAAAATGACCGATCCCAGCCGTTGGTTGACCGGCAAGGACGCCGGCGTCTATGAGCGACAGCTCACCATGGATGTAGGTGGATTTTTCAGCGTTAAAAAACAATGTTTTCAGCTGATCAACGCGTTAAAAACGCGGATAAATGTGATGCCAAAGCTGGATACGAATCATCTTGTGACTGATTCGGAGATGGCGGCAAGAGATCACAAAGTGCACAGTGATTATCTGAAACAAGTTGCGGCAAAGGAATGGATTTCGCGCGCCGAAATCGACCAGAAACTCGCGGAGTTTGCGAAAAAAGGGATGGAGAAGCCAATCTGTGCGTTAATCCATGGCCCACCTGGCTCTGGGAAGTCGGCGACAATCGCGCGACTGCATGAACAACTTACGGAACAGGGTTGCTATGTGATCACGAGATTCACACAGCTGACGGACTGCTCAATGTACGCGAACGAACTGATCAAAGGGGCGTTTTTGACGGTAAGTTGGGGTTGGGAGGTCTGCAACTCGGTTTGGTGAAGCTGCTAAATTTCCCCGGAAACATAACCAAAATTACCAATTTGCCCGGCAAAATGACCAAAATGACCAATTTGTCCGGCAAGACGAACAAAATGACCAATCTGCTTGGAAACATGATCAAAATAACCAATCTGCCCGGAAACATGATCAAAATAACCAATCTGCCCGGCGAAATGACCAAAATTACCAATCTGCCCGGAAACATAACCAAAATTACCAATTTGCCCGGCGACATAGCCAAAATTACCATTCTGCCAAAAATGACCAATTTGCCCGAAAAAATAACCAGAATGATCAATCTGCCCGGCATGATATCCAAAATGACCAATCTGCCCGTAACATAGCCAAAATGACCAATCGCCGGGCAACGTGGCCAAAATAACCAATATTCCCAGCAAAATGACCAATCTGCCCAAAATTACCAATCTGCCCAGTCATTTGGCCAATTTTCCCGGTAGACACCCAACTTGACCAATATGCCCAATATGGCAATCTGCCCGGTCAAATTACCATCTACCCGGTCCTATTCCCAATCTAGCCCGTCAAATTTTCAATTTGCCCAAACTGCCGCAAAAATCTTCAATTTTCAGCTCTGCCAACTCGCCGGAATCGACCCCAACCCCATCTCGGCCTCATTTACCCTCGCCACAACCATCTCTCAAGCCAAATTACTGTTGGAAAAGGTGGACAAACCGGTCTTTTTGCTTCTGGACAACGCGAATCATCTGAAGTTCGGGCGGAGTTTGAGTGAGATCGAAAAACCGCTGAAGAAGTTGCTGCCGAAGATGAGCATCATCTACACGGCGAACTCGGCGGACGCCCAGATCGACTGCTTCCCCATGGCCGAGGAGTTCTTGGCGTTGGAGCCGATCGCGGGCGAGCAATGCTTGGAGATTCTGAAGAGCGAAATGAAGGCGGCTTATGGGGTGGTGCCCGAAAATATGAATATGCTACAGCAAATGGTGAGTGGAAATTTTTTGGTCTGTAAAATTGGTGATTAGTGAGCTGAAAGGAGCCTGAATTTTGATTGAAGTTGAGAAGTTTTAAGATTTTAGAGGTCTTTTGGCAGTTTAGTCATCAAAAACATTGTTAAAGTCATCAGAAACGGAAACAAGCCCTTAAGGGGTAGAACATACGGGGTGGAACATATGGGGTGAAAAAATACGTAGTAAGCTCTGACTAGGTAAAGCAAATTAACAAAATTGCCGAGGTTTCGGATTTTCGAAGCGCAAGCTGCGCCCTGCTTTCGGCGGAAAAATTAGTGTACCGTAAAAATAAACTGCACTATCTTACTGAGCGTTCGAAGACGAAGAGAATGGTATATTACACGTTGCTGTTTAAGCACGTTTTTGTAACCTAGGGCGCAGCTCGCGCATTCAAAATTTGCGTTGTTTTTACAAAAAGTTGAATTAATACTTCTTTAGTTGATCACGGATGATGATAGATAACATTTTAATGTACTAAAAGACCTACGATGTTACACGATACTTTTTAAGCAAGTTTTAGTAACCTAGGGCGCAGCTCGCGCATTCAAAAAATTGCGTTCTTTTTAGTAAAAGTTAAATTTTAATACTCAGTGTTGATTTGTGATGACGTTAGAAGACATTTTGCTGTACTAAAAGACCTAGAAATTCCGCAAAAAAGTCTTATCCAAACTTCCAGCACAAAACCGACTCCCTCGACCCGATTCTCGGCCGATTGCAAGCCAAAGAGTTGATGGAAGTGTCGCCCATTTTATTCTCGCGCATCGACCAATATCTGCAAAAACTGGAAGAGCAGTACGACCCGCAAACGGTCCGCATCATCTGCCAAATGTTGGCGGTTTCGCCGTTCGGCCTGACGTCGGCCGAGATCTCGGACGGCGTGCGTTTGGCCAACTTTCAGAACGGGATGGTCACAAAAGCGCAGAACTTGTTTTCGGCCATGCCAATGATGGTGTTCCGACGACTGGGTGAGTGAATTTTTTTCGATTTTTGATTTTTTTCAAATTTTTTTTACTTGTATAAGAAACGTTCCAGCACAACTCTGCGTCCCGATTCAAATCGAAGACCGCGTCGCCTATCGAATTCGTCATCCAATAAACGCCGTCCTCATCCGCCAAAAATACATGCAAACGGCGACGGAGTTGGTGAAGACGAACGAAATCATGTCGGAGCTCTTCAAGACGGGGCCCAGTCTCGAGAACGGACGGCCGAATGCGCAGTCCGCGGGGATTGTCAACTATCCGCCGGCGATTACGAAAGATACAAGAAGTTTGCGGAGGCTGCGTTATTCGTGGTATTATCTGCTGCATTCCGGTAGGTTTTTAGTGGGGTTTATTGGAAGATCCGAGTTGTAAATATCGACCAGTTTTCTTGTAAATTTCTCTACAATTTCAGCGAATATCGACGAATTAAAAAGCGAAGCGTTATGTGCATTCGAATACATCGAAGGGGTATTTCAATTCTTTGGACTGACTCGACTTCTCACTGTGTTCGAGGAGTGTTTACAACAAGTTCTGCATCATGATTTGTTGGTTCTGTTTGAGCAAATTTTACTGCCGGCCATTCCCACACTGATCCATGATGGGAATCAGTTCGTTTCGGAGTTTATCAACCGTTTGAGGTATCGGCGGGGTAAGGATGATTTTTGGCTCTTTGATTTGTCAGTTTGGGCAAGTTGACCGGTCAAATTGGCAACTTGAGCGGTCAAATTAGCCAACTTGAATTTTTTGAATGAGTGATTTTTCAATTTGACCGGTCACTTTGGGCAAGCTGACTGGTCAAATTGGCAACTTGACCGGTCAAATTGGGAAAGTTCACTGGTCAAATTGGCAACTTGATCGGTGAAACTAGCCAACTTGAATTTTTTGAATGAGTGATTTTTCAATTTGACCGGTCACTTTGGGCAAGCTCACTGGTCAAATTGGCAACTTGACCGGTCAAATTGGGAAAGTTCACTGGTCAAATTGGCAACTTGATCGGTGAAACTAGCCAACTTGAATTTTTTGAATGAGTGATTTTTCAATTTGACCGGTCACTTTGGGCAAGCTGACTGGTCAAATTGGCAACTTGACCGGTCAAATTGGGAAAGTTCACTGGTCAAATTGGCAACTTGATCGGTGAAACTAGCCAACTTGAATTTTTTGAATGAGTGATTTTTCAATTTGACCGGTCACTTTGGGCAAGCTGACTGGTCAAATTGGCAACTTGACCGGTCAAATTGGGAAAGTTCACTGGTCAAATTGGCAACTTGATCGGTGAAACTAGCCAACTTGAATTTTTTGAATGAGTGATTTTTCAATTTGACCGGTCACTTTGGGCAAGCTCACTGGTCAAATTGGCAACTTGACCGGTCAAATTGGGAAAGTTCACTGGTCAAATTGGCAACTTGATCGGTGAAACTAGCCAACTTGAATTTTTTGAATGAGTGATTTTTCAATTTGACCGGTCACTTTGGGCAAGCTGACTGGTCAAATTGGCAACTTGACCGGTCAAATTGGGAAAGTTCACTGGTCAAATTGGCAACTTGATCGGTGAAACTAGCCAACTTGAATTTTTTGAATGAGTGATTTTTCAATTTGACCGGTCACTTTGGGCAAGCTGACTGGTCAAATTGGCAACTTGACCGGTCAAATTGGGAAAGTTCACTGGTCAAATTGGCAACTTGATCGGTGAAACTAGCCAACTTGAATTTTTTGAATGAGTGATTTTTCAATTTGACCGGTCAGTTTGGGCAAGTTGCCCGGTCAAATTGGCAACTTGACCGGCCAAATTGGCCACCTGAAAATTCCAAATTTGACAAGGCAAGGTCGCAACTTGGCTGCTCAAGTTGCTAATCTGACATCTCAAGTCAAATTATTTGACAACTTCTCATGGTATTTCGGTCGAAATCATCTCAAAATTCAAAAAAGCGACCTCCCGAGCTTCACAACTCGGTTAACTTCTGTAAGTAATCGTTTTTGCAGCCATGAACAGCGAGTACCTGAACGAGCTGATTGAGCAGGCCATGTTGTGGACCGACTTCTACACGAACGGCTCGTTGCTCGTCCCCATGACGTGTTGGATAAATCCGCCGAAGATGAAGCAAGTGGTCAGCTTCGAGGTCCCATTCCAGGCGACCAAACCCATCCTGCATCCCACCTGCAATCATCAGCATCTCCTGATCGCGGGTGATAACGCGGATCTGGGCGCCATTTACATGTATCATATTGCGTCGCAGATCCTTTTCAAGACTTTTCGAGGTGAGTCCGCACGTTGGGAGGGCGGGGTAATCTTTTGGTTTCAGCTCACACTGACCGGGTAACTTCTTTTCAAACATCATCAGATGGCACCTTCTTCACGTCCACCTCGCACGACGCTTCCGTTCGGGTCTGGTCGATTTTAAATGTGAGTTTAAAGAGTTTAAAGATTGCCGCGCAATTAGCGTTCGTCGAGTGGCTCACAAGCGGAATACCATTTTGCGGAGCCTCAAAAGCCTCCACAATTCCCCAGAAGTTAGCATAAACCAAGTCATATAAAAGCTATGTCTCGTCACCAATTAGATAATCAATCTCATTTCTCTTTCTTCGTGTGCGGTGGTCCAATAAACTTTACTCTTAATCTTGTGTCTACTATCTTCTACCTATCCACCTTTGATCCTACACCATAACCACATGTGTGACGCACAGATTTTCTTCAAATCTTGCACACACTTTGGCTGTGGGCCGCATAACAATCGCTGAAAGTTTCAGCCCGCGCTTCCCAGGGACAGCCGAGATATTGATCGATCTTTAGAGAGAGCACGCGAAATGCGGAGACCATAGAGAAAGAAACACTTTTTGGCTATAACTTTGCTAGTTTTGCGCGGAAAAAATTGATTTTTTGTAGAAACACTCTATTCTACTGTAGAAATAGAGATGAAACTTTTCATGCCAAAATTCGAAAAAAAAAAATTTTTCGAATTTCGAATTTTGACCAACTTTTGGACTCAAAATCTCGTCTATTTCTGAAAAGTGTGAGCTAGGAATGTCGTATATGTCTTGGGAAATTTTTAACTCATTTTTTGCCTTGCCCATTTTCCCCAATCAACATTTTTCAACGTCTTTTTTCAGCTGGAATGCTCAAAAACAATCAAATCACCCACGAAAATCCTTTGCTCAGCCATGGCCGAAGATGACCGTCGCTTAATCATCGGCTGCTCCGATTCGACCGCTCGAATTATCGACCTCGAAACGGGAAAAGTGATAAAGTCCTTCCCCGAGCATATCGGGCCAGTCGTGGACTTGAAATTAATGTCCAAAGACGAGTTGCTGGTCACTGGAAGCGGGGATTTTGCGGTCATGGTGTGGGATTTGAATACTGGGCAGGTGAGGATTGTTTTTTTATGTGAAAAAAGCGAATAAATAGAAAAAATAAAGAAAAAATAAAAAAAAATTTTAAATCAAAAAAATAATTTTGGCATTATTAAAATAAAAAAAAATAAAAAATAAATATAAAAAAAATCGGGAAAATAACTTTTATAAAGAAAATAAAATTAAGATAAATTTTAAAAAATTAAATATGAAATAACAAAAACAAAACATAAAAATAATTTGAAAGATAAAATAAAAAAAAAAAATAAAAAAAAAAAATAAAAAAATAAAAAAAGTAGAATTTAAAAATTTGAAATTGAGATAAAATACTACTCAAAAAAAATAAAAATAAAATAAAATTAGAAAAATAATTTTGGCATTATTAAAATAAAAAAAATAAAAAAGAAATATAAAAAAATCGGGAAAATAACTTTTATAAAGAAAATAAAATCAAGATAAATATAAAAAATTCAATAAAAAATAAAAAAACTAAAACAAAACAGAAAATTAATTTGAAAGATAAAATAAAAAAAAAAATAAAAAAATAAAAAAAGTAGAATTTAAAAATTTGAAATTGAGATAAAATACTACTCAAAAAAAATAAAAATAAAATAAAATTAGAAAAATAATTTTGGCATTATTAAAATAAAAAAAATAAAAAAGAAATATAAAAAAATCGGGAAAATAACTTTTATAAAGAAAATAAAATCAAGATAAATATAAAAAATTCAATAAAAAATAAAAAAACTAAAACAAAACAGAAAATTAATTTGAAAGATAAAATAAAAAAAAAAAATAAAAAAATAAAAAAAGTAGAATTTAAAAATTTGAAATTGAGATAAAATACTACTCAAAAAAAATAAAAATAAAATAAAATTAGAAAAATAATTTTGGCATTATTAAAATAAAAAAAATAAAAAAGAAATATAAAAAAATCGGGAAAATAACTTTTATAAAGAAAATAAAATCAAGATAAATATAAAAAATTCAATAAAAAATAAAAAAACTAAAACAAAACAGAAAATTAATTTGAAAGATAAAATAAAAAAAAATAAAAAAATAAAAAAAATAGAAATTAAAAATTTGAAAAATAATTTTGGCAGCTAAAATAAAATTCTATAAAAATAAAAAAAATACAAAAAAAATCTGCGATGTAATTTTTACAGAGAAAATAAAATAAAAATAAATAGAAAAAATTCAAAAAAAAAAAATAAAAAATATAAAAAAAATAAAAAACCAAAAAAATAATTTTTGACAGACAAAAAGTAATATATTCTTCCTCAAAAAAATTATTTTTCAGGTGATAACAAAAATGGTCGGACTAATGGCACCAGTCACCTGTCTTACTGTCACTTCAAACGACGCTTTTTTGGCGGTTGCTTGCGAAGACGAGACTCTACGGGTATTCAGCACAGTCTCCACGCAAGAACTTCATGAACTCTCGGTAAAAAAAAATTTTGAAAAATTTTAAAAATTTTGAAAAAATCTTGACAAAAATTTCAATTTTTCAGGGCCACGACAGCCGAGTAAACGCGTTATGTTCGACGATAGATGACTGCAAGTTGTTTGCGGCGACAACGAAGAAAATTGTGTGCTATGACGTGCACAACGGTCAGATTTTGGAGCAGCTTGAATGTTCGCAACGACTGCCAGTTTCGTCGTTAAAAGTGAGAAGTTTTTTTCAAAAAAAATTTTTTAAAAAACAACTCGATTTTTTCGCATTTTTTTCTTGAAATTGAAAAAAATAAGATGTGACATCTTATACGATGAAAAAATAGATGCGACATCTTATTTTTTTCAATTCGAAAAAATTTTTCATCGTATAAGATGTCACACCATATTCTTTTCAATTTGAAAAAATTTTTCATCGTATAAGATGTCACTCCATATTCTTCTCAATTTGAAAAAAATTTTTCATCGTATAAGATGTCACACCTTATTCTTTTCAATTTGAAAAAATTTTTCATCGTATAAGATGTCACGCTTTATTCTTTTCAATTTGAAAAAATTTTTCATCGTATAACATGTCACACTTTATTTTTTTCAATTTGAAAAAATTTTTCATCGTATAAGATGTCACACCTTATTCTTTTCAATTTAAAAAAATTTTCATCGTATAAGAGGTCACATCTTATTTTTTATAATTTTTTAAAATTTTTCATCGTATAAGATGTCACACCTTATTCTTTTCAATTTGAAAAAATCTTTCATCGTATAAGATGTCACACCTTATTCTTTTCAATTTGAAAAAATTTTTCATCGTATAACATGTCACACTTTATTTTTTTCAATTTGAAAAAATTTTTCATCGTATAAAATGTCACACCTTATTCTTTTCAATTTGAAAAAATTTTTCATCGTATAAGATGTCACACCTTATTTTTTTCAATTTGATAAAATTTTTCATCGTATAAGATGTCACACCTCATTTTTTCAATTTTCAAAATGAGGGGGAATGTTCAAAAAGGGGAGTGTTCATTCAAAGGGGAAAGTTCAAAAAGGGGGAGAGTTGAAAAAGGGGGAGAGTTCAGAAGAGGTAGAGTTCTGCCGCAACGTTTTTTTCCGAAAAATCTCGGTCATTTATTCCGAGATTATTCTGGAAATTTCAGACATGCCTTACAAGCCAATATTCTAAATTTATGCCAAGTTTTATCAAAATCTGAGCGCCGCACTTGGAGCACGTCCTCTCTAAAGTCAATCGCAATTTTCAGATCAGCGATGACAATTCCTTCCTCCTTGCGGCGTGTGGAAGCCGAATGCACATGTGGGATGTGAATTCCATCGAAAACGAGCCCATGGTGAACTCGGCGGCTTCACTAATCTGTATGAAACTGGCGCCGGACGAGCGCACCGCCGCCTGCGGCACGGAAGACGGCGTGTTGGCGGTCTGGGATCTGGACGGATGCAGATGTCTGTGGACGGTAAGGAGGTGTACAGAAAAGTTGCAAAAGGTCACTTTGCTATCAGTAATTTCATAAGGTGCATGGGGTTTTTGCCGCAGTGTGTACCATGCACCAGAGATTAATTTGCGGGCTATTTTTTGTGCGTTGCAGGTGAAGAGGTGAAGAACCAGGAAGGCCCCTGGAGCTAGGATTTTTAAATTTTACAAAACGTTTTTTTTTTATCGTAAAACATGTCACCGTTCATTTTGAAACTTTTTTTGTCTCTTTTTCTTGGGGATCTCGTCGTTATGGCGGCTTTTTCAACAAGGGAAATTACAGTGGGGGACCTGATCCAGTGACAAAAAAAGTATAATTTTGCATCCGGGAAGTATCAAAAACATGGCAAAATGCTTCCCTCTCCAAGCAAGTTTTTTCGCTCGGAGAGGGAAGCATTTTGCCACATGTTTGATGCTTCCCGGAGCAAAATGGTACGTTTTCTGCCACTGAGGTCCGTCACTCTACTTACTGCTCTCTGCGGCCGAGAGAGTACGCGAAATGCGGAGAGCTGTCCGAGAGAGAAGCATTTTTGGCCGTATTTTTGCCAGTTTCGCGCGGAAATAATAGATTTTTTTGTTGACATTATTACCCTCTGCAGCAGAAATAAGCATGAAACTTTTTGTGACAAAATTCGCGAATAATTTGCCATTTTTTCCCCAATTTTGGAACTAGAAATCTCGGTCGGAAAACCCCTCTCTGCGGTCGATAGTTTTAACTCTTCCATTCCAGACTTCCCAACAAAAGTCGGGCGCTGTGACCGCCGTCGAGTTCACCGTCGACTCGATGTTCATCGTCTCCGGCAGTGCGCAGGGCTCGATCACAATGTGGGAGACGTCGAGCGGGCAGCTCACCAAACAGTTCGACCTGCACAACGACGCCATTGTGGAGATTGTGTGCTTCACGGACGGGAACAACGTGCTGACCGTCGACCGCAACGACGCCGCTTTTATTTGGTCGATTTCGTCGTCGGAGGATCCGAGTCAAATCGAGATTCTGTCGTCGTTTACGGCGCTCAGAGCACCGGTTTATGTGAGGCTGGAAGATAGTATTGTGATATCGTATAACACGCAAAACCTGAAAGAGTAAGTGGTTTCGCTGAGATTTCATTTTCGAAAAATTTTAAAAAGTATGGTAAGGGGGGACCAAGGAAGAATTTTTTAGGCTTATAAGGGAAATATCCCATATGCGACGCAAAGATTTTGATGAAACTTTGTGTAAATTTAGAACTGTATTTTCTAAAGAGTATATTATAGTCCTAGTTCGCGCTTTGCAGAAACGACCGAGATTTTTGGTCGAAATTTGGTAAAAATGACAAACTTTTTTGCAAATTTTGTCATAAAATTTTTTATGCCTATTTCTACTGTAGAGAGTAATGTCTCCACAAAAAATTAATTTTCTCCACACGAAACTGGCAAAGATACGGCCAAAAAGTGGATTTTTTCACGGACTGCTCTCCGCATTTCGCGTACTCCCTCGGCCGCAGAGTTTTTTTCCCTTGGACAATTCGAAAGAGGAAAATTTTTCTATGAAAAAATCACATTGTCCTCTCGAAATTGACAGAGAAGTGGTCAAAAATGATTATTTCTCTGAAAGCTCTCCGCATTTCTCGTCCTCTCTCGGCGGCAAGGACCATTGAATCCCTCGGCTGCCCTTGAAAAGTTCGAATTAAAATTAGCGGAAATTGAATGTAGTCTATGTGCAAGTGCGGCCAAAAATTAAATAAATTCACAGTGAACAATTAACTTGTAAACTTGCCTTGGCCCCCTCTTACCACATTCTCCAAATTATTCCAATTTCGTCAAGTTCTTTTGCCCTGCATTGCAACTTTTTTCTTTCCAAAAAGGATGCTTTTTCCACATGTTTCTTGTCTTGCAGACTGAACGTTTGGAGCCAATACGACGCCGTGTTGACCCTCAAAACCAAAGCCCATCATACCGAAGACATAACTTGCTACCACGCGAATCGGACGGGCACAACTTTTGTCACCGGCTCCGCCGACCAATCGCTGAAAGTGTGGCGACTGGAGACCGGGTTTCTGACCCAAGTCCTGGTCGGGCACGAAGGCGTTGTGCTGTGCTGCTATTGCAGCCACGACGGGAAAACGGTGGCGTCCGGCGGCAAGGATAAACTGGGCTTTGTGTGGGACGCGCAGACCGGCCAGTCGCGGCTGCAGTATACCGCGAAGGGGGCCATAACCTGCATCCAGCTCACGCACGACGCGAGCATCGTCATCTCGGGCGACGAGGCGGGCTGGATCGAGGCCTACTACGTGCGCACCCAGCAACGGCTCTCCAGCTTCAACGCGCATCGCGCCGTGGAAGGGCTGGTCGTGTCCATGGAGGCGCATCGCATTCTGGCCAAGCTCGCGAACACGGCGCAAATGCCGATCCTCTGCTTGCACAACACTCCCGCCGGACAATACAGTCGAAGTGAGCGGCATCGATTGCACACTTTGTTGAGTACTAACAGCTTGACAAGTAGGTAAATGAATCACCATTGTTTTTGTCCGCCTTTTTGCACCCTTTGGGACTGTGTACTAACCGAGGTGATTTGGGCTTTAATTGTGCCGCTAATCTTTTCGTTTTCTTCCTAGACCTTTGTGTATTGGATGTACGTTAACGTTGTGGAGTACAGGGTAGGTCGGCCAGACCTGGAGGACTTCTTTTGCGGACAACCTGGGAAGTAATGGATCAAAATTTACAAAAAATAGATTTTTCAAACCCTCAGGGCCTCGTTTTTTGTTCTCTAAGTTTCTATAAAGGAAATGCCCTCGGGCGATCCGTGGTTGTCAATTTTATAAAATTTTCGAACATCAGATGCTTTTCATCTCGAAAGCGTCCGATTTACTTGATTAGGGCCACTAAAATCTTGAATAGTCATGTCTACAGATTGCCGGAAGGTCTCCTACAAATAAAGAGTAATACGCCGCAACACCGTGGCCTCGCAAGCCCCAGAAATAAAAATTTCGTAAATGCTGGACCATTATTTTCCCAGTAATCGGCAAAAGAAGTCTTCCATGTCCAACCGACCCGCGTTATTCAATGAAACGCTGATATATCCTGGCCTTCACAGAGAACATCCATTTTATTCGTTTAACCTTGTGTCGCTGAGCATTAGCTTCCTCTTTCCACCCTTTTCCAACCGCTAACCCACAGTCTTTAGACGGTAACGACGAAACAATGTCGCTCTCCAACCTTCAACGCCCTCGACCCTCCATCGCCGACTCGGAACGACCGGCCACGACGGTCGTGAATGTCATGGAGATCCGGCACGACACGGTTGTCTCGAATGGCTCCAATCCGAGCAAAGGTTCGGACAAGACCGGGAGGAAGTCGAACGTGAGCGAGAAAAGTCAGCCATCAACCGTGTCGGCGTCGGGTGATACGAGAACCTCGAACAATACGACGGTCGCCAAAAAGTCGAGGACTTGTGCTATTGTGTAGCGAATATGTAGACAGTAGAAGTAGTTGAGGCATGTCTAGGCCCTCTGTATGACAAATTGCAAAGAGCAAGAGAATTTGTTTATTATAGTATAGGTCAGCTGGACCTGGAAGGTTTATTTGGACGATAACTTGGGAAATAACGAATGGAAAGTTTTAAATTTTATATTTTTGAAATGGCGGGGACTTCTAATCTTCAGATCACTTTGTATTATTACAACAGCCCCTCAGAGTCTCTTTGAAATCAAGATTTTATCGCAAGTTTGCAATATTCTTACTTCTCAATCTGAAAACGGCGATTTTCTTGGCTGACAGTTCATAGACTCTATGGAAGTGATGTTTCTGAATTGCCTAAGGGTTATTTAGTAAAAAAAAGTAACGGATTAAAACGTGGTAGACCTCATAGTCGCAAATATGTCACATTTTAAATTTTTGGTCCATTACTTCCAAAGCCATTAGCAAAAGGAATCGACCAATCATCTGGTCGAGTTTTTTCGAAGACCTGGCTGATCTAAAATTCTCTTGAGGCTCTTGCAATTTGTTGCACATTTAATTTTATAGACTAGTTGAAACTGTAGTTAACGGACGTCTAAACGGCGCAAAAATGGTCTCTGTTGTACTACCCGACGATTTCTGTCTTTCAGCAATAGGATTTTGAATATTTATCATCATCTCTTCTCCATTTTGATCTCCACCTGAGTTTTTTCCAACAAAAATTAACGATATTAAAATTGATTATTTGTAAAAATTTCTTGTTGTCACTCCAATAAATTGTTAACTTATTTTCTTTATCGTAACCACGAGGCGGATATTTTCGCTCCAAGTCACCAAAAAATACGGTAAGTCAACTTAGTTATAGAGTAATAAAAGTAAGCGTAATTAGATTGGACTTAGTAGTTAATGGGGGTTCCATTGCGGTCAATATAGCGGCCGGTGTCACCGCGGGAAGTCAGCGCGATCGTCTTCAACACCCCCACGGCCGCCTCTTCCATCGGACTCTGGCTTTCCGGCGCGCACACGGACGCTTTGATCCAGCCTGGGGCAATGTTCAGATAGACAACGTTCGTGTCTCGTTCGTCACCGGCAATCGAGCGGCTGAGATGATTCAACGCGGCCTGGAAATGCAATAGTTAAAAGGGAGAAGTAAACAAATTTTTGGCACTTTTCGACCTAAAAATTTTGTTAAAAAAATCTTCATTTTTTTCTAAAACGCCGATGAAAAGTAGCGCATACGGCTTAGAAAAGAGTATTGTAAATTTGCATCAAATTTCATCGATTTCGGAACTTCGCAACTTGCAAAATATCCCCTGTATTTCACAAGAAAAATACCTTCTTGGAGGCCCTTACTTTTAAGCGGGACATACCTCAAAAAATACGTAAAATCATGATGATTAAGAATAGGTAAAAAGTTAGCTACCCTATCTTGGGTTTTAGGGTTAAAAACCGATCGCAAGTCGACTTAAAGCCCTATATAAACCCCTTTACGCTCAATTTTTCATAGGTTTACAGACTCTATCTTACCTTAAAATGATGTTTCTTGAACAGCTAAGACGTAATAAATAAGCCTTCTTGAACAACACAATTTTAAGGATTTTTTGAGATATGTCCCATCTAAACGTAGGAGCCTCATAAAGGTAATTCACTTGTCAGTTCCGCGGCCGGCCCGGTACGTCTCATAATTTTTCAGGCCTTTAATTTATCGGTAGCCATGCTCCACGTCAAAAGCTCCGCCTCCCAGAACTCACCAAGCTCATTCCGAACGCCACATTCTTATCGGTCCACGGCATTGTCCCAAAGTTGTTGGCAATCGAGCCGAGCGGTGAGCTGACGTTCACCACTCTTGCCGGCTCCTCTCGCTGCGCCGCGGCTCGAATGAGTGGCAAAAATGCCTATAATACGGTAATCCCAGCATACAGATGACTTGCTTACCGACGTGACACACATTGTTCCGACCGTATTCACTTCCAGATGCTTTAGGATGACGTCTCGCCTGGGAGTCAGATACGTTCCGCCCTCCGACTTTTCAAATATGATGGCGTTGTTGATCAGCAGGTTCAAGACGCCGTCATGCAGGACGGAAACGACCCGGTCCAGCGCGTGCTGGATGCTGGAGTCGCGAAGAACGTCCATTTCGATGACAATTATCTTTGGATTGTCCTTGGCGACTTCCAACAGCTCCTATAGCACGCAAAATTTTACCTTTAGATGCAATATTCCTGCGACTTTTAGGCCGCAAAACCGCTACAAACAACTCACTTTGCACTGCTTTTCATTGTAGCAGCAGGCGAAGATGTGCTTCACATCGAACTGTTTGCTTAGATACTCCACCATCCCAAAGCCGATCCCACTTTCGGCGCCCGTAATCAGCACATTGCTGCCCAGCATCGACGTCCCACCCATCATGACCACGCCCTTCATTGGTTGCGGCACATTGCTGCCCATGTTGTTGACCATGACCGGCTTTTTGTCGTTGGCCTTCTTCAACGGCTCATTGCCGGACGCCTTTCTCGCCGGCTCACTGTTCGAGCCCTTGCGCGGAGGCTCGGGAGAGCCGGGACGGAACTTTGATTGGGGCTCTGGAAAGTTATAGGTAATATGTATAATATACATACATAATGTAATAAAATGGGCTCACAAGTGAAGTGCCCCAAGTGCAGGTTGGGCACTCAGATTTTCATTAAAATTTTGCAGGCTCATTGCGCATAGGTCTTTTGTCATTTACTCAAAATTTTAGCTACCTCTTTGCAGAGGCAGCCAAGTTATTCAACAAAAAGAAATCGCAACACTCTAACGATTTGTTGCCGCCGAGACAGTACAAAAAGAATGCAAAGAGTGGCCAGACACTTTCTTGGCCGTATCTTTGTGTGTTTTGCGGAGAAAGGTTCGATTTTCTGTGGGAAAACAACTCACGGCAGAAGTATGGAGGAAATACAGATATAATACGTTTTGCGCCGAAAAATCACAAAAGATGACTAATTTTTTTGCCTATTTGGACTAACAAAATCTCAGGAATTTCTGCAGAGTCCTAGAAAAGATTATTCTAAATTTTCAACAAGTTTTACGAAAATCTGAGCGTCGCACTTAGCGCACTTCCCTGCCGCGCCCCACCTCCCAAACCTTTGCTCTTCTCCTTGTCCAGACTCGACGACTTCCCCAACGCAGTGAACTTGTCCGCCAACTCCGACATTACCGTATTCCCAAGCATGCGACCAACAAAAGCTGCCCGAGGAAGTGAAAGGGAATGCGATTTATATACCACTTAACGTCAAGTTCTCATTCGTAACCATGTTAGCACCGTTCTAATTGAATCCTGTGCAGTTGCCTTTCGAAATTGCGGCCCGGTAAACTCATTAAGCGCACCGAATTATGGCCGCTTTATTTCTCATAAAATTTAATTTTGTTTTTTCAACGCGACAGGTGCTCCGGCAAGCGACCATGTGAGTATCAGGGTGTCGGGAAAATAGTGTGGATTCGTTTGGAATCGTCCGTCATCGCTTTGCGTCGGCTTTCCGCGACTGGAGATTCTCGCGACTGCGACACAAATTTTTCTGCGACAAGTCCACATTATTTTTCCGACAGGTATATATAGAAAGTGCCCGATGTGCGGCGATCAGATTTTCCTAAAAATTGGCAAAAATTTAGACTAATTTTTACAAAGGCATATACGAGATTTCCAGCTCGCGCCTTGCAGAAACCACCGAGATTTTTAGATCGAAACTAGGCAAAAAAAGTAACGCTTCTTTGCGAATTTTGTCGTCAAAAGTTGAATGGGTATTTCTCCTGAAAAATAATTTTTTTCATGCGAAACTGTCAAGGATCGCTAGGATTCTGCTCTGCTCTTAATATTTATTTTGTACCCGACCTCGACAATTGGGGGGAAATGATTTTTCTCCCTATTTGGCTGGCCAGACCACACTTTGCCAGCCAGCCCTCACAAAGACTCCATTTGCGGTCGATTTCAACTCTCCATATACTTAATTGGCGCTGAAAAATCCTAACTTCTGTGCCATAGCCAAAGAGCAGAGCGAAATTCTAGCGTTTTATTTATCTTCTTGAACTTGGTCCCTTCGACTTTCCGTTGCCATAGGTCATCGCTTATCGTCGCACAAAAAGTTCTGCAACACATAAAAAACAGATTGTTCGGAATGCCTTCCTATTATCAGTGTCCCATCAACACATGTCATGGACAATCCCTATGACTTTTAAGAATTCTCGTTCGGAGTTTTCCATCCAGTACAATGCGGGCCGAGAGGGAATACAAGCCCCTTATCATCAGGGCTTAGCTGTTTATCAGAGAGCAAAGTTGTGTTTATTTAAGGCGACGTCACCGCGCTGATGTTCGGCGGTTCGTACGGTATTGTATTACCAAAATGTCGCGGCGTCCCGTCGTGTGGTTGTTGATAGTGGCGGCGGGTTTGTTGACGGCGGAGGCGGCCAGTTTGAAGCTGCGACAGAAGCACTATGAGGTCAAGAAGACGAGGAATGAAGGAGTGACGAAAGATGGGGGAATTGCAAAAAATGAAGGCTCAAAATTATGGGTGGGAAAGTACTTGCGGATCATGACCTTCAACACTTGGAATATGGGAGTCTTCATCAACGATGGGCTGAAGAAAATCGCCAAACACATTGCGCTGAATGATCCGGACATTGCCGGCTTGCAGGTGGGTAATATTGGGTTGAGGAGGCACCCAAAAATATTTTTAAATTTGGCTCAGAATCGGCGAAGTTTTCGAAAAAATCTGTTTTTAGCCTACGCTTTGCGGAAAATTAAAAATTTTTTTGATCGAAGATTGTCGAAATTCAGTGTCATTTAAAAACAGAGTAAAAAAATTTCCTCCAAAAAATCAATTTCTTCCACGCGCAATTGGCAAAGATATGGCCAAAAAAGCGTATTTTTCTCTAACCACTCTCCCCATTCCTCGTATTCTCTCGCAAAAAAATATTAGTTGAAAATCTTGGGTCCCTCCACATAAGCTAAACCTTTTAGGAATTTGGCATATCGCCTATTTATACTAAATACCCCAAATTTCACGAAATACTTGGGCCGTAACTTTGGCAAAGTTACAGTTTTTTTCTCACCCCCTTTTCTCTCTGACTCATTGTTATAGGAAGTCCGAGCTCGAGACCAAGTGGAAGCAGTGGTCAAATTCCTCAACGAAGACAGGATTTATCGATGGTCGTACGTTTATGTGGACAGGTGGAACTGTGCCATTGTTACGAAACATCAAGTAAGTTTATAGTTTAAAATACGGCACTCGTAATCCTCTATGGCAAAAATAGGCATGAAACTTTTCGTGCCGAAAAGTTTCATGCCTATCTCTAAAAAGTGGAGAGCACAAACTAAACAAAAACAATTTTCGTATGTTTTTCAGCTCAATGAGAGCACGTTGGTCACCGTTTATTCCGGCGTTGGCGTTCAAGTCATCCTGGATAGCAAGCGCAAAGTCACCATCTACTCGTTGCACATGGACTACACCGACTACGGACCGTACGCCCTGATGTATCGACAAATGAATGATGTTGCGATTGTGGACTACGGCGAATGTCATGGATACTGGAGTAGGGACATTTTTGATATTTTTTGAGCCAATGTTGAGGCTATTAAATAAACACAAAATGTCTCAATTTCTTTCAGCTCGCTGTGCGAACGCGAAAGAGCTGGTCGGCAGTGCGCCTTTTAAGGCAGCCTTGGACCGCGTGGATACGGAGCCAGTCTTTGTGGTCGGCGACTTCAACTCCCCATCGCATTTGGACTACACGGAAGCAACAAGGTTAGTACTAGTCGTTCCAGAGCGTAGACTTTTTCCGCGACGCACAGTGCATTTTTCCACTTTTTGCACTGTGCAGTGTCTGTCGCACGAGTCAAAAGTGAATTGCGACGAAGCCGAAAAACCTTGCGCCGCGACGATTTTTCAATTGCACGGTGCAAAAGTCAATTGCACAGTGCGGAAAGCTTACGGCAAAAAGCTCTCACTTTTGAAGTGCATTTTGAACTTTTTCCCAGGCTTGTCGCCAACGCACAGTGCATTTTTCCCTTTTTGCACTGTGCAAAACATAAAAATTTCTTTTGCACAGTGCATTTTGAAATTTTTCCCACGTTTCTCGCCAACGCACAATGCATTTTCTCTGTTTGCACAGTGCATCCCAGACATTTTCCCATGCTTGTCGCCAACGCACAGTGCATCCTGAACATTTTCCCACGCTTGTCGCCAACGAAAATTGCATTTTCTCTTTTTGCACTGTGCAAACCATAAAATGCCGGTTGCACTGTGCAAATTCTTCTCGCGCGGCGATATTTCCGATGCACGGTGCGAAACCAAAAAAGTGAAAGGCACAGTGCAAAATGCGGGTTTTTTGTGCACAGTGCAGGCCGCGATAAAAAGTCCATGCACTTTATGAAAATATTATTTATAAATTTTGATTTTTTTTGCTTTCTTCGAGCTGAAAATTTAGGTGGTTTCTGCAAAGCGCGATCTGAAAAATGTCGTCTGTCTTCTTTGAACCCCCACCTAGATGTGTCCCAAGTTTTGTTCAAAAATTTTTTCCTTGATCCGACCTCTCACAACTTCAATATAACACTTCCTTTGCAGACATCTCCACGGCGGTTGGGTGTACCAATGGCCGGCCACATTTATCCTCCAAAATGGGACCGGCCTCATCGACTCTTTTCGCGAGTTGTACCCGGATCCGGTAACGCATCCCGGCACTTCGTGGTCCACGGTGAACCAGTTCATCGGCGGCTGGAATTACACGATTCCCGAGCCGCAGGACCGAATCGACTACATCCTGTACAGAAGTGACAACTTGAAGACGGTACGGAGTGAGCGATACGCCGGCGACTTCCTGCCCTATCCCAATCCGGTGGAGGATAACGACTGGCCTTCCGATCATTATGCGTTCATCTCGGATTTCAAAGGATTTTAGAAAATTTACAATTAATGTAGAAACTGTTGTTAGGAAAGATTCTTGAAGTTGGAAGCTCAGATTTTGAAAAAAAAAATATTTTTTGTGGTAAGGGGGGACCAAGGCAAATTTTTTTTAAATCAAAGTTTTCATGGAAAAATTCGCAAAAAAAAATTGTAATTTTTTGGCCAACTTTTGACCCAAAAATCTCGGCCGTTTCTGTAAAGCGAGAGTTCGGGTCTTGCATACGTTTTGAAAAAAAAAATATTATAAAATTATGCGGAGTTTCATCAAAATCTGAGCTTTGCACTTCGAGTAATGTTCATTTTTGGTATTTATATTAATGTTTTATTTATTATTTTTTTGTAAAATACGTTTAAACCAGTAAAAAATTCAAAAATTCAAAAAAAAAAAATTTTTCATCTAATGTCATGTAAAAACTTTCCTAATTGAATGCACTTTTCGTCCTTCAAATAATCGCAAATCAGCTGCATTCCGATCGGAAATCCTAGGCCACAGTGGCCATAAGGGACGGAAATCGCCGGCAATCCGCAGAGATTTGCGGATTGCGTGAAGAAATCGTCTTTTCGCTTTTCCTCCAGCGATTTCTTGAGGACTTCGCTGAACAGGGGCGCTGAATGTGAGGTTGAAGGGACCAATAGGGCGTCAACTTGGCCGAAAGCCCGTTGAAAATCTTGTTGAATGAGGCGGCGGACTTTGGCGGCTTGGAGGAAATATTTTCCGCGGTTTCTGGAAACAAATTTATATTTATATCGCTCATAAATTTTTTTTGATTTTTTTTCTTTTTTTTTGACCAAAAATCTCCCAAAATTGCGATTTTTTCGATTTTTTCAGTGAAAACTTGATGTTTAAAAATTTAATATGCCAGTAAAAAAGTTAAAACCGCATATTAATTTTTTTAGAAATCCATTTTCAAATAAAAACGAAAAAAAATTATTTTCACCGTCAGGGGGGACCAAGGTGGACAAAATTTCAAATTCCAGGAAAAATAATCCTCAGATTTTGTTGAAACTTGGCGCAAATTTACATTTGTGATCTTTCTAGCTCGCGTTTTGCAGAATCATCAAGACTTTTCCGGTAAAAAATTGAAAAATTTATCTTTTTTTACGAGGGAATGGTCTGAACTTCCCCCGGCGTTTGGGAAAGTGACTAGTACAGGTGGATAGAGCAGGTCAACTTTGCTAAAAAGAGCCACTTTCCAGCTGCGAAATAAGCCTAGCCGACGAGAAAAACCGACCGAAAGTTCCGAAAAAATTTCCTCTTTCTCTTCCCTCGGAAAAGAAGAGCGGTGTCCAGTGGTTCGGTTAGCCGAGTGGATAAAGCATCCGCTCGATATTCTTTTGGGGGTTGGTTCGATTCCGGGGTCTCGCGAAGGACCGTGTAAAGCTTTGATGGGCAAGATCAAACTCTAATAACCAAAAAAAATATATTTTGCCATTTTTATACGTTTTATAGGGGCATTATACCAAAACAATATTCGTCAACAAATGAATTTTTTGGGTGTTTACGAACCTTCAAAGCGATGGAACGTCGAAGTTATACTCGTTTGGGGATAGACTTGTCTTTGAAAAAGGCAAAATAATTTTTTTGGGTTGTCAGAATTTTATCTTGCTCATCGAAGCCTTGTCACGGTCCCCGGAATCGAACCAACCCTCAAAAGAATATCGAGCGGATGCTTTATCCACTCGGCTAATCGAACCACTGGACACCGCTCTTCTTTTCCGAGGGAAGAGAAAGAGGAAATTTTTGTGGAACTTTCGGTCGATTTTTCTCGTCGGCTAGGCTTATTTCGCAGCTGGAAAATGGTTCTTTTTACCAAAGTTGACCTGCTCTATCCACCTGTACTAGTCATTTTCCCGAACGCTGGGGGAAGTTCAGACCATTCCCTCGTTAGCTGAAAAAAATATTTTTCAAACTACAAAGTCCGCCGAATGCTCGTTTTGATAGCAGGATTACTTCCCCAAACTCTTGCAACGAAACATTGATCAGATTGATAAGAAACAAAGACGGATTATAGACTTATAGCAACAATGTACAATTTCACGATACAAAAACCTTGTTTCTGACTTATAAACAAAAAAAATTTTTTATGAAATTGGAATTAAAACTTCTAAAAATCTCAATTTTGCCAAGTTCCATCAAAATCCACAAGAAATTTTATAGTCAAAAAGTATAAAAATCCCAATTTCCAACCCAGAAAAAAACCGTTGCAAAAATTTTTTCGATCAAAAAATCTCAATAAATCTGCAAACAGCGGGCTAAAAATCCCATTCCACTCCGTTCGCAAAGTCGCTGGGGCGATTTCGGCGACACGCACTGTGCAAAAACAAAAGATCACTTTGCACCGTGCAATCTGTTGCTTTTTGCACTGTGCAATCGGACTTTTTGGGGTGTCGCTCGCACCCTGACTTTTTCTGCACAGTGCAAAACCCAAAAGTGTGCACTGTGCGAAAACAAAAATTCAATTTGCACTGTGCAATTTGTTGCTTTTTGCACTGTGCAATAGGCTGTTTTGGGAGTGTCGCTCGCACCCTGACTTTTTCTGCACTGTGCAAACACCAAAAGTGTGCACTGTGCAAAAGCAAAAGGTCACTTTGCACCGTGCAATTTGTCGCTTTTGCACTGTGCAATAGGCTTTTTTTTGGGGTGTCGCTCGCACCCTGAATTTTTCTGCACTGTGCAAAAACCAAAAGTATGCACTGTGCAAAAACAAAAGGTCACTTTGCACCGTGAAATTTATTGCTTGTTGCACTGTGCGAATGGCTTTTTTCCAAGCTGTCGCTCGCACCCTGACTTTTTCTGCACTGTGCAAAAACAAAAGTTCAATTTGCACCGTGCAATTTGTCGCTTTTGCACTGTGCAATCGGACTTTTTGGGGTGTCGCTCGCACCCTGACTTTTTCTGCACAGTGCAAAAGCCAAAAGTATGCACTGTGCAAAAACAAAAGGTCACTTTGCACCGTGAAATTTATTGCTTGTTGCACCGTGCAAATGGCTTTTTTTCAAGCTGTCGCTCGCACCCTGACTTTTTCTGCACCGTGCAAAAACAAAAGGTCACTTTGCACCGTGCAATTTGTCGCTTTTGCACAGTGCAATTTCTTGCATTTTGCACTGTGCAATAGGCTTTTTTGGGGGCGTCGCTCGCACCCTGACTTTTCTGTGCAATGCCAAAAATCGCTCCAGCAACTTTACTAGCAGCCTTGTAATAGGTGTAAAATTCGAACCAATATTTTTTCCAGCATCCATAAAAAATTTTTTTAACTCACTCTTTCAAGTTGAAAAAATTGCCGGCAAAAATGCGACGTCTCACAACTGGCGAAAAGGCTTCGGTCCTCGATCTCGCGATCATCTCTTGGAACGAATCCCCTTCGCTCTCACTTCTATGGCCATAAAAGATGGCCAGATATCGGGCCATATTGGATTGGACGTCCGACGCCGTCAAGATGTGATAGCAACTCAGAGAATACGGTGAGTTGGGCAGTGAGACCTCCTCCACAACTTCGGCGCCGGCTTCGCGGAGCCGGCTAACGGCATGACGCCACAACTTGAGGGTGTCGTCGGAGACATAATCGTTGTGGAATTCCTTTGGAATACCGATTTTGATGCCTTTTAGGGATTGCGGAAGGTCATCGGCAGTGCTTGGGGGCAAATCCAGGCTGGTCAGGTCACGAGGATCTTTTCCGAGGCAAATTTCTGAAAATTTTAAAAAATTTGAAATTTTTTTTTTTTTTTTTTTTTTTTTTTTTTTTGATTTTTTGCCAATTTTATGGTGAAAAAATAAAGATTTTGTTGAAATATTCTAACAAGTCTATAAAATTTCCAAACCAAAAAAAAGTTTTATTTTCAAACTGATTTGATCAAAAAATGTCGTTTATTTTTTCCAAACGCGGGCCAAAAAACGCACGGTGCATAAACATGTCAAGACTTCCCAAGTTTTATCAAAATTCAAGAGCCAGAATCAAAAAAAGATCAAAAAAATCTCACCAAAATATTTCTGAGCATCCTCCGCGGAGTGGGTGAAGAAAGACGGGGTGTCGAATGCATTGCACAAGGGTACCAGGCCATATCGACTCATCAGGCCATAGGACGGCTTGAACCCGAAGACTCCACAAAACGAGGCCGGGTTTCTGGTCGATCCTCCGGTATCACTTCCGATGGAACTGTAAAAAATATTTTTTCTTTGTGAGCTTGCGTTCGGTCTAGCATAATCTTTTATGCAAGAATTTTAGCTCGTCCTATACTCCCGGACATATCTCTCTGACCACCCTTTAACTGGGCTGTTAATTGAGCTACATGTTCCAAATTTTAACTGCACTTTCAAGAAGAGGTGCAAAACATTTGGTAAAACGGAACTTTCCATCCTTGCACTTTAAGGGCAGTTTTTTCGACATTTTCAAAAAAAGGGTGGACAGAATTTTCTGATCACTTAGGTAAATTGTTCGCAACTGCCGAAAAATGTTTGCCACGGGGCTAAAACTGCTTATACTGCATAGCACAGACGTACCGCATATATTTACGGAAAAAAATCGAGGAGTAGTAACATACGTCGCAAGGGGTTGTGCATTCTGCGCATTACGCGATTTGGTTAGTATACGACGGCTCGAGGTGGGCTAGAAGGATAAAAAACGTACAAGATTCTGTAATTGATCACACATGGTCAATCTCCGTCCATCATACCGAGGGATGTTAAGGATTTCATCAAGCATGTGCAAAATCATTACAAAACTGACCAGCCGGCCGGACTTTAGCGGCCTGTAACTTTTTCAGAATCAGCCCAAACTGGCTGAAATTAAACATGGCTTAGCCCTATACAATGAAGAATAAAGTTATATTAGTGCTGACCCGGCCTCATGAAATTTCGGGGTGAAATTACGCGATAACGCAAACTTGAGGATTTTTTGGCAAAATTTGACCATTTTGTAATTACAAAATCGGAAAAGTTGCGCTTTTTTGGACTTTTGCGTTAGTGCGCGCACGAAATGCGAAGATAACGGGAGATTACTATCCCAGTTCTTCAGTATTCACCAAAGAGTACTGTAGGGGATTTCTAGACTGATTTAATAAAAACGCCTGCGGTTATGATCAATTATTCAGAGATCGGCTACTCCTAGGTGATTTGCTTAAGGCGTTAATGGCATATTTCACATTGCAGTGTAGTAAGATCTTGTATCACTACCTCCAATGAGTTCCTTATTACTTTTACTGAAACAAAAAAGTCGTCCTTGCCGCATAGGGCGTGATTTTAACGAGAAAAAGAGCGCTGCAAGAATACGAGTTGCTTGAGGGCACACGCCGAATTTGGTGGTAAAAAGCATACCCATCATCCTTGTAGGTCCCTTAATAGTGTTCGAAGATAACTGAACCATGTCGCTTACTCAAGGAGGCTGAGAAAACTTTAGTTATTTTAGGTGATCAGAAAGTTTTGTCCACCAATTTTTGAAAAAACCGGCATAACTCGCCTAAGGACAGAGACACGAAAAACAATTTTATGTGGCACATTCTGTCTGTCATGACTAGTATACGTGCCAAGTTTCAAAGCGATTGCGTTATATTGACTTGAGATATGGGTGGTCAGAAATTTATGTCCGGGAGTATATGACTAATTTTTTTTTAATTTTTGGTCGAGAAGAATGAAAATTAAAAAAAATCGATTTTCAAAATGAAAATTCGGAGTCCACTCTTTTAAATTTCCTACAAAAAAACGTGTTTTTCCAGCTGAAATCTTCAAGGATAACATCAAAAAATTGGTTTTCTCTAACCGTCTCCTCGTTTTCCATAATCTCTCATTTTTAAAAAAATTGAATTTCTCGAATTTTTCAGCAAAAATTGGTCAAAAATTTTATTCATAAGTCCTTCACACTTTCCACAAAAAAATTTTCCCCACCTTTTCAGCCACTAAAAATATCAACTTACACATCAGCGAAGCCTTCAGCGATAGCCACCGCCGATCCACCAGAGCTTCCGCCGGCGACTCGGAAGTCATTTTCTCTCCTTTCCCGATCTCTCGGGTTCCCGACCGGTCCGAAGTGCGAGTTAATCGAGGAGGAGCCCATTCCAAATTCGTCCATATTCGCCTTGCCGATCAAGCATCCGCCGGCGGCGAAAAGCCGCGAAGCGATCGTCGCCGTGTATGGAGCGATGTAATTTTCGAGCATCTTTGAGGCACAGGTCATCTTCACATCTTCCACACTGAAAAACGATAAATTTTTAAATCAAAAACCATCAAAAACAAAAAAAAAATTTTTTTGAGGTACCTCAAATTTTTTTCGATTGTCCTCAAACTTGGCCTAGACACTCATCATAGGTCACATATCAACCCCTCAAAACATTAGCCAAGCCTCTTCACCCGCAGCGGAGATATGGAACTTTTGTTGAGAGAGCACACAAAATGAGGAGAGTCGGTCAGACAAAAATTGTTTTTTCTGCAAATCGCGAGCCAAATCGTCCAAAAATGTCACAAAAAGTTTTATTCTGATTTTCTCCCAAACTTCAGTAAAATTGAAACATTTCTTGCAAGAAATTTCATCAACTCACGCAAAATTATCCTTGATGACCACACTAAACGGTCGTTTCCCATTTTTCACATGCTCTTCGGCCTGTTTCTTTGCCAAATCGAAGGTCTCTGTGATCAAGCTATTAAATTCTCGGCTTTTGGAGGCCTTCTCAATTGCTTTTAATATCGAATTTACCATGATTACCTTCTCCTTGACGTCATCTCTGAAATAGTTCAAAAATTTTCATTTTTCGACAAAAGATCGATCTCAAATATTCAGTATTTATTGAATCAACCTTTTCATACAAACTGGGATAGAAAATAGAGATCTCTTCTTTTTATTATCAACAAAATTGTAACTATTATAACAAGAGGTATAAACAACGATAATAAATAAGTTATTGAGCACTGATCTGGTGTTGATTTTGTGAGAGAAAAGCGAGAGCGCCTTTACTGCACCGGTTAGCGTAGTGGCCCTTTTCTCCGCACTAAAAAATAAAAGTTTTAAAAATTTTTTATCATGGATAATATAAACTGATGTCAAAATTTTAATCTAACAAAGCATGAACAGTATAAATAAGAGAGATTTGGCCTAAATATATCCAAAAATTCCAAATCCAAAGTCCTTACCTTAAAGCAGACCACTTCTTGCAATGATTTCCTTTCGGTATCACCATTACTTTGGAATGTCGAATCGAAAGATTGTTGTCCCATGTTCGGTAAATGTGGGCAATTTCCGGCTTTGTGCCCTCGTTCATGGCAGTTGTGACATGTTATAGCCGTGTTGACTTTGAAAACCGGACCAGCAGTTCGATCAATCTGAGGAATCGCGAAAGATGGATGGGCAAGTTTACATTCTTTGCCTTTGGGACAAAAACCAGCCAAATAGAGGGGGCAAAGGACACGCCGACGATGTCGGTGCTTGCAGTAGGGACCTGAAGCAATAAATCGATAATCCTTGTGGCCTAAAAACCAAAAGAAATAATCAAAAATACTCACCATGCCTGCAGAAACCTCGGTCGTACCAAGGACAATCTTTGATCTTACTGTCCGGATCAATATGTCGGAACGGGCACTCCTTATTCGAACAGGCCACTAAAAGAAAGTATAATATACCAGAAAATCCAACTTACTGTATCGGGAGAAGAAATAACATTCGGGCATTTTACTTAGATCATATTCATGTAAGAATTCGCATTGATCTCCCTTTTTACACAACCCTCGAAGCCAATGTTTGCATACCACCTGCTTATCGCCGATCAGATGCCGCAGCGGGCATAATAGGCCTAATGTGCAACTATTTGGATCACGACTGAACTTTATACAAACTCCACGACCAGATTTGTCCATACCCGCAAACGGAACCTAAAATTTTAAAATGAAGCAATAAGAAAGGGCCCTCCAAAATTTTAGGGGCAATAACTTACCGGCCGAGCTCCTCGTTGCTCGTTTATCATGACTTCAACGTCCGTATACTCGTATATACATCCACCAATCCGTTCTTCCATTGTTAGTGGAGGGCGCGTCCCACCGCCGGAAAGTGCTACAAACTCCATCTCCTGCATCTCTAAAATAATCAAGAGAAAGGTAATGTTAGATTGGACAAGTTACAATAGAAACACGCAACATTTTCGATGAAATCTGGAAGAAATTAGTAAAACTGATCATGTATAATATAAGGATATCAAAAAACAAGGTAAATCCATGTGAATTTCGCACTACCGAGAAATCCTCGTTTTGTCTCACCAATTTCTGTAAAAATATCCAGAAAGCCTGCATCGCGACGCCAGAAATCCCTGAAATTCCACTTGAAACCAATCCCTTCCAAGAGGGCGAGCTGCGCCCGAATAAAAAATATATTTTTATTTCTATTGATGTGGGTTTGTAGTTACAGCCAAAACTGGGTTTGACTGCTCTCTCTACACAACATTCATGGTAGTTTCGAAGCAGATATTGCTTTAGTCATCTGGAACTTTGGTTTCGAAAGCGGCTTTGTGACGATTTTTGCGGATCTCTCCATAATTTATGATTGAGCTCTCATTGCGGTCTTTTCTCAGCGAGTTCAATGGATCGTAAGTTGCTTCATTTAGTTTGCTGTAATTTAGGTTGGAAATCAGGTGATTTCGAGGGGTATTTTGCAAGAAAATTGATGTATATTAACATAGATATAAGGATCAAGAACTTTTGTTTGTGTCTGTCGGATAACAAAGAATTATGATGTTTCAGTAAATTCGTGGTCTTCTTTTGCCTTCTCTTGTTCTCCTTGCTCTGTGCGTTGAAGTTAGATGGAACGTTGGACGTTAATTGGATCGTCATTTTCGGACCAATATGGTTTGGCGAAATTATTGTCCTGACTGGATTTTTCATTGGCGTTGTGGGATTCTGCGCTCAGCCACCGTCGAGGTATGTCTTTTCCGCTTTATTCTTAATTTTTTAGGCCTTGAAATAACCAGAAATTTGTGTTACACTTGTCTATTCAGATACGACAATGCCAGTAGAATCGACTTTGTCTGCATGTGTCTGACAACGATTCAGCATCTGTTCCTCATTGCCTTTGCCGTCCTATGCGTCTACAAGCTGGAATTTGCCCCTAACGACAAGGAATTTACCTGGAGTTTGGCTTGTCTCCCGCTGTTTATTGAGAGTATTGTGGCGATGGTAATCGCAGTTTGGTCGGTACGAAATGATCGAACCTTCGAATTTGAGATGTTCTTTGCCATCAATGTGGTTCAATTTGTTTTCATCGCTTTTAAAATGGACGATACATTGAGGTGGAATTGGGTCGTGGTGTTTGTCCCAACTTGGGTGTTATTTTCATTAGGAGTAATTGGAACATTGTACTCGTTACTGCTCTCAGTATTCCTTACACGGTCTTTGCACGCCCTGCAGCAACATCGAAGGGCTCAAGTGAGTTTTAATCCAAAATTTTGCTGAAATTATATTATTCAATGGGGGACCTGATCCAGTGGCAAAAAAACATGCCATTTTGCATCCGGGAAGTATCAAAAATGTGGCAAAATGCTTCCCTCTCAAAGTAAAAAACTTCGTTTTGAGGAGCGCGCTTTTGAAATCGGAGTTTTTTCGCTTGGAGAGGGAGGTATTTTGCCACATTTTTGATACTTCCCGGATGCAAAATGGTACGTTTTTCGCCACTGGATCAGGTCCCCCACTGTACCTTCCCTAAAGTAATATAATTCTTAAGGTGTATGTGTCCGCTTGCCACCTGATCCTTGCCGTCCCTCTCATCACTTTCTTTGTCCTGCTGACCGCCCGATTGGATGCTTTCAGGTGGATGGCAATCCCTCCACCAGCAACAGCGCATCATCTTGCGACCCCGGCACCTCAATTAATCGATCTGGCTACAACCCTGATGCCCCTGGCCTCCCAACAATTGATGAATGGCCCTCTGGTGGCGCCTAATTTGATGCCCACACCTCCGCCGCGGATCATCTCCGCCACATATCCGTTGGATATTCAACCCGAACACTTGAGTTTCACAATGCTCTCGATCCCACTGTACAGCGCATTGTTCCTCCTGATTTTGATGACGTTCGGATCACCGTCGGGGAATTCGTGGTGGTTTGGGATGAGAACTCCCTTCTGCAACTTCATCTTTGACGCCTTCCCCTTCCTAAGGCAATATGCCAACATCTCGTATAGAATCGGTGTGTCGGATCAGCAGGTCGCCAGGCCCAATGAAGACAGCGGAACCGCGTATAGCGGCCCTCCCCGAACATTAAGCACCATCCGGATGACCACTCATTTGTGGAGCATCGAGACTCCTGATTAGGCGACAATGGGCTAAAAACTTGTCCATTTACCACTACTACGAAGTGTATTCGCCCATTCTCGGCTTTATTTACTCCTATATCTCCCCTGTACAATATTTCAGACGTGTATCGGTCCTTCGTTGATATTATTTCAGATAGTCATGAGATTATAAAGAAGAATGTAAATAAACTGCAATTTTTTGATGACTTTTGTGTAAATTTGTTGATGCCAAGGAAGTATCTCTCAGTTTACGGCTTTTGAGATTGAGAAGTACAAGAGTTACGAAAAAAAATCAGTTTTTGACCTTATTTTAGACATCAGATGGTGCTCTCGTAAATGTTGGACTTTTACGCGTTGTTTGGACTAAAAGAGAACGCATCTCCCACGGATATCAAACAAGGGTATCATCAGTTCCTCCTCAAAGTCCATCCGGATAAAAATCAGGACCAATCGGATTCGGAAATCATCAATCTTGCTCAACAAGCCTATAAGACCCTAAAGTAAGGTGATTTTTTATTGAAACATGTGCCTTGGAATTTAGGAACCCCTCGACCAGAAAAGGTTACGACATTTGGCTGCGTGAGCAGCGACTTCGCGAAGAAAGGGAGTTGATTTCGGAAGAGATTCATCTTGAACCGGAAGAGAAAACCCTGGAAACGGATTGTCGCTGCGGCGCCTTGTTTGAAATCCACGCGGAAGATCTTGCCAACGTGGTGGACTACGCTCTCTTCGAGTGCTCCAACTGCTCCTTGTGCTTTAAAGTGAGTACTAGTACCGAAGACATACAGCATGGATGAATGGTAGGGATGTGTAATATAAAAAGGTGATGCTATTAGTGGAATAACATGTGTTGTGTCCTAGCAGGTGTAACAAAAATCTGTGTGGATTGAAAATGATTATGTTGGACTTTTCAGGTCTACCGAAATGAACCAGAACAGCAATAAAGTCCTTCTACTTGGTGACACTGGTGTCGGAAAGTCAACTTTGGTGGATACGTTGTGTGGAAAGCCGGATTCTCGACCGGAAAGCACTGTGGGAGTCTCGATCAAGGTAAGGGAGACGTTTTTTTGTGGAATTTTCGGGTTTTAGGTCCTTGCTCATCAATTTGCAGCCGGAACACCTCAGGAATCAACGGAGATCATTGAATTGTGGGATGTGGGAGGAGCCAACATCCATCGGCAGACCGCCGCCAGAGTCTTCTCGGATAATGTGTGTGGAATCATCTACGTTCACGACTTGACCAACTCCAGATCCGAGCAGAACTTGGCCCAATGGGCCGCGCTTTTGGAGGAGTACCCCGGACCGAATGGCAGCCAAAGATTCGGAGAGTTCAATAGGCTAGGAGATGTGGAAAAGGTAGTAAATTAATATTGAGGTTTTTTGTATTATTGTATTTGCAGATTGGATACCTCCCAACACTTGTGGTTGGCTCCTACCTTGATCTAGCCCCTCAAAGAGCTCGCGAACCAAACCGCCAACGTATCCGGTTCCTCCGCCAATACGAAGAGATTCAATTGGATTGTCGGAAGGAAATCGCCGCTGGATCGACTAACAAATTATTGGTTTCGAGGTTCTTTGACGCGGTTTGTGTAGTCAAATCAAGACATTCGGAGATCATTAATCAACGGAGAAGACGGTTATAAGTGCCTAAGTACTGCTTTAGCTTGCTATGGGTCGTTTGTTGGTAATATATTTTAATAAATAGACTAAATTGTCGCTAATCCGTACAAATCAATTTCAAATTCATTTAGGGACAACAAGGAACGTTTATTTTTAGACAAAGAATTAGAGAACAACAATTAGCATCTTAAGAACGTGGGCGCTCCTTCTTTCCCTTGAACAGGGCAATCAGGGAAGTGTTCGCGACCTTGACAACCTTGAAACGAACACCGGGAATATCTCCGACGGCGTGACCTGAGCGACCGAAACCAGATACCAAAACTTCGTCGTTTTCCTGAAAGAATTTACGTTATTTTCGACAAAATAGGCTAAAAACTAAAGAAAAATAAAAGAACTCACTTCAACAAAGTTCAAGCAACCGTCCTTGGGGACGAAGGCGGTGATCTTCTTGGAGTTCTTGATGAGCTGAACACGGACACACTTTCTGATGGCAGAGTTGGGCTGTTTGGCTTCGACACCGCTGAAAATAAGAGAAATTAGGTCCCCGATCTGCCAGATTCTATTCTAGTTCTTTTCTGGCCTAAAACAACATCCAAAACTGCCTTCACAAAACCGCCTAAGCAAATAGGCAAGTATTAATTTTGGCCTAAAAGACCTATTCTCACAATCTAAACCCATAACAACATTAAAAGACACTTACATCTTCTCAATAACGATTCCCTTGGCCATGCAAGCGCCACCGAAAGGATCGGCCTTCCACCGGGTTCCGAGGTTGGCCTTCTTGTATCTCTGATCATGCCAGCGCTGTTCTTGACGGTGCTTTTTGAGACGACGAGCCGTACGGATTCCCTTTGGCTTTCCCATGATGAAACCTGCAACAAACAAGGTAAAACAATATTCTAATATGCATAAAATAAAAAAACTCGAAAAATCTCTTGATCAATCTCAAAAATAGCAAAACTCATTCAAATTTGGACAAAAAGCAGCCAAAACGACATCCGAAACATTTCAGATAACATCAGATATCACAAAATAATTTAGTAAAGACTGAAAGTCCGCCTAAAATACGGAAAATACGGGTAAAAGAAAAAGAAAAAATAAAAGTAAATTCTCCTTCGTCCTATCTAAATTTTTTCGAGGAAAAAATACACGACCGTATATTTTCGCTTCGAGACTGAAAGTTTTTCGCGTGCAATGCCAAAAGTTTGGCATTGTGTTTCAGGAAAATAAAGAATCGTGTAATAACAGGATTTTGCGTAATTGTAGAGAAAAAAGTGTAACGGAGTAACTCGAGGAGTTACATTAGTAATTTTATATTTTTTTGGGGAATTTTGTTGCGTAAAAAAGGGAATTATATTATACTTGGAGTTGGTTACGTGAATTTTATGTTCATCTTTTAGGCAATCAAGTATTCCGATAAGATGACGACAGCATTACACCGATTCCTTGCCGTTGCTACCATTGTTTTGTCGATTTGGGCGTATGGAATTTTGGGGAATGGGCCTTTGGCCAATTTTGCCTTTTATGGAGTAATTGTTGGTGTTCTCTCGTTTGGAGTAAGTGTTTTAATTTTTGTTTTCATTTTTAGATACAGTAAGATGCAGAAAGAAAATTCTTTGCCACATTTTGGATAAGGGATTTGAGATTGCCTAATTTCATGACCTTACTTTAGGTCCATTGCGTTTATCAAGTTATTTCTCGTGCACTTGGAATAAATGATGTCCCCGAAGCCTTTACCGAACTTCAGAAGGAGATTGCGGAGGCTCAGAAGGAATTGCGAGCCAAGAAGATCATCGACTAAACTTTGTTCAGTTTGTAACTTATTTTATAATTTATTATTAGTTCCATTACCTAAAATAGTCTAAATTAGTCGCTTTATGATATATTTTGAGTATCTACGAGTAAATACAAGTTGCCTTGACTTTGTTATTTGAAATAATCAGTTTTTTATACTGATTGGGAGACAGATTTGATCAATTTGATAACTTTTTGACATTATCCATGCAATCCTGATGGTCCAATTTTAGAAATTCGATTTTTTGGAAGGTATGGATGCTTTAGGGTATAAGGATGGTTTCCACCTGTCCGTCAGACTTTGTTATTTCAAATAATCAGTTTTTTGTTTTGATTGGAAGGCAGATTTGATAACCTTGATAACTTTTTGACATTATCCATGCATTCCTGATGGTCCAATTTTGAAATTCAATTTTTTGGATTCTAGGGATGCTTTAGGGTATATGGATGGTTTCCGCCTGTCCCTCACACCTCGCTTTACCATATTTCATAACCAAAGTGCAACAGAGAAAAAAGAAACAATAAGATATTCGAAAAACAAATGAAAACCCCACTCGAAAATTTTATGACTTCATTACCGCCGCTATAACCGTACGAAACGTGTTCCAAACAGGAATGTGATACTGTGCGGAGCCGGTTTCGCGGCGAAGGCGGCCGGTTTGTTGATTGTGAGGAGGAGGATGTCATCATTTTATTGGCTTAACCGACGGATTTACCTGACGGAAGCTGATATTTGGGAGTTGATTCCGCGAAACGAACCGTTTATTGGGCAGGTGTTGCTTCTGGTGGAAGGTCGGCTACTCCTGTCATCCGGTGCCTGAGGCATTTTATTTTGCGGTGTGTTAAGCTATCGAGACATTGGAGGCGAAAATTTTTTCATCACTGATATTACACTTGGTTGGCAGGTGTCTCAAACTATGATTGAGGGCGTTCTGCTGCTCTTGTTGGCCATTATAAACAATGTGGAGGCGCATGGAGTAAGAACAGTTTGATTTTTTGACGAATTTTCGACAAAAATATTATCCGTCTTACTGTAATTTCAATTTAAAAATTTTTAGCCCGCACCCAATGGAGTGTTGGGAGAACCGCAAATTTTCTGCGGCCCTGAGGGCATTCACGTCCTGGTTCGTACACAAGGCCCGTTCCGAGGTCGATTATTCGTCGCTGAAGAGGCCGATCGGCCCGAATGCATTCATTCTTACGTCGATTCGGAGAGCCCCGGCAATTCCGCCGAATTCCACTTGAAATTTGGCGCTTGCAACATGAGAAGGCAGAGAACGGTAGGAAATTCAAATTTTTGATTATTTTTCTTGAGTTCTGAAGATGAAAAAAGATTTTTTTGCCGTTTTTGGCAACGATGACTAAAAAAATTTCAAAAGAATCTAATTTTTAGTTGAGCCCTCGAGGAGTCTCATTTAGTTTCGTCTTGGTCACGTCGTTCCATTCAACGTTCTTAACCGGTGCTGATAGGGCGTTCAATGTCCGCTGCTTCTTTGTGGAGGCCATCAAAGGTGTGGAGTCGCAGTTGGAAGTGAAGTAAGCGATAAAATTGCTCGCAGTTCTAAAACAACTCAAAAATTTTCAAAGTGACTTTCAAAGGGTCGACGACGGTAGGGGGCAACACAAAATTGATAGGTACGGTGCGTAGGGCAGGTAGATTCCCAAGAAAGCTTGTAGGAAGTGCACACGAGGCCTGGCACAGCCGCTGATGGCCGGCAGACGCTCGGCGAAGGCTCGGCGGAGACTTGCAATATGTCCACTTTCAAGGCTCAGTTTTTCTTCAAATTTTGAACGCAAAATCTTCATAAGTCATGTATCAATTCCTGAAAATTTTCTCCCGCAATTTGAAGAAAGAGCCTCGCTATTCAACTATTTTTTCCGGACAAAAGATCATAGAAAATGAGGAGAGCGGTCAGAGAAAAAAGATTCCGTTACAAGTTCTTGAGTTCTCTCTTAAGCAAAGCAATTTTTATACAAAATGTATCGACAAAAAACTTCTTGTTTAGTCTGAAAATTCAAAAAATCATGACTGATTTTCTCCACACACTAACAACATAAAAATTTTTTAGTCAACTAGTCACCGAAGTGGTCCAACAAGAGTTCACTCTGCCCCAATGCAACTACCATCTTCGGCAATCGAGCAGCGATCGGTCGGCGCTTCGTTTCGCGAGCGTTGGGGATTCTGTAACGCATGTGTGGGAGTGCGACTCCTCCGCCGCTTGGCTCTACGGCCTTCTGATTCACAGTTGCTATGTGGATGATGGAAGAGGAAATAAGTTCGAATTGGTCGATCAGAGGGGGTAAAAAATAAGAAACTATATGGCTGGCACCTTGCAGGACATTTTTTAACCCAAAGTGTTGACCAATTTCAGGTGCGCAACCGACAAAGTTCTTCTCGGCGACATTGTCTACGAGGCCAATGGCGTAAATGCGTTTGTAAATTCGCATGTGTTCAAATACGCCGACCGAGTTCAGCTCTTCTTCACATGCACCGTGCAGCTCTGCTTCAAAGAGGATGGAGGTTGTGAGGGGATTACGGTAAGAAATCGGTCATTTTATACGATGAAACATGCATGAAAATGTTTCATTGTATAAAATGTCTTTTTTGGTATTGATATTTGTCATAGGAAGTTGATAAAACTTTTTAGTCATTGTGTATTGTAAAACTAGAAATTGACGACATTTTATACGATGAAACATGCATGAACATGTTTCATCGTATAAAATGTCCCTTTCGTCGTGAAAGAGGTTTAATGGAATTTTAAAGCTTTGAGAACTCTAATTCCAGCCGCCAAACTGTGGAGGGCCATCGCGCCCCAAATCTCCGGAGAAAAAGTTTGTTAATCACGCATCTGCCGAATCATCCGAACGTCCCGAGGTCGACCGGACCGCCGCCTTCAAGAGCGTTCAAGAACGTCAACGGGCCGCGCAGGCGCTCTTCAAGTCGATCCCACGAAGAGTTTTTGTTCCCCCTCCGCCACCAAAATTGACCCCGAGACTGAAGGATGACCCTGATACTAGCGTCTTCGAGTAGGTTCAAAAAAGTTCGCCCCAGACGCCTTTAGCTGGCTTATAACCGGACGAAATACGCTGGAAATTGATTTTCAGGAAACTGATCAAAGATGCGGCTGCTGTGGAATTGAATGAGACCATGTTCGAGCTGAATGAGACCATTGCCAAAGGCGGGCGGAGCAGATCAAGCAGAGATGCCTTGAACTTTATGGAAACGGATCTAAGCGCGGAATTAATGGTCATGCCTCTCGATGAGATCGATGGAGCTGGTATATCTTTCGCCGTTTTTGCTTTAGGAAAATTTTCGTTTGAAACGGTGACATTTTATATGATGAAACATGAATGAACATGTTTCATCATATAAATGGCATTCTTACATTGCCACTCGCCATCAAATGTTGGTAAACTTTTTTAGTCATCGTAATTGTAAATCCCGAAAAAGGAGACATTTTATACGATGAAACATGTGTCAGCATGTTTCATCGTATAAAATGGCAGCTTTTGCAATGACATTTATTAAAAGAAGTTGGTCCAAAGTTTTAGTCATAGTGAATTGTAAAACTTCAAAAAGCGAACATCTTATACGATGAAACATGCGAAAACATGTTTCATCGTATAAAATGCCCCTTTCTTCCTAAAATCCGGTTTACGCAAAACTGATCAATTTTCAGGCAAAGACAAGCCTCGGGATGTAATCTCAACCCTCCCGTACATCAGCCGCGCCAACAACGGGGTCTGCATTAGCCGAGTGGGAGTCTTCTCAATTGTCACGTTTTTGGTCGTGATCCTCTTCGGAACAGCTGTCGGCTCCATCTACTTGTACAACCGCAAAAAGAATTCCGAGCTAATTTCGCGAACAAGAAAGATTTATCTAACAGAGTAATCGATGATTTAATATTGTACTTGATAGGTCTAATGAATAAAGTAATATGGTTGTTAATTGGAAAAAGTATTAAAAATTGGGGCGAAACTAACTAAAGTAAAATCGATGTTTATTCCTCTGCATCGTCGTAGCAAATCGGATCATTGCAGTACGTTTGACAGTGCAGAAAAGTGCATTCCGTTATGTATCCCGGCTTTACGTCACATTTGTATTCGCAGTCCGAGTTTCGGATACAAACTCTGAAAGCGTCTGCAGTATGAGCGGTGACAAATTTCATGGATGAAACTTACCTGAGAAGCTGAAGAGAAGCGAAAACAAAAGCACGATCAGTTTCATGGTCGTTCCGAGGCGGCCATGCACATATGACCTTACATAAATCGGAAAGCATGGAGTTAATGGCGTGCATAATGACTGTGGGAAGGCTCCTTTTTGTTATACAGATTACGTTTGCAATTGTGAATGGGAAAAAAACAGGGGAAGGTCAAAGGCTGGGCATAAGTTTCGTGCATTCAAGTTTTGCTCTTAATCCAGTGAAAAGTTTTTTGTTTACTTTCACCAAAATCATCAGTATGTCGGAAGAAATAGTGAGCGCAATGTCACTGCACTACTCGCTGAAATGAAAAGCAATTTGATTTTGCAGCGGCACAATTCATTTTCTCCGCGGCGAAAATGATTTTCGATGCGACAGAGCGCTCACTTTTTTCCCGACAGACTGATAAAAACTATCCACAACAATTTGGGCAGTGATTTCCGGGTGGCCCCATTTAGATCATCTGAAAGAACGTTGAAAACGCTCTCTACTGATATATGTGTCGTATGGTAAAGCTTTATACAACGGTTTTTACAAAGCTTCGAACATGACCAACTTCGTTTTAAAAAATGACATTTGTGGGAAACTTTGCTTGGCAGATATAATGTGAGGAAAAACGCGCTTCGTGTAATAAAATTCGTCGGCAATGGGTTCGAGTTTCGTTGTTTATTAAACAGCTTCAAGTCAAGGATTGTGAGGGTTTATAGTCTTCAAGAAATTGTATCCGAAGATGGCAGGGATTTGAAATTTTGTTGGAAATGATTATGGCAGGAGTTGTTATGAGAAGCCGATGACATTATTCTTGTTGTAATAACTGCAAAAGTTGTTTGAGCATTCGTTGCAGAAGAGTTTTTCTAGAGGAACGAACTGCTGCCGGAGCAGCCGTGGTTGTTGTAGTTGTTGGTGTTGTGGTGGTAGTTGTGGTAGTTGTTGCAGAGGGAGTTGTGGTTGTAGTTGTGGTTGTAGTGGTCGTCGGAGTTGTCGTAGTAGTAGTAGTAGTAGTAGTAGTAGTAGTAGTAGTAGTAGTAGTAGTAGTAGTAGTAGTAGTTGTCGGCGTTGTGGTTGTTGCAGTTGTGGTCTCAGTAGTTGTTGTTTCCGTTGTAGTCGTTGTCGTCTCTGTAGTGGTGGTTGTCTCGGTAGTAGTCGTAGTTGTCTCCGTTGTTGTTTCAGTAGTTGCCGTTGTCGTACTTGGTATGTAGACTGATGAAGTTGACGTCGATTTTTTCGTAGTCGTAGAAGTAGACGTATTGCAACAAGTGTTGCAATTTACAATGCACACACAACAGTGGTATGGAGAACAGACATGGTAGTCGTTTCCGTGACAAGCACATCCCCTGGAAACATAGATTGTATATGCCCCTTTTGCAGCTACATAGTTTACTTTCTATTTTGCCAACATACGTTCTCAGACAATCCTCGTTACTGTTGCACGGCCCGCTGCAGCTATTCGTTTGCGATGCAACGCAAACAAAGACAATTGAGAATACGACGACAACTAACGACAACCTCGTCGTCATGGTAAGTCAGGACTTACTATAGTGAGTGTCGCCAGGGTTTTTTCGTTATATAATTGATGTTTTGGGTATTCCGGGAGATTTGAATATTGAGTAGTCTTATCACTAATACTTCCGGAATCTGCATGGAATCATAATATTTCAACTGTTGTTTTTTTTGCAAAACTGAGCGCTACGACTTTTCGGGTCAGCGACAGTTCGGGTCAACGATACTATGGATTGCGTCGGTTCGTCGTTGTATGCATGGGGGAGGCTAGGGGAAGACGTAGTTAGTAGAAATAAAAAGATCGATCCGGTCCCAGAATAGCTTATCACCTAATATTTTGAGGTATTTTACATGTACCGACATCAATAATGTCTAGAAAAAAGTTACGGATCTTCGTTTTTTGCCGCAAATTTTCGTCTTTTATATGTTACAGTAATTCAGGGAAAGGAAAACTAACGTTAGTAATAACTAAAGTTTGAAAAAGTGGACATATTGCAAGTCTTCGCCAAGTCTCCGCCGAGCCTTCGCTGAGCGTCCGCCAACCATCCAACGGCGTTGCCAGGCCTCATAGGCACTTCCTACGACCTTTTTTGGGCATTAACCCGCCCTATGCCCCGTATCGATTGATTTTGTGTTGACCCGAACTGCCTTCGTCCCGAAAAGTCGGGACGGGGCGGAGGTTGGCCCAATTATGCATGTGCAACCAATGTGGCGAAATTATTCGAAAAGCTAGCCAGTGAGTTGAAATGAGTGCAAAATTTCAAAAAGTTGGGTAAAAGATTGGAATGGGTGTCAAGAAATGATAAAACACATGGCTAACATTGTAAGCCAGACTGAAAACTGCATTTAAACGGATTTTTCAAATAGAGCTAACACAACTTGAACGCTGCTTTATTTAATGCTTTTTCAGTCAATTCACATCATTTATAGCACGTTTGACAAATGCAGGACAAGTACGGAGTGCACTGTAGGACGTCGCCTGGGGCGCAGAGACAGCCTCTGAAACGGACTGATGAAAAATGAAGTTTTAAAATTCCGATTGGTGTAAATCCTACTCCTATCCGGAGTTTATCAAGTATCAAGGGTGTCCCATAAGTCTTGCGTATTTTTGGGTCGTCGTTTTGTGCGAATTCCTGTGAGCTTTGAAACACATTACGAGATACGTTGAACACAGGGTTTTGAAGCTCAGAAATTGCGCTTTTAAACCGTGTATGACGAGGCTGCAAAAAACCTCCCTGCTACCCGCACTACCCCAATATTGTACTTGACAATAAAGAGATTAGTCTGGGGAAAAATGGTGATCGGTTCGACGCTTTTGTCACGCGAAGACATGGCTCCAGGCCCGGCTTTCCGAAGCCTTGCGGACCGGTCTCTGAGCTATCTTTAGCCCCGGGGTTCTTAACTATTCTTTCGAAACTTACTGAGCATAGCAATCGAACGCCGTGTAGCAGGAAGCATACGCGCAATCCTGCGCAATCACATCATTCCAGCCGAAAATAGCCAAAACCACACACAAGTGGAAAAACTTCATAATCCCGGTGTGACTTGCAGCCGACTGTCGCTTTATATCCTCCCCGGTTTGTCATGTTTTATGCGATTTATTTGCGAAATAATGAAATTGATTGTGGAACCCGGGTTGAATAAACAGTTTCACGGAAAGTGGAGCAATATTTGAATCATTAAACGCTTTTTATGGCTCCGCAAAATAGAAATGAGCCATCAGCCGAGGGATATTGCGGTCGCGTTCAGGGTGTGACACAGTAATGACGTCATAGAAGCATTGAAAGTGGGCAGGACAAATAAACATTTTTCAGTTTGAAGGTCATAAAGTTACGGAGAAAAAAGATGTCAGACAACGGCGAAACAGAGGGATGACATTTTCATAAAGTGCATGGTACCGTGCTCAAAAGACCTCATCTTGCACGCAGGGGCGTAGATGGCCAAGCGAGGCTTCGGTGGAGGCGCTGCGACGGAGGCAACGAAGCAAAACTAAGCGATTTTTTGAGCGGTAAAAGAGGCTTGCCTGTAAATTTACAAGTACTCCAAGAACGACGCTGAGATTTTCTTAAACTTTTGCACACATATCGGACATGGGCTAAATATCAATGTCTTAAAATATTGGCTGCCGCTTTTCAGGGACCGCCGAGATATTTAACGATCTTTATGGCCGAGAGAGCACGTGGAACACGGAGAGCGCGTCAGAGAAGAAAAACACTTTTTGCCAGTTTTGTTTTTTGTGTAAACATTTCCCTCCACGGTAGAAACACGCATGAAACTTTTCGTGCGGAAACTCAGCAAAAAGTATCAAATTTTTGCCAACTTTCGATCTAAAAATCTCGCTCATCTCTGCAAAGCGCGAGCTCGGAGTCTCGTATATGTCTTTGAAAAAATTTCCATATCTGCGGATTTGCTTTAGGTTTTTTTGATTCCAAACTATTATACACAAAATTCTAAACCTTATGAACCTAGATTTGCCACAACTATCTATACCGTTCACAAGATACGACTGATTTTCGGCATTTTTTGAGATCTTTTGTTCTTCACGACGAAGATGGCGAGATTTCCGTACTCCTGCCACATATTTGGTATTAAACACAATGGGGATGTCTGAGGATTCAGGTAAAAAAAGAATTTTAAAATTTGGCCCAAAATTAAAGAAGTTATAGCCAATTCAAATCGGGCCACCAAATTGGTACACCCTGTAATTTAAATTTGTGCCAGATTTTATCGAAATCGGAGCGTCGCAGTTGGAGCACTTCCCTTTTGAGTTGGGTACAACTTTTGGGTAGAGTACGGGAGAGCTACAATCGACACTACATTCCCAAGTTGTTTTGTTTTATAATCCTTGCAAATCCGCCAACAACAACGACCAATTTAAATATGCAAATCACTGTTTACAAAGCGGTATCAAAACTTGTTTTCAACATAACCAAATAAGACAACAACTACAAAGTAAAAACTGGTCAGTTAACTACTGGTATATAAAGTGTTCTGGTAGTATCATGATTTTACCAACCCTCATGTTCTGAAGAATGGACTTTTTGAGGTTTTTTGTCATCCTCGCTTTGTGTGTTGGCGTTACATTGCAACAATGTAGCGGGCTGGCTTGTTCAACAAATGCTGATTGTGCTCAGGAGTAAGCGACTTTTTTTGCGATATCTTGGTAAAACTTGGCACACATTTGTTATCCATTACTTGTTTCTGAGAAAGATATGACACTCCTAGCTTGCACTTTGCAGAAACGACCGAGATTTTTAGGCTAACAGTTGGGAAATGTGCCGATTTTTGGCGAGTTTCGGCACGAAAAAGTCCATGGATTTTTCTATCGTAATGTATTCATAAAAACATGTTTTTTCCCGACGAAACCGGCCAAGACCAAAGAGAGTTTTTCAAAGTGACATCTCTCCGCGTTTTGCGTACTCTCTCGGCCGCAAAGATCGTTGAATGCTTTGGCTGGGCCTGTAAAATGCGAGCCAACATTTTCAGGAATTGATATGTTGACTATGCCCGACGGTATGAAAATTTTAAAGAAAATCTGAGCGTCGCACTTGGGATCCATCCCTTGTTTATACATATATCTAATTAAAATCGCATTTCAGAGGGTGCACCTGCCACGGCACCGACACAATTCAATGCACTGCTTTCCGTTTGTGCATGTGCTACAGATGTGGGAAGTGATTTGTTCCAAATGACAGACTAATAAACTGTGACACACAATGAAAGAATTCACAATTTTTTTGCAAATAACAAACCGTCGATCCATAGTATCGTTGACTCGAACTGTCGCCGACCCGGAAAGTCATAGCGCCAGTATAATCATGTCTTATTACTTTTCTATCGTCATTTTTCACGTGTTTTTTGATGCGTTTTATTATAGATAAGACCCTTCAAAAATTCCCAAAAGAATTTCATTAGACAACGCTTCCGACAATCGGTTTATACACTGCTCGACAAAATTATAAATGCACCTTTAAAATCGCTGTAGCTTTTGTGGTTGTCAAAAAAACTGTGCCATATTTGGCTCCAATATGTATTAGTGTACTATAAATCTTGTACCAAGACAGGTCCTCCAACATTACGGCACGAGAAGTAACGCGGTTCTCTTCTGATGTAATGACGGTAATATGTGCTATGTGTGAAAGCGTCGAGGACATCGTCTGACCATGCAATCTCGAAGGAATTCGGTACTGCAACGATGATAAACCGACCCTTGACTACTCAAACTGTTTTGTCAAAGTAACCTTGGCCAATTTTGGTCGCGCGCTAACCGAACCTAGGCCAGCTTGGGGCACGATTTCATATGGCGTCCAGTGATGACATCGCTGTGTCTTAGGGCCCTCAGCAGAGCTATGCTGCAACAATTGAGACCTGTTTCCTGCTCTATATGGGACCCAGAGATGGTGGAGATGGAAGTTCGGCGGAATTCTTTGCCTTGACTCTGCCGCGGTGGTAAACCTTTTTTGCCAGAACGTTTAGATGTGTTGAAGACTTCTGAGTGAGTTCAGTAGTTCTTCACAACTCCGGCTGAATGGCCTGCCTGCGCCGAAATCTGCGAGACTTAAGGTCCTTGCCGTTTCAGAGCCGTAATTCCGCCCTTCACAAATTTTACCACCGTTTTTTCCTCGTAGCATGACAGAAGGACCCCTAAGAATACCACCAAGCCCAATAAATTACTTTGCTTCAGCACCAGCGGCAAGAAAATTGCAAAACATTGCGCGAATTTATAATTTTGTCGCAAGGAAAATCACCAAACTTCGGTTTTTTCAACTTTTTTCCAAATTGTGGAAACTTTCCAAAATAATTTTTTGGTACAAGATTTATAGTACACTAACACATATTGGAGCCAAATATGGCACAGTTTTATTGACAACCACAAAAGTTACAGCGATTTTAAAGGTGCATTTATAATTTTGGCGAGCAGTGTATGTTGTCATCGTAAACAAGATGCACTTTTTTGGTTTGTGACCCCATTGCCTGCGGCGTAATCCTTTTATCAGCTGCAAAGTTTGGGGAACTCCAGAAGCGGGAAAAAACAAAAGAGCCGGTGTTCTCGCCAGATTATTCAATTGGCTAAACGGAAGAGAAAAAACTATTGTTCAGACTTGTATAACACTACATTTACAGGCGTTTTGAGAGGTATTTATTGCTACTTTTCTCTCTGTTTTTTTGCATTTCGATTTTTTCCAAAAACGGCTATGAGAGTTTCCGGAGGGATCCTTAATCTGTTTGCTACAATTTTTATTCTGATACTAGCGTTGATGACGACGGAGGCGTCGCAAACCTGCAAAAATCATCGAGAATGCTTCGATTTCTGCGGCCACAAGTTCGCCAAGTGTATTAATCTGCGGTGTAAATGTTGATTGAATGGAATGAAATTTTGTGTGTCAATAAAAATGTCATTTCCAACTCCATTGAGCCATTAGATTCAGGCAGTTCGGGTCAATACAAAATAGATCGATATGTGTTGTAGAGCATGTGGAGACCGAAAGAAAGGTTATGGAAAATGCCTATGAGGCCTGGCAACTCCGTTGGATGCTCGGCGGGACTTGGCGAAGGCTCGGCGGAGGCTCGGCAGAGACTTGGCGGAGACTTGGCGAAGGCTTACAATATGTCCGGGTTCTCTAATTTCAGCTATTACTAACGTTAGTTTTCTTTTCCCAGAGCTATTGTAATATCGAAACGACCAAATACTTGTTGCAAAAGACGAAGAATCGCAACATTTCTCTAAATATTATTAATCTGAGTACATGTAAAACACCTCAAAAAATAGGTGATAAGCTATCCTAGGACCTGATCAATAGTATTTTTATTTCTACTAACAAAGCCTTCCCCTAGCCTCTCCCATTCATAAAACGACGTAACGGTCAGTTCTGACATTTGTGGAGCCCTTATATACAAGTTCCATACTCCGCGGTGTATATGTATTATGTAGGGGTTTTGGGTCATCACTTCCTTTTGTCTGTTATTGCATCCTCTTTTGCTGACTGTTCGTTCTCCGTCTCTTCCGGAATGTTTAACAAAGGCCGGGCCCTCTAACTCATATGATTCATTGGGAACCCATAATTCTTTTCTTATATTTTAATCCACTCAGCTCTAGTTTTGAATAAAAGGTAATGTCAGCTAAACTCCTTCTTTTGCTTTGTCTTGCCGGCCTTTTTCTGCTCTCGACACCTGTTTGTGTGACGGACTGGGAATGCACGAAATATTGCGGACGGCTGGGAATGTGTTGGTGGACTTGGTTCTGCATCTGCTCGATTCAATACAGCGCGGAATTCGTAAGTAAACTGGCGTTGAATTTGCAAGCAGGACCTCGGAGAGCAAGTTATGGTAGTAGAAGCAATTTTAGAGGAGTAAAAACTTACGAATCACGGAGCTTTGGCTCTTGGGGATTGATTATTTCAATCAATTGCTAGCTAAAAGTTTCGAATATGCCATGTAAAGTGGTAGTCTTGTTTTGCAGCAAGTTTTAGCAAAGTCAAATCCGTAACTTTTATTGCAATATTATTGTTACGAGTATACGCAAAATTACCTCAAAATGGATGATAAACTATCCTACGGCCTGATAAATCTTGTTATTTCAAGATTAACTGAGCCTTATCCTTTCCTAGCCTTATGCAGCGACAAATCGACTGCCGTTGGCCCAAAAATTCGTATCCCCAAATAAAAATTGCGTACTTTCAGGAGGAACTGGTGGAAAAAGAAAGACGTATAGAGGAGCCATTAGAGTAGAACTACACTCTTCAACCCCCAAATCTTTGTTTTTCCTTATCCATACGCTTTTTTACTCCAAATGTTTTTTTGATGACATAAATTTTTTTTAGAAATCCTTGTAAATCAACAAAAATCATCTATCACAATATCACATGTATCAAAAAAAAGCGGAATTTTAACTCGATTTCTGGGAAAATACCGGAGCGAATTCGTGTATAAATAATGAATTTCCCCTTACTTTGTCTGATTTCCCAAATGAAATCATTTTTTCGAATGTCTCCCTTACTTCTCATCGTTTTTCTGGGCGTCGTTTCGACCGTATACGGTCAAAGCAGTCGGATTCCATTCGTTCGATTTGCTTCGACAACGCCGAATAATGTTGTGGAGAGAAAGGTTGAGATCGAAAATGGCACGGAGGCTCAATCCTTGGCGCCTGATTTGGGAATGGAGGTGAATCTGAATGACTTCGGCGGGAATTACACAACCGACATGCCGCTGGAGATGCTGCTTTTGAGAGCCGAGATGGAGAATCGTAAGCCAAATTTTAGAGTTTTTCGTATAGTAATGCGGGTTCAGTTTTGATGAAACGTGGCACAAATTTAAAACAATCTTTTCTAGCACAGCTGCGAGTCTCTTGGCTCGCTCTTTGCAGAAAAAACCAAGATTTTCAGTCCAGACGTTCGTCCAAATTTGACTATTTTGTGGCGAGTTTATCCATGAAAAGTTGCAGCCTAATTTTTGACAAAGAGAACAACATTTCCAGAAAAAGAATCTTTTCGCGCGCACAGGACAAAAAATACGCAAAAAGGCATTTTTTCTCTATCCGCTCTCCACATTACGTGTATTCTCTTCTCGGCAAAAGACGTTGAACATCTCGGCCCTCCATGCAAATCGCAATCTAAAATTTTAGCGCGTTACTGTCGCTAAAATTTTAGATTAGGCCGAGGGTGTGCGGAAAACTCGAAGAAAACCTGAGCCCGCATTTACAGAGACGGACCCGATCCAGTGGGCAAAAAACGTGCCATTTTGCACCTGGGAGGTAATAAAAATGTGGCAAAATGCTTCCCTCTCCAAGTGAAAAAACTTCGTTTTGAAGGGTGCGCTTTTGAATTCGGAGTTTTTTCGCTTGGAGAGGGAGGTATTTTGCCACATTTTTATGCTTCCCGGATGCAAAATTGGTACGTTTTTCGCCACTGGACCAGGTCCGCCACTGTAGGAAACCTTCGGAAATCAAAAAATTTTAGCCCGCTTTGAAGAAACCATCAATTTTCAGGAAACGCAGGGCCAATGTATTGGCCCTTCGAATCCTTCTGTTTGTTCGATTCGCAATGTAATACCCATTGTGGTTCACATCAAACTGTCTGTGAAGGAAGTCTGAATTCGACTTGTTTGGAATCCACCTGTTATCGAGGCACTTGTTTCTATTGCTGTGAAAAGGAGCATGGAGAATGCAAATATCCGATTCCAGGGATCGAAAGGCATCATCAGCGTCGTGGATAACATGGGAAATCAACGTTACGACATTGTACTATGCAATAAAGTGTAATAAACTTGAAATTGTTAATTTTGCGAGGGGAAAAATGGGTTGAAATTTCAAAAACTGTGTTTTAAGACCGCCAGAAAGTCTGTTCTTTGGGAATGACTTTTTTTTGCTAAAAGGCCCCGGCGATCAGCGCCACGTCTATACAGGGTGCGGCAAAAAAATGGAAACTTTTTTCATGGGGTCCTGACGCAAAAATCTTTAAGTGCAGCAAAATTATTTTCATAGCGTTAAATTCTACGTAGCTTTCTCTCCTAGACCTTATAATTTCATGTCCATATCGGTTTATTAACATTCTTTTTTTGAATGACAAACAGAGGGACCTCGATTTCGGACCTGTTTTTTCACCTGTGCGAACTGTTAATTTGCCCGGCATAGAAAGCACGTTGTGTCCAAAGTAATCACACAATGCAGGGAGCTTTTTGACAATTTTAAGCGTTCAGTAAGCGAAAGAAAACGCACCGCCAACACTTCTGCCAGCCGCGGAGTCATCAATAGCGAAATCCGTCAATTTCGAGAAAAAATTGCCCATGAGACCGGCATCAGCGACCGACCAGTCGGCCAAATAGCTAAAAATCAACTCAAAGTCTCCCCACGCAAGGTCTGAAATGCCCAACTCCTAATCGGCAAGATCAAGCCCGTACGCCTGAAAAAATGCCGAAAATTCCGACGTCGGGCCGCAGGTCCGCGATTGGAGCGCATTCCCTCCGCGGTGCAATCTTTGGCGGGTGCACAACCAACAGAACGTCATAGTCCAATCCGATGAGGCCCCCTGCACGTCGGCTAACGACGAACACCGTCAAAATAAGGGCCGTCATCGCCTAAGGCGGAATTTGTGCCAGCGGCAAGAATTCCGAGATTTTTGTGGATCAAGAGGGCAAAATTCCAGCGCCACGTTAACCTCGATTTCCTCATGCTTCTGTTGGCTCAGTAGAACCATGGCAGCCTAAATTTGGCGTTCCAACAAGACTCAGCGCCGACTCACAGGGCAACAGCGAGTCAAGACCGATTTTGAGACCGATTTTCCCAATTTCACCCCGTCTGCGAAAAGAGCGCCTGCTCGCCGGGTATATTTCCAATGGACTGTAATTTTTTTTCAATTGGAGGCCAGCATCTGTACTACACGCCACAAAAGTTTGGAGTCGCAAAGTAATCGCTGCGTCAAGAACGGGACCGATTTCCCCGAAAAAAGCCGCGGCCAAAAGGCCAAAATTTTAAGTCACGTTTGGAGCTCTATATCGCCACCAAAAGCAGCCACGGTAAAACGGGTTGAATATGTTATAAACAATGCTCTATGTTTTTGAAGATGACCGTCACTTTTGCGGAATTTGGATTGCTAGGAAAAATATAGCTATAAAAATAAGTTTCCATTTTTTTGCCGCACCCTGTATATTCGACCTAGAAAGTTTCCTTGGCTTATAATTTGGCAAATAGTGGATCAAAGTTTAAAAAAATTATATTTTTAAGGCCCTCGAGAACTAAATTTAAAAACATTTGGCTTTTTTCAAATTAAAGGCCCCGGCAATCTGTAAACATCACGTTTATAGATTTGATTTACATCGAAATCAAGAAAATTTCGAGTTTTCGAAATAAAACATGGAGATTTAGCGAATTTAGTCGAAAAATCTTGATCTCAAAGAAACCCTGAGGGGATATTGCGATTGGAATTACATATCAAACAAATTGAAACCCTAGAGACCTTAGAAATAGAGTTTTTATAACTTTTTGTCCAGTTTTTTTCCAAGTTTTATGATCTTTCTTCAAATGATCTCTTGTGGAAAATACTGGACCAAAACTTGTAAAAACTCTATCTCTAAGGTCTCTAGGGTTTCAATTTGTATGATATGTAATTCCAATCGCAATATCCCCTCGGGGTTTCCTTGAGATCAAGATTTTTCCACCAAACTCGCAAAATTGCCATTTTTTATTTCGAAAACTCTCAATTTTCTTGATTTCGATGTAAATCATATCCATAAAAGTGATGTTTACATATTGCCGGAGGGCCTTTAATTGATAAAAAGCCAAATGCCATTAAATTTAGTTCTTGAGGGCCTCAAAAACATAACTTTTTTAAACTTTGATCCACTTTTTCCTGAACTACAAGCCAAAGAAACTTTTTAGGTCCGGCTGGTTCATTCTGTCCCTTTCTAACCCTACCTTCCTTTCAAAAACCTTACAAATCACCGTTTTATTTACAAATCTACTCGTTTTCAATCTCACTCATCCAAAAATAATCAAAATATAGCTTATTTGATATGTATATACACATATAATGTTAAAAATATTTTTCAAATTTTACATTCCAGCCACACAAAAGCCATCTCATTCTCTGTTTCTTCGCTGATTTGGGGCGTATCGCGCAGCTAGCATTGACACGCCAAGCGCTGCAGCGCCAGCAAACAAGGCGCCCCAGCTAAAATCACTGCTTCTTTCCTGTTGCCCTTGGGAAAAATTGGGTGCCCATGAGGAAAAAATGGATTGTTCTGATCGGATTTGCGACTCCCAGCCATCGGCGGCCAAATTGTAGATTCTCATCATGTTTGTGGCATCTTCCACTAGTCTGTCGCAGCCGGGTTCGTACTAAAAAATTTTGGTAAGGTGAAATTTTTGTGGATTTTTTTTGGGGCAAAAATGAAATTTTGAAGAGAAAAATTTGATAAAAAATCTAAATTTTGGAATTTTTTGGCCAAAAATTTTTGATGTTCTTTGCAAACTCGAAATTTTTTGAAAAATTGGAACTGGGGCGATTGGGGAAACCGAAAAGTATTATTTTTCTTCGATGTAAGTATCAAAATTAGGATAATCGAGGGTGCTGATTTCGAAAATGACATTCATTTTTTTAACTTTTTCCTAAAGTAGTACTGTAAAATGGCAAATTTTTTGATTTTTTTTCATAAATACTCGATTTGGGGTTTTCGATGGTGCTGCTTTCAAATCAGAAAAAATTAATAAGATTTTCGAAATCAGCAAGGTCGAAACCCCCCAAATCGAGTATTTGTGAAAAAATTCAAAAAATTACTACTTTACCGTACTACTTAAGGAAAAAGTAAAAAAATGAATGTCATTTTCAAAATCAGCACCATCGATTATCCTAATTCGACACTTGCATCGAAGAAAAATAATACTTTTCGGTTCCCCAATCGTCCCAGTTCCAACTTTTCAAAATATTTCTAGTTTGCAAAGAACATCAAAATTTTTTGGCCAAAAAATTCCAAAATTTAGATTTTTTATCAAATTTTTTTCTTCAAAATATCAGTTTTGCCCAAAAAATCCACAAAAACTTCGCCTTACCGTGACTCCCAAGATCTCTCGAGCCATTCGTTGTATTGTCGCATCGTTATTCAACATTGACCCAGCTGGGTAAAGCAGGTTGATTTTCGGGTATTTTCTCAAATCTCTGATTCTCGACTCCGACACAGACACAATGCCAAGGTCTTCCAGAGTCTGCAGGACTTCTTGTCCAACCACCAGATGGTTTTTGAGGTGCTGAGCGATCAAATCGGCGGCTTGCGGCGGGTTCAGACCTAAAACAATATAATTTTAATCGAAAATGTCAAAATTTTATCGGAAAATGCGATAAAGCGTTAATAAAAATTGCTAATTCAAGGGTTTCTTACCATTTTTCACTTTTCTCATGATTCTATCGTCCTCGAATGACTGAACTTCGAAGATATTTTCCTCTGGACGGATGTAAATATCATGCACCAGTTTCAAATTCTCATCAACCATGACGACTCTGGCGATCGCCGTGCTTCGTCCCTGATATCCCACACGAATATAATGGGCGTTAAAGGCTATTGGCTTCATCTGGAAAAATTTTTATATTATACATGATGACTTGGTGGAGAAGGTCGATTTCAGGTATTGAAACAAGTCCAGATCAACAGAATTTTACTAACAAACACAGAAAAAAGTCCAATAAATGTAATGGGAATCAGATTTAACTGTTTGGACAACCAACTTTTACAATATTTTATGAAATTTGAATTTTATCAATGAACAACAACAAAATTGATAAAAATAACAACTGTAGGTTAACAAGGCCCTTAAAAAGCATTAAATCGTGCCCTCTACTTCTTCATTTGTTTTATGTCCGCGTCCCACTTCTTTTTATGCAGTTGGTATATCCTAAAAACACAAAAATTTTTATATTACTCATGACAAAAAAAGCAAAAAAAAAAATTGATTTTCAAATCGAAAGTCAAGTAAACTACCCACCGTAATGCTGTTCTAGCGTCAATCACAGAATCGTGCTCTCCTTCTTGAATCTTAATGTTCAACAATTTCTCCGCCAAAACTTTTAGCGAGGGTTTACCGGTGTAGTTTATCATCTTTCTCAACGGTTTCCAAGTAGACGAATCACGTGTTAATCGCATGGGATGTGACAAATTCATCACTCGGAAGTCATTGCACAATCCATGACCCACAACAGTCTTGTTGGTCAGCAACTTATTCACTTCTTGTTGCACTTGATTGAATGGAAGGCCTGGAATTCAAAAGCGGTTATTTTCATCAAACCTTCCGTATAATTGATGATATAGCTGGTTAAATAAGCTGATAACAACCTAAAAACAGAACAATAATTGAAAAAACTTGCCATTTACGAGATGTCCGGGACGAATTCCACTAACATGTGTTCGATAATCGGTAACTTCCTCGCGTGGTTTCACATATTTGTCATAGACCACTTTACCCTCCGAATTGACTATCGACACCCTTGCAAGATGATCGATGTTGCCATTAAAACCAACTCCAACATATTCGCAATCAATCGCCAAGACATCAGTTATCGCATTGGCATCTCCACTAAAATATAAAACAATGTAAATTTAATGTGAAACCATCGACAATCCAACAAAGGAAGATCTCAACAGCAAGCGGAAGACTTAATATCGCTTATACTAAAGTATCGCCACTTCAAGTTATACCTAAATTAGCAAAAAATACAAAAATAAAAGATTACCCCTTCAACGACTGGACGGCTTGGGAATGGGCTTCTTTGAATCGATTCACCTTATGAGCCACCTTCTTCTCCTTCTTTATAGTCTTGAATTGGATCTTCCCCGTCTTCTTCTCATTTTTCAGCTCCTAAAAAGAGTAAAAACCCTAACATAATATTGGTTTACCTTTTTCAACGACTCCCAATTAGAACCAGCCGTGGAAGCGGAAGGTTTTGAGCTCATTTGTTTGGCTAGCGACCCGTGATAATGTAAACGTAATCGCAAAACGAGATTACTCGCAAAATTTCGCAAAAACTAGAATAAAACGGAATGCCAAGTAAAATCTTTCGTTGTGAGACGTACTAAATATGGTGATGAATAAAAAAATCAAGATTTTTTGAGAAATTTTTCGCATTTTTAGGTTGCTTTGAGAAATTTTGCATGAGAAATACACCGACCTTGAGTTCAGAGGATGAATTTACCATATTTTTATCATTTTTTGCCTTCCAATTTCCTCGAAGCGGGCGTGAGCCAACCACAGCATCATGGGAGATGAATACGAAGCTCTTGGCTCTTTTACAGGTAACCTTCAACTTCTTTGATTATCTTATTCTGTTTTTAGACGATCCATTGCCTCCACCGGCACCTGAGAAGAACCCTCCGAAAGGGCCGCCTGGAAAGGGTGAAACCGTCCTGAACAGTCCACGAGAACGGGTTGAAACTGATCTCACCCACTCTCCGAATGGCTATGAGAATGTGGGAGAGGACTTCTACGAAAATTCGCTTCGATCGCCGGAGGATAAGAGCATAATATCCGTGAAGACTCCGAAGAGTGATGTAGGTGTCTAAAGTAATATAATTTTGGATAAAACAATGCTTTTTTTCGGTTTTTAACGATTTTTTGTTTAGAACCGTCTTTACGTGGCGCTGTTCAACCGTTACACATGTTCGGCGAAGGCTATGGTCGGTCTTATCGTCGGAATCGGGGTTTTGCTCAGTTTGACAAGTGCAAGTTTCCTGTTCCTCGACTACTCAACACTCCTCCCAGATGACATTGTGTATGATCTTGAGTACGATATTTGACGGCTGTTTAGAATAAATAAACAGGTATTTGACTTTTATTTTGATTATTTTTTGTTTAGATCACCTAGTATAATATAATATCCGATTTTTGTTCGAAGACTCTTGAAGTGAAGTCTACGATTCTTTCCGAAAGGAAATACAAGAAAATGCCCTCCAAAAAGCATAAGATTCCGGTTCTTCCTCGTTCCTTCACCGAAACGCCGAATGTTTTTTTCAATGCAAACATCTTATCCATTGCGTAATTCGCACGCCAAGTGCCTATACACTTTGCTGTTTTTTTGTACATTGAATCTTTGAGTTCGAGTTTTTATGAGTAATTCTTTATTTGCGGAAGGTTTTTTAAAAAAATTAAGGGGAATTTTGGGGTAATTTATATTACTTTAGATGAGTCATCAAAAGTAAGCGAAAATTTTCGGTGGATTAACTTAATTTCAGGCGTTTTATAGTAAGCATACATAATATACGACTAGCTGAGCACGATAAAACATATTTGTGATTTATTTTCTTTTTTGAAAATTTAAAAAAATAATTTTTTCCGGAACCATTGGCAAGGTTAATATCTCGAAGGACGATGGTCCGATTTTCTTGAAATTTCGCTTCAATAATCTTCAAGCCCCACAAATCAACCGTCGAAAATTTTAGCTTGCAATTTGCCGGCGTCGCGGAGATTTTCAACTTTTGACGAGAGACTATGAAAAATGAGGAGAGACGGTCAGAGAAAGTCTTTTTTTGGCGATATCTTTGCGAATTTCGCTCGGGAAGGCTTGATTTTTTATAGAAGTGTTGTACATTACACTTCTAAAAAACTGTTAATTTTTCAAATTGAAAATCGCCGAATTTTTTTTAATTTTTGAAATTTTCGGGCAAAAAATCTCGATGGATTTTGCAAAATGTGAAGTAAAAATCTGGAATATTTATTTTAAAATTGTAATCTGGATTCTTGCCAAGTTTCACTTATTAATTTTTCAAATTAAAAAATCATTTTTTTGATGACTAATCGCCTAAAAAACATCTAAATCTCCAGTTAAAACATAAAAAAGTCTCTGCCAAGTTCATAGGTCAGGCCAACTTTTCATTTTTTTTATTTCACCCCCATCCATCACCCAAAAGAACTGAGGAAAATCAAAATTCACGTACTTAAGTTTAATCACCCGTCTGTCATAAGGGCCGGGGTCAGTGGTTCGCGCTGGCACCATTGGCCAATATAAATGGAGCCGCTCTCCGATTTGCAATATGCTTTTTTTCGGATTGAATGGATGGGAGAAAAGGGCATCTTCGGATTAAAAAAGTGGTCGAGAGCTCGTCTGATCCTTTTTTTTTTTTTTGTTATCAGCGGGCTCTTTTTTGATTCGAAAATTTGGATTTCGCCTGAGGTGGTTTTTGAGAAAAGATGGGAATCTGGTTTTGAGGGATGGGGTTTGCAAATGGACGAATTTTTGAAAATTAAAAAAAAAAAATTAGATATAATTAAAAAAAAATTTTTTTTTTGTAAACCTCAGATTTTGAGGGAAATTGGCCAAAAAATTTATTGTCGAATTTTCTAAAAATCAGATTTTTCGCAAGCATTTTGCAGAAATGATTTTGGCGCTACGACTTTATCTTTGGAAAAATATTTTTAAAAAATTTTTTGCACGAGAGCCGGGATTCGGAGCCGGAGCCCTTTTCAAATTTTTGCAGCTCCGGCCGGAGCTGCAAATTTGGCCTCGGCTCCGTCTTTGGGAGCTAAGAGCCGGAGCCGAAGCCCAAATTTTGACCGCGGCAATCTCTGGTAGTAGCTGACAAGGGAAGCACTCCAAGTGCGACGCTCAGATTTTGATGAAACTCGGCACAAATTTAGAATAATTTTTTATAAGATGTATGCGAGAATTCTAGTTCGCGCTTTACAGAAACAACCGACATGTTTAGATTAAAAGTCGGCCAAAATTTAGGACTTTTTGCCGAATTTCGGCTCGAAAAGTTTCATGCCTATTTCAACCGTAAAGGATAATGTTTCTACAAAAAATCAAAATTTTCCGCACGAAACTGCCAAGTTATGGCCAAAAAGCGTTTTTCTCTCTGACCGCTCTCCACGTTTAGCGTGCTCTCTCGGCGGCAAAAATCGTTCGATATCTCGGCGGCGCCCACAAAGCGCGAGCTAAAACTTTCAGGAATTGATATTTAGTCCATACCCGATGTGTGTGCAAAATTTAAAGAAAATCTGAGCGTCGCACTTGGAGTACTTCCCTTGTGAAATTAGAAAAAGTGGACATATTGCAAGTCTTTGCCAGGCCTCCGCAGACCATCCAACAGCTTTGCCAGGCCTCGTAGGTATTTACTACAAGCTTTTTTGGGTATCCACTTGCCCTACGCCCCGCACGTCAAGAAATTGCGGGCATTGCAAAGGTTCTCACAGCGAAAAAAAATTCATAAAATCTGTCATCCAAATTGCGCATAACAGCAATGTTTAACCTAATTTTTTTTATGGGAACTCTAGAGACTACTACTACTCGTATACAACTGTTTTTTGTACCGCTGGTACATTCTAAATGGGCGTCATCGTGACGCATTTTCTGAACATGGTTCGAGCTAGGCTAAAAATAGTGCAAATTTCAAGGCCGAATATCAAAAAAACTGTCCCATCAAGCGGGACGAGACCGGTGTAGATACTTGAAGAACAGTTTAAGGATTTTTTTGACGTGGAGTCTATACCTCCTTCCAGCGCTCTCTGAATCGGTATCGTCGATACAAACTTTTATTTAGACGTTGTATTCTTTGCCTTGGAAGACTGTCAAAATACTATGATTATGGGTATATTTTGGTTCTATTAGCTTAAGCAACTCTCGAGCTTTCTATTGGTATCAATATCTTGTGATTTACTATTAATCTTTATGTCAAAATCTTGCAAACCATTTGGACAAAAACGGATTTGCACCGGGCAGAATGCCAAAAAAAATACTAGGCTTTTTCATTGGGCGCCCGTTTTTCTTTTATTTTTTCTTGACGTGCCCCGCAAGTTCCCGGAGGGTTACGAAAAAAACACAAAAAAAAATATTTTTTGTATTTTTAAACAAAATTTTCAACTAGATGTTTGTTTCAAAGTTAAGGTTCAGTGCAAAAAAAAAGAAAAAAAAAATTTTGCCTGTGCCGCTCTCCGCACGTCAAGAAAAAATAAAAGAAAAACGGGCGCCCAATGAAAAAGCCTAGTATTTTTTTTGGCATTCTGCCCGGTGCAAATCCGTTTTTGTCCAAATGGTTTGCAAGATTTTGACATAAAGATTAATAGTAAATCACAAGATATTGATACCAATAGAAAGCTCGAGAGTTGCTTAAGCTAATAGAACCAAAATATACCCATAATCATAGTATTTTGACAGTCTTCCAAGGCGAAGAAAACAACGTCTAAATAAAATTTTGTATCGACGATACCGAGTCAGAGAGAACTGGAAGGGGGTATAGGCTCCACGTCAAAAAAATCCTTAAACTATTCTTCGAGTATCTACATCGGTCTCGTCCCGCTTGATGGGACAGTTTTTTTGATATTCGGCCTTGAAATTTGCACTATTTTTAGCCTAGCTCGAACCGTGTTCAAAAAATGCGTCACGATGACACCCATTCAGAATGTGCCAGTGGTATAAGAAACAGTTGTATACGACTAGTAGTACTCCCTAGAGTTCCCATAAAAAAAAAAATAGGTTAAACATTGTTGTTATGTGCGATTTGGATGACATATTTTATGAATTTTTTTTCGCTGTGAGAACCTTTGCAATGCCCGGAATTTCTTGACGTGCCCCGTACCGATCGATTTTGTGTTGACCCTAACCGTCGTCGACCCGAAAAGTCGGATGATTTTTAGGTCGAAATTTGACAAAATTTTTTTTTTTTTGAATTTTTTTTTTGTCCAAAAAATATTGAATCTGCATCCAATTTTTCGGGCAGAATGGTCAAATTCGCATCTTGACCGGTCAGGTCGGGCAAATTGGCCAACTTGACGAATAATCGTCCCCGATTTTTTTTTTAAATTATTCTTTTTTAGCCCTTCTTGGGTTTCTAAACCTATTTTCCCGCCAAAAAATGCTTCGGACCATCCGACATTCCAGTTTCTGGCTGGTTATCCTTCTCATTTCCTGCTCAACCCTTGCCAAACTTGGTAAGCACAATTTGAATTTTTAACCCCAAAAAAATCCGGTTCAGCGCCCATAAATCCGAAAGAGAAGGCGCGAAGACTGCAGACGGAGGACCCGGATGACTTGGTGCTGCTGTTTATGGGCGACACACAGTACCATTTCCCATGCACACCGTCGAACAGGGAGTGTAAGGAGCACAGTGAGGAGTTCCGGGAGAAAAATGATCTCAACATGGTGGGTTTCGGCGAGAAATTGATGATTTTTCGAAAATTTCCAGAAAATGTGTCACGATGACATCCATTTAAAATGTGTCAGTGGTATAAAAAACAGCAGTATATGGCTGGGAGTACTGTCCAGGGTGTTCAAAAAAATTTGAGTTCAAAAATTTTGCGTTGCGCAGTTTTGGATGACGGATTTTCTGGATTTTTGCCGCGGGCGAGAAGCTCTGAGTTTCCCGAAATTTTTGGACATGCTTTAGAGAGTACGCCTAGTCAGATTCAACCGTTGTTTATATCACTGGCACATTTTAAATGGGTGTCATCGTGACGTATTTTCTGGACACATAATGATTTATAAGTCCCAAGCCCTAAAGTCATCAAAAAAAAAAAAATGAAAAAAACCGATTTTTTTTTGCAGAATTGCCTCCGAAAGGACCCCAACGGCTTGGCCGCGATTCAAGTCCAAACCATTCAGGACGAATGCGCCATAATGGAGAGCCGCTTCTCCAACGAGGTGCAACGCAAGGCCCTCTTTGATCTGCATCGAAGGCTGACGAACAAGCCCGTGGGCCTTATCCTGAATGGAGATTTGACCAATTTCGGGCATTCGCATCAACTCGACCTCTTCAAGACCGAGTGGCTCACCATGCCGTTCCCAATCTTTGCGGGCTTGGGGAATCACGACTATCAGAATAATGTGGACGACTGTGTGGCCAATCAGTGCGTGAACAACATGCTTTCGTGGTGAGTTGGAAGCTCTACGGTGGCGGACCTGATCCAATGGTAAAAAACGTACCATTTTGCATCCAGGAAGCAGAAAAAATGTGGCAAAATACCTCCCTCTCCAAGTGAGAAACTCCGATTTCAAAAGCGCGCCCGCTGTTTTTTGTGAGGGAGCCTTCAAAACAGAGTTTTTTTAGTTGAAGAGGAGGTATTTTGCCACATTTTTGATGCTTCCCGGATGCAAAATGGAACGTTTTTTGCCACTGGATCAGGTCCGTCACTGTAGTTGAACCAAATTGCCGGTCATATAGGGCATCTTGGCTGGTCAGATTAGCCTTCTTGGCTGGTGAGATTGGTCATATACTGGTCAGGTTGGGCGGATTTGTCATTTTGTTTGGTCAGATTGGTCTTCTTGACCGGTCAGGTTGGGCAGATTGGTCATATTGGCTCTATTTGAATTGACCAAATTGCCGGTCAGATTGGCCATCTTGACTGGTCGTATTGGTCAAATAATGGTCAGGTTGGGCAGATTGGTCATTTTGGCTCTAGTTTACTTGAAAACATTTTGCGTCATATTTGTCATCTTACCGGTCCAATTGGTCATATAATGGTCAGATTGGGCAGATTGGTCATTTTGGCTCTTGTTAAATTGAACAAATTTTGGGTTGTATTTGTCATTTTCTCGGTCAGATACGGTGGTTGACTGGGCAGATTGGTCATTTTTACCGGGCAGATTGGGCAACATGCCAGCTCAGAATTGCAAATGTAGCAATTTTTGGATCGCTTAGATTGGTCGTTTCGACCGCTCAAATTTTCGATTCAAGCCATAAAAATCATCAAACTAATAATTTTTTGCAGGTTCGCCAACGAATACGCCCCAATAATGAACCTCACCATCGACCTGGAGCGCAGTAATTTGCTGTGGAAGACGATCTACGACGGCAGTTTCGCCTATTCCAAGGACTTTTGCTCCCAAAACAAGGCCGCTTGTGTGCATTCCATTCAGCTGCACAATCGACCGGACTACGCGAACAGCGCGGGCTCGTTGAACATGTGGAAGGTCAGAGCGTCGCTGCAGTGGCTGCGGCATGACCTGCACAAGATCAGCAATAACACGTGGCCGGTGCTGATCAATCTGCATAATCATGAGCTGACCGACACAAAGGATCGGCTGAAGGTCGAGCTGGAGGCGTGGTAAGTGATTTGGTGAACGTAGGAGGGAGATTTCACCGGGCGGAATGGGCGTTTTGTTAAGTTGACTGGTGAGATTGGGCATTTTTTATAATTTGCTCGGGCAAATTGGGCAGATTGAAAACTTGGGCGGGTAAATTGGGCAATTTTGATAATTTGACCGGAAAAATTGGGCAGATTGAAAATTTGGCTGGTGAGATTGGGCATTTTTGATAATTTGCCCGGACAAATTGGGCAGGTTGAAAATTTGACTGGTGAGATTGGGCATTTTTTATTATTTGGCCGGGCAAATCGGGCAATTTTGGTAATTTGAACGGACAGATTGGGCATTTTCATGATTTGCCCGGGCAAATTGGGCGGATTGAAAACCTTCACTTGACCGCTCAGAATAAAAATTCGGCCGGTCCAATTGCTCGTTTTCTTAGTTTAGCCCGCTTGATTGGCCATTTTTGTAGCTTGGTCGGTCTGAACGTTTATGTATTTTGACCAATTTCAACGTGCCCAATAAGACCGTTCGTCCTAGAATAAATTCTCTCTACAGTAATCGTCATTTTCAGGTTGACCAGTAAAGAAAATGAAAGCATCATTCGCCGTGCGTTTGTTCTCTTCGCTCACGTCCATGACAACCACTCCTTGTCGGTTCGTTGCATTGCCGGTGTAACAGTCCCCTTTCTGTATGTGGGATCGGTCCCAAAGAATCGGTAGGTCATCATTAGCGGCCAAATGGCAGATTTCTTGAGTCGACCGGGCAGATTGGGCAACTTGCCCAAGCTGACCGGGCAAATTGGGCAAGTTTCCCAAGCTGACCGGGCAAATTGGGCAAATTGTCGAATTGGCCGTTTTATCCGCCAAATCGGCAAGTTTCGAAACAACTGCACGTTTTAAACGGCAATTTTCATTCAAACTGCTCCGATTTCAGCTACACATTGATCAAATTCAAGCCAATGAGCGCCGAGATCTTCTTTATGAAGGCGAATCCGGACGGTTCGAACACCATCACGGCGATCAGAGAGTTTGTTTGGCGGCCTTGTTAATTGTATTTCAATTTTTTTTCCAATTTTTTCTTCGGTCTTTATGGGTTTTCGTGTTTTGATCTCCCAAAAAAATCCAATTTTTCAAAATTTTCTGCCATTCCGATTGAAGCAAAATTAAATTCTGTATAATATTTTACTTGCTCTTCACAAAGGGTTGAAAAAAATAAATATTCACAAACGAGTTGTAACTAATTTTGGATCAAAAACTGGGCCACCGATTTTTCGCTTTCTTCGCGTATTTTTTTGTTGATCAGGATGCCCTCCACGGTCTGGCGGATTGGTCGGTCGAGGACCTTCAGTTGGTCGGCATCAAAGGCTTTCTTGGCATGCGCCTGAAATCAACACATGGATAATATAATTGACTTATGAAGGGTAACATTTGGATGAAAAAAGTGGGTGTGATGATGTGTAGAGATGGGAGAAACGGTGTAAAGGGAAGTCGGAGAATTTTGTGCGATTTTTCGCACGAAAAATTGATTTTTTGCGAAAATTTTTATTTTAAAAAATTTTTGGATTTTTTGTCATAGGTCACAAATAAAGATTTTTTGTTAAATTTGGCCAAAGAAGTTGAGATTTTTTGAAAAAAATTTGTTTGGCCTAAAACCGTACAGTGGCGGTTTCTCCACTGTACGTGATCCATTGACAAAAAACATACCATTTTGCATCCCGGAAGCATCAAAAATGTGGCAAAATGCTTCCCTCTCCAAGTGAAAAAAACTCAGATTTCAAAAGCGCGTCCCACGGCAACCCGAAGTGTTTCCTGGCTCCTTTCGACACTTCGCCCATTTTGTATCGGTTAAAATCAAACGAAATGTCACAAAAGAATTTTTCGTGGGGTTTTCCGACCGAAAAATATTTTTCTCGGAATTATTTTATTTCTTTTTTCAATTTTGACACTTCGTTTGGACGAAACTCAAAAGTGGGCGGGAAACATTTTTCTTCTATTTCGGGTTGCCGTGCGTCCGTTCTTTTTGTGAGGGAGCCTTCAAAACAAAGATTTTTCACTTGGAGAGGGAAGCATTTTGCCACATTTTTGATGCTTCCCGGATACAAAATGGTACATTTTTTGCCACTAGATCAGGTCCGTCGCTGTACTATTTTAGGCCAGACAAAATTTTTCAAAAAAATCTCAATTTCTTAGGCCAAATTTAACAAAAAATCATTATTTGAAAGACCTATGACAAAAAATCCAAAAATTTTTTAAAATAAAAATTTTCGCAAAAAATCAATTTTTCGTGCAAAAAATCGCACAAAATTCTCCGACTTCCCTTTACACCGCCTTTCCCAGCTCTACACAACATCACACCCACTTTTTTCATCAAAAATATTACCCTTCACACATCAATTATATTATCCATGTCAAACCCCTACCTCATACTTCTCCACAAACTCGCTGGACGACTGTTGCGATCCAGCAAACTTCAGACAGTACTGGAAGAGTGATGAGTTCACAGTTCCAAACTTCTTGATCAATATATCCAAGTGTTTTTGATAAAACTCCCAAACAAAGTCCTGTCCGATGGGAGTGGCGGTAGCGCCGGCAAAGAGGGTGATCAGGTCTTGCGAGCGTACCTTGTCCTTCAACACCGCATAGTCGTAGACCTCGGCGAGGATTTCGGGATCAGTCGCCTGTCCCATGGCGGTGAGGGCGTTTCTTTCCACTTCGCTGAAGCCGCAGGTCTCGAAGATCTTCTGCAGTTTCTGGACTCCGTCTCTTCCCGCGTTCCGCGCCACAACACCGTAGATCATTTGTCTGAGGTCCGGATGCAGGTCCGTCTTTTGTTCCACGTGCTCAGCGAACTTGGCCAGGGCTTTCTCGATCGTCGGTTTGTGGCCGGCTTTGGCTAGGCGGCCGAGAATTAAAGAGCGCAGCATTGATATCTGGGCGTCTGGAACGGGGTAAAAATTATTATATTCAAATTCAAGACCGTTTACAAACACTCTGAAACTTGATTCGACCCAAAATCTCAACTTTTTCAAAATTTTCAAAATCAAAAAAATCTAAAATACATCAAATAAAGTGAAATTATACATTCAAAATCATTCCAAATCCCCTAAACTCCCATCAAGTACACCCAACTTTCCTTTTCAACCCCAGAAGTTCCCAAAATTTCAAAAAAAAGCTCAACTCCACCTACAGTGGGGAACCTGACCCAGTGGCAAAAAACGTGCCATTTTGCACACGGGAAGCATCAAAAATATGGCAAAATGCTTCCCTCTCCAAGTGAAAAAAACTTCGGTTTGAAGGGCACCCGCTCATTTGCACCCTTCAAATCGGAGTTTTTTCACGTGGAGAGGGAAGCATTTTGCCACATTTTTGATACTTCCCAGATGCAAAATGGTACGTTTTTTGCCACTGGATCAAGTCCCCCACTGTAAGTGGAGATGATTTTCTTTGAAATTTTGGGAACTTCTGGGGTTGGGAAGGAAAGTTGGGGGTGCTTAATGGGAGTTTAGGGGATTTGGAATGATTTTGAATATATAATTTCACTTTATTTGATGTATTTTAGATTTTTTTTTGATTTTGAATTCTCTTTTTTTTGCCACTCGATAAGGTCCCCCACTGTACTACAGAAATCCCTACCTTCTCCGTCCCTCTTCTCCCATCCCAATCGTTCTCCAACCGGCTCTAGCGCTCTCCGTACGAACTCGTTCAGCTTCTCCTTCAGACTTGGGTCGCTAGCTCTGGCCAAAGCGTTCGAAATCGTCGACAATCCAGTGTCCAGCGCGCCCCACACGATATACTCATTTTCGTTGGTCGAGGCCGCATACAACGCCAAGAACTGGGCGGTGGGGACTTTGCCGGCCTTCACCTGGGCAAACAGATCATTCGAGATTCCGAATCTGTCCAGCACACCCAGCTTTTGGTCCTTGATGGCGGCCAAAAGCGACGTCAGCATGTCCTTCGAGTATTGGACTTGGAAGAAGCCGGTGGTGCTGGCGTTCAGCTTGATCCAGTCCTTCTCATCCACTCCGTCGAGGACGAATTCGTCTTGCGCTTTGGTGAGGAGCACTTTATGGACCGGCTCGTTGGGGTTGGAGGCCGTGCAAATTCCGATTGGGACGTGCCAGAGGGTGTCGTCGGTGGACCCATCGGCCAAAAATCTTTGTTGTTTTAGGAGGATTTTACGCTTGTTTCCAGGGAGACGCTCTTCAGAGACCTAAGATTTTTAAAAAATGATAATAACCATCAAAAAAAACATTACTTTAGACAACAAAAATTCGTCTTTTTTTTATTTTTTATGCATTATAATGTTTCGTCCATCAGATAACTTTAGTCAACAAGTCCCTAAAAATGCTGCTCACAATGCATATGACCTTCTAATCTATCATATCCATCAAAAATACAAAAAAAAATTAAAAACTCGGAAATTTGACCGGTCGATTTTATTACAGACAAAATCGAAGCCACTTTCTGTCAAATTCGACCCTCTGATTTCCACAGCAACAAAACTTCCCAAAATTCCAAACTTTTTCCAAAAAAAATATATTACACTTGGTCAAAGCCTTACCTGCACCACTGGAAATCCGACTTGCTTAGTCCAAGTGGACATCATTTGGTCCACATCCTCTCCCGAAGCCTCCGAGAGGGCCTTCCACAAGTCTTTCGTGACGGCATTGCTGTATTTGAAGCGTTCCAAATAAACCCTCAGGCCATTTCGAAACCTCTCTTCGCCGAGGTAATTGAACAACATCCGGTTGATGGAGTTCGATTTCGCGTACGTAATCGAGTCGTAGATTTCGTCCAGCTCATTCGGATTGTCGATTTCCACCTCGATGGCGTGCGACGACCTCAGAGAGTCGAGGTCGAAGCCTCGGGCCACTTCGTCACTAACAAATTGAAGCCAGATCTTGAATTCGGGGTTGTTTCGCGATACAAACAGGTACTCCATGAAAGAAGCAAAGCCCTCTTTCAACCAGAGGTCGGTCCACCATTTCTGAAAACATTATTATATAAATTTTTAGCCCAAAAATTCATCTAAAACAAGGTCGAAAAATTTTTGGCCAGCGCTTGGATTCATTTTCAAGGCCTCATTTATCGTAACAATCCCTCAGAAGTGATTCAAACTCGATCTAAACTCCAAAAAACGCAAAAATTATATTATCTTACCATAGTCACCAGGTCTCCAAACCAAAAGTGAGCCAGCTCATGGGAAACAATCAAAGCAACAAAAGACTTCTGCCGATGCGAGGATTTTGCTTCATCAACCAACAAACACACTTCTCGGTAAGTAACAAGTCCCCAATTTTCCATGGCGCCCATTGAAAAGTCGGGGATAGCAATCAAATCGCATTTCGGGATCGGGTATGGCTGAGCGAACCACTCGGTGTAATATTCCAAGGCTCTGCAGGCCACATCGAGGGCAAATCTGCCTTGCTCCTTCTTTCCGGGGCACGTGTAGAGACGCACGAGGGTTCCAGTCTTGGCTTTGGCCTGTAAGGATCAAGTGTAACATAAAAATCGTCCGAAATTCAACCTAAAACCGGAAAAGCAAACAGGAAAAGACTCACCTCAATGTATTCAAACTCTCCCACCGCAAATGCGATCAGGTACGACGACATGATTGGGGTAGTCTCATATTTATAAATCTTTTTTCCTTCAGCTTCAGTCTCGGAGACGATTGGGGTGTTAGAAAGTGCGACCAAATCCTTGTCAACTTCCAGTTCAATGTCAAAAGTCGCTTTGTAAGTCGGTTCATCCCAGCATGGGAAGGCTTTTCGCGCATAAGTCGATTCAAATTGAGTCGAGACCATGAACTTGCTATTTCCTTGGGCATCTTTATAAGACGAGCGATAGAAGCCCTGTAAATGCTCGCTATGTTCGGCAATAAAGTCGAGGGTTAGTTCCACTTGTTGAGGGTTAATTTCAGAAGGCAGATCCACTTGAAGCCATCCCCACTTCTTGTCCAATTGAATTGGAAGGTTGAGCAGCTCTGGAAAAGGTAAAATGAGGTCAAGTTGGATCAAACTTTATTTTAAAGCCTGTAAACTTTATTCAACAACACTCAGGGTGGTGAATACTGCCCTTCCGCTAAAAATTCTTTCTAATAAACTTAATTTTCGGAGTCCTACACTAAGATTTGACAATATCGAGGCGAAACAAAAAAGCTGACCTAAAACATTATCGAAACCATGTAAAAAGAACGCCTTTTCTTTCGTAGACGACTGCGAACCCTAATCAGCCCCCTTGACGTCCATTCCCCGCAGTTCTTTCCTAAAAACCAACAAAAACAAAGAAAACACGAACCTTTTCCATCGGCAAGTTTGACCTTGGCCGATTTCACTTCGATGTTATCAGAATGGAGCTGCAGCTTGTTTGTGGGCTCGTCAATTTTCACAGCGATGGTCTCACGGCCCTCACATTTGAAGGTAGTGAGGTTGGGCTTCAGGTGGATGGAATAGTGAGTGGGGTGAGCGTAGGTCGGGAGTTTCGCGAATTTGTCCGACATTTCCGATTTTTCGTTCGTTTTCACTGCTGGTTGGGCAGATGAGAGGAAATAAGATGCTGAAATAGCTCGATTAGGACATTTTTTGTCTGTGTTCAACGCGCAAAAATATTATCCATGCTAAAAAGTTGAGATAAACAATAAATTATATTATCCATGGCATCAGCCGTGAAAAAAATTTAAAAACGGGACAAAAATAGCAGAGAATTGAGCAAAACAATTGTGAAATATCCGTGAAGATCTTTACGGAGAGGGTCTTCACGTGAAGACCCTCTCCGCACATGTTTTTGTCAAAATATCCCTATTTTTATCTGATAGACACCAAATAGATACAAAAAATTCAGTTTCGAACCCCGTTCGCCTTCATAAACACCATACCAACTGATAACACGATGCCCATGACTGATAACTCCTCTCAACAACCACCTGCGACCGATTTTGCTTTTGAGAAAATAAATAATTTTTGATGATACAAAATCCGCGAGATGCGCCCTAGGCCAAAGTGTACAACTACAAAGAGTTACAAACAATTACAAATAAAATGCGTGCGAAGCAAAATGCAACTCATTTATCAACAGTTTTAATCGCCTTTTTGTCCGAAATCGCCCGCCAATCATCTGATATTATACTTGACCTTGACAACACGGTTCTTTCCCGCGTTTTGTAGTGTAAATCGGCGATAAAAATCTGACAATCTCCTTGATGGGCGGAACTCAACTTTTGATTGTAGTGGCAAGAAACTTTGCAAGAATGGTTACAACAAAGAATGATTTTTCGCAAAAAATTGATAGGCATCAAGTGTAATATCGAGAAAAGGATGAGAAAACCGCGGGACTCGGGAATCGCGACAGGAACTGACCGTTGTGTTGGATGTTCGGAACGGACAGGAAATGACCCCGAAACGGCTGAAACGATGACAACACTCTTTTGGGCTGGCGTCCCAACGCTCGTGGAAGACGGAGAGGGGCTGAAAAATGGTTCTTGTGTAAAAACAACTGGCTGAAGGGGAGCCGGAAGGCTATTAATATAATTGACCAGTCTATTTTGGTCTAGAGAGAAGATCTGACGCCCTCTTGGGGCAGCGATTTTGTAATTTTGCGATTTTTTATATTGATTTAGGTCATCAGATAGGTCTAAAATAAAAGATGTGTCCCTCGAAAGGCAAGGTCCATTTTGAAGTGAGAACTGTCCAAAGCCTTTCGTAATGAAAACTTTCTACAACGGCAAGATTTTTTGGACCCCCAAAAATAAGATGTACAAGGAAAAAAGGAACTGGGACGATCAGGGAAACCGAAAAGTATTATTTTTCTTCGATGCAACTGTCGAGTTAGGATAATCGAAGGTGGTGATTTCGAAAATGACATTCATTTTTTGATCTTTAATTTTTTTCTTAAGTACAGGGTGTCCAGAGAAATGTGCCGGAAAGTTTTTGTCGATTTCTGGGCGCTCAATAAAGATTTCCGAAAAATTCTTTTTGCAGGATAAAGAAGAATATGGGCGGTTTTCTGTGCAAAAGAATCATTTTCTTCGCCAGCGCGGAATGCAGTGTATTCGGCGGAGACTTTTGATCGCTTTTATGATAATCGCACCAACTTTAAACGCTTTATTATGAACTTTGATGGTTGAAACAAAGATATTTGCATATTTTCATGTTTACCAAGTGTTCGGCGAAGGTATGGCGGACGCTCGCCGAATCGGCGGAGGCCATAACTCAGCTGCGGACAAGACATGGTTCAACACAATTTTTATGGCCTGGCTAGAACACCCTTCTGGCTTCGTATGCCTTCGAAAATTTTGTCACCAAGCTTTGGCAGAAGCTAAGCCATCGGAAAACCACTTGGTGCACCAGAAAACAACAAAATATTTTTTGTTCAAATTTCCTTTTGCCTTGCTGTTTCAAACCTCCGCACGGTGCACTCGGACTTTATCGGTGTTGCAGCGACAGGCTGCACCGTGCAGTCGCTATATGGGATCGCATTGCGATGTCGCTGTCTGTGTGATTTATTCCGTCAAAAATTTGAAGACTTTCCGGAAGTTTCAGCATCATAATATAGCGTTTAAAATTGGTGTGATGGCCAAAAAAGCAATCAAAAGTCTCCGTCGAATACACTACTTTCCGCGCTGGCGGAAAAAATGATTCTTTCGGACAAAAAACCGCCCAAATTCTTCTTTATCATGCAAAAATAATTTTTCGGATATATTTATTGAGCGCCAAGAAATCGACAAAAACTTTCCGGCACATTTCTCTGGACACCCTGTAGTACAGTAAAGCAGTAATTTTTTCATAAATACTCAATTTGGGGGGTTTCGATGGTGCTGCTTTCAAATCAGAAAAAAAGAATAAGATTTTCGAAATCAGCAAGGTCGAAACCAAAAAAACGAGTATTTGTGAAAACAATTCAAAAAAATTACTGCTTTACAGTACTACTTAAGAAAAAAAATTAAAGATAAAAATATGAATGTCATTTTCGAAATCACCACCTTCGATTATCCTAATTTCGACACTTGCATCGAAGAAAAATAATACTTTTCGGTTTCCCCAATCGTCCTAGTTCCTTTTTTCTTTGTACATCTTAATTTTGGGGGTCCAAAAAATCTTGCCGTTGTAGAAAGTTTTCGTTACAGAGATTTCCCTCTTACTCTGGAAAACACGAAAGGCCTCGGGATTGCTCATTTTAAACGGTTCTCACTTCAAAATGGACTTTGGCTTTCGAGAGACAAATCTTTTATTTTGGACCTATCTGATGACCTAAATCAATATAAAAAATTGCAAAATTACAAAATCGCTGAAAGCGAAACATAACCCCAACTTTGATAGATTCAGATGCTCTGACCACCTTAAGTACTGTTTCCCGTCAAGAAATACGCATTTCTTATCAAGTTCCCTTTCAGACACCAAAAAATATTTTCCCGACTACAAAGCAGACGGAATTAGCGGACTTTTGACCTCTGATGAAACAAAAATTTCGAAGACGATTAAAAAATGGCCCGATCTTCGAATGAATAAGCCCCTGTTGTTGTGTATGACCATCATTCTTACGAAATTTCGTACAAACAAAAGAAACATTACCTCTTCGCAAGTTGATGATGGCTACTCGAGAAAACATGATCAAAGACTACTCTATGGGTCGACTGAAAGTATAATACTGAGTTCAAAGAAATAAAGTTGCTGTAGGAAACCGTAATCACACATTTCCAACGAGATTTCGATTACTTTTCCAAATTTTTGATCTTGCACATGATAGTTAATATAAACGGTACAGAAATAAGCGAAAATACAGTTTGAAATTAGTTTATTTAGCAGATTTATCGCCCTTTAGCCAAGATTTGGGAAGATTTGTCCTACTTTTGGCAAACTTTTATATTTTTTGTGAAATTGCGGAATGCCACAATTTTTTTGGCATTCAATGTTTGCGTGGTGGGACTTGAAAAATAAATTGCAGAAACAAAAATTCAAATAAAAATGGTGATCAATTTTCGTCGAAGACTCATTCTCTCAAATTTTGATACTTTCCGTCGGCCGCTTTTCCAACCATGGTAAATTTTTCGCTTCCGAAACTCCGATTAGGCAAGACTAACAAAGAAGAGCATGTGGAAGCGAAGACCGCGAAAAGCAGGAGCAAAAAGAGTAAAAGCAAGCGGAGTATAATGAAATCGGTCGTGGAGAAGACCGCCGTCGACGAAGACGATAAACTGAAAATGGAAAAGAAGCCTCAGGCGGACACGAATCTGAGTGTTGGCCGAGACACGCCTGCGGATATGATGCCTGTAACCCAGGCTTGGATCCAAGCCAGTAAGTTTTGGAGCGACAAGAGGCGGTTTGGGATTCAAGAAATCCAAGAAAAATGCGGAAAATCTTGATTTTGGATATTATCCTTGACATTAGTTATGAAGTACAGGGCTCATGTCATGCCTCTCCGATGTTCTCCAAATTTGGCACAGTTGCTCTGCATAGGCCAAAAAATAATCACTAAAATTTTTAGTTCACAGATTTCACTCACAACGCAGATATTACCCGATCTTTTTTACGAGAGAGCATGAGAAAACGAGAGAGCGGCCAGACAAAAACCGTTTTTTGCGGATAGCTTCGTGGCTTTTGCTCGGAAAAAACTGATTTTTTGTGGAACTATTATGCACCTCACTTCTAACTGACCCTGAAATTTTCAAGTCCAAAATCGAAAAAAAAAAAATAAAAAAAAATTCGTTACAGTAACCCAATTTTTCCCAAAAAAAATCCATTTTGGTCGAAGGAACCAAAAAACAATATTTTTCCACTGTTTCAGCTGATCGAGTCAGGAAGATGTTCGAGATAAAAGCAAAAGAAATGAAGCGTCTTCGTCTTGCCAACCGCATTCTTATGGTTGTTACTGTTTTTATCAGCCTTGCAACGCTCTGTTTCGCTTGTTACGAGATCTACGCCGCATCACAAGCCCAAAATCGAATAACGGATGCTGCGAATGCTTGCAGGCTGGGTCCGGGGGCGAGCAGTTGCGCTTATTGCGTTCGGAAGGAGAAATGGTACCAATTTGGGCATAAAATGGTAGGTCAGAAATTTTATTTTGTTAATTGTGGGCAATTCTTTGCCTGGGAAAAAATCTAAAAAGTTTTCTACAAAAATATGTAAAAATTACCTGCCCAATTTTGGTTTTTAGGGGTGAAAAATCAATCGGAATTCACTTAAAGTCCTATATAAACCCTTGTCAAAAAATCGCTGTAACTTCCCTAACTTATGCATTTTCAGAGATGTCGAGATCGAGTTGTATCTTGCACCCCGCCAGCCGGACTTGACTGCAGTTTCGGCGATCACAAGATCTCTTGTTTTGTGGATGAGGACCTAAAAGAGAGGACACTTTCAAATTGAAATTTTGTAAATTGAATAAAATTTATTTATACATGTTTTTGAGGTCAGGTGAGATGAGATCTGCATTAAAATTTATGAAAATATTGAAGAAATAATAGGGAAATAACAAGATATGGTATTTTAGAGACTGTGGAAGAGCTGTGGAAAAAATTGGGGGACAAAAAAATTTATGGAAATTTAAAATTTCAAAAAAAAAAAAAAAATAAAAATAAAAAAAAAATAATTTTTTTTACTGAAAAAATATTTTTTCCCCAAAAATTTTTTTTACCTCAAAAAATTTTTTTTTACCCCCAAAAAAACTTTTTTCCTCAAAATTCCCCCGTAAATACCCGGATAATTAAACAGAAATATCCCTAAATTTCTCATAAAAAGTCTCATTTTCGGGCTCATTCAGTTCTGGGACTGTAAAAAGAAGACGCCCACTGATATAATCCACTTTCACTTGCAATTGCTGCTCCACATTGTGTGGCTTGCTGAAAACGAAGGCTTTCACTTCACCGGAATGCTCTTTGAAGGAGAAAATGTCGCCGGATGGGCTTAGGACTTCGATCCAAAAGAGGATTCCATCCGATTTTGGAGAATTGTGGTGTGGGGTCAATGTGAGAGTTTGGGGACGGGGGACAATTACTTCGGCGAGCTAAAATAAGGTGAAAATTAGTTGGAAAAATAAAAAAAAATCTATTTTTATTTTTTTATGAAAAAAAATACAAATAAAATTAAAAAAATAAAGAAAAAATAAACAAAATAAAAAAAAATAAAAAAAAAATTAATTTTTGTTTGTTGTCAAAAAATAAAAAAAATAAAAAATTCTTTATTTTTGTTTTTTATCAAAAAAAAATAAAAGAAAAAAAATTAAAAAATTTTAATTTTTGTTTTTTATCAAAAGAATAAAAAAAAAAATAAAATAAAAAAAACTAAAAATTTTTAATTTTTGTTTTTTATCAAAAAATAAATAAAATGAAATCAAAAAAAAATAAAAAAAATAAATATTCTTTATTTTTGTTTTTTATCAAAAAAATAAAAGAAAATAAAAAAAAAAATCAAAATTTTCCCGCCAAAAAATTTCAAAATCCCCTCAACCCACATTTCTAAGGTCAATTTCATAAGCCATCACTGGATCACTGCACGGAGTCCACTCGATTCGGCTTAAAACCACCTCTTCAAAGTATCGGATATTCAAAGTTTCCATTGAATTCAAATCCACTCCACAATACGCTTCAGTTCTCTCTTTTTGCGGGACCAAATGACATTGATGGGCCAGTTCCGTCGACGAAAACAGCTGGACGTTGAATCGGAGTTTGGATGGGAACAGGGTGTAATTAAAGCGGACCAAGGTCTCTTCATTGGCCATGTAATCCTCCAAATTGAAGGCGCCGCAGGGTGAGAACGGCCAAGTGAGGAGATATCGGGCTTGGCGTGGATCGAGGTCGGATTTTCTGAAAATTTTTTTAGGGTATTTTGAAAATTAAATTTTTCAAATTTTTCGGTGATTTTTGCAAAGAACGAATTAAAAATTTATCCTTTGAGAATTGTAACATGAATTTGAACCAAATTTAAGCGAATTTTGAAAAAAAATTTTGGATTTTTTTTGTTACAGTAACCCAAATTTTTTCTTCGTTCGGATTAAAACCGGGCTTTGAGGTGTCCCAGGAAGTTCAACGTTAAATTTGGGTCAAATTCTCAAAATTTCAGAGACTTTATTAGAAATTTTTTGTTACAGTAACCCAAAATTTTTTGTCCTTCTTTCATATTCCAAAAAAAATAAGACCTTGAAGTGTCCTGGGAAATTAAAACGCCCAATTTTACAATCCCAGGACACCTCGAGGCCAGAGTTTTTTTGGAATTTGAAAAAAACGGCAAAAATTTTGAGTTACTGTAACAAAAAATTTCCAAACAAGTCTCTGAAATTTTGAGAAATTTGGCCCAAGTTTAATGTAGAACTTCCTAGGACACCTCAAAGCCGGTTTTAATCCGAATGAAGAAAAAAATTTTGGGTTACTGTAACAAAAAAATTCCAAATTTTTTTTTCAGAATTCGCTTAAATTTGGCTCAAATTAATGTTACAATTCTCCAAGGATAAATTTGTAGTTCGTTCTTTGCAAAAATCACCGAAAAATTTGGAAAATTTAAATTTTCAAATTCAAAAAATTGATTCAAACCGCTCCAAAACTCACTTCAAAAACTTCTGAAGAGCCGGAAACTTCGGCCGCGAAATAATTTTCCCATCCGAACTCTCAATTGCCAAATTGGACGCATCTACAACCAATTCCGTTGAATTTTCCACAAATCTTGCGATGAATGCCCTTAGGGCAACATTATTTAAACTCTTGAAGTCAAAGTCAATGTCCGCTCGGACGAACGGTGTTTGAGGTTCGGCCAGGTTTTTCGGTTGGATGAAAAGTTTTTCGTCCTCGATTTTATATTGGAATTGGACTTCAGTGCCGGCTGGAAGGCGCTGATGGAAGTGGAGGGGGAAAATAGCTTGTGGCCAACACATATGGCGGCCTGGTTCGGTGCTGAGAGAGGCTTTGGGGCCGGTCGCCAAGCTGAGAATAAAATTTTACAAAGAATTAAAGAAGGCTTCACAAATGTCTTGAAAAATTCTAATCTAACAGTGAGGGACCTGATCCAGTGGTAAGAAACGTAGCATTTTCCATCCGGGAAATGTCAAAAATGTGGCAAAATGCTTCCCTCTCCAACTGAAAAAAGTCCGATTTGCCCGCTCTTTTCGTGAGGGAGCCCTTCAAAGGAAGTTTTTGCATTTTGCCGCATTTTTGATGCTTCCCGGATGCAAAATGGCACGTTTTTTGTAACAGAAGAAGAACCCCAAATGCAACGCTCAGATTTTGATGAAACTTGGCACAAATTTAGAATAATTTTTTCTAGGATCTATTCGAGAATCCTAGCTCGCGCTTTGCAGAAACAACCGAGATTTTTAGGTCAAAAGTCGGCAAAAATTTGAGACTTTTCGTCGAATTTCGGCACCAAAAAATAAATATCTATTTCTACCGTAACGGGTAATGTTTCCACAAAAAATAAACTTTTTCCGTACGAAACTGGCAAAGTTATGGCCAAAAAGTGTTTTTCTCTGACCGCTCTCCACATTTAGCGTACTCTCTCGGACAAAGATAGTTCAATATCTCAGCGGCGCCGGCAAAGCGCGAGCTAAAACTTTCAGGAATTGATATTTAGTCCATACCCGACGTGTGTGCAAAATTAAAAAAAATCAAGAAAAAAAAAAAAAAAAAAATTTGATTTCCCCAAAAAATCGCAAAACTCACAAAAACCAAGCCATAAGTGCGGTGGCCTCGCCTTCTTCGGTTGTTGTCACAGTAAATTCGCCATTTACCGCGTTCCCCACCACCGCTTCGAGTTGTTTTGGGTCCTCAAAATTGATGTCGATGACTGGAACGCCCTCCGACAGCGGCTGATATTCGATCTTCTCCATTCGCTCGCAGTCGTACGGGGCTTGTTGCGGAGCGGGGGAATTGCGATAGGTCTCCTGGGAAATGAGGCAATAATCGCCCATGTCTCGGTAGTGACTCTTTTTGATTGTGGCGGATGAGATCAGTTGGACGAAAAGCTTCGCTGTTTGGGGGACTACACGAAATTCGCCGGGGCTCTGGAATTTTTTGGGCGATTTGATGACCAAAAAAAATTTTTTTGTTAAATCTCAAAAAAAATTTTTGTTTGTCGAATGTTGGAAAAAAAACTGCCGCAAAAAACACAGATCCTAATTTTCAAGGACATTCGTTAATTTTTAGCTCGCGCTTTGCAGAAAAATGTCAAATATTTGAGATTTTTAGATCGAAAATTACCAAAAATTTTTTTTCCAAACTTCGCCCCGAAATACCCGAAATCCGCATCTTTTGATGTGACTGGAAATTTCACCGGTCAATTAGACAATTTTTCAGGTCTGATTAGTCAAGTTGGCCAATTTGCCCGGGCAACTTGACCATTCGACCGGTCATTTTGGCCAACTTGACGGGTCAATTTGCCCATTTCAACTTTATACTTATCAAAATATTATTATCAATTCCCAAATTCTCTAGATTTTTAAATAAAAAAATTTCGAAAATTAAAAAAAAATCAAAAAAAAATTCAAAACTTATCCCAGACCAAAATTTACCCCTTTTTCACCAAAAAATCGCCCTTTTTAAAGCTTAAAAACTCACCCTCATTCTCCTATGCACATCCAACAACGACGAGCAAATGCCCTCACCAAAGATTGCGCAGTCCAAAGTTTCGGAAATCACCAGATTGATCGCTTCAGATGGCGATTCCATCTCTCTCGAATCGACTGTCCGCACCTCCGACTCCACTTCATTTTCTTGGCATGTAATTTTAGCGAGGTCTCCGAAAGTGCGGGACGAGTCAACCGATATGAATTTTGTGTCCATGCCAATTTCTTTCGCGATTTTTGCGGCCATCACGGTGAGCAGACCACTTCCGCAGCCCAAATCGAGAATGTTGACTTTGGATCTGCTAGAAAATAGACAATTTTTTGGAAAATCAGGAAAAAAATTTTTTATTAAAAAAATTTTTTTTGAAAATTTTTTTTTTCGAAAAAGTATTATTTTACCCCAGAAATCCCCTCAGGGGGTCTGTAAAAAAAATTTAGAACCCAACTTCACCTATAAATCCCCTTTCTTACCCTGATTCCATCGAATTTTCCTTGAAAATCCCCAAAATTTCTCGAATTCCCTCGAAAAACGCGCGATTTCTTCGTCGATCGTTGGCCATGATCCAATGCCATTGGTCGAAAAAGTGGGTTCGAATATTTTCCAAGTCATTTCGGACATCTACTTGTCCATCCGTACTTCGCAAAATTTCCGTGTAAGTGCAGACCGATTGGATAATCAGCCCTGAAGGTCAGATAAGGTTAGAAAAACGTGAATTTTTCAAAGGTGGAAGCTCAGATTTGCTTCAAAATGAACATAAGTGATCATCAGTGGTCATAAATTCAATTGTCATCATAAAAAATTTTTGGATTTTTTGTTACAGTAACCCAAAAAAATTTTTTTTTCAGAAAATTGGGGCTTAAGAGGTGCAAAAAATTTCTAATTTATTTTTTTTTCATAAAAATTTGAGCATTATTTTTTTATAAAAATCAAAATCTCCTTCAAAATCAACCATTAAAAAATCAAAAAAAAACTTTAAAAAAAAATCGAATTTTCGAAATTTTTCGATAAAAAAATCGATAATTCGCGTTCAGTTCTCTCCAAAAACTTCCAAAATTGTATTCCAAATCTACAAATCCCAAAAAAATGCTTCAAAAAATTCCCACCTTCCTGATCAAAGAGCAACGCTTTGCTGTTCAAGCTACCAATGTCTCCGGGGAAATAATTGCAGATTTTTTCGACCAGTCTAGGTGAAATCCTTTCATTCTCTCTTCTCACCATCTCAAAGGCCTGTTGGATGTCTTCATAAAATTCGCTGGGGGCGGCGCCTTCTTCAATGGCGTGAACAAAGCGATTGAGTGCTTGGACGGCAAGCATTCGAAACAAATACAGTGGGGACCGATCCAGTGGCAAAAAACGTACATTTTGCACCCGGGAGGCATCAAAAATGTGGCAAAATACCTCCTCTCCAACTAAAAAAAACTTCGTTTTGAAGGGCTCCCTCACAAAAAGAGCGGGGGCGCTTTTAAAACTCGAGTTTTTCACTTGGAGAGGGAAGCATTTTGCCACATTTTTGATGCTTCCCAGCTAATCTGACCAGTTAAGATGCCCTATATGACCGGCAATTTGGCTCAACTACAGTGACGGACCTGATCCAGTGGAAAAAACATTCCATTTTGCATCCGGGAAGCATCAAAAATGTGGCAAAATACCTCCTCTCCAGCTAACAAGGGAAGTACTTGAAGTGTGACGCTCAGATTTTGATGAAACTTGGCATAAATTTAGAATAATTTTTTCTAAGATATATGCGAGAATCCTAGCTCGCGCTTTACAGAAACAACCGAGATTTTTAGATCAAAAGTCGGCGAAAATTTAGGACTTTTTGCCGAATTTCGGCACGAAAAGTTTCATGCCTATTTCAACTGTAAAGGATAATGTTTCTACAAAAAATCAAAATTTTCCGCACGAAACTGCCAAAGTTATGGCCAAAAATCGGTTTTCTCTCTGACCGCTCTCCACGTTTAGCGTGCTCTCTCGGCGGCAAAAATCGTTCGATATCTCGGCGGCGCCCGCAAAGCGCGAGCTAAAACTTTCAGGAATTGATATTTAGTCCATACCCGACGTGTGTGCAAAATTTAAAGAAAATCTGAGCGTCACACTTGAAGTACTTCCCCTGTAAAAAAAACTCCGTTTTGAAGGCTCCCTCACAAAAAGAGCGGGCGCGTTTTCGAAATTCGAGTTTTTTCACTTGGAGAGGGGAGCATTTTGCCACATTTTTGATACTTCCCGTATGCAAAATAACACTTTTTTTGCCACTGGATCAGGTCCCCCACTGCAAAAAAAAATTTCGAACGAATTGACCGGTCAAGTTGACCAAAATTACCGTGACGAAAACCAAACAAAATGCGATAAATTACCGTTGAAAACAACAGAAGACGCCGAAAAATCAATCAAAGAAATTTAACAAAGTTTATTTTCTATCTACAACAACATAATCAAGTCCTATAAGGTTAATCTAGTACTCCATTGTGGCCTTTGGAGGATTCGACCAGCTTGGAATATACTCCTTTCTTCTTGAGGAGCTCGGAATGGGTGCCTTCCTAAAAATAAGAGCAATAAAATTTGAGAAAAAATTAAAAAATGATGATTTTTTGCCAAAATTTACCTTATTTTAGGCAAAAAAACTATCAAAATCAAAATTTTTTGATGAAAACTAACTTTACAGCTCTCTAAACCCCCAAAATTACTTGCCTCAACCATTTTTCGATCTTTTAGAACACAAATTTTATCGGCATTCAAGATTTTTTTTGATCAAAATTTACCTTATTTTAGGTAAAAAAACGATAAAAATCAGTTTTTTTTTTGATGAAAAACAATTTTACAGCTCCCTAAACTCCCAGAATTACTTGCCTCAACCAAAAATTTTATCGGAATTCAAGATTTTTTTTGATCAAAATTTACCTTATTTTAGGCAAAAAAAACGATCAAAATCAAAATTTTTTTGATGAAAAATAACTTTACAACTCTCTAAACTCCCAGAATTACTTGCCCCAACCAAAAATTTTATCGGTATTCAAGATTTTTTTGATCAAAATTTACCTTATTTTAGGGTAAAAAAACGATCAAAATCGAAATTTTTTTGAAGAAAAATAGTTTTACAGCTCTCTAACCTCCCAAAATTACTTGCCTCAACCATTTTTCCATCTTTTAGATAACAAATTTTATCGGAATTCAAGATTTTTTTTGATCAAAATTTACCTTATTTTAGGCAAAAAAACGATCAAAATCAAAATTTTTTTGATGAAAACTAATTTTACAGCTCTCTAAACTCCCAGAATTACTTGCCCCAACCAAAAATTTTATCGGTATTCAAGATTTTTTTGATCAAAATTTACCTTATTTTAGGCAAAAATTGATCAAAAATCAAATTTTTCTTGATGAAACTAACTTTACTGCTCTCTAAACACCCAAAATTACTTGCCTCAACCATTTTTCCATCCTTCAGAACACAAATTTTATCGGCATTTTGGATGGTGGACAACCGATGGGCAATGACCAGGACCGTTCTGTTGATCATCGCTTTGGCCAACGCGTCCTGAACCAGGGCTTCGGACTCATTGTCCAGGGCGCTCGTCGCCTCATCTAGGATCAAAATCGGTGGGTTTTTGAGGAGTGCCCTGGCAATGGCGATCCGTTGTTTTTGGCCTCCACTGAGTTGGGCGCCGCGCTCGCCAACCCTGGTGTTATAGCCCTCGGGGAAGGCGGATATGAAGGAGTCGGCGTTCGCCAATCTAGCAGCTTCACGGATCTCCTCAAAGGTTGCAGAGGGTCGGCCGTATCGAATGTTTTCTTCGATCGTCGTCGAGAACAAGGTGGGCTCCTAAAATAAGGTAAATTAATATAAAATTTTTAACCAAAAGGCCAAATTTTGTGCTGAATAGCGTTGTTTAATAATCTCCCCTGCAATTATAAGGGCCATTCTGGACTTCCGACTTCATTTTAAGCCTTACAAATAAAAAAAAAATTTCGGCTGAAAATCATCTTTTTTATCGAATTTTCTGAATTTTTTGCTGTCTAAAACAATTTTCGCCGACTTTAAACCCTTTCCAACCCCGAAACATCCCATTACCTGTGAGATGATGCCAATTGCACTGCTTCTAAGCCATTCATCACTCAAATCTTCGTATTTTTTCCCATCCAAGTATATCCCCCCACTTGTTGGTTTATACAGATGTAATAGAAGTGCCGTAATTGTCGACTTCCCCGAGCCTGAAGGTCCACAAAGGGCGGTGGTGTGAGCTGCAGGAATGCGGAGACTCAAATCGTCGAGAACTCGGACATCTGGACGAGTTTCATAGGAAAAGTTGACCTTCTCCAGTACAACATCGCCAGCCAGTGAATGGAAAGGGATTTTCTGCCGGCCCGTTGGTCTCTCTGGGTCCACTCGAAGATACTGTAAAAATAAGACTTTTTCAGAGCTAAAAAAATATAAATTTACCTCCAAACTGCGGCCCAAACTCTGAAATCCCTTGATTGCGGCGCCAAAAACGACAGAAAGCTGGGTCAAACTTTTCTGAATGGTTTGAGCCGCCACCAAGAAGGACATGAGATCTCCGGCGGAGAGCTCCGAGGTCGTGAGCATCAACTTCGTGCCGCCATAAAGGACTCCGAGTACCACTCCATTCAAAAATATATTCGAAGCCGCTTGGAAGGCGCCAATTCCATGGCCAAGAGCGATGCTCAAAGCTTCGGCCTTCCGTAATTCCGCAGCATAGAGTCTAAAAATGAAGGAACAATAATGCAAATCACCTACTCAGTCTCATAGTTCTCGGTGTTGAAACTTTTGACTGTCCGGATATTGTACAAGGCCTCGTCGGCCAAAGCGTTCGCCATGGAGGTCTGTTGCTGCGATCTGTTGCTCAAATGCCGTAACGCCGACCCCCACGCTGTCCCAACCAAAATTACAATCGGCAAAAGTCCGGCCGTAGCGAGCGTTAGGGATGGGGAGATCAGATACAACGAAATAAGACATCCGCCGATCTAAAACAAGGTCGTGAATACCAAAAATATGGTCGAAGATGATCCAAACAGCCTAAAAATCAAAGAAAAACAATTCAAAATGTCCTACCTGTGTTGAAGTCCGTAATCCTTGCGAGACACACAGCTTAAAACTACTTTTAAACTCTTGAACATCAAAATTTAGACGTTCACTTAGATCCGAAACCTTTCGTTTGTCATAAAAAGACATTGGCATTTGCAAAAGATGTTGGAAAAGGGTTACTCGTAGATCCGCGGCCATTTTCTCGCCCATAATCGAGAGAAATGAGATGTATCCGAAGGTGAAAACGGCTTGTCCAATGTAAGAGGTCAGTAAATTAATGGCAGCTCGGTTGATGTGCTGGAAATGCTGGGGATCCTTGTTGCCAAGGAAGTTGCTGATCGCATTGACAAGTTGGCCAAGTTGGAGAGGGATGCGGACATTCAAAATGGCGACTAAAACCGCCGCCTAAAAACTGGAAAAAATTATATTATACGGGGTGTTTCAAGAAATTCCCCGGAAAGTAATCGTCGATTTCTCGGCGCTCAGTCAAGATCTCCAAAAAAAATCTTTCGCATAATAAAGAAGAATATGGGCGGTTTTTTGCCTATTAAAATCATTTTCTCCGCCAACGCGGAAAGCAGTGTATTCGGCGGAGACCTTTGGACGCTTTTTTGGTTATCACACGAATTTTTAATGCTTTATTGCGACACTTAGGCATCCAGAAAGTCTTCAAATTTTTTGCACAATGGATAAAATGGCCGGCTACAATGCTATGCGATCCAATTAAGCAACTGCACGGTGCAATGCAGTCGCTGCAACGTCGATAAAGTCGGAGCGCACCGTGCGGATTTTCGAAACAGCATGGCAAAGAGAAATTTTAAAAAAAATATTCTGTTGTTTTCCAGTGAACCAAGTTGTTTCTCGATGGCTAAACGTTGTCACAAGGCTTGGCGACAAGATTTTTGAGGGTTTACGACACCTGCAGAGAATGCTTGCCAAACCATAGGAATTGTGTTGGGCTATTTCTTGTCCATAGCTGAGTTAAGATACGACGAGCAGCTGCCGTACCTTCAGTGAACGCTTGATAAACGCAAAAATCAGCAAACAATCCTCATTTCAACCATCAGAAACCATAAAAAAGCGTTTAAGATGGGTGTGATGACCAAAAAAGTGCCCAAAAGTCTCCGCCGAATACACTGCTTTCCGCGTTGGCGGAGAAAATGATTTTCATAGGCAAAAAACCGCCCATATTCTTCTTTATTATGCAAAAGAATTTTTTTGGATATCTTGACTGAGCGCCGAGAAATCGACGATTACTTTCCGGGGAATTTCTTGAAACACCCTGTAGTAGGCCAAAAGTCAATTCCTAATCTCCCAATGATCTAAACCGAAGCAAACAAGTTTTCAACAGCTCTAGAAAGCTGCACTCACCGCGATAGCCGTCAAAAGCCAATGAAGATAGGGCCGGATCAACCGGAAAAGCTCCTTCCAGCTAACTTCAGGTGCTGGCAGACGTTGGCCTTCGCTTCGAAGACTTTTCGACACTTTTGCGCGACATTCCGCTTGCCTAAACACAGAAGATAAAAGAAGGTACGGTCTAGACTTACCGCAGAGTCAATCCAACCAACGCCAATGATTTTCCAAACAAGAATTTGTTGAGCAATCCACGATTTTTCGCGCCATCAAATTTCCTCACAAATTGAACGACTTGTCTTCGAATCGAACGGTGTGACGAGGTCTTGAATAAGTTTGAGAAGATAACCCTTTGAAAATGGAAGACATTGGGCATCTGAAGTTTTAACAACCTTACTAAAAATTATATTATTTTAGGTTCGACAAAAGGTGGTGAAAAAGACGGAAGAACAAGTTTAACATTGTCAAACAGAAAAAAACGGAAAGTTTCTCGCACTTTGGTCTCGGTTATACCAATTTTATCACTAAAATTATCGAAAAAAATATTTTTTTGGGAAAAAGGAAAATTAAAGAAAGAGTTGACCCTAATGTGTCAAGTGTTCCGCTGATTACAGTATTGCAAATTACTGTAATGAGCATAAGTTGAAAAAGTATAGAAGGCGCTTCTTGGTACATATATGAATTTTACTGTACTTTTTATAGTCAAAACAGGAAAACTCATCCATAAAATAGTCAAAACAGTACATGCATGACAGATTTTTCCGCTCCACAATATTTGTACTGCATTATCCGTTAGTGTATCCGTAAATTCACAAAATATTTACTTGATGTGATCACATCGTTAATCAAAGTTTTTGAGGTCTTCCAATAGCCTCTTAAAAGGCGACTGCGGCTACGTCTGGGGGTTATACAGCTCGCCGTTGAAAAAATGCTCTTTCGGGGATGATTTTGATTCCAAAGATTTTTTTGTGGTAGAATTACTGCAGTCTACATGTAGAGACCTTTTAGAATTATTTTTCTATACTTCCCTTACATTGTGTGTCCAGAAAAAGTGTCACGATGACACCCGTTGAAGATATGCCAGTGGTATAAACAAAGCCGTATATTGCTAGGAGTACTCACTAAAGTGTCCACAACAAAAATTATGTTAACACTTTTGCAATGCGCGTTCTGGATGACGGATTTTCTAAAACTTTTTTCGCTGTAATGACCGAAATTTCTCCGTTGCCTTTAAGGACTGTTACTAGCCATATACAGCCGTTTTTTACACTAGTAGCACATTTTAAATCGTTGTCATAATGACACATTTTCTGGAAACATAAAGATTTTTAAGCCCCGATCCATGGCCTTGCTGTACAGAGGCGTTAATTATCCTTTCCTTACATTAGACCTCAATACTTCCGGATCCCGCCATCAGCGTGATTTACAGCCCCTCCTCTGTTCGTATTTTATCGGGTTCTTAACGCCGCTTAATTAGCCCGATCAGCACATGTTCGCTCTCTCATCCCGCACTCCCTCGGCGTGTGCAATTCTTGTTTTTTATATAGCCCGGAGGCACGGAACAAATATTTTCCGTGCGATTTTGGCCGAGACATCCTCACCTGTTCGGAACAAAAGTCTGTCGAAATACAACTGATCCCTCATCCGATGGCCTCAAGACGTTCCTTTTCGCCGTTTTGTTTTGTTTTTGTCACGTTTGGGGCCGGGAAAACGTTGGGATCTACGAGGGGCCGCTCAGTGCCGGAGGGGTTTTTGCACAGCTAGGTTGAATGGGGAATTAATTGGCCGGGTTGTTCGCGAGTTGTCGAATTTTTTGGAGGGAAATCGAGGTTTTTGGGGTCATAACTTCTATTGTCATTTTCCAGTCGGCGCATAAAGTCCTTGGAATTTTGCACCGTGCAGGTTTGCTCGTTTTGGAGCGTCGCTGCGAAAATCGCGAAAAAAGTGGATTGCACAGTGCATTCGACCCGAAACACCTTTTGCACTGTGCATTTTTGTTTGTCGCGCGCGATTCCCATTCTTCGCCAGTGGCAAATCCTTTTTTCAGAGCGCGACAGACAATGCGAAAAAACCGCACGGTGCAAAATTCCAAGGACTTTTTGAGCCGACTACTGCAGTTTATGATATATCGGTCTGTCGGGAAAATAACGGCGGATCGTCGCGCCTCGGAGTCGCTCATCATCGCTTTGCGACTGCAAGCCGCGACTTGGGATTTGGTGCGCGATAGCGGTGAGGCGAGACATTTTGCTGCCACGATCCGCCGTTATTTTTCCGACAGACTGATACACTTTACTGATGTTTTGTGGTGACTTAAGGAGGTCTGTTGTAATGAAGTTCCGCAGAGAAATCCCCGATGTGCGACGCACTTATTTTCTTCGAATCTTGCCTGCCAGTTCTGTGGGGGATCTGATCCAGTGGCAAAAAACATACCATTTTGCATCCGGGAAGCATCAAAAATGTGGCAAAATGCTTCCCCCTCTAAGCGAAAAAAAGTGAGAAAACTTCGTTTTGAACTTTGCGCCCTTCCCCTCACAAAAAATGAGGTATTTTGCCACATTTTTTGATGCTTCCTGGATGCAAAATGGTACGTTTTTTGCCACTGGATCAGGTCCCCCACTGTAGACCACAAATGAATAATCGAAAATTTCAGCTAGCCCAGTGCAAGCCTAGCCGAGATATCCCTCGATCTTTGCAGGTCAGAAAGTACGGAAAATGAGGAGAGACAGCCAGAAGTTGCTGTATTTTAAAATTTAGAAATATAAATTTCGCTCTACTTGAAATTGAGATTACAGATTCTAATTCGACTAATCTTAGGTCAAATTTAAAATGAAATTTTTTGAAACAGGACTTTCCGCAAAACGTTCTCCGTCTACCCGATTCTCCTCATTTTGCGTTTTCTTTCGGACAAAAAGTCCCATCAATCTTATTCCCATTTTTCTCCATCGAAGCTGTCAAAGCTCAACGATTTCCGACGTTCTCCCCCACGTCACAGACCAAGAGTGAAACTGAAAATGTCTAAAGAACGGGTGATTAATACTAATTCCTAAATACTAACACTTCGAAATAACTCCGCTTTTCCCTATCGTGAGCTCATTTTGGTCTGAATAAAAGAAAGATCAATTTGAAGGCGCACTTTTAGAGCATTTTGGGCATTTCTAGTCAGTAAAGTCGCTGGAGTGATTTCTGACCTTTGCACTGTGCCGCAAAAATTCAGGTTGTGAGCGACAGACCAAAAAAGTCTATTGCACGGTGCAAAAAGCCGGAAGTTGCACAGTGCAAAGAAAACTTTTGTTTCCGCACAGTGCATGTCGCAAAAATCACTTCAGCGACATGCACTGTGCGAACACAAAATTTTATTTTGCACTGTGCAGATTATTGCTTTTTGCACCGTGGAATAGGCTTTTTGGGCTGTCGCTCGCATCCTGACTTTGCCTGCACAGTGCAAACGCCAAAAATCACTTCAGCGACTTTGCGAATGGACCAGTATGCATTGACGCGAAAGTTTTATTTTTTGAATCTTTAGAACCAACAACTTATCCATACCACCTGCCATACTTGTCATATGGCCGGGCTGGGGACCTGATCCAGCGGGGGGACCTGATCCAGCGGCAAAAAACGTACCATTTTGCATCTGGGAAGTATCAAAAATGTGGCAAAATACTTCCCTCTCCAAGTGAAAAAACTTCGTTTTGAAGGGCGCGCCCTTTCGAAGTTTTTTCACTTGGAGAGGGAAGCATTTTCCCATATTTTTGACACTTCCCAGATGCAAAATGGTACGTTTTTTGCCACTGGATCAGGTCCCCCACTGTAAATCCCCATTTTTTTGCCCTAGATTGTCATTTTGGCTTGTTTTTAAAAATTCTCAGACTTCGTTTTGCCTTTTCATTATGATTTTTCCGCAAAACCTCTATACCCGTGCCTTACGTGATCGTCTCAAATGACAAAGCTCGATTTTTTCGAAAACAAATATTAAATTCTCCTTGCAGCACCCTCTGTTCCCCTTTTCCGCCGCCGTTCCCAGAATGCACATGCGTCGACGCTCCTCGCTCACCCCCACCGGCGGCAGCAGCAGCCAGTCGAGCGGCGGGGCGCGGAAACAGTCGCTGGTGGAGGCGGCCGAAGCCCACTTCGACAAGAACACCATCATCCTGGTGGTGAACGTCGTGATCCTACTGATTCTGATCGCCATCCTCTACCTGATCGCCACCTCCACCATGAACGCCGCCGTCAGCCCCTACACTGGCCACGAGCACTACTACAAAACGGACAAAGCCGATGCGCACAGCGAGAATTGAACTTTGTCTTGTACATTATTCCAAACCAAATTTTTAACCGATTTCTAACTAGTACAACATTTTTGTAAGCCTTTACCGTAAATAGGACTTGATTTTGTATTTCATACGGGTTTTTTAACCTGTTGTATTTTTATAATGGAGTTTTATTCAATAAACTTGAAAAAAAAATATTTTGGCGACCTAAACTAATATATCCAAGTTAATTTTCAAATTATTTTGGCAAAAAAAATATCCTAGATCATGAAGCAAAGCTTTCTACTCCAACCCCATCGCTTTTCCGAGCAATTCCCCACTCAAAAACAAAAAAACTAAAGAATGTTGCAAAGTGTCAAAATCCGATAAATTCCGTGGCATTTCGTCCTGGCTCTCCTCGGCTTTATTTCGCAAACGGAATTTTGTTCCGAAATAAAATCCCTGTCTTTAGGATAAGCCCGATCGATCGCTTCCTGTTGATAAAGATGTTCGGAATACGGGAAATGCGTTCGATATTACGGCTAGCGGCGGTTCGCCGATTTGCGACCCACGTGGATCTAAAACAGGTAAGTTTTTTCCCGCGATTTATTTGTTTCTACGTTTAGGTCGGCAACATGGAGCTTTCTACAATCTTTTTGAGACTTTTTATCCCGAAATACTGCAAATATCGCTTAACAAGCGGTTTTGCGAAGTCCTTTTTTGTAAAATTTATATTGTTTTAGGTGCCTCCGAAAAAATTCAAAGCAACGGGGCTTGGAATAAAGTTTTATCTGGACGAATGGCCGGAAAATTGTCGTCGAAGTGCCAATGATCTTGCCGAAGTGTTCGAAGTTTTAAATCCGCCCAGTTTGAAAGCCTTTTTGATCGCTTTGTCCAAGGCGCCATCTCCAGCCCGAATCCATTCAATTTTGACGAATGTTCTGCAACAGCAGCTCCTGACCGACCACAATTCTGTGCTGTTTGCAAAGGTCCTTGCCGCTGCGTTTATTCAAGCCCCTATTTCTCCGGAAGATTGTGAAATTTATCGGCTTTTTCAAGGATTATTGCCAAAACAAGGCCCATTTTCTGCTGGAACAAAGTGTATCTTCGATGTTACGACGGGTAACTGGCCAATACAGCTTGTTGATTACGGGGTTTTGTCCTCGACATGCTTTGAAGTGTTAGCAGTCGAAGCAATTCGACGAAATGACATGAATGAATTTAGAAAGGCAAGTACAATATAATTTTTTTTTTTATTTTCCGTTTTTAGATACTGAAACATTTCGTTGAACACGGCTACAATCTTCACAGAAATGCGACTCTTTTTGAGCAATATATTCAGCGAGTTCAAGCCTCCGGGAAAGATTGGCTTACACCTTTTCTAGAACAATTTGGTAAATCTCCGATTTTTGTGGAAGACTTCGAACACATCTCGAAGGCAACTGTGTAAGTCTTTTTCATGGGTTTATTGTGATTTTAGGGCGGCAAAGGGCGAGTTAACGGACTCTGCCGTCGAATCGAACAGCTGTAAAAATTGTGGAACAAAAATTGGAGCTGTAAACCTAGAAGAGAGTAATTTCGATACCCTCAAGGAAGTTTTGATTGCCCATATGGAGAAGTCGGTAAAACGGAAAATTAGCGGCTGTGTTCGTGATTATATGAATGTTCAAGGACTTATCCGAGCTATCAAACGGGATCACAATGATAAAATGTGAGGGTTTTGCTATCTTTTTTATTTTTAGGCATAAATCTAATACCTTATAAAATACCACGATCCTTGTGATTATTAATTTTCAGGCCCACAAAAGAATGTCTTGTGGTTGATACGCTCAACGTTCTGAGCGGGGGATACTCCGCAAATAGCAAAGGGACCTTGGATTTCCTGTTAAAGTTGAAAGATCAATATGAGGAAGTGGTGCTGATCATAAGAAAAAACGTTTTGGCTGAGCATCAGCCCAGGTTGAGAGGCCATGGACTCAGAATCGTCGAGGTGGAGAGACAGTAAGTCTTTTTGATATTAGTTTTTGTTGTTTTAGATATCGTATGAAGATAAGAACAAAAAATGAGAAAATTATGGTTGATCCCTGGTTGTCGCCTCATTTCAAATTTTCTATGGCTCTAGCCGGAGCTCTAATCTATTATTTTTGCCCTCCTCACGGTTTTTTTCGTTTCAGTTCCGACGATGACACCTTTGCAATCATGACGGCGTTGATGATCAATAACAAATGTTTTGTCATGTCCAACGACCGTTTTGGCCTCACCAAGAAGCTGATCAGTGACTTGGGGAATCAGGAAGCGATCAAACAGCTGGACGACTTTGTTTTGACGAGAGTTATGGGAGTGGATAGAGTGTCGCTGAGATCAGCTCCACCTCTTCGAATACCTCTAAATCTTCGGTTAAGCGAGGATAAGAAGTTTGCTCACTTTGTTTTAATCCCCAATGAGGTTATCAATCAGCAGAGGTTGTACTGCGTGAAGATTTAGAAGAGACTTTTATATTACTTTAGGTTGATGTATATGTTTTTGGTGATATTTTGGGGATTTTTTTCGATTATCACCGGGTTTATGCCTTTTCTTACCTGTTTATGTCATTTTACAGATTTTTATGGGTTTCCCCGGTTATTCCACATGATTTTTTGATTTATTATGTTACTTTAGAGGTCTGATGATCAAAAATTTTTTATTACATATTATTCATCGCAAAGATGGTCTTAATTTACAATTCTTATTATACCCTGAGGAGAGATGAGTTAGAGAGTAGAACCGGTTGTACAAGGTCACTTATTTGATATTCCACATTAGCCATTAGCCACCAAAATTGTCCTGAGAGCGGCTCTTGGAAGCCGCGATCGGCCGCGTGTCGCTCCAACAGACGGCCAGGGTTGAGTTGCGCGGCCGCTGTTTCTGCGCCGCCACCGGCTGGCAGTGTATGCTCTGGGCGCGCAGCGGCTTCGGCTGATAGCATACTGCAATTTTAGGGAGATCAGATTTGGTTCGAGGTATTACTCTTGCTCCTGGACACCATCGAGCGCGACGAAAGCCGACTCAGCAGACGCTTCGTGATGGAGTTGTCCCGGTTGCCGTTCTCCAGCCAAGTTGTTTGTAGCAGCCGGGACGGGCTGTCCCGTTTGAGGAATGTAAAGCTGACCCGCAGATCCTTGAATTGTTTTGTGAAGAAGAAGTACAGCTGAAAGCAGATTAATTAGAGGGTTTATAACAGATTTTTAAGGGGTTTAGGACCTTTTTCGACTAACATTTTTATTGTTTTTGAAGGTTTTTGTCTATTTTTGATGATTTTTGTGTATTTTTGTCTCTTTTTGTTGATTTTTTTGGAATTTCGAGGCGTTCTCGCGATCTTGTTGTTGTTAAAGCTGTTTCTGTTGATTTTTTCACTAAATAAACTACTTTTAGGGTCCCCAAAACGCACTCGACAGATCTCACCACACCCCCGGCTTCAAACACAAAGTAAGTTACAGTATCCCTTTTGAGTTTGCGTTGGTCAGAAAAGCTTGAATATCGCGAAATTTTTTTGGTGAGAACCCCGAAAACGGGTAGTTAACACGTATTTGATTTAATTTTTTAATTCCTCTGATAAGAAATTGTTTACTCAAGAGGTGTCAAATTCCAAAGAGATAAGGGGAAAAATAATGGAAAGACTTACCATTGGGTTGACAAACGAGTTGATATTGAACAAAAAGTTGATGAAATCTTTGGCAAATACGAAACAAGGCTCATTCCCGTACTTTCTGTGATCCACAAAACGAATTACAAGACCACCTGAAAATTTTAGTATTAAAATTTTGAAGAAGAAGCATTTTTTTGTCACCAAAAAGATACGATAATTACTGTAATGTAAGAAAAAAGACAATGCTCACCAGTATGACACAAGAAAAAGAAGAGCACAATGGAAATGAGCAGCCAAATGGCGCGCTTTTCCTTCTCCATCCGCCGCTGGTACCCAATGGACTGCACCATTGTCTTGCTGGCCGAGAAAATGTGCGTCAAGATCCGAAGGTTGAGCACCGAAATTAAGACTAAAGGCCCAATGTAGACGGCGATTGGGTAGAGAACTTGGCGGTTCTGAAAAAGTGGGAAATTTAGGGAAATTATTAGAACGGACAGCGAAAATATTGCTGGTGATATCGTTTTTGAACTGGCTTTGGTTGGAACAAGGTTAGAAAAAGCTCAAAATGAGTTTGAATTTGGGATCGGAAAGTGTCGCAGAGACAAAAAAGGCTTTGGTTTTGAAAGAAACCCCTTTTTTGGCCTCTGCGACACTTTCTGATTTCAAATTCGAACTCATTTTGAGCTTTTTCTAACCTTCTTGCCAAAGTAAGTCCAAAAAGTCGCAAAGCGCATTGGAAGCAAGAAAATTTTAGTTAAAAAAGCGAATAAACGCAATGAAAACTCACAACGAATCGATAGGTTGCACTCTGCGCCAGCGCAGAAGGAGCATGCCACAGAATGCGCCGCTTCTCCCCATTTTCGGTCACCACTTCCTCCAACGACCACGAGAATTCAAACCAAACTGGGGAGTTGAATAACAAAGCGGCGGCGGCGATCCCAACCAGCGCCCAAATCCCGGAACGTCGCGCGTCGGTGACGGTAGATAGCGGCGAAATTATCGCCCGATGCCTCTGAATTGAGATATAGCACATTGTCCAGATTGATGCGCAATTAGAAGCCAAAAGCCCTCCAGCCAAAGCCCCTGTGGCAATATAGGCGATTTGAGCAACCGTCCCGAAAGGGTCCATCTCTAGGTGATCGTGTAGAGCTGGTAAATAAAGGACGAATAGTGAAATTAAGAGTTGAAGGGAGTCGCAAACACTGAGAACGATTAGCGCTGGCACTAAGGGATGAGATCGCCTGAAAATTGGTTTTATTATACGAAAACTGATGGATATGAGATGTTGTAGTAGGTCATTGATAATTTTTTGGCATGCGGCAACCTATTTTGGGCTAAAAATGATCTCAAATGTTTTGATTTTGACGATTTGTGGGGCCGAATGAATTTTTGATTTCCCAAAATCATCTTATTTTGGAATTTCAAACTTCAGCGCGGTGGCCGTCCCCAAAGCCCGTCCCTCGTTCGCTCCGATCTCATCGTTGGAATAGACAAAACAGGCAATTTACAATTGTCGGATTAGTGAACAAGGTAGCGTTTCCGGCCACAGTTTTTGAGAAAATGTAGTCCAATGCCCCCCGCAATCATTTTTGGCTTATCGTTTATTTTCGAATGGAATATGAAAGCTGGACTCGAATATGAATTTGTATTCGAGTTAGCTCTCATATTCCATCCGGAAATGAACGATTGGTCTGGAATTTTGAGTAGTAATGTTACTTACCGACGAGTAAATACGAATAAACAAGCCATGTTCAACAACAACCCCACCACACAAACGGCTGGCAAAACATAAAGGTCCAACACATGGCCCATGGGTCTCCATGGCTCACTGACATTGCAAGAAATCATGCTGACATTAGGCTGAAAATTTAAAATTTTTAGAATTGGATATTGTAGTAGGCAATTTTTTGAAAATTAAAAAATTCGATGTTGTAGTCGCGAAGTAGTATAAGATTGGAAATAGGGGATGAAAGTATATACGAAATGTGCCAATTGCTGTGAGAAGTGAGTAATTCATTGTAAGCGGCCGAAAAATGATCCGCGACCTTTTTTTTTGGTCCGGCAGGCGCACGCAACGCCCGCACGCAATGGTATTTTTTGAAATGTACTGCCAACAACTAAAGATTATTGTAGTGTGATCGAGGTTTTTAAAGTTTATCATGGAATGAGCATAAGCGGTTGTTTTTGAAGCCTTTCGAGGCAAAATAAGAGGTGCAACAGCATTAAGGAGATTGTTGTGCAAGCTTTCTTTCTTCCACTCCTCTCTTGTAAAATGTCAATAAAGTCATGACTAGTCGGGATTTTTGCTAGATCTCGTTTGAAATTGGGATAATACAAAGCGGAAGTCGACTAATGGCGAAGCACGGAAATTGCGAAAAACGACAATTGCAAAGCTCTGGAAAATAACGTAAATGGATGAGTTAGGCGTAAAAATGGGCAAAATACATGGCCAAAGTATGAAACAAATACTGTAAAATCCACTCGACTAATACGCGTCCCAAAATATCGAACTTCAAATACGTAGATTAGAGTTTCATGGGATCTTTATCCTCTCGGTTTCAAAGACCAGAGATGTGCCCCAGGAACACACAGAGCTTTTTGTGCCGCCCCTTGACACCTAATCCCCCCTCCCCGATTAGGGCGCTCCAAAAATGACTGCATAGCAATTGGGATGACCCCAAATATACGTCAGATTTTTTTGTGGAAAGGTTTCTATTTTTTGCCCCGAGAACAGAGATTAGAAACCAGTGGGAAATCGGTAATTTGGAGAAGACTTTCCAGGAAATTATTCGCAGAATAGTGTAAGAATAGAAGAAATAAATTACAAGGCGCTGGAAACGCTGTATTTTGGGGGATAAGGAAGAACCAAGCAAAGAGAAAGACGTTTTTCAATCATAGTTTTTCGGAGTTTGCCTGGAAGAAGTTGATTTTTTGTAGAAAAAATGTATTCCGCATTTGAGAAGTGGGGAGTACATTATTTCTAGAAAAAATAAACTTTTTTCTAGGCGAAATCCGAGAAGTTGTGATTGAAAAATGGTTTTCTCTTTGCTTGATTCTTCCTTATCCCCAAAAATACAACGTCTCTAGCGCCTTGCAGTTTATTTCTCCTATCCTCGGAAAAGGCATCACGTTACTTATAAAACAGTTGAAGGATTGTATCACAGAGTGAAGTAAAATCATTCCAGGTGATCTAACCACCCTCCCCCCACCCACTCACACAAAAAATGGCATCGGAAGAAGAAAGCGCAATCAAAATGCCGACCGACGCCAAGTTGACCATCAACGACCTGGACAGACAAATCGAAACCCTCATGAAATGTCAAATACCAACAGAGAACGAAGTAAGAAAACGGGATTTACAGAGGCCTGTCAGAGCGCTGCCGTTAGTTACGGAAGTTTTGACAAGAAGCCTGACATTGCACTTGACTTGCACGCAATTTTTCCCACAATTTTTCAGGTCAAAGTCCTATGCTCCAAAGCGCGCGAAATCCTGATCCAAGAAGGGAATGTACAGTACATTGATCCGCCCGTCACAATCTGCGGCGACATCCACGGCCAATTTTTCGATCTCATGGAACTGTTCCGGGTCGGCGGAAACGTCCCCGAAACCAACTACTTGTTCATGGGCGACTTTGTGGACAGAGGCTTCTATTCGGTGGAGACGTTCCTATTGCTGTTGGCAATCAAAGTCCGATATCCAGACAGAATGACCCTGATCAGAGGGAATCATGAGAGCCGACAGATCACACAGGTAGGAATTAGCGGAAATTTTGGGATTTGCAGGGAAAATTATATTGTAGTAGATGATTTTGGAAATAAAATTAGTTTAGTTGGTAATAGCAAGGGTCAAGAAAGAAGAAAAAAGCATCGGGAAGGCTTTCCTGGGACTTGGCAAAAGTATGGGACTATCTAAAAATAAGAGATTGAAAAAAATTTTTTGGTCTCGCATTATTTCATACTTCAAAAAGTGTATCCAAAGGTCTTTAGCGGCTTTATGGATCCGTGTAGCATTATATATCCCCAAAAAAAGTGAGTAAAAGATTACCCAGACCATGTTGATACCTACAGAGCCGCAAAGAACGCGTTGATACCCACAAAAACTCAAAGAACAAGTGTTCACCGTATTTTTCTGGTCGAATTGTACGAACGTGCACTAAATACGTGACAGAATACTAGTTCACACACTTTTCAAAAAGTTGTTGACATGGATTACAATAGAGAGCTTAAGTGTTTTGAGATTTGAGCCGAGTCATCAGAGAACGTTGCTGTACTTTTAAATCGACGTGAAAGTCTAGATTAAAGGAAGATGGTAGGAGCCCCAAGACCCCATCCCCGGTTCTCTGGCTACAGTGACTCAGAAAGCCTGGGATGGGATTGTATGTAAACACATTAAAGGATTAATAAGGGCACGTCGAACGAAGAATGTATCATGAATTTCTGCGTTGCCTGGGGAATGAATGAGACCTTTTCGCCGATTGGTTATGGGGCTGATAACCTTTTATCAAGGCGTTCCGGATTTTATGGCCCTTTTCAAAGTTGAACATGTGGAATTTGTTAGGGGAGAGGGGTCGAAGAGTTGATGCAATAGGTGAAAAACCGGAAAGATGTCCAAAAAAGTGTAATATTGAAGATTGGAAGTGATCTGGAGGAATATTTTTTTAAGAGGATTGGGTTTTTGAAATATCGGTCTGTCGGGAAAAAACGGCGGATCGTCGCGCCTCGGAATCGCCCATCATCGCTTTGCGACTGCAAGCCGCGGATTGGGATTTGGTGCGCGACAGCGGCGAGGCGAGACATTTTGATGCGACGATCCGCCGTTATTTTTCCGACAGACTGATAAAATTTGGACTTATTTTATTAGAGAAATGCTCGAGATGTTTAGCGCGTGTTTTACGAAGCGTGACACAAATTTGGAATAAGCTTTACTAAGACATTTGTCAGACGTTTAGACCGCATTTTGCAGAAATTATTGAGATTTTTGGTCAGTGGTTGTTTGAAATTAGTTTTGGCCACTAAAATCTCGGTGATTTCTGCAAAACGCGATCTAAAAATCTGGAATATGTCTTGGAAAAGATTAATCTAATTTGTGCCGGGATTCGTAAAACATGAGCTAAACGTCTCGAACATTTCTCTAATAAAAGAGTCCAAATTTTGTTTCAAAAACCCAATCCTTTTTTAAAAATATTCCTCCAGATCACTTCCAATCTCCAATATTATTCTTTTTTGGACATTCTTCTGGGTTTTCACCTATTATATCAACTCTTGGACGCTTTCCCCCTCCCAAACTTCACATGTTCAATTGGGAAAAGAGCCATAAAATCCGGAACGCCTTGATAAAAGCTCAAGAATTCCGTTGGAGAGGTGTTTACGGATTGTTTCCAGGTATATGGATTCTACGACGAATGCATGCGGAAATACGGCTGCTCGACAGTGTGGCGATTCTGCACCGAGGTGTTTGACTGCTTAGCGCTGGCCGCAATCATCGACAACCGCGTGTTCTGCGTGCACGGAGGCCTCTCCCCGTCGATATCGACCATTGACGACATTCGAGTGATCGACCGAAAACAGGAAGTCCCACACGACGGCCCGATGTGCGACTTGCTCTGGTCCGACCCCGAGGACGGGAACGGGTTCGGGATGAGCCCGCGAGGCGCGGGATTCCTGTTCGGGCCGGACGTGGTGCAGAGTTTCTGCGAGAACAACAAAATGGAACTGATTTGTCGAGCACATCAACTGGTCATGGAAGGCTACAAATGGCACTTTAATGAGACTGTTCTGACGGTGTGGTCCGCCCCCAATTACTGTTATAGGTAAGAGAGGAGAATTTCGAAGCGAAAGACTAGGGTAAATTGAGGAAATAGGGTGGTGTGGGGAAAAATTATATTGTAGTAGACGATTTTTGAGACAAAATGAGTTTTGAGGCAGGGGAAGTACGGGTTTGAGCTGGAAATTGGTTATATGGTAGATCAAGCCACGAGATTTGACCTCAAAATGAATTGAGAAGCAAGAAAGGACTGTAAAATTAGTAATCCCTGATTTTAGATGTGGAAATGTAGCCGCCATCCTGGAATTCGACGACAAATTGAACAAAGAATTCACTATCTTCGAAGCGGCCCCGCAAGAACACCGCGGCGCACCCGCTAAAAAACCCCAATCCGATTATTTCTTATAACCGCGACGTTATACCGCAAATAAACAAAATTTCACCAAGACTTCGGAATTCAGCTATCAAGTATAATGTATTTTTTAAAATTTGGAAAAAAAGAAAAAGAAAATGCACCTTTGGCGTTAATTAAAACGAATTACCGTCTAGCAGCGTCCATTCTACCCCACACGCCATGCCCAAATGTATTTTTACATGTTCGAAAAACTGGTATTTGTAATATCCACCCATTCGTAATCCGGAACTGAAAATTGTTTTTTCAAACACGGAATTGCCTTAGGCTACGAATGACCCAACTCAAAAGTACGTGTGGCAGAGCAAATAGAGACCATTTCTCGGACATTCGAAAGGAATACTTGGTCAGGGGTTCCAAAAATTATATTATACTAGGGTCCAGATGGAGAAATCAAGAAAACTCGTGCGAAAAGGCGTTACTACAACAACATCTTCGGTTACGCACAAAGTTTAGAGTGCCGTTTTTTGTATGGGATGGGGTTCGAGATTGTATATTGGTCTATGATGTCATAAACAGCTATGAAATATGAAAAAATATATCTTTTCATAAAGAAGATTGGTTCCGAGTAAATTCGACCGCCTTCCTTGGTCTAAGACCGTTTTTTACAATCTATGCAGCCCTGAGGCCAAAGTATATTGGCTTAACACAATTGTAAGGCACTTATTATATTTTAGCGACTAAAGTTAAGTCGATTCAAAAAACGATGAATAAATTATGATTAGCGGCAAATACAGGGATTACACGGCCTTCAAATGTCAGTACAGGGAATCATAGAGTTGTAGAGTTTGCGTACGTGCAATCTGAGATGAGCCGCTTGAGAAAAATGAATGCGAAGAGCGGGGAGATGGGGATTAATGCTGGACGTTTTAATGTCCAGAACGATGGCCATAAAAGAAGTTCGGAAAAATGGGAAGAAGCGATAAATCGTAGAACACTAAGCTTTGTTTGGAGCTATGTATAAACTTAGACCACAAGGAGGAGAAAAGGATGGGATGATATTAAAAATTCAAACAGCTACAAAAAATGTCCAAAATCGAGGTCCCTCTGTTTGACATTCAAAAAAACCAAGTTAAATAATCGATATGGATATGAAAATCAAAGAACTGGGGCAGAAGAACACGGAGAATTTAATGGTAAAAGAATCAGTTGGCTACACCAAAACACTTTCGCGCTAGGACCCATTAAAAAAATTTTTCGTTTTTTCTGGCCACCCTGTAGAACAACTTGATAAAACTCGGGAAATAACGCCCAGATTTTCTTTAGATTTTGCACACACTTCGGCTACACCTCCATTCCTGAAAATTTCATCTTACACTTTGCAGGGACAACTGAGATATTTATCGGTCGTCTAGAGAGTACGCAAAATGCGGAGGGCGGTCAGAGAAAAGACATTTTGCGACCATATCTCCGCCAATTTCGCGGGGAAAAAATGAATTTTTTGTTGAAGCATTAACCCTATACGGTAGAAATATGACTGAAACTTTTCATGCAAAAACTCGCAGAAGCGCCGAATTTTGTCCGACTTTTGTGATAAAAATCTCGCATATTCTGCATAGCGCGTGCCCAACAAAAAAATCAAAAACTTTTCCCCGCGAAGTTAGCAAAAATATGGCGAAAAAGTGTTTTCTTTCTGACCGCACTCGGCATTTCGCGTACTCTCTCGTCGACAAACATTGATAAATATCTCGGCTGGTCCTGCAAAGCGTCAGCTAAAATTCTCAGAGACTGATATCTATGACAGATCCAATTTTTATGTCAAATTTGAAAAAAATCTGAGCATCGTACTTTGAACACTTCACTTGTGAGTCTATCAACTCTATAGTATAATATAATATTTTTGGTCGACAAATAAGTCATTAACTTTTTGCCAAAATGTTCTTATAATAGAGTCGATTTCGCTCTCAGACGCTTTATAATATTCGCATTCCCGTAAGCTTACTTTAACCCGTCTAAAGATGGTTCCCATTCAAAAGTGCATCCTCCGAAACAATAGCCATTATTACCCGTTTTACTGTACAAAGCAACAAAAATGCGCCCAAGCGTAAGAAGAGGACAAAAGACGGCCCTTTAAAACTACAATGTTATCAGTCGTCGACACGACACCGTTCCGCGAAACCGCCCCAAAAATTGCGACAAAGCGAAGCGTAAAAGCGGGCGCAAACAAAAAACACGGCCCGAATTTGAGATGGGTTGTGATGTGCGTCCCCAATGACGCCTCCGAAATTGGATGTAATTGGACGTAATGGAGGGGGATTCAAGTTTGTGCCCGCCGGCAATTCGAGCAGTTGTATACTGAAAACATTTGCAAGGTCATAAATGCAGAAGAGCAAATTAGATGCACGAGAGAAGTGGCGACGCAGTCTAGCGAGCGAAACCGCCGAGTTTCGGCTGGAAATGAGAGTAATTTAAATTGTGATAGGACTAGAGATTTTGCGAGGACAATGAAAAGTATTCGCGAATATAATTCTTGACAGACATCTCTGATATTATCAGTCTGTCGGGAAAATAATGAGCATTCTGTCGGAGCGAAAATCCGCCGAGAAAATGAATTGTTTCGCGACACAATCAGATTGCTTTTCACTTCGGTGACGCGATAGCGACATTTTGCTCATTATTTTCCCGACAGACTTCTATGTGATCAGATAATTTTTGTTGCGAAATGAGAGAGCGTCCAAAATCGGTCCGAGATTACAGGGTATCCCGAAAAAATGCATGATTTTCCATGGGTCCTGACGCGAAAATGTTTAGGTTAGGAAAAAAGATTTTTGTATCACAAAAATCTCCGTTTTTTTTCTGTCTACCCATTTCATTTTGTTGTTCATATCGATTAACTAACACGTTTTTTGAAACGTCAAAAAAAGCAATATCAAAATCTCGGTGGCCTCTGCAAAGCGCGAACCCCGTAAATGATTTATAAAAAGCTCATGTTTGTGCGAATTGTCATCAAAATACGATCATCGCAATTTGAGCCCTTCCGCTATAAAAGCGCTGACAAAAAATGGAATTTTTTCAGCATTTTTTTGTAGCCAGCGCCATCACAAACCCTTTTTAGAGCGACTCGAACCCTCCAGCCTAAACTATAACTATCCCCTCCTCGTGTTCACCACGATTATCCATGCTTGTTTACCCCAAAATCACTTGTTTTTGTAGGCATGTTGGAACGCCCGCTGCAAAAAAATGCGGGTTCTGCGGCGTCGTTTTTGCGAAAATTGATACGACAGTAACGTCGAAACAGTGGTAATCGAACACCACCAAGTTTGGGGTCAACGGCACTTGGCCAGAGGATCTTTGGCCTTCTAATGTGAGGGAGGGGGGAATGGGAAATTAGGGCCTTTTTGAATGTCTAATGGGATATTGTTGCGATAAGCTGGCATTATTACATTATTGAAAAGAAAAAGTGAATAATTTTGTTGGGAAAAAAAGGATATTAAAAAGTTGTAAAATACGAAATAAAAAATACTCTGAAACATTGGTAACTCTTAACAATCAATTAATTTATTCTTATCAAAGATGGAAAAGATATGGCCAAAAAATGTCTTTTCTCCCTTCGCCCCTCCTAAATTTCCATTGATTTGGCCTACAAAGATTGTTGAATGTCTCAGCCGTACTTGCAAAGCAAAAGCTAAATTTTTTTGAAACTTATAAATGGCTTGGAAGCAGTACAGTGGGGGGACCGAGAGAAGCTTTTCGCGACATTTTTGATACTTCCCGGATGCAAAATGGTACGTTCTTTGCCACTGGATCAGGTCGTCACTGTATCTACAGAAAATTTCAAAAAATTCTGCGCAGCTCCCCTTGAGTACTTCAATTTAACAAAAAAACAATCTTTCAGGTTCGCCAAAAAAGATTGTTGAATATAAGTCTTGCTCAGCACTAGCTAAGCTTTTGTTTGCGTTTTTTTCAAGCCTCTAGAGATCATTTGAGTCAACTTTCAACGAACTTGGAGCTTTGCACCTCGACAACTCCGCAAAACATTGGTTTATGTGGAAACTTGGCCGCGTCTGGACTTTTCGGTCCGATGACTGTTCGGGTCAACACGAAATCGGTCATTACAAGGCGTAGGGCAGGTGGATACCCAAAAAGAAGGTTGTAGGAAGTGCCTACGAGGCCTGGCAAGTCGTTGGATGTTCGGCGAAGGTTCGGCGGAGGCTCGGCGGAGACTTGGCGAAGGCTCGGCGGAGACTCGGCGGAGATTTGGCGAAGGCTCGGCGGAGGCTCGGCGGAGACTTGGCGAAGACTTGCAATATGCCCACTTTTTCTAATCTTAGCTGTTACTAACATTAGTTTACTTTACCATGATTTTTTTAAAGGTATAAATGACCAAAAATTTTCGGCAAAAACGAAGATCCGTAAGTTTTATCTATTATAGATATTATTGATGTGAGTACATCTAAAATACTGTCGCTGAGTCGAAAAATCGCAATGCCAAATCAATCTATACGAGGCGTAGAGACCCAAAAGAAGATTGTAGCAAGTGCCTACAAGCCGTGGCGTGCCCAATGGAAGCTTTGCGAACTCTCAGCGAAGGCTCGGCAGAGACTTTGCTCGGCAGAGCCTAGGCTTACAACATGATGACTTTTCTAATTTCCGCTATTGCTAACTTCACTCATCCTGACGCTACGATGACTTAGAAAACACTGGAAGACTTGTTCTAAGACAAAGATCAGTAAGAATTGCTGACTGAACTGTTGTTGAACTCAAACGTCGCAGCGCCAACTCTGCCCTCTCCCCAAATCCGTTCCAATATCGTAAGCCCGCGGGGCTCAAGATAAACATTGCGCATTTCATTACGATCGTGTTTATTTGCACTGGTGTGGAGTTGACATGTTTTTGTCCGCCACACAAGTCCATTTTTTGTGGGAAGAGCGGTTTAGGCTTCGGCTTCTTTTGCAGATGGCTATCAATAATAATGCTCAAAGAACAACCCCTCGAAAATCGGAATGCTGGTTTTGACAGGGAACAACATAAGAACGTATTCAGAGATTATTTGTGGAATAAATGCAATAAACACTGTTTATCGTATTTTGTTGGACATCAAAGGGGATTTTGGGATTTTGGACAAACTTGGAGGGTATCCCAGGCTTTGATGTCTCCTAACTTTGGAGAATAGCTCTAACTGGGTTAATCTTCAGCGTTCTTCTAAAAACAGTATCCCAAATTAAGGAAAATTTACCCTTCAAAAAAGAGTAAATTTTCCCCGCCTTTTCGCTATGTAAAAGTAAATTCCGGGCTTTCGTAACTTTCGTAACTCCTAAACGACCGAAGAAGCAAAAGGATCAGGACCATTAAAAGACGATTTCTGAGTCAGTGCGTCAGCCGTGGACATAGGAAAAAATCGATTTTGAGTTTTTTGCATTAAAATGACTATTGGAAGGTGCTAAGCAAAAGCAAACAATATTTTTTCCCAAAACCTTCACCAAGGTATATTTTTTTACAATTTACTGTTTTAAAAGTAATCGCCTCCAGCTGTCGTATCTTACCTTACTGTGCGATGATTTGATGGTTACTGAAGTTTTTGACCCTTGTGATGACGATGAAATTATTATTTTTCCGATTTTCCTACTGTAACATACCGTAATACCGTATCGGCCGCTAAAAAACGGCCGTAAAATCTTTGTTTCTGAAAACCCACAGCTGATTTTTTGATATGTTAATCAGCGTAAAATTCTGCTCTAAACGTAATCAAAAAAAGTTCAAAAAAGTGAATGACAAATTTCGTGGTATAGTGGTTAGTGGTCGGGACTACCAATCCAGCCTCCCAGGTTCGATTCCGGGTGGGTGCAAATCTCGAAAAAATACTGGAAATCGACTTTAATGGAACATTCAAAGCTATTTGATTGATACTATGTAATTTTGGACAATAACGGAACCTGTATGGGAGCCTAAAACGGATTTTTTAAAATTCTTGAGGCCTAATACGTGAAAAATAAAACGGCTTCAAACCGGCTGAAATTCATGGCACTTACTCTAGGCCTAATTGTAAGACCCTTCCCCGTTAACTTTTTTTGGTAGCTTACTGCATCATGGATTACTGTAACGTGAAACACGATTCCATTTTTTGTATCCCACATAGCGCAGAGAGCTCGTACACCCACCATTACGCTTAAAATGATTAAGAAAGGCTTGGTTTGCGTAGAAATATTTTTTATATGGCGGTACGAGTTGCAACATCTGAGTAATCTCACGCAGTTTCACCAGTTGTTGATAACGTCAACACGCATTGGAGACGGGGGGAAATTTTAATTTGTACATCAAGAGTGGATCCTTTTTTTCTTATCAAAATATCTAACTAAAAAAACTAAAAATTTTCTGCGATAATTCTGAAGTAAACCGCGGTTTAGGAGAATAAGTGTTATGTTACAGTAATCCACGATACAGTAAGATCCCAAAAAAAGTTAACGGGAAAGTGTCTTATAATTAGCCCTAGAGTAAGTGGTATCAATTTCAGCCGGTTTGAAGCCGTTTTATTTTTCACGTATTAAGCCTCAAAAATTTAAAAAAATCCGTTTTAGGCACCCATATAGGTGCCGTTATTGTCCAAAATGACTTAGTATCAATCAAATAGCTTTGAATGTTCCATTAAAGTCGATTTGCAGTATTTTTTCGAGATTTGCACCCACCCGGAATCGAACCTGGGTGGCTGGATTGGTAGTCCCGACCACTAACCACTATACCACGAAATTTGTCATTCACTTTTTTGAACTTTTTTTGATTACGTTTAGAGCAGAATTTTACGCTGATTAACATATCAAAAAATCAGCTGTGGGTTTTCAGAAACAAAGATTTTACGGCCGTTTTTTAGCGGCCGATACGGTATTACGGTATGTTACAGTAGGAAAATCGGAAAAATAATGATTCCATCGTCATCGCAAGGGTCGAAAACGTTGTAGGCCGCAAAATTATTTCATTTTAAGGTAAGATACGACAGTTGTCGCCAATTACTCCTAAAACAGTAAATTGTAAAAAATGGTACTTTGTTGAAAGTTTTAGGAAAAAATATTGTTCGCTTTTGTTTATCACTTACCAACAGTCATTTTGATGCAAAAAACTCAATTTCGATTTTTTCCTATGTCCACGCCTAACGGACGGCTGATGCACTGACTCAGAAATCGTCTTTTAAAGGATTTACTGTGCACTCGGACAACAAAAAAACGCTGAGAAAACTTCGATAATCCCTCAATAGTTCATAACCGGCGACAGGTTTCCGAGAAGGGGAAGCCGTACTGTGAATGCGGCATGTTGAACCCAACAAATATTTAAACAGCGAGTGTTCAAAGCGCAACAGACAGATCTTCGTTAAATCTTAGGCAAAAGTTTGATATTGGCTGATGAACATTCGCTGAAATTTTTGGTTTTTGCGTTGCAGCGGCAGCTGAGATATTCAACGACCTTTGCCAGCAAGGAATATTGTACATCCCTTGTTGGCAAAGAACAGACAATCAGGGAAAAACAGGGGCTTTTTATAGTAAGTAGCTACATGTAAAATCAAATTTAAATGTCGTGCTTTTTATACCACTCTATGCTCATTAAAACAACCGCTGCCTAAGGGCCGGACATCCGGAGAAGATGAGAGAAAGTACTACAAGTTTCTTGGACCAAATTAGAAACTCTTGCCACTGTAATGATATAGTATAATATAACACAAAATAATTTGGTGGGGAAAAAACTTCAGTGTAAGCATTTTTAAAACTTTCAAAATTTAACCAAATTTCAGCCTAAAAATCTCTGTTTTTTCGCAAAGCGCTAGCCAAAAAATCTGGCATATGCTTTTGAAAAACCTTTGGTCTAAATCAGCGCCAATTATCCCCAAATCACCAAACTTTTCAGGCGAATAAAAAGCTTCTGGCGTTGAGAAATCGACTTACAGTATCCAAATTACAATTAAAGTATCCCCAAAATGCTATTAATTGGTAATCCTACCGTCTTTTTTCCGCTCAAATTCTTTCATCCATTATCCGCTTAGCCCAATTTCCGGCGTACAGCTACAGTTTGTAAAGGTCAAAAAAATGCTAAACCGGTTGCGTAACAATTCAGCGATTAGACGAAATAAACCCCACGGAAAGCTGCGATTGTAAGAATTGTTCCGCCGATTGTAGCGTTAGCCTACAGTAGACATGGCTCCCGGGCCGGGCCGGCCGGGGCCGGCCTGGGCCGGGCCGTGGGCCGGGCCGAAATTTCGGCCCGTCGGCCCGATTTCAGATCGGCCGGGCCGGCCGGACCATCTCCGGCCCGTCGGCCGGGCCGGCGTTTCGGCCCGGCCCGGCCCGGAGTATTTTTAAATTTTTAAATTTTAAATTTTAAAAAATCCAGAATTTCGGAGCAAAAATTGGGTTTGATAATGAAAATAAACGCAATGTCAAGACACAATTGGTTTTTTTAAAGGTATTTTTGTTTTTAGATAGCTATGGAACACAGTATTTATCCATTTACATGATGATAGAAAAAAATTTGGTCATAAGGAGTTAGAATTGGGGAGACTTTCGTTTCAATGGGCCGGCCCGGCGACCACGGCAGAAAGCTAGGATTCTCCCATATATTTTTGAAAAAATTCTTCCAAATTTGTGCCAAGTTTTATAAAAATCTGAACGTCGCACTTACACTTCCCTGTAAGCAGGAGACCAGCTAGAAGCGGGAAACCACGAGGGAATTTTTGATGATATTTATTGCTACAAGCCACTTAGGCTTCATGAATCTATCTCTAGGGCAGCACAAACTACTATGTAAACATTATGTATATTACACCCAATTCGTATCTCCGGTTACACTGAAAACGAGCAGAACAACGTGCACATAAAATACTTGACATTTGCAAAATGTCAACTCGAAAGGAGATAGCCAAACAAAAAATAGAGCGAAAAATTACTAGTTCAAGGAATAATCGCAAAATTTTTTTTTTAAATTACTTAACCTGGCTTCGAAGAGCATAATAGTAAAAAGTCTTATCACTTTGTCGATAAACCTCGGAAATCTTTTGTTATACAGGGGTTTTGTTGTAAGGGAGTTTTTTATACACAGGCTACTATATTTTTTTCAAAATTTGACTTGCAAAAACAAGAATAGCTTTTGAAATTCGTTATGAATTGGCTGAGAAATGACAAAAAATCGCTTTATTTCTCCGACCACTCTGCATTTGGCCTGCTATATCGTGGGCAATGACTTGAAAATGTTTCGGCTCACCTCTGCAAAATGCCAGCTATATTTTCAAAAAAAAAACATTCAAAAAAATACAAATTATCCATGCCTTTTGTACAGGGAACTCAACATTATGTAGTACCATATTATATATAAGGTCCTTGAGAAATTTCTTCTGGGAATATTCGAGATTATGCGGTTTTATTTGCTTTTTCAATGTAACGGATTAAAGTGCCGCCTGGTTTCCGTCGCTAATTCAAGTTCCATTATATGTAAATACCAAGAACGTTGGTCGGACAATCTTTTTTTCATAATGACCAATAATCACCTAGGTTTCTTGTGTAGGCGGCAAAGATTACTGACGAGGGAAGTAGGCCCAATGCGACGCTCGGATTTTGATAAAACTTGGCACAAATTTAGACTGATTTTTTCAAGGTCATATGCGAGAATCCTAGCTCGCGCTTTGCAAAAACAATCGAGATTTTTAGATCGAAAGTTGGCGAAAATTTGACAATTTCTGCCGAAATTCGGCACGAAAAGTTTCATATTTATTTCTACCGTAAAGGGTGATGTGTCCACAAAGGGAAAGGCCCAGTACGATGCTCGGATTTTGATAAAACTTGGCACAAATTTAGACCGATTTTTTCTGACTAGTAAGGCTCGGTCGTTGTTATTAACCCTTGTTATTAACTATTAACTCAAGAAATCTTGGCATATTTGACATACGGCAAGCAAAGCTCCCATTCCGACGCCCTAAACTACATAATGTCCCGAGAAAAATAAATCCTTGCAACATCATTTCCTGGAGCCGGACAACTTCTGGGTCCTATTGTTAGATTGGAGCGGAAATGCGGCAAGGAATGCGAAAAACAGGGCTGACAAACGGTATTGCCTCACAAGGGAAGTAAACCCAAGTAAGAGGCTCGGATTTTCTTTAAATTTTGTACACGCTTTCCATATATTCCGCATATTAATTCTTGAAAATTTTAGCTTGCGCTTTCAAGGGGCAGCCGAGATAAAAGCTGCCTTTCGCGGGAGCACACGAAACGCGGAGAGCGGTCAAACACTTTTTGGCCATATTTTTGCCAGTTTCGTGCGGAAAATTTTCATTTTTTGTGGACACATCAACCTCTACAGTAGAAATATGTATGAAACGTTTCGTGCCGAATTTCGGCAGGAATTGTCAAATTTTCGCCAACTTGCGATCTAAAAATCTCGGTTGTTTCTGCAAAGTGCGGGCTAGGATTCTCGCACCTGTCTTATAAAACATCATTCAAAATTTTGCCAAGTTTTATCAAAATCCGAGCGTCGCATTGGGCCTACTTCCCTCGTCAGTAATCTTTGCCGCCTACACAAGAAACCTTGATGATTATTGGTCATTATGAAAAAAAGATTGTCCGACCAACGTTCTTGGTATTTACGTATAATGGAACTTGAATTAGCGACGGAAACCAGGCGGCACTTTAATCCGTTACATTGAAAAAGCAAATAAAACCGCGTAATCCCGAATATTCCTAGAAAAAATCTTTTAAGGAGCTTATCGTATATAACATAACATGGTACAACATAATTTACAGTACCTCATATATAGAAGGCATGGATAACTTTTATTTTTTTGAAAGAAAATACAGCTGGTGTTTTGCAGAGGTGAGCCGAAACATTTTCAAGTCATTGCCGACGAGAGAGCAATCAAAATGCAGAGTGGTCGGAGAAAAAAGCGATTTTTTGCCATTTCCCAGCCAATTCATAACGAATTTCAAAAGCTATACTTGTTTTTGCAAGCCAAATTAAAAAAAATACAGTAGCCTGTGTATAAAAAACTTCCTTGCAACAAAATCTCTGTATAACGAACAATTCAGAGGCCAAAACAAAACTTTTTTGAACTTTTTTGCTTTGGGACCTTTGAACAATCTTAATCCAATTTTATGCCAAGATTCATCAAAATCGCGGCGAATTTTGACAAGAAATCTGGTTCAAGGCCAACAGAAAAAGATGAGAAAACAATATTAAATAAACTTGAACTCAAAATTCAACTCCATTTGGCCAAATTCGCGGCCAAAAGACGAAAACGGATGAACCGAAGCTTCCTGAAAGCCGATCCGCTCAATGGAGCATTAGAAGGCGATGTAAATCCGCTCAAAACTGTAATCTCTTCCTCGGTTTTCCACAACCGACCACCCAAACATCGGATAAGACACTCTATTCCACTAATAAATCATCGTTCTTAAGGATCAGAATGTATTAAAAAATGTGTGAAAAACATTCACAATTTTGAGAGAAGCCTTAGAGCGATAAAAACAACTTTTTTTTTTATGTAATAGAAGCAGTCTGAGAGTTCGAAAAGGACGAAATTTATAGGTGTTGTGTTGTAAATGTAGGGCGTCATAAAACGTCTGGAAGACCGGCGCAATACGCAATGATAAGTTCAAAGGAATTGAAGGGAAAGTGCAAAGATCCATTAGACAAAAGACAATAATAGCAGTGGCAGAAGAAAGGCTCAGATTTTGATGAAATTTGGCACACATACAGTCAAAAGCTTTGTAATAAATTTGCGAGATTTTTAGCTCGCGCTTTACGAAAAGCCTTGAGATTTTTTGAGCAGAAATATTGTTGGTTTTTAGGTTGAAAGTGTGGTAAAATGTAAAAAAAATTTTTGAAATTTTGCCTTGAAATTTTTCATGCCATTTTCTACCGCAGAGTATAGTGTTTCCACAAAAAATCAATTTTTTCCGCACGAGACTGGCAAAGCTATGGCCAAAAGATGTTTTTTCTCTGACCGCTCTCCCCTTTTCGCATACTCTCTAAGAGCGTTGAAGATCTCGTTGAGATACAACGGAAAATATGGAGAGACGATAAGAAAAAAATCGACGAATACTCTACTTGATGCCTTCACTTGCAAATAAATTATTTGTTCAAAATTTTAAAAAAATCTCGGGTTCGGACCCTTAGGCCTCTCCCTCTAATAGAATTAGCTCTTATATAATGAACCCCAGCTTGCCCATTGTTGCAGATACGTTGGTTTGAACCCTCCTTCCTCATGACACATTCATAAACTTTTTGATCCTTTTCTTGGGACTCTTGAGATTGTAGCCTATTGTAATCAAGTGTAATATCCTACAAAAAAAAACCGAAGAGACTGACCTCAATTTCAACATTTCGTATTGATTGCACAACCATCTTTGGTGTTATAGCCATACCGCCAAATACGGTGCGCATTATGACCAGACATGAGTCGAGCAAAAAGAAACATGTCACGGAACCGGAGAGCAAAGAAGAAAAGTGCAAAAAAAGGATTTTTGGTGTGGCTACAGTAATCCATCTGCAAAATAAAGACGCTTAAAAGTCCACAGCGGTCTGAAGACGGGTTCGTTTGAAGCAGACGACTTCCTGTTGTCCGCGGGTGATATTATAAGGCCCGGATTAACGGGGTGTCTACGTAAATTATTGTCCTTAAGATCGTCAAGTTCAGATGCAAAATTTACGAAGGATGGCCTATAAATTCTTTCCACTTTTGCTGCATGTAATCTCAGTGAGTTGTTCGGTTAGTACGGAAATTTTTAGCCGGCGCTTTGCAAGCGCGGCAGAGATATTCAACGGTCTTTGTGGCCCGGAAAAAGTGGAAAAGGTGTGCCGATTTTTTGGGTCAACACAAAATCGATCGATAGGGGGCAGGTGGACATCAAAAAATGTTGTAAGAGGCACCTACGAGGCCCGGAAAAGCCGCTGGATGAAGATGATGCTCGGCGGAGGCTCGGCGGAGACTTGGCGAAGACTTGGAATATGTCCACTCTTTCTAATTTTAGCTATTATACTTACGTTAGTTTTCTCTACCCTGACTGATTGTAGCATATAAAAAATCTAAATTTGAGGGCAAAAAACGAAGATCCATAACTTTTATCTAGATATTATTGTTAGTACATGTAAAACAAGTACCTCAAAATAGGCGATAAACTACCCGAAGAGCTGGAAAAATTCAATTTTTGGCCGAAAATTGTAGATCTCATATGAAACAGAACGCCAAGTTAATTTTGAAAATCAAAAAAAACTTGAATTTTTTGCCAACTTTCGACGTCAAATGCAGCAAGAATCAGGTAGAAAGCGTTGAAAAACCTAGAAGTTTATACAACAGCTAAAATCTCAAAATCTAAAATTAGCCTCCGACAAGGCCCTCTACCACAATGGAGCCCGCAAAAAAGTGAAACATGTCAGAGGGTCATATTGCATGTTATTAATTTATAATTGAGGTTCGTCTGACGGAATGGACATAAAAAGTTTCAAAACAAAAATTGCTGCAATTCTCGATGAATTCCGGGAAAAGTGAGCAGACAAAGGAACTGGGTGAATAGTGCAAAAAAATGCCTCAATATTTCCCCATTTCAGAGGTTAATAGACCAGTCATGTTACAGGGAGGGCCGAGATATTCACCTTTTTTTGACGAGAGAGTGCCAGAGATTCGGAGAGCAGCCAGAGAGAAAAAAAAACACTTTTTGGCCATATCTTTGCCAGTTGCGTGCGGAAAAACTTGATTTTTTGTAGAAACATTATTCTCTACAGTAAAAATTGCTATGAAACTTTTCATGATGAAATTCGCAGAAAAGCGCCAAATTTTTGCCAACTTTTGACCTAAAAATCTCGGTTGTTTTCACAAGGCACTAGCCGTAAAAGCTGCCATATGTCTTAGAAAAGTATATTATGCAAAATTTGGACCGAGTTTCATCAAAATCAAAAAAACAAACAAAAAAAACAAAAAATTTAGCCTTGGTCCCCTCTGTTGGAATTTTTGCCAACTTTTGACCTAAAAATCTCGGTCGTTTTTGCAAGGCACTAGCCGGAAAAGCTGGCATATGTCTTAGAAAAGTTGATTATGCTGAATTTGGGCCGAGTTCCGTAAAAATCAAAAAAAAAAAAAAAAATAAAAATAAAAATAAAAAATTTTGCCTTGGTCCCCCCTGTCGGAATTTTGAAATTATTTTGGCCTATATTTTGGCCCGGAATTTCCCAAAACTTGTCGGCCAAAGTCAATAGGCATCTTGAACAAAGTAAAGAAGCTTTTGGTCAACATTAAATAATACAGTTTTTTTCATAGCGCCTGTGCCGTATTTCTATTATATCTTTCAAAACCCACAGTGAAATGATCAGCTGTTAAATTCTAATTTTCGCATCTTCCAGCTGCTTCCAGAAGTGTTCATTCCAATTAACATCATCTTCAAAGTGCATGCCAAAAGTCATGGCATTTATCGCGGCTTACAAAATTTCCGGCCGCCCGATTTTTCGGCCGCTTCAAACTTTCGGCCGCGCAAATTTCCGGCCCGCTCTAATTAGAAAAGTCGGGGAATTTGCAAAGAATCGTGCAAACCTTGTCATTTCCTCAAATTGGGCAGGAAACACGTCTCCGCGGTTGATTTCTGGTCCCGCGGTTATTCCCCCACCGGCCTTAATTGGGCTGTGGGATTACGGGCGAAATCCGAAAGAGCGCGGGGAATTATTCGAATTGCGGCGGAAGGAAGTCAAACATACGATTGGCCGCCCCGTAATAAGGCCACTGGAAATGAGGGATATTCGCGCTGACATTCGGAATTGGGCCACTTGCAGAGGGCAATCAAAAGTTTGGAATAGCAAATTACCCGTTGACAATCGGGAAGTATAAAAAATTGAAAAACAAAATAAAAAAGTTGCCCAATCTTGTTTTCATTCGAGAAAGCGAAAAAATGCCTGATCTACCTCCGAAAAAAGCAAAATGTATATAATAGAATTTGAGGAGGTTCTGGGCATCCAAAAAAGATCCAGTGGCAAAACACGTACCATTTTGCATCCGGGAAGTATCGAAAATGCAGCAAAATACCTCCCTCTCCAAGTGAACAAACTCCGATTTCAAAAGCGCGCCCCTCTTTTTGCAAGGGAGCCCTTCAAAACGAACTTTTTATAGTTGAAGAGGGAGGCATTTTGCCACATTTTTTTGATACTCACTGGATGTAAAATGATACGTTTTTTGCCACTAGTCAGGTCCGGCACTGTATATTATATCCCTCCCACTTGAAAAGTTGAAAGTTTCAGGTATTCAGCGACAAACTCGCCACGCTTCTTTCAAATGTATACAATGTATACATCATCTGCTATTTTACGCCCTAATCCGCCAACAAACGAATATGTCATCATCGTGGATGGGAATGATCCACAACCCACAACCCGGACATTCATTAGGCCCACCCACTGTAGTCTATGGCAAACATCCGAGCGTTCACGCCATATCCGCTATAACGGACGGTTGTTTACGGGTTTATTAATAGCTTCTTTGATGGAAAATTTGAATAGCACTGTGGAAGATGATGAAGGGATCAAATTTTGTGTGGGAAATCCATATTTGGTTAAATGGGCGTAGCAACAAGGGGAGTAAGTGCTGATTTTGATGAAACTTGGGGAAGTACTCCAAGTGCAACACAAAGATTTTGATGAAAATTGCCGCAAATTTAGAAAATTTCTTCTAAGGGATATTTGAGATTCCTAGCTCGCGCTTTGCAGAAACTTTTTAGGCCAAAAATTTTTCAAAATTTCAACAGGGGGGACCAAGGCAAAATTTTTTATTTTTTTTGGCAAAGATTTAGAAATTTTTTGCGAATTTTTGCATGAAAAGCAGCATTCCTATTTCTACCGTAGACGGTAATGTTTCCACAAAAAATAAATTTTTTCCGCACAAAACTGGCAAAGTTATGGCCAAAAAGTTTTTTTTCTGAACCGCTCTCCGCATTTTACGTACTCTCTCGAGTGATCGTTGAATATCTCAGCTGTGCCTGCAAAGCGCGAGCTAAAACGCTCAATAATTCATTTGTGGCCTATATGCAATGTGTGTGCAAAATTTCAGAAAAAATCTGATAATCGCATCTACAGAATTTTCCTTACAAAGTAAGCCGCTTACATCACAAAAAAAAGAAATTTTTTTCCGCTTTCTAGAATTTGCTTTGCAAAACGTACATAAATAGTAAAAATAGCCGGAAAATTCGGAGATCGTTGGCCCTCCGAGTCCCTCGGAAAAAAGGAAGTGCAAATGGGGTCAGAATTAATTCCGCTATTTACGAATAATTTGAGTTTCGGCCGGGTTCAGGCCTCGGATTAGGGGAGATTTCCACGGCCAAGGAAGCGAGATGGACTGCGGATTACACAGGTCGTAAAGTGCATTGCGCAAAAAAGTCAGGATGCGAGCGACGGCCCAAAAAAAAGTCTACTTGTGGAGAGCAAGAAATTGCAAAAATCACTTCAGACTTTGCGAACGGACTATTAGGTTTGTATAACAAGTTATGACCATAATTTTCTGAAATTCCAAAAACTTCGATGATGCTTTTTTCAGAGTTCACTAGCGTACGGGTAGGGCTGCTTCGTTGCTTCGGACCCTGCCAAAATCGGAGCACTTCCGAGTTTTTAGCAATAGAAAATCTCGGCTATGCCATACGGCTTAGCAATACACCCCAGATGAAACTACGAAAAGCCCTCTATTAGTCTATAGGTATGCTGAACTAAGGAGGGATCTGACGAGAGCTAAAAGATAATCGACTTCAAACTTTGGCATGAAAATGGTCATAATTTGTTGTCCAACCTAATAGTAACGGATAAAAAGGCTTGATTTATGGAGTTCATGGACTGTTTCATACAGAAAAACCCAAAAATCCCCTTATCAGACTGTCGGGAAAGTACTGTGGCTTTGTCGCGCATCAAAATCTTGCTGGTGATTTTGATGATGTTTCCTCAAGAACTTGATTTTTTCCGCAAGTAAAGTTATGGCCAAAAGACATTTTTCTCTTTGACCGCTCTCCACGTTTAGCGTGCTCTGTCGTCAGCAACGATCGTTGAATATCTCGGCTTCCGTGCAAAGCGGGAGCTAAGATTTTCAGGTATTGAGATACGATATGTTAAGATCATTTGTCTAAAATGTAAAGAAAATCCGTGAGTCTAGCGTTGAGAAATCTTCGTTTGGTGAGGAACTTCATTTTCGGCCCCTAAATTCTTCTCACAGCGATTTTACTGTAACTTTTCCACTGTATTTACACGTTTCCCCGCTGATTTCACTCTTGAGACTTACTGTTGATCAAGAGCTAAAACTTTCAGGAATCGATATCTAGTCTATGGCCGACGTGTCCGAAAAGTTTGAAGAAAATCTGACCGTCGCACATGGGGTACTTCCATTGTAAAATCGGAGCGTTCGGTGACAATTCGATGAAAATATGAGCAATCAAAACAGAAAATACAGCTCACAAATCCAATAGAAACGTGATGTACCTCCTGTTTCCCATACTGCTCGCGGCAAAAACTGCTGAGAATTTCCTGCGGCTCCGCACCGAATAGGGCAAAATACGCCAAAGTACGGCCTATGAAACGGTGTTGAAATGGATGTTATGTACTGTAAATAAAGTGGCCAAACACGTAGTAATATACGTTTATCCAAGCCAAACAATATTGCGGTAAGCGTAAATGCAAAGCAAAATACAGTGGGGAACTTGATCCAGTGGCAAAAAACGTACCATTCTGCATCCAGGAAGCATCAAAAAATGTGGCAAGATGCTTCCCTCTCCAAGTGAAAAAAACTCCGATTTCAAAAGCGCGCCCGCTCTTTTTGTGAGGAAGCCCTTAAAAACGGAGTTTTTTCACTTGGAGAGGGAAGCATTTTGCCACATTTTTAATGCTTCCCGGATGCAAAATGGTATGTTTTTTGCCACTGGATCAGGTTCCCCGCTGTAGAAATAAACATCTCGGCCTCCAATTTCCGTCGCAGAAATGGTTTGCCGCTTGCGAAAAATGGGACTCGCGCAAGACGCAGTGCAAAAAAAACCAAGATTCTTACTGTGCAAAAAACAGTGCAATGTCGCAACAAATTCCCAGGACTTTTCGGCCTCGACTTTATGTATTTCTCCGCTTTAATTGCGGACGTTTAACAGTCGGCCCAAAACTGCGGCAAAGGCACAGTCGATCCGAAAAGTGCACGTTCTTGGCACACATTCAAAGGCGCCGTAAACAACGATTTTCTCAGCCAACAAAACGGACACAACTCCCCACCCAAATTGCCCCAATATCCCCCGAATAAAGGGGGGAAATGTCACTCCACGGATGACGCGGAATAAGGCGATTTTCCAACGGACTTCCGCCCGGTGCCGAGATTTTTTGCATTTCCAATGCGACGTCTGCAGAATCCGGATTCCTTGAACCCGCATGAATTTGATATGTCGGGGGGTGAGCGAGTTGCAAACAAGGAGTTTTGCGGAAATGTTTAAAGAGCGAAAATGTTAAAAGAACCGCTGAGATCAACCAGAGATTGCCACGGCTTCGGAGCCGGCTCTTGGCTCCGGCTCTGGCCGCTCGGAAAGAGCCGGAGCCGAAATTTTGGCCGTGGTAATTTCTGATGCCAATCGACCCCATAAAACCGAGTTGTTAGAAAAATCAAAGCCACGCAATATTTTATGACCTGCAGAGGACATTTTATACAATGAAAAGTTGGCTCATCTAACAAAGGAGGTAGCCCAAGTACGACGCTCAGATTTTCTTTAATTTTTACACAAACGTCGATCATGAACTAAGCAACGATTCCTGGAAGTTTTATCTCGCGCTTTGCAAGTGCCGCCGAGATATTTAGCTGTCTTTGCCGCCGATAGAGTACTAGAGTACGCTAAATCGGCCAGAGAAAAAACACTTTTTGGCCATAAGTTTGTCAGCTTCGTGCGGAAAAAAATTATTTTTTGTAGAAACATTAGACTTTACGGTAGAAATAGGTGTGAAACTTTTCGTGTCGAAATTCGGCAAAAAGTGTCAAATTTTTGTCAACTTTTAATCTAAAAACCTCGGTTGTTTCTGCAAAGCGCGAGCTAGGATTTTCGCATATATTTTTGAAAAAATTCTTCAAAATTTGTGCCAAGTTTCATCAAAATCTGTGATCGCACTTGGGGTACTTCCCTACTTCCCCTGTAAGAGAGAATACGCGAAACAAAGAGATCGCTGACAGAGAAACACACTTTTAAGCTATACCTTTGCCAGTTTGGTCCGGAAAAAATGCTTTTTTGTGAAAAGATTACACTCTACAGTAGAACAAAGTATAAAACTTGTCATGCCAAAATTTGCAAAAAAGGCGTAGCATTTTTTCTTTCGACCTAAAAATCTCGGTTGTTTCCGCAAAGCGCGAGCAAGGAGTCTTGCAAATAGCTCACAAAAAAATTATGTAAATTTGAGCGGAGTTTCATCAAGATCTGAGCGCCGAACGTCAAACTGAGATAAGCTAAAACATCGCAATTTGCCAAAAAAAGACGCGAAAAAACGGTTTGTCGCGGAAGGAATGGGGAATTTTTGGGGCGAGAGAGTACGCTTTTACGTATCTTTTTTCTCTCTTTCTCTGCGAAATCAAGACGAAGTGTAAAAAACCGATAGCGAAGAGTCTATTCCGGTCACCGGACTCCTCAGTTTGACGTGCGCAGTACCTTGAGGATTTTCTTGTTTTCCCGTTTCTCATGACAACTTTCCCTCCCCCAAAATCTGTTTCTCATCTCTCTGACCCCTCCATAAACTCCTTAGCGCCTAAAAATTGCTAAACCCCCAAGGCCGTTGGTGAACGTTATGACCCCGATGATTCGCATTAAGATTATAAAAATATCCATGATGGAATGCTCTTTTATAAAAATTCCTCATTTGGCTAATGTTTCACGTGAACGGACTCGGAATAAACTATGCAAAAAACTAATCTCAAAAAAAGTGTTTTTTTATGTCTGGACGCGCTTAATATTCGAATAAACAACCAATTGGATATAATTGCGCCTTAGGGCAGGAAATAAAAATTCTGAAAATTTTGACTTGTTGCCTTAAAGTGCAATGTACCGTAGGTGCCAAAAAACCTGTCGAGTTTTTATTTTTGCTGTAACTCTGCTCAACGTGGATATATTTTGTGTAGACAAAAGACATATCATTTTGTAAAGAACTTTTCTTCGTTATATGGCCTACATTTGCTACTGGATTAGTGACGGACCTGATCTAGCAGCAAAAAACGTATCATTTTGCATCCGGGAAGTATCAAAAATGTGCCAAAATGCCTCCCTCTCCAACTATTTTTTAAAATTAAAAAAAAACTCCGTTTTAAAGGCTATCTCACAAAAAACCGGCGCGCTTTTGAAATCAGTTTTTTTCACTTGGAAAGGGAGGTATTTTGCCACATTTTTTGATACTCCCCGGATGCAGAATGGAACGTTTTTTGCCACTTGTATCAGGTTCGCTACTGTACACTAACTTGAAAAAAGAAACACTCAAACTTTTGAATGTAAAATACGTTCATTACAAAGCCAAATCATCGCATTTGGTATTGCATTTATTAAATAAAGCCCCACTACACATACTGTTCATCAATGGGAGCCGAAAAAATTAATTTAATAGATCTTTTGATGGCCTCAAATTCGACACCCCAAAACATGACGTTTGCGAAAAAATCACTTTTTTCTTTAGCCTAAACAGCAATGCAATGCCGTACACTAGACGATAAATAACTTGCAATCAAAATTTTACAACATTTTGTGCCGAGATGTACAGTGAGACACCTGATCCAGTTGCAAAAAAAGTATCACTTTCCTACGGGAGGTATCAAAAATGTGGCAAAATGCCTCCCTCTTTAACTGAAAAAATTCCGGTTTGAACTGCCCGCCCTTTCCCTTACAAAAAATATGGCAAAATACCTCCCTCTTCAACTATAAAAAGTTCGTTTTAAAGGGATCCCTTGCAAAAAGAGGGGCGCGCTTTTGAAACCGGAGTTTTCTCACTTGGAGTGGGAGGTATTTTGCTGCGTTTTTGATACTTCCCGGGTACAGAATGGTGCGTTTTTTGGGCAATGAATCAGGTCCGCCACTGTAATTTTACGGCATCCTTTTGACATTCAAGTCCAGGTTTATTAACTTGGAATTGTCCTCGAAAAATCTCGCTAAAAATCTGCGAATCTACGGCTATCGCGTTGCAGGTGTGGTCGAGATATTCAACATATTCAACGACCTTTGTATACGAACACGCCAAATGGAAGAGCGGGTTGTTACAAAAAAGCTGTGTTTTCGCCATGCCCCAATACTTCCCGGGGATTTCTAACCCCTTAAATTTGCTCTATTTATCATAAATTCCCTTCCCTTTTCCCTACTCTCTCATATTTCTCCCCGAAATTTCCCTATGGGCGTTCCTGAATTCCCCACAAATTCGCGATCCCATCAAGAGCGCAGATACTGACACGTTTACACCGCTTTCTGCTTGTGACTTGTGTGAAGCCTTGGAGTCAACTGACCCTCAAACTTGGTTGTCAAAAACCCTGCAAAACCCGTGAATTATGACGTCATTCGGCGAGTTGAAGCGTTGGAACAAATTTGATTATAAGCGAGAAAGATAAGATAATAGATCGCTGATCGGGACGGGCAAACAAGTAAGCATTTTTGTGTCGAAACCCATAGATTTGAGGAGTTAAATTTGTCCTGATAGAGAGACGCTGTGATCCCTTCAAAACGCGAAACCTCCAACATGGATAAGTGGCCGGCGCTGAATACGCACACAAAATCTTAAGAAAGTTGGAGTGTCCCACCTGAAAGGACTTGTAAGATAATCCGAAGATTGTGCAGACTTGTTTTGACTAGACTACAGGCACGAACGGATTTCCTGTTTTGTTTTCTGCCACTTATTATGCGCTATGTGCAACTGTTTGTTTATACCGTACTTATCAGCTGAAAGGTGACTTAATTGACACTCAGATTTTGATAAAACTTGGTGCAGATCTAGACAAACTTTCGCTAAGAGATGTACTAAACTCCTAGCTCGCGCTTTGCAGAAACGACCGTGATTTTTCGGTCGAAAATCGGCAAAAAGTTGACAGTTTTTTTGCAAATTTTGGCTTGAAAAGTTTTATACCTACATATTGCTGCTGTGGACAGTAATGTCTCCTCAAAAAAACATTTTTCTGCACAAAACTGGCAAAACCAAAGAGAGTTTTTCTCTGACCACACTCCGCGTTTCGTGTACTCTCTCGGCCGCAAAGATCGTTGAATATCTCGGAGGCCCCTTCAAGACGCGAGCTTAAACTTTCAGGAATCGATACTTAGTTCATGACCGATTTGCGCGCAAATTTTAAAAAAGTCTGAGCATCGCACTTGGGGTACTTCCCTTGTAAGCTTATTTTTGAAAATCGCAGAGTCTCTGATTTCTTGAGTCTTATCAGCATAGCCAAAAAAGTGTTTTTCCCTGTGACCTGTCTCCGTGTCTGACGTACACTCTCGGCAGCGAAGATCGCTAAATCTCTCCGCGGCACCTGCAGAACGCGAGCTAAATTTTTTACTGTGTCATATAAAGGTGGTCACATAAGAATTAAAAGTTTTGTTTTCTCAAATCGCGATTTTCGGTGCACAAAAAAGTCGACGCCCAAATCGAAAAATTGGCGTCGACTTAATTTTTTCAGCGCCGAATTCCGAAATGCGGTGCTGACTTAAGAACTTAAGTCTTCGGTGCAGACTTAAGACTTTATGCACTGATTTCGAAAAACTGCACGCAAAATTTAAAAAAAAAATCTGAGCGTCGCACTGCAGGATGAGCCAAGTCTTTCTCCTTGGATGGTCAACTCTTCCTCTCAAAATTCTTTTTTGTCAAGATTAATATGAATTTCTTTATGTTTCAATCTACATACATCGACAGGACAATAACTCCAAAAGTAAGTTAAATTACCCCTCTTTCTATATATGCAACGATTTTTTGCATTACATAAGTTTATCCTTGTGCATTTAGCCATTGTTGTAGGTATACAAATTTAGCTGAATTCTGTTTGTTCTTGCGATTCCATGAACGAAATTTGAAAGTCTTCCCCACAAAAGAACCGGTGTCGAGCCTTCTTGGTGCCAGAATTGTTTCAGCATGAAAGGACTTACAGTTTTTTTGTTGATTCGATTTTCGATATTACACTAGGTACTTTTGTAAGTTTAAGGCCAGATTAGGTCACGTTTTACGTCATGTAAGGTCTAAATGGCCAATAAAACTTTATTTTAGCACATAACGTCGTAACAGTGATTTCCCCCCTTTTATTGTCGTTTTTGATTTTTTTTCAGATTTTAGGTATGGAACAATTTTGATGTATCCGCGGCCATAGATGCGTATTAATACTTCGCAAACCATATTTAAAAGGTCCCTGGTCGATCTAAAAAATGTTTAGAACAAAATGAGAGGTATTTGAGACTTTTTTAGATCCACGTTGTACTGGATCACTTAGACCCTAAGACATCTCAAACCCGGGTTTGAAAGAATATTTATGTTGGGGACGGTTTAGTAATGGCTCAGCTTTGTAGTTTTCCGGGTTTAAACTTCAAAAACATTATATTTTGCCTGCAACTTGATAAAAGTACCTAGTGTAATATCGAAAATCGAATCAACAAAAAAACTGTAAGTCCTTTCATGCTGAAACAATTCCGGCTCCAAGAAGGCTCGACGCCGGTTCTTTTGTGGGGAGACTCTCAAATTTCGTTCATGGAATCGCAAGAACGAACCGCATTCAGCTAAATTTATATACCTACTACAATGTCTAAATACGCAAGGATAAACTTATGTAATGCAAAAAAATGTTGCAGAGTCAGAAAGAGGGATAATTTAGCTTACTTATGGGGTTATTGTCCTGTCGAAATATGCAGATTAAAACACAACAAAGTTTATATTAATCTTGACAAAAAAGAATTTTGAGAGGAAGAGTTGACCATTCAAGGAGAAAGACTTGGCTCATCCTGCAGTGCGTCGCACTTGGGACATCTTCCTTGACAATCCGAGCAATCTCAATTTTCATCCGATTGATCAAAAGAAATGTTTTGATTCAAAAAAGAAAGACTGTTTGCCTTGGAAAAACAAACGTAGGGAAACGCAGCAATTCGCACTAGAGCCGTAAACAAAAAAAGATTCGGCCATGAAATCCTATTTTGGCAAGTGCTCTACAATAAAATCGCCCGTAATGACGGGCTTAACAGAGTGGGAAAAATAAAAAAATAAATTGAAAAACAATCGAAAAAGGAGATGAAAAAATTGAACTTTTGGCCTTTTATACGATACAATAAATCAGGGTAAAGAAAACTAACGTTAGGAATAGCTAAAATTGGAAAAAGTGAACATATTGCAAAAATCGTTGAATATCTCCGTCAAGCTTGGAAATAGTGAGCTAAAATTTTTAGGGATTGGTATATGACCTAGACAGATCATGCATGCAAACTTTGAATGAATTTGGACGCCTACTCTTTGAGTGCTGACCTTATTTTACATTGTAGATTAGACCAAAAAATTTCGAAAAAATAAATTCAAAAAAAAATTTCAAGTACAGTATTAAGTCAAAAAACATGACCAAACTCCTACGATGACGATGACCGCATGTTTCCTTCAAACGAAACAATTGGAAATCCCCTGAGGGGATTCGCAAAAAGCAATTGAAGTGCAAACAGATGACCAATGATTAATGGAAACATCCTTAATATTCATTGCTCCCACGCAGTCACGTAGCAAGTAAACGATTTACAGCAGAAATTCGGCAGTTATCACATATTATACGAAAATTTCAAATCTGACTTCAATTTTTCGTGTTCAGATGGTTTTTAATGGCCTCAAAGTACCACCAAAATTTACTGTTTGTCGGGAAAACTGTTTCGACGTCAATTATAGCGGAAAAAGAGAAATTGTATCTAATTTCGTCAAATGAGCCATCCGTTTATTTGAAATGCAATTTAAACCTCGAAATTGTGTGGAAATTATGGCGAAAAGATAAATTCCGGATCCTCAGATATATAGGATTACAGGTCAATTCAAATTTTTACATTTTTTTGTATCCCGGAATTTCCATTTTGTCCCAACACGAAAACATTGAATGCCAAAATGTTGGCATTCCGCAACAGCCAGAGTTTTTATGGAAAATATTTTTTATTCCCGATCCCTTTCAAGTTTTTAGGGACAGCGCGTGGAATAACAGTAGTTTTGAATATAAAAATATTTTTTTTGGATTTCATCTTTGACCTTTTGCCTAGTGTAATATAATATCCTCCCCTATTTTTTTGATCAAAAAAAAATGTTTTGTCAATGAATTTTGGGTCTAATAAGGTCCCCATAGCTCTACCGTACTGTGACACGTGTGTGGTTGTGTACGTGACAAACTAAAAAATATTCAGCATTTTTTTTTTTTAGGTATGGATTCGATAAACCGCGGGAAGGTCACCGGTGTGGTAGCGCCCTTCAAAGAGGCCGAACCAGAATGCCATATGGAACAACCCAAACTCCTTGATGCCAATGATTTTCTGGTAAAAAACGTGAGTTCTCATTCAATTCCATTTTTCGGATTTTAGGCAACAGATCTATAAAATAATATGTTTTGCCCGAAAAAACGTCTAGTCCATGCGGCAAAAAAAGATAATAGAGAAAAAAGTTGATGTGCTCTCTGAGCACATGCAAATGATGGCCTCGAAAACAACGTGTTCGACCGTGTTTGAATCAACTTTTTCTCATGGCCGTCGCTCCCCGCGAAAATATGTAAATTAGGTAAAAAAACGGGGGAAAGAACATAAAAGTGCACAGAGTGGCCATCTGATTCTTGTACATGTCTAGATTTTCCTTTGTTCCCATGAAGAGCTTGTCAAAACATCGAAGAACTCACTGAAATTATATTATTTTAGGCACCTCCGACCATCAGATACATTCCGAACTTTATTACCGAAAATGAGGAACAGATGCTGTTGAATCGTGTGTACACGGCGCCCAAGCCCAAATGGGAGTATTTGAAGGATCGGCGGCTGCAGAATTGGGGCGGATTAGTCGGGAAGAGCGGGCTGATAAGTGACGGCAATATCCCCCAGGTAAATTCGTATTTTTTGATGGAAACTTGTTTCTTTTTTGATTTTTAGTGGCTCCAGTCGTTGATAGACAAGATTATGAGTGTGAAAAATGGTTTTCCCGAAGGCAATCGACCAAATCATGTGTTAATTAATGAGTATTTATCTGGACAAGGGATTATGGTAGGTGTAATGTCAAAAGCATCGAAAAGTTGTAAAATATATATGGTAAATGGAGCGAAATTATTTTTATTGAGGAGTGAAGAGCATAGTAGTCGTATTTTCAGCCGCATACAGATGGTCCAGCATTCTTTCCATTAGTTTCGACCGTATCTTTGGGGTCCTCCACCTTCTTGGATTTTTATACTCCTTTAGAGCCGGTAAGTCAATTTTTTATTTGTTTGTTGAATTTTAGGACCTATAATGCAGCTCATCGTCTGTTCATTTAATCTCAGACTTTTAAAATTTCTGTCAGCATAATTTTTCACCTTATTTTAGGGATCAGAAAACCCAGCGCCAATTTCCGACCGTTTCGTTGGCAGCATGCTGCTCCAGCCCCGGAGTCTAGTCCTAATCAACTCCCAAGCCTATTCGGCGCATCTTCATGGGATCGCGGACCGGCCCGCCGATCCAGTGCATGATCGAATTTTTAATCGCCCGCCCGGTCTAGTCCAAAACGAGAGCCTCCCGCGCCAAACCCGCATCTCCCTGACCATTCGAAATGTCCCCAGTGTAAAGAAGAACAGCATCTTGCAGATGCTGCAAAAGCGCTGAGCGCAAAAATGGATAACCAGTATTTTCTAACCGGTAATTGTCATTTATTCGGCAATTTGCCCAAAATTGTTGCTTTAGATTGTTATGTTGTTTGTTGTTAGCAATGAAATTGTTAAGTTGAGGTCTTGGAGCACTTCTTCGAAGATTTTGAGCTCCTCTCCGAGGTTGTAACGACCGATTCGGGGTCTTCGGTCGATTCGGACACCTGAACAGGCGGCTTTTGATTGTTGCAACAGCACATTAACATGCACACAAAGAACGAAATGGCAATTATGGCTCTGAAATGAGATAAAATATGATTTGTGAGAGAAAAATTAACGAGCCGAAAAAATGTTTAAAAAAAATTTTTCGGCCACTGGGAAATAACAAAAAAAAAACTTTTAAAATTGTGTTTTTGGGTTTCTCAAGGACCCTATTTTTTGAGATATTTTTTAACCGAAAAGCCTTCAGGCCATCTTCAAAGATCACTTTAATAAATTTCGTTCGCATCTAATCACAAAAATTTGCTGTTTTTTGACAAAAAATCGATGCGCCATGCTCAGGTTTTCTTCAAATTCACCATGCAAGGTTGAACTGGCCCACATACCAATCTATAAAAATTTCAGCTCTCAATCTCTTGAAGCCGCTGAGATATTCAATTCTCTTTGCAAACGAGAGATTGTAAAAGACGAGGAGATTGTCAGAGACGATTATTTTTGTCTGACGCTCTCCTCATTTTTAACAATCCCTCGTTTGCAAAGAGAATTGAATATCTCAGCGGCTTCATGAGATTGAGAGCTGAAATTTCTGTAGATTGGTATGTGGGCCTGTTTAACTTTGCATGATGAATTTGAAGAAAATTTGAGCATTGAGCGTCGATTTTTAGTCAAAAAACGGAAAATTTTTGTGATTAGATGCGAACGAAATTTATTAAAGTGATCTTTGAAGATGGCCTGAAGGCTTTTCGGTAAAAAATAATATCCCAAAAAATAGGGTCCTACCCAAAAATACAATTTTAAAATGGGCTGTAGACACCACCATAAAGTCGTGTCTACAGATTGCCAGAGGCCTTCAAAAACCTCAAAAAAGTCCAATTGAATTGTAAACTTACACCCCCGTCAAAATAAGGCACACGATCAGCATCCGGTAATTATCCGATTCTTGAGCCGCAAAAATCCCAATTGGCTGAAAATACATACAATTTAGATCTCAAATCAAACGATTTGTACGCCAAAATAAGGTAAAGCCTCACCACGGAGATGATGGTCTTGCAGGCCGGAAATCGGACGCGGATATCGAAATCGAAAACTTGTTTTTCAACCAATTGGAAGTTATGGCTCAAGGTGAAGTTCTCTCTGGCCATGATCGTCACCGAAGTGTCGCGGAGGATAACCCCAATGTGATTTCCCATAATTATGTGGCGCCCGAATTCTGAAAATTATTTTTTTGTTTTTTTTTGGTAAAAGTTCCTTATTTTGGCCTTAAATTATAACTTTGCGGAAGCTGGTCGGAATTAGCCCAAATTTAGCGCGTACACGCTCAATTCATCGTTATCAATGCCCGGACAGTGGATTTAGTTAGTGAGGTATCTTCTTTTTTACGTACCATCTTACCCCTAAAAAACGGCCTGCAGCCTGTGATTTTACACTTTATACGATGAAACATGTCCGGAACTAAACTTATTGCCTCCGTATGGAACTAAATGAGTCGTCACAGCCTTCGTAGGTACCCTTAAAACTATAGAGCTCTTGGCAAAATGCTTCCCTAAAAAAACCGGCCTAAATTTCAAAAAAATCGTTTTTTCTGCCAAAAATTCACTAAAATAATATCCGATTTCCCTAAAACGGGCTTTAAAAAATGTCCAATCTTCTTCAAGATAACCTTTTTACAATCTCCAATTACAGTGAAGGATCCAGTGGCAAAAAACGTGCCATTTTGCATCCGGGAAGTATCAAAAATGTGGCAAAATGCTTCCCTCTCCAAGTGAAAAAACTTCGTTTCGAAGGGCTCCCTCACAAAAAGAGCGGGCGCGCTTTTGAAACCGGAGGTTTTTTACTTGGAGAGGGAGGTATTTTGCCACATTTTTGATACCTCCCGGATCCAAAATGTTACGTTTTTTGCCACTGGATCAGGTCCGTCACTGTAGGCCATGTAACAAAAAAAAATTCTTTACAAAATGGTAGGTGTTAAAAAAAAATTTTTTTGACATTTTTGAAATTTTTTAAAATTGGCTAAAAAAATATAAAAAATAAATTTTTTATTTCAATTTTACTTTGTTTCTTACCATTTTCCAACTCCCACATATGATGATTCACCCTCGCCATTTTGAAGAGGATCTGATCGCGAATTCGGACTTGAATTGTCTGCCCAAGTCTGAAAACGATCAAAATTTGGCCATAATTTCAACACCCAAATTTCCTCACCTCCTCGGGCATTCCTCTTCGCTGGCGTCCAAGGTGAACATGATTGGCTCCTTCGTCCCAGCATCGTGTCTTTTGACCATGAAATTGTTGTGCACACATCTGAATTCGCCCACCACCTGGCCCCACAACTCCTTCACCCGCCAATCGAGGCCGCATGGAATCAGCAGAGTGGACGAGCTGGCCGTCCAGAATGTTAGGCAAAGAATGAGAATGCGGTGCATTGGCGGCGACAGCAGCGAGCAAAAAATCGGCCGCAAACGAAGGAGTCGGCCGAAATACAAGTGATTTTTCTTGGAACATACCAAAAAATTTTTTTGATCTTTAGAGAAAATCAAATTTTATGCAAATTTAAACGATTTTTTTTAAATAATTTTGATTTTTTTTTTCAATTTTTTGATGACTAAAACAACGTTTAAACATTACATACTGCAAATTAAGCTTAAATAGTTCATTTATGCTGCATAAAAATCTCATCAAAACGTCTATCTTGCTCTCAGTTACTTTTTCTTTCCCAAAATTTCAATTACCTCATTCATCGTATAAAATGTCTCTCTGCAATTTTTTCGTTGAGACTTTATAGAACCGCTTGACCTCATCTTGTAAAAAATTACGTAACAAAGTTGATCGGTGCACAGATAACGTTGAAGGAATCACTTTTCAACGACTGTCAACGCTTTTGTCGTTGAAAGATTTTTTCATTTCAAAAGGTTTTCCCAATTCTCTTCATGTGAACGCTTTCCTTTTCAACTTTTGTCTGCAAAAAAGTTGCGATTGATAAAAGTTTAACGTAGTAATGTCTCAACGGCTTTTTCAGCGCTCTTGCAAAGCGAGAACTCTGGACTTTCGGAGATGATTTTTTGCTGGGTTAATAGAAGTAAATAGTATTAGGTCGTCCAGAAAGTTCGTGCGTTTTTTGCATTGCTTTGTTTTAAAAGGATTATTTGTTTCTTGGCAAAATGTAAATATGTATTTGATATAGCTTTTTCTCCTCTACAAAACTGTGTATTTACAGGGGAAGTACTCCAAGTGCGACGCTCAGATTTTCTTTAAATTTTGCACACACATCGGGTATGGACTAAATATCAATTCCTGAAAGTTTTAGCCCGCGCTTTGCGGACGCCGCCGAGATATCGACCAATCTTTGCCGCCGAGAGAGCACGCTAAACGTGGAGGGCGGTCAGAGAGAAAAGGGCTTTTTGGCCATAACTTTGGCAGTTTCGTGCGGAAAAATTAGACTTTTTGTAGAAACATTATCCTTTACGGTAGAAATAGGCATGAAACTTTTTGAGCCGAAATTCGGCAAAAATTCCTGAATTTTCGCCGACTTTTGATCTCAAAATCTCGGTTGTTTCTGCAAAGCGCGAGCTAGGATTCTCGCATATATCTTAGAAAAAATTATTCTATATCAGTCTGTCGGAAAAATAACGGCGGATCGTCGCGCCTCGGAATCGCCCATCATCGCTTTGCGACTGCAAGCCGCGGTTGGGGATTTGGTGCGCGACAGCGGCGAGGCGAGACATTTTGCTGCGACGATCCGCCGTTATTTTTCCGACAGACTGATATTTGTGCCAAGTTTCATCAAAATCTGAGCGTCGCACTTGCAGTTCCCCTGTTAGAAAAAACTGTTTTGCAACTTTCTTCTGTGTTCTTGCTGGATACAGAAGAACCTCCTATTCAGGCGTCGATTTCAACTGTAGGTAGTAATGTTTTCACAAAAAATAATTTTTTCTACACACGACAGGCAAAGATACGATCAAAAAGTTTTTTCTCTGACCGCCCTCCGCATTTTTCATGCTTACTCGTAGACAGTTTAAAATCTCGGCTCTCCCCAAAGCTTGTGAGCTAAAATTTTCAGGAATCAAAGTGTGTATAGCCTAAATTCTTCAGTCAAAATTTCAAAAGAATCTGAGCTTCTCCGTTTGCACACCACATTTTAAAAGTTTTTGATGACTAAAACATGTATAATATAATTTAAAGACGATTTTTTACTTTTTTCTGCCCTTTCTGTCTATCGCAAGATTTCGTAACTTTTATATGTCCTCTCAAGGTAAATTCCATTGTAATCTGTTGGTGCGATCACGAAAAACAACTATATTTTTGTTATCTAATCAGTGACCTTTGTCTCCGGCGTTTCTTTTTCGTGGGGTTTTCCCAAGAAATAAATGATTTTTTTGCGATTTTTAGGAGAGTAAATTTGTTTCTACACCTCGACAATCATGGCTGATAAAGAATTCGGTAAGGAAAATTGCATTTTTTTAACATTTCAAAACTTTCAAAACTTGAAATGTTTTGAAAACTATTAAAAAAAATTTCAGCGCTGCTCTCCGTCTCGGATAAGACTGGCTTGGTTGAGTTGGCTCAAGTCCTCCAAGCCGCAAATCTCCAACTGGTCGCCTCGGGCGGGACTGCCAAACTTTTGAGAGAAAATGGGCTGGATGTGAAGTAAGTGGAGGCGTTTGTAAAGATCATTCGTGATCTCAAAATTGAACAGCCAGATTTGCTTCAAATTTTCAACGTATTCACTGTCTAGTCTACGCATAAATTGCTGCAAATTTTAGCTCTCAATTTGCAAAATGAGCTGAGATAATCAACTGTCTTGCATACGAGAGGGTACATAGAACGAGGAGGGTAAAGGAAAAATTATTTGGCCATACCTTTCGGTCGGCCCAGCACTGGCCTTTTTCGAAATCTTAAAAGCCTGGCGCGGCCCCTGAAAAACCTTTGCATAATTTTGAATCACAATTTTCCCGCCATTTTGACAATATTTTGGGCCATGCTTATGCTTGGAAAAGACCATTGAGAACCGGAAGATTCGTTGAGATACGGCCAAAAAGGGACGTTTATCTTTTACCGCATCTCTTGATTTGTCATCCTCTCTGCAAAGATTGTTGAGTATCTCAGATGCTCCTGGAAAGCGAGAGCTAAAATTGTGTGCTTTTGAAACATAGCCTTTTCAGAGGTTATGTTCGAAATCTGAGGGAAACTTGAACGTCTGACCGATGCGAGCTGAGCATAGGCATTTATAAGCTATAAGGATTTATAAACATCTTTTCCAGAGATGTCTCCGACATCACGCAGTTCAATGAGATGTTGGGAGGCCGCGTTAAGACGCTCCATCCCGCGGTTCATGCGGGAATCCTGGCCAGAGACACTGCTAGCGATGTGGCTGACCTTAAAGTAAATACTGTTTATTTATACAGTGGGAGACCTGATGAGGCGAAAAACGTACCATTTTGCATCCGGGAAGTATTAAAAATGTGGCAAAATGCTTCGCTCGTTAAGTGAAAAAAACTTTGTTTTGAACGGCTCCCTCACAAAAAGAGTGGGCGCGCTTTTGAAATTTGAGTTTTTTTCACTTGAAAAGGGAGGTATTTTGCCACACATTTTGATACTTCCTGGACGGAAAATGGCACGTTTTTTGCCACTGCATCAGGCCCCCCACTGTAAATACCTCTCCACAAAAAAAGCACCATGCATACCCTCTAAATGAGCTTTTCAGGCCAACAATTTCAACTTTTGCCAAGTTGTGGTCTGCAATTTGTACCCATTTGATGCCACGATTCAAAAGCCCGATTGCACGTTGTCGGACGCCATTGAAAACATTGATATTGGTGGTGTGACGTTGTTGAGGGCGGCTGGAAAGAACCATGAGAGAGTGACGGTGCTCACGGATCCCGCCGATTATCCACAGTTCATTGAGGAGGTGAGGGTTTTGGAAGGCGTTTTTCTTGAGTAAAAGGGAGTCGAATGGCTTCAAACTTTTGAATAGACAAAGTAGATGAGTTGTAGATTTGACATAAAAATTTTGAGATCTAAAAAAATAGATTTAGTCGACTAATATGGTGATATTATACTAAGTATCCCTAGTACAACATCCCCTTTCAATCCTTTTCGATTTTCCTCAAATTTTGCATACAATCTCTACATAAGTCAGTAATAAGTTCTTGAAAATTTCGCTCCACTAAATGCACCTGCAGCGGAGATATGGAACGATATTTTTCCGAGAGAACACACAAAATGAGGAGATTCGGCTAGACAAAGAAACGCTTTTTGACGACAACTTTTTGAATTTTTTATGGAAAAACTGATTTTTTCAAGCAGAAAACTGGGAAAATTTTGCCGATTTGTGTTCAAAAATGCGAATTTTTAGCCAAAATTTGGGCGTAGAAAACTCGAAATCAAAAATTTTTCCCGGCAGTAATTCCCTGACTAACAGGGGAAGTGCTCCAAGCACGACGCTCAGATTTTCTTTAAATTTTGCACACACGTCGGGTATGGACTAAATATCAATTCCTGAAAGTTTTAGCTCGCGCTTTGCGGGCGCCGCCGAGATATCGAACGATTTTTGCCGCAGAGAGAGCACTCTAAACGTGGAGAGCGGTCAGAGAGAAAATGGCGCTTTTTGGCCATAACATTGGCAGTTTCGTGCGGAAAAAATTGATTTTTTGTAGAAACATTATCCTTTACGGTAGAAATAGGCATGAAACCTTTCGTGCCGAAATTCGGCAAAAAGTCCTAAATTTTGGCCGACTTTCGATCTAAAAATCTCGGTTGTTTCTGCAAAGCGCGAGCTAGGGTTCTCGCCTATATCTTAGAAAAAATTATTCTATATTTGTGCCAAGTTTCATCAAAATCTGAGCGTCGCACTTGGGGTACTTCCCCTGTAAATGCGGTCTCTATTTTCATTCCAAAAGTTTGCAATTTCTTTCCGGTTTTGTGCGTTTATTTCGTGAGGCGACAGTGAGAGTTTTAGGCATGCATGACATTGTTTGCAATTCAATTTTTTTCTTTTTTTATTGTACTGGATATTAGACAAAACGAAGCGTCTTTTTTTACGTAAACTTTTTTTTTCTTTTTGAAAAATTTTTTTTTCGAATTTTTTTATTTTTTTGTTTTTTTTTCATTTTTTATTTTGCAAAACTTTTGCAAGAACCCTTCCAAACGACTTCCAAAATGTTTCAAGTCTGCAGATATTTAGGAACCAAATTTATGATCAAAACAACTGCAATGCCCGAAGCGGCGTGGACGTGGAATCGGTCCCCTGAGGCGTTATAGTGTTCCGCGTAGAAAAAGGCGCGCCTTTTGATGGGATTTCTCGGCCACCAAAAGTTTAAAACCTCCGCTGTTGGGGTTGTTACGGCTCTCTTATCTTGTAGACAATCAAAAAAAGGTTTTGTTTTTGGCCTTGTCTAGCTTTGTTTTTTTGATATTTTTTTAAAAAAATTAAAAATTTTTTATTTTTCAGTTCAAGAAGAACAACGGAAAAGTGTCGCAGGAGACCAGAGAGAAATTGGCGCTAAAAGTAAGTCACTTTTATTCTTATTTTTGGACAGAAAAATCCCCGAAAATGGCGTTTTTTGCCGAAAAAATATAAAAAGTCATCAAAAAATGGAGGTGTTAAAAAAAAAAAATAAAAATTTCTCAAAACCCGATCGACCGATTTCGCTCAAATTTTGCACAAAAATTATATACACTTTACTTAATAATCCCTGAAAATTTCAACTCTGACTTTGCAAGAAGAGCCGAGATATTCAACGATCAGGTGAGAGAGTATGCGAAATGAGGAGAACGGTCAGAAAAGTTTTTTTGGCTATTACTTTTTGAATTTTCTTCAAAAAAATCGGTTTTTTAGTGGAAATATTGCATCCCTTTTCCAAATAAAGGTTGAAAATTTCGAGCTAAAAGCTAAAAAAAATTTTGAAATTTTTTGATTTTTCGACCAAAAAATTGAAAAATTTTGGTCGATTTAGCCGACTAAAACTCTCAAATATGCTTTCAGAAATTACAGTCTTGTTTTTTTTCTACATTGCAACGAGCTATACTCCCAAAAAAATTTTGATATTTTTATATTTTTCGACCAGAAAATTGAAAAATTTTGGTCGATTTAGCCGTCTAAAACTCTGAAATATGCTTTCAAAAATCCTAGTAAATCCTACCCTTATTGTTTTCTAAATTTCATCGAATTTTTTCTAAATTATAACCCCGAAAAAGTCATCAAAACGATCTCTGCTCCAAATTTCTATAAAAATAACGCAATTCGCGGAAGGGTCAGAGCCCGAAAAAACAATGACAAGTTTGGTTTTGGAAACAAAAAAAATGTATTATATCGGAATGTCATCCGATTTTGAAGAGCGTCGAAGTTCTTCAAAATTTGTTTCCGCTTTGACGGGGTGGGCATGTTCGGACAAGTCAAGTTTGACCCCCATGGGTCAAGTTTTTCCCTCTCGAAATCTGGGCAAGTACTCCAAGTGTGACGCACGGACTTTGATGAAACTTGGCATAAATTTAGAATTATGTTTTCTACGACATATATATATATATATATATCTTACAAGGAAAGTACTTTTATGGGGGCTCCTACTTTTTGACGGGACATATCTCAAAAAATCAGAAAAAATGTGCTGATCAAGGATATATAAATCTTAGCTGCCCATTTTAGGTTTTTAGGGGTGAAAATGCCCAAAAACTGGCTTAATTTCCCTACAAAAGGCGCAGGCATTCGAAACGATAAAAAGCGCAGTCGGTCTCTTCCTTCGGAAGAGAGTGGTGTGGCCGAGTGGTTAGTGCCGTAGTCTGGGAATCAAGAGGGAACGCCGCACGGGTTCGATTTCCCTTTTGGGCTGGTTCAACTTTTTTTGATGATGAAGGTTGGAAAAATAAATTTTTGTGCCAAGACTGATTTATAACGTCTTAGAAACTCAATAAACATCATTTTAAGCCAAAATAAAAATTGTAAACCTGTGAAAAATTAAGCAAAAAGGGGTTCATATAGGACTTTAAGTCAACTTCCGATTGAGTTTTCACCCGTAAAAACCTAAAATGGGCAGCTAGGATTTACATATCCTTGATCAGCACATTTTTTCTGATTTTTTGAGATATGTCCCGTCAAAAAGTAGGAGCCCCCATAAAAGTACTTTCCTTGTTAGAAAAAATTGTTCTAAATTTATGCCAAGTTTCATCAAATCTAAGCGTCGCACTTGGACAACTTCCCTTGTGAGTTTTGAAATTTTCATTCTTTGAAAACGTCCTAGCCGTGTGCCAAGGAACTCATCAAGACCAAAAGTTCTTTTTATCTTCTTGATGTAATCTTGCAATATTTGCGAGTGATTTTTCTCGAATTTCGCCACTCTTTTTCATTCCAAAAAGTGCACAGTATGCAAAAACAAAGCAAACTTTTGTTTTCGCGCAGTGCAAGTGCCAAAAATCAGTCCGCCGACTTTCCGGAAGGACCCGTAGAACTCCGCTTCTAAACGTATTTCCCCTCCAAGAACTTCATTTCTAACCCCATTCAGCGTTGTTTCCAAGTTTTTTAATCTTTGGTTCTAATCAAAATTTGGCACGGTTCCCTTCAGAGCACTCACTCTGTATTCTCTTCTACTTTTTTTGGGCCGTCGAATTATAAGCGATGAGTGAGCGGATTCGGCGAAAAAAGGTGGGCAAAACGTTTTGTTCAGAGAACAAATTTTGAGAGTGAAAAATTGAAAAAAATTATTTCGAAAAAGTTGGTCTATTAGACTAGAAATTCTTGTCTAGCGTTGTAACGGAGGTGTCAGAGCCTCAGAGACTATAGGTAAGTGGCTGGGATAAAAGTGGAGGATAATGGCCGGTAGATTTGAGAGATTTGAGAGGACGGAGAACTTCCGGGGGCTTCTGATATTGATGAGACTTTTTTAATTTTTTGACAACTTGTTTTACTGACAGGGGAAGTCTCCCCAAGTGCGACGCTCAGATTTTGACGAAACTTGGCACAAATTTAGAATAATTTTTTTTTAAGATATATGCAAGAATCCCAGCTCGCGCTTTGCAGAACAACCGAGATTTTTAGTTCAAATGTTGGCGAAAATTTGACACTTTTTGTCGAATTTCGGCACGAAAAGTTGTATGCCTATTTCTACCGTAAAGGGTAATGTTTCCACAAAAAATCACACAAGTTACAAAGTTATGGCCAAAAGGCGTTTTTATCTCTGACCGCTCTCCGGGTTTATCGTACTCTCTCGGTGGCAAAGATCGTTCAATATCTCGGTGGCGTTTGCAAAGCGCGGGCTAAAACTTTCAAAAATTGATATCTAATCTATGCCCGATGTGTGTACAAATTTTAATGAAAATCTGAGCGTCGCACTTGGGGTGCTTCCCTTGTGAGTAGGCAATTTACAAGGCGCTACACTCAACAATTTTTTTCTGATTTTTTGTAGCTATATATGCAATATCATCATTCTTTCACGCATTGTGAAACACCCGAAATGTCGAAACGAAAATTTACGACTTGTATGACAAATGGTTTTTCGGTCGGTTCTAATTTATGGACAAACATTCAGCGGCGCGTGAATGTGATGCTCACCCTCAAAACTCAATGAAAAATATTCGAAATTGGACTTCAGGAAGTCCGAAAGTCCAGTCTTTGGATGGCGTTGTTACCTGGGAACTTTACGGTTCTTTGAACTCGAGTTTCTCGTGGGACGGTCGATCTTTTCGGGGATAAAATTTAAAAAAATCAAAAAAAAATTTGAAAAAATTTAAATTTTTTCGTCGTATAACATGTCACATGCTATTTTTTTATAAGGAAAAAATTTCCATTTTTTGGGGGACTCTTCGGACTTTCGTGAAAACGAAAAAGGGGCCTCTTCGGCTTTCTTAGGGGGCCTCTTCGGACTTTTCACGAAAATGAAAAAGGGTCTCTTCGGTTTTTTAGGGGACCTTTTCGTATGGGGGCCTCTTTAGATTTTTTTGATAATGAAAAATGGGGTCTCTTCGGCTTTTCCGAGGACCTCTTCTTTTGAAAGGGGCTTCTTCGGCAGAGGTTCCTCTTCGTCTAGGGGGCTGCTTCTTGCAGATGGGCCTCTTCAACAGCACCGCTACCTCAGACGCACCTCGTTTGTCCCAACTTTTCCCATCCGCGAGTGATGTGTACCGCCCTTAATTTTGTTGTTTATTTGCCGCTTGTCAAATCCGCTCGAAGTTGGGGTTCCGAACCGAACCCAATGAAGAGTGCATCGGGCGGCGAAACCGCATTTTGAGGACCTTTTAAAACGACTTTTCCCGGCGGTGACAAAAACTCCCCCCAGCCCCGCCGAATGTGGCAAAATTGGGGCCCAAAAAGGGGGAAGAGTTGGGGCGAATGAAGCCGCGGGCAGAGAACGGTTCCGAACTTATTTTCACGGTTTCACGTGTTTGGAGCCGGGCCTCCCGACGAGATTTCGAAGCCGCGGTGCGCATTGTTCGCTGAGGAGGGGGGTTGGGCGAGGACAAAGAAGATCGGATTAGAAGCGGGGATTACGGTAGTCTTGGGTGGTGAATGGGATGTAGTTCTGATTTAATGGGGTTACTCGCCGGATAACTTGTCTGGACCCCGGTTTTTGGGCGTGTATACATGTTGATTAGTGTCTAGGATTGTGTAGGGACCACAGGGATGAGATTACTTTGATTAGAAAGGAGTAGGGCGGGTTTGTTCAGCGACGTCTTTTGAAGTCAAGATTTGGCCATGTAGTCTACAAAAGTGATGTTTATAGACACCCTGAAGATCTGTTGGGAGTAAGATGTTAGACATAGGAAATTAGGGTCCCTGAGGGTCCTAAAAATATAACGTTTGTTAATTTTGATTAATTTTTTTCGGGGTTATTAGGAAAAGAAGATCTGCGTGTCCTTCCGACTGGCCCAGTGTAAGATGTTGGCTAAATACGACCTTTGAGGGAACTTTCAGACTATGCAAACTTCCCAGACATTTAGAATATTGATTTCTTAGGGATATACCAGATTTTTTACTAGCTGTTTACGAAAAAAATTGCGATTTTTTGGTCAAAAGACTGCCTGGTGACTCTCCCCATTTGTTGTGCTCCCTCGGGAAAAGATTGCGTAATATCTCAGCTCCCACTAGAAAGCAAGAGCTAAGATTTTCAACATTTAAGGTACAGTCTATAAAGAGTATACAGAGTAAATTTCAAGGCAATCGAACCGACCGGCTTGGTGTTACATCCATTTTATGACGAATAACCGGAGGTTTTTTTCTTCGGGGTTTTTTCTCAAAAAACTTTTCTTATTACGGTAGAATCGCATAGATACTGTAAAGATTGTATAATACTGTAATGTACAAACCGCCGAGCCGACTATTTTTTTGGACTTTTACTCGATACTTGTTAGTTTTGTTTTTTTTTTGTCACGAGTTTTTCGCACTTTTCCGCTCTTCATTTCGAATACGTCCACTACTTTTTATGGGCATGAAAATTGAATGGAAAATGAAGTTTGGTTGAGTTGGCTGCCTAAACGACACTAATCGGGCTTTGGTTCGACAGCAACTGAGGAGATATATCAAATCTACTACAATATAAAATTTCGGCCAATCTTCGACAAAAACAGGATTTTTTGGAAAATTTACCGGTCGATAATTAAAATCTCCGCTGGCAGCAGGATCAACAAAGAGCTGAGAGGAATTTGCAACAAATTTTCAACGGAATCTCAACGGATTTTCATCTCATTTCAAGGCTTTTTGAGCAGATATCTGATATTTTGGCCGGTCTGAAAGAAACGATTTTTTTGGAAAATTTACCGGTCGATAGTTGGGACTGCCGTTGGCAAAAGGAGAAGTGAGGACCTGAGAGCTATTTGCAACAAATTTTCAACGGAATCTCAACGGAGTTCCAACGGATTTCAACGTTTTTCGAGCAAGGCCCCTTAGTCATCGTAAAATCCAAATAAAAAGCCTAAAATACGGTTTGTAGCCCGACTTCTACCACTCGCGACATCTTGAAAATGTCGCGGATATCTTCGATGGCCCGCTTCCGTCGGGCCGTCGCCGAGACCGAGGACGACAACGGCCGAAAAGAGGCGATAAAGGAGCTCCAAATGGACCTGATCGACCCGCTGCGGCGGCGCTCGCGGTCCGGCTCACGGCTCTTGGACACGATTCAGACCCAATTGGCGCGACGAACGAGTATTTTCACACGGATTGTTATTAACGGGGTAATTCGAGGGGCCGAACTGGAGATGTTGGACTTGATTTTTTGCGAAAAAAATCGAATTTTTTTTAAAAACTGCTAAAAATTTCAAAATTTTCAAATTTTTCAAATTGAAAAAAAAAATTTTTTTGCAATTCAAGTCCAATATCACCAAATTTGGCCAAAAAATATTTGTCATGAAACAAAAAAAAGAAAAGAATTTGTTTACCGAACAAATTTTCCTCAAGCCCTTAGGGCATCTTAATCCGATTTTCCCAAAAACTCCTGCAAGTTTCAATTTCGAATTTTTCGGCCGCCGACGGCCGAAAAAGTTCGGGTGTTCTATAAATAACAGACGTAGAAAATCTGAAGTAATTGACGTAGATCGGGAATTCGTCTTGTAATTTGATTTTTTGAGAGAAAAATGGGATTTTTTGAGGGAAAAATCGAAAAAATCAAAAAAATTTTAAAAAATATGAAAAATAAAAAAATTTTTTTTTGGTTTTAAAAATCAGTGTTAATCATTTTTAAGGCGGAAAAAAAATGATTTTAAAGCAAAAAAAATCAGAAAAACCGAAAAAATCAAAATTTTAAAATTCAAATTTTTATGCAAATTTTTCCTTCCAGGTATTCGAGCACACGTCCTCATACGACGAGTCGATCAGCGGTTATATGCGACGCCAGTTCGGCGACAATGGCGAGCGCTTCATTCCACTCCGCTACGGGACCAACCCACACCAGAAGGGCAACGCCGAACTCTACTCCCTCCAGCAGGACATGCCTATCAAAGGTGAGGGAAAACCAAGCTTTTTTATGGGGTTTTTAACTATTTTTTAGGTTATTGAAAGGTTTTAGAGGAAAAAAATCAATTTTTTTATATTTTTAAGCATTTTTATGGGAATTTTAACTGTTTTTTAGGCTTATTGAAGTTTTTAGAGGATAAAAAATCAATTTTTTCTATTATTTTTTTTTTTTGTGAAATTTACCTCACAAAAATTCATAAAATTCGGGCCAAACTTACAGGGGAAGTACTCCAAGTGCGACGCTCAGATTTCCTTAAAACTTTGCACACACGTCAGGCACCAACTAAATATCAATTCCTGAAAGTTTTAGCTCGCGCTTTGCCGGCGCCGCCGAGATATCGAACGATTTTTGCCGCCGAGAGAGCACGCTAAACGTGGAGAGCGGTCAGAGAGAAAAGCGCTTTTTGGCCATAACTTTGGCAGTTTCGAGCGGAAAAATTTGATTTTTTGTAGAAAAATTATCCTTTACGGTAGAAATCGGTAAGCAACTTTTTGTGCCGAAATTCGGCAAAAAGTCCAAAATTTTGGCAGACTTTCGATCTAAAAATCTCGGTTGTTTCTGCAAAGCGCGAGCTAGGATTCTCGCATATATCTTAGAAAAAATTGCTCTAAATTTGTGCCAAGTTTCATCAAAATCTGAGCGTCGCACTTGGAGTACTTCCCCTGTTTGATCGGGATTTTCCAAGGCATATGCGGGATTTTTAGCAATTTTTAATACAAAAAATATCAAAATTTTTTAAAAATTTTTCCGTTCAAAATTGAACTACAGCAAAAAAATTTTTTCTCTCCTCTCCTTATTTTCCACACTCTCTCAAGGGCTTTTTCAACATTTATTTTTTCCAAAAATACCCAGATTTTTTTAAAATTCTAGGCTTTTTGAATAGCATTTTTTATCTTTATTTTTATCATTCCCTGCCAATTTTTTCCTCTCTTTTGATTACCGAATTTTCCGCCCGATTTCCCAAAATTGTTTGCCCGAATTTGCGGGCAAACTTTGGTCAGAAGCGGGGCTTCGTTTTTTGGTAAATCCAATTTGAGCCGGTTCATTAAACTTTGTCCCCATAAAACGTCTGCATTCCCCCCAAATCTCATGCCCGCTTTATGCGGCCGTAAAGTTGGCGGACGTCAGAAGCGCGAAAGTGCGCGGGATACGAACCGGATGTACGGATTTTTTGGAAAAAATATGGAAAAAATTAGAATACAGTAATGATTACATATAAAAATTTGAATGAAAATTCAAATTTTCATTCAAAAATTTCAAAAATCCAAAAATTAAAAAAATTTTTTTTTGGTGCAAAAAATTGGGTATTATGTTTGTTATAGAGAATACAACATTCTCGAGAAAAAATTATTTTTTCCCGAGCAAAACTGGCGAAGTTATGGGCAAAATTTTTTTCTCTGACCTTTTCGCACCTATCCGCAAAGATCGTTGAATATCTCAGCTCTCTCTGCAAAGAGCGAGATAAAATTTTTCATAGTTAATATATAGCCTATACAGAATGTACATACAAAATTTCAAGTCAATACCACCTTTACCGTTCATGTAATTGCCCTTTAAATCTAACCTTTCAGTGCTAAACGGCGCTCCCGGATACATCAACATTTTGGATGGGCTGAACGCATGGCAGCTGGTCAGCGAGTTGGCGGTGGCCACGCAGATGCCCTCCGCCGCCTCCTTCAAGCACGTGTCGCCCGCCGGAGCCGCGGTGGGACTGCCGTTGAGCGACGCCGAAGCGCAAGCATTCTTCGTGGCGGACTTGAACTTGGACTCCAAGAAACCGTCGCTCGCGGCGGCTTATGCGAGGGCTAGAGGTAAGTTCTTCCGTTCTAATTGGGACTAGGATTCCTCGTTTTATTTTCCAATCTTTCAGTTCGAATACTCTTTGATTTTCTCTAATTTTTTAAATTTATATTATTTTAACCCATTGATGTCTCTAAAACAAGTTTTTCCTCGATTTTCCCGACTTTAAGTTTGTGTATTTCTAACCCTTGTGTTGTGTTCAGAGCAGGAATGGATAATGTGTCGGAAAGTGGACCGAAAAATCGCTCAAATTCTGGGTGAGAGCCGGTAAAGTCCACAAAAAAGTCACTGCTTTATGCCACATCAAGTTTAGCACCTCAATTTGAGAAAGCAAACTAGTAGCACAATAAACTTACAAGGGAGGGGAATAATAAGATTTCTCTGGTCCTAATGTAGCTTGTCACCTATTTTGAGGCATTTTACATGTACTCACATCAATAATATCTAGGTAAAAGTTACGGATCATCGTTTTTTGTCGCAAATTTTAATCTTATATGTATATGCTGCAATAACCTAGGGTAAAGAAAACTAACGTTAGTAATAGCTAAATTAGAAAGAGTGGCCGTATTGTAAGCCTTCGCCAAGTGTCCGCCTAGCCTTCGCCGAGCATCATTTTCATTTAGCGGCTTTTCCAAAAAAAAACACTTTTTTCTTAGGCAACCATATATTTTTAGGCCAAAAAACCTCAAAAAAGCACAAATTTCTTCTGCAATTTTTTTGCGTTTTGGAGAATTAGGCAATGTTTGTAAAGAGTCCAATATTCCGTCAAAAAATCAGCCTTTTCCCAGAAAACCTCGCAAAGATATGGGGTTTTAACTTTTTGACCTTTTGTTAGAAAAGACCGTTGAATAATTTGTTCGCCTCTGTAAAGCGCGAGATAAAATTTACAAAAAAATTATTTAGATCACACAAAAAAACATGTGCCAAATTTGAAAAAGATCTGACTTTGATGCGTCGAGCATATTTCATTTCGAAAAAAGTGCTTGAAAGAATTCGTTAGTACGCTCACCTCACGGCTTTTGTCTTTTTTTATCGTTCTAGTTCAGCAGAGTCTCTGTACAACGTATTCTGCGTATAAATCAAAGTTTTAGCAGCTTCAAGGGTCAATTAAAGGCTAAAATGAGCCATCGTGATCGTACGATGCATCGTACAACGAAGCCCCTTTGTAACGAAAAAATTTTGTGGTCCCTTCGCGATTCGTTGTACAGAGGTTTACTGTATGTGGTTCTTGTCGATTTTCCGTGTTGTCCATGATCTACCGGCTTTACTGGTCGATGTAATACTGTTTTTCTGACTGTCGCTTAGTTTTTGACTTTGCTTTTCCGTAACCAATCACTTGAGTTGCTCTAAACCCCCGTTTTCATCGCGAATCCCGCTTCAGGAGCCGATCGTATGTCCTCCTTCGGCGACTTCGTCGCGCTCTCGGACAAGTGCGACGAACTGACCGCGAAGATCATCAGTCGCGAGGTGTCGGACGGCGTGATCGCCCCCGACTTTGACGAGGCCGCGCTGGACTTGTTGGCCAAGAAGAAGACGGGAAATTACACAATCCTGAAGATTGACCCCAGGTATTTGCCGGGCGAGGACGAAATCCGCACAGTTTTTGGCTTGAAGTTGAAGCAGAAGAGGAATGCGGCGCTCATTGCACCGGAGACCTTCACCAACATCGTGTCGGAGAACAAAGAGGTGAGTTTTATCGTTTATCTTGTACAAGGTCGAGCGGCTAGACCGGGATGACTTCTTTGGCCAATAAGTTGACAACTTGTGAATCAAAATTTACAAAAATTAAATAATTGGAAACCTCAAGGACCCCATTTTTCGGTATATACATTGTGCTGACTGAAAATGCCCTTAGGTCAAGTTTTAGCCGGTTTTTTATTTCTATTTCATTTTGGCCGGCGGAAGTTTTCTTTGGTCAATAGCTCGGAAAATAACGGCTGAAAATGTATAAAAATTATTTTATTGGGGCCCACAGGGACCCTATTATTCGACAAGCACCTCAGTTTTACTTAAATGCCCTTAGGCAATCTGTACAATTAGTTTTATTGAGCCCACTCCAAACGAATCGACAGTAACTCAGGGCTGAAAATTAAGAAAAATTAATGAAAAAAATGCGATTTTATGTAAGCCCTGAGGGGATATTGCCACAAACCTTTGCAGTCCACTACAATAGAGTCCCTGTAGGTTTTGCAAATCTAAGTTTTGTCAATTTTGATCCGAAATTTCCCTAGCTATTGGCAAAATAACTCGTCAGGGTCTAAACGAACCCTCCTGCAAGCTAATTAATCAAATTTTAGCTCCCCAAATCCGCCGTGGACGATCTTCTCGTAGCCACAATTGCCGTCAAATACACTCAATCCAACAGCGTGTGTTTCGCCTATCACGGTCAAGTGATTGGGATCGGGGCGGGCCAACAAAGTCGGATCCATTGTACTCGGCTGGCCGGCGAGAAGGCCGCGAACTGGTAGGTTTTGTAGCGTACTTAGAGCCTTTAAAGCATTTCTAAGTTTAAAAGCGTTCGCTATGAGTTTATTGTATTATAGTAATGTATAGGAAGATCGGGGCAAAAGATTTTATTCTTCGGCGGTTTGCTGATAATTAACTAACATTCACGGCAAATCTCTTTGACTGCCAGCCAGTAGGGCGTTGTCAGACCGGTCCGACAGCCATTCGCACCGCCGTCGTGGATTCGGGCAATCGTCTCGCAGTCACTTTTGCCATAACATTTTAGCCGGAAGCGAGTGGCGACATGCTGAAAAATGAAGGGCTTCGTAGAAAAAATGGGCTCAAAAAAGAAGTGCTCTGTAGATTATAGAGATTTTGATGATGCTTGGCCAAACTTGGGCCTAAAATTTTCCAACAAAACATGATTTTTTTCTAATAAAAATTCGACCTATATATAAGCCAATTGCGAAAAAGAACTCGCACTTACTTTTATGCAATTGCTGGCGCATTCAAAATTCTCGGCGCACCGCATCCACGCCTCCTCCGACTCCTCGCCGATATGACGTCCCGGCTCGTAGCACTGCTTGAATTGCCAGATATTCATTCGGAAGTACCCGCAGCCCACCCGACCCGCCGCGTCCGTGGCGCAGCCGGTCTGCGTGCATCCACTGTCCGCCATGCACATGGCTTTCATGCATTGACTGTCGAAAGCGACTGAAATGAAACAAGGGTGAACGAGGGAGGTCAGAATGGACATGGACGGCTTCTATTGACAATATCTCGGGAAATACTGCATAAAAATTTAAATAACCTAAATTACTGGGACCCGTAGAGGTCCTGTATTTCGGTATATAAAGCTTTTCCCCTGAAGATACCCTCAGGCAAAATTATTGACAATTTCTTTACTGTGTTTTTTCAGTGGGGCAGATGGACAAGACCAACTTATTTTGCCTCTATCTTGAGAAATAACGGGTTAAAATACATAAAAATTATGTTATCGTGGTCTATGGGGGATCTACTTGTGCAAATGCAACAATAGATTGCCAACTCCCCTCAGGGTTTTTGTAAAATCGAGATTTTTTAATTGAGTCCGCCAAATTTTTAGTTGTGAAAGGGGTCGATAAAACTGAATTCCACGGATTGCCTGAGGGCCTATAAGTTCTAAAAAATGGTACAGTAAAAGACAGGGTCACTGAAGGTCCCAGAAATACATTTCTCTTTTATTTTGATCTATTCCATCCCACATTATTGCCAAAACAAAATTTTGGTCCATTTCCCTTCTAAAGCCTTACTTTGTTCAACATGGAAGAACCCATTAACATAAGGCACCATAACAAGTAATACAGCAGTTAGCACACTTTGCATTGAGATCTTAGAAGCCTGCATTGTCAGCAGTCTCAATTGCTTGCAGCTATAAACACAGTGGAAACTTTTTACGGCTCTCCAAACTCGTAGTAATCGATAGCGTTGAGGGATTTGGCACGGTATCCAAATCTGAACGCCAAGAACTTGTTCAGCATTGAACTGCGGATGGCGTTGGAGACAAGGCGCTGGGTCGTGCGAGTAGGATGTCTGAAAAATTCGAGGATTATTTGCGATGACATAGATTGAGCGCAACGAAAAGGTGGTGCTCGAAAAAAGAGTGTTATAAATGAAGTTACAAGCCAGTTTCACAGATATATTATTTTCATTTTACACTGTTTAGTACTACAAGGAGCATGACAGGCTAATTTAAAATCCCCGCCAAACTGGCCACAAGACATAAGAAGCCCCTTTGAAACGGCAAAAAAAAATTCTCAGGCCTATACCGACCGGTCGACAAAGGCTGGACTTTCTGATTGCCCACTCTACTAGCCTTTATCACACGCTCTTTCAATAGGCCGCATTCCTTTTTACGTATCGCTCATCAAAATCTAGAAATGGTAATTCTTTGGACTTTTCAAAGAAGATCAATATCTTTGCCGCAAGCACGATGCAACAGCCAAAAATAGCAGTGTTAGAACTCTGATCTATCCACACAAAAAAGCCGGAATTTGGAGAAAATTGAATGGCGATCTTTTGAGTATTGATCAGTTTAATCAACTCGCCTAAAAAGTAATGTCTCCGAAAAAGATTGTTGAATATCTCAGCAGGCGCTGCGCAACGCAAGCTAAGATTTTCAGCGATTAATTCTTACGTCTTGTAGAGCATCTACCCAAAGTTTTAAGGAATTCCGACTTTGTGATTTGGCGGCTTCAAACTCTTATTATCTACCAACAAAGGCTCAAAAAATATAATAAATTTCTACTGCTACAACTGCCTTGCTAATATATGTAATATCTCATCAAATGCAGATGATATCTGCAAAACCGAGCTCTCCACGGTCTCCTCCCATTTTCCGCCGGCCAAATTATACCATAGTTTAGCCATAGTACGACGTAGAATGACCACATGTCATCCGCATTCACCGTGAAAGACAATGCACGCTTTTATACGCAAAAAGGGAAGGGCTGTAAATGCCGACGACTACATCATGACTCAATTGATGACGTCCTTTTTCGCTACGTAACAGAGTTTATACGACGCAGTTCGAGCCCTACCCGGAATGGCGTTAACATAAATCAAGCGCGCGAGTAAATCCCGTTTGTTGCAGAAAGAGGAAAGGGCCTAAATAGGCGTCGGGGATTACTGTACTGTTGGGTCAAACAAGAGCGAAGTGTAAAGGGCTGAGAACTTGAGAGTTGAGAGTTTAGAAGGGTAATAGAAGCGCGAGAAAAGCTAGTTGAAGATCGATTTCGACGATCAAGAAAGTGGCCCTAAAGGAGTTTGGCATAAAGGAGTTTTATCGACCTAGTACTCAAATTTTGCTCATCGTATTTCGTTCAAATTTTGTTGACATAGTCTAGCTAGTCTTTTTATGACTTCCTAAAAGTTTCAGCTCTCGTTTCAAAGTTTTAAATCTCAAAAATCTTAACGAAAAATCCCATAGTTACATTTTTGACCAAAAATTTTAAATTCAAAATTTCCCAAAAACGAATAGTCCAAGACTCCTTAAATTTTCTCTCAACAAACTTAATAGACCGCAAATCAATCCCTGAAAATTTCAGCTCATCCTTTGCATAGAGATCTGAGATATTCATCGGTCTTTGCCGCTGAGAAAATAGGAAAATGACGGTGATAGAAATTAGTCATCTTGCTCATCTTGCTCGTATCTCTCTTGATTTTTCGGCTCAAAGGTTGACTTGCAAAAGTTACAAAGCACGGAGGTTTGGCAGAGACTTGCCAGGCATTCGGCAAAGGCTCGGCGGAGACTTGGCGAAGACTTAAAACATGTCCATTTTTTAAGCACAGCTGTAGCAAACGTTCTTCTTTTGACCCTGAGCTCTCTACGGCAGAAAAGACCAAAACTCACTTCAAAATACAAAGAGCTATAGGTTTTCTCTGAAGACGAAAGTTGTATGTCCCTGTAAAATCCATAAAATAGTTATATCCATTGATAAACGAGCCTCGGACCTTGACTATCTTATTATTTCTATTTTTCACAGGAAATCCTGTAGTGCCTTCAGGTTGTTTCCAAAACTCTCCCGAAATCCCGATTGATGACTTTTGCCACGCCGTTTAGACAGTTTTTACTGTAAACACACTTTTATTACCGTCTAGTCAGCTCCACAAATTGGCAAAAAAAGTGTCAACAACATCCTTCCGACCGAGATTCGTTACTACCCCAAAAGAGTTTACAAATCCCCGCGCTAACTCGGTTCCCTCCCTCCCTTCTCTTCCTTAATTGACGCTACGTAATAATCGTATTTTACGGCGCGAAAACAAACGTTTTACCCATGTTTCTGACAGCCGAATGCTAAATTTAGACCACATAACAATAGCGTTGACCGACCGTTTTTAATAAGCAATCTTTCCTCTCACATATCCACCGGCGAGACGGGCTTCCGGTTTGGCCTATCGTAATAAGCGAACGCCTGAGGGCAGGACGTGCGTCTCGCTCAGAAACACACGTCATATCTTGGAGCAATAATCCGCCAAATATTTGCGAATGCGCTTGAAAGGAGTGATATCGAATTTTGACCCAAAAAAGTTCCCGTCCAATGTTTGTTTTTTGAAGTGAACGTCACTTTCGCGGGTCGGCGAATGCAAATTTATAAAGTCCCCGAATCCGGGAATAAATAAATCATCGCCGCAGCCCATTCATCATATTACGTTCGCACTTGGACGCGGGTTACGGTGGAAGGGTGAAAGTTCCTTATTCTGGCCACAACTTATAACTTTGCGGAAACTGGTCAGAATTAGCCCAAATTTAGCGTGCAGGTGCAGGCTCAATTCATTGTTGACAGTACCAGGACTCTGGATTTAGTTAGTGAAGTACCTTCTTTTTTACGTACCACCTTACCCTTCAAAAACGGCTGCAGCCTGCGATTTTACACTTTATACGATAAAACATGTCCGGAACTAAGCTTACTGCCTCGGTATAGACCTAAATGAGTCGTCATCGCCTTCGTAGATACCCCTGAAACTATAGAGCTTTTATAGTAATTCAGTGCCAGTTAGGTCGAAGCCTCTTTTCCTAACTTTAGTTTCCAAGCTTGGGCGCAGCTCGCAGAGTGCCTTTGTTGTGGCCAGAATAAGGAACTTTTTCCGAGCAGAAAGATCGTGAGGTTTTGAAGCGAAATTATGGAGGGTATAGAGCATTTTGCGACTTGAAAATATCTGTGGTTTCTGCAAAGATTTTAGGCTGAAAGTCCGGCATGCGCTTTGTGAGAACTTATTCTAAATTTACTTCAAGTTTCAAGCAGATCTCTCAGCTTCAAAGTTTTAAATGTTAGCGGAAAATGCAAGTATAACTATTATCGTTTAAAAGGACATACTCCAAGTAAACTTTATACACACATCGGTCACCGGCTACATATTGATAACTGAAAGTTTTAGCCCCCACTTTGAAGGGAGAGCCGAGATATTCAACGATCTTTGCGGACGAGAGAGTATGCAAAACGCGGAGAGCCGCCAGAGAAAAGCATTTTTTGGCTGTATCTTTGTCGGCTTTGCATGGAAAAAAATAATTTTTTGTGGAAAAATCACTCTCTGCAGTAAAAATAGGCACAAAACTTTTCGTCCCAAAATTCGCAAAAAATTGTAGTTTTTTCGCCGCTTTTCAACCTAAAAATCTCGGTTGTCTTTGCAAAGCGTGAGCTAAAGATCTCGCATATACTTTAGAAAAAAATTTGAGTCAAGCTTCAACAAAATCTGAATGTTGCACTTGAGGTACCTCCCCTGCAAATTAAATTCGACAGTTTTCTTGGTACGATGTTCAGATCTTGGTCAGACTTTGAACATGCTATTCACCTAGGCTATATTTCAATCTCTGAAAATCTTAGCTCTTGATTTTCAAAGACAGCCGAGATATTCAACCGTTTTTTCCAACGAGAGAGTCCGCGAAATGAGGAGAGCGGTCAGAGAAAAACCCCTGTTTTTTCGGAGGTTTAAAAGCAAATCGCTGAAAATCAGCCAAATTTTTGTAAAGATTACTTAATTTACAACCAAAAAAGCGCAAAAATAATAGTCGGAAAAGCAGTTCATAGTCGATTAAACACCTCAGTTCACACATGTCATACGTATTTCCCCAGGAAATTTTTGTTTACACTCACAAAGTTCGAATAACAACCAGAAAGGGGACAAATCACAGGTCGGTAAGCATTCGTTTTTTTGCTTCAAGGCTCTTTCAAGCGCAATTGAGATCCTGTTTTTGCGATGACGTAGAGTAGCTCGTTTTACCGCCATAATTTACAGAAATCCGAGCCCAAAAATTCGAGCTTGCCTTTCGCAGCGTCTGTGATGAAAACTCGTCTAATTTGCGTGAATTTCCAGTGTGTCCAGACAATTTTTTTTTCGTTTTTTGGAAAAGACAAACAAGATTTTTTTTAGTCGAAAGCTGGCAAAAATGTGACAAGTTTTTGCGAATTTTGCCATGAAAAGTTTATTGGCTATTTCTACCGTAGAATGTAATGTTCTCACAAAAAAATCATTTTTTCCGCACTAAAATCGCAAAGATATGGCCAAAAGGTGTTTTCTCTGACCGTCTCTCCGCATTTTGCGTACTCTCTCGGCTGCAAAAATCGTTCAATATATGGCTCGGGACTTCTAAATCTCTCCGCAAGAGTCCATCCGAACCCTGGAAATTTAGTCCAAAGTTAAAAGTTGACAAAAAAGAAGAAGGCGACAGAGAAAGGCAGAAATTCTTACAAAGAGAGAAATTGCGCAATGTTATGTCAAATTGCGCAACTTTTAACTTTGTACTAAATTTGCAGGGTTCGGATGGACTCTTGCGGAGAGATTTAGAAGTCCCGAGCCATATATCTCGGAGGGACCTGCAAAGAGCGAACTAAAACTTTTAGGAATTGATATGTGTCCTATGCCCAAAGTGTGCGCAAAATTTAAAGAAAATCTGAGCGTCGCGCTTGGGGTACCTCCCTTGTCAATTTTTAAAATAAAAAAAAAATTTTGCAGTTTATAAACTGCAGAAATTTTGAAGACCCCCAAAAAAGCACAAGCCTGACGCTTGTGACTTTTACGAAAACTATTTCCCTTAAAACGGTCGTAAAACCGACCTCTGAGATGATAAAAACGACGGTTTCAAGTCGAAATCACATCGCTCTCGCTTCGCTTTTAATTTCAAAAAAAAAACTCGCTGCAATCATTTTTGATAAGACCAGGGCATTGATCGAAACCATTTTCTCGATTAGGCTGCACTTCTAATCATCGGTTTGATCAAAAATTAGACTTTGCAGCGATTTTATGGACCCTAATGAACCAATTTATACGATAAAAAAGTGCATTATCAAGGTTTAAAGAGGAAATTTTTGAATTTCCATTTTCCCGTCATTTTGGCAATACTTTGGCATTGTGTTTTTGGCCCGTTTTTGGGGGGTTTCATCGTTGCCAGCTACATTTCAAACAACAAAAAAATGTTTTCGATCCGTATAGAGCCACAAATACATCTTGTTGCATAATGCCAAGAAGCCAAATTTGGCATCCCAAGTTTCCATTACTAGACGAAAAAAAATTCTAATGGGGCCGATTTCCAACCTTGAAGCCGAAGCCCGGCCCCAAAAAATTTGATCGTTTATACGATAAAAAAGTGCATTATCATGGTTTAAAGAGAAAATTTTTGAATTGAAATTTTCCCGCCAGTTTGGCAATACTTTGGCATTGTGTTTTTGGCCCGTTTTTAGGGTGTGTCACCGTTGCCAGCAACATTTCGAACAACAAAAAAATGTTTCCGATCCGTATAAAGACACAAATACGTCATGTTGCATAATGCCACGGAGCCAAATTTGGCATCCCAAGTTTCCATTACTAGACGAAAAAATTTTCTAATGGGGCCGATTTCCAACTTTGAAGCCGAAGCCCGGCCCCAAAAATTAAGCCACAGAAATGCCATTTTCTCGACAAAATCAGAGATCACAACTTGGTCGGATTTCCAGTGAATCTCGATAATAAATTTCGTACAAACTTCTCCCCTTGCAATTTATATACCCGCATTTTCCCTAAGGCCATGCTGCGAATATTAGCCTCCCATCCTCGGCGGGCCTGACGTCACACAAACTTTTCGCGGAATCAGACGTCATGAACTTTGAAAGTTGCGAGTAAAAATATAAAAATATCAGCTGAGAGCTTAAAGGCGGAGTACGGTAGAGCTGTTTTAGTATATAAGAGTATGTCATGTTGAGTTTTTAGTTATAAGATTGTGAAAATTTAAAAAAACTATATTGTCGATGTTATATAGATCGGTTTCTTGGTTAATTTTACAAAAGAATTATCCACAATTGTGATGTAACAATTTTCTTTAAATTTGGCACATATTTCGGGTATAGGCCACATATCAATGTCTGAAAGTTTTAGCTCGCACTTTGCAGCCACAGTCGAGATATTCCACAATCTTTGTTGTAGAGAGAGTGCGAAAAATGTGGAGAGAGGTCAGAGAAAATAAAGGCTTTTTGGCCATATCTTTGCCAGTTTCGTCCGGAAAGAAACGATTTTTTGTGGAAAGTTTACACTCTACGGTAGAAGTATATTGCGAAACTTAATTATATTATACATGTTTTAGTCATCAAAAATTTTAAAAATGTGGTATGCAAACGGAGAAGCTCTGAATTTCTTCAAATTCTGACTGGTCAGTTTAGGCTATACACACTTTGATTCCTGAAAATCTTAGCTCACAGCTTCGGGGAGAGCCGAGATTTTCAACTATCTACGAGAGAGTATGAGAAATAAGGAGAGCGGACAGAGAGAAGACTTTTTGACCGTAACTTTCCCAGTTTCGTGCGGAAAAAAATGATTTTTTGTGGAAAGATTACACTCTACAGTAGAAATAGCTATGAAACTTTTGATGCCAAAATTCGCAAAAAAGTGTTACGTTTATGGAGACTTTTGGTCTAAAAATCTCGGTTGTTTCTGTAAAGCGCGAGCCAAAAGTCTCGCATCTGTCTTAGAAAAAAATATTCTAAATTTGTCCCGAGTGTCATTAAAATCTAAGTGTTGAACTTGTAGTACTTCGCTTGTCAGCAAATTTTTATATGTGAAATTTATAATGACAAAACTCAAACTTTTTCAATTTGTCATCCTTTTTCCCGCAACACAACTATAACATAATTGTGATCCAAATCCATTGCAGGTGGCTCCGCCAACATCCCAAGATCCTCAACCTGCCATGGAAGGCGAACGTCAAACGTGCCGAGAAGTCGAACGCGATTGATCAGCTGGTCTCCGGGATCTCCGACGACGAAGACAGCTGGAACACCTACTTCAGCGAGCGAGTCGAGCCGTTCAGCCGAGAGGAGCGGCAGAAATGGCTGGCGCAGCTGACTGATGTGGTCGTTTCGTCCGACGCCTTCTTCCCATTCAGAGATAATATTGACTGTGCGAAACATGTAAGGGACTGTCGGAGATTTTGTTTGGTTGATACAGCGATGAACCTAATCCAGTGGCAAAAAACGTAACATTTTGCATCCGGGAAGTATCAAAAAATGTGGCAAAGTGCCTCCATCTCCAAGTGAAAAAACTCCGTTTTGAAGGGCTCCCTCACAAAAAAAGAGGCGTGCTTTTGAAATCGGAGTTTTTTCACTTGGAGAGGGAGGTATTTTGCCACATTTTTGATACTTCCCGGATGCAAAATGGTAAGCATCCCTCTCCAACTAAAAAAACTCCGTTTTGAAAGGGTCCCTCACAAAAAGTTGAAAAAATGTGGCAAAATACCTCCCTGTCCACGTGAAGAAAGTCCGATTTCAAAAGCACACCCCTCTTTTTGTGAGGGACCCTTTCAAAGCGGAGTTTTTTTAGTTGGAGAGGGATGCTTACCATTTTGCATTCGGGAAGTTTCAAAAACGTGGCAAAATACCTCCCTTTCCAACTAAAAAACTCCGTTTTGAATGGCTCCCTCACAAAAAGAGGGGCCTGCTTTTGAATCGGAGTTTCGTCACTTGGACAGGGAGGTATTTTGCCACATTTTTTGACACTTCCTGGATGCAAAATCTTACGTTTTTTGCCACTGGATCAGGCCCGCCACTGTAATGGGTCTCAGCAACTTGTTTTGCTCATAACTTGAGAAGTAATGGATGAAAATTTAGAAAAATTGTATTTTTAGAATCCTGAGAGACTTGTTTGTTAATATGCATGTTTTTTTGGACATTGAAAATACCTTGAGGCCAATTTTCAGACAATTTTCTGATGGCATTTTCTTTAGTGCGGATGCCAAAACTGGCCAATTTCTTTAGCAATTAGTTGAAAATTAATGGCTGAAAATTTAAAAAATCAGTATTTTTCCTGTTCCATGGGACCTTTCTTTTTATTTTTTCACAACGAAAAAGCCCTTAGGCCAATCTTTCAACAATTTTTTTTTATTTTATTAATATTTTTTTCTATTGTGGGCATGCCAAAACTGAGCAACTTTTTTTGCCCATAACTTGCGTATTAATAAAGCAAAATTTTAAAAAATAATAGCCTTAGGACCCCTTGTCATCTTATTTTTCAACATGTAACTTTTTAGGGAAAAAGTCCCTCCGGCAATCTGAAATTTTTGCAAAATTCAAAAATTTTCACCTTGGTCCCCCCTTACCATTTTTTCAAATGAAAAAAATTTTTTATTTTATCTTTTTTTATTTCCAAAATTTTTCAGTTCGGCGTGAAATACGTCGCCAGTCCCGGCGGCTCCACCCGCGACGAAGACATCATCAAGGCCTGCAACGAACACGGAATGGTCCTGATCCACACCGGCCTCCGCCTCTTCCATCATTAATTCGAAATTCGAAAACATCTCTTAGCACTACTTATTACAACATGTCAATTGTATATCGCTTTGCAGAACGTCAAATTTACGCATAAAAGGTTCGGAAATAAAAGTTGAGTTTTTGAGCGAGAAATTGGTTTTTTTTTGAGGGAAAAATTACTTCTTTTTTATTCAAAAAATATCATTTTTTGGATGAAAAATATGATTTTTTGGATGAAAAATATGATTTTTTTGATGAAAAAATTGATTTTTTAGTGTAAATTTTGAATTTTTTGAGGGAAAAATTATTTCTTTTTTATTCGAAAAATATGATTTTTTCGATGAAAAAATTGATTTTTTTGATGAAAAAATTGATTTTTTAGAGGAAATTTTCAATTTTGTGAGGGAAAAATTACTTCTTTTTCATTCGAAAAATATGATTTTTTGGATGAAAAATATGATTTTTTTGATGAAAAAAATTGATTTTTTAGTGTAAATTTTGAATTTTTTGAGGGAAAAATTATTTCTTTTTTATTCGAAAAATATGATTTTTGGATGAAAAATATGATTTTTTTTTGATGAAAAAATTGATTTTTTAGTGGAAATTTTGAATTTTTTGAGGGAATAATTACTTTTTTTTTATTCGAAAAATATGATTTTTTGGATGAAAAATATGATTTTTTTGATGAAAAAATTGATTTTTTAGAGGAAATTTTCAATTTTGTGAGGGAAAAATTACTTCTTTTTCATTCGAAAAATATGATTTTTTGGATGAAAAATATAATTTTTTTGATGAAAAAATTGATTTTTTAGTGGAAATTTTGAATTTTTTGAGAAATTACTTCTTTTTTATTCGAAAAATATATGATTTTTTGGATGAAAAATTGATTTTCTAGTTGATTTATAGAAAAAAATTTGATTTCTGAAATTTTTTCATTTGAAAATTCTATTTTTTGGGGGAAAAAATAAATTACAGTATCTTTATTTAAAAAAAAAAAATATTTTTTGAAATTTCAAACTTTAATTTCCAAGCCCTAGGCATTAATTTCATATCAAGGGAATTTGATGATTAATAACGAGAAGAACGGAGAAGAATTTATTCGATATAACATCGGGGCATAAAAAAGTATTTTTATTTGATTATTTTTTGGGCGATTTGAATGGTTACGCTAGGAGAAACAGCGGACAATATCTCTTTCAGTTTTGCGCGGAAAAATTTGATTTTTTGTGGAGGGGCTACCCTCTACAGGGTGGGCCACTCGAAACGGGTAAGTTGTTTCTTTGGATTTCTCCGCGGGCACTCCGCCGATTTTCCCGAAATTTAGATCTTTCTGAGACCCGCCATTTTTAACCGATTGAATTTCAAAAAAATATATTTTGAATTGACCTTTCTATGTCTTCTCAAAGTTTCGACGAATTATTTATGAGCCGAAACCGCTAAAACTTACAGGGGAAGTACTCCAAGTGCGACGCTCAGATTTTCTTTAAATTTTGCACAGCGGTATGGACTAAATATCAATTCGCAAAAGTTTTAGCACGCGCTTTGCGGGCGCCGTCGAGATATCGAACGATTTTTGTCGCCGAGAGAGCACGCTAAACGTGGAGAGCGGTCAGAGAGAAGAGCGTTTTTTGGCCATAACTTTGGCAGTTTCGTGCGGAAAAATTTGATTTTTTGTAGCAACATTATCCTTTACGGTAGAAAAAGGCATGACAGTTTTCGTGCCGAAATTCGGCAAAAAGTCCTAAATTTTCGCCGACTTTCGATCTAAAAATCTCGGTTGTTTCTGCAAAGCGCGAGCCGGGATTCTCGCATATATTTTCAAAAAAATTAATCTATATTTGTGCCAAGTTTCATCAAAATCTGAGCGTCGCACTTGTACTACTTGCTATCTTGATTTATATCCCCCAAAGCCTGTAAGCCCCTCATGTCCTTGCTCTTTATTATAAACAAACCTCGATAATTCCCCTGGAAATGACCGATGGTCGAAGGCTCGGAAGCGATTGCGAATGCGGAGCGGCCAAAAATACGTGCAAGAGGCGAGAACTTTAAAGCGATTTGTATAAGAAAACGAACAGAGGAAAAGTGCCAACGGAGCTGACTCAGAGCGACGCTCTTGCAGGCAGGGGGGAGTTCAAAGGTTGGGTGGGTAAAAAAACGTGGCTTGAGAGATCTTAAGTAGTCCTTGAAATGTAGTTCTGCAGTTTGTAGGGCATTTATATATTGCACATAGTGAGCTAAAATCTTTCGGAAATGATTTTTGGCTTATAAAAAAAACTTTTCTGTTACTTTTTTCTGTGTTCAAGTCACCTTACAGGGTCAGTTTACAGGGGAAGTACTCCAAGTGCGACGCTCAGATTTTGATGAAACTTGGCACAGATGTAAAATATTTTTTTCTAAAATTTATGCGAAAAGTCCTAGCTTGCACTTTGCAGAAACAACCGAGATTTTTAGATCGAAAGTCGGCCAAAATTTTGGACTTTTTGCCGAATTTCGGCTCGAAAAGTTTCATGCCCATTTCTACCGTAAAGGATAATGTTTCTACAAAAAATCAAAATTTTCCGCACAAAGCTGCCAAAGTTATGGCCAAAAAGCGTTTTTCTCTCTGACCGCTCTCCATGTTTAGCGTGCTCTCTCGGCGGCAAAAGTCGTTCGATATCTCGGCGGCACCCGTAAAGCGCGAGCTAAAACTTTCAGGAATTGATATTTAGTCCATACCCGACGTGTGTGCAAAATTTAAAGAAAATCTGAGCGTCGCACTTGCAGTACTTACCCTGTAAGGTCACTTGAACACAGAAAAAAGTAACAAAACAAGTTTTTTATAAGCCAAAAATCATTTCCGAAAGATTTTAGCTCACTATGTGCAATACAAATGCCCTACAGACTGCCAAACTACATTTCAGGGACTTCAGGCGTCGCACTTGGAGTACTTCCCCTGTTAACCAAATTTTTTTTGTCGTGAAACTCTTTCTTCTTCAAAAAGCATCCTCTTTTCTCGACTCCAACTTATCCCAAATATCCCATTCAATTGTTTTTTCCCCATTTTTCTTCAGTTCAAACCTTCCACTTACAGTGAAACGGGTCTTTTCCAAAAGATCCTTTCGCCGAAAATGTGCCGAGACCCTCGTAATTCGTGCATAATTGAAAAATCCCCGCCGATTTTCGGAGGCGACCGCTCAAAGGCGTTTTGTTTATGACCAGTGGCCACAAATATTGGCCGGCAAAATGGTCGGGGAGAGTTATTGAAGGAGAAGGGAGGGTTTTTAATTTTTGAAAAAAAAATTATTTTTGGATTTTTCAAAATCTGGCACGTCAAAATAAAATGATCGGCGTGTCTGTTGGGAGAATTTGAGACTTTACGGGGAAACGGGGGAGGAAATGGGGGCTTTGAAAATGCAGGAGAGCCATGGAAACACGGGGAGGCGGTTTTATTATGGTGATATATGCATCTGTCTGTCTGGAAAATAATGAACGCTGTGTCAATTGCGTCGCTAAAGTTAAAAATTTTTTTATGTTGTCGCGACACAATTCATTTTTTCTCGACACAAATGCAACTTCCGATGCAACAGAGTGCTCATTATTTTTCCGACAGACTGTCTAACCTTTCTCACAAAAAGCGGCAGATCTTGCCCGACCAGATTGCATTTTTTAAAGGTTTTAAATGCATAGTCTATGCATTTAAAATAGGCCGTGCATTCATCCCTGAAAGTCTCAGCTCACGCCTTGCAGGTCCCGCTGAAATATTCAACAATCTTTGCAGACAAGAGACCATGTGCAATGGGGAGATAGGGTCAAAGAAAAGGCATTTTTTTGCTTGAGACAAAAACTTTTTCGGACATTTTGTTTCACAAGCCTTAAAAAGCTGGATTCGAATGTACTGTTGGACTAGCCCTACCAGAGTTACCACAAATTTTATTTAGCACTTTATGTTTTACTGACAGGGGAAGTGCTCCAAGTGCGACGTTCAGATTTTGATGAAACCTGGCACAAATTTAGAGTAATGTTTTCTAAGATATATGCGAGAATCCTAGCTCGTGCTTTGCAGAAACAACCGAGATTTTTACATCGAAAGTCGGCCAAAATTTAGGACTTTTTGCCGAATTTTAGCACGAAAAGTTTCATGCCTATTCCAACTGTAAAGGATAATGTTTCTACAAAAAATCAAATTTTTCCGCACGAAACTCCCAAAGTTATGGCCAAAAATCGGTTTTCTCTCTGACCGCTCTCCACGTTTAGCGTGCTCTCTCGGCGGCAAAAATCGTTCGATATCTCGGCGGCGCCCGCAAAGCGCGAGCTAAAACTTTCAGGAATTGATATCTAGTCCATACCCGACGTGAGTGGAAAATTTAAAGAAAATCTGAGCGTCGCACTTGGAGTACTTCCTCTGTGAGTTGAGATTTTTTCAGGAGTGAATACACGGCCTCCATAGACTGTATACCCAGTATTTTCCCGACAGACTGATCGTAGAGTCGCTGGGTAATTTTCGTGGTCTGCGATGTGCAGAAACAGTCAGGACAGCCCACAAAAAGCTTATTGCACGGTGCAAGCAAAAAATTGCACAGTGCAAAGCGAAATTTTGTTTTTGCCCAGTGCGTATCGCCGAAATCACGGCAGCGACCTTGCGAACGGACTAGAAACTTTTTGCAACAAAGTACCCCCAATTCTTCTCGAAGGTTCGCTGCGAACCCCCGCAAAAATTTTCTTCCTGACTTTTTGCATTTTGATTTCATTGTTTTCTTGCGAGTCACCGATTTGGCGTAATTACTCGCTGTAAAAAACGACTTTTTGCGGAATCGCTTCACACCTCGCCTCGTCTTTCTTTCAATTTTTCACGTTCTCCACACAATTTCTCGAAGCTTCTTTTCTCTGATTGCCTCCGCAAAGTCACCGGTCCCTCGAGGGTGGGCTTCAGAATCTTTGGGGGGAATCTGAATGTTTTTCGTCGCGTCGCACGTAACCTGGGATCCGGCGGGCGCTGTGACCGGTTTGCTGGTACGATTGAACTGTTTTCCGAATCTGCAATTGAGTGGTGTGCCCTGAGGGAGGAGGTTGGAAAATGGGATTTTTGAAGAAATCAAAAAAAATAAAAAAATAGAGATTTTTTAGCCGAAAAATATCGCAAAAATTATAAAAAGACTAAAAAAAATATTTTATGCCCTCAGGGAAAAAAGTTTAAAAATGAGATTTTTTGAGAAAAAATCTCAAATTTCATCTTAAAAATCGAATGAGATTTTTGGAAAAATCAAAAGAAAAGAATCAAAAAATAAAGAATTTTTAGCCGAAAAATATCGCAAAAATTATAAAAAAACAAAAAAAAAATATTTTATGCGCTCAGGGAAAAAAGTTTAAAAATGAGATTTTTTGAGAAAAAATCTCAAATTTCATCTTAAAAATCGAAAAAATTTTATTTTTAGAACCTTTTCGAATCTTCAAACGCTACCAAAAATTGTAAAATGGTCTATATTTCGTTCCCTGAAAGTTTCAACTCTTTATGATCCTCATTATTTTCTCGACTCACAATTACATCGTTTTTCAAGAAAAGCGGTAGATCTCGCCCAACCTACATTTTCTTTTCTTCAGATTTTGAGTACAGTCTATAAAGGCCATGTATTCATCGCTGAAAATTTTAACTGATGATTTGCAAAGCCCGCTGAGGTATTCAACGGTCTTTGAGAGACGAGAGACTATGGAAAGTGAGGAGAGACGGTCAGAGAAAAATTTTTCTCTGACCGCTCTCCTAATTTACCATAGTCTCTCGTCCGCAAAGATTGTTGATTATCTCGGCTGTGTTTGAAAAGCAAGAGCTAACATTTTTAGGGAATCGTTTTCAGGCTATTTTCACTCAATTCCATTAATTAAAAAAAAATTCCGAATTTTTTTGTTCAAAAAATCCCATTATTTTTTTTTCAATTTTTTCCAAAAATTTGACCTTATCTTTTCCAGGTTTCCCTTGTAAACAAATTAGCTGCAAAACGAATTCCGTTTTACACTCCAAACCCACTTTTACTGACGTGGAATTAGTCGAATGGTCTCGTATAAAAAGACGGCATTCCCCAAGTTCCGTCGATTTCTTTTTGTAAAAGGTTCAGAGCGAAAAATTGGAAGGTTGGCGGGTGGTCAGTCGAGAATTTCTTTCGGAAATCTGTGAGAAGGGATTTTTTTGTTACTCCGACTTTTATAGATCAAGAGGATTTTGTCTTTGAGGGATGAGCGGAAAAGTTGAGGGATATCTCAATGTAGATGGTGTAGATTTTGATGAAACTTGGGGCAAGTTTAGGCTACAAGTTTGTAAGGTACATGAGAGATTTTTAGCTTGCGCTTTGCAGAAACCATCGAGATTTGTAAGACGAATTTTATCGATCTTTAGAATAGTAAGGGGGGACCAAGGCAATTTTTTGAAGACAGATGTTGCCGCTTCGATTTTGATGAAACTTGGGGCAAATTTAGATCAGGATTTTCTAAGACTTATAGAAGATTCTTAGCTCGCGCTTTGCAGAGACCGTCGAGAATTTTAGGTCGAGGTTTTTTTAATTTTTTTGGATGGTGAGGGGGGACCAAGGCAATTTTTTGAAGACAGATGTTGCCGCTTCGATTTTGATGAAACTTGGCTCACATTTAGATTTGGATTTTCTAGTAGACATGGGAGCTTCTTAGCTTGCACTTTGCAGAAACCACCGAGAATTGTAGGTCGAGGTTTTTTGAATTTTTTTTTGGATGGTGAGGGGGGACCAAGGCAATTTTTTTGAAAACTCAGATTTTGATAAAACTTGGCTTAAATTTAGATTACAAGTTTGTAAGAGACATGAGAGATTTTTAGCTCTCGCTTTGCAAAAACCATCGAGAATTTTAGGTCGAATTTTATCGATTTTTAGAATGGTAAGGGGGGACCAAGGCAATTTTTTTGAAAGCTCAGATTTTGATGAAACCTGGTTCAAATCTAAAATATGTACGATGGTATTGCGAAAAGGACGTTCTTGTAACCTTCTCCAAGCTTTTCCTCTATAAAATCTTGGCCCATTTTGTAAAGCCATAGCAAAAATGTGAAACTTTTTTTGAGAATTTTGCCCCAAAAAATATCATCCTATTTCTACCGTAGAATATAATTAGCCCACAAAAAAAATAATTTTTCTTTTTTTCTTCACGAAACTGGCAAAGGTATGGCCAAAAAGTTGGTTTCCCTCTGACCGCTCTCCATATTTCGCATGCTCTCTCGTCGGAAAAGATCGTTGAATATCTCGGCTGCGCGTGCAAAGCGGGAGTTAAGATTTTCAGGTATTGAGCTATGATATACTAAGATCATTTGTCTAAAATTTAAAGAAAATCCGAGAGTCTAGCGTTGAGAAATCTTCGTTTGATGAGGAACCCCTTTTTGACCCCTAAATTCTTTTTACACCGATTTTACTGTAATTTTCCCACTATATTTACACTTTTCCCCCCGCTGATCTCAACCTTGACACTTGCTGTTGACATCGAACGCCCTTTCTATCATCAGCCCTTCGTTAACAGATAACCCAAATAAGGCTGGAGCGCGCCTTTTGCTGGGATGCGTGAAAATTCCGAAAAACATCCCCATTTTCAGCTTTTTTTCGATTTTTCGCTAACAATTGACGTGTCTAAATTCTCAGCAAAGGGTCTCGCTTCAGCGCCGTTTAAAAGGCCTGGGAATTGAGGAAATCGCGAACAAATGAGGTCTACACTTCCCTCCTATACTTTCACTTTACCCTTTGCGCTGAGAGGCCTTCTGGAAGGGTTGAAAATTGAGGTTAACGGGGTTGATTTGGGTGGATGATTTATATCTCCTTGTAGGGGTAGGGAGAAGTTCACAAATCGAACGATTTTTGAACGCTTTTTAAGGACTTTCGCTTCAGATTTTCGGTAAATTTGGCCCGCGAATAGGTCTTAAGTAGGGGAACTGATCTAGTGGCAAAAAACGTACCATTTTGCATCCAGGAAGTATCAAAAATGTGGCAAAATACCTCATTTTTTGTAAAGAAAAAGGGCGCGCCCTTCAAGATAAAGTTTTTTCACTTGGTGAGGAAGGCATTTTGCCACATTTTTGATACTTCCCGGATGCAAAATGGTACGTTTTTTGCCACTGGATCAGGTCCCTCACTGTAGCAAGACGTGATGATATTCGCTCGCGCTATTCCGCTGCAGCCGAGATATTCAACAATCTTTGTGGCCGAGAGAGTATGCGAAATGCAGAGAGCAGTTAGAGAAAGGCACTTTTTGGCAATATCTTTGCTTGTTTCGTGTGGAAAATTTTGATTTTTTTGTGGAAGCTTTACATTCTATGGTAGAAATAGGCATGTTACTTTTCGTGCCGAAATTCGGCAAAAAATTGTCAGATTTTCACCAACTTTCGACCTAAAAATCTCGGTAATTTCTGCATAGCACGTGCTAGAAACCTCAGACACGCCTCAGAAAAAATTATTCTAAATTTGTACCAAGTTTCATCAAGATCTGAGCGTCGCACTTGGAGTACTCCACTGTTAGCATAGCTTTAGAAACAGCCCTAATTTACCGCACAAACCCGGTATAACAAAGTCTGTAATCTTCAGCCGATAACTCGCATATATCGGCATCTTTCGACCTATAATCCCAAAACTGAGTCACACGCGTCAGCAGGAATTTTTCGCTTGTAATGTTTATTTGTACGTGTTTATATCCCACTTTTATTGCTGTTCTTGAATCTATTTTTGATTTTTTCGCAATTTTTATGACGCAACGAGCGCTATTTGAATATGAAAGGCGTCAGAGATTTCTTATGTAATCGAATTTTGAAGCAATTTTTTCTTAAGGTCCAAATTTACAAAAATGATGACTCAAAATTGCCTGAGGGCATGATGGGGCAGAAAAGTTGGATACCAAAAAATACAGTCATTGAGGGTCTTGGGACTGTAAATTTTGTAATTTTTGCTTCGTCACTTCTCTAGTTATGGGCAATAAAAGCCGACCAAGTCATTAATTCGTCTTGTTTTGCCACAAAAATCATTTTACGGTATCCCTACAGCTGGTAGCTCCGTTATACATTGATTTTACCGGCGAAAAATGTCCAAGATCCCCGCCGTTTTCGTATAAAAATAATCTCACTGAATCAGAGCGAAAGGCAGATCGAAGAAGGGCGGCTGGCGAAAGAAGCGAGATCCCCTCGTCTCTCCCATCTTTTGCACGTAGATCTTGGAGGAACGCGTCGTCGTATTCTCTTTCTCCCTTCCCCCCACCCTCCCCCCTCTTCCAGATTCGTTGTTGGGAACATAAAAGGAGGCTGGAATGTCGTGTAATTTCAATACGGGGAGCGGTCTCTCACCTGCGCTCGTTTGCGGTTATTAGTACTGGAAAGGACGGGGAAATACCGTAATCTGAGCGTGGAAAAACGCGTGAGGACCTTGGAAATTTGTCTGTTATGCAAGGAAGTGCTGCGCGAGGGTTTTGTTTTTGGAAAATTTTGATTTTGAAAAAAAAAAGTTTTTGGATGGTAAGGGGGGACCAAGGCAAAAATTTTTGACAAAAATTTTTTACTTTGGATTCTAATCACACTTGGTGCAAACAAAGACTACGATTTTCTAAGCAATATGTGAAAGTTTTAGTTCTCGGTTTGCCGAAATCATCGAGATTTTTGGGTCAAAAGTTGCTGAACTCATCCATTTTTGGGAAATTTTTTTATTTTCTTACCAAATCACGATGTAAAAGCAATGAAAATTTTGTCAAACAACTAAATTTTACATTTTTTATCTTTTTTCAGTAACAATAATCAAACCGTCAAGATACGACCGAAAAAAATTTCTCTGACCGCTCTCCTCTCTTTCCACGGTCTCTCGTCTGCAATGATTGTTGAATATCTCGGCTTTTCTTGCAAAGCATATGCTAAAATTCTCAAAATTAAATGTGAAAGACATGACGATTTTTTAGGCAGGATTTCAAAAAAAAATTATTTTTATTATTCCTATTTTTTTTATTTTTTTTATTTTTTGTAATTTTTCCGCAATTTTTTTACTTTTATTGATTCTCAAATTTGACCTCCCAATTTTTCATTTTTTTTGCAGATGAAACTCCTTCTAATAGCGACGGTATGTATACTGTCGCCGCGGGCTTCGGCCGACGTTTTCACGGCCATGGTGGACATTGAGAATATGCTGAAGAATGAAGCCGAATCCACGACAATGCTGCTGGACAAGTACTTGGAATCGGAGGCGCAGAGGTTACGCGAGATCCAAGAGTGAGTTTACAATCCCGGCAGCTCTTGTAAAACCTATCGTAACTGGCTGAAAAATGTCTTTTCTCCGACCGTCTCTCCTCATTTCGAGTGCTCTCTCGGCCGAAAAGATTGCTGAATATCCTTGCTGCGGCTGCAAAGGAGAAGCTGAAATTTATAGCAGTAAATGTATAGGTTATATGGAAAATATTTACCAAATTTGAAGCAAGTCTGACTTTTGACCTTTGAGAAATTTAATTATGAAAAAATTCACGAGATGACTTCAAAGATCGTTGAATATCTCGGCTGCCTTTGCAAATAAGAAGCTAAGATTTTCAGCAGTTAATCTGTTATCTTCATAGATCACACACACCAAATTTGACGAAAATCCGACGATTACTTTTTGAGAAATCACCATTTTATATCAAAATGAGCCCTAAAAATTTGGATTTTTTCTAAAAATCTCATTTCTTCAAAAAACCTTCGTTTTCCAGGTTCACCGAGCGCTACAAGTTGGGCGCCACGCAGAACCGCAACATTACCGACGTCACCGACCCCGTGCGCGCCTACATTTTCATCAAAGGCCTGAGCAGCGAATGGAAGCGCCTGAAGCAGCTGCTGCATTCGAATGGCGCCGATGACTTCATCAAAACGATTAATGACAAGCGTACCAGCAAGTCGGTCAAGTTCCCCGACGACGAGGACGTGGATGGGGCGGCGGTGGGGCTGCTGCGCTTGCAGGACACGTATCGGCTGAAGACGGCGGATCTGGCGAACGGCATTGTGAACGGGATGAACACGGGAAAGCAGTTGACGGCTGACGACTGCTTCGAGATTGGAAGGGCGGCGTATAATCAACGCGACTATTATCATTGTCTGGACTGGATGCTGGAGACGGAGAAGCGCATGAAATTGGAGCCCAACAACCGCGTCAGCAAGTCGGATTTGCTCGAGTACAAAGCCTATGCGCTCTACCAACAAGGCAACATCAAGCGAGCGTTGGCGCTGACTCAAGAGCTCGTCCGCATCGACCCCTATCATCCAAGGGCCGCCGGCAATGTGGACTGGTACAAGGACCGCATGAGTCCCGAAGAGCTGGCCACAATGGACTATTTGCCACCGTTGAAGAACGAGCGAAACCTCAAATACGATATCCAGGAGAGAGAGGTCACCGAGAAGTTGTGCAGAGGCGAATTTGATCCAGATCCGGTGATGCAGAGCAAGGTGTATTGCTACTACAAGAACGATCGGCCATTCCTGAAAATCGCTCCATTTAAGGTCGAGATTGTCAGATTCAACCCGCTCGCTGTGCTGTTCAAGGACGTTATGAGTGATTATGAGATGAGCGTCATCAAGGAGCTGGCAACACCGAGAGTAAGTTCGGAGAAAAATTGAATGACTTTTTGAGTGGAAATTTTTGAAAAATTTTAATTTTTTCGAGGGGCAATAGAGGTTTTTTGCTGAAAATTGGAACAAATGAAGACCAAAGCCTTCTAAATTAACTGCCGAAATTTTAGCCAGCGCTTTACAGAACATACTGAGGTTTTTAGACACAAAAGTTCAGAAAATTCGACTTTTTGGCGTTTTTTTGGAACTAAGAATTTGCATACTGCAGTCTCATTGATTTTTTTTCAAATTCATCATGCTTATTCTAGATAGTTTCAGGAATAATCGATGAAAAATTTAGCCCAGTCTAGACAGGGAGAGTCGAGATATTCAGCAATCTTTTTGAGGGGGTCCGGGAGAATAAGGAGTCAAATTTCTTGTTTTTTTTGTCTGTAACATCGTAAAGTTTGGTAGGAAAAAATCATTTTTTCGTAAAAACATTGCTTATCTCACATTTTATAATGCCTGAGATTTTAAAGCTAAAAATCAAAAAAATTTTTTTTCCAAAATATCTCGAAAATTTTAGCGAAATACAAGCTAAAAATACTTATTCTAAATTTTCATAATGTTTCACTGAAATTTAAACCTTCGATTTTCTTAATTTCCCCTGAAAATTTTGTTTCGAAGCCTGTAAACAACCCAAAAATGAATCGAAATCTCAAAAAATCATCATTTTCAGCTCCGCCGCGCCACCGTTCAGAACGCCAAAACCGGTGAATTGGAGACCGCCTCGTACCGTATCAGCAAGTCCGCGTGGCTCAAGGACCACGAGCATCCGGTGGTTCATCGGATCAACCAGAGACTCGACTTGATGACCAACTTGAACCAGGAAACCGCCGAAGACCTGCAGGTCGCCAACTACGGAATCGGCGGCCATTATGACCCTCATTTCGACTTTGCCAGGGTAAGAAGGGAAATCGAATTTTCAGAAATTCACAATTTTTTTGCCTTTGGATCGTTTTTTGGAGCGTTCAGTCGGAGGGGTGGGATTTTTAAAATTTGAAAAAAGTGGTAAGGGGGGACCAAGGGGAATCTTTTGAAAATTTGACCCTCGGATTTTGATGAAACTTGGAATAAGTTAAAATTACAATTTTCCAAGTCAAATGCGAGATTTTTAGCTTGCGCTTTGCAGAAACTACCGGGATTTGTAGGTCGAAGTTTATCGATTTTTGGAGTGATAAGGGGGACCAAGGCATTTTTTTCAAATATTTTTTTTTTGAATTTCTATGAAACTTGGCGCAAATTAAGTTTAGAAGTTTCCACAAAATATGCCAAATTTTTAGCTCGCGCTTTGCAGAAACCATACTTCTAAGAGCTCAAAAAAATTTTTTTTAGTTGTAAGGGGGGACCAAGGCAAATTTAAAAAAAATTTTTTTTTTTTGAATTCCAATGAAACTTGGGGCAAATTAAGATTAGGATTTTCCACACCATATGTGAGATTTTTAGCTTGCGCTTTGCAAAAATCTTTAAGATTTTTTGACCAAAACTTAAAAAAAAATTTTTTTTTTGATTTTTTGTCTAAAAAATATGTCATCTTTTTGAACTATTGAGACCTACTACTTCCCCAAAAAATTCAATTTTTTCTCCGCGAAATTTAAAAAGATAAAGTCGAAAAAAGTTTTTCTCTGACCGCTCTCCGCGTTTAGCGTGCTCTCTCGGCCGCAAAGAATGTTGAATATCTCGGCTTTGGCTGCAAAGCATGAGCTAAAATTTTCAGTGATTGATTTGTTCGCTATTCAGATTGTTAGGACAAAATTTGAAGCAACTTGGACATTTGGGTTCTGAGAAAATTCGAATTTAAAACTTTTGGTCAAAAATCGCACTATGCGATTTTTCATCAATTTTTTGCAATTTTAAATATATTTTCTTGGCTTTTCAATGTTTTCAAAATAGAAATTACCCTGTTTTAAAACTTTTCATCAAAAAAAATCTCTGACTGAACGCTCCGCCCACCGATTATGACGTCATGTTTAAGAACCGCGGCATGAATCCGTACAAAGAGCCCACGGGGAATCGGATCGCGACCGTGCTGTTCTACGTAAGTCTTTTGCGGTACCCCCTAACGTGTGTGTTTTGCAGAAGGAGGAGAAGAATGCTTTCAAGAAACTGGGCACCGGCAATCGCGTTGCCACCGTTCTGTTCTATGTACGCTTTTTTTTGATTTTTTTTTATTTTTTTATCCATTTACTTGAGGAATTGGACTGGAGCAGGGGCGGGGAAAAATTTAGGCGAAAATTGGGGTATAAAAATCTTATTTTTATGATTTTTTCGACCAAAAATTTCAAAAATGACGAATTTCAAAAAATGTGTCATAATGACGGATTTAATTTTTCAAGTGCGAAAAAATTGTTTAGACTGAATTTTTCTAATTTTTATTTACTTTACAACGCATTTTTGCGAATTTTAATTTTGTAAAAATTTTCCAAAAAATCCGTCATGATGACACATTTATTTTTTTAAATCCTAAAAATGGTTTGAACTCATTTTTTAAGTAATATTTCGCCTTTGACAACACTTTTACCTTCCTAAAACTCGCTAAAATACGATTTTTACCCGTTTTGACGAAATGTCACTTTTGACATTTCGTCCACAATTTCATACATGCCAACCCCCGCTTCAGTCCACCTCAAATTTATTGACATTTTCTCCCTGAAGAGTTTTCAACTTCATCAACGCCAACTACATCATCCTACCGTAACCCAACGTTAATTACAGTACCCTTTTTTGGTGATGGAAGTTCTAATCCATTTTGGCTCTAACCTTTTCCGGGCTTGGGCGCCAAGCTTTTGTTAACACTCCTCCAAAGAAAAATTTATTTGATGTAGTTGTCGTTGTAGGTGCAATAGTGACGTATAGTTGGTGAATCTGTTTTTTTTGCCGTTAGCTGATCGTAGTTTTCGTAGTTTAGTTGGACTGTAGTGGACGTAGAGTAGTTGGTTGAAGAAGTGAAATGTTTTTAAGGGAATTTTGAGTTGTCGAGAAGTCTTGACCAAGGGCGAGGGGGAGAAAAACAGCTTTAAAAAGTTGAAAAATTGATCATGATACCAAAATTTGGTATCAAAAAGAATCACGAATCGGATTTTGATTTTATTTTGGGAGATCTATAATATTAGAATATGATTTTCTGAGGTATTATACATGATCTTAGCGTTGTTTATGAACATTGGGTTTTTTGGAATTTTTAAAATATTTTCCTTGGTCCCCCTTACCATTTTTTCCAAAAAAAAATTTTTTGAAAAATCAAAATTTTTTGCCTCTAAAAATAATAAAGATTCCATTTTAAGACCCTTCTCATATCGCCTATAGTCAAGACACTCTTTATTTTACGATTTTTACTCGTATTTTACCTAGTTTAGCATACATACCATGCCCTTAAAAGTCATCATTTTCCCGTGTCTAATATCTCTTTTCGTTTCAGATGTCGCAGCCCGTAACCGGCGGCGCCACCGTCTACACGGAGCTGGGAATGGGCACCTTCCCCATCAAGCACGACGCCCTCTTCTGGTACAATCTGTACCGCTCGGGCGAGGGCGACATGCGCACCCGGCACGCCGCCTGTCCCGTCCTGCAGGGCGTCAAGTGGGTGAGCAACAAGTGGATCCACGAACGCGGTCAGGAGTTCCGGCGTCCGTGCGGCTTGACGCCCGACGTCCACGAGCAGTTCGTCGGCGACTTGTCGCCCAAATAAGCCAAAGATTTTTGTATGGAGATTCTTAGGACTTGCCCATCAATTTCTCATTCGAATTACGGTTACTACTTTAAGCTCTGTTCTTAGTCCTCTTGTAATATGCTGTTTGACATGAAAACGCGTCTATTTATTGTGTTCTTTCGTCTTTTCAGATTGTGATAACATTTGATTTTGTTGTTGTAATTACGGTAAATAAACATGTTCATAAAAAATTTGGGATTTTTTTTTATATTCTTTTCTCTCTGTCTGTAATTTTAATATTTTTACAAAGTGCATGGAATTTTTTTTGTTTTTGCACAGTGAATCAAGAACTTTTTTCCGTGCTTGTCGCCAACGCACAGTGCAAAAACCAAAAAAGCCGTTTGCACAGTGCATCCGGAACTTTTTCCCAGGCTTGTCGCCAACGCACGGTGCATTTTTTTGTTTTCTCACAGGACAAAAGCCAAAAAAAAAATCGTTTGCACAGTGCATCCGGAACTTTTTCCAACACTCGTCGCGAACGCACGGTGCATTTTTTTCCTTTTCGCACAGTGCAAAAATCAAAAAAGCCGTTGCACAGTGCATCCGGAGCTTTTTCCAACACTCGTCGCGAACGCACAGTGCATTTTTTTTTGTTTTCCCACGCTTGTCGCCAGCGCACAGTGCGTTTTTTGTTTCTACTTTGCACAGTGCAAACCTCAAAAAATCCGTTTGCACAGTGCATCCTAAACTTTTTCCCACGCTTGTCGCCAATGCACATTGCATTTTTCTCCCTTCCGCAGAGTGCAAAAAAACACCCTCAGGACGCTTGAAACACACATAAGAACAATGCAAACTTCAAACATTAACACACAAAGTACGGGTTTTTCCCGCTGCACATTCAAAATACAGGATTAAGCCGGGCCCGAAAACCCGAGTTGATTGCGAAAAAATCACGTTAATAATAAAACTGGTGGAATATTCGGGGACTTGCGGCTGCAATCAACGTTGATCATGCTTGTTTTTCAAAAGTTGTGGGAGGTTTTGCATAAAACTTGGGGTTCATCGAAATTTTTATGATTTTTTTAATGGAAGATGGGCAAAACGGGAGATTTTTGCTTTCCATTGGTGAGCTAAAGACATCATGATGCGATTGAGCGACAAATACTCTCACATCCGGCCTTGTCTGCCTTCTGGACATCAAATTTTGACAATGAGCATCAGATTTTTATTGAAATTTGTAAATTCGAGATTTCTAGTTTATTCCCTTAGGCAACATGGGGAAGATGTATATCTTTAAAAAGCCTATTGCGTCTGCTTTTGCTTAGAATGCTTCTCCTTTTTGTATCTTTATTCCAAAATCATTTTATGACATTAAATCTGAGACCTTGTTGCCATGTGTAATATCGGTGATTTCGACTTGATCTAGCAACTCAATGTGGTCGATATATACATCGTCTGAAAGCTTATTTTGTTTACTGTCGTTGTATATACTGTCTGTTACCTTATCTAGTATCAAATTTTTTAACAGCCATCAATTCTGAGACCTTGTTCCCATGTATAATATCGGTGATTTCGACTTGATCCGTCAAGTCAATATGGCCGATATATACATCGTCTGAAAGCTTATTTTGTCCACTGTCGTTGTATATACTGTCCTTTATCTAACCTGCAGCCAGCTTTCTTTTAATAGCCATCAAATCTGAGACCTTGTTGCCATGTATAATATCGATGATTTCTAATAAATAAACATCGCCAATCTATGAAAACGCTATCTCCTTTTATAGCCCATAACATCTATTTTACCTCACTTTAGTAAATTTTGTCGTATCTGTTTTCAAATTTCTAAAAAAAATCGATTTTTTCCTCAGTTTTTAGACTTTTTTGCCCTTTGGCCGTTTTCGATCCAAAACAGTTGTTTTTGTCGCTTTATTTACTGCTCAAATCAACGTGTACGTTGTACATAAGTGTTCTCTGACCTGCTATTTTCATTTTACCTTGAAATTGGAAGCATTTTTATGGTTGTCTACTCGTTTTTTGGTCTTTAATTATGCAAATCTCACACACCTTTTTCTCTTCCTCCCAATTCCCTCGAGGATTTTCAAAAGTCCCCCCGAATTTCCATAAATTCAAGTTTTTGATTTCGAAAGGATGACCAAGAAAGTTGAAGTGGACGACCCTATCGACGAGGCCACGGAGACCTTCCGAAACTCGATTTCAACCCAAAAATCGACCACTCAGTTCACCGACAAAACCCCATGGCTCTCGATCAGCATCGTGGCGGCCATGACCACCTGCACGGCCGCTCAATACAGCGTGTATTTCAGCTCCATGTGGCCGTATTTGCAACGGGTAAGGGAGAGATTTTGAAAGGCGAAAAATAGAGGGAATTTTGGGGATAGAAAGATAAAAATTTTTTTAAAGTTACATTCGAATTTTAAGAAGAAATTTCCAAGGTTTTAGAGCAAACAAAAATAATTTTTTTTTTGATGGACAGGGGGGAGTAAGGTCAATTTTTTTGGCCAGGTGAACACATCAAATTTAAATTTTTTCCAAACTCGGAGAATTTTAGAATACGATTTTCTAAGATACTATTGAAATTCTTCGACCCTGATTTGCAAAAATCACCAAAATTTTGAAGTCGAAAATTCAGAAAGTCCCAAAAAATTTTTTCGTTTTTTCAGCTTAAAAATTTTAACGCCACTTTCTAATGCAATGCACAATGTCCTTGCGAAAAATTAATTTTTTCCGAGCGAAATTGGCCGAGATACGGCGGGCTTTTCTCTAGCCACTCTCCTCGTTTTTAGTGCTCTCTCGGAAAAAAGATCATTGTCTCAGTGCTTTTTGCAAAGTGTGAGCTAAAATTCGCTGTATTTTACCTTTGCTGATAGAGAATAAAATCAAGATCCTAGAGAAATCCGACATATTTTGGGGTACCCTAATATAATATAATATAATATAATATAATATAATATAATATAATATAATATAATATAATATAATATAATATAATATAATATACGATATTTTTTCATAAATCATTTTTCCCCAAAAAAAAAGCTTTTTTAGTTGGATCCCGAGACTACCGAGCCATTTGTTGGCCTTTGCGCCGCCGTTTACTCCCTTGGCCAGATCGTGTTTGCCCCCGTGATTGGTTGGTGGAGTAACCGTATAAAGAATATTCGAATCCCGATTGTTGTGGCCATATGTCTTCAGATGAGTGGAAATTTCATATACCTCTTTGCTCAAGTCTTTCCACCTCCGTATGGAAAATATGCAGTGGCGTTTAGTCGATTTTTATGCGGAATGGGGTCAAGTAAGGATCGGTTTGATATTTTTGGATACTTTTTGATACTCTTTACAGTTTTATTTCTGTTTTGAGGATTTTTGAGGAGTCTGCGTTATTTTGCATTTTTGGGGGTTTCAAAACTTTGGATCACATTTGATACTTTTGGATACTTTTTGATCATTTTTGATACTTTTTGCTAATTTTGTTCTAAAATGTCTTTAGTTGGTTCTCTTGTTATTTTTTTCATCTATGGGATCATTTTTGGCACTTTTTGATCACTTTTTTGACTTTTTTAGGCAAATATCACGCTTTTGAGGACCTACGCATCCACTTGGAGCATTTTTGATACTTTCTAACCACTTTTAAGAACTTTCACAAATTTTGCTTAAAAAAGTGTTGTTTTTATCTTTTGGATCACTTTTGACACCTTTTCCCCCTAAATCTCCCCTGTTTCAGGCAATATTGGGCTTCTGAAGACCTACGCGGCCACTGCCAGCCGAAAGGAAGACCGAGCCCGATCCATTGCGACTTGTACGGGTGGACTAGCGATGGGGTTGATTGTTGGGCCGGGTAAACCTACTGTAATATAAATACTCTAACCGATTGTTTATATTTTAGCAATCCAACTTCTCTTTACACCAATTGGAGAGGAGGGTTGGCGGATTACCTCCTGGTTTGCGTTGAATATGTACACCACGCCTCCGTTGGCCGTCTGTTTGGTCAATATCACAGCCATGTGCACCATGGCGTTTCTGTTTAAGGAGGTTTATGCCGGCCTACTGGATAAGGCATGTTTTTTAAGTTGATTTTTAGGCGATTTTAGGGGAAAGTGTCAAAAGTGATCCATGATACTTTTTGATCACTTTTGCTCCAAAATTAATTCAGCTGCTTTTCCGATGTATAGAAACTGTTTTTATCGAATTTTCAACAGTTTTAACAAAAAGTATCACAAAGTGTCAAAAGTTATCCATGATACTTTTTGATCATTTTTGCTCCAAAAATAACTACACTGCTTGTTCAATGTTTAGAAACTGTTCTTATCGAATTTTCAACAATTTTAACAAAAGGTATCAAAAAGTATCAAAAGAGATCCATGATTCTTTTTGATCATTTTTGCTCCAAAATGACCTCCATTGCTTTTTCAACTCTTTCAAACATGTTTTTGTTGAATTCTGAGCAGTTTCAGAAAAAAGTGTCAAAAAGTATCAAAAGTGATCCATGATACTTTTTGATCACTTTTGATCCAAAATCACCTAAATTTCTTTTTCAACGTTTTCAAACCCGCTTTTATGGTATCTTTAACCATTTTAACAAAAAGTATCGAAAAATATCAAAAGTGATCCATGATACTTTTTGATCATTTTTGCTCCAAAACAACCTAAACCGTATTTCAGACGGCCTCCGACATTCCCAAGCTCCCTCCAGCCGACAAAGTGGGGCTTTGGGTGTGTTATATCATCCGTTCCGTGCAAATGTTCACCTTCAGCTCCATCGAAACCCTCTCCGCTCCGGTTGCAATGACAATCTTCGCTTTATCACGAACCGATGCCGTCGCACTGGTCGCTATTGTGCATGCGGCAATGTCGTTGCTCGAACTCTTCATGTACGTCTGTTTTGTGGGGTGCAAGTTGGACCGGTACGTGAATGATCGGTTGGTCTGCCTGGTGGGCTGTGTTGGAATCGCATTCTTCTACGCCGCCAGCTTCCCATGGCCATTCTTGAGCCAGCCGATGGTCCGGTACAACGAAACGAGTAAGTTTTTGTGCGTTTTTGGCGATCTTTTGACAAAATTTCCCATCTGATGTCATGTATAATATAAAATGAATAAAAAAACGTATTTTAGTGGCAGCGGAATTGAAAATCATGGGAAAAGAGCCTTTAGGATGTAATGTGGACCATCTGCCGTGGTGCGAATATACGCCACAAGTCAACATTTATCTGTATTACATACTTTTCGCATTGATCATGACGGGCGGATTTTGTGTGATTAATATCACAATGAACACCATTTTCTCGTCGATTATTGGGCCTAGACGACAGGTAGGTGATGCTTTTTCATTGTCAACGCATTGGGGCCGCGATTCACGAAGTTCCCTGAAGATCAGGGAGATCGTGGCGGAACCCAAAAAATCTTTGATGACTGCGATTTTTCGTATAAAATGGCACCTCTATCGTACAATAGGATGACTAAAAGTTTACTAGAGGTAGAAGCTAAAATTTTAGCCTAAAATTTTACATCATTTTATATTATGCATGAAAAAATTTTTTTAAATAATTTCGATTTTTTTCGTATAAAATGGCACCTTTAACGTACAGTAAGATGCTCAAAAATTTATTAGAGGTAAAATATCACAATCCAGCCTCAAATTTTACCTTATGTTATATTATCTATGACATAAAATTGTTTAATTAATTTCATTTTTTTCGTATAAAATGTCCCCCAGACACGACAATAAGACAAGTAAAAAGTCAGTAGACTCATAAACTCAAATTCCAACCGAAACTTTTGCAATCTTTTATATTATCCATGACATTTGCAGGGAACGCATCAAGGATTTCTTCAAATGATGGGCTCGGTGGGCCGACTGACCGGTCCCTTGCTGGTCAGCAACTTGTACACCTATTTCGGGATTCGCTACGCATGGGGGCTCGAGTTCGGAGTGTGCGTGTTCGCGGCGTTGATCTGGGTTTTCAACTACGACCATCTGATTCCGATCGAAGAAAAGATGGAACGACAAAAAGTGGGGGCTCAGGAAGACGAAAAAGTGATGGCGGAAAGCCTCGGAAAGAGCAGCATCTTTTGAAAATACGGGAATTTTTACAGTCTCTCGGTCAACCAAGTACAGTGGCGCACCTGATCCAGTGGTAAAAAACGTACCATTTTGCATCTGGGAAGTAGCAAAAATGTGGCAAAATACCTCCCTCTCCAAGTGAAAAAACTCCAATTTCAAAAACGCGCCCACTCTTTTTGTGAGGGAGCCCTTCAAAAAGAACTTTTTTCACTTGGAGAGGGAGGCATTTTGCCACATTTTTGAGACTTCCCGGATGCAAAATGATACGTTTTTTGCCACTGGATCAGGTCCCTCACTGTAATTAGAATTTCACCTATTTGATGTGTAAATTAATACAAAATTGTGTCGAAAATTGAAGGCAAATATCAAAACAACTCCTCCAATATAATTTTAACAGAGTTGGACGATTGGGGAAACCGAGAAGTATTTTTTCTTCGACGCAAGTGTCGAAATTGGGATAATCGAGGGTGCTGATTTCGAAAATGACATTCAATTTTTTTTGATAGTTACTTTTTTTCCGTAAGTAGTACTGTAAAGTAGTAATTTTTTGAATTTTTTCACAAATACTCGATTTGGGGGGGGATTTCAATGGTGTTGATTCCGAAAATCATGTTAACTTTTCCTCTTGTACTACACAGTACTATCTGATACTATGTAGTACCAGGTGAAAATATGGCTTTTGACGTTAATGCTGTTGTTTTTATGCTTAGTATTCTTTAAAACCACGTTTTAAAGACTTGGTGCTATTGAGTACTACCTGATACTATGTAGTACGAGGTGAAAGTAACAGTACTAAGCATCAAAACAACACCATTAACGTCAAAAGAAAAATTTTCACGTCGTACTGCATAGTATCAGATACCACTATTTAGTACTAGAGGAAAAGTTGACATGATTTTCGAAATCAGCACCATCGAAAACCCCTAAATCGAGTATTTATGAAAAAAATTCAAAAAATTACTACTTTACAGTACTACAGTACTAGGAAAAAAGTAACTATCAAAAAAATGAATGTCATTTTCGAAATCAGCACCTCGATTATCCTAATTTCGACACTTATCGAAGAAAAATGATACTTTTCGGTTTCCCCAATCGTCCCAATTCCAATTTTAAGGCCATTCCCACCGCAAAACATTTGATTTGAATTTTATTTATCGATTAAAATTTAGAAAAAATATTACTATTGACATTGAACACAGAAAAATAATAAAAAAGAGATCGAATGGGGGATCAGAGTATGAGAGGCTATCTGAGACTGCAGTTACACCTTTGGCTAGTCGAATTTACAATCTTTTTATCGACATATCGAATAGAAACTGGCGAATTTTTTCCTGGCTACGTACTGTTTTCTTGCGGAGCACCTGGTACATGATTATTTGATGGGATTTCTGGGATGTTTTCGAATGCTTGAGGTATTTCAGGTGGTTCAGGATGTTCAACATTCCGTTCCACGGGGTTTTCATGTTGGTTTTGCTAAAATCATACAGTAAAACATCAATTTTCATCTAAAATAAGGTTAAATGATACCTAAATTATATTGTACTTGACAAAACAAGTGTCAAATTTCTGTTTTTTTATTGTTTCAAAGCATTTTTAGGTCTCTAATCTCATTTTCTTCGCTTCTTACCTCCTCTTCCTGTCCATTTGCTTCTTGAATCTGTTCTTCCGTCCACTCTTGATATTGTACTTGGACCTCTTCAGCCCGTTCTTCAAAGCTCTCATTCTCGTCGTAGTACTGTTCTTGTACATATTCCGTGACCACCTCCTCTTCATACTGTTCTTGGACCACTTCTTCATGTCCAATCTGATGAACATATTCATCATCTACATCAACATTATCACTGCTGAAGCGTTCATTACAAGCCAGCGAGGAGGTCTGCTGTGTGTCCACATAGCTTCTACTGGGCCGTTTATTCACTCCTTGCGAGCTGCTCTCCTCATAAGAGGACGAAAGTTCCTCTTGATATTGTACTTGGCCCTCATATTGGAGGATTTCGGGCTGATATCGGGGCTCAGTTTCCGTGACGTATCTCAAATGTTCGCCCTTCTCCAGTCTTTCTTTTTCCTGCTGTTCATAGACCACTTTCGGCTGGATGACCAGCTTTCTCTCCAGTTTTTTCGGGTTGATTTCCAGGACCGTGACTTGCGTTTGATGTTCGCTGGGGCTTCGGGACCTATCACGGCGGATCTCATACGTCCTTGTCATGTTATTTACATTGTTTCTGCGCACATCCCTCTGCGGTAGTGTCGAAACCGTCCTCGTCACAGTGCCATATCTCAGCTGGGGTCTGGCGGTGTAGCTCTTTTCGTAGGCGCGGCTTTCTTGGGCCGACTGTGCCGGCTGGCGAACCACAAACCTCGAGGGTTGGGGGATTTGGCGGCTCGAGGACGGGTTCATGCTCATCTGATGGGCCGAGGTGGAGGGCTGGAGCGGGGCGTTCGTGTAGGAGGTGCGGACCTGCGGGATTTGGCCCATCTGGCCCACATTGAAGGGTCGTTGGGGGCTGACTGGCACCCTTGTGTTGGGCTGGATTCGGCGTTGGCCGGGGGGTCGGCCTCGCCTCGGTTTCGTGGGGTCGTGGGGCTTGGGGGTGGTGGAATTGGCCTTCAAATCGTTGGCGCGTTGATACTCGCGGATCATCCGTTCGACCTGTGCGTCCAGTTGGAGTTGGGTGCAGTCGTCCTGAGGCTTGCCGTGGCCCGGTTCGCGCCAATTCAGCAGCAATGTGACCGCATCGCCGCGAGTCCGGTAGACCTCGGCCAGACGTCGGTAATGCTCGGTGATCTCATCCAGCTGCAAGAGGAGACTCATCCTGTCATTGTCGATGATCGCGTAGGCCGTCTGGAACAAAAACATGAAAAAATTATATTATCCATGACAAATTTTTTATAATCCATGAGCAAAAATTGGCTGAAAACTTGTTGAAAGCCTACCTGTTCCCAAAGATAATGCTTGTCGCATTGTTTTCTCTCCGCAAAACACATCCCTTCCGAGAGGATTGACTCCAAATTGCCAAACATGTCTTTCATCTCCATTGAGCGGCTCTGGCTCCAAACAATCGGATAACCACATACCTAAAAATCAACATTACTATCCACAGAACACTCCATTAAGATTCTCAGCTAATAATTCACCAAAAAAGTCCAAAAAATAAAACTTTTAGTAAGCAGGTGTCTAGTGTAATATAAATTAATCCTCTCACCTTCATGCTGGACCCAATTTCGTCCTTGTAATGGTCCGAACACATTACTCTGAGACGTTTGCAGAAGGTCTGCGTCGTTTTGTCAAAGGTCTCGCACAAAATGTTGTTCGGATTATAGGAGAACTTGGACTTGGTCCCAAAAGTTGTCTGCTTCTCCATTCGAACAAAACATTTCTGGATGTGCTTTGGCAACGAGCGCACTGACACATCCGAGCCGCAAATGAAACAACTGTGAGGCTGAAAGAGGAGGATTTGAAAAAAATCTGGGCAATTTTATATTCCACTACCTAGTGCAATATAAAAACAAGGAAATTACTTCTATGGGGTATGGAGTTACAGGTCGAGACATATATCAAAAAAATCGCAAAAGTTCTCTGATTCAGAAGATGTAAAAGTTAGCTGCCTAATTTGGTTTCGTAAGGGTGAAAAAACCCTCAGAACTTGTCTCGCAACACCACGCAAATGCCTTTTTGACCAAGTTTTTACAAGCTTTGTTTGGAGCTAAAGTAAACCCTGGTATCTTGAAAAACCTTAAAATATCAAATTTGATTAATACTACACCTTAATTAGTAGTTCCAATATAAAAAAGAGGCATTTGTGTGTTGATGTAGTATGAATCAAATTTGATATTTTAAGGCTTGTCAAGACGCCAGGGTTTACCTTAGCCCCAAAAAAAGCTTTTGAACAGGTAAAAACTTGATCAAACAGGCATTTGCGTGGTGTTGCGAGACAAGTTCTGAGGATTTTTCACTCTTACAAAGCAAAATTAGGCAGCTAATTTTTACATATTCTGAATTAGAAAAATTTTGCGATTTTTTTGATATATTTCTCGACCAGTAACTCCATACTCCATAGAACTATTTTCCTTGTTTTTATATTGCACTAGGTAGTGGAATATAAAATTGCCCAGAATTTTTTCAAATCGCAAAAACATACAAAAGAAACTTCATCATCCTCTCTTTCTTGGTTGCTGGATGATGGGACAACTACAGTTGAGCCCTGCGAGAGCACCGACAAGTATAAATCGAGATTTTTTGTGTATGAGTCGGCCAACGAAAGGCCGTTCTCAATTTCAGCCTTTTTCTTGGTCAACTGCTGAATTTTTATGTCAGCTTCGAGTTCGGAGAGTGGCTTTTCGCCATAGAAGTCGGCCACACGCTGAGGCAAGATTCGACATAGACGTATCTTGGCCAGCGCCATCCCACACTCTTCGGAGCAATATTTGGAGCTGGGAACGGCGAATTTCACGCAGCCCGGCCCCAGACATTGACGCATTTCGAGTTCTTCTTGCTTCTCCTAAAATTTGAAATAGTATAAGATAAAAAATCTCACTTTGAGCAACTTCAACGCCAATCTTTGCTCCTTCGTCTTCCATACATGAGGTTTGTGGGGTTTGTGAGGTTTTCGCTGCTTTACTTGGCCGGTTTGACTTGAAGTATCACTCTGACTCAACGTTCTTTCTTCTTGTTTGATCTCTTGGTTGATGTCAATGTTTTCGTTCTCCTTCGGTTCCTGCTTTACCTCAATTTTCACTGCATGCTCGGTAAATTTGACTGGGGAACTGTTGCACGAAGAGATTGGTTCTTCCTTTGGCTCCAGAAATTCATCGCGGGGCTCCATTTCGAAGAGCTGAGAGATGGACTGCTTCTTTTCGCGTCTACTCAGCTTCTTAACTGGGCTTTTCATAGGAGATTTTTTGACCTTTAGCACCTATAAAAAATATTTTAGCATATGAGAAAAAGACCGATAGAGATCACCGGAGGTAGATGAAATCAAAAATTTATATTAACCGTCAAGTGTAATATAAATTTTGTGCAGAAGTCAAAGATTAAGCTCCACTCACCTTGTTCTTCTTCAGAGGCACCTTCTTCGCCTTGCCCTTCTTCTCCTTTTTGACTGGCGTCTTGTCTAAACCAAAAAAATCAACAAAAACCAACACAACTTACGATTTCCACGAGATTGGATTGGACTTTCATCCGATTGCACGCATATCCGCCGCAGGCACGGCGAAATCTTCTTGTCGCAGTTCGCGCACTTCTCACAGTTGGTGGTTCGAAAACAACCGATGCAGTTCCCACAACGGTTCTTCTCGATGTCCGGTTCGACTTCCACGCCGTTCATCGCTAAAACAAGGTGCACGAATAAAAAGTGACCACAAAATGAGAAACGAAAGTTGAATGTAGGGCCGTCAAGCAAAAGGATTCAGTGTTGTTCGACCAAAGCCGAAAATTTTAGCATTTATTTTTCCGAAAAAATTTGGTCCCGCCGCGAAATTCAGGCAAATTTTTGAAGTGCGGCGGAAATTTGAAGAGGAATATGGATTTTGGCCATTTCTAGCAGCGCAACCTTAGATTAAGGAAGGTTTCTGGCATGATAATAACTAACGAACAACTAATATTGTTATCTTACACTAATCAAGGATGAACATACCATTTTTTATAAACTTCGTATAAAAATTCGGATCAAGTCGCAGACACCCGGGCGCAACTCGCCCTGGACCCGCTTTTTTTATTTTTCTCTGGAAAAAAATCTCCAAGGATAACTGTTTACTGTAATTTACTCTTGGTTTGTCTCGTTTTATGCGTTAATTTCAACGAATTCTCAGCCTACAACTTGTAATTTATCACTATGGCTTCCAAAGTAAGGATAATATAAAATTTCCGGATAATTTCGAAATTTAGGACGACCAGCAGCGCAAGAAGAAGGAGTCGATTGTGGAATTGGGCAGATTTGTTGACAAGCGAGTTCGAGTCAAGTTTCAAGGAGGTAGAGAAGGTATGATATTATTTTATGTTGTTCTTGGTGTTTAGATCAAAGTCTATGGAATTCGGTAAAAATTTGAAGCATTTTGTGGTGGATAAGCTGTGCCGAGGCTTTTTGATGCCGCTGCCGAAATTTTGGTTAATGTTTAGCTTTTTTCTATTCACTAACAGGCACATTTTAATTCAGAAACTTATTAGTATCTAAGACAATATCCACTTTCAGCAACGGGTATTCTCAAAGGCTACGATGCTCTTCTGAATCTGGTGTTGGACGATACCGTCGAATTCCTGCGTGATCCCGAGGATATGCTCCGAATTACCGACGAAACTCGCCATCTTGGACTTGTGGTTGCTCGTGGAACGGCCATCACAGTTGTGGCGCCGAATGAGGGTGTCGAGAACATTGAAAACCCCTTCGTTCAGGAGTAAATACCTCTCTCTTGGTCTCACAGAACTTTTGCTACATAACAAAGCGATTCTAATTAGTAAAATTGATCAATTTATTTTTATGTCATGTGTAATATAAAACAAGATGATTAGTATGGAAAAATTCAATAATATTGAAAAGTGAGCATTTTCTTGAGTGAGATATTTACTTTTTACACGTATAGCACTTGGAAGTTAACTCGGTAGCGGCGTGGAGACACTTGAATTCGTAGACTTTGCTGAGGGCGAGCAAAGTGCGGATATGTGAAAAATAATCGTCGGATGCGATCGTTGGTTTGTATTGGAATTTGCATTTTGGGCAGACGATATCCGCACTGTTGGTGGCTTCTCTTTTGCACTTTACGCATTCGAAATCTTGCGCATCGAAGACTCTGTTGATCTTGTTTAATCGGGTGATCAGCAGGCCTTCTACCATATTTCTAGCGATTGTTGATGAACATTCCGGGCAATTGAATTGGACTAAAAGCAAAAATAGATCATTTCATCACTAAAACTTCATTTTCCGGGAATAAAATCAAAAAATTTCCACAAAAATTATATTATCTTACCTTTGCGGGCCTCCAAAACCTCTTCATCCTCATTTACAATCGAAACTGAGGTCACGTCGAGGTCGACATTCAGGCAGCAGGTGGGGCAGACAATCTGCTCGAGGATGACTCGATGATGGATTGGTTTGTAATCCGCTTCGAAGGCGCTTTCATTAATTCCCATGAAATTGAGGGCTCTCGTTCGGATGTCCTCGATCACCTCGAAGAGATCGGGATCTTGGGCGAATATCTAAAACACAATATGATACAAGGTTTTTCTACTTTTCGAAGCCTTTTATACTCACTTAGATGTAAAGATCAGATTTCTGGGAAGGTATATTGCGGTGGGTGTTAATAATAATTTATAGTATATGGAGTATAAAAAATACAACAGAGAGCCGCGGAATTTGACTCTATGACAGGATACAATCAATTTTATATTACTTTAGTCACTAAAATGCAGTGGGGGACCTGATTCAGTGGCAAAAAACGTGCCATTTTGCATCCGGGAAGTATCAAAAATGTGGCAAAATGCTTCCCTCTCCATGTGAAAAAACTTCGTTTTGAAATCAGAGTTTTTTTTCACTTCAAGAGGGAGGTATTTTGCCACATTTTTTGATACTTCCTGGATTCAAAAATGGTACGTTTTTTGCCACTGGATCAGGTCCCCCCACTGCATTTTAGTGACTAAAGTAATATAAAATTGACTGTAACCTGTCATAGAGCCAAACTCCGCGGCTCTGTTCGGTATTTTTTATACTCCATAGACTCTGAATTATTATGAACACACACTTTCAAGAAAACATCAATAAAAATCTTGACTGTTTTCAACTTTTTATTACTTTAGTGTCTAAAATAAGATAAAATTGATCGCAAACCGTCAAAAAAAAAACAAAAATCCAAGATAATTTTTGTTCTAGATTGTGTCTAGAAGTCTTCAGTAACTTTTCAAATAAACATTTGGAAACAAATATCCACAGTGGCGGGCCTGATCCAGTGGCAAAAACGTATCATTTTGCGTCTGGGAAGTATCAAAAATGTGGCAAAATGCATCCCTCTCCAAGTGAAAAAACTCCGATTTCAAAATCGCGCCCGCTCTTTTTGTGAGGGAAATTTTAAAAAGTTTTTTTCACTTGGAGAGGGAGGTATTTTGCCACATTTTTGATACTTCCTGGATGCAAAATGGTACGTTTTTTGCCACTGGATCAAGTCCGCCACTGCAATATACCTTCCCAGAAATGTTACATGGCATACATGACGGACCTGATCCATTGACCAAAAACGTACCATTTTGCATCCGGGAAGTATCAAAAATGTGGCAAAATGCATCCCTCTCCAAGTGAAAAACTCCGATTTCAAAATCGCGCCCGCTCTTTTTGTGAGGGAGCCCTTCAAAACCAAGTTTTTTTCACTTGGAGAGGGAGGTATTTTGCCACATTTTTGATACTTCTCGGATACAAAATGGTACGTTTTTTGCCACTGGATCAGGTCCGCAACTGTAGATTATTATTTCTTTACAACGCATACAGCATTTCTAGTCCGCGCAATGCGGAATAGCCCCAATTTTCGGACGAAATAAACTCACTTCCGCCATGGCTTTCACAAACTCCAGTGCAACATTGAACCGAATATCCATGAATTTCAGCATTTTCCCGACCGCCGAGCTTTCCACCGCTTCATCGTAGAGGTTGAATCGTTCCTTGTGCAGGATTTCCACGGCGCCCATGATCGAGTTTCCAATGATTTTGCCTTCCTCGTCCTTTCGCGGGTTGTCGCTGAGATGTTGAAGGTAATCGCCGCAAAAAGTGATGAATTCCTGGCGGTCAAACTTCTGGAAAATACATTTAGACATCATGATACGATACTATTGACATTCTAAAGTCAAAAAGACAAAAAATAATCGTCATGTTCAAGCCAAAAGTATCAAAAATTAAATTTTTACCTTCTCCTTCAATCTTTTCTCTTTAAAAGTCGTTATTTCCACCATATACGACGCCAGCATTCCCTTGAACATGTTCTGAACTTGAGTTGGGAAGGCGTCGACCATTCGGAATTCACATCTCAGCTTTCGATCCTAAAATTTCAAAATTTCAAAAAAAAAAAAATTAATTTTTGAAAAAAAAAATTTTTGACGAGCAAGTTCTGACATCTCCCAAACAACTTAAAATTACATTATTGAGACTCCATATCAAGTCAAAAAACAGCTCTTACTTCCAGGAAATCCCAAGATTTTTCCTCCATCTTCCACTTGGCGCAGTCGACGCGGGCAAAGTTGAAAGGGTCCATCCAAACGGTGCTCTGACTCAGCCGATACGGGATCAAGTTGACTGCGTGGAAGAGGAGCTTCCTGTCCATGGATTTGCGCAACGACTCGACGAATCCCAGCGCCTCTTCGACGGTTTTGTGCTGGGTTGAAAAGACCAGCCGGTTGAAGGAGCAGTGCAGAACGCGGCCGCCGTTCTGGTTGATTTCGCAGACCAACAGCAGGCAGAGCTTTTTCATCAGCGTGTAGACCATCTGAGTTAGGGCTGGGTCGTACATCAGGGACTGGGAGTCGAAAAGCCATCTGAAATTTGGGGGGATATTGTAGTAGGTCATCGAGTGATGTCGAAAAGCAAATTTCTCAAAATTCACTGGTTCAATTTTGATGAAACTTGGCACCAATTTAAAACTGAGTTTTCTAAGGCAATTGCAAGGTTCTCAGCTTGCAATTTACAAAAATTATCAAAATTTTTCGGACCAAAACTAAAATTTTTTTGAAGAAAAAATTAAGAAAAAAGTAAAAAAAATAATTTTCGGCCATACCTCTGCAATTTATTCGTTGAAAAAATCCACTTTTAGCTAAAAAATTTTACGATCCAATTCAAAAAAATAAAAAATTTTTCGTTACAAAAATTGCACAAAAATCAAAATTTTTCAATTTTTTTCGACCAAAAAATCGACCAAATTCTTCCTAAAAATCTCGCATATTTCTTCAAAAATTTCACTCTGTCTACAATTTATGGCAAGTTTCATCAAAATCTGTGAAAACTACGAAAAAAAATTTGCACTGTGCAAAAAAAATTTTCTGCACAGTGGAAAAAAAGTCTGCACAGTGCAAAAAAAAGTTTGCACAGTGCAAAAAAAAGTTTGCACAGTGCAAAAAAAATTCTGCACAGTGCAAAAAAAAATTCTGCACAGTGCAAAAAAAAAATTCTGCACAGTGCAAAAAAAAAAATCTGCACAGTGCAAAAAAAAGTCTGCACAGTGCAAAAAAAATTCTGCACAGTGCAAAAAAAAGTCTGCACAATGCAAAAAAAAACTCAAATCAAAAAAAATCAAACCTCTGAAAATTCATGAACAGCTGATCCGCATATTCGTCTCCCTTTTTCATGGCTTCCAACAGCTTTATACAGAGTGATTTCAGAACGGTTAGTGCTTTTCCGACCGCCGCCGCTTCATTCACCTGGCTTTCGCTGGGGACGAATTTGTTCTGCACGGACATGCTGATCGAGTCCGTTCCATAATTAATGGCTTCGCTCGAGCCTTCGGCTTCGATGATGGCATTGATTTGGCAAATCGAGGCCGCCGCGATGTTGCCCAGCTCCATTTCGACAACGACGAATTCGTTCTGAAATTTTTTTTGGGATTTTTTTGAAGGCTATTACTGATGGTGGGAATAATTCAGAATAAAAATCGAAAAAAAAAACTCAAAATAAAAAAAAATTTTTTTTCAAAAAAAAATAAAAATCAAAAAATTTTTTTTCCAAAAATAATCCAAAAAAAATTCAAAATCAAAAAAAAAATTTAAGAGCGAAGGAATAAGAGCGAAAAAAATCTTCTGAAAAAAATGCTTCAGCCTCTTTCTTTTTTTGTCGGAAGAGTCTCGAGCAGATTCTCACCACTTGGGAAAGCGTCTGCCATCACACTCTTTCTTCTCTTCTGGAGGAAGCGTCTGCGGGCAGGCTCTTCCGACGTTTATAGGCCCCGCCCCCTCGATTTTGAGCTGGCGGTTTTCTTGCGGAAAACGGTTGTTTTGGGTGAAAATTTTTGCCTTTTCATTATTCCGGTGATTTGGGTGTGTTTTTATTTGTTTTATAATTGTGATACGCTTAGCCTTAACATGGCTGTCATTTCAAGATTCAATTGAAAATCAAATACATTCCTGGTTAACACAATGGTTAAGAAAATCAAGAAAAAACAAGTTTCACAGATATATTTATGTGCACCACAAGAAACATCGAGTTACATTTAGATGTAGAGGGCCGTGGCGGATTCTGCCCATGGGCGTTCGTGTCCATGTTCACAGTCTCCCTTTCTTCCTCATTGTTACTGAGGTTGGCAGTTGCAATTTTAAGATACTGAGGCTGAATTTGGAAAAATTAGCAGCTTTTTAACAATTTTATACCTAAAATAATATCAAAACTAATCAAAACAACTCTATCGGTCCTACTTATTATTGGCGCACCTGCAAACCACGTGCCACTCACTAAACTGCACATTTCGCAACAAATTCACCTTATTTTAGACAAAGATACCTAAAAATTTCAAGAAATCTCGGTTTTGACGTAGGCCTGCTAAAAATTTCAATAATATCAACTAAATTACTATTTATACTTTCTTTCTCCGCCTCCTAAGCACTTCATCACTCACGAAAACAGCGCAAACTCAAAAAATAATATTACTTTAGCCCAATCCGTTGAAAACTAAAAAAACTTCAAAAATCCCAATCTTCTCCCTCAAAACTCTCTAAAACTGTTACTTACTTCCCATTCAACAAGTCGTGGATATCCCTGTCCTTGCTGGATTCAGCTTCATCAACTGCCACGGGGATCTTATCCGTGGAGACCAAATTCTATATTGTTTTATACCTAAAATGTTTAAAAAAAAAGTTCTAACTTACAAAGTCGTCCGAATTTATCGCTGTAGCGATCACATACTGTTGATGTCGAACATCAATTGGGCCTGAAAAGTTAAAACAAGTTCAGATATGGTGTCCGCAGTTGGCCGGGTAGGAAAAATTAGACCTGAAATTACTCAAATATGCTAACAAAATGAGGCAACTTACATTTCGCCGCGTCGGTCCGCCCTTCCTCGTCGAAATTCCCTATCATTCATCGATGGGCTAAGGTTCACCTCCATCTATTGTTGTCGGCCACTTTTGTTCGGTCAAAACGACTGAAAATTGTTCGGGCGCAAGCTGCGGAACCTTTTTCGCTTTTGCCAGAGAAATGAAGTTTTACCAACAACTTTGATGCCAAAAAAGGACGACCAAGATTGATATGCGATTGATGAAGGCCTCCAAACACCGCCCATAAGATGTTGAACTGGATCTACTGCAAATCATGGACTTATATTCGGCCTCCTATGGTGGACTCGGAAAGGTACGTAGATGTTAAATTGTTGATAGTGTGGGTAAATTTTAGCCGAAATATCTCCGCGTCATGTGCAGCGAGATGTTTCAATAGTTCTGGACGACAAGCATAATACTGATGCGACTTATGAAGTAAATGAAGACCTCTTCATTGGCTTGCAAGATGGTAAGTTCTTTTCTTCTGTTTTGCGTTCTTGATTTAGGATTCAACCACCACACCGTCTTCATCAATCCGATTTCAGATATGGTCTACTAATGAGAAACACGTGATCTTCTGGACCTATGCGCAAGACTGTTTGCTCCCGGCGACTAAACCCAAATGTAAGGAGTACACCAAATTCTGGATAATTTGGTGTACTCCTAGCTCCACCGAATGCATTCGCAGCCAGCCGTTCAACAACCCTATAGGTACGCGAAAAAGTGCACAATTTTCCGGCTATTATTGCTATTACAATTCAGCCACCATGGTTTATTATCTCTGTTACCTGAATTACATTTTTGTGGCCTTCTTTATATCAGATTTATATAGTGTATCTGATTTCTCCGATATCTGTTTCTTAGACACCTTTATTTATTGTTATTAAAGATTAGTTATTCATTTATTTTATAGAAAATGAACGAAAAGTGTTAGATTATACTGTCCAAACTTTGTTGTCAAAGAAAAAATGTATAAAACATCGTATAATTGAAAAGAACAGTGCTTTATTTACTAAATGGAAACATTTCAATTCGCCATTTTTCCCCAAAATCCTGCAGAAGTGGGCGGAGCCAATAGGCGGAAAGAGTCTCGTCCCACACTCTTCCCCCACCTTGATGGCGGGAGCGTCTGCTCGAGACTCTTTCCGCCTCTCAGATTCTTTCCCAAGTGGGAAGAGTTCGTAAACACACTCTTCCGAACGAAAAAGAAAGAGGCTGAAGCATTTTTTTCAGAAGATTTTTTTCGCTCTTATTCCTTCGCTCTTATTTCCAAAAAAAAACCCCCAAAAAATTCAAAATCAAAAAAAAAATTTTTTTTTTCCAAAATTTCCAGCCCCCCAAATACCCTTCAAATCCACTCACCACAAAGGCCCGTTCATTAAACACATTGCTTTGGACGTTCTTGAAGTTGACATTGTCCCAAATTTCCAAATTTTCGGTTTCGTCTTTGGCCTTTCCTCCAAGATCGGGCTCGGCTTCTTCGGAGGCCCATAACAACATATTCTCTTGTCTAAAATGCGATTTAGTCAATATTAGAGGAGAATTTTAAAAAATTTCATAATTTTCGGATTTTTGGAGAAATTTTTGGGGATAAAAAATACGAAAATAACATAAAAAATAATAAAAAATATCTTTCTAGCTAATATTCAACTCAAAAAAATCCAAAAATTACAAAAAAAAATCAAAAAAAAAATTTTCCAAACAACATTTTTTGGAAAAAAAAAAATCATTTTTGATCACTCAATGTGTTCCCATTGCAAACTATACCACATATCAAGCCTTAAAAATACTTCTTTTCTCTATTCACTATGATTTTTTCCCAAAAAAATCAATTTTTTCAAAAAATTTTGGTCCCACCACGACTTTTTTCAAATAAAAAAAATCTCAAAAAACCCCTCTATCCTTCACTACTCACCTCAACAGTAGCGAGAACTGCAAATCGAGGGCTTTTCCGCACCAATCCGCCGGGATATTGCACATGGGGATGCCGGAGATGCGGCTGATTTCCAGGCGGTCCAGCAGGTTCAGATACGAATTTAGGTAATGTCGGATGGCGTGTCGAGTGATGCGCTGGGCCCAGTCCATGTGCTGGAAGAGTGCGGCGGGCGAATCTTGCTTTAGGCGCAAGATCGGGGCGAATTTCGCGATCTGCGCGTATTCCTGGTCGAAATTCGGGGGATCGCGCGAACTCTGGACAATAAAGAGGGCCGGATCGTAGGACTGGAGGTTCAAGGACTTGGTGAACTTCAGGATCTCGGCTTTGATCGAGTCCTTCGTGGTGCAAGTGATCTCCATTTCCTCGGTGCCTTCGAAAATTCGATGGTTTTCATCGCTGAAATGGGGCAAAAATTAGTGCAAAAATGAGGTAAATTAATATCTGTAATGCACTAAAAATTACTTCAAAGTACTTTTTAAGACTTTTAAGACATTATTAACCGAAGGACAATCAAATTTATCAAAAATCCCTCAAAAAAGCTCAAAATTTTTGCAAATTTTATATTACACTAGGCAAAAATAGATCCAAAAATTAATTTCAAACCGTTTTAAAAAGCTTAATTATCCATGTTAAACACTAATTCACCTAAATCCGTTGACAAATTGCAAAATTTTAATAAAAATTATATTACACTAGGCAAAAATAGATCAAAAAATTAATTTCAAACCGTTTTAAAAAGCTTAATTATCCATGTTAAACACTAATTCACCTAAATCCGTCAATAAATTGCAAAATTTTAATAAAAATTATATTACACTAGGCAAAAAAATTCACTTTTCTCTCAAAAAACTTCGTTTTTCTGGCAAAAATTTCCGCAAAATCATGTTATCTCAACATTATCCATCTTAACATACCGTTTTTAATTAAAAAATCACAAAAAATTTAAAAATTTTCAAAAAAAAATTTTTTTTAAAACCTCTAAAAACCATCGAAAAAAGTCGCTTACGTTCCTTCCAGTTCTTCGATAAAGACTTTTTTCACATTTCCCAGCTGCTGATTTCTGTTTGTCATGAACAAATGGGCTTGTTTTGCGAATGGCGCAAAAAGGAAGGCGAAATTTTCTTTTTTGTAGCACACTTCATAAAAATAGACCACTTTCAGCTCATCCACATCGATATGTGCGTCTTCTTCGTCAATCTAAACAGCAATGCAACCAAAAATCTCTTCTCACCCTTCGAATCTGGTCCAACGAAATTTTCGTGGCATTCGTGAGACTCTTGATTTTCGCGGTGTGTCCCATGTCCATGAGGGCCTTGAAAAGCGGGGGTAATTTGGTTTCGTACACTCCGTTGATCCGCTGCATGCACATGCTCGCATTCACTTCGCTGAAAATTGAAAAAAATTTGCAAAAAAATCGTTTTTGAGCTTCAACTTGTGATTAAAGTCATATCGCTTCAGATGGAGATCATTTTGAATGGAAAAATGTGGATTTGGAAGGGTTTTTTGAAGATTTGTTGGATTTTTTGGCCCATTTGTGATAAATGTTGGGTCAAAAATGAGAAAAGAATTGTTGTTGATAAAGTCGGCCTCAAGTTTATTTACTTTTGAGCTTCAAACCTTGTGAAAGTAATATCGCTTTACCTGATCCAGTGGCAAAAAACGTGCCATTTTGCATCCGGGAAGTATCAAAAAAATGTAGCAAAATGCCTCCCTTTCCAACTAAAAAACTCCGTTTTGAATGGCTCCCTCACAAAAAGACAAATCGGAGTTTTTTGTAGTTGGAGAAGGAGGCATCTTGCTACATTTTTTAGTACTTCCCGGATGCAAAACGGTACGTTTTTTGCCAGTGGATCAGGTAAAGCGATATTACTTTGGTCACAAGGTGCTCAAAAATAAATAAACTTGGGGCCGACTTCATCAACAACAATTCATTTCTCATTTTTGACCCAACATTTATCACAAATGGGCCAAAAAATCCAACAAATCTTCAAAAAAGCCCTTCCAAATCTACAATTTCATATTCAAACTCATCTCCACTCCAATTTCTTACTTGATTCTCTCGAGGAAATCCGTTTCATCGATCGTAAACTCGTACAAAAACTTGTACGGCCTCATTCTTGGCAACGTTTTCGCGACTCCCTTTCCATTCGGCCGTTCAATCGAATCGTCCACATAAAAAGTTCGCGGGACTTTGAGTTCGAACTTCTGCTTGCTTCCATTCACAATCGCGTAGACGTCAAACAGGCCGGGGGTTTGCTTCGGCTGTACCTGGAGGACGTGCCAGACATGCACGCGGAGCCGCTCATTCCCGTCCATGACCATTTGCTGGAGGCGGGAGAGGCCGCGTTTCTTCGTTTCTTGGGTTTGACTCTTCCAGGAGCGTTTTTCTTTCATTTGGCGTTGCCATTTTTTGATGTGATGGGAAATCTGGACAAAAAAATTATAAAAAATTTTTTTCCAAAATACAAACCAGTGGCAATACTGCAACCTAAAGCTTGTAAAATCTTCTAAAATCATCAAGAATATCCAAGAAAACCCAAAAAATAACCAAAAAATGACCAAAAATTGTCCAAAATCCATCAAGTACAATATAATTTTTTCTCCCAAAATCTCAAAAAATCTCTTCTGTCTTCCTCAAATTTCCCATTACATCCCTAAACAGCCATTAATCTCCCCCAAAATGCCTCAAAAATCGATCAATTCAAAATTTTTACCTACTACAATATCACCCAATCAAATCTAATTCTTACCCATTTCGTAAAGCCATCCTTTCTGAAAGACACCTTCCTTGGGGTCTGAGAAGTCGTGGAGAGTCTGCTCAGCGATCTTGGGGGTTCAGTTTCATCCACAATTTCTTCAATTTCTCCTTGAGTTGAGATGGCTCGGATTCTCTGGCGTTTGGGTGTGGTTGGTTCTGAATCGACCGGGCGTACCTGTGACGCAATCATTGGTCGTTTTCGGCTTGACGGAGTTCTTTGTGGGGTCTTTGGAGGGGCTTTTTCCACTTTCTGAACAAAAATTATATTACTTTAGACATCAAGCTCAAAAAATTCTATGTTTTCGGCAAAAAATCAATTTCTCACTTTGAAAAAGGCGTTGATTTTGGGCTGTAAGACGCTCTCAGTCTTCTCCTTTCGTACGCGCTCCAACCAAGAAGGATGTGGGACTCTTGGGACCGGATTTGGGATGTTTTGAAGAGCCGCCGGGATGGTGATAATCTTCCGAATGCAAGCGAAAAACCGCTCTTTATAGTACTCCCAGTCAACTAGCTGCAAGACAAAAATAAATACTGCCTTATAAGGCCTTAGTAAAACAAACATTTTTTAAAAAAATCCTTCAAAATCTCCTCTTACATCTCGAACATTAACATCAGCAGCGATTTCCCTGTTTTTGCACCATTTCCGCAGGAAATGGATCTTGATCTTCGTTTCGGCTTGGAAAATTCGAAGTGGGATGGTCCTCTCGGTGACTGGAGCGTCTAGTGGGAACTTCGAGACGACAAAACAGCAAGCAAGACCAGCATTTTTGACCATGTCATCACCCAGAAACTGAAATTGAAAAAAATGAGAAATTGATGTTGAAACTTCGTTATTTAAAAAGTTATTGAGCTAAAACAAGCAATAAGAAGGCTAATGCAACATTTTTATTAACTTTCGGCTTTTAAAACGCCGAAGAACCGTCGCGTTTTTTACCTCGAACTGACCAAGTATAATATCCTCTAATGAGATATCACCGATAGAAGAAATGCTGTAGAAATTGTCTTGGAAATTTGGAAAAAATAAAATGCTTGGGAGTTGAGATATCAGCGATATTGTACTTGGTCATTGGGTTGTCGGTGGTGCAGAAAAAAAGATGTCTTAACGGATGTTTATGATCGTGAAGTACGGAAGTTTGAACGCGATTATATTAGAAAAGGACCAGAGAGATTATATTGAAAATTGGAGAGTAATTTATTAATTACAGTGGGCAACCTGATCCAGTGGCAAAAAAGTACCATTTTGCATCCGGGAAGTATCAAAAATGTGGCAAAATGCCTCCCTCTCCAAGTGAAAAAAACTCCGATTTTAAAAGCGCGCCCGCTCTTTTTGTGAGGAAGTCCTTCAAAACGAAGTTTTTTCACTTGGAGAGGGAAGCATTTTGCCACATTCTGATGCTTACCGGATGCAAAATAGTACGTTTTTTGCGACTGGATGTGGTCCGTCAGTGTAATTAATAAATTGCGCTTCAATTTTCAATATAATCTCTCTGGTCCTTTTCTAATATAATCGCGTTCAAACTTCCGTACCTCACGATCCCAAACATCCGTTAAGACATCCTTTTTTCTGCACCACCGACAACCCGATGACCAAGTACAATATTGCTGATATCTCAGCTCCCAAGCATTTAATTTTTTCCTAATTTTCAACACAATTTCTACAGCCCTCCCAGGCTATGGTAACTGTTACATAATCCTTTTTAAAAATCAGTAAAACACCATTTTATCTGAATTTCCAACATATAGGTGGTCAAGTATAATATCCCAAATATCTCAGCTCAACATAAACTTATTCTTCTCACATTTTTAGGGTCAAATCTTCGACCCTTTTGCGTAATAAAAGCAATCATTTTTCAATCCCCAGCCTTCTTAAAACATCAACAAAAAACTTGTGTTTCATCAGATAGTCATGTACAATATCCTCAATATCTGATATCTCAGCAACCCCACATTTATCAAACTTCCAGCACAGAAGCTTCAAGCCTCATCCTTTACAACAAAAATAAATTCTCACCTCCACCAATCTCTTGGCGGTTGTAATCGAGGTCGATTTTTGGGCTCCATAGTCCTCCAACTTTCTGCTCATGGACCGATTCTCGGCGATCAATTCGAACAACTGTCCATCCGTGAGAGCTTCACCTTTCGACTCGAGGATGTCGATCCAATAGTCGGCCTCTTGCGCTACATTTGCGTAGATTTCTTGGAGTGTGGTGCCTTTTAAAAAGGTTTTGAAAATGGTCGTCTGGAACTGCTTGATGATTCCCAATTCGCCGCGTCTTTTCACTTCGAATCCTTTCAGTTCGGCTAGGGACTCGTCGAAATTGAACACTGCGTATCTCTTCTTCAATTTCTTTCCCTCTTCCGTGGAGGCCGGCAGAATCATCGCCAAATATGGGCCGTCGACTTCGAAGAAGATCGAATTTTCACTTTTAATTTCGAAACTTCCGTCCGGCTGAAGGACATGGTACTGATCGTTGGTGAATTTTTGTTGGACCAGGGCGTTCAGCATGGCTCCGGGATATGAAACCGTCAACTGAAAAGTTTTAAATTAAAAAAAGATCCAAAATGTTCAAAAAATCTCGATTTTTAGCTAAATGCCCTAAGGGGATGTAGTCCAGAATCGCTCAAAAGACTTGTTCTGGCCTCTGGATGCTTCTTGTGATCAAAAATAGTCGTTTTCAAGTCGAAAAAAAAATTAATTTTAGTGAAATTTCAAGAAAAAAATCTCAATTTCAGCTAAATCCCCCCAGGCAATAAACTTCCAACTAATAAAAAATGGTTTTTACTGTCTCTGGATGACAAAATTATATCTTTTTATTTACCACTCAAAAAAAATTTTGACTTCAGCCAATGTCAAAAAAACCTCCATCTTAAGCTAAATGCCCTTAGGCGTTAAATCTCAAAACTCGCCCAAAAATTTCACAAGGTCTCTAGATGCTACTAATTATCAAATCTTTTCATTTTAACGCTTTTCCAAGACTTTATTATATTATCCATGGCATTTCCTACCTTCTTCCCCGACTTCGTTTTGAACGAAAAATTTTCCGGGAAACTCGACGGGATAAGGCACCAAATTCCGTCTGTGTCCAATTCCAACGGTCGGCCGATGCGTTCGATCAATTTGCGAGCTTCGGTGATGATCTGAACTCCGGTGTAGCAGACGATGCCGGCCATCTCCATGGAAAACCAGCGTGAGCCCTTGCGCATCACGTACCCGTAGAACGAGTTCAAAATACATTTGTGGGCCAGTTGGAGGGATTCGAAGAGGACGACACGGGCTTGCGCCGCCTTCTGGCCGGCCACATCTTTTTCGTCGAGGGCGGAGAGCTGGTTTTTCGCTTTCTGCAGGAAAATCACGATTTTTAGGATGAAAACACTCAAAACTCGTGGTTAAAATCAACTTCAATTCACGAATTCTTCTATTCCAAGTCTTTATAAACCCCAATCTCCCACTATGTCCGACTTTTTCAACCTAAAATCCACAAAAATTTTCTTTACCCACCTTTTTCGCCTAAAACAATATAAATTTTGTCAAAAATAGATCCCAACCAACCTAAAATCCATAAAATCTCCCCTCAAACAACTCAAAAATAACTCTCCACTCCTCAATTCACAATATTCTCACCTTCAACATGGCTTTGTAATCGTATCTTCGATCGCGGAACGCCCTTACAGTATCCACGTAGAACGAATTCTCTCTTTGGCAAATTCGAGTGGTCCGTTTCTCCTCTCTGGCCGTGTGAATTTTGCCATGCGCTCGTCGACAGTATTCTAAACAATGGCAGTGAAAATTACAATCAAAATTTGCTACCTTCAATCCTCTTCTTTTCGATGGCTTGTCGTTGATCTTTTGGCAAACTGTAGAAGGGAACTTGGGTTTTGCCGAACCTCTCCTGTTCCAGTTGCATGATAAGGCCTTCGTACTCGCCTTTGGTGGCGGTGACTCAAAACAAAGGCGATTAAAATGGAAAAAATCAAAAAAAAATCAAATTTTTGCGAAAAATGGCACAATTGAAAAAAAGTGTCAAAAAGTATCAAAAAAATCACTCAATTTTTTTCAAATTTCGCATACATTCTCTCGATTGCTCACTTATTAATCCCTAAAAATTTCAGTTCACGCTTCACAACAGCAGCCGAGATATTCATCAATCTTCGAGAGAGAGTGCGCAAAAAGAGGAGGTCGGTCAGAGAAAAAACGTTTTTCCGCTGTAACTGCGCGAATTTCGTTTGGAAAAAATTGATCTTTTGGATATATCATCCACTGCCCATCTATAATCAACTCTAAAATTTTCAGACCAAAAATCAAAAAAAAAATTTTTTTAATTTTGACCAAAAAATCTCGATGATTACTCAAAATCGTGGACTAAAATCCCCCAGAATGGCTCTAAATACCCTCTCCTACATATACAACAAGTTTTAAAAAAATTCAAAACTTTTGCGGTACCAAATTATACCAACTTACTCAGATCTCCCCTCCAAACCCATTCCATTTCCCGTTTACACTTGGCCTCAGGCGTGTTATAGATGCAAGACATGCATTCCGAGTCCGTTACCACGGCCGGGGGTTGAAGACGATTGGTCAAGATGATATTCGGATACATTGCGCCCACATCCAGATGATAAATTTTCGGGGGTTCGTATCGGTTGGGGTGTTGGATTAGGTGGTCGATCACGTCTTTCACACTGTCGCAGACCTCCTCAAAGTTTGTCACCTCTTCTAGGGGCACTCCCAGCTCTCCAACGACCGCGTGGCGCATTGTGGCCTCCACTTCGGACTAAAATATGGCCAAAATTAGGGAAATTGACTAAAATAAGGTCAATTTTTGGGAAATTGAACCAAAAAATATAATTTTTTTAAAAATCTTAATTATTAATTGGTTTAATTCTTCTTATAAAAGGGTCTCCCTGCTTTTTTTAACCAAAAATTTGCTTCAAAACGGCTTTTATACATCAAAAAAGCAGTAAAATATCAAGTGTAATATCGGACCAAAAAAGCCAAAATTTCAAATCTTTCCATCAAAAATCCGCATTCTTCTCAATTAAAAATAATCAATATAACATTTAAAATCCATATTTCCCATCTAAAATGCGTTTATCCATCAAAATACACAAAAATTTATCAAGTGTAATATTTTAACCCCAAAAAATTTAAAAATCCCAAATCTTTTAACCCAAATCCTCTCAAATCTCACCTTGAGCTGTTCTAGGACCTCTACATCAATCCTAAACTTGCAATCAATGTCAGCTTTGAACACGCCCGACTCCAGGGCTTCAACTTTGGCGCCCACATAGGTCTCTGAGTTCATTAAAAACCCGTCTGGGGTCATGGGATGGTCTTTGGCGACCTGCTTGTTGGGGAAAACAATGTTGTTGTGGAAGGCTTCGACCATCAACAGTGCTTCACACAGAGTGCCCGATCCTTTTCGGAGCACGTCGTCCGGCCCGAGGGGGATGATGGTGCACAAAGCGAACACAAAAGGATGCACATATTTCATGTACAAGTAGTAGGTGGCGACCGCGTCCGATACGGAGTAATTCGCCATCTTCTGCGGCTCATCCAACGCCATCTGGACCATCATTTCGGGGTCCACTTCGTCCGGGTCGTACCTCAATTTCGCGCGAGCCGCAGCCTTCAGATTTTGCGAGCCCATGGGTAGGTAGGAATCGCGTTTCACCCACCGAAACGCGTCCATGTGAACGACGGCGGCGTGCTTGTATTCGTCTTGGTCGTCTTTGTAGAACCCAAGGTCGGCCAAGTGCAGGCCGTGGAATTCGGCGCGCTTGTCCACAAACGGCCTAAATCAATGTAAAAAGATTTAGGCCCTCCGGATTTGGACGGTTGGGGAAACCGAAAAGTATTATTTTCCTTCGATGCAAATGTCGAAATTAGGATAATCGAGGGTGCCGATTTCGAAAATGACATTCATTTTTTTGATAGTTACTTTTTTCCGTAAGTAGTATTGTAAAACAGTAATTTTTTGAATTTTTTTCATAAATACTCGATTTAGGGGTTTTCGATGGTGCTGATGTCCAAAATCATGTTAACTTTTCCTCTAGTACTATATAGTACTATCTGATACTATGCAGTAAGAGGTGAAAATTTTTCTTTTGACGTTAGTGGTGTTGTTCTGATGCTTATTACTGCTATTTTCACCTCGTACTATATAAGTATGAGGTAGTATTCAATAGCACCAAGTCTTTAAAACGTTTTTTAAAGAGTACTAAGCATAAAAACAACACCATTAACGTCAAAAGCCATATTTTCACCTCGTACTGCATAGTATCAGATAGTACTATATAGTACTAGAGGAAAAGTTAACATTTTCAAAATCAGTACCTTCGAAAACCCCCAAATCGAGTATTTATAAAAAAAAATCAAAAAATTAGTACTTTACAGTACTACTTAAGGAAAAAAGTAACAATCAAAAAAATGAATGTCATTTTCGATATCACCACCCTCGATTATCCTAATTTCGGCAATTGCATCGAAGAAAAATAATACTTTTCGGTTTCCCCAATCGTCTTTTTCTCCAATCCCAGTTCCAAAGTTGCAAACTCAAGACTTTTTCCGCCTACCAATCAAAAAAATCGCCGTTATAGGTCACCATAACCGAGGGTTTGGCCTTCAAGAGATGATCAAAGAACTTTTGGATAGTCGCTTTCTCATTGGCCATGTTATAAACAGTAAATTCCCCTGGGAATTCGGGTTTCGGAGTGTATTCAAAGTTGTCAATATCGGCGGAAACGCATTCCCGATTAATGATTAGATAGCCAAGACCATTAATCATGTAGGAAATCATCATTATCTAAAAAAAAATGGGATCAAAAATTTTAAAAATATCAATTTTTGCAAATTTTTTGATATTCTTAAAATAAAATGTCATTCTTAGACTGTAAAAACAACTGAAATCGAATCTAGATGTCAGACGGAGGAATAAAACGTCAAAAGAATGACAAAAAACATCAAAAATTTTCGATTGTAAGCCAAAAATCATCGAAATAGACCTAAAATAATATAAAAATATCAAAAAATTTGGCTTGCCTGATCCACCTCAGCGTCTGGAAACTTCAACGGGGCTTTTGTGGTCTCAATATCATATGCGCAAACCACTGGCTCAATTGGTTCAACCCTGTCCGTGTTTCTGACAATCGACGGCTTCTGGGTCTCCGGATTCAAACATTGCACCGTATACCACAATCCAGCAAAGATTTTATTGTCCACACACACTCTCATATGATAAGGGAGATCATACTCTCGGATATCAATAATATAGTCGATGAGATCTCGATCTTCCCTGTTTGAAGTCCCAAAATGTCTGAAAAAGTGATGGATAACATCGAAAATGTCGAAAATAATAGATCAGCAGTAAAAATAAAAGTCCACTTACTTTTGAAGAAGTGTCGTATACTCAGTCGTGCTTTTCAACTTCTCCTTGTTCTTCAATATCGTCCGCAACAAGGCCTGTTTGAACTTTTGGTGCTCCACCTCACTGGGGAAACTAACTTTCAAATATTTGGTCTTCAGACCGGCCAGATGATTGTTCTAAAAGTTGAAAAAAATCAAATAAGACAGAAAGCAACTTACCAGATCCAAATTCACCTTCTCTATATGCTCCACCCAACAAAAATCGTAAACTTTAGTCAAATGAGAGGCTAAAATAATGTCAAAGCCCTCAACAGTTTCCAAGAGAAGATACGGAAAGTATGGATATGCGACTTTGAACCGACTGCCATCTTCTCGAAGGAAATAAAAGTCGACCGCGGCGACCAGACGATTGTGCTGATCATCCAACACCTCGGACTAAAAACAAAAATAAAATAAGGGGAAGGACTTACAGGCTGGAAATTAACCAACCAGGCATCTCGTAATTCCGAATCGTTGATCTTCACATACCCAAATTTGGAGTCAATCGCATCCCGACGTCGAATCTTCTCGAGCCTTTCTTTGTAATTCAACGAGCTAAAATAAGGTCGGAAATGATGGTAACGCAACAAGAACGATGTAAAATTTATTGTAAAAGATATGAACATACGTCGAGACAGATTTTGCGACCAGATCGTCCTTTTCCGGGCCGTCCTCCATGTTCGAATATCTAAAGTAATATAACCTGATATAAAAAAATTTCTAAAAGCCGGAAAGGACGGGAAAATGACAAATGTAACTCTCATCATGCCTAGATGTTACATTTACATCAACTTTCTTCTCGCGAAATTAAAAAAAATTTTTTTTTATTTTTTTTTCGAAGAAATAATTTCCCGCGCTTGGGGCGCAGCTCGCAAATTGAAAAACTGCAGAGTGCGAACTGCGCAGATGACTACTTTCGCCATTTTCATGGATTTGATTGTGGATTCTGTACTGTTATGTATTCAAAAGATCAATTTGCAATTCAATGAGTTCAAATTTTATTATACTGTACATCACTGGTGTAATATAACGAAAGTCCTAAGCTGGTCGCGAAACCATGTGTCCGAAGAAGATGATTATCAACCCCATAACAATCATTTTCCAAGTGTCTTTCCCATCCAGCCGTTTGCGCGCCAACTCATCTCTGGCCATTTGTTCAAAGGTCGGAATTGGAAACGGCCTCTTCAACTTATCCATCTCGATTTCTCTACGAATCCGAAGCTCTTCGGCATCCCGGGCCTTTGCCTGAGCATCGTTATAGGTCTGGAAGAAAGAGTGTTAGCCTCCCTAAATCTCAAGAAACAAAAAATATATTGACTTACCTTATAATCAGGTGGGATATCGTCGAAATCGAGCCGGGATTTAAACTTCCTATTCCCAAACTTCTTGAAAAACTCATCCGGATCATTAAACTCCTCTCTGTTCTGTCTAAAAACAAAAAAACACCATCAAAAGTTTCACTTTCACTTACCTCGAAGCAAATTCCCGAAATTGCCTATCAAAATCTCGAAATTCCGCCGATGATTGATGGAAATTACCCCGCCTTCGGCGCGCTTCTGAATGATCATAAGGATTGGCTCGTGTTCTACGTGGTTGACCAAAATTTCGGTCGTATTCCTTCCGTTTCGTCTCGTTCCCAAGGATTTCATACGCAGCTGCTACCTAAAATAAGGTAGGATCAAAGGAATCTCTAAAATTTAGAAAAAGAGGAAATAAAAATTGAAATACCTTCTGAAACTGCTCTGCTGCCTTGTCCTTGTCGTCCGGGTTCAGATCTGGATGGTACTGCTTGGAGAGTTCGTAGAAAGCGGACTTGATCTCGGCTGAAGTGGCGGTGGCTTTCACACCCAACGCCTCATAATGGTTGACGGGCCGGTTGGACATCGGTCTTCTGACGACGTGAAACGCATGTATCCGACATTTCAGAAGCATACTACATCTCAATACACCCCAAAAATCAGAAAATGTTTGTGAAAAAAAACCGCAGCTCGCCGAACAACTAATAAATATTCCTGCAGGCTGCGGATTTCGAATTTCGCGGGGTTTTGCTCTTCGCTCGATGGGTTGAAACATCATGCCACTAGATATTATTCTTCCCCAAAAATTTTGTTCTGGTATTTCTGATTGTTTTACATTGTTTTTTCTAGAGTTTTATGTGTTTTTATCTCTTTTATAATTCTGATGTCATGTATAACATAAATTGCTTTTAGAATCAAATATGGGAAAGCGAAAACACATCAAATCCGGAGCAGGAGACTTGATCAAAGCTCCCGGTGGTCTGGCCGATCAAATTGAGGTCAACACGTTTGCTCAATCAAGAGGAAAGCCGAGAGGAATCTTGAAGAAGACAAAGCAAGATGGTGAAGTAAGTTTCTGGTGTTTTCTCTTTCGTTTTTAGGGATTCTTTTGATTATCTTCTTGTAGTTTGTTCCGGATGTTCTCAGCAGTAAGATCCTGCGCGAGGCATCAAAACAATTGGCTGCTGAAGAGCCTCAGAATGTCACCAAGGTTGAGCCGAAGGTCTTGATGGCAAAAGACGTCTTGTAAGTCGAATATTCCCAATTGAATCTTCTGATTTTAGTTCTCAACTTCGCACAAGTTCCAAGAGAAAGGACTCCGAGGATTCATCGGAAGAAGAGGATGTTCTGGATGATGATGAGTTCCCGGCTTTAGCTTCAAGGTATGTGTAATATAATTCATTTGATATTTCGTCGTTTAGTGCTCCACAGGATCTCCCTGAGTTCCTACATGGGGAAGACAAAGCAGCAAGTGACTTCGCCACCTCCGTTCTTCATTCCGTCAACTTTAAGAAGCAACAATTTGAGAAGAACTTCAGCACTCAAGGAGCAGATCCGACCGCTGGTTTATCCGAAAATGTTGTCAAGATGTATCAAGAAATTGGCCAATACATGCATTACTATCGATCAGGGAAGATTCCCAAAGCTTTTAAATCCATCCCTGCACTAAAAAACTGGGAGCAGATTTTGGAGTAAGCGGTTTTCAGTTTTCATAAATTTTTGTCATGAATAATATAATTTTGGTGATATTTTCAGAATAACCCAGCCGGATAAGTACACAGCGGCTGCTATGCTACATGCAACGCGACTTTTTGCTGCCGTCGCTTCACCAAAGGCTTGTGAACGGTAAGAATTTGAGATTTTTCCATCTACTTGCCATGGATAATATAAAAAGCTGTCTAATTTTGTGATTTTTCAGTTTTTACCGTTACTACCTGCTCCCACGTGTCCTTGATGACATTATGGAGTATCGCAAATTGAATGTGCATCTGTATACTGCTGTGAAGAAATCGATTTATAAGCCCACCTCGTTTGTGAAAGGACTTTTGTTGCCCATCTGCGAGCCAGATATGGTCTCAATGAATGTGGCGCATGTTGTGAAGGCTGTGATCCAATCCACTTCACTTCCCGTCTTCCACGCCGCCACTGCCATCATCAAACTGGCTCAACAACGACCCACCAGCTCCCCAGTGTCGTATATCTTGACAGGATTCATTCAGAAAAGATACACATTGCCGTCGTTGTGCATCGACAGCCTCCTCGATTACTTCTGCTCATATGAAGATAAGGACGAACGAATGCCCTTGTCTCTACATTCAGCCATCCATGAATTTGTGAAGACCTACAAGTTGGAGCTGGATACACAGCAAAAACAACGGTTATTGAATGCGTTGAATGTAAGTTGACTTTGTTTTTAGTTTTTTTTTCGGTTTTTAGGACAGGTTATGCGGCATAAAAATGGATTTATCCCAAAATTTCCGACAATTTTTATATTGTACATGATGTTGATATATAAAAAATTTGCCAAATCCATGAAATTTTCAGGAATATGGCAACAAAATGGCCCGCAAAGACACTATCAACCTGCTAAATGAAGTCATGCCAGAAGATGTGGAAATGGAAGATGCTTGAAGAGGGACTTTGATGTTTACCAATATTGTTCTTGTTATACTGTTTTTTGTTATAAATTACAAGATTTTTTTCTGATAATCATTTTTAAAATGGAGTTGAAGGTTTTCGGGACCTTTATCATTGATATTTCGATGGAAAACAGAAGTCAGTGTCGAAGAAAAAACCTCATTTATTCACTACCACTAAAACCAGCTAAGAAGATGATTACAATATAAAACAACCAAATAAATTAGAAGAGAACCCGATAAATTACCACTTGTAAGTATCTGGGAACACGACCGACTTGACGCCCTCTCCTTGGACGTTCCGCATCCACCCGGCGTTCGGGACGACAGTCCAGTGCAAGGAAAAGGTGACGTTTTTATTGCGGAGATTGAGGCCGTCGTCTTGGAAGTAGTAGTAGGGCTTGATACGTTCCTCATTCAGGACATTATTGCCAAAACGGAAGAAATATTTGTCCCAGAGGACGATCTGATTGGTCGGCTGGAAGGAATCATATTAGACTAGGTGAAAATTTGATGATATATAGCGAAAATTGGCAGTATAAAGGTCTAAAAACCCGTAATTTGGCATGTTATACATTGTAAAACCTATTTCGAGCGATTTTACAAAGAATCGCGGTCAAAAATTTGAAAAAATTACACTGCCCATCTAGTGCAATATAAAATTTCTCAGATTACTCCATTGTCGGCCCTAAACTCCAAAAAACATTCAAAACCTTACCCTTTCTTCTGTCTCATAATCTGCTTGTAGCCATGCGTAGATTTGTTTGACATTCCAATTAAAAACGGGCGTCAGATCAGCTGACATGGAGAAGGTCGCCGAAGCCAGATCACTCCTCCCGTTCAAGGATGCATAATCGTGAACTGGCTTTCTAAAGGTTTCTTGGTCAATATTGTTCGACTAAAAGACCTAAAAACAGAGAAAAACAATAAAAATTTACTTACAATCTGATATTTTCCACTTCCAGTTGAACCGGGACTGTGTAATTGACGAATAAGGTCTGTAGAAAAACGAGAAAAGTTGCGGCGGCCAAAACACTGCACATAAATGCGAACAGCCCGTTGAGACGGCTGAGGAATGAATGCATCTTACTGAAAATCGAACTTTTTTGGCTACTACAACATAAATGGCTACTACAATATAAAAAACGTGCTCTATCTCAAAACTTTTTCAATTTCCGCCAAATTCATTAGTCAAACAATTAATGGACATCCATTTGCTTTAATATTGTGCATGGTTTATACATTTTATTCGGATTTTATGCTTAGAAGATCATGTTTTTAGTTCAAGTGATACGTAAATTAATTTAGTCGATGAATTTTGTCCATGTCGCGGAGTTTGTCGAGGTCTCCGAGGTTCTGCCACCAAGAGTTGAGCCAATTGAACTGGTTGAAGAGGGCAAACCAGGGGGAAAACCGTTTTGCTAAAGAGAAAATCAAATTAATTTAGTGATGATACATACTTTTAATCATGGAGTCCAGTTTCTGTGGGTCGACCAGCATGAAATCGGCTACTTCTTCGGGATTTGGATGGATGAGGGCGGGGTCGAAGTTCGTTACAACCAGCGCGTAATCGAGCTCGTGTTCCAGCCATTCGGAATCTGATGACGCTTTGTACAAGAACCTAAAATAACATGGTTAATACCGTAATATTCCAAAATTTGTTAATAGAAATTAGAAAATTAGACTACTTTCTATACGAAAACACTTTTTTTGGCACTTTACATCTCACTGGGCTTATAATTCTGACCAGTTTTATATTAACCATGCCTTAAACAAGAATCGAGACAAAAACAGATAAAGCAAACGCGAATTTGGATCGAATGTCCTTTAAATAGAACAATCAGCTCAAATTATATCTATTCCATGGAAAAGTAGACCATTGAAGTCATTTTCAAACTTTCTCTACCCTATTCCTTCCATCGACATCATTACCTAAAACAACAAAAAGAAAAGTCAAAAATCCTACCTTCCCATAACATTCATTCTGTCCAATTCTAACCCCTGAATGCCCATTTCATGCTCCAACTTTCTCTGAGCAGCCCGACGTACTCCAATCGAGTTATTCGAGGTGTCCATCTCATCTTCCACAAACAATGGATGACTGCAACAACTGTTGGTCCACACGGATGGAAACGTGACCTTCGATGCGGATCTTTTTTGTAGAATCAGTTTCTGGTCTGGAGTGAACAAAAACACACTAAATGCCCGATGTAAGGCGGCGGTTGAGACATGATGGCAGTCTCCTTTGGAGGCATGACCAATTGGATTATCATATTCATCGACCAGTATGCACTGATCATTCAGAAGATAGGCAGCTTGAATCGAATCACACTCCTTCAGCTGACTTTGTGCGCCTTTCATGACCTTTTTGTCGGTATGCAGTGCGGCAACACCTTTATACCTAAATTGATATAAAAACTAATCGCAAAACAAGAAACTCACCTTGGTAATAGCAGAGCGCGTCGTAGAAGAACCGAGTTCATAATAGGGAACGATATAATCTGTAAAGTTGACTAGAATAATAAGCGAGTTGCGAAATCGCTCGTGGTTGAGACCAATGTCAGATAAAATTGCACCTGATCGGTAATTTATAAAGCATCGGATGGCATTATGTGCATATAGAGATAGGAAAGTGAATAAATATGGCTGTCAGAGCATTCTCGACCTTCTAAATGGCCACGCGGACCACGGAACTAATATTAAACAGAATGCCAAGAATGTCTTGGCATTCAATGTTTTCGTGGTGGGGTCGGCAAGGTACCGTATTATTGTTATAAAATGAGCAAAAAAGATTGATGAAACATTCCGAGTGATTAGAGTGCGTCGTAAAGCAAAAATGACGTTGTAATTGAGAAAGTCGAGTTGAATAATGAAGAAATAAATTTGTGTGGTAGTATTAGTGTAAAGTAATGTAAAAACTGTTAAAGATGAAGAGATTAAAAGTCGAAGAGTTGATTATAATATTACTGAATGGGTCTAGAAGATAGATAGAGTTTATTTTGAAACCAAAACACCCGTATCGTAACGAAATCGGTCTTTGAAAGTTGTTTCTTTCCGCACTGTGCACATGCTTATCATTTCGATCGCTGAACAGTTAATTGAGCAAAAATCACGCTGGAATTTCAATTTTCTTGACAATTAGATCCGTTTACGGCGATAATGTTACAAAAAAATGTTTTGTAAGAGGAGAAGCAAGTAATTGAAAGTCTATTACTTGAAGTGCAAAAAACCAGCGGTATACTGTATTTTTTGTAAGTTTTGGAAAAAAATGTTATTAGTATCAGTGAAAAATTTTGTGTTCTGTAGTATTTTAGCCTTTTGAAGGGTACCTTTTAATTTTTATTAACAAAAAATTGCTTTTATGGGGTATGGAGTTACAGGTCGAGATATATATCAAAAAATTTGCAAAATTTTTCTGATTCAGAATATCTAAAAATTAGCTGCTCAATTTTGGTCTATCAACCAGTTTTATCGTAAGTTTTAAAAGTATTTCTCGAGGAAAAAGATCGGCGGAAACAAAAGCGCGTTCGGTCTCTTCCTCACGAAGAGGGCCGTATGGCCGACTGGTTAGAGCGCTAGGCTGAGAATCCGATGGGAAAGTCGGCGTATGGGTTCGAGACCTTTTGGCGCAGAACTCTTTTTTTTCATTGGAACAACTAACTAAGGTTTAGTATTAATCAAATTTGATATTTTAAGGCTTGTCAAGGCACCAAAGTTTGTTTTAGCTCAAAAAAATTTTTTGAAATGGTAAAAACTTGGTCAAAAAATCATTTACGTGGAGTTGCAAGCAAAGTTCTGAGGACTTTTTCACCGTTACAAACCAAAATTAGGCAGCTAATTTTTACACATTCTGAACCAGAAAGATTTTGCGATTTTTTTGGTATATATCTCGACCTGTAACTCCATTCCCCATAGAAGTATTTTCCTTCTGAAAATCCCAGAAATTCCCAAAATTCCGAAAATTCCCCAAAAAATCGCGAAAAATTGGTGAAAAAAGTAACATTGCTGTTTATAATTCCTTTTTTTACTTTTTAAAAATATCACAGACCTCACACAGATGCGACTATCGTGCTCGGAAAGAGCCCAAAACGAGTGTCCCGCTCAGAACGAGCCTTCAAATTTATAGCGGGGTTCAGTTCATCAAGCAAATTAACAAGGAAACAATTTATCACAGCCCATTTAAACTGTAACCGGTCAGAATGTTCTTTAAATTGTGTGATCAGAGAGGCTCGATAAGGCCGGCTGAACATGTTTGTTGACGGCGTTGGGCACGTATCGTAACAATCGGCGCCAAGTTGATGGATTTGCCGCGCAAAAAAAATCGCTGGCACCTGAAAATAGCGATTGTTATGTACGGAATTTTTGTGAACTCATTTTATATTAAACATAGCCTTATTTAAAATTAATTTTTAATATTGAAAAATTGTAAAAATCCTTTCAAAAAATCTCAAAAATCACAAAAAATCACAAAAAAAAAATATTTTTTTAACAAGGAAAGTACCCGCAGATTTTCTTCAAAATTTGCACACATATCATGCGTAGGCCACAAATCAATTCCTGAAAGTTTTAGCTCGCGCTTTGCAAGCGCCGCCGAGATATTGAACGCTTTTTACCGCCGAGAGAGTACGCGAAACGCGGAGAGCAGCCATAGAAAAAACGATTGCGGCTAAAAAGTGCGAGCTAAAACTTTTGGGAGTTTGCATGTGGATTACGCATGGCATGCATGCAAAACAAAAAAAAGAAAAAAAATCTTCCTGTTAGTTGAAATTGGCCTATTAAATTTGTGCCAAGTTTCGTCAAAATCTCAGCATCGCGCTTCAAACACTCCCACTTGAAAGTTCTATCAGTCTGTCGGGAATATAATGAGCCCTCTGTGGAATCAAAAATCGCATAGCAAATGAAAACTTCAGCTTTCATTTGCAGCGACATTTTACTCATTGTTTTCCCGACGGGCTGATAGGTCATCAATCGGCATAGTTGATTATCGTCGTACCAGGCTCCTACCATCTAAAATGTAAATTGATTATTCAAATACTGTAAACGTCAAGGGAAGCTTGCAAATTAAAAACAGCGACGTCTAAATAAGGGCTTTCTCAAACTTTTGATTCCAAAAACGCCAAAACAAAACCATCGCACATGGTGACATTTGTGAGGCCTGAAAGCGACGTACGGAAGGTGTATTTGTCACAAAACAGGTGGTATTACTAACATGTAGGGAGTCGGCGAGCGAAACAATTTGAGGGAAGTTGGGTTTTAAGTTATATCGTCTGGTCTGGAAATTATCATAACTCCCCTTATTCGCACTCGATTCACAATTTCATCGTCTTCTGTGGATCAATGACCAACTTTCCGACTGTATTTTACTAGTATTTCTTCTTCAAAATCAACCAATTCGACTATATAGTTACTACTTCAACAATGTACGAGAACTACCTGCAGCCCATTGAGGGCTACGTGTTTGGCACCTGCTTGATTGTAGAGCTAATTTTGATGCCTCTGATGGCCTACTTGACCGCATTCCGCTCGCGTCAAATGAAACGCTACCGCTTCTACATTCTGAACAACGTTATTTGGTGCTTCCTTTTTGACATTGGGCCGTTTGTGCTGCGGCCCACGTTCACATTCCCCGCTGGCTGTCTGATTATGCGGCCGATTATTGGGATCAGCGCGAACGTGGCCAGAGCATGGGCGTTCATGCTGCTGGTGGTCTGCATTAACATGGAAATGGGGGTGGTTTGGAGTCTGTTCTATCGATACGCACAGGTGAGAGGGGGGTGGTTTGGGAAGAAGATTTGAGGACCTTGAGGGCATGAGATTTGCTTCAAATTTTGATGATATATAGTGCGTCTAGTAGGGTTGTTAATTTGAAAAAAATTTCAAAATGGCCTCGAAATGCGACAAATTGCCGTCATTTTTGTCATTTTGGCCAACAAAGGAAGTACTCCAAGTGCGATGCTCAGATTTTTTAGAAATTTTGCACACACCGTCGGACATGATTGAGCCCGAACTCTCCTGCATTTTGAAAAAAATTAGGTGTGACATGTTATACGATGAAAAAAATTTTACACCTAGTTTTCTCAATTTGAAAAAATTTTTCAATTGTATAACATGTCACACCTAATTTTTCTCAATTTGAAAAAAAATTTCCATCGTATAACATGTTACACCTAATTTTTCTCAATTTGAAAAAAAATTTCCATCGTATAACATGTCACACCTAATTTTTCTCAATTTGAAAAAAAATTTCCATCGTATAACATGTCACACCTAATTTTTCTCAATTTGAAAAAAAATTTCATCGTATAACATGTCACATCTAATTTTTCTCAATTTCAAATAATTTTTCAATCGTATAACATGTCACACCTAATTTCTCTCAATGAAAAAATTTTCCATCGTATAACATGTCACGCCTCATTTTTTCAATTTTCAAAATGAGGGGGTGTTCAAAAACGGGGAGAGTTCAGGAAAGGGGGAGATTTTCGTCTGCAATAGTCGGGTTTCTTTTTTTCTCCATTTGGGTCAAGTCTTCCTCTCCGCAGAAAGACAGAGCTATATCGACAAGTCTCAAAACCCTGAGTTTTCCTTCGTTAACCCGTAAATTCCAGGCCTTCCCGGGCTGGTTCAGCGACTTCTTCGAGCACGGCTATGCCATCTACATTGTGATTGCGTCGGTTCATGTGGCCATGTACATGAGCTGTTGTTTGCCGTTCGTCGTCTTCTCCGTGCCAGGTAAGGGCATTGTAAGGCAAAGTAATCAAAACAGATAAAGAGCAAATGAAGGCCGAACTGCTCCTGCAGCTGCCGCAGTTGAAGGAGGAAGAGCCGAACATCTCCTACATCTGTGTGCCGAACACGACGCTGACGCGGAGCGTCGCGCTGTTGGGATTCCTGACGATGCTCACGTTTTTCACGTTGGGCACTGGGCTCTACATCAATTTGTTTGTGATCATTCAACTGGAACGGAGGAAGGCGACCGCTATCGCGAACACGCAGCGATTGCAGTTGATGTTGTTCAAGGTAGGAGAAGAGGAGGGGCTACGACTTTTTCGGGACAACACAAAATTGGTCTATATGGGGCGTAGGGCTGGTGGATACTCAAAAAAAAAGGTTGTAGGAACTGTCTGCGAGGCCTTAAAAAGCTGTCGGATGGTCGGCGGGAGCTTGGCGAAGGCTCGGCGGAGACTCAGCGAAGACTTGCAATATGCCCACTTTTTCTAATTTTAGCTATTGCTAACGTTAGTTTTGATTACCCTGCGTTATCGTAACAGATAAAAAAGCAAAGTTTGCGGCAAAAAACAAAGATCCGTAACTTTTATCTAGACATTATGGTGAACCTAGGACACAATCAATCTTATTATTTATACTTACTAACCCTTCTCCTAGTCTCCTCCTATGTTAGAACAGCTCAGGGTCGAGAAAGCTAGAGTTAGCGATAGCTAAAGTTAGATACAGTGGGGGATCTGATCCCGTGGCAAAAAACGTATCATTTTGTATCCGGGAGTATCAAAAAATGTAACAAAATGCCTTCCTCTCCAAGTAAAAAAAACTTCCTTCTGAAGGGCGCGCCCTTTCCCTCACAAAAAGAGCGGGCGCGCTTTTTAGAAATCGGAGTTTTTTCACTTGGAGAGGGAAGGATTTTGCGACACTTTTGATACATCCCGGATGCAAAATGATGCGTTTTTGCCACTGGAACAGGTACCCCACTGTAAAGGGGTCATATTGCAAGTCTCCACCGAGCCTTCGCCGAGCGTCCGCCGAGCATTCAACGGTTTTCAAAGGCCTCGTAGGCACATCCCACCATCTTTTTTTCGGCCTTCCGCTTTTCCTGGGCCTCATATCTATCGATTAAACAAAGTGGATTGTAACGTCCGCAAGTCCCCGCCGAGCCTTCGCCGATGGTCCGCCGAGCATTCAGCGGCTTTCACAGAGCTAAAGGCACCTCTTACCACCTTTCTTAGGACCCCACCTGTCGTGATTTCTTTGTGTCTAACATCTAAACTTGCACCGCTCTTTTCAGGCGGTCGGAGTCCAGCTGTGGGTCGGGTACGCGCTTCTCCTCTTCCCCACCGCCGCCATCTTCCTCACCTTCTTCTGCCAGTGGCGGAACGGCACCACGATCGCCATGTTCGCCGTCACGCTGATGACCACGCACGGCGCGCTGGACTACGCGACAATGCTGTGGTTCATCACGCCCTATCGGCGGATCGTGGCGGGCTGGCTGCGCGTGGGCCGCGCGAAACAGCTGAGCAATCCGAGCGTGTTCGGCGTCACCACCATTACGATTGTGCAGTCGCAGTACAGGCACAGTTTCAGCACCAGGGCGACTTTTCGCAACCTCACGCGATGAAATGCGCAAATGCGACGCGTTACGCGTGCAGTTGGTTGTAGCGAATGGTTAAAAAAATTTTGTGAAAATAATGAGTATTTTGCCTCTATTCTTTACATATGCATATATGGCTCGAGGCATGAATCCTTGTGTGTTCAGAAAATGTGTCACGATGACACCCATTTTTTTGCAGCTCGGAGAATTTGCACGGGCGCAGCTCGCGTCTTGGGCGCAGCTCAAAAACAAGCCGAAACTTAGCTCCGGCGAGCTGCGAAACGTTGTCTTCCGAGCTGCGCCCTACCATTTTCAGCTAACTTTCAGCAAACTTTCAGATAGCGCATTGACCCCAGTTTTGTAAAGGAGAAAAAGGCTGTTTCAAATAAATATATTCCAGTTGCCAAAGAACAAACAATCCTTGTAAAACAAAGCAATGAAAAAACGAACGAACTTTCTGGACGACCTAATAGAATGTGCCAGTGATATAAAAAACGGCTGTATATGTTCTACAAGGCCTTTATATTTATTCCTGAAAGTTTCGGCTCATTTCAAAAAATGGACCTAAAACTTTTAGGACCTAATCCAGTGGCAAAAACGAAGCATTTTTTTGCATCCGGGAAGTATCAAAAATGTGGCAAAATGCTTCCCTCTCCAAGCGGAAAAAAACTTCGTTTTGAAGGGCGCGCTATTATAAAATCGGAATCTTTCACTTGGAAATGGAGGTATTTTGCCACATTTTTGATATTTCCGGGATGCAAAATGGTATCTTTTTTGCCATTGGATCAGGTTCTTCACTGCACTGTTGACTGTCTATTTTCTTTAGCATGGTCTTTCAACGTTGCATTTGCATTAAAACTTTCTGAAATATCCATTTTTAACCCCATTCCTGCTGAGCTCTTTCCCAATAAACAAACTTAAATTATGTATGTATCATGGTGTTGAGCAACGCTCCAGGAGAAAGCCAGGTGCTCTGTGGACACTTCTTAATTCAGACATCAAGGTCGTAGACCAATGAGACATTCGGCAAATGAATTTAACGCGTTACAATGTGCCTAATATTAAGATGTACATAACAACTTTTTTTGTTTGGAAATGAGCATACGTGTGTCTGGAATCATTTTGAAGCAGTTTACGCAGTTCGAAACGATTCTTCGGCTGGTAATTGTGAAGTATGAAAAAGAAGTTCAAAGATAGCATTTCACATGGGAGTCGCACTTGTGGTTTGTTTGTTGTTGACTTTTATTTTACAGGGGAAGTACTCCAAGTGCGACGCTCAGGTTTTGATGAAACTTGGCACAAATTTAGAATAATTTTTTCTAAGATATATGCGGGAATCCTAGCTCGCGCTTTGCAGAAACAACCGAGATTTTTAGATCGAAAGTCGGCGAAAATTTAGGACTTTTTGCCGAATTTCGGCACGAAAAGTTTCATGCCAATTTCTACCGTAAAGGATAACGTTTCTACAAAAAATCAAATCTTTCCGCACGAAACTGCCAAAGTTATGGTCAAAAAACGCTTTTCTCTCTGACCGCTCTCCACGTTTGGCGTGCTCTCTCGGCGGCAAAAATTGTTCGATATCTCGGCGGCGCCCGCAAAGCGCGAGCTAAAACTTTCAGGAATTGATGCTTAGTCCATACCCGACGTGTGTGCAAAATTTAAAGAAAATCTGAGCGTCGCACTTGGAGTACTTCCCCTGTTAGTGTAATAAACAGTTAGATTTTGCACGGGAGCCGGAGCCGCAAATTTGTACTCGGCTCCGGCTCTGGTAGCTTACAACCGGAGCCGAAGGTTTGGCCGTGATAATCTTTGGTTATAGCCAATTCAAATCCTGCCGAAAAATCGCCACACTCTGTACAGTGACGGACCCGATCCAGTGGCAAAAAACGTACCATTTTGCAGCCGGGAAGCATCAAAAGTGTGGCAAAATACCTCCATTTCCAAGTGAAAGACTCCGATTTGAGAAGCGCGCCCTTCAAAACGAAGTTTTTTCCACTTGGAGAGGGAGGCATTTTGTCACATTTTTGATGCTTCCCGGATGCTAAATATTAGTACTTTTTTCCACTGGATCAGGTCCGTGACCGTATCAAAAATTCCCAAAAAATCCATCATTTTCAGCAACAGAGACCTCTAATAAAAGCTCTAGTCCCTTTCCAAATGACTTCTTCTATCCTAACACACAAAAAATACACCCCTTGCCACTCAAAAAACCCCTGGAAAACTTCAAAAATCATCAATAAAAAGCTCAGTTTTGAAGGCCTCCCTCACAAAAAGAGCGGGTGCGCTTTTGAAATCGGAGTTTTTTCATTTGGAAAGGGAAGCATTTTGCCACATTTTTTAGATACTTCCTAGATGCAAAATAGTGTTTTTTGCCACTGGATCATTTCCCCCACTGTAATGTAACTGAATATTAAAGCTCCTAGCGCCTGTCAAATCAAGAACTTAATGATTCTGTGAAACTATCTGACCACCGCAGAAGAAATTTCAGATTTTTCTATGTTATTTCTGACACAAACAAAAACAGTGAATGCATTTTCCAACCGTTCATTGTTTAATTGTAAACCTTCCGGTTTAAACTTCAATTCTCAATGAATTTCTCCCTGAGGCAACGCCCTGAAAAGTCTAATTGCAGGTCAACCGGAGGAGAAGAAGAAGAGAGGGAATGGTCGTGATGATGTTTGTGACAAAGATCTCTGTTATTTTTGAAGAGACAAAGGTTGAGAAACGAGGTAGCGAAGAGCAATTTTAAAAGCGAAGAGCAATTTTAAAAAAACAAATACTTGAAAATTTATTGTTCGCGGGAGAAAATTTATTTTTTCACAAATTTTACCGTAGTTTTTGGCTAACAGGGGAAGTACTCCAAGTGCGACGCTCAGATTTTTATGAAACTTGGCACAGATTTAGAATAATTTTTTCTAAGATATATGCGAGAATCCTAGCTCGCGCTATGCAGAAAAAAACGAGATTTTTATATCGAAAGTCGGCCAAAATTTAGGACTTTTTGCCGAATTTCGGCACGAAAAGTTTCATGCCTATTAGCATTTTCATAAAGTGCCTGGACTTGTTTTCGCTTTCGCACAGTGCATCTTGAACTTTTGTCGCCAACGCACTGTGGATTTTTGTCTTCGCGCACCGTGCAAACCTCGAAAAAGCCGATTGCACTGTGCACATTTTCGAGCAAAATCGCAGCAGCGCAGTTGAGAAAAGCTTACGTCGCAGCGATATTTCAAATGCACAGTGCAAAACCAAAGAAAGGTCAATGCACGGTGCAAAAAATCGCGGGCGTTTGTGCACAGTGCGCGCAGCGACAAAAGTCCAGGCACTTTGTGAAAATGCTAATATTTCTACCGTAGAGGATAATGTTTCTACAAAAAATCAAATTTTTCAGCGCGAAGCTGCCAAAGTTATGGCCAAAAAGCGCTTTCCTCTCTGACCGCTCTTCGCGTTTAGCGTGCTCTCTCGGCGGCAAAAACCGTTCGATATCTCGGCGGCGCCCGCAAAGCGCGGGCTAAAACTTTCAGGAATTGATATTTAGTCCATACCCGACGTGTGTGCAAAATTTAAAGAAAATCTGAGCGTCGCACTTGGAGTAGTTCCCCTGTAAAAGTAAAGTTTTTTTAATGACCGATTCATTCCCGATTTTTCCACCAAACAATTCAAAAAAAAATCGAACGCTCTCTCGACCCTTTAACCTTGATAACTTCTCCCTTTTTTCTCCAACTCCCCTTCAACTTTCAATCGTTTTTTTTTTGTTCGGGGAACAACGTGACTTCGGAGGCCCTCAGGTATTAACGTCGGCTTTTGTTCCGAAAAATTTTTTTTTGTTTCCCTTTTTTGGTCTTCCCGAGTCATCGACGGAAAATTTGAGGGCTCTATTAACCAAAAAAAGGGGTTTTTTCTCATTTTTGGTCTTCTAAAATGATGAATTTCCCTCAAAAAACGATGATCTTTGGGAGTTTTTATTGTGAGGTAAAAGTAAAAAAAAGGTTTGGAGAAGATTTTTTTTGGTTGACAAGCGCATTTTTAGAGGCGTTGGATCTTTTTTTCAGTCTGTCGGGAAAAAAATGAGCACTCTGCCGCAACGAAAATCGCATCGCCGAAGAGGAAGTTAATTGTGTCGCGACAAAATTAAATTGCTTCAGCGAAGAGGTCGGCGCAGCGGCATTGCTCATTATTTTCCCGACAGAGTGATATATTACGTATATATTTTTTAAAATGAGTTTGGCGACTAAATTTTAGCTTGCGCTTTGCAGGGAGAGCCCAGATATTTAACGATCTTTGTTCAAAAATAAAGCAGAGAAAAAGGATTTCTTAGGTTTCCTTTCGATTATTCGAGAAAATACCCTACAACTAACTCTGTTTCAAACCTTGACAGAACGCATGATACAGTGAGGGACCTGTTCCAGTGGCAAAAAACGTACCACTTTGCATCCAGGAAGCGTCGAAAACGTGGCAAAATGCCTCGATTTCCAAGTGGAAAAACTCCGGTTTATTTTTTTTTTTAGAAAAAATTGGCTAAAATTGGCGTTGCAATGCACCTTGCAAAGGATTTTTTTGTTTGTAAAAATTTTGTTTTTTATCGCACAGTGCAAAAAAAATTTGATTTTGCACTGTGCGACGGCAAAGATAGGCTAAAATTTGCGTTGCACGGTGCGAAAAAGGTTTCAAAAGCGCGCCCTTCAAAGCAAAGTTTTTTCACTCGGAGAGGGAAGCATTTTGCCACATTTTTGATGCTTCCCGGATGCAAAATGGTACTTTTTTTGCCAGTGGCAAAAAACGTACCAGGAAGCGTCAAAAATGTGGCAAAATGCCTCCCTCTCCATGCAAAAAAAAACTCAGATTTCAAAAGTTCGCCCGCTCTTTTGTGAGGAAAAAGGGAGGGCCTTTCAAAACGAAGTTTTTTCACTTGGAAAGGGAAGCATTTTGCCACATTTTTCATGCGTCCCGGATGCAAGACGGCAATTGTTTCCGCGCGAAACTGAAAAAATATAGCCTTCTCGGACCGCTCTCCACATTCCCCGTACTCTCTCGTCAGCAAAGATTTTTAAATTTCTATGTCTCTGGCAGCCCTCGATCGACTTCAATTGCTATATAAAGCATATTTACCAACTAATAATGTTGTTTATTTACCCTGCTTTCCGGTTAATCTAGTTGTACGATTGTTTACTTTGGCTTGCATAACCAATTCAACTTTTTTCCTATACAGTTCTCACCATTTCTGATCGTTGAGGGGCGGATTGATAGTTCAACACTCCGTTTATATTTTTTTCTATACAATCAATATCAATTCGATTCAAAGTTCCCGTTTTTGGGCGTCTACGAGATGACCTTTTCCAAGTGTTTTTGATCTGCTCAACCTAATTTTCACCCGACTGAAGGGAGCTTTGAAAATGCTAGCGATAATTTTTCCACTTTTTTTTGATTTTCAGTGCAAAAAAATTTCGATTTTGCACTGTGCGCCGGCAAAAATAGACTAAAATTTGCGTTGCACGGTGCAAAAAAATTAGTCGACCGCACAGCGCGGATTTTTTTTTACTTTTTTGGTTTTCAGTACAAAAAAATCTGTTCGGCAAAAAAATTGGCTAAAATTGGCGTTGCAATCCACTGTGCAAAAGATTTTTTTCGATTTTGAAAATTCATTTTCTTCCGCACAGTGCAAAAAGATTTTGATTTTGCACCGTGCGCCGGCAAAAATAGGCTTAACTTTGCGTCGCACGGTGCAAAAAAATTAGTCGACTGCACAGTGCGGAAACTTTTTTTAACAAATTTTTTTGATTTTTTAAGATTTTCAGTACAAAAAAAATCGGATCGGCAAAAATCTTTTTTTAGAAAAAACTGGCTAAAATTGGCGTTGCAATACACTGTGCAAACATTTTTTTTGATTGTGAAAATGTTTTTTTAACGCACAGTGCAAAAAAATCAGTCGGTTGCACAGTGCGGAAATTTTTTAGCGATTTTTTTAACTTTTTTTTTAAAAATTTTCAGTACAAAAAACCTGTTTTTTTTTGATTGTAAAAATTTATTTTCATCCGCACAGTGCGAAAAAATTTCGATTTTGCACTGTGCGCCGGCAAAAATAGGCTTAACTTGGCGTTGCACGGTGCAAAAAAATCAGTCGACTGCACAGTGCGGAAAATTCTTTAGTAATTTTTTTTACTTTTTTGGTTTTCAGTGCAAAAAAATCGGTTTTTTTTTTTGATTGTAAAAATTTGTTTTCATCCGCCCAGTGCAAAAAAAATTTGATTTTGCACCGTGCGCAGGCAAAAATAAGCTTAAATTTGCGATGCACGGTGCAAAAAAATCAATCAACTGCACAGTGCGAAAAATTTTTTTAATTTAAAAAAAAAAATTCTTATCAAAATTTCAGAATGTTTTGATGCTCTAAGCAAATATTTTGCACGGGTTTTATTACAAGAAAGCTCTTCCAAAATTGCAACCCTGGCACGACCTTCAACCCCGGTTCGCTATTTTGTTCGAAACAACTTGTTTTCAACCCATTTTTGTTATCTTATCACATGGCTCTAACAGTGATCGGGAATCGATTTTTTCGTTTATTGACCTTCAATAATATAAACAAAACCTTCCAAAAAGTAGTTTTCGAGAGTCAGCTCCGTCCGTATTACTTTTTTTGGTATTCTGGGAAAGTAGTGGGGTATTGTAAAGGTGATAAAAATTGGTTGGAGCTGTAAGATAATTGATTTTTATTTTTTTTTTTATTTATTGATTTTTTGAAAAAATTAAATAAAATTTTTTTTATTAAAACTAATTATTAATTTGAAAAAAACTCGTATTATTTTTTTTTGAATTTATTGATTTTCTAAATACAAAAAAATAAATAAAAAAAATTTTTAATTAAAATTAATTAATTAAATGTTTGAAAAAAACTCGCATTAATCTTTTTTTGAATTTATTGATTTTTTAAAAATAAAAAAATTAAATTAAAAAATTTTTTCTACATTAAAATTAATTAATTATTTGAAAAAACTCGTATTATTATTTTTTTGCATTTTTTGATTTTTTGAAAATAAAAATAAATAAATAAAATTTTTTTAAATTAAAATTAATTAATCAATTATTTGCAAAAACTCGTATTATTTTTTTTTTGAATTTATTGATTTTTTTAATTTAAAAAAGTTTTTTAAAATAAAATAATTATATTTAAAAAATTTATTATTTATTAATGATCTCGAAAATATATATTTTCCATTATCCCGCCGATTTTTTTAACTTTTTTATTAATTTTTTAATTGATTTACAAATATCTTTTTTTCAGACTCCATATCATGTACAAAAAATAGTGAAGAAAAAAACAAATAAATTGTAAAAGTAATGCGTATCACAAACGACTTTGATGAATGTCACGCTGATGCTTACATGCTGGATGTGGAGCCAGCCCCGTTAACACGCAGCTTCATGATGAACGACCGGTTCATGCTGACGGACATGGCGTTGCATCGACGGTGAGATTTCCGATTTTTTAGGGATTAATTTTTTAGAATTTTTTGCAATTTTATGCTATTTTTTATTTATTTTTTAATTTTTTTGTCCTTCCTCTGTTATTATTTTTATTTTTTTTTGATTTTTTATTAATTTTTTAAATTAAAATTTTTTTTTTTTTTTTTAATTTAAATTTAATTTCAGCCAAAACCAAGCCTACGAAGAGCTGAAGCGTCTGATTTTATTTGCCGGCATCTTCTTCTTATTTATGATCATTTTTGTGCTGATCAAGTTTAAGGTAAGTTGTGATATAAAAGTCTCCGTAAAAGCTCAAAAAATGGAGAAACACATAAATTATGAGTGTCATAAATTAAATATATGTGGAAAACAGATAAATTAGACGGGGAAAAATCTATTTTTTTTAAGATTTGATTTGTGTTTTTGGCGGTTTTTGAAGGAGATTCAGCTCTTTCTTAGCATTTATATTTAATAATATAAATAGAAATATTTACAGGGGAAGTACTCCAAGTGCGACGCTCAGATTTTGATGAAACTTGGTACAAATTTAGAATAATTTTTTATAAGATATATGCGAGAATCCCAGCTTGCGCTTTGCAGAAACAACCGAGATTTTCAGATCGAAACTCGGCCAAAATTTTGGACTTTTTGACGAATTTCGGCACGAAAACTTTCATGCCTATTTCAAGCGTAAAGGATAATGTTTCTACAAAAAATCAAATTTTTCCGCGCGAAACTGCCAAAGTTATGGCCAAAAAGCGGTTTTCTCTCTGACCGCTCTCCACGTTTAGCGGGCTCTCTCGGCGGCAAAAATCGGTCGACATCTCGGCGGCGCCCGCAAAGCGCGAGCCAAAACTTTCAGGAATTGATATTTAGTCCATACCCGACGTGTGTGCAAAATTTAAAGAAAATCTGAGCGTCGCACTTGGAGTACTTCCCTTGTTAGTAAAAAGCGAATGCTCGCCGTCCATCAAGTTTTACAAGGGAAGTACCCAAACTGCGACGCTCAGATTTCGAAAAAACTAAAATTTCCCTGACCGACTCTCCTCGTTTCGCGTGCTCTCTCGCAAACAAAACCGTTGAAAATCTAAGTTTGCGCTGGAAAGCACGAGCTAAAAATTTCGGAGATTCATTGGAGGGGTATATTGAATATTTATGCAAAATTTGAAGCTACCCGAATCGTAAAATACGATTTTTTTAAACTTTTGTATCAAAATTTGTATCAAATAAATATTAGAGGAATATCGACATTTTTTAGAGTTTAAAATTTTTGCCCATTATTTTTTGAAACGCGTATCTGCAAACATTTTTTAAAAATTCAAATTTTCCCGCGCGAAACTGGCAAAGAACCAGTTTTTAAAAAACTTCTCTGACCGCTCTCCGCATTTCGCACACTCTCTCGGCGTTCGTCGAATATCTCGGCAGCCCTTGCATAGCGACAGCTGAAATTTTCAGGATTTGATATGTGACCTACACACTATATGTGTGAAAAATTTGAAAGAAATCTGAGCTTCGCACATAACGCAATTCCCTTTTTTAAACCTGCGTATTCTCACTTTCCAAGCGCCAAAAATCACTCGATTCCCAGTCGATTCCGACTCCCAGAAACGCTGCGAAATTAACCAAAGCATTATAATTCGAGTGGAGAAGCCCGACAATTTACAAAAAAAAGGGAAGGGTCGCGAACCAAATTTCACGAACATAACACCCGGTAATTCGAAAAAGGCAGATTTTCGCCTTGTAACCGGTAATCGCCTCGCCCATGCTGCCCCATCTCTCACTGCTGCTGGCGTTCATTTTGATTGTCCGGGCGGCCGTGCACGGATTCGCCAACAATAAAGTGGGTTTTCGGAGATTTCGGATATTGTACTAGACAAGTGATGCCAAAAAATTGGGCGAAAATCGATTTTTATTGTTAAATTTTAGGGTAGAACTTTCTGGAAAAGTCTTACCCATGATTTTATTTGATTTGACATCAAAAATTGCGCTTTTACTCTCCAAAATTTTTTATATTGCACTAAGCGACATGACTAAAACCGGCTCAAAGACTGATTTTTATTTCCAAATTTGAAGGTAGAACTTGCTGGAAAGTGATAAGGCGTTTTTTTTTGTTTAATTTGACAGCTGAGTTTGCCCTTTTTCTTTTAAAAAAGGGTCAAAAAATACATTCTTGATGTTGTAGTAAACAATTGATGACTCTGGGAAAAACACTGATTTTAACAGTCGAATTTTGAATGGAAGATTGTTTGAAGACTATTTATCGCTCCTTTTTTAAACTCTAAATTAAAATTTTGGTCCAAAAATAGTTGGAAAGACCATCTTTTTTCGAGAGAGTACGGAAAATGCGGACGGTCGGCCAGACAAAACACGTTTTTCTTTCATATTTTTGCGACTTTTGTGCTCAAAAATAGATTTTTTGTAGAAAAATTGTGCTAAATTTAAAATTCTCAGCCCAAAAAATCGAGATTTTTCGATTTCCCGGCCAAAAAATCTTGATTATCTTGAGAAATCGCAAGCTGAAAATTTCAAAAATGTCTTGGAAAATTGAATTCTAGATTTGCGCCAAGTTTTGTCAAAATCGGAGAGATTTTTTTCGGTACCTCCAAAAAAACTTTTTTTTAAATTAGAAAATGGCCTTTTACTGCGCTTTAATACAGCGGCGGACCTGATCCAGCGACAAAAAACGTACCATTTTGCATCCGGGAAGTATCGAAAACGCAGCAAAATACCTCCTTCTAAAAGCAAATGCATTTTGCTGCGTTTTTGATACTTTTCGGATGCAAAATGGCACGTTTCCTGGCACTGAATCATGTCCGCCACTGTATTAAACCCAGTAAAAGGCCTTTTTCCAATTTTACAAAAAAAATTTTTGGAAGTACCTTAGAAAAAAAATCTCTCCGATTTTGACGAAACTTGGAGCAAATCTAGAATTCAATTTTCCAAGACATTTTTCAAACTTTCAGCTTGCAATTTCCCAAGATCATCAAGATTTTTTGGCCGGAAAATCAAAAAATTTTGATTTTTTGGGCTAAAAATTTTAAATTTAGCACAATTGTTGTACAAAAAATCCACTTTTCAGCACAAAAGTTTTAAAAATATGAAAGAAAAAGGTGTCTCGTCTGGCCGACCGTCCGAATTTTCCGTACTCTCAAAAAAAAAAAAAAAAAAAAAAAAAAAAAATAATAATTTTTTTGAGGTACCCTAGAAAAAATGTCTCCCATTTTGATGAAACTTGGCACAATGGCAGTATTTTTCATCTTTTTTACACTTTATTTTTCAATTTCAGATATCTCTTGACGATATTTTCAAATGGTCGCCCGTGGTGTGGCTAGTCGGCGTCATCGTTTGCGGCCTCTTAATGAATGCCTTCTTGCACATTCGCAAATTCCTCAAAACCCGACGAGCGAAGCGCCTCAGACAGCAGCAGAATCTGCTGTATTCGCTGAACCTGCCCTCCTCGTTCCCGTGCTTGGCGACGGCGAACCTGGAGGCGGGCTGTTGTCCGCATTCGCCGCATTCGATTATTAGGGAAATGCAGATTATCCACAGCCCCGAGCCGCTGCCCAGCTACAATCAGGCGGTCGTTGCGGCGCTCCGACCGCACTGGACGCCGCCAACTGCGAGCAGCGTAAGTCTTCGAGGGTTTTTGGAAGGGATTTTGCGATTTTTAGGCAAAAAATTGGTAAAAAATATGAAATTTTTTCCTCAGATGTTGATGAAATTATGCAAGAAAGCTAGTCCAGAATCTTTTTTGGCATATTCCATATTTTTAACTCGCGCTTTGCAGAAAAAACGAAAATAATATTTTTTCGAAACTTTAAAGAATAAAAAACCTTTTATTTTTTAGAGAAAAATCCCATTTTTTCGATGACAGAAGCATAATTCTGCTATAAAAAATCAATTTTTAAATTTTATAAAATGTTGTCAAAAAATATTTTTTTAAAATTTTAACTTTTTCCGCACTGTGCAAGCACATCAAAAAATTGCACTGTGCGGACGAAAAAATAGGCTTATTTTGGGCTTGCACAGTGCAATAAAGTGACTTTTTTGCACCGTGCAATTTTTTCGTAAAATTTTTTATCGTTTCATATTCGATATGAGCTTATTATATTCATCATTAATGCGTTCAAATTTCAGTCCGACGAGCCGTTGCCCCCAACATACTCGATCACCTGCCTGAACGAGCCCGAATCCGACCAGATCTCTCTCCAGTCCGTCGCCGACGACACCGATTCGCTGCTGAATCGCGCGCCCTCCGAGGCCGACGCGCCGCCGGCCTACGATCAGCTGAGTCAGGCGTCCGCCGCATAATAACTTTCCGTTCTTGTTGTATTCAATTGTTCACTATGGGTCCCGATTTCTTGCCTCAGTGTTGTTGTAAACGACTATATCATATATTTATCGTTAAACTGACATATCGCAATGTTTGGCATGTTTGAATTACCCGGGAAACATTCCAATATTTCCTCACAGATTTTGTTGAAACTTGACAGAAATTTAGATTGGAAATTTCCAAGACAAATCCGGGATTTTTAGCTTGCGCTTTGCAGAAACCATCAAGATTTTTAGGTCAAAAATGAAAAAATTTCGATTTTTTGCCGTTTCTGCAAAGAAAAATTGGCCTTCTGTTTGAGAAGTCGAGTACAATATCCCCACAAAAAATCAAAAATTTCCAACCGAAATTCGCGGAGATATCGCGAAGAACGTTTTTTCTCTAACCGCCCCTCCTCATTTTCCATAGTCTTTCGTCGGCAATGATCGTTGAATATCTCAGCTGACCCAGCAAATCTCAGGTACCAAAATGTGGTGCATAAAAATCATTTTGGCAGCCGAGATATTCAACGATCACTGCCGACGACAGACTATGGAAAACGAGGAGAGACGGTTTGAGAAAAAACGTTCTTCGCCATATCTCCGCGAATTTCGGTTGGAAAATTTTGATTTTTTGTATGAATATTGTACACAACTTCTCAAACATAATGCCAATTTTTCTTTGCAGAAACGGCAAAAAAATCGAAATTTTTTCATTTTTTAACCTAAAAATCCTGATGGTTTCTGCAAAACGCTAGCTGAAAATCCAGGATTTGTCTCGGAAATTTCCAATCTAAATTTCTGTCAAGTTTCATAACAATCCGCGAGATTTTTCAGCGTCTAAATGCCAAAAACCCCTTTTCAAGGCGTACAATCCCTTTCCAACTCAACTTTCGCCGTTTATTACGTTCATTTATTACTACAAATCCTGGAGAAAATCAACAAACTACCGTTAACATAGTTAAACCATGGAATTAAAGCTCGGCTTCGAAAAAATTGGGCCAAATTTGCGGGGGGAACTTTAGGAAAATTAGAGTCCAAATTGAGAGACTACCAAAAAAAAATTTCGGTCAGTAAAAGTTTTCGGGTGAATGATTGTTTCGCAACGCCTATTCCAGGATGATAAGCTCGCTTTGGGGTTCGAGAACGGGCATTTGGGAGTTACCGGAGATCGGGGGTTTGGCCGCCTGCATGCAGGGAATGCAGCGGTATGCGGGGAATAATTTCGCTTCCTCGAAGCGGACGCCCACGCACGCCAGGTGGAACCAGTTTTGGCAGGCGGTGCACTGCAGTTCGCGGTACGAATCGGCTGAAATTTGGGAGTTAACTTCGATTCTCTTTTCCCATAAAAAAAATACGGCAAAAGTTCCTTATCCTGGGCACAACTTATAACTTTGCGGAAACTGGTCAAAATTAGCCCAAATTTCGCGTGCCATTCATCATTGTCAATGCCCGGAGAGTGGATTTAGTCAGTGAGGTACCTTCTTTTTCACGTACCACCTTTATCCTTCAAAAACGGCTACAGCCTGCGATTTTACATTTTATACGACGAAACATGTCCGGAACTAAACTTATTGCCTCCGTATAAACTAAATGAGTTTTCATAGCCCTCGTAGGTAGCCTTAAAACTATAGAGCTACTATAATAAATCGGTGTCAGCTAGGTCGAAGCCTTTTTTCCCAACTTTAGTTCACAAGCTTGGGCGCAGTTCGCAGGGTACCTTTGTTTTGGCCAGAATAAGGAACTCTTTCCAAAAATACATGCTCAAACGGCCCTACGAGCCCAACGAAATCCCTTTTCTATCCAACTTCCCCACTACAATGAGGGACCTGATCCAGTGGCAAAAAACGTCCCATTTTGCATCCAGGAAGGCATCAAATTGTCGCAAAATACCTCCCTTCTTTAAGCTGAAAAAACCCCGCTTTGAATAGCACGCCCTTTCCTTCACGAACAGAGCGCCAGCTCCGAATGCATCCGACAATATTCGCAATCAAAAAAAACGCGTGATTTTTGCGCTTCTCTTTTTTTTGGCCTTCCGTATTTGCGGAATTTTATTGTTTTTTCACGGAAAAGGAGAAAGAGAGAAGCGCAAAAATCTCGGGTTTTTTGATTGCGAATATTGTCGGATGCATTCGGAGCTGGCGCTCTGTTCGTGAAGGAAAGGTAGAGCTCTTCAAAGCGGGGTTTTTTTAGCTTAAAGAAGGGAGGTATTTTGCGACAATTTGTTGCCTTTCTGGATGCAAAATGAGACGTTTTTTGCCACTGGATCAGGTCCCTCACAGTAATTTCAGACAAATCTTGATATTATCTCGGGTAAAAGACCCCTTTCTATCCAACTTCCAGAGTAATTGGCTAGAAAATCATCAAAATTTTATATTACCCTTCTCATCTCAACCTACCCTTATATTTCAGACAAGTTCCGGCTGCGCATCGCTCCGGGGCCGCTCCTTTTCGTTTGATCGGACTGCCTAGGCCGGGTCGTATCCTTAGGCACTTGAATCTCCGCCGTTTCCCTCCCAACAGTGAGTCTTTTATTCCGCTTGTTGTCAAGGGCATTTCCGGGTTGTTCTCTTTGATTTTTCGCCAACCGCTCTTCTGCGCTTCCGTGAAACTGGGCTTAAACCTGTTTATTAGCACCTCAAAGGCCTGTGGATCATGAAGTTCGAGGGTGAGGGCGTATATGAGTGGAGTTTGGTCGCTAAAAATCAAAAAATCTTACTTTACACATCAAAAAAAATTTTTTTCCTAGTTCTCAAAAAATCTAATTTTATATGGTCCCTTCTTGCCATACTTTCATTTTTTTTACTTCTGAATGGTCCCTAGATTCATTATTCACGAGCTAAAAGCTAAAAATCCGGTGATTTTTTTCAAAAAACCAAATTTTTCCCAAATCAAAATTTTGGTCCCCCCTTGCCATAATTCTGTCTCGACCTATCCAAAAACACTAACAGTACATCCTACAAGCCCAACAACTCATATTCTCAGCCAACATCCACCTACGCAAGCCAAAATCTCCCCCAAATCACCATTTTCTTACCCATCTTGTTCAATATCCATGTTCAACGTTTCTTCCCACTGATTTCGAATATCCGCTGTCGCCATTCTCACAAACTCCATTTCCAGCGATTCCTTGGGTCCTTCCTTCACCAATTTTTCTATCGATTCGATGGTGGGTCGCTGCGATCGGCAGCAGCGATGGCAAATGTACAGGCCGTCCGGGTAGCGGTCCAGGGCCGTCGACCAGATGGCGCAGGAGGTGTGTTGTTTCTGGAGGCAGACAAAGCATTCAATCGTGGATTCTTTCTCCTCTTCTGAGAGCTTCTTCGAGCAGCCCGGGCTCTCGATGCACGTCTTGTAGGTCGGGAGTTGGGCGTTTCTTTCGCGGGCCGCTCGGAGAAGGCGCATTGACTCGTTCAAGTCGTAAGTTGGGAACTAAAATAGGCAAAACTCTTAAAATTTTTACAAATCACAAAAAATTAAGGCTTTTCCCAGCCTTTTTCGGATCAAAACAAAGATTCATAGGCGAAAATTAAACTTAAAAATACAGTGGTGGATTGGAATTTATTTTTAGAGGAGTAAAAAATTTTTGGAGAGCAAGCAAAGTGGAAAGCAAATTTGTGAATTTTTGCAAAAAAAAATTTTTTTTGGTTGAAAAAATTCTGTTCGACGAGGGGTCTGATCCATGGGCAAAAAACGTACCATTTTGCATCCGGGAAGCATCAAAAATGTGGCAAAATACCTCCATTTCCAAGTGAGAAAACTCCGTTTTAAAAAGCGCGACCTTCAAAACAAAGTTTTTTCACTTGAAAAGGGAGACATTTTGCCACATTTTTGATGCTTCCCGGATGTTAAATTTTACGTTTTTTTCCACTGGATCAGGTCCGTGACCGTATCAAAAATTCCCAAAAAATCGGTCATTTTCAACAACACAGACCTCTGATAAAAGCTCTAATCCCTTTCCAAATACTCTATTCTCTTTTAATCCACAAAAAATGCACCCTTTACCACTCAATCACTCAAAAAAACCCGGAAAACTTCAAAACCCATCAATTTTGCCTACTACAACATAACCACCTCTCCTTACCATTGCTTCAACGTCTTCTGCCGACAAGACACTCTTCAGTTCGGGCCATTCCTCCGAGAAATTGTCTCTGGATTGTTTGTAGAGCTTCTCGGACGCCTCTTCAATCATTGTGATCAAATCTTTTCGGGGCAAAAGGCATTGCACCGCCGAGTGATACGTGCCCTCTTTCGCGACGGCATTGTGGATTTCTTCGATGAATTTGAGGGAATTGTCGCGGAAGACTTCCACATCGTCCAGTTCCGTGGGGTTGATCAGCAATCTGGAGGGGGAAAATTATATTACTTTAGGTACTTTCAATAATCAAAATTTTTAAAAATGGTGTCCAAATTCATTCTCAAGCCCTTTGGACGTCGTGCATCCATTCTCATTAAAAACTTTTGATTTTAAACCCAAAAATTACATTATTTTAGACATCAAAGTTCAAAGTCTGTCTAGTGTAATATTAGCTCCAAAAATTCTACAAATAGTCTTCAAATCTCTTACTAGATACTCCATACATTCTCTAGTACCATTAAAAAGCCCCAGCATCAACAAATTAATATTACTTTAGACTTTACGACCAATTTCTATCTACTACAATATAACCCCAAAAATTCACAAACCCTTTCCCCAACCCCATTCCAAAGCCTCTATTCGCTCTATACTATCCTATTCCACCCTAAAATCCATAAAAATCCCACTGCTTTTACCGATTTCGATCCATTTGTCTCATAAGTTGATAAATGGACGCCAATTTCATCGGCTGTCCTGAGGCCAACTTCCTGAAGTTGGAGCTCGCTTCCTCCAAGACTTTCAGCTCCTCTCTGAACTCGAGCATCAAATTCTCGGCAAGCCAATCGATGCATCCCACCGTTTCCTTGGCAAATTTGAAAACTTCGGCGAACCCTCGGTTCTTCGGTGGGTTTTTGGAAGAAGAGGCGGTTAGGAAGTCGTTTACCTGAAAATCAAGACTCCAAATACGATTATCAACTCCTCAAACCCTTCTACTATCTTTTCAAACCCTCAAATCTTTCTGCAAACTCCATTTTTCCCATCAAATCCACATTTTTTACCTTACACTAGGCAGATTAACATATCAACCTAAAACAATATCCCACCTGGCTCAGCTTCTCCACCGCCTCTCGCCGCATTTTATCCAGGTCCCCAAGGAGGGTCTCCACAAACAGGCTCTGTTTTTGGCTCCAATTTCCCTTGGCATATGCTCTTAATTCGTCCAATTCGGCCATGTCCACCGAGTTCAGCTCCTCCTCGAAAACGACGCCGCTTTGGGCCTTCAGGAGCAGCGAGCGGGCCTGGCAACGGGCGTGCGAGTCCACCAGGGAGCTGGCTCTGATCTTCCAGTTGGCGTCTTTGATGCGGCCGCGGATCTCTTCGCTTTCGTCCAATTTCATGTTCAAGACGTCGGCCTCGGTGAGCAGTTTCTCCAGGGATTGGACGAATTCGAATGGGGAGAGTTCGCGTTCTCTGCAGGTCACTTGGCTTACTCTTCTTGTCCATTTCACGTAGTCGCGATATCGGTTCTGAAAAAAAAATTTTATGAAAATTTTATAATTTTTGAAAATTTTATAAAAAAATTTTTTTAATTTTTAAAAAAAGTATAAAATCAAATAAAAATTTTAAAAAATAAAAATAAAAAAAATCGAAAAATCAAAAAAAAAATTAAAAATTAAAAAAAAAAATTTTTTTTAAATTTGAAAAAATCTATAAAAAAATAAAAAAGAAAAAAAAAATAGAAAGTTTTTAAAAAATTAAAACAAAAAAATCTCAAAAAATCCAAAAATTCAAACTCACATCCAATCTTTCGATCATGCTGGTATCGAAAATATTGATGCCCTTGAACTTGCGGACCAGTTCCAAAATGCCTTGCGGGGAGATTCGACTGTCGGCGCGTTGAATGCGCGTCTCATCGCGGAGTTTTATTTTCGGCGCCAGCAATCGCGTGGCCGTCTCCACGAGTTCCGAATGCGAGTTTATGGCGGCCAACAAGCGGTCCTTCTCCTCGCAGCTGGGCAATTTCTGTCGATGGAAGCTGTTCATGAAGGCTTCGGCGTCGCGGGGAGCTGAAATATAAAAATTAAAAATTTTGAAAAAATTAAAAAATTTTTTTTGAAAATTAAAATTTTTTTTTGAAATAAAATTTTTTTTTCAACTCACATAATCCACTAGTCAAGGCTGTGTTGACCTGTTTTCTCCAGTCATTTCCTTTGTGAACTTTGTCAACGATCGCTTCTTTCATATTTCGAATTTGCTGGAGGGTTAGGGAGTACCTAAAAACAAGAAAATATTAGTTTGAAAAAGTGAAATTTTTCAAATTTTTTACCTAAAATTCATATTGAATTTTAAAATTTTTATTCATTAAATCTAAAAAACAGGTATGTATTGGAAAATTCCAGTCTAAATTTGAGCCAAGTGTCATAAAATTCGCAAAAATTTTGTTTTAAAAAACTCAAAATTCGCAAAAAATTTCTTTTTTAAAACTCAAAATTCGCAAAAAAAAAATTTTTTTTAACAAAAAAATCAAAAAAAAAAAATTTTTTTTAACAAAAAAATCAAAAAAAAAAAAAAATTTTTGCTCATATTCCAGGTCAAAAACACTTCAAAATTCACAAAAAAATCTTTTCACCAAAAAAATTTTTTTTTTTCAAAAATTCACAAATTTGCTTTCCACTTCCCTTTGCTCCCCAAAACACTTTTTTCCCTCTAAAAACATCTTCCAACCCACCTCACAAGCATATCCTTCGTTCCATGCCTTTTAGTCAGGGTTCTCCAATGCCTGGAGCACCCAAACTGCGGTTTCTTCAGGTCCTTGGGGCGGTATTCCAGACCGGTCACAAACAGGGTGGTGCCGCAGATGGTGCAGCTGCGGTCGTCGTCGGGGACGGTGCCGAATTCGCAGAACTCGCTGCGGTTGATGTTGTTGGCGCCCAGGTCGCGGCGGAATCGGCATTCCCGTTCGTAGATTTGCTCCAGCTCGTTGTAGACGGCGGCCAGCATTCCCAGGCTCAGGCTTCTGGTCGTGTTCGCCAGGTTGAGGATCAGTTCGTCGTGGGCGAAGACGCAGCAACGACTGGTCTTCATGTAGTTCTCGACGCATTGGCGGCCAACGGAGAGCTGAAAAAAAAATTATTAATTTTTTTGGGAGGAATGGGCTGAATTGTAGCAAGTTTTTACTCAAAAAAAATTTCAAAAAAAATTTTTCAAACTTTTCAAAATGTTTTTTTTCAAATTAAATTTTTTAAACCAAAAAAAATATTGGCTGAAATTTTGCAATTTTTTACTCAAAAAAATTCAAAAATAAAAAAAATTTCAAAAAATTTAAAAAAATTTCAAGTTTTTTTTTCAAATAAAATTTTTTAACCGAAAAAAATATTGGCTGAAATTTTGCAATTTTTTACTCAAAAAAATTCAATAAAAAAAATTTTCAAAAAATTTAAAAAAATTTCAATTTTTTTTTCAAATTAAATTTATTAAACCAAAAAAAAATATTGGCTGAAATTTTGCAATTTTTTACTCAAAAAAATTTCAAAAAATTATAAAAAATTTTCAAAAAAAATTTTTTTTTTGATTTTTTTCAAATTAAATTTTTTAAACCAAAAAAAATTTTAATCACCTCAAACCCCCAAAAAAAATCATTTTTTTTTTTCAAAACCCCCCTATTTCTTACCCAATCATACGGCGCGAAATTGACCGCTTCGGCCACATTCAGCCCACAATTGAATCCGGCGTGATAGGCTCTGGGGAAGGTGACCACAAACTCGCCGGCGTTTTGGCGGACCGTTTTCACGGGGATCCCGTGTTCCATGAGGATCAGGGGGTTCAGCATGTTGTGCATGGTGTTCAGCATGGACGGGTTTTGGTTGAAGAGGTCGGGGGAGATGGTTTTCATTACTTCTTCGAACTTGTCCGCGTGCTCGCGCCCGAATCCGTACCAAACTTTCGCTTCGCCTCTGGAAATTTGAGAAATTTTATTTTTTGAAAAATTTTAAAAAATCGAAAAATTAAAAAATAAAAAATTTTGAAAAATTGCAAAAATCGAAAAAAAATTAATTCAAAAAAAATTTTAATAAAAAATCCAAAAATTCGAAAAAAATAAAAAAAATTTTAAAATTTCGAAAATCAAAAAAAAATCAAAAAAAAATTTTTTAATAAAAAAATCCAAAAATTCGAAAAAAAAAAAATAAAAAAAAAATTTTTTAATCAAAAAATCTCCTATTCCAACTTACTGATGCATATAATTCATACTGTACGTCCAATGATCTTCCACATGCCAGCAAAAAGTGGAAAAACACATCCCAACGTACACCCATGGGACGACCATCCCTAAAACCGAAAAAATTAATCAAAAACATCACACTTAACAACCAAATTTGTCTTCGAGATTACTTTCAGACCCTAAAAACCAAAAAAAAAATCAAAAAATCCTACCGGAAATATCAGTTCCCACATGGCTCAACGCTGAGTCTTCGAGGACCGGCAAATTATTCAAATTCCAAGGATGACGAGCCCACTGATATTTTCTGTCCGCATCAGCACCGCGGAATTCGTCCTTGGACCTGGGGAATCCGCTTCCAAGCTTTTTCGACTCCAAGTCCGCACCATATTCCACTTCGATTCGGCCTTCAAAGTCGGCCACATTCTTCCAGTACTCGGTTTCCACCTTTTCGATGAGGACTTCCTATAAGATTATGGGTAAAATGAAAAAAATCAAAAAATTTTCCTCATGTATAATATAAAAATTTCTCAAACACGACCTAAAAGGCTTTATTCTAGCCCGAAGAAGTCTTTTTCTACTGTTTTCCATCATCATCTTGCCAGCAAATTCAAGATCAAAAACACCAAAAAAATCAAAAATTTTTCTCATGTATAATATAAAAAATTTCTCAAACACAACCTAAAAAGCTTCATGCTAGCTCTCAACAGTCTGTTTCTACATTTTCAATACATATTTCTTCCAAATTCAAGATCAAAACGACAAAAAATCAAAATTTTTTTCTCATGTATAATATAAAAAATTTGTCAAACACAACCTAAAAATCTTTCTTACAGCCCGCATCACCCTGTTTCCACCGTTTTGCTTCACATTTCTTCCAAATTCAAGATCAAAACGACGAAAAAATCAAATTTTTTTTCTCATGTATAATATAAAAAAGTTTTCAAACACAACCTAAAAAGCTTTATTCTAGCTCACAATAGTCTTTTTCTACCGTTTTGCTTCATATTTCCTCCAAATTCAGGGTCAAAACAGCAAAAAATCAAAAATTTTTTCTCATGTATAATATAAAAAATCTCCAAATCTTTCCACTCTGACCCCAAAAAGTACCAAAAAAATGTCTCTCTTTCCCAAAAATTTAAATCTAAACACCTTCAGACCGATTTACCTCATGATTTGCGACCTTAAAGTAGTTCTTTTTGAAGTTGTCGGCCTTTGTTTTGAACTGAGCCAAGGTCCGTTTGCTCTCATTGTCCACGAAATAGAACTCATATTCCTTGAGTTCCTTCTTCAAACATTGAAGGCATCGCCATTTCGGCGGGAGTTCTTCACTTTTTAGGGCGACACATTTGGAATGAAATTCTTGGCCGCATTCGAAGCATTCGGTGTTGTCCGCGTCCTGTTCGTCCATGATTTTCATGCAGTGGGCGCACTTCCCGTTGATTTTGGAGGCTGAAAAAGAGATTTGGAGCGTCAAATTTGGGTACAAAATATTTTTTCCTCGTGAAAAAACCAAAAAATTTTCAAAATCAACAGAGTTCTGAGCCATTCGCGGAAAAGGAGGGTTTTGATAATGAACAGGTTGAAAATTGATTGAAAAAAGGCCAAAATCAATTCTCTCAAGATACACGACACTCCGATTTCCATCAAATTTGGCGGAAATACAGTGGGGGACCTGATCCAATGGCAAAAAACGTACCATTTTGCATCCGCAAGGTATCAAAAATATAGCAAAATGCTTCCCTCTCCAAGTAAAAGAAACTTCGTTAGCGGGCACGCTTTTAAAACCGGAGTTTTTTCACTTGGAGAGGGAAGCATTTTGCCACATTTTTGATACTTCCCCAATGCAAAATGGCACGTTTTTTGCCACTGGATCAGGTCCCCCAATGTACTCTCTATGGCCACAAACCAAGCCCTCAAAATGCTAGCTTGTGCCTTCCAGGCACAGCGCAGATATTCAGCGATCCTTTCTTAAGCAAGCCCGCATTTTAAGGGCTTGATTTGTGGCCTATACAGAGCATTTGTGCCAAATTTGATGAAAATCGGAGTCTCGTGTATCTTGAAAATTGATTTCGACTTTTTTTAATCAAATTTTCGACCGTGTCATTATCAAAACCCTCGTCTTCAATAAATAGCTCGAGACATACCGCGGGGGACCTGATCCAGTGGCAAAAACGTACCATTTTGCATCCGGGAAATATCAAAAATGTCGCAAAATGCTTCCTTCTCCAACTAAAAAACTCCAATTTCAAAAGCTCGCCATGTCTTTTTGTGAGGGAGCCTTCAAAACGGAGTTTTTTCGACTTGGAGAGGGAAGCATTTTGCCACATTTTTGATACTTCCCGGATGCAAAATGGTACGTTTTTTGCCATTGGATCAAGTCCTTCACTGTATCTTGTATAAATTCATTTTGATTTTTCTTCAATCAAATTTTCGATCTGTTCATTGTCAAACCCCTTCTCTTTCACATTCCTTGTGCCTAAAAACCAAACAAAAAAAAACTCAAAATCTTACCAAACTCCGGATTTGCCGTCGTATGTCTGCACCTCACACCAGCCATCATTCGGCCTTTTCTCAACCTCTTCGCCGGTGGTTCATCATCTTTTTCGTCGGTGATGTCAATGATTTCCACCTGCTTTTGCTCAAATTCTCGTTTCACTTCGGGTTTGTTTTCTTCTTTGGGGTCGACCAGTATGATATCCTCGGTATCTGCGGATTTCTCCAGATCCAAAAATTTTTCTTTGAATGGGAGAAGCCATTTGAGGTAAATGTCACGGAGATTTGTGCCATTATAGGCGTTGAAGCCGAGGGTTCGGGCAATATCCGCCCAGCCATGGGCTTTGGTGACTTGAGTGTGGCCATTTTGGCCTTGGACTAGCTGAAATTTGCCATGGATAATATAAAATTTCTCTCAAATCAATGACTAAAAGCTTGATAAAGACCAATCAAAGCTTGTTTAGAGCCAAGTCGTATATATTTTTGCAAAAAAAACTTTTTAAGCCAAAACTACAAAAATTTTCTCATGGATAATATAATATTGCCAAAGAACCTCAAAATTGCAAAAAACAACGTCTAAATTGGATTATTACGAACATAATCAACTTCAATCGTCTCGTAGGATTAGCTGACTTCATCAGTTATAAAAAAAAATAACTTTGGATTAGCGAGAAGACGTAAGAAAAATAAAATTTTGCAAAAAGGAATTCATAAATTTAATTCCCAACGAAATCCAAGGCAATTTCAGACTCATTACAGTGAGATTTGATAAGAAATTACCTCACTTTTCGACAAAAAATTTTAAATTTCTCATGGATAATATAAATTTTCAAAAAATCTGTTATAAAATTTTTATGCTTGTCCAAAACAGGCCAAAACAAGTTCGAAATTCCCTTTCGTAGCCTAAAAAACTCAAAAAATCTATTCACAACCCAACTCACTTCGTATAACCGTTTCATATCCACATAACAATCGTTGATGTAGGGCCAGGTGAAATGGACCTCAAAGTTGGACCAAAACAACTCCAACTTCTTGATGAAATACATCCGATCCCGGCACAGCATGTCTATTCCGCAGAGCTTCTGGAAGCGGGTGTCGATCACGTACGTGTCCGGGTTTATGACGCATTTATGGTTGAAGGCGCCGCGAGGTGGGACAATTTTGATGACGCCCTCTTTTTCGGCCTCATCGCGGATGGAATGGATGTAGCGGATTGGATCCTTGAACTCGTGGGGAGTGGGGTAGTAGGTCTTGGCTTCCGGCGGCGGTCGGAAGGCTTGGTAAAGGCCCAAGATTCGCTTCTCCATGTTGGTTACCTCATCCACTAAAAATTTTTTCAATTTTTGAAAATTTCAGTAAAGTTATCAAAAAGCTGGGGGGAAAATTGGCTCGAGAACTTTGTAAACGACATTACACATCTATGGAAACGATTTATTTACCGAAATAAAGCGTCAAATTGGCCTAAAATCGACCCTCAACAGACCCCGCCTGGTGTAATATAAAAGAGCAAACAAAAAGAATAAAAAATGAGTCAATCTCGAGGATAAGGGCTCCCTTTCGACTTCTAGCCTTTTTCAGATAACAAAAATGTTGTCTGAACATCCAATTTTTTGGGTGTAGACCTTAAAACAAAAAGCTCGAAATTTTTATTAAATTTTGATACTGCCCTCCAAATACCAGCCTAAAATGATCGATATACCCGTTTTAAGACTCATTCTCCCACTCACAAACTGCCAACAATAGATTTTGGATATCAAAATATCGAAAGTCTTCCAAGAATACCCCTGTTGTTCAATATCTACGTGATTTTCAATCGAATACCCATATTCCCCTGCCCTTCCTCAAGGACGGGGCTCTTGGGCACTCCCGCAGACCCGCCGAAGGTTTCGAAATTTCCCTAAAACCGAAAGAACAAAGAAAAACGGACAACTTACAATCAGGCACGGGAAGTTGGACTCGGGCTGCACCTGAAATCGTCGAAAATAAGTCGATAAAACATGATCAACCCGACGCGAACCGCCGACTCCCATCGGCCATGTGACCATGGTAACTCGCACAAAATTGATTATCACGGCCCCCGCGGGGCCACACGGCTAATTAGCTGTGGCGCAAAAAATTGAAAAATATTATAGTAGTCGAGAGCCGGATTATCCCTACAATAAGAAAGGCCCATATATAAAACGCGGAACGCTCCTGGAAAGACGCACGTATATTCGACAAGCGCCTGCTCTCTTCCCTCGCTCCACACCGCACAAATTTTCCAGTTTTCGTCTTCGTCGGGAGAAAATCTTCCACCCAACAAACCCCCCGCCATGTATAATATAAATGAGCAAATAATATGGGGATTTGGGACCGGAAGACGAGCGAATTTCGCGGATTACACCACTGGCTTCTGGGAAATCGCAAATCCTAAAAGATGAAGAGAAAAATAAAAGGATTTACCTTGGCGGGAGCTAAAGTAATATATCGGACCTAAAATAATATTAAAACCTCGTTTCTGACAGTTTCAGTAGGATAAACCCGGTGATTCGAGAATTATGCCCATAGAAATGGGTAAACTGCACCATTCTGCTTTTCCTCACGTCAACCACAAAAAGAAATTATTCGGGTCAAGTCTTCCTCTCAACTTTTGCGTCAACTCTTCCACTATGTGCAATATTCCTCGTATTGCAAATGAAAACGCCTGAATAAGGGAAAATTCTATATTGTCGGATAAAGAATACTGTTTATTATGCAATATGAAAACTTTTTATACCAAAATTTTTGCGAGATCATCACTTTTCAAGCTCTCAAAAAATTTTCGTCACAAGTACAAGGTTATGGACAATAATTTCGGCCAAACGTCTCTTTTATAGTGGACTGGCTGAGCTCCGATTTTGAGGATAGGATCCGCATGGCTGCTAGTTCCTGAAAATCAACCGTAATCACGTGATTTCAGACCAAAATTTATCAAAAACGAGGACTCACATTTGTCAGAGGTGTAACGATATGTGAATGGGCGTATTCCCGAGCCGCACTCAAGTCATCGGCCGTGATTTTGACCTCGGGGAAGAGCAGACGAATGTCTCTTTGAGCGTCGATGATATTGGCGCTCGCGTAAACGCCGGGCCTATTGATTTTGCTGTAAAAAAGTAACCATTTCAATGCAAACGCTTACTTTTTACAGACCAAATTATGGAATTTGGCCATTTCCCTTCCCGCTTCAATCGAATTCCTCCTGTTTAGCAGTAAAATCAGCGACGTTCCGTTGGCAAATTGAGCGGCAAAGTCGGCGGGAACCCGGCTGGAAAGCCAGTCGTCCACCGTAATGTCGTCGAGGCGGACGCGTTTTTGCTAAAGCGGCAAATCTCGATGTGCATATGTCATAATGTTATACATGATGTCATATTACCGGTATGTCTGGAAAAGAATGTGGATTTGTCGCAGAAAAGTGGATCGCGTCGTCGCTGTCGCGAACCAAACCCCCCAGCTGAGGCTGGCTGCCTCAAAGCAATGGGTGGGTCCAAGCCGCGATGAATCCACATTATTTTCCCGACAGACTATAGTATTTATTTTTATAAAGTGCATAACCATTTTTTTTGCGTCCCGCACCGTGCACAAAACACCCCATTTTGCACTGTGCATTTCAACTTTTTTTTGCTTTTGCACTGTGCGTTGGCGATAAGCCTTGGAAAAAGTTCAAAATGCACAGTGCAAACGGCTTTTTTGAGGTTTGCACTGTGCGAAAAAAGGGAAACGCACTGTGCGTTGGCGACAAGCGTGGGAAAAAGTTGAAGATGCACTGTGCGTTGGCGATAACCTGGGAAAAAATTCAAGATGCACAGTGCAACGTTTTTTTTTGAGGTTTGCACTGTGCGAAAAAAAGTTGAAGATGCACTGTGCATTGGCGACAAGCGTGGAAAAACAATAAAATGCACAGTGCAAACGGATTTTTTGATTTCTGCACTGTGCGAAAAGAGAAAAAAATGCACTGTGCATTGACGACAAGCGTGGGAAAAAATTCAAAATGCACTATGCGAAAGTAAAAAAATGTCCATGCACTTTATGAAAATACGAAAAAATAGTTCCAGTCCTACCTTGACGACAGAAAATCCCGTGTTCAGAATGTCATCAAAAAGCTCCTCTTCCACCAGATTCCCCGGACTGGAAGTCAGATACTGCGAGCAGACGGCCAACACCACGTGCTGCTTGCATTTGTCGCATTTGTGTTCGGTATCTTTGTAGAATTTGCGGAACATTTTCGAGCTGAAAGAAGTCAAATATGTAATGGCGTTTGCACGGTGCGAAAAAAATCAGGGTGCGAGCGGCAGCCCGAAAAAGTCATTTGCACGGTGCAAAAAGCAAGAATTTGCACGGTGCAAAGTGAGCTTTTGTTTTCGCACAGGGCATGTCGCCGAAATCACTTCCGTGACATGCACAGTGCAGGAAAAGTCTGGTTGCGAGCGACAGCCCAAAAAAGGTTATTGCACTGTGCAAAGTGAGCTTTTGTTTTCGCACAGGGCATGTCGCCGGACTATTTTTTTGCGTTTGCACGGTGCGAAAAAATCAAGGTGAGCGACAGCCCGAAAAAGTTGCTTGCACGGTGCAAAAAGCAAGAATTTGCACAGTGCAATGTGAACTTTTGTTTTCGCACAGTGCATGTCGCCGAAATCACTCCAGCGACATGCACGGTGCAGGAAATGTCAGGGTGCAAGCGAGAGCCCGAAAAGCTTATTGCACGGTGCAAAAAGCAACATGTTGCACAGTGCAAAGTGAACTTTTGTTTTCGCACAGTGCACGTCGCCGAAATCACTAAATTGCACAGTGCAAGGTGACCTTTTGTTTTTCGCACAGTGCATGTCGCCGAAATCACTCCAGCGGCTTTGCGAACGGACTTATGCCCTGTAAGGACCAAAGTTTCGTTTCAAGTAACTGAACCTTTCAAAACTAAAATTTTTTTTGGAAGTTGGCGACTTTTTATAGTCCTATAAGACCCAAATAAAGCAACAAAGTTCACCTCAGATTTGAACCCAAAAATGTAAAAATGACCTCGATTTGGACTCACTTTGCGGCGTTTCGTCGGGAAACCGGAAGGAATTCACGCTCGAACGGCCAAGCCCGACAATTTCGGGGCTTTGAGACACGCGGAATGTCACATACAAACCAAGAACCCTCCAATTATTTTTGATGTTTTGATCTTTCGTTCCATTTCGTAGCCAAAAAAACAACAGTGCACGGGAACTTTGAAGAGGCGCTTATCTGATACGGTATTTTCGGTTAAATACGAAAAACGGGGGAAATTGCGGAGAAAAGTGGAAGATTAAGTAAGTTATTGGTAAATATGAGGCAAGAACATACGAAAATTAAGGTAATTCAAAGTATTTATGATTGTATTTCAAGGGGTAAACGAAATTAAAAATTTGAAAAAATTGAAAAAAAAAAGGCAAGGGGGGACCAAGGTAAAATTTTCCAAAAAAAATCGCTCGTTTTTTTATGAAACTTGGCCCAAATTCATCGTTCAATTTCTGAAGACATAGTTGAAAATTTTAGCTCTCACTTTTCAAAAGCAATCTAAATTTTGAAGCTGAAATTTGTCGATAATCGTAAAAAAATTATGGTGAGGGGGGACCAAGGCAAAAAAAAAAATTGTTGGTTTTTTTGTAAAACCTGGCTCAAATTCACTGTTGAATTTATGAGGACATAGTTGAAAGTTTTAGCTCTCGCTTTTCAAAAGCAATCTAAATTTTGAAGCTGAAATTTGTCAAAAATCCTAAAAAATTATGGTAAGGGGGGACCAAGGCAAAATTTTTCAAAAACTCAGAAAAAAAATCGCTCGATTTTTTGTAAAATTTGGCTCAAATTCTCTGTTGAATCTCTGAAGACATAGTTAAAAGTTTTAGCTCTCGTTTTAAAAGCAATCAAAATTTTAAAGCTGAAATTTGTCAAAAATCTAAAAAAAAATTATGGTAAGGGGGGACCAAGGCAAATTTTTTCAAAAAATCAAAAAAAATCGCTCGGTTTTTTTTCTGAAACTTGGTTCAAATTCACTATTGAATTTCATAAGACATTGTTAGAAATTTTAGATCTGGCTTTTCAAAAGCAATCTAAATTTTGAAGCTGAAATTTGTCGATAATCGTAAAAAAATTATGGTAAGGGACCAAGGCAAAATTTTTCAAAAAAAAAAATCGCTCGGTTTTTTGTAAAACTTGGCTCAAATTCATTGTTGAATTTCATAAGACATTGTTAGAAATTTTGATTCTCGCTTTGCAAAAGCAATCTAAATTTTAAAGCCGAAATTTGTCAAAAATCCTAAAATTTTCAAATTACGCCTTGTAGATTTGGTTGATACTTTTCTCACAGGTTGTGTCCATCTTGTATATCATTTCCTGAAAGTTTTAGTTCACGCTTTGCAGAGAGAGCTGAGATATTCAACGATCTTTGCCGACGAGAGAGTACACGAAGTGCGGAGAGCGGTCAGAGAGAAACCACTTTTTTGCCCGTATCTTTGCCAGTTTTGAACGGAAAAAATTGATTTTTGGTGGAAACATTACTCTCTACAGTAGAAATAGGTATGAAATTTTTTATGGCAAAATTCGCCAAAAAAATTTCATAATTTTTTCAACATTCGATCTAAAAATCTTGGTAGTTTTCGCAAAGCGTGAGCTAGAAGTCTCGCATATGTCTTACAAGGGAATGGTCTGAACTTCCCCCAGCGTTAAGGAAAATGACTATTACAGGTGGATAGAGCAGGTCGACTTTGGTAGAAAAAGGCAATTTCCAGCTGCAAAATAAGCCCGGCCGACGAGAAAAATCGACCGAAAGTTCCACAAAAATTTCCTCTTTCTCTTCCCTCGGAAAAGAAGAGGAGCGTCCTGTGGTTCGGTTGGTCGAGTGGATAGAGTGTCCGCTCGATACCCTTTTGGGGGTTGGTTCGATTCCGGGGCAGCGCGAGTGGCTCTGGTAAGGCTTCAGTGACCAAGACAAACTCTTGTGAACCAAAAAAAAATATTTTTCAATTTTTCGATTTTCTAGAGATCATAAAACACATAAAAAAAGGATTTCCATGTAAATTCCGTCAATTTTTTCTGGAAGATTCCAGAACGTTCCCAATCATACTCCAATAAGGAGCAAACTGAAGCACATCGGGGGTTTTGACAAACGTCCACTAGTGTTCGGAAAACAGACAGTCCATGGCCAGACTATTGAATATGACTGGAACCGTTCTGGAATCTTACAGAAAAAATGGAGGAATTTACATAAAAATCCTTTATTATTATGTGTTTTATGATCTCTAGAAAATCTAAAAATTGAAAAATAATTTTTTTTTTGTTCACAAGAGTTTGTCTTGGTCACTGAAGCCTTACCAGAGCCGCTCGCGCTGCCCCGGAATCGAACCAACCCCCAAAAGGGTATCGAGCGGACGCTCTATCCACTCGACCAACCGAACCACTGGACGCTCCTCTTTTTTTCCGAGGGAAGAGAAAGAGGAAATTTTTCTGAACTTTCGGTCGATTTTTCTCGTCGGACGTGCTTATTTTGCAGCTGGAAATTGCCTTTTTCTACCAAAGTCGACCTGCTCTATCCACCTGTAATAGTCATTTTCCTTAACGCTGGGGGAAGTTCAGACCATTCCCTTGTTAGAAAAAATTATTCTACATTTTGTTCCATATTTTATCAAAATCCGAGCGTCGCACTTGCCCTGTAAACCCCAAAAATATTTCCAAAATTTCGTACTCTCCGTCTTTCCTGGCCTTCAAGTGGTCTTTCAACGTCATCGATTCTTATCAGCGCCGCTGTTTTCGAACGCTAAACTGAAGAACCAAAAAAAAATGATTGTGTCCGAAATTACGTCGCAAGGTCAAAAAGGACCATATATTTTTTTTTATTTTTTTTTTGTAACGTTCAACTTTACACTAATTCTTTGAGCAAATGGCTTTTCGTGAATAAAAGAAAAAGAGAGTTTATAACAATAACTTGTGATTTACGGTCGGAAAGTTCGGTAAAATACAAAATTCAGAGATAATGAGAAATTTTACAACGATTTTTTGGACGAAAACTGGTTGTTTTTGTTGTGGTATGTAGTCAAACCTATCGCAGAAAATACGGCTTTTTTGATGACTTTCCGCCTATAAAAAATTGAATTTTAAGGAAAATTGCCTAAGGCAAAATTATTGAAAATTTCGTCAGCATGATTTTTCTAGGCCAATAAATATATTTCAAAGATTTTTAGCTCATGCTTTGCAACGGCATCCGAGATATTCAGCGATCTTTCGAGAGAGTACGCGAAATGCGGAGAGCGGTCAGAGAAAAAACTCTTTTTGGCCGTATCCTTGCCAGTTTCGCGCTGAAAAACTTGATTTTTTGTGGAAACGTTATACTCTACGGTAGAAAAAGGCATGAAACTTTTCGTGCCAAAATTCACAAAATTTTTTTATTTTTTGGATGATTTTTGATCTAAAAAATCTCGATCAATTCTGCAAATCGCGTGCTAGGAATATTGCATATATCTTATAAATGGTGGCCTAAATTTTTCAAAAGTCTTTTTTAAAACGTGAAATATAAAAAAACCCATATAATAAACATGTTGATAATACAAAACGATAATCATCACCCACAAGTTGATGCTATAAATAATTTTAAATATCAACCCATTAAATTTCCTATGATATCACTTCCTACACTACAATTCAAAAGCTAAAATAGAGTTTTTTTCAAACGATGACCATTTCAGGTCAATGTAAAAAGAGGAAAAATCAAAAAAAATTCAAAAAAATATCCAAAGGGGGGACCAAGGCATCGAAAATTTTAGGTCAAAAAAAATTAATTTTTCTTGAACTTCTAAATATGAAAAATAAAAAATTTTTTTTTGACCATTACTAGGCTTTTCGTAAAGCCGCTGGACTGAAATCGGCGACACAAACTGCGCAAAAAACAAAAGTTTTCTTTGCACTGTGCAATTTCTTGCTTTTTGCACCGTGCAATAGGCTTTTTTCGGGCTGACTTTTCCGCACTTTGCAAACGCTAAAAACGCCAAAAAATAGTCCAGAGACTTTCAGGACCAGTAGAGTAGAAGTTGTATATAAAAAATCGGGTTTTCCACAAAGAGTATGGCCAAATATTTTACTGCCCATTTCGCCTCATTTAGCTTGCAAAGATCGTTGAATATCTCGGCTGTGATTGCAAGGCAGAAGCTGAAATTTCCAGAGAACAAAATAGACCATAGACAGACCAAATGGGTAAAATACGAAGAAATTCTGAGAGTCCGTCTTTTAGAACCAACCTTTTTAGCCAAAAAACCCGTTGAAAATTCAAAAAAAGAAACTTTTTTTAGTTTTCCATCGAATTTTTGGATTTTTCCCCAAAAAATTATTTGAAATAACTTTGAAAAGCCTACTACAACCATATCAACTCTTTCTAAATGCAGCTATTTTTTCAAAATTTCCAAAAAATCTCCTCCCAAATATTGTTCATCATTGATCTCTCCGGCTCCAAATCGAACGTATTTCCCGGTCTTTTTTGGTCGTTCGACGTCATCGCTCGATTCCATGTTCTCTGCCACACGTGTTTTCTTCTGCTCCACGAATAAACAAAGGGAAATTTGAAGGGAAAATGACCCCAAAACAAGCCGAGGGCGGAGCCCGATCGACGGTTAAAAAGGGTCAGCGCGAAGGGAAAGCGACCTGATTAGACGGGCGACACGCCGGGCTGGTTTATTAAAATTAAGCGTAGAGGGGATTTAAGGGGCTGAAAATTACATTAAGACGCCTTTAATGTCTTTTTAGGGAGAAAAATTACTTTAGTCATCAAAAATTGGAATTTTTGGAAAAAAAGTGAATATCTCAATGGTCAATTTTTTGATTCGCTTCAAAATTTTCACAAGTCATCTGTATACTTCACATTTCAATCGCTGAAAATTTGAGCAAAAGTTTTGCAACGAGCGCCGAGATATCCAACAATCTTTAGAGAGCATGCAAAATGAAGAGACGGGAAGAGAAAAGGTGTTTTTTGGCTAAAGTCTGCGGATTCCGTTTAGAAAAAGAATATTTTTAGCATATAAATTGTAATCTATATCATAGATATGATTTTTAATTTGAAAAATGGACGAATTTTTGAAATTTTTTGATTTTCCGACATAAAAATCTCGTTGATTTCTGCAAAGTGCAAGCTAAAAATCTGCGATATGTTATAGGAAATATTAAGTTTAGTTTATACCAAGTTTTATCAAAATCTGCGGACATAAAAAAAATTTTTTTTTGGCGATGACTTTTGATCTCTAAAACAAGGTAAAAACTGATGATTTCGCACAAAATTTGATTATTTCAACCTTTTCATTGCTTTTTAAATATTTTTCAACTTATATTCTCCCATATTTCCTCTAGATTTCATTGATATTCAGCCAGCTTCCACCCGGAATTTCAAAATTTTGCGGAAAATCGGGAAGTAAATCATATTTTTCGATCTTTTTTTGATATTTTCGTCAAAATACTAAAGATTGGTTGTTTTGCAGGGCTGTCAACGACTTTTTGCTGTCGAAATAAGCTGTTTTCCGCATCCTCGATTCGTTTATCATGTTGTTTTCCACCAATTTCCCCTCCAAATATACGAAAATTGTTGATTGAAAATGCCCTAACTTCGACCTTTTAGATCAAATTTTCTCGGTTCCCCTGATAAGAAGGAGACCTTAGACACACAAAGGGAGTTGAATCACGCTGTAAACAAGAGTTTTTGATCTGTGGAAACGTATTTTTGATGGGTTGCTCAAGTCATTACAAAATGAAAAAAAAAATAATTTTGAAATTATAGTAGGAAAATTTAGGAAGGGCATTTTCTGGGGGCAGAGTAGAATTTCGTAAGGTATATGAGAGATTTTTAGCTTGCGCTTTGCAAAAATTATCGAAATTTTTAAGTCGAAAAAATTGAAAAAAATGAACAGGGGGGACCAAGGTCATTTTTTTGAATATGAAATTTTTGATTTAAAAAAAATACATTTGGAAAAATAAAAGATAATAAAAATTGACGTTTTCTAAGGGTATATGTGAGATTTTTAGCTTGCGCTTTGCAAAAATTATCGAAATTTTTAAGTCGAAAAAATTGAAAAAAATGAACAGGGGGACCAAGGTCATTTTTTTTTAATATGAAATTTCGGATTTAAAAAAAAAATGCAATAGGAAAAATAAAAAATAATAAATATTGACGTTTTCCAAGGTATATGAGAGATTTTTAGCTTGCGCTTTGCAAAAATTATCGAAATTTTTAAGTCGAAAAAATTGAAAAAAATGAACAGGGGGGACCAAGGTCATTTTTTTGAATATGAAATTTTTGATTTAAAAAAAATACATTTGGAAAAATAAAAGATAATAAAAATTGACGTTTTCTAAGGGTATATGTGAGATTTTTAGCTTGCGCTTTGCAAAAATTATCGAAATTTTTAAGTCGAAAAAATTGAAAAAAATGAACAGGGGGACCAAGGTCATTTTTTTTTAATATGAAATTTCGGATTTAAAAAAAAAATGCAATAGGAAAAATAAAAAATAATAAATATTGACGTTTTCCAAGGTATATGTGAGATTTTTAGCTTGCGCTTTGCAAAAATTATCGAAATTTTTAAGTCGAAAAAATTGAAAAAAATTAACAGGGGGGACCAAGGTCATTTTTTTGGATCAGAAATTTCGGATTTAAAAAAATACATTTGGAAAAATAAAAAATAATAAAGATTGACGTTTTCTAAGGTATATGAGAGATTTTTAGCTTGCGTTTTGCAGAAATGAATGAGTTTTTAAGCCGAAATTTCTAAAAAAAAAATTTGATTTTTTTTTTGATTTTTCCCCGAAAATGACTTGTTTTACCTGTAATCGTGACTATAATTCCTATTAAAATACTAAACTCGGTTTTCAGAAATCAAAAAACCATGAGAATCGCGATTATCGGAAAGTCGGCGTTCGGCGCGGATGTCTACAAACGGCTGATCGAGAATGGCCATAACGTCGTTCTGGTGTGCACTGAGTTGGATAAAAACGGACGAGCTGACCTTTTGGGTGAGTTTTTTAGTTTTAAATAGTATTTTTACAATTTAGAGGGAAATTGAGAGGAAATCTTGGAAAAAAGTTGAAAAATCAATAAGATTACTGAGTTTTCGGAGAAAAAATTGGTGAAAAATCCGAAGATTAAAGAATCAAAGACTTGAAAAATCAATTTTCTGTTGTCCTACATTCTTATTTTGGCTAAAATTTGCATAAAACTAAAAAATGATGACTCAAGAAATTTCCGATTTTTTCGACCAAAAAATCGGTTAAAATCTCAAAAAAAAATTAGTAATACCCCTGCAGGGCCCTGAAAAATCAATTTTCCTCCTTTTCCGACAATTTTATAACAAAAAATTTGCATATTTTCCCTAAAAATCGCAATTTTTAGCCTTGGAAGCGGAGAAAAATGGAACTCCCGTCATCAAATGTAAATCCTGGCGTCGCAAAAACGCGCAAGGCAAATTCGAAGTGATCCCCGAGCTCTTCGAACAGTACAAGAGCTACAAACCCGACCTGAACGTCCTCCCCTTCTGCACTCAATTTATTCCGTCGGAAATCCAGGACTACCCCAAACATCGGACCATCATCTATCATCCGTCCATTCTGCCGGCGCATAGGTAAGGTTTTTGAGCGATTTTTGGGCTGAAAATGATATTATGTGTAGCTTGATTTTTGACAACACTGATAGCTTGCTGATTATGGCATATCTTTTTTTTTTGAAAAAAAAAATTGGTAAGGGGGGACCAAGGCAATTTTTTGGAATTTTCAGCGTGGTAGGATATTTTTTTGGGCTGAAAATTATGTGATCTGTAGCTTGATGAGCTTTGCTGACAATATGAATCAGAATTTGCTGATTATGGCATATCTTTGCAAAAATTTTTTTGAAAATTTGGTAAGGGGGGACCAAGGCAATTTTTTTTGAATTTTCACCGCGGTTGGACGAATTTTTTGGGCTGAAAATGATGTGATATGCGCCTTGATGAACTTTTTTTTCAACTCTGATTAACGCTTTCTGATTATGGAATATCTTTGCAAAAAAATTTTTTTTTTTTTGAAAAAAATGATGAGAGGGGACCAAGGCCATTTTTTTGGAATTTTCAGCGCGGTAGGACAGTTTCTTGGGCTGAAATTGGGATGATGGGTAACTTGATGAACTTTTCTGTCAGCTCTGATTAACTCTTGCTGATTATGGCATATCTTTGCAAAAATTTTTTTTGAATAATTGGTAAGGGGGGACCAAGGCAATTTTTTTGGAATTTTCAGTGCGATAATCCTCAAATTTTGATGACATTTTGGAAAGATACAATGTAAATTTTACTATGGTATGTAAGGAATTTTTTTCTTGCGATTTGCAGAGCTCAGAAAGATTTTTTGGTCGAAAAATTTCAAAATTAAAAAATTTTTTAAATCTTGGAATTTAAAAAAAATTGTTTTTTTTCGGAAATTTATTGTCTACATAGAATTTTTTTAGACCTAAAAATATTTAAAATGTATTAAAAATAATTAAAAATCATTTCCAGAGGTGCCTCGGCCATTTCCTGGACCTTAATCGAGGGCGACGAAGAGGCCGGACTCTCCATTTTCTGGGCCGACGATGGCCTCGACACTGGCCCGATCCTGCTCCAAAAGAAGTGCAAAGTGGAGGAGAACGACACGCTGAACACGCTCTACAAGCGTTTCCTCTACCCGGAGGGCGTCAAAGCCTGTGTTGAGGCGGTGAAGTTGATCACCGACGGGACGGCCCCTCGAATTGTGCAGCCCGAAGAGGGCGCCTCATATGAGCCCTACATCACGGCCAAACCCGAGCTGGCCGAGATCAAATGGGACAAGCTGGACACGCAGCGCAAGCTGCACAACTTTATTCGCGGCTGCGACTCGGTGCCGGGCGCCTGGACCACGCTGAACGGACAGAAGGTCCAGCTGTTCGGGTCGAGTTTGTGGAAAAGATTTGAGGTTCCCGGCAATGCCAAGGAAGTCAAGGCTGAAGGAGCGCCTGGAGGAGTGGTTTGGACGCACGATAAAGGTAAATCAAGTTGTTGAAAAATCCAAAAAAATGAAAAAAAAAATTTTTTGGCCGAAAAAAATTGAGGTATCCCAAAAAAGGTCTTGATTTTTTTGGAATTTGGCCGAAATTTAGCCTTTTCAGTCAAAATTAGTTTTATTTTCAAAAAAAAAAAAAAAAAAAAAAAAAAATCATTTTTTGCGATAAAAATTTCAGTATCTATCCTCAATGAACATTAAAATATACATGCAAAAATTCAATTTTTTCCGAGCAAAATTCGCAAAGATATAAGAAAAAATTTTTTTTGTATGACCGACTCTCCTCATTTTTCGTGCTCTCTAAAAAAATATTATTTCTCGGCTGCCGCTGACAAGAGCGAGCTGAAATTTTCAGAGAGTGATATGAAGGTTATTTAGTTTTTTACCCTCAAGGGACATCTTTTTTTCAGAAAAAAAAAATCAGAAAAAAAAATTTTTTAATCTCGGAAAATATGAGAAAATAAGGAAATTCCGGATTTTTCCGGGAAAAAAACGACGAAAAATCGATGAACTAGACAGTCAGAGGCCTGAAAAATATATTTACTTTGGTGGTCTGTTATTTTACATAGCAAACTTTGCATAAAATTGAAAATTAAGGTCAAAATCATCAAAAATTTTCGAATTTCAAAAAAAAATTATTATAAACCCCATAAACGGCCATGAAATTTCCAGGTCTCCTCTTCAAAACCGCCGACGGTCGTTATGTGAACGTTGAGAACCTGAAATACGAGGATGGCCGGATGATCAAGGCCAACAAATTCGGAGCCACGACGAACGGCGTCGACGAAAAAGTGGAGCTCTCGGAGGAGGAGAAAAAGTTGGTCGAGCCCATCCGCGCTGCCTGGTCGGACATCTTGGGCGGCGCCAAGATCACGGAGACCACCAACTTTTTCGATGAGGGCGCAACTAGCGCCGACCTGACCCGGCTGGTAGAAGAAGTGAAGGATATTAGTGGAATTGGCCTCGAAAATGCCGAAGTTTATATGTGCCCAACGTTCGAGGAGTTTGTCACAGTCGTGGTGAAGAAATTGCGGGGCGATGACAAGCCCAAAATCGAGTTTAAAAAGGTAAATTTTTTGGGGTGGAAAAATGGTAAGGGGGGACCAAGGCAAATTTTCGGCGGAAATTTATTTTTCGGATTTCGATTAAAAATTGTGAAATTTGAGAGTGTCAAAGACGTACTTAAGATTTTTATCTGGCATTTTGCAGAAACTCCGAGAATTTTAGACCAAAAAATAAAAAAAAAGATTGAGAAAAAAATGGTAATGGGGACCAAGGCAAAATTTTCGGCGGAAATTTTTTTTCCGGATTTCGATAAAACTTTGCCCAAGTTATGAGTAGAACCTAACGGCACATTTCTGAACTTTTTAGCTCGCTCTTTGCAGAATACACCGAGATTTTTCGGAAAAAAAATTGCGAAACACTCGAAAAAATGGTAAGGGGGGACCAAGGCAAACTTTCTAAAAAAATTTTTTTTGGATTTCATTAAAAATTTGGTGCAATTTGAGAGTAGCATTTTCAAAGACGTTGTCAAGATTTTTACCTGGCATCTTGCAGAAACACCGAGAATTTTAGACCAAAAAATTTGAGAAAAAATCGAAGAAAATGGTAAGGGGGGACCAAGGCAAACTTTCCAAAAAATTTTTTTCGTATTTGGATAAAAACTTGGTCAATTTGAGAGTAGAACATAAAAACACATTTTTGAGATTTTTAGCTCGCGCTTTTCAAAGCGCACCGAGATTTTCGAAAAAAAAAATTTTGATTCTCAAAGTAAAACTTGGCTCATTTTAGTTGGAACTTCACGTCAACAACATGGACGTGGTGATCCCAATCCAATCCCTGATCAATGGGGAATTCACCGACTCCTCCACCGGCGAAACCATGCCCACGATTGATCCCAGCACCGAGGAAGTCATCTGCCACGTGCCCAAATGCACTCCGGCCGACGTGGATCGGGCGGTGCGCGCTGCGGACGAGGCCTTCCACTACGGCGAATGGTCGAAGATCTCGCCCAGAGAGCGCGGAAGGCTCATGTACCGGTTGGCCGACCTCATGGAGCAGCATCGCGAAGAGCTGGCCACAATCGAGGCCATCGACGCCGGAGCCGTGTACACGTTGGCGCTGAAGACGCATGTTGGCATGAGCATCGAGGTGTGGAGGTATTTCGCGGGATGGTGCGACAAAATCCATGTAAGTTGGGAATTTTGCAGAAAACATGGAGATTTTTAGACCAAACAAAACAAAAAATTTTTGAAAAAAATGGTAAGGGGGGACCAAGGCAAATTTTTGTCGGATTTTTTGACCAAACAAAATAAAAAAATTTTGAAAAAAATGGTAAGGGTAAGGGGGGACCAAGGCAAATTTTTGTCGGATTTCGATAAAAACTTGGAGGTGTAGAGATATTTCGCGGGATGGTGCGACGAAATCCATGTAAGTTGGGACAAAAATGGGATGTAAAGCAAAGAAAAATTCTTTTTAGATTTTTTGCAATTTTGAAAAAATCGTGAAAAATGGTAAGGGGGGACCAAGGCAAATTTTTGTCGGATTTCGATAAAAACTTGGAGGTGTGGATAGTGCGACAAAATCCATGTAAGTTGGGACAAAAAAAGGTATGTAAATCAAAGAAAAACTCTTTTTAGATTTTTTGGAATTTGAGAAAAAGTCGAAAAAATGGTAAGGGGGGACCAAGGCAAATTTCTGTCGGAATTTTTTTCGGATTTCAATAAAAACTTGGTACAATTTGAAAGTAGGATTGTCAAAGACATAGGTCAAGATTTTTACCTGGAATTTTGCAGAAAACACCGATAATTTTAGACCAAAAAAAAAATAAAAAAAATTTCGAAAAAATGAATAGGGGGGACCAAGGCATAAAATTTCAAATTTCAAAAAATAAAATTTCAACTCGAATTTTCAAAAAAGTTTCGAGAATTTATTTCTGGCCTATCTAGAATATCCTTGCCAAATTTCATCAAAATCCGAGCTTTTTGCCTCAGGCATTCTTTCGAAAAAAATTACCAAAATAGATAATAATAGCAACGAAAGCCATCGAAACAAAGTTTAAAGCGCCTTCCAAAACGTAATTCCAAGTTTTATTAACCTTATAAAATAATTGAGTACAGTAATAAGTTACAACACCAAACTTGAGATAATTTACATTCCAAAACTGAGTATAATTCTTCCAAAAACTGCTGATTTACATTCCATAGGGGTTCGAATTGACGAGTCGTCGCATACGACGGGTATTTCTGTCCTGATCTCTCATTTTCTTTTCGATTTCGGCATCAGTGAGCGTTTCCAAAAATGGTCCCCAGTGTTCGGCGTCTGACGGGGAACGATAGGGGCATGTCACTATAGGGAGAGGAGACTCACTGAACGCATAAGTCTTCTGATTCCAAGCGATTTGACCTGAGGATAAAAGAAATTTTGCGAAAAAATGATTTTATATATCTAAAATAATATTTTAGGTCAAAACTTGGGGAAGCTAGATCCAAATGTCCCTAAACATCAAAAAAAAAATCTATAAAAGACTCACCTCTGATCGAATAAGCTACAGCGCTCACAAATTCTCCACCTAAACCAAGGTCGGAACACAATTTAACAGCGAATTCCTCGGGGGAATTATTCTTGTCCGAGATGTCCCATTCAAATTGATCCACCAAGGACTGATTTCCCACATGAATATTCAGCTTGATAACCACCCTTTGGTCGGTTCCGGCGGGCTCCAACGGCAATTCTGTGTGAGATTCCAGCTGTTGAACAATGGAATGGGCGATAGCTGGGAGGAAGATGTGAATAGGCAGCTCCAAATCCTCGCAAATTGCTTCTGCCACCATCTCAGGGGTGATGAGCTTCTCATTCTAAAAATTGAACGCAAAAAATGGGAATCACTTACCTTGTTGAAGACGAAAGTGTCTCTCAACTTGATGTTATCCAATTCCATATCCAATCTGATTGGAACCAGCTCCACTGGTTGCTGAGCATTGTCCAACGCTCTGCGATAGGCGTCATCGTCGTCCGGAGGACAACAGAATTGGCGGTTGGTCATACGGCCCTTTTTGTAGGCACTGGGAGTAGAGCAGGGAACTGATTCCAGATGGTGAGAACCGCTGATAACCTGACTAGACGCCCAATTTAGCTGAGTCTTAGCGGCAGTTCGCTGATCCGTCTTTGGCGCACCTAAAAATTCAAGGTTTAGACCATTTTTTGGATATTTCATATTATCCATGAGGCTTGATGTAAAACATCTAAAAACCAAGAAAAATCAAAAAACCTTACCTCCACTAGCTGAAGCTCGATATTTGTCCTCTTGTCCCTCGAAGATCTCGTCGACTTCGGTCTCTTTCAGCAGCATAATCGTCGAATGCATGTAGGCATTGGAGAGGCCCAGCTGCTGAATCGTTTTCTTCTCTTCCGCCGTAGCAATTCGCTTGTAGAGCTGAGGGAAGCGCTTGTAAAGATGCCCACGAGCATACTTTAGGTACTGACCAACTTCCGCACCAATATAATAGCGGTTCCCGTCCTCCAACGCGAAACTTTTGGGCTTCGGACCATAGGTTTTGCTCATTTTGACGGCCTAAAGCAAAATTTTCGTAAAACCAAAGGTAAAATACAAGTATATACAGGGAAAAACACGGAAAATGACGAGAAAATAGTTTTGCGACAAGAAAAAAGCGAGAAATATTATTTTCGACGAACGCTTCGACCCTGACACACAATGCCAAGAGCTGGTTGGCATCCCAATCTTTCGGGGCGGGGCTAAATTTGGGGAGTTGTGTAATACAAAAAAATTTGTGGGCGGGGCTGAAAAGGGCTGTAAAAAGTTTTTCAACTCCATTTTCAGGGTAAACAAATCCCAATTAGCGAAGCTCGACCCAACTTCAACTTGTCGGTGTCATTCCGCGAACCTATTGGTGTTGTTGCACTCATTACACCATGGAATTACCCATTAATGATGTTGTCCTGGAAGATGTCGGCCTGCATTGCGGCTGGAAACACTGTAGTCCACAAACCTGCTCAGGTTTCTCCATTGACGGCGTTGAAGTTTGCTGAACTCGCGACTAAAGCTGGATTCCCACCCGGTTAGTACCTAAAATAATTTTTGATCGAAATTTTGTTTGTGACGTAACTTGGAATTCATTTTAGGCGTGATCAACGTTCTCACTGGTACTGGCGGAAGCATTGGGCAAGCTTTGGCGGATCATCCAAAGGTCCGCAAGCTCGGATTTACCGGTTCAACTCCAGTCGGCAAGACGATCATGACAAGGTGAATATTTTTGATTTTTCTTGGTTGAACTTTTAGGAAATTGAAACTTTTTTGGTCTCCAAATATTCTATGGAGTGTTTTTCAGCTGTGCCAAGTCGAATCTGAAGAAATGCTCGCTGGAATTGGGTGGAAAATCGCCATTGATCATCTTCAAGGACGTGGACATCAACACGGTCGCCAGGAAGACCTGTGACGCGGTATTCTTCAACAAAGGAGAGAATTGCATAGCTGCTGGACGAATCTTTATTGAGGAATCGATTCATGATCAATTGATTGCGAGGATTGTCGAGATCGCCTCAAAAATGGTTATTGGTCCACCATTGGACAGAAAGACAGATCATGGGCCACAAAATCACCTGGCTCACTTGAAATCACTTGAGAAGTTTGTTGAGAACGCGGTCAAGGATGGTGCGAAGGTTGCGTTTGGTGGGAAGAGGTTGGATCGCAAGGGGTTGTACTTTTATCCGACTGTCCTTACTCATATTGATGATAACAACTTTGCGGCTGATGAAGAGTCGTTCGGCCCGATTATGTGTGTCTCTACCTTCAAGTAGGTTGATTTTTCTTGTTTTTGTTTTGGCTTTTAGGGCATTAAGAGGTCTTGAAAACAGATTGACCAAAAATTTTGGGTGTCAAAGAAAAATTGGAAAATCAAGGATAATTTATGCCTAAAATCTTTGCCGAATCTCCTAAGATAGTGTGTCATTGTATGGTCTCACTGTTTGCTATCTAATTTTACTGAGATTTAGCGATTTTTTAAAGATATGACCCGATATTACACTAGGTATTGATATTAAAATAATTTTTTTCTCTTCAGAGATGTGGATGAAGTCATTGAAAGAGCCAACCGCACCGAATACGGACTTGCCGGTGGTGTATTTTCGAAAGATACGAACTTGGCATTGCGCGTCGCCCGGAGGATTAAAGCCGGAACAATTTTTGTAAATACCTATCAAAAAACGGACGTGGCCGCTCCATTCGGAGGCTTCAAACAAAGCGGATTTGGCAAGGATATGGGAGAAGAGGCGCTAAGCGAATATCTCCAGACCAAAACCGTCACCATGGAGTATTAGGATTACTGTAATTTCTGAGAATTACTGTAGCTTCCAATGATTACTGTATTTTGAATTTTTTAGTTTGTAAAAATTATTGTTTAGAATTTCTAGTGCGATCAAATTGTATTTAAAATTGAAATCCTCAAGTATTCCGCTGCAATTTATATTTAAAATAAATCTTTACTGAAAGTAAAGTCATAGTGATTACTGTAAAAAAAGGAAAGTTTTTTTAAAATAGGCGTGGTCGACTTCTAAACGCTTTTCTCAAAAATCATCTTCTGCTCCCCCTTTTTTGAACACTCCCCTTTGAAGAACCCTCCGCCTTTTTGAACACTCCCCCTCATTTTGAAAATTGAAAAAATGAGGTGTGACATGTTATACGATGGAAATTTTTTTCAAATTGAAAAAATTAGGTGTGACATCTTAATTCGAAAAAAAATTTCCATCGTATAAGATGTCACACATAATTTTTTTTAATTCGAAAAAATTTTTTATCGTATAACATGCCACACCTCGTTTTTTTAATTTTCAAAATGGGGGAGGGTTCAGGCTCAACCGTCAATGTGAGATTCCAAGCTCACGCTTTGCAGAAACAAGTGAGATTTTTAGATCGAAAATTGGCAAAAAATGACAGGTTTTTTGCGAATTTTGGCATGAAAAGTTTTGTCCCTATTTTCACAATTGATTGTAATGTTTCCACCAAAAAATCAATTTTTTCCGCACGAGGCTAGCAAAGATGCTGCCAAGAAGCGTCTCTCTGACCACTCTCCGCGTGTCGCTTGCTCTCTCGGCGGCAAAAATTGTTAAATATCTCGACTGTGCTTGCAAAGCGCGACCTAAAACTTTCATGAATTTGTATTTGGCCTATTCTCGACTTCTGTGCAAAATTTAAAGGAAATCCGAGCGTCGCAAGCCTTCCGTTGTCAGCGGATTTTATATTTTTATTTACAAAGAAGACATGTACAGTGGGGGGACCTGATCAAGTGGCAAAAAACGTACCATTTTGCATCCGGGAAGTATCAAAAATGTGGCAAAATGCTTCCTTTTCCAAGTGAAAAAACTTCGTTTTGAAGGGCTTCTCACAAAAAGAGCGCGCGCGCTTCTGAAATCTGAGTTTTTTCACCTGGGGAGGGAGGTATTTTGCCACATTTTTGATACTTCCCGGATGCAAAATGGTACGTTTTTGCCACTGGATCAGATCCCCCACTGTATCTACATCAATCTAAATTTAAAATAAAACTTTATTAGACTAGAAAAACATGTATGATTCGCACTTCATTTTTACTGAGACAGTGAAATTTTCATTGTATTTCAAAGAACGCTTGAGACCATTTGTACCTGAATAGATGTTACGTAATCTAAATTTACAACTACTACAAATTTTTCAAAAAAAAAATCGAGATGTTAAATATGAAAAAAAATCGAAAATATTGCTCGACCCACGAGAAAGGCACTTTAGACATGAAAAAAACGGAAAAAGATATATTTTCAACACAGATGGCAGTAGTAATTGAATGATACGACCATTACTGTCGCCGCCCCAACCGAAAGCGGGACGATGACGAGGAGCATGGTCAGCAATGAGGTTCGGGTGGAAATTGCGGCTGAAAAAAAGTTATGAATTAGTGGAAAAAATTAGAAAAAAATTAAAAAAAAAAATTGAATTTTTCTAAAAAAATGTTGTCATGCTATTTGAACAGAACAGTAGAATGCTTCTACAAAAAATCACTTTTTTCCGCGGTAAATTCAAAGAGATATTGCCAAAAAAACCATCTTTTCTCTGCCCGTCTCTCCATTTTGTGTACTCTCTCAAAAAAGTTCAATATCTCGACTCCCCCCACTGATTGCGAGCTGAAATTTTCAGTAATTTAACCATGTTTCATGTAGAATATCTATGCTAATTTTCTAGAAAATCGATGCTTTACCCGTTCAGAAATTCGCTATATAACCAAATTTTCACTCACATTTATGATGATGTCCGTCTTCGTCGATATACTCGCCCGGCGGCAAGTCGAATCGATTGAACAGGACCCTGTCCTCATCCTCTGCCGAGTCCTCTCCGAAATCATGCCGATCTCCCCTCGTCATGCTTCCCGCATGCTGCGTGAGGGCGTCCGTCTTCTCCGACTCGGCGCTTTTCGGTTCCGGCGGAGGGACCTCGATCTCGTTTTGAATCGACTCGCGAAGATAGGAAAACGTATTGCAGAAGGGTCTATCGCATGCGCAGACGTCCGCCCAATTGCCAGCACCTTTTTGGCAGCCCAACGGTTCGTCGCCGCAGGTCCGGATCACCGACTGGTCGGGTCGACGGATCCCAACGAGGCACACGGTCCCTTCACAGACCCCGTAGGCGGGTATGCAATGATCGTCCGTGCAGTAGCAGCGAACGGCTGAGGTTACCGGGACACACTGTAGAATAGCCAGTAGACAAACCAGGATTCTGAAGGATAATGGGCTTTTTATCCTTCCAGCAGACCGTAGACTTGAAGGGGATTCAAGGGAAATCCCAGAATTGACCTTTCTCCTTGAACTGGGCAAATGATAAAGATTACTGTATTTCGTGTAAAATACAGTATCCCAGCGGTCTGCATTTTGGCTAGACGGTAGAACAGAGCCTCTTTTACATTCTTGGCCATATACTTTTGCCATTCCTCCATCAGACTGCGCACAATGACCAGTCGACCTTATACTACCCATCAGATCTGAAGGTCTCCTTCGAAGCCACATCCTGACCCCACTTTTCGACAAATCCTGATTGCAAACGCCCTCAAATGAAGTTGATGGTAGATCGAACATGTTGTAAAACCGCAAGCTCTTCCCGACTCAAATATGCAGCATATTTCGTCTGAAATCAAAAATTAGCGGATTTATTATGATGTTTAATGAAAATCTCGGCTACCTCACGCAATTCCCCTACAAATTCACGGGGTTTCTACGACAACGCCCTCGACAAGACGCTATTTGTAGTCGTGTCGAAGATGGAGAGGAATGAGGGTTGTATGCGAAGGAAAAATACAAACTTTGTCATGGATATCAAATGGGGCAAATAAAGGAGAATTAATCGATGCCACCTGTCCCCGAGATTTATTACGTATTGATATATGAGTTCTAGTGTTTTGAGGACAAAAATAGAACAATAACGTTGGGTTTGGCTCATGGAAAATGTAAAAATCTCATTTTTAAGGCAAAAAAATATAGTTTTAAAAAATTTTTGTCATCAAAAATAAGTTTGTTTGCGAAGTTCTTGTCTCTTCAAGTTTTTAGCGGTCAAATAACATGCGAATCAATCGCGAAAGGACAAGCCGATCAACAGACACATTAAACTCGGACGGGAAGATTAATTCGATACAAAGAAGTGGCAAAAAGTCATGTCTTTTGGGGGGACTGACCAAAGCCCCGTAGCGAAAACAATGCAACAATTGAGGGGGAAAAGGTTGAGATAATGGATTCCGGCGACTTTTTTCACCACATACGGCGAAAAATGGCATCTTTAGGCGGTCAAAAGAGGCCAGTTATTTTTAGGGGGAAAAAGTTGGAGATGAGGCTGGGAAAAAGCGAACAAATGGGGGTTCAGGGAAAATTTAGAGGGCTATAGCGATGATAGCAATAAGAATTTGGTAGAATGAAGCGTCTGGGTATCGAATATCGAGTGATTTTCAGTTTGTCGGGAAAATAATAAGCGCTGCGCCGATTGGTCGCTGAAGTGAAAAACAGACATGGCAGGGGCCGGGGCTGGCTTCGGACATTTCGAAAAAAGCCGGGCCGGGATTGGGGCTTCAAATTGGAAATTTTGAGCCTGGCCTTTCAAAAAAAAATTTTCTTGAAACGAAAACTTGGGATGCCAATTTTGGGTTCTTGGCATTCTGCAACAAGAAGTATTTGTGGCTCTACAAGGATCAAAAACAATTTTTTGCTGTTGGAAATTTTCTGGTGACGGTAAAACACCCTTATAACAAGCCAGAAACAGAATGCCAAAAAATTGCCAAAATGGCGGGAAAATTTTAATTCAAAAATATCTTTAAAAAATCGTTTTTTGGAGCCGGGCTTGGCCTGAAAATCCTCAGGGCCGGGCCATAGGACTCCCTGGGCTTTGGAAATGCTCCGGGTCGACTTTTTCCGAGCCCTCCGGGGCTAGACCGGAGGGCTCGGAAATCCCAAAAGCCCGCCCTGTAGCCAGGGGTGGTCAGCGGGCCGGGCCGGCCGGGCTCGAAAATGGAAATTTGACAAACGGGCCGGGCCCGTCTAAATTACAATGCCAAATCGTTGGCATTCATTGTTTTCGCGCCGGTAAGATTAATTGATGCTGTTATAGTTGCTGTTTCTCAAATTCTAAAACGTTTGCAAGTCTATAGTTCCATTATAAGCCCACAAAACTATCACACTGATCCTTTACTGGCTAGATCAACGCCTTTTTTGCCTAACTTTTAGATCCCATGCTTGGGCGCAGTTCGCAGAACCTCTATAAACGGGCCTGGAAAAAGACTAGACGGACCGGGCCGGGCCGGTAATTAGGCGGGCCGGGCCGCGGGCCGAAAATCGGAAAAATAGGGTCCGCTTACCACCCCTGCCTGTAGCCATGTCTGGTCAAAGAGCAATTTGATTTCGCTGCAACACAGTTCATTCTCTCGGCGATGCTGCGGTTTTCCACACGACAAATTGGTCATTATTTTCCCGACAAACTTTTTGTCTATAGAAAAGTTCGTTTCGTCAAAGTCCCCATTAAAATTTGTCACGATGGCGTGAGCAGAGAAAAGGTAAAAATAAAATGTCGACCTTAACAGGTGTTGGAATAAAGGTTAGTCAATTAGAAAATAATTAAATTCTGCGCCCAGAGGACTACAAAACTCACATAATCCAGAGTTGTGAACGTCAATAAACCAAATTTTTTATATTCTTGGAAACTTGAGGAGCAGTTACTAGCATGACGTAGAAGTTTTGTACAAAAAAAGATATTTTTTTCATGCACAGGCAAAAAGGTTATGAGAGAAAAACCGATTTTTTTCTGGAAGACTCTCCTAATTTTGCGTGTTCTCTCGGAAAGACCAATGAATATTGTTTTTTTAACTCGAAATGTCGCCGTAAAGTGAGAGCTAAAACTTCCAGAAATTGGTATGTGGCTCAGACAGAGCGTGTTCCCCAAATTTGGAAAAAATGACAAAAAAAAATTTTTTATCAAAAATGCTTTTTTTTTGATGACGAATTTTTGTATGTCAAAAATTGATACTGGTCCAAAAAATCGCTGGAATTACATTTCTGCGACATGCACTGCGCAAAAAACAAAATTTTTTTGCACTGTGCAATTTCTTTTTTTTTTTGCACCGTGCAATAGGCTTTTTGGGCTGTCGCTCGCACCCTGACTTTTATCGCACAGTGCAAGTCGCTGGAATTACATTTCTGCGACATGCACTGTGCAAAAAACAAAAGTTCACTTTGCACTGTGCAATTTCTTTTTTTTGCACCGTGCAATGGGCTTTTTGGGCTGTCGCTCGCACCCGACTTTTATCGCACAGTGCAAGTCGCTGGAATTACATTTCTGCGACATGCACTGTGCAAAAAACAAAAGTTCACTTCGCACTGTGCAATTTCTTTTTTTTGCACCGTGCAATACTAGTCCTTCCGGAAAGTCGCCGGACGGAAATTGGCGACATGCACTGTGCGAAAAAACTCAGGGTGCGAGCGACAGCTCGAAAAAGCTTATTGCACAGTGCAAAGTGAACTTTCGATTTCGCAGAGTGCATGTCGCCGATTTCCGTCCGGCGACTTTCCGGAAGGACTACTAGTCGCGGAAAAAAGTCCTTAGAATTTCGCACTGTGCATAAACCCGAAAAAGCATTTTGCACCGTGCATCCGACCGAAAAAGTGCTTTTGCACAGTGCAATTTTGTTGTTTTTGCCTTATTGTCGCGCGCGATTCCCATTTTTCTCAGCGACAAATCGACTTTTCGGGGTGCGACGAGATTTGGGGGCCGCGAAAAATTCTAAGGACTTTTTTCCGCGACTAGTATCGGTCTGTCGGGAAAAAAACGGCGGATCGTCGCGCCTCGGAATCGCCCATCATCGCTTTGCAACTGCAAGCCGCGGATTGGGATTTGGTGCGCGACAGCGGCGAGGCGAGACGTTTTGAGGCGACAATCCGCCGTTTTTTTTCCGACAGACTGATAGTACTAGTCGCGGAAAAAAGTCCTGGGATTTTCTCGCGCCCCCCAAATTCCGTCGCGCTCCGAAAAGTTGATTTGTCGCGGGACTCGCGCGCGACAATAAGGCAAAATCAACAAAATTGCACTGTGCAAAAGCACTTTTCGGGTTCATGCACAGTGCAGAGTCGCAGAAAAATCCCAGGACTTTTTTCCGCGACTAGTAATTATCAGTCTGGCCGAAAAAGAATTACCCTCGTCGCAGCATCGAAATCGCAACCTCGAAAATGAGCGGCACCGAAAGTTTGAGCGATGCATCGCAAAAGTGCGCGCGACTTCGAAAAATCGCTGAATTTGTGGGATTGCACAGTGCAAAAAAGCCGTTTGCACTGTGCAAAACACACTTTTATCGCCAGCGATGCGTCGTTTTTGCCCTTTCTTTCGGCGACGCCCTCCAAATTTCAAATTGGGGTTTGGAGAGAGTGCGACGGAGGGGGGCGCGGAGGACAATTCTTTTTCGGCCAGACTGATAGGCTTTTTGGGCTGTCGCTCGCACCCGACTTTTATCGCACAGTGCAAGTCGCTGGAATTACATTTCTGCGACATGCACTGTGCAAAAACAAAAGTTCACTTCGCACTGTGCAATTTGTTTATTCGGGCTGTCGCTCGCACCATTTGCACTGTGCGACTTTTTCTGCACAGTGCAAGCGGCAAAAATTGCATTAGTGACTTTACAAATACGTACAAAATATAATTTTGTTGACAAAAAAAATTTTTTTTCAATCCATAATTTTTTTGATGCCTTGAGGCACTTTCAAAAAAATATTTTTTCTCAGACAAACAGTCCCATCATCTACAAGCTACAGCCCGTAAATTCCCCCAAACTTGGTCAAAACTCCAATTTCCGGCTTACTTTCCACATCAACCCCTCTACCAGCCACTCTTTTTTTTCTCCCCAACTCCTTAAAAGGCGCGTTATTTGTGGCGGCGTCAGTAAATCCAATATAGATGTCGGAAATCGTGCGGAATGGCATACATTACTCGCTACACACGTTCCGCCGTCCTTGCATTTACTATTCAAGACGTTGAAGTAGGGCATTCAAAGAGGAGGCGAAATCCCAGGCTTTTCAAAAGCCAAAATTGCCAAAAAACGAAAAGTAAAGGGCCATCCGAAGAGAATAAACACGTCTTTACGAAGATTATGGGGATACGAAAAGGAGCTGAGGATAATACAGTAAAATGGGAAGGATTGAAAATTTGATTTTTGAGGAAATCAAAAAAAAATTTTTTAATGGTAAGGGGGGACCAAGGCATAAATTTTTTTGAATTTTTCAAACGCCTTGGATTTTGATGAAACTTGGTACAAATTTTGAACAATCCTTTACGAAGATATACCTCAAATTTTTGGTCCACAATTTACAAGAGTCATCAAGATTTTACCGAAAAAAAATTTAAAAATGGTAAGGGGGGGCCAAGGCAAACTTCGAGAAAGGGTACCCTTACGATTTCGCTAAAACTTTGGAGGAATTAAAATTAAGGTTTTTCAAGCCATATCCCAAATTTTCACTTCTCATTCTGCAAAAACTATTGAGATTTTTAACTCGAAAGTTCAAAAAATTTCAAAAATTTTTTTCAAATTTTTGAGAAGAAAAAATAAGCTTTGTCTTTAATATCTATAGTGAAATATTTCCACGAAAAATCAATTTTTTCTATTGACATTTCAAAAAGTTATGAGCGAAAAACTTTTTGCCGAGCGAAATTCGTCATCATTTCGAAAAAACGACAGTTTTCGTCGAAAAAATCGTTGGATTTTTTCGAAACTGTACTGCAATCCATCAATTCGTTTTTTGAAGAAGAGAGGATTAATGAGCTCTGCTATTTATTTCCTCAGGCGGCGGAATAAACAAATGACTTATAAGAAATGGGAGTTTATATGATGTATAAGGCAGACAGCTGAAAGATTCGAAAATTCCAGCGGTTTTTGGCGAAAATTAAAGCGCTTGAAGATTAAATTATTAGCAAATAATAGGATAGTGATTTTCGTGGCGTGCACTGTGCAAAAAACAAAAGTTTTCTTTGCACTGTGCAGGAGTCAAAAAATCGGAACTTTTGCTGAATTCTCATGTCGCAACCGTCATATCTCCTCTAAATTTTGTTCATTTACTCTGTGCAGATCACAAAATCACCCCTAAAAATTTGGGCTAACCCCTTATAGTCAGAGCCGAGATATTCGACGATCCGACGAGAGACCATGGAAAATGGAGAGAGACAAGAGAAAACTCTGTTTTCTCCCCTATATCTTTGCAAATTTCGTATGAAAAAAATGTGATTTTTATGATAAAAGATTGTAATTTGCATTGTAAAAAAATCTACTGATTTTTTATTCGAAAACTTTGGAAAAAAATTCAAAGATTGAAATTTTTTCTGGTTAGAGAAAAAATTTTTTTTCTCCCATATCTTTGTGAATTTTGCTAGGAAAAAATTGATTTTTCGAGGAAATATTGTAGTTTTCTTTCTAAACAAGCTACAGATTTTTTGATTGAAAAAAATTTTGAAAAAATTCAAAAAATTTCAAAAATTTCGGAGCTAAAAAATCCAAAAATTTCGTCAAAAAATTCGTTCAAACTTCTCTCCAGATTTCCTACAATGCTCTGACAAGCATTATAGAGAGTAAATCCGCAGCGTTTTTCTTTCAAAAACATCCAAAAATATCGAAATTCAACGGAACTTCCACTTAACATCTGCTTTTTCATCTCTAAACCACTTGTTCAAGCCCTTGCAGCGCCAAATCTCAGCGGTTATGACAAGTTCCGGGCCGGCGAAACGAAACCCCGACAACAAATCATGACAATAAATAGCCGCGGCGGGGACATAAACGAACAAATAAAACCGGCCCCAAAGTGTAATAAAGTATGTGTAATAAAACGAAAAAATCTGTCAAAAAAGTCGTCGCCGTTATGAAAAGGAGGTCCTGGAAACAGGTGCCAACAAAAGCAAATTTCCCCCTTTCCGGCATTCTTTTTCGGGCCCCCAGGGCATCAGTGGTGGGGGGAAGAAGAAGTCAAGGTGCATGTTTTTTGTTGTTTGCCTTATGTTTTGCAGAAGAGATGTTTGAGGAAAGAGTTTCGATAATAAAAATGGTGGAGAATCTTTGGAAATCGGAATTTTTGTCAATGGTCAACTTGCCCATTCTGACCGGTCAAGTTGCTCAATTTGCCCAATATGACAGGTGGAACTTTGAGTCTAGTTTTTAGTTTGATGTCATCAGTTTGACCGGCTAATCTGACCAATTTGACCAATTTTTGTCAAATTTGACCAATTTTAAAAATTTAATTTTAAAATCTGACGTCATGTTTTTGACCGACTATGTTGATCAATCTTGCCTAAATTGACTGGTCAATCGTCAACTTGCCCATTCTGACCGGTCAAGTTGCTCAATTTGCCCAATATGACAGGTGGAATTTTGAGTCTAGTTTTTAAATTGGATGTCGCCTGTTTGACCGGCTAAGCTGACCAATTTGACCAATTTTTGCCAAATTTGACCAATTTGCCAAATCTGACGAGTCAAGGTGCCCAATTTGCCCAATATGACAGGTCAAGTTTCAAATTTAATTTTAAAATTTGACGTCCTTTTTTGACCGGCTATGTTGATCAATTTTGTCTAAATTGGCCGGTCAATGGTCAACTTGCCCAATCTGACCAGTTAATTTGCTCAATTTGCCCAATATGACAGGTGGAATTATGAGCCTAGTTTTTAAATTTGATGTCGTCTGTTTAACCGGCTAAACTGACCAATTTGACCAATTTTTGTCAAATTTGACCAATTTGCCCAATCTGAACAGTTAAGTCGCTAAATTTCCCCAATATGATAATTAAAATCTCGCAACAAGTCTTTAAATTTGACGTCATGCTTTTGACCGGCTATGTTGATCAATCTTGCCTAAATTGACCGGTCAATCGTCAACTTGTCCAATCCGACCAGTCAAGTTGCTAAATTTGCCCAGTATAACAATTCAAACCTCGGGAAAATCTTTGAAATTTGATATCATCTATTTGGCCGGCTATGTTGATCGATCTTGCCAAATTTGACCAATTTGCCCAATTTGACAAGTCCAGTTGCTCAATTTGCCCAATATGTCAAATTTCAAGCCTAATTTTAAAATTTGACGTCATCTGTTTGACAGGTTAAAGCGACCAATCTTGCCTGAATTTACCGGCCAATGGTCAATTTTCCCAATTTGCCCAATCCCCTGGTTCTTTGACCGGCCAGGTTCTTGGAGGCTCACCTTAAATTTGATCTTGAAAGCCTTTGTATTTGTATATTAAAGGACCCCTGCAAGAAGTTTTCAACCGCTGAAAAACATTTTTTATGTCATAATGGACCTCTAGATGACATAAGTTCAAATGAAAATTTCTCAAAGCGCCCTCGATTTTATTAAAACCTTTTAATTTAAAAAAAAAATTTTCAAAAAATCAAAAAAAATTTTTTTTACGAAAAATCACAAAAAAACCCTCTGGCAACGTTACCATTCGCCATGCACAAAGTATTGGTTTTTTTCTCATCACGGAACGCACAAACTTGCCTGCGGCAAAATTTGTACAAGCCCGAATACGAATTAATTATTCGCGCCGTGCAAACATGTTAACACGCGCCGCAGTAAGAGTATAAAACGGCTCAAGGCGCGACGAAAAAGTTCTTCGACAAACTAATAGCAAGTCCGAATTCCTCTTCCGGAACACTGAGTTCACTTGGCCCTTCCGCCCTCCGGCAGGGCCCGAGAATTCGCCGATTAAACAGCGACAAATACACGGCAAAGGGTTTCGCGGAATGACGAAGGAAATGAGCGGATTAGAGAGGCTCGAAAAGAGGTATAGAAATTTGAAAAGTTGCAAAATGAAGAGGAAACAAAAAAAAAATTTTTTTTTTCAATTTTCGGAAGTTAAATTTGTCGGGAAAATAATGAGCGCAATGTCGCTGTTGCTTCGCTGAAGTGAAAAGCAATTTGATTTTGTCGCGACATAATTCATTTTCTCGGCGATTTTCATTGCGACAGAGTGCTCATTATTTTCCCGACAGACTGTTAAAACGAGTAATCTCGCTTCAAACAGATCAATTTCTGAAAATCTTAGCTCATGCTTAGCTAGCAGGGGCCAAGAAGTTATGCTTATCCAGATAGGTTTTCTCTCTACCGATTCTCCACGTTTTGCGTACTCTCTCAGCGGCAAAGATCGTTCAATATCATGGTGGCGCTTGCAAAGCGCGAGCTAAAACTTTTAGGAATTGATACTTAGTCCATACCCGACCGGTGTGCAAAATTTAACAAGGAAAGTACTTCTATGGGGTGTGGAATTACCGGTCGAGATATATATCAAAAAATTCGCAAAAATTTTCTGATTCAGAATATATATAAAGATAAATTAGCTGCCTAATTTTGGTCTAATGACATGTTTTTGTCCTCAGAAGTTTTCTCGCGACACCATGCAAGTGTCTTTTTGACCGTGTTTTTACCAATAAAAAAATTTGTTTTATGCTAAACTAAATTCTGAGGCCTTGACAAGCCTTAAAATATCAAATTGGATTACAACTACACCTTAAAAGTAGTTCCAATGTAAAAAATGGGTTCTAGTGTGGCAAAAAGAACCGAACCCGTTTCCCTCGGATTTCCAACCCAGCGCTCTAACCACTCCGCCACACCGCTCTCTTCCGAAGGAAGAGACCGAGCGCGCTTTTGTTGCCGCAGATTTTTTCCTCGAGAAAAACATTTATTAAAAAAACTCGCTGATAGACCAAAATTAGGCAGCTAATTTATATATATTCTGAATCAGAAAATTTTTGCGAATTTTTTGATATATATCCCGACCGGTAATTCCACACCCCATAGAAGTACTTTCCTTGTAAAGAAAATCTGAGCGTCTCGCTCTTGAGGTAATACACCTGTAAGGGAAACACAAATAAACACAATAAGTGGCATGATACGGCCAAAAAAACGTTGATCGCACCTTCAGAGGCAGTCTGAGACAAAATTCAGGGGTCACCTGCGAAAGAGTATGGAAAATGAGGAGAGCCGGACAGAGGAAAAGTGGTCCAGTGTGGGGCCTGATCCAGCGGCAAAAAACATACCATTTTGCATCCGGGAAGTACTAAAAATGTGGCAAAATACCTCCCTCTCCAAGTGAAAAAACTCCGATTTCAAAATCGCGCCCGCTCTTTTTGTGAGGGAGCCCTTCAAAACAAAGTTTTTCACTTGGGGACGGAAGCATTTTGCCACATTTTTGATGCCTTCCGGATGCAAAATGGTACGTTTTTTGCCACTGGATCAGGTCCGTATTTGTCGTTTATTTACGACTACTGCTAGCAGGAAAAATCTCGCAAAGTTCAACTCTCAGATACTCCTTAAATTTTGTACACATGTTCTATCAAGGCTACATATCCATCGCTGGAAATTTTGGCTAGCGTCTTGTGTCTAGAGCCGAGATATTTAACAATCTTTGCGGCCCGCAAAGAATCCTTGGGCATGCAAAATACAGAGTATTGCAAATTTAAAAAAAACCTATTAGCTTCCCAGATCATATCTGGAAAATTCAAAACAATATCACACTTCTGTCCTCGCGGCTATAACCTATATTACTGCAAACCCGTCAAAATGACATTGTTGTTTTTCCCGTCAAATTGTTTTCCGTCCACTCCACTATAGCGCGCATATGATGATACTCGAGGGATTTGGGGGGAAAACCCGTGGAAAATAGCGTATTTTTATACAATTTGGAAGTTATTTTATTGTCAAAGTAGTGGAGAAGATATTTTTTGAGCAAAATAGGCAGGAATATAGCCAGAAAGTTCTCTCTGACCGCTCTCCGCATTCCATGAACTTTCTCAGGATCGTTTTAAAAATTTTTGATATTAAACAGCCCCTGAGGGGATTTGACTAAAACGGTGGATTCCCTGAAGGTCCTCACTCTTTAATAAGTACAACTTTATGAAAGTTTGATTTACCGTTTCTCAAGCTACAAGAAAAAAGGGGTTTTAGTCAACCGATAGGAAGGTTATGTCTCAGAAATTGATTTTTGCCTATTGCTGTAGGGTTTTTGTAATAAAACTAGGGTTACCCAAAGATTGAGGGTCCCTCAGACAATTAGTATGTAAACTCCAAAAATTTTGATTCAGTACTGCTCAAGATATTAGCAAAAAAATAGCCGCCTATCCTAAGGTTATACCTCAAAAGTTTATTTTTGCATATTGCCGTAGGCTTTTTGTAATAAATGTAGGCTTACCAAAAAATAAGGTCCTTCAGACCCTAAAAATGTAGTTTTCAAAAATTTCGAGTCGTTATTTCTCAAATTATCGATAAAAAAGGGGTTTTAGGCCATTTAGGCTGCCTATCCTAAGGATATGTCCTCAAAAGTTGATTTTTGCATACTGCCGCAGGGCTTTTTGTAATTTAGGTTTTCTTCCCATGAATTAAGGTTCTCTCAGACCCTCACAATACAATTTGCAAAAACTTTGCTCCATTACTTCCCAAGATATTGGCAACAAAGTTTTAGGCCGCCTATCCTAAGGTCATGTCTCAAAAATTGATTTTTGCATATCTCCCCAGGGTTTTTTGTAATACAAGTCTGCTTCCCATAAGATTAAGTCTCTCAGCCCGTTAAACAACAATTTTCAAAAACTTTGCTCCATTACTTCCCAAGTTATCGAGGAAAGAAACAAAGAAACCTCTGATGTCCGACCGACTTATCCTCACCAGGCTAATCCCCGCAAAAAACCCCACCTCTACACATTGCACATATCCCCGCGCTCATCCCCGACATGACATCGCGCGTAGCCGGGCAGAGCGGGGAGGTGTCGTTCGGCGGGAAGAGGGGGGCTTCGTTAGTGCGCCGACCGGCTAACACCGTGTCCAAAAAACGTGGCAAATTCAGTTTGCGGGCGCGGTTAATTCACTTCTTCTATTTTTTAGGCGGGCAGCCTCTTTAAGCTCGTTTAACGGCGCCCCGTCTTGAGTTGGAGGCGAATAATTTGTTTTTACCGAAAAAGGTATGGTCGGAAAATTATTTGCGGAAAAACATTGTTATGAACCAAACAGGGCGCAATTTTGATGGGATTCTGCACAAAAAACAAAAGAAATTTTTAGGCGAGTTGTGAAAACAAGCACTTTTAGCGATGATTTCAACGATTTACAGCAGGCAGGGGCCCTAAAAAGGGCGTCGGAAATTTCAAAAAAAAAAAAAAAAAAGTTGGGCCTATTTTCTCTTTTTTTCTCGGGCCGGGCTTGGCCTAATTTTTTGAGGCCTAGTTTCGGACTCAAGATTTTAAATCTTTGGCCAGGCCTTACAAAAAAAAAATTTTTTTTGGTTTTGAAACGAAAGCTTGGGATGCCAATTTTGGGTTCTTGGCATTATGCAACAAGATGTATTTGGGGCTTAGAGCACTCTACAAGGGTCGAAAACAATTTTTTTGATGTTGGAAATGTTGCTGGCGACGATAAAACACCACAAAATGAGCCAAAAACACAATGCCAAAATATTGCCAAAATGGCGGGAAAATTGAAATTCAAAAATATTTTTAAAAAATATTCAAAATCTGGTGGAAAAAAAAGATATGGAAGATATATAGGAAGAAAAGTTTAGGTTGGAATGACGCTTCTGTCTTCTTCGGTGGGAAAACCTTCAAGCCTGAGAACGCGAAATCGCTAATGAAGACCTTCAAAAGAGCTTCCGAAGACTGCATGAAAAGAAACATTAAAAAAAGTTAAAGGAATTTCGGGCTTCTCATTATCCGAGCAAGTCCCTCCGACGTTCAAATTATGATGAAACAGGGGACAAGCTTATTTAGATTAGTTTTTTTAAGACATGCGAGACTTCTAGTTCATTTTTAGGTCAAAAATTTTTTTTAAAAATGCTTTACTTTTTTTGTGGATTTTGACATAAAAAGTGATGTGCCTATTTCTACTCTAGAGGGTAATGTTTCCACAAAAAATCAAGTTTTTCCCCACGAAACTGGCAAAGATACGGGCAAAAAGTGCTTTTCTCTGTGACTCTCCGCGCTTCACGTACTCTCTCGGCCGAAAAATTGTTCAATATCTCAGCGGCGCTTGCAAAGCGAGAGCTAAAACTTTTAGGAGTTTTGCCGGGAGAGCCAAGATATTCAACGATATCTAGGCCCGAGAGAGTACGCGAAACGCAGAGACGTCATGGAGAAAAAACTTTTTGGCCATATCTTTGTCAGTTTCGTGCCGAAAAATTTGTTTTTTTGTGGAAATGTTACAATCTACAGTAGAAATAGGCGTGATGTTTTTCATGGCAAAATTCGGAAAGAAAAATCGAGAAAAAATGTCATATTTCTGCTATGTATTTACAAAATGGGCCAAGATTTTGCAGACAAAAAGCTCGGAGAAGGTCAGGTAAAAGAGTGTAAAAGACGGCTTTTTTTGTAATCATTTGTAATCATTGTACATATTTTAAAAGTGGAGCCACGTTTCATCAAAATCTGAGTTTTCAAAAAATGCCCTTACGATTACAAAAATGGATAAACTTTCACCTAAAAATCTCTTTCGTTTCTGCAAAGCGCGAGCTAAAAATCTCGCATATGACTTAGAAAAAATTATTCTACATTTGTGCCAAGTTTCATCAAAATCTGAGCGTCGCACTTGGGGTACTTCGCTGGTAGGCTTGAAAAGGCTTCTTTGAGCTTTTTGAAGCATTCAAAATTAGAAAAAACTCCCAAAACTTGCGCTAAATATTCCCCAAATCTCTGACAAATCCCTCAAAAAATCTTGCAGACAACACTCCACCCCAGGCCTTGCGAAATCCCCTTTTGCCTAACCCAATTACCGGCCCAAGGTTGGGACAAAGGACATTAGGCGCTTTCGCGATCGCCTGGGAAGAAATCCCCGCACAAAGAAACATAAAAAAAGGTTCTTCACATGGAACAATGAACGAAGAAAAGCCACGGACGGCGGCGTTGCCATCTCCGCTTTGATTTATGTGAAAAAATGACAAAAAGCGGCCCAAAAAAAGAGCAAGACGAAAGGACATGAGCCGAATTTTAATTTCAACGAATGCATATTGGATATGGAGGATTCACGATGGATGGGATTTTGTTTGAGCCCACGGGATCTTAAATGACGGGTTTTTTTTTAAAAAAGAAGGAGTTATATCAGTCGGTCGGGAAAATAATGAGCATTATGTCGCGGGAATCGTGTCAAAATCCAATTGATTTTCACTTCAGCGACACGATTGGCTTTGCGATATTGTGCTCAATATTTTCCCGACAGACTGATGTATAGGAATTGTGGAGAATGAGGCATATTTTTTTTGAAAAAATGGTAAGGGGGGACCAAGGCAAAAAATTCAAAGTTTGCAAAAATAAAAAATAATCGCCGATTTCAATAAAACTAGGGACAAATTTAGACAAAAATATTTCGAAGTCATATTTAGATCAGTCAGCTTTCAAGTTGCAGAAAAAATCAAAATTTTTAGACATAAAAATTTTTGGAAGTCTAACAGGGGGGACCAAGGCAAAAAAAAAATTTTTTTTTGCCTTTGGTGAAACATAGGACAGAGTTATGCACAGCTTTAATAAAAAAAATTTTCAGAGGTGTATGAAAAGCTTTTAACGGGCAATTTGCAAAAAACTGCAAAGATTTTTAGACCCAAAAATTTTTGGAAATCTAACAGGGGGGACCAAGGCAAAAAAAATTTTTTTTTGATTTTGATGAAACATAGGACAGATTTATACATATGACTTATAAAAAAATTTTTTTAAGGTATATGCAAAGCTTTTAGCTAGCAAATTGCAAAAAAAACTACAATTTTTAGATCTAAAATTTTTAAAAAATCAACAGGGGGGACCAAGGCAAAACAAAAAAAAATTTTTTTTTGATGTTGATGAAACATAGGAAAGATTAACAAATATGCTTTATAATAAAATTTTCTAAAGTATATCCAAAGCTTTTAGCTAGCAAATTGCAAAAAAACTACAATTTTTAGACACAAAAAAAATTTGGAAATCTAACAGGGGGGACCAAGGCAAAATTAAAAAAAAATTTTTTTTTAAAAATTTTCATGAAATTTGCGACAGTTATTAAAAATGAAATGTTATGCAAAAAAATCAGAAATTTCCAAAAAAAAACTAAAAAAACCCCATAAAAAATTTATCCGATATTTTCGCACGCGAAATCTTACTTATTTCCCAAAAGTAAGGGAAAAATTGAACGGTAATTGGCTTCGTCAGCCTTTTCTGGGTCCAAAAGCCCGCAAAAAGTGGGTCCAACGGGTGCCACAGGGGTTGAAAATTATAAGACAAAAAATTTGGCAAACTTTTATTTATAGTTTAGAAGCTAAAAAAATTTTTTTCCCATAATAAAAAGATTGTTTTTCCAAGAACTTCCAGACAGGGGTGGTCGGCGGGCCTCAAAAATGGAAATTGACAAACGGGCCGGGCCCGTCACGGGCCGGGCCGGGCCGGGCCGCGGGCCTGGGGTTTTTTCCGGCCCGGCCCGGCCCGTCTAAAATACAATGCCAAACCGTTGGCATTCATTGTTTTCGCGCCGGGAAAATTAATTGATGTTGTTATAGTTGCTGTTTCTCAAGTTCTAACACGTTTACAAGTCTATAGTTCCATTATAGAACCACAAAACTATCACATTGATCCTTTACTAGCTAGATCAACGCCTTTTTTGCCTCAGTTTAGATCCCGAGCCTGGGCGCAGTTCGCAGAACCCTCTATAGACGGGCCTGCACGGGCCGGGCCGGGCCTGGAAAAAGACTAGACGGGCCGGGCCGGGCCGGTGATTAGACGGGCCGGGCCGCGGGCCGAAAATCGGAAAAATAGGGTCTGCTGACCACCCCTGCTTCCAGAGCGATTAAAAAACCAATTCAAAGTTGTAAAATAACCGTCTGTGAAAGAAAAAGGGCCGAAAATTGTCACGAGACATTACGATAAATCATCTTTGGCCACAAAAATAAGCCCAGTAAAAAAAATTTTTTTAGAGAATGTATCTAAAATTCAAGCAAAAATAATAAAATAAAATAAAAAAAAAAAAAAAAAAAAATAAAAAAATTTTTCTTTAAATTTGGCACATACGTCAGGCATATGCTACATATCAATTCCTCAAAATTTTAGCTCACGCTTTCCAGACGCAGCCGAGATATTGAACAATCTTTCGAGAGAGCACGCAAAACAGGGAGATCGGTCAGAGAAAAAAACACTTTTTGGCCATATCTTTGCCAGTTTCGTGCGGAAAAAACTGATTTTTTGTGGAAATATTACTCTCTACAGTAAAAATAAGTATGAAAATTTTCATAACAAAATTCGAAAAAAAAATTTTTAGATTTTTTAAAACTTTCGACCAAAAAATCTCGGGTTTTTCCTAGAAAGTGCGAGTTAGAAATCTCCCATATGTCTTGGCAAAAATTACTTCAAATTTTGGCCAAGTGTCATCCAAATCTAAGACAAAAAAAATTTCGCAAAAATTTTGAAATTTCAAAAAAAATTTTTTTTTTGAAATTTCCTCGAATTCAACCGCATTCCGTCCACACTTTTGTTCGCGAAAAGCCGACGCTCAGGAAAACAATTTTTGCAGTTGTAATGTGCATAAAAAGTAGGGACATCCTAAACAAGAGTTTAAAAGCCATTCCCCCGGACTTTTCTCTTCGTCCGCACGCAGGAAAAAAACGTGCACCCCACTCGAGGAGGAACCTTGTTTTTTTTCGCTGGCCAGTATTGAATGAATGGAAATTTCAATTGCCAGAAAGAGCCGGTAAATAATTAGAAAGTCTATTGTGGAGCAAGAAAAAAGAAGTAATGGATTTTTTATGGGCAAAAAAAAGTATGTCGGGAAAATAATGAGCATTCTGTCACAGCGAAAATCGCATCCAAGAAAATGAATTGTGTCGCGGCAAAATCGAAAATTGTTTGTTTCCTCTTCACTTTGCAACTTTTCAAATTTCGATTGGCCCAGAAACATTATGCTCATTATTTTCCCGACAGACTGAAAAAATTCAAAAAAAAATCATTGTAAAAGATGTTTTAGGTCATATACGAGATTTCTGGCCCGCACTATGCAAAAATTGTCAAAATTTTTTTTGTCGAAAAAATGGTAAGGGGGGACCAAAGCATTTTTTCAAAAAATATTTTTGCGGATTTTGATTGAACTTGGCACAAAAATTCATTGATATTTTGAAAATTTTTAAGTTGCGTTTTGCAGAAAAAAGTATTTTTCTATCCCGGAAATCTAAAATAACAAATTTTAGCTTTACAAATTAAAAAAAAATTTTAACAAAAAATTGAGCTTGGTCCCCCCTGACCATTTTTTCCAAAAAATCGAATTTTTTTGATAAAAATTTTTTAACATTTTTCGCATAGCGGTGGCTAAAATCGGACATTCTAATCAAAATTTGGACCAAATTTTGATGAAAAACTAATATTTCAACCCATAGCCGCAATAACATTGGACCCGGACACGGGTCTTGGCACGAAGACACCCTGACCTTGGCATTGTGCCGCAACCCGGCAGAAAACGGTGAATTTGGAAGAAGAAGGAGGATTCAGATAAAAATTCCTAGTTTTCCACCAAAAAATATATTTTTTTGACTCAAAATTTTCATCAGTAAGATACTCAAAGCAACCCATCTAAACATATATGTATACGATCCTCAGAGCCTCCGCGGAAACAGTAAACCAAGCCCACTCTCTCTCCCCGGAATAAATCCCCATTCCCACCGCCGAAAGACAATGGCCATTCAGCGGTTTTCTATGGCCACTGCGGCGGGATAATCATAAATTTATTCGCCATAAACCTTGGGCCGAGAAACAAAAAAAAAATGAAATTTTGCGCCAAAGTAGTTTTTTGTGTGGACAGCGCTTTTAAAACGCGGCCTAAAGAGAAAACGGGCCGCTCTTTCCTCCGACGACGGCTCGAATTTCCAACTTGGCCCCCAACCACTTTCGGCCGCGCCACAAGGTTAGTCCGAACAGGAATTTTTCGAAGAGTTTGGGCCGAAAAAAAGTGACGTCATGGATGAAATTCTGTAAAACGCGCATTAAAATAATGAATTTTCTTGGTCAATTCTGATTCTAGAAAAATGATTATTGCAAAAAAAAATATTTTTTTTTATAAATTCCATATAACGCGGATTTCAAAAAAATTAATTCTGGATAACGCGCATCAAAATAATGAATTTTCTTGGTCAATTATGATTCTAGGAAAATTATTATTGCAAAAAAATATTTTTTTTATAAATTCCATATAATGCGGATTTCAAAAAAATTAATTCTGGATAACGCGATTAAAAAATGAATTCTATTTAACGCCAATTCAAAATCACTGCAAAAAATTAAAAAGTGAGGATTTTTAAATAAATTCCTTATAACGCGGTTTACAAAAAAAAAAATAATTCTGGATAACGCGAATAAAAAAAAATTAATTCTGTTTAACGCCAATCGAAAAAATTCCTACAGTGAAAAAATATTTTTTTCTTTTATAAATTGAATTCCTTATAACGCGGATTCCAAAAAATGAATTCTGCATAACGCAGGACTGTAAAAACGTTTACTGCCAGAGATTTTCCAAAAAGTCACGGATTTGCCACATTTCTGCGGAGTATGAGAAATTCGAGAAGCTCGAATTTTATTATTGAAATTGGAGCAGCTCAAAGTTTTGAAGGGGAGGAGACCTTTAGAAATTGGGTGCTATGCATCTGTGGGAAAATAATGAGCAATCTGCCGCAGCGAAAATTTGAGAAAATGAATTGTGTCGTGACAAAATCAAATTACTGTTCAATTCAGCGACATGAGCGACATTGAGCTCATTATTTTCCCGACAGACTGATACTGCAAAATACGAAAAGTCAGATATGGCTTGGGCCCGGCCGGGGTCAAATGCCCACCTTATATAGGAATTACGGAGAATGAGACACAATTTTTGGAAAAAGTTCCTTATTTTGGCCACAACAAAGGCACCCCGCGAACTGCGCCCAAGCTTGGGCACTAAATTTAGGAAAAAGCGCTTCCACCTAGCTGGCACTGAATTACCATAATAGCTCTATAGTTCTAAGGGTACTTACGAAGGCTGTGACGACTCATTTAGTTCCATATGGAGGCAATAAGTTTAGTTCCGGACATGTTTCATCGTATAAAGTGTAAAATCACAGGCTGCAGCCGTTTTTGAAGGGTAAGGTGGTACGTAAAAAAGAAGGTACCTCACTAACTAAATCCACTGTCCGGGCATTGACAACGATGAATTGAGCGTGCACGCTAAATTTGGGCTAATTCCGACCAGTTGCCGCAAAGTTATAAGTTGTGGCCAAAATAAGGAACTTTTACCCAATTTTTTCTTATTTTTTTTTGAAAAAGATAAGAGGGGACCAAGGCAAATTTTTCGACTTTTCATGCCGGTTAGTAAAGAGCCTTAGGACATAAGAAAAATTTTTTTTAAAAATATTTAACTTTGCTTTTTGGGACTGTTCTATTTAGTCCTCAAATTGATCTCCAAAAATTTCAGTTTAATATCTGCAGAATCAACCGAGATATTCAATAAAAACCGGAGAAATCATGCAAAAAATAGAGACTGGAAAAGAAATTTTTAATTTTTTGCTATTTTCGACCCATTTTCAGGGGTAAAAATCATGTTTCTTAGGGCTATTGTGCTCCATACCACAAGATAACCACTGATTTTTTACACAAAATTTTTCAAAAAAAATTTTTTTTATTCACTAATTTTTTGGATTTTTGGCCAAAAAATTGGTGTAAAAACAAAGGCTACAACTATTCAAAGATCCCTGAGAAAATTTTAATTCAAATTCTAGAGAATTGTTTTCAAATTACACCCATTTTTCGACCAAATTACATTGCATTAACCACTTGTTACATCAAAAAATTGCAATTGTTTTTTCGCCATTTTAATGTTATCATTGCTCTTGCTAATCCGCATAAACCCCATAAATCCCGACACGGGCCGAAACAAAAACCGTAGAGCAATAAAAATTAAGCCGCAAATTCGGCCGAAAGAACGGCCCGAAAGTGGGGGAGAGTGGCGGGGAAGGGCGTGAAAAGAAGTGCAATGCATAAAGTAGCAAGTAGTTCCCATAAAAGGTCGAAATTGGTCGTTTGTCGCTTGTAATGACGAATTTATGCATTTCCATGGGCTTGGAAAGCAGAGAAAAAAATTTTTTTTTTGATAAAATTTTTTTGTAATAGCATTTTCATAAAGTGCATGGACATTTGTCGCGGCCCGCACCGTGCAGAAAAACCCCGACAAGTTTCAACTTCGTCGCTGCGATGGCGCCAGGATGCGCAGTGCAAGTTGTCGCGGCCCGCACCGTGCACAAAAACCCCTTATTTTTTGCACCGTGCATTCCACCTTTTTTTGTTTTGCACTGTGCATGTGAAATATCGCTGCGACATAAGCTTCTTTCCAATTTCGTGGTCGCGGTTTTTGCACTGTGCAAACGGCTTTTTTTGAGGATTGCACGGTGCGGAAAAGATGCACTGTGCGTTGGCGACAAGCGTGGGAAAAAGTTCGAAATGCACTGTGCGTTCGCGACAAGCGTGGGAAAAAATCCAAGATGCACTGTGCAAACGGCTTTTTTGAGGATTGCACGGTGCGGAAAAGATGCACTGTGCGTTGGCGACAAGCGTGGGAAAAAGTTCGAAATGCACTGTGCAACCGGCTTTTTTGCGTTTTGCACTGTGCGAAAAGAGGGAAATGCACTGTGCGTTGGCGACAAGCGTGGGAAAATGTATAAAATGCACTGTGCGAAAGCAAAAAAAATGTCCATGAACTTTATGAAAATGCTAACAGAAGATTGTGCAAAAATCGTGGAATTTTCGAGGAATTTTCGCCGAGAGAGTACGCGAAATGCGGAGAGCGGTCAGAGAGGAAAACACTTTTTTGGCTATAGCTTTCCCAGTTTTGTGCGAAAAAAATATTTTTTGTGGAACCATCACTCTCTACGGTACAAATAGAGACGAAACTTTTCATAGAAAATCTCAAAAAAAAAAAAAAAAAAAATGCCAACTTTCTACCAAAAAATCCCGATAATTTCTGCAAAGCGAGAGCTAAAAATCTCATAAATGTCTTACAAAAAAAAATATTTTAAAATTTGCCTCCAGTTTCATCCAAATCTGCATGTTGCACTTGGCACCCTTCTCGCTGTCGATTGTAATTCCGCCCGAAAAAGACAATGGGAAAAAGAGCCGGTGGGAGCCGAAACGCGTCTCATCATAAAACGCGAAAGAGAATGGAGTCGGAGAATGGATGTCCGGGGATTTCCGGCCCATGACTCTTCAGGCGATCCCACTGACCACATTTCGCGGTTTTATTCCGAGCCGCTTTACCCCGTAATATGAACCTTAAAGTGTTTTTTTTCGTGGATTTATGGTTTTTTGAAAATTTCAGATTTGAAATTTTCAAAAAACTGAATTTTTTTGTTTGGTTTTTGATCCTATTTCAACAGTTTGAAATATTGCTTGTTTGTTTATCCGGGTTTTCTGCGCAAGTCCTAAGGGAATGGGCTTCCAAGAGACGAAAAATGTGTCGTTCTGGTCCCAACACGAAAAGTTTGAGGAACAAAAATAGAAGCAAAATAATTTATTTTTTTCAAATTCGAAATCGTGAAAACCCCTTTTTTATCTGCTCCTCTCTCCTAGTGTTGCATAGTTTCTCGCCTATAGAGATCGTTGAAATTTGGCTGCGATTTCCGGCCCGGCCCCAGAGCCATGTCTAGATACAGTGGCGAACAAAACCGGCGGCAAGAAACGTACCATTTTGCATCCGGGAAGTATCAAAAATGTAGCAAAATACCTCCCACGCCAAGTGAAAAATCTCCGACTTGAAAACCTTGTTTTACGAGGAAAAGGACGAAGTTTTCAGTTGGAGAGGGAGGTTATTTTGCTACATTTTTGATACTTCCCGGATGCAAAATGGTATGTTTTTTGTCACTGGATCAGGTCCCCTACCCATTATCTTGAATCCTCCGTGGCTTCATAAAGTCAAAACCAACGTCATTCCTCACACCACGATGAGACGATGCATCCTTATGTCCACTTTACACGCCGAAATTCCAAAAATTTCAACACACGCAACAGGCCCTCCAAGATGCGCCAAAACAAACCCTTCGGCGCTTAAAACAAAAATCCCCTTAAAAGCCGCGGCCCCGAGGCGCTTAAGTGAATTGTTACGTCCTGCGCGAGGAGGAATCGAATTAAAACCCGGCCGCCGCCCCAAATTGTACACACGGCGCATTCGCAAACAAAAACTGCTCGATATGCAAATTGGCTCGGCCCCTAAATATGCAAAAATTGGGCGCAAGGCGATTAGGCTTGAAGAATTGGAAAGGAGAAAATGAAATTTCAAAGAATAATGAAGCCCTTGTTCAGGGTCCATTCAAGCTGATTGGAAGTTGATTTACTTATCTCTGACTTTATAATACATACATATATGCATGATTATATAGCAATCACGACATACGAATCTCTTACTTTTGGCTTAGAACTTGTTATGGCGCTTAGAAATTTGGCTTAATATTAATATGAACGTATAAGGAAGGTCATGTTGATCGACAGCAAGCACGGTGAATCAAATAAGCGAAAAAACACGTCAGTACATAAGCCATTCAAAAATACAGATATCCACTTAGTAGCCAACAAAAAAATTTGAAAAGTCTGTTAACAGAAAGTCTTCCAAATGCCCAAAGATCTACTCAACTTCAAAGACTACGGTAAAAGTTTCTTATTCTGGCCAGAACGTATAACTTCGCGCAAAATAGCCAGCATTGGCCGAAATTTGGAGCGCAGTGTTAGCCTGCCATTCTAAACGTAAGGACGTTGAATTTATTGAATTAGATACCGTTTATTTTGGGAAACTTTTAAAAAACGGCTGCAGAATGCGGTGTCGTTTCATACGACGAAATGGACGAGCATATTACTGTCCGCATTCAGTCTTTTCGCTGTCCGCAGAACTTTATTCACTCTCCGAAATATTTACAATGCTGTGATACAACGTGCCATTGAGGTTGTTCATTGTGTGTTGGATGCTCTTTTCTTCACATATCAAATTGCCTGAAGCGAGAGCCAGAAGTGTGGCTAGTTGTTTCATCAAGGATGTAAACGCTTTTCCTGTCGCCTCTGTGAGTCACGTTTCATTGCGCATATAATCTCTTGAAATTTCTCTTCGTCTTGAATGTACACAGCCTTCAGCATAACAGTAATGTCCGAGTCTAAATATTTCGTTAATAATTGACCACCGCATTCATCTTTGTTGGTCACGTCACAAAGGACTTCCTCCATATTCCCAAACTCATGAAATTGACTGTTGTGGATGAAGTAAAGCAGCGGAAATCTCAATACTGCTATCATAGATTCAAGTGTGATTTGGGCTTGGTTTGTCACTATCTGAGAGAAAACGCCAAAAAAGATGGGGACTTCAAACGAAATGTTCAATCCCTCAATTATAACTGTGAACGAAGTGAAGAAGCCTGCAAAAAGGGTTTTGTTACCCTTTGTAACGGTTGAATTTACCTGATAATCCGATAGACTTCAGTTTTTGCGCCAATTCTAATCTTCAATGTTTTAGGGGCTGCAGTTCATGAACATGGGAAAAACATTGATGCTTTGTTGAACCTTGGGCGACGTTTTCTCTACGAGAAACATCAATGCAACTGGGAGCATGGTCAAGAACACGTACAAAACCATCATTGGAGCCATAAAAACCAGTCCAACTATAGGTTCTCCTCTGCTGTATGACAACAGAAGCTGTATGTTCGTTCTATAAACGACTGAGAATTCACATCGCCTTTCTGCGCCCAGCCGTTGCTAAAAAATTAACATTAAACAACTAACCTACGACGTTAATGGCGCTACAATCAAATTCCGCCTGAAGATACGTATGCGAAGGACGCCACGTCAGCACTAAGAAGTATCCGCAGAAGTAAATACGGTTGACATTATAGCTGGAGTCGACGTGGCCGGTTTTTCCATACGCCACCTGCCTATACAACGTCCATGGTACCAACGAACAATAAATACATATAATAACCGCAATGGGTCCCGTTTTATATTAGGTTGGACGGAAAGTTCGTACGATTTTTTACTGCTGCTATTTAAGAAAGAAAAATTTTTCATAAGGGGCATTTGCTGAAGACTTGGTTGAAAGAGTAGGACCTAGGCCAGCACCATGACCAACAATCACAAGTCAAACACATTTGGAGCCCGTCAACACCTTTGGAGCCAGCGGAACCTCAAGAACAACCCGCACGGATACCCGCAAATGGTCTCACCACGGAAACACTTATTGGCATTCTGCAGCAACTACAATAGGATCCACGGGAAGGAGGAATTCAGATATTAGAGAACAGATAGATGGAGATATAGGACAGGAATTGGTCAAAAGGAGGACAGAAGGGCGGGCGCACACTTGCGGGCAACCACTTTGCGGGCAACCAGTTTGCGGGCAAATTTTTTGCGGGCAGCCACTTTGCGGGCAGCCGACATTTGCGGCCAGCACCGGCATTTGCGGGCAGCCTGGGACATTTCCGGGCAGGGTCGACAGTTGCGGGCAGCCTGGAAGATTTGCGGGCAGCCGACATTTGCGGGCAACCGAGACCTGATTGTGAAGGTAACAGGGTGGAGGTGGAAAAATTACTATGATATTTTGGAAATTTGCCGACATTTGCGGGCAGCCGACATTTGCGGGCAACCGGCACATGAGGATAACAAGGTGGAGATGGAAAAATTACGGCGATATTTTGGAAGTTTTCCGACATTTGCGGGCAGGCAATACTTGCGGGAAGCCGACATTTGCGGGCAACAGTTCCAAAAGTACCAATACAGACTGTGTGATTGTTTTTCCCTGTTGCCCGCAAATGTCGGCTGCCCGCAAGTGTCGGTTGCCCGCAAATGTCGGCAAATTTCCAAAATATCGCAGTAATGTTTCTACCTCCACCCTGTAACCCTCAGGTGCCGGTTGCCCGCAAATGTCGGCTGCCCGCAAGTGTCGGTTGCCCGCAAATGTCCTAGGCTGCCCGCAAATGTCTCAGCTGCCCGCAAATGTTTCAGCTGCCCGCAAGTGTGACCCTCCAAATTTTGCCCGCAAAGTGGCTGCCCGCAAAAAATTTGCCCGCAAACTGGTTGCCCGCAAAGTGGTTGCCCGCAAGTGTCGCGACGCCGACAGAAGAAGGACGCGCGAGGGCGTTAGCCCGAGTATTATCAGTTGATACTTTTGGTCTTGGGTTTTATTGTTGACTTGTTTACTCTTGTTTTGCAGTTGTATCGTTTGGTTTGGATAAACCTATCATTAGTACGTGTTTGGCGAGTCATTTCTAGGAGATCTCCGGATCCTTATCCCCACGAACTATCCCTCAAATAGTTCTAATAAAGAGTTGCTATTAAATATTTTATCCGACACACGTTTTTATGATTTCTAATTGTGTTTATCGTAGTCAGAAAGACCACTGGACATTGCCTACAAAGTTTCAGAGTTTCATCGAAAGCGATCTGGAAACTAGAGCTTGCGTTCTGGACCCTACCTGAAATAGCCGCAAAGCGGGAAGACCTCTTATAATTAAGCTCGTTTTGGCGGAGCTAACGATTGGCACGTAGCATATAAATCTTCACACTGTACTCTTGTATATATTGAAAGTTGGGTAAAAAATTGTACGAACTTTCCGTCCAACCTAATACAAGGGAACACAGAGATACTAGTCCAGCAAAAAAGTCCGCGGAATGGATTTCGCACCCCGCACAGTGCAGTTTCGAATCAGAACAGTGCAGACCCCGCGATTGACTTTTCGCACTGTGCATTTGAATTTTGCACAGTGCAAATGCCAAAATCGGCACTGTGCGGCCATTTCTTGGCTTTTCGCACAGTGCAAGTTGGATTTCTGTTTCGCCTTGGAAATCGCAGCGATTTTTGAAGGAAAATCGAAATTTCTTGCGACATGTCGCCGAAATTGGGGCTGCCGCTTGGGAAATCGTTCGTTTTTTGACTTGATTGCACAGTGCGGAATGATTTTGGGGGGAAAAAAGCACATGTGCGCACAGTGCAGCCCAAAGTTTCCTTCGGTTTGCACTGTGCGGCGCTCCGGAGATTGAGCTTTTTACTAGTCGCGACATACTAGGCGGGCCAAAAAGTCTTGACATGTTTTCGCACAGTGCGGGCGCATGAATTCGGTGTCGCGACGAGGTGTCGCGCGATAAAACCTTTGGCGGGGTGCGAATGAAGAACGCACTGTGCGTTGTTTACCCCTTTCAAAACAATCTTTTTGCACTGTGCGGTGTCGCATTGCACCGTAAATTTTTCTTGTCGCCGCGCGACAAATTGCATGCACGACGGCGCACTGTGCAGACATGTCAAGACTTTTTGGCCCGCCTAGTAAAGTCCTGACACATTTTGCACCGTGCGAAAGTTCGGGGTTTGGACGTCGCGCCCCCAAATTCGGGTTTGTGGCGCGCGAAAGTGCACGTCGCTAGTGCAAAAACGGGAAATCGCGGCGACAAATGCAAAAAGATGAATTCCATCGATTGCGACCCCGCATCGATTGCGACCCAGCATCGATTGCGACCCCGCAACGATTGCGACCCAAAATGGGGTAAAGCGACCCCGGGATGAAAATTCTTTGATTCTCTTCGGGAAAAACTTGCTTTAGGGGTTTTCGAGGGTGCTGATTTCGAAAATCATGTTCATTTTTCCTCTAGTACTACATAGTACTGTCTGATACTATATAGTACGAATTGAAAATATGGCTTTTGACGTTAATGGTGTTGTTTTGATGCTTAGTACTCTTCAAAAACACGTTTTAAAGGCTTGGTGCTATATAGTACTGTCTGATACTATATAGTACGAAGTCAAAATATGGCTTTTGACGTTAATGGTGTTGTTTTGATGCTTAGTACTCTTCAAAAACACGTTTTATTCACTTGGTGCTATATAGTACTATCTCATACTATGTAGTACGAGGTGTAAAGTTGGCCTTTAGGCGTTAGTGGTGTTGTTCTGGTGCTTAGTACGCTTATTTTTACTTCGTACTATATAGTATCAGACAGTACTATATAGCACCAAGCCTTTAAAACGTGTTTTTGAAGAGTACTAAGCATCAAAACAACACCATTAACGTCAAAAGCCATATTTTCACTTCGTACTATATAGTATCAGACAGTACTATGTGGTACTAGAGGAAAAATTAACATGATTTTCGAAATCAGCACCCTCGAAAACCCCTAAATCGAGTATTTAACGTCAAAAGCGATATTTTCACTTCGTGCTATATAGTATCAGACAGCACTATGTAGTACTAGAGGAAAAATGAACATGATTTTCGAAATCAGCACCCTCGAAAACCCCTAAAGCAAGTTTTTCCCGAAGAGAATCAAAGAATTTTCATCCCGGGGTCGCTTTACCCCATTTTGGGTCGCAATCGATGCGGGGTCGCAATCGATGCGAGGTCGCAATCGAGCGGGGTCGCAATCGAAGGATTCCCAAAAAGATGCACAGTGCTGAAATGAAAGAAGAATGCACGGTGCAAAAATGTGTCAGGACTTTATGTCGCGACTAGTACTGTGTAATCTTGAATTAATGATAGTAAATTTACACTTGAAAGACTCAAAATATATTATTGAGTCAATAAAGTTGTCAACACCTTTGTAGAGTCAAAAAATGGTCTTTTTTCACAAAAAATGCACTCAGAAAGTGCAAAAATTATTGTATGACAACATTTTTGGTGTAAAACAACCCTAGAAAACGCCACTGAATACACAATCCTTTCTACAGTCATCATTTTATAATTATCATGCACTTTAGTCGAGCAATGTCCTAATTTACTGTAGTTATTAACCTCCTAAGCGTAATTTGAAGTCCGCACTGTGCATCCAACCGGGGAACCATCCGCACCGTGCGCCGTCGCCGAAATCCGGCCGAAGCCGAGCGCACCGTGCAAACCCAAAAAAAGGGGACTTTTTGCACTGTGCAATGACTTTGAAACGTCTTTTCGCACTGTGCCCCCAATTCCGTCGCGCGCACCCTATAATTTGCACTGTGCGCGCCGAAAAATGCACAGTGCATGCGCGAACAGCACAGTGCAGCCATTCCGCGGACTTTTTTGCTGGACTAGTATTTGGCGCAAGCAGGCGTCAGTTGAAAATTTCTGTATTAGGGATTTTTCTGCGCAATTTTTTCTGTCTTCTCAAAAGGGACAAAAACCCAAAATTAACTTCATTCGCTTTTAAAACTGTTTTGTGTCAAGTTGACCAAGTTGTATCTCCTCCTTCCTTCGATTATGGGAACCAAAACCAAGCGTAGGTTCTTGTAGCATTTTCATAAAGTGCATGGACTTTTGCACTGTGCATTTCGTTTTCTTCGCGCGACACGATCCTTTTCAAAACATTTTTGCACGGTGCAATTGTCTCAAGTTTCGCGGCGGCGCAATGTGCAGTCAACCTTTTTCTTGCACAGTGCGGCGAGCGACAGAAAGTCCATGCACTTTATGAAAATGCTAATAGTAGCAGAACGTTTTCTCGTGGACAATCAACGGCACCTTCGCGGCCACTGACGTTATCCGACGTCAGAATGATGACAATTCCATCTGTACCTGACCGTAAGGAGTTCGAAGTTTGGTTTGTGATCAAGTTGTTCTCCTTTCTTCGATTATGGAAATCAAAACCAAGCGTAAGTTCCTGTAGCACAACGTTTTCTCGAGGACAATCAACGGGACCTGCGGGGCCACTCACGTTATCCGACGTCAGAATGATGACAATTCCATCTGTACGTGGCCGTAAGGAGTTCGGAGTTTGGTTTGTGATCAAGTCGTCCTGCTTTCTTCGATTATGGAAACCAAAACCAAGCGTAAGCTCACAAAACGTTAATTCTTTAGGACGTGGACAATCAACGGCACCTTCGCGGCCACTGACGTTATCCGACGTCAGAATGATGACAATTCCATCTGTACCTGACCGTAAGGAGTTCGAAGTTTGGTTTGTGATCAAGTTGTTCTCCTTTCTTCGATTATGGAAATCAAAACCAAGCGTAAGTTCCTGTAGCACAACGTTTTCTCGAGGACAATCAACGGGACCTGCGGGGCCACTCACGTTATCCGACGTCAGAATGATGACAGTTCCATCTGTACGTGGCCGTAAGGAGTTCGGAGTTTGGTTTGTGATCAAGTCGTCCTGCTTTCTTCGATTATGGAAGCCAAAACCAAGCGTAAGCTCACAAAACGTTAATTCTTTAGGACGTGGACAATCAACGGCACCTTCGCGGCCACTTACGTTATCGGACGTCAGAATGATGACAATTCCATCCGTATCTGACCGTAAGAAGTTCGAAATTCCCTCGTAATCGCTTGAAGACTGTTCGTTTGGAAGTCAGATACTCGTAAATACTTGAACAACGCGCTACAACCGATAACATGGTGACACATGTTCTAAAAATTCTGCAGATGACATTCCAGTGGTATCTTAGCCCAACACCAGCTCAAACATGGCCATTTGGCCAAAAATTTCATTTACGGACATTGAAAAGTCATGTGGATTCTCACTGTCCGTAAATAAAAAAAAGAGTAGGGCAACACTGGGCGTAAAAGATCATGCATTTCTAAAAAAACTGTGTAGATGACGTTCCAGTAGCATGGAGATTCTACTGTCAGCAAGTAAAGGGTAAAAAACACTCCGGATTACAATGATCGATGTCAGTAGGACCAGCAGCACCCCGATGAAACAACCGCTCTACACTTCGTGTTTTCCTATGATCAACCGTTCTACGTGGCAAATTCGTTCCGACCGCGCGACTTCACTCCGGTCAGAGGATTTCATTCAGTCAATTCAATTCAATTTATTTCCGCTGATCATCTATCAAAAGTAGAGAAACGGGCCATGATTCGGGGCCAAGATGGGGATGCCACGTCGGTTCTCCAGTGTGCCAATCCTCAAGAAGGTCGTGCCACGGGTTGAGCTTCTGCCATCCTCCGGAGGGGTCATTCAGTCAATTGGACCGTTTCGATGGACGGTCGACTCTTTCGTCCTCCTCCGACTACCCGAGACTATCCACGTTGTTGTCGTATTGTGTGCTATTGTGACGTTTGCTGGATAAATACTCTTGCTATATCCCAGTTGGCTATTGTAGCGTCGATCCGGGCCCTATTCCCCGTTGATCTTATCTAGTTGCCCTCTACCCCTCGTAGACTAGGCACTACTAAGACTATCCGTGTTATTTGTGTGTTACATGTGCTTCTGCGATATTTGGCTGGATAAATATATTGTGTATATCCCAGTTGGCTAATATATCGTCTACCCGGGTATTCTGCCCCATCGACGCACCGTACGGCCTCTTTAGCGGGATCCGCCCATTTTGCGGGTTGCAGGAGACATTTTATACGACCCGCGGCGTTCTCGTGGTTTTCATCGAGAGAAAACAAAAAAAATACCCAAAGAATAAAAAATAAAGTTTTTCGGGAGATATGACTACAAGATGCCCTCGGAAAAGAGTGATTTAATGGTGTTGCGGGTGAAGATTGATGAAAATTGGAGTGAAACGCTTCATAATTAATGGGCGTTGCGGTTTAGTGGTTCCCTTTGGGAATGAAACTTACGGATTTTCTCCAACGTAGAGAGTAATGTGTGCTCCCGGGGGCGAAAAGTCAAGAAAGGTCTTATCAGGCTGTCGGGAAAATAATGAGAGCGCTGTCGCTGTGCCGATCGTGTCGCTGAAATGAAAAGCGATTCGATTTTTTCGCGACACAATAAATTTTCCCGTCAGCGATGCGATTTTTGGCGCGACAGAGTGCTCGCTGCGTTGTTGTTTCTTTGCCGTACGTCGCGCGCGATTCCCATTTTTCGCAGCGACAAATCAGTCTTTTCAGAGTCGTCGGAGCCGCGACAAAATATGAGAACTTTCTCCGACCCAACCCGGTGCACACCGCTATGTTGTTAACCCATATTTGTTTTCGGGAAACGTTTATCATAACCGAACAAAATCCACGCCAAACCTCAGTCGCCGGGATCTACGGTCGACATCAAAAAGAAACTCTTCGCAAGAGATAATAAAATCAAGTTTCCGATTGTTTCGTCAACCCAATCTCGCAAGCGCCAGCAGAAAACAATCCCCTTCCGTGTGGATCCGGGCGCTCGCGGTGAATAGTTCTGGAAGTTCGGGGGCTTCCAGCATTTTTAAAGGGCACTTTGGAATTTATGAAGCTCTGATTTAGGGCGTGGTACGGTTGGGGCAATAAATTGTGTTTACTGTGGTTTTTGGTTATTTGAACCGTCATTTTTCAGAATTTTCTTTTTTTCTGTCTAAAAATCGGATAGAAATACAAGAAAATTTTTGGGGCAAAGCGTTTTTTCTTATGTCATTCGGCCAAAAAATCTTGATATGTTCTGCAAAGTGCGGGCTAAAAATCTTACATATATGTCCTAGAGAATGCAATATTGAACGATAAATTATTTCCATGCGAAACTAGGAAAGGTAGGGCCAGAAGTATTGTATTTTTGTCTCCGCTCTCCTCATTTTCCATACTCTCTCGTCACCAAAGACCGCTGAATATTTCGGCCGCGCCTGTAAAGAACTAGCTAGCATTTGGAGGAATTGATTTGTGACTTACGTAGGACACGTTGGCAAAATTTTCGGAAAAACTACGCGTCGCACCTTGAGGACTTTTCTTTTTGGACAGCCCCATTTATTTAGAGCGTTACTCAAGGCATAAGGGTTGGATCGTCTTCAAATTTTACCTGCATGACCCATCTTACTCATAAATCAATGGCTGAAAATTTCAGCTTTGCCTTTGCATAAAAAAATTAAACGATCCTCTTCCGACGAGAGAGTGCAGGAAACAAGGAGAGCGAAGGCAGATTTTTTTTGGTACGCCTGAGCGACAAATTGCCTTTACTGTAGACGGCAAAGATAGACCGATGCAGTGGTCTGTAAACAGCGTAGGAATGAAGACAAAAAATACAGTCAGCAACGATTGAAATAAATAGCATCAGAACGTGCTTCATGACTCGGGTTATAACTTTTCTAGCCATTTTTTGCTAGTTCCTTACGGTAAAAAGTTTTTTTTTTTGCAAAAACTTCTAATCGATGAATCGGGCGAATTTGTAATTTTTCAGATCGTAAAATCCGGCTTTAAAATTTTTACTGTTTTAAAACTTTACTCTAAAACGACCTTGGTCCCGTCCCCCTTACCGTCTTTTCCACCTCCCCGTCGAGGGAGCAACTGATATTAACCTCAAAGTTTATCCGTCTAAAATGTTATGCCTCTTTGCTGAGATCAAGCGACAATATTATATCTTGCATTTCTACTCTACTAGTCGCGCCATAAATTCCGCAGGGTTTTGCATGATGGGTTTACTTCTTTTTTTCGCATGCGCCATTTTTGCACTAGCGACATGCACTTTTCTGCGAGCGACCCCGTGAAGTCGGAGAAGAAATGCCATACTAGTACAGAAAATTGACAAAAACATGGATCGTTTCCTGGCCATATCGTTACGTACCCCGAGACATCAAGTCAAGAAAAAACAGAAAAAAAAGCTCTTAAGCAATGAAAAATTCTTAGTATTCTGTTTTAGCTCAAAGACAATTCCAAATACTCTTATAAATTTTATTTTAAATGGGTTAAAATGATGTTCCGTCTTTACAGAACATCACAGACGGAACATCAAAGTCTCCACGGCGTAATAAACGAGTTTTGGTACAAAAATTTATTTTTCAGGCCTTCAACTTCAAAAAAAGTTGATCCAGGCCAAAAGAGAAATCGAACTCGGGTTGCGTTCACCCTCTTGATTTCTAGACTTTGGCACTACACGTCAAAACAATTCTTTCAGAAAATTGAAAAAAAAACAAGGAATCTCGGATCATTGATTTTTTGCGAAGTGCCACAGAAAACCTCTCCGCCATACCACTCCCTTCCGGAGGAAGAGATCGACCGCGCTTTTTATGGTTTGCAATGCCTGCGACTTTTGCTGACAAATCTAGCCAGTTTTTGGGCATTTTCAACCCTTAAACCCAAAAATGGGCAGCTTGATCAGCATAATTTTTCGGATCTTTAGAGATATGTCCCGTCAAAAAGTAGGAGCCCCCATAAAAGTACTTTCCTTGTTAAATTGAAATGGGGCCTCCTGAAAATTTTTGCAAAATAAAAAAATAGGGTGTGACATGTTATACGATGACAAAAAATTTTCATCGTATAACATGTCACACCCTATTTTTTGATTTTGAAAAAAAGTTCCACTTTGGGGGCCTCTCGGAAATTTTTGTGAAAATAAAAAAAGGGGCCTCTTAGACATTTTTTTAAGGGGGCCTCTTCGGTTGAGGTATGTCTTCGCCTGCAACGGGCGTTTTATTCAAAAAGGAAAAAGGGGCCTCTTCGACATTTTTTAGAGGGCTTCTTCGAATTTTTCAGGGGGCCTCTTCGCCTACAACAAAAATTTTTTTTCCCGAGATTTCACCCTGAAAATTTTTTTTAGCCTAAAGGCCCTTTTACCAGATTTCTCATCTCAAATCCGACATGACCGTTCGCAGCATAATTTGTCGGATTTTCAGAGGTATGTCCCGTCAAAAAAACAGGAGCTCCATAAAAGTGCTTTCCTTGTCAGCAGTGTGCATCGCACTTGTGTACTTCCCCTGCATTTGCTTTTTGAACCTGAAAAACCCGACTCAATTCCGGCACGTTCTGATGCTATTTCAAACCGCTTCCGTCTGTTGTTTTGGTCTCCACGCCATTTACAGATCGTCGCACAGCCGGACCGATCCATCTTGTTCCACAAACGGTTTAGGCGATTTGTCATTCAGGCGTATCAAAACATTGTTTTTTCCCCCCTTCTTCCGATTACAGAAACGATCCAGGCGTTGCGGGGAAAAGCCTACCCCGTGAAAAGTGATATCGCCCGCCGCCGTTCCGCAGCCGGTTATCAAATTTTCGTCTTCGATGCCCTCGGGCGCTGCATTGCGCACAATAGTATGGTCCGGCGGTACAGCGCCGCCTTCGTAAATCATGGTTCAAATGGCGTCGTGGTCGGAGGCGGGGATGATGGATGGCGCGTTGTTTGAAACGCACTACAATTAATTGGGCTTTGATTGGTGGTGTTGCGAGCTTCGGCAAGCTGTAGGCTTAAGGCGGCGCTACCCCAAACTTTGAGGCTTCAATTTTGCCGAAACTTGGCATAAATCTAGAGTAAACTCTTTTAGGACATATTTGAGATTTTTAGACCGCGTTTTGCAGCAAGAACCGAGATTTTTTTATAAATTTTAAAAGTGGGGATTTGACAAAAATTCCGCATTTTTTCGATTTTTTTAGCTACAAAACCGTCAAAAACAATCTTTTTCATACATGAAAAACTTCGTATTTTACGTTTTCCTCTCTGATCAATTGCATTTAGCCCTCAATTCCACCATTTTCACAATTTAAGGATTTTTGACGAAATGTCACAGAAATTATTGACTTTTTCAACACATCTAGCTATTTTGACACACCTTATTTTACCTTCTTGATTAGTTTAAAATTCAAATAACATTATTTTCTGTGCGAATTACCAATTTTTTCATTTTTTGACGAAATGTCACAAAATTTATTGGATCTTGTATTTTGTGACATTTCGTCAAAAAAGTTATTAGGTTCTTGGAAATAAATGTAAGGCATCTCGTGAGGCTCTGAAAAAGTTAATTTTGCCATCAATTTATTGTAAAATGACAATAAGTAAAAATTTGCGGTATCTTTTGATATAGCTCTAAAGCAATATAAAACGCAGCTTCAAAAATAATTTTTTTCATTGTTTGCCAACAAATACGACTAATTCTATCTTCAGTGTACTAATGTTTTGGCAACAAAATAGTCATTTAAACTTTGAACATGTTTCATCGTATAAAATGTCCTTACTGCCAGTCTGACCAAAGAACTCGCCCTTCGAGCTCCATTCGTCCGGAGATTTTATTTTTTGTCATAAACTATCGCGAACTTCGTGGAATATATCGTCTGCTCGACGTTTTAACTAGTTCTGACAATTTTCGTCTGCAAAACGTTTTTCCCCTGCGCTCACACTTTCAAAAGATGCGATGGCTTTTTTAAAGCTCTTATTGAGACCTTTATCGACGAAGATAATCGGAATTGAACCGCTCAGACGTTGAGAGAAAGGGCAATCGGCGGTCAAGTCCGACGCTTCACGCTGACAAAATTGTTTTGTCTGCGCATACGGTAGCGAGGAAGACTGTCAAGTGGCGCGAGGCGTAATGGACGTGGCGTTACGGCTACAGTAAGACTGTTTGGGGGAAGCGTGAAATTTTTGTAGATGGGAATTTGAATTTCAGACTTTTGAAGAAAATGATGACTAAAGAGTATGTAGTATTTCTGAAGCTATTTCAGAAAGCCCAACCAAACGATTTGTCTCAAATTTTGCATATGTAATTTAGAGATAGCACTTATCAAATCCTAAAAATTTTAGCTTGCGTTTTGCAAAATGAGTCGAGATATTCAACGATCTTTGCGAGATGCAAAACGCCGAAAGCGGTCCGAGAGAAAAGCGCTTTTTGGCCATATCTTTGCCAGGTTCGCGCGGAGAAAAATGATTTTTTGTGGAAACATTACCCTCTATGGTAGAAACAGGTATGAAAATTTGCATGGTAAAATTTGACGAGAAGTGTCACATTTTGGATGACTTTTGAAATGGTACTTTTTTGAAGCCTTTTTTTCTAGTAATACAAGAAAAAAGTTTAAGACTGATAAGCAAGGTTTATATTACTCTTTTTTTACAAACTTTATCATTATAATCTCTTAGGAGAAAGGATTTTTATCTTCTTGGCCGCTCAGGGTCATCTTGACCGAAAGATTGCAACTACACTCAATTTTTTAAGGCTATGTCTGGTTTCTTGGCTATCAATTCCATTTTTTTCAACTTGGCCAATAGGATTGGCCAATTACAGTTGTAATTTCCACCGCTAAAACCCTTATATTATCACAATAATGCTCTAGTTTCCAAAGGGGTTTTATCAGGCTGTCGGGAAAATAATGAGCAAAATGTCGCTGCGCCAATCGTGTCGCTGAAGTGACAGCAATTTGATCCATTTTCTCTTTGGTGATGCGATTTTCAATGCGACAGAGTGCTCATTATTTTCCCGACAGACTGATGGTACGTATGTATTCTTCTTTCATCGTATTACTTCCAAAATTTGATTATTTTTTTATTTACCGCTTCTTGACGTACCGCGACTTCCCCTGTCTGACATTGAGCTCCGTTTTTTCTTTGCAGACATACGATTGAGGCGGAGATCATCCTCGGTCCGGTATTCAAATTTCCAGCGGCGTTGTGATGAAGTTGTGAAGGTTGGGAGCAGGTCAACGCACGCTTATATAAAAGGCCGATGAAAGAGGAGCGCTTATGCGGCAGTCCGTCGGGCAGAATGATCTCAATTTCTTGTTGGTTCTTTGTTATTTGTTTGGTCTCAGGTGAGTGGAAGGTCGAGGGTAGATGAGTGGTGGTCTGGCAAAGCATCTCTTTGAGTATTGGCAAACTCAATGTTTGTGGGATAAAAAAATTTACAGCAAGTTTTCGTACTGTACCCTTGCTTTAAAGCCACAAATTTTCTAAGCACAATGGTCAGATCTTTATCAAATTATAGCATTTTCATCAGGCATGACTACAAGATCGGGCCTTTGGCATTTCCGAGCTTCCGGCTTTTGAATTTCAATTTTTCCGCCGTTTTGGCAATATTTTGGCATTGTGTTTTACGCCCGTTTTTGGGGTGTTTTATCGTCGCCAGCAACATCCCGAAACGAAAAAATGTCCCCGATCCCTGTAGAGCCACAAATACCCCTTGTTGCATAATGCCAAGAACCCAAAATTGACATCACAATTTTTTGTTTCATTACGCAAAAAAAGTTTCTGGGAGGGGCTTGGCCTTTAAATTTTTAACCTCGGACCCAAAGGCCTCCTCCGGCCCTTTAAGACATTTTTTTGAAGATTTTTGAATTTCAATTTTTCATCATTTTGGCAATATCTTGGCATTGTGTTCTTGGCACCACCCTTATTTCTAAAGGTGTTTTATCGTTGCTAACTACATTTCGAACATCAAAACATTGTTTTCGATCCATTTAGAGCCACAAATACACCTTGTTGCACAATGCCAAGAACCCAAAGTTGGCATCCCAAGTTTTCGTTTCAAATCGCAAAAAAATTTTTTTTGCTGACAATGACAGGGGCACGTCAAGAAATTCCGGGCATTGCAAAGGTTCTCACAGCGAAAAAAAATTCATAAAATATGTCATCCAAATCGCACATAACAACAATGTTTAACCTATTTTTTTTTTATGGGAACTCTAGGGAGTACTACTAGTCGTATACAACTGTTTTTTATACCACTGGCACATTCTGAATGGGTGTCATCGTGACGCATTTTTTGAACACGGTTCGAGCTAGGCTAAAAATAGTGCAAATTTCAAGGCCGAATATCAAAAAAACTGTCCCATCAAGCGGGACGAGACCGATGTAGATACTCGAAGAATAGTTTAAGGATTTTTTTGACGTGGAGCCTATACCCCCTTCCAGTTCTCTCTGACTCGGTATCGTCGATACAAAATTTTATTTAGACGTTGTTTTCTTCGCCTTGGAAGACTGTCAAAATACTATGATTATGGGTATATTTTGGTTCTATTAGCTTAAGCAACTCTCGAGCTTTCTATTGGTATCAATATCTTGTGATTTACTATTAATCTTTATGTCAAAATCTTGCAAACCATTTGGACAAAAACGGATTTGCACCGGGCAGAATGCCAAAAAAAATACTAGGCTTTTTCATTGGGCGCCCGTTTTTCTTTTATTTTTTCTTGACGTGAGGGGCCGGGGCCTTAAATTTTCAATCTTGAGCCCGGCCCCACAAAAGTTACTTGAGTCCCGGCCCCAGAAAAGCTCGGCCCGGCTCTTTTCAAAAATTCCGAAGCCCGGCCCCTGCCATTTTTGGGGTTAAGTATCTCCGCTCTTCCTGAAAATCAAGGGCCAATATTTTTATAAATTGACATGTGATCTAGACAGCGGATATACGAAAAATTTGAAGGAAATCTGACCGCAAAATTTTGTAAACTTCAAGGATCAACCTGATGACTAAAACAATACAATACTGTCTTTTCCAGAAGCTGTAATCTCAAACGACAAAAAGCAGCCATATATCAACGAGGATGGTGCTCAAGTCATTCCCATGGGGAAGGAGGAGGTCGAGGAAATGTATCGAAAATGGACTCAGCAAGGCGTCAGCTCGGTGATCGCCGCATTGGCCAATAATAAGTGAGTATTTTGCCGAAAACTCGGCCATAAAACCTGAAAAAAATAAATGTTTCTCGTATTTTACAATTTGAAGATTCTATTTCACAACTTGCAGACTAAAAAAACATCGAGCACGGGTACGTGACGCCTTCGGAAAGTGCACAAAAGAGGCCAAAAACATCAACATGCAGGCAATTTGTGTTCAGCGCCTGGAGAATGGGGATTTCGCGCCAATTATTGTTCTTGGTAAGGTATGTTGGTTTTTACGGACATAGCCGACATTGCAGCGTCTGCAGAGAATTTTTGGGTTCTTTAATGCTCGGGAAAAAATAGAATTTTTTTTTCGATATTTTTAACTGTCATTTCGAACTCAAAAATCAGAGATCTTTACGCCTAAAGACGGGAGAAATCTATGATTTTTTGTGTGAAAATTTGGAATTTTATGTGGTACTATTTTTTTTTGTAGTGAGCATATTTTTTTGACAGTACTTTTCCAATTTTTCGGTGAAAAAATGAATTTTTACTTTTAGAAAATTCAAAAAAATTTTAAAAAATGAAAAAATGAAAAAAATATCGGTTAATTCTGCATAACGCGATTTTAAAAAAATCCCGCAAAAGCCTCAGAAAACCATATTTTATTGTTAAATTTGCATTTTTTTAAAATTTTTTTGTATTTTCTAAAGGTAAAAATTAATTTTTTTTTGAAATAATAACCCAAGCGCGACGCTCAGATTTTCTTTAAATTTCGCACACACATCACGCATAGGTCATAGCTCAATTCCTGAAAATTTTAGCTCTCACTTTGCTAGCAGAGCCGAGATATCAACGATCTTTCGTGAGAGCACGCAAAAGAGGGAGAGCGGTCAGAGAAAGGCACTTTTTGCCCATATCTTTGCCAGTTTTGGGTGGAAAAAATTGATTTTTTGTGGAAACATTATACTCTGCGGTAGAAATAAATACCAAACTTTTCATGCCGAAATTCGAAAAAAAAAATTTTGAACTTTTTCAAACTTTCGACCTAAAAATCTCGGTTGTTTGTGGAAAACGCGAGCTAGGAGTCTTGTATATGTCTTAGAAAGAGCTATTCTAAATTTGTGCCAAGTTTCATCATGATATGAGCGTCGTACTGGCCCAATTTTCGAGAGAGAAAAACTTGACCCATGGGGGTCAGATTTGACTCCATCTGGCTGAGAGATGCAAATCGCGAGCTAAAATTTTTTGAAATTGAAATTAAGTAAAATACTTACGTAGTAAACAATTTTTTTATTTTTTTTATGACAACGCAATTTTCAGAACAAAACACGGACCCGTCTCGACCGCCTGAAAGAGTCTTCTCCTCAACGAACCGACCGATTGAATCGACTGAAAAATGCGAGCAAATCGTCGGCTTGGGTGGGGAACTTCCGAACGTCTCGCTCCAAACGCTCTCCCGGCGTTCGCAACAGCCAAAGTTATCGGCTGTTCAAGAGTCACGGCGACACCACGCCGTTCGGCACTGTCGCCAAGAATTTGCTGAAATCAGTGCTGGGAATCAAACACAAGGAGCAACGTGAACGGTAATGTTGGATTGGGGATGAAAAATGTGGCCAAATGGTCTTCGGGCTAAAAAAAAAAAAATTTTCAAGGTGAAATCTCGGGAAAAATTTTTTGTTGCAGCCGAAGAGGCCTCCTAAAAAATTCGAAGAGGCCCCCTTAAAAAATGTCGAAGAGGCCCCTTTTTTTCTTTTTGCATAAAACGCCCGTTGCAGGCGAAGACATAGCTCAGCCGAAGAGGCCCCCTTTTTTTCTTTTTCACAAAAATTCCCGAGAGGCTCCCAAAATGGAACTTTTTTTTCAAAATCAAAAAATAGGGTTTGACATGTTATACGATGGAAAGATTTTGTCATCGTATAACATGTCACACCCTATTTTTTTATTTTGCAAAAGTTTTTGGAGCCCCCATTTCAATTTTAAACAAATTTTTTTTAAAAAGGGGCCTCTTCGTTTTGGGGCCTCTTCATTTTGGGGGCCTCTTCGGCCTCAATCATGTTATTGAAGGTGAAAAGTTTTTTTGCGAATAACTCGCGAACTAATGGACAAAAATTTACAAAACTTGAATTGTAGCGGTCTACATGCCTTTTTTACGACGAAAAAATTTTTAGCTAAATGCCCTTGGGGGTTTTTTTTGAAATCAAGATTTTCCCAAGAAATCCGACAAATTTTTGTTTTTGAAAAAAGTGATGATTTGCCAGAGGCAAAAACTAAATTTATTGCTCAAAACAAGGTCCCATAGTACCTCTAAGACATGAATTAGAAACATTTCCCCAATTACCTTCTAGGTAATCAGCAAAAAACAACTTATGATTCTTTTTCAGATGGGAGGACGTTGTGGAACAAGCAAAAGTCTTGAACAAAAAAGGCTCCCGGATATTCGAGAAGAATGGAGATTCGGACGAAAGTCTCGACGACCCAATGAAATTCCGGTCCATTGCCAAGAGCTACGAGCGAGAAAAGGGCGGAGAAATGATGGAGTTGTCGAGAAAGGTAGGCTTTTACTATAAAGGGGACCACCTCAAGTGCGACGCTCAGATTTTCATAAAATTTTGCACATAGTTCAGGCATATTTCATAGCTCAATTACTGAAAATTTCAGCTCGCGCTTTGCAGCGAGAGCCGAGATATTCAACAATTTTTCGAGAGAGCACGCGAAATGTGGAGAGTCAGAGAAAAACACTTTTTGGCCATATCTTTGGCAGTTTTGCGTGGAAAAAATTGATTTTTTCGTGGAAATATTACTCCACAATAGAAATATATTAAGAAAAGAAACTTTGAAGCCAAAATTTTTAAAAAAATTTCAAATTTTTGCCAATTTTCGAGCAAAAAATCTCGATGGTTTCTGCAAAGCGCGAGCTAGGTGTCTCGGATATGGTTTAGAAATAATTATTCCAAATTTGTGCCAAGTTTCATCAAAATCGGAGCGTCGCAAAGTACTTATCCTGTAGGACAAAAAGAAGCCATTTTTCGTCAGGCCGGCTCTCCTAATTTCTTGTGCTCTCTCAAAAAGAGGATCCTTAAAAATATGTCGGCAAACGCCTAAAAATTGCCTAAAAATGATGACTTTGTCTACTTCCCTTGTCAAAAAAAATATTTTTTTTTGGAAAAATATCAGTCTGTCGGGAAAATAATGAGCACGAAAATCGCATCGAAAATCGCACCGAAAAAATGAACTATATCGCGACAAAGTTTCTCTTTACTTTCTTTTTATTTCTTTTTACTTCAGCGACGCGATTGGCCCAGCGGCATTTTGCACATTATTTTCCCGACAGACTGATAAAACATTAACTTTTTCATTTTTTTCCAATTTTTTCTTATCTGTTTTTCGTTTCAGCTCTCCGAACTTGAAGAGGTTGACGAGCACGACCCGCGGGCTCGCCAACTCCTCCGAGATATTGTGGACGGGCAAAAAGAGAGGCCAAAAGTTATGACGCCCCAAGAGAAGGTGGCGAATCTGTTGAAGGATGGGCTGAAATTGGGCTACTCGCTGGCTGGACAGAACACAAGCGACTTCGATGAGAAATCGTTGAGAATTGCGTCGCCGAGATTCCTCAGTCTGATGCCGGAACAGGAGTCGAAGAATGAGGTAAAATGATAGCGAAAATGTTTTAGCTAAACTGGCAAAGATACGACAAAAAGGCATTCAAAAATCGTATTTCAGATTGAGCTCGCCTCTCCGTCGCTGCTCAGCCTCCACAATCAAGGGCATGGGATTGAAAACCTCACAAGTCTCCCGAATCTCCTCAACGGCATCAACGAACAGGACCGACAGGCGTGGCTGGACCTCGTCGTCGAAGCGTCCGGCGTGACCGATCAGCTGAAGGACCTCGCCGAAGTAGGTTTACCCTCCTCGGCGTGGTGGAGTCTCGGATATAACAAGACAATTTTTCGATAGGTGAAGGCGAAGAGGCCCCTTTACCAGGGAGTGTTGCAAAAAAGGCGAAGAGGCCTCTTTTTTCGTTTTCAAAGTCCGAAGAGCCCCCCCCCCCCACCGAAGAGGCCCACCTACCAAAGAGGCTCCTCAAAAAAAGGCGAAGAGGCCCCCAAAACGAAAATGCCCCCTTTTCAAAATGGGGTGTGACATGTTATACGATGAAATTTTTCAAAATGAAAAAATAGTGTGTGACATGTTATACAATGCACATTTTTTTAAATCTACTTTGTTGATTGCAATAAATTGAAGTAATCATACGATGAGAATTTTAGTGCAGGCTATACATTTCACACCCTATTTTTTCATTTTGCAAATTTTTTTTCATCGTATAACATGTCACACCCCATTTTGAAATAAAAAAAATTTTTGGAAAGGGGCCTCTTCATATTGGGGGCTCCTTTCGTTTAGGGGGCCTTTTCATTTTGGGACTTCTTCATTTTTGGGGCCTCTTTATGTTTGGGACCTCTTCGTTTTAGGGACCTCTTCTTCGATCTCGATCTTTTTCCATGCCCAAAAAATTTGTTATACAGAGACGTCCCGCCAGACATAAGCTAGCTTGTTATTACGGTGATTGTAGAATTTAGATCAAAGGAATGGCGGCCCGTTCGAAGATGGGTTTGAGGGATATCGAAAGCGTGGCAAACGCGAAGACGGAATGCCCTTGTACTTCACGAAGGAGAATGTGACAAAGATCTACGGGGAAAAGGGGCAGAGCAATTTGGAGCACTGGAATGGATTGAATAAGATGTTCACTAAAGAGCAGGTAACTTGGTTTACAATTCATTGACTTAAGGCGGGGATTTTGGAGAATAGATCCGAAAAAGGCACCTCCGCGGGGAGGGCACCTCGGCGAATAGGGCACTAGGGTGAAGAGGGTGACTCGGCGAAAAGGGCACCTCGGCGAAAAGGGCACCTCGGCGAAAAAGGCGCCTCGGCGAAGAGGGCAAATGGGCTAATTCGACACATGAACGAAGAGGTCACCTTAAAGAAAAAATGATATGGCAAGAGCGGGACCAAGGTGGATTTTCTAAGATTGATTGTTTAGTTATGGAAAAGGCGAAAGTTCCAAAAAAAATTTAAATGCCCGCTGCAAAACAGACCTGTTCATTTTTTTGGAAAACTAAACGATCATTGTTAAAAAATCGGCCTTGGTCCCCCTTACCATGTCATGTTTTCTCAAGGTGCCCTCTCCGCTAGGTGCCCTCTTCGCCGAGGTGTCCTCTCCGCTAGGTGCCCTCTTCGCCGAGGTGTTCTTTTCCTCTGAGATGCCCTCTTCGCCGAGGTGCTCACTTCACCCAGGTGCCCTCTTCAAACCAAATTGGCCACAGCCCCTCTCTAAAATCAACCTCATCCTTTCAGCTGAAAGAAATGAACTCCACCGGCTTCGCGATCCTCACCAAGCCCCAGCAGCAGTACATGTACGGCGACTCCTCGCCATATTCAAACCGCGACGCCTTGCAACGCTTCCAGAACCTCAGCAAAGCCGACGTCTACGACGAGCTGGACCGCGACGTGAAGGCGTTGTCGCGGCCGGGCGCCCGACTCGACTCCCGACTCCAGGACATCATCCTGGCGCCCGTCTCGTTTACCTGGGTGGTGGGCACGCTGAACGTGGCGTCCTCGACGATCCTGTCGCCGGTCTCGTTTTCGCCGAGCATCCTGTCGCCGGTCATCTTCGGCCCGATGATCATTTCGCCGTGGATTTTTTCGCCGCTCATTTTGTCGCCCAAGCTGATGTCGCCGCTGATTTTGGCGCCGTACATTTTCTCGCCGATCATTTTGTCGCCGTTAGTGTTGCATCCGCAGATTTTGTCGCCGGGTGTGTTTACGCCGCACATTCTGGTCCCGTTCTTGTTGTCGCCGCTGATCCTGACGCCGCAGGTAAAGTTTTATGACAGTTTTAGCTTCAGGCTTTAATCCACTCAGTAGCAGGCGAAGAGCCCCCTAAAGACCCCCCCCCAAAAGGCGAAAAGGCCCCTTTTATCATTTTCACGAAAAAGACGAAGAGGCCCCCACCGAACAGGGCCTTTTCGTTTTTTGGGGCCAGTTCATTTTAGGAGTTCTTTATTTTGGGGAGTTTTTTCGTTTTGGGGGCCTGTTCGTTTTGGGGCCTCTTCGGTCTTTTTCCATGGCCAAAATGGAACTACTTCTCATTTTGAAGATTTTTTGAGGGGACCTCTTCGTTTTGTGGGCCTCTTCGGTTGGGTCCTTTTCGTCTTGGGGACCATTCTTTTTGAGGGTCTTTTTGTTTTGGAGGCCTCTTCGTTTTGGGCCTCTTCTGTCTCAATTTTTTCCATGGCCATACTCATTTTGAAGTTTTTTAAGAGGCCTCTTCGTTTTGGGGGCCATTCATTTTTGGGGTCTTTTTGTTTTGGGGGCCTCTTCGCTTTGGGGGCCTCTTCGCTTTTGGGGCCATTCATTTTTGGGGCCTTTTTGCTGTGGGGGCCTCTTCATTTCGGGGGCTTTTTCGTTTTGGGGACCTCTTCGTTCCGAGCCACAGAATTTTGGGAGATTTTGGAAAGCGACAATTCGAAAATAGACACTTTTATAGCCCTGCCGGCCAGCCAAAGCTCTAATTCGCTGGTCTTGCCTCAGGAATCCCTGTTTTCTTCCGAGAGTAGTACTCTTCGAGCAAATATAAGAATAAAAAAAAATATTTTTTTTTCAAATTTCATTTCATTTCAGGTCTTTTGCCCGCTGATTCTGTCCCCTCTGGTAATGGCGCCAGTGATTGCGAATCCGGCGGTGGGCTCGCCCAAGGTCCTCTCGCCCTTCGTTTTGTCGCCCTCGTTGTATTCGCCGCAGGCATTGAGCGGCCTGGTCTTGTCGCCGTACGCGTTGAGCCCGTTGTTCTTCTCGAAAGTGTACTTTTTCCGTCTTATCTTGTCGCCCTCGTGGCTCAGCTAGTCTGGTTTTTTCAGATCGGTTATGGGGAAGGTCTCCCCAAGTGTATATCTTTGATGACTTTGATTTTTGTTTTAATTTTGCAAGTATACTTTAAATAGGCCATGTTTCAATTGCTGAAAATTTTAGCCTTTAATTTGTAAGGAGAGCTGAGATATTCAACAATCTTTGTGGACGAGAGAGTATGGGGAGTGGGGAGAGCGGTCAGAGAAAATTAACGTTTTTGGGCTATAACTTTGCGAATTTTGTGGGGAAAAAGTTGATTTTTGGTGGGAAAATAGTGCATTAGACATGAAACAGAATGCCAATTTTTTTTAATATGAAACAGAATGCCAAATTTTTATTTTTTTTCAAAAATTTGAAAAAAAATTTCCGAAAAATCCAAAATTTTTTTCAAATTTTCAAAACCAAAAAATTTGCATTTTATTTCACATGTAATGAACAAGATTTCTACAAAAAATCAATTTTTTCCCTGCGAAATTCACAAAGATATAGCCCAAAACGTTAAGTTTTCTCTGCCCGCTCTCCTCATTTTGCGTGCTCTCTCCAAAAAAGATTGTTGAATATCTCGGCGTTGACCGAAAAAATTTGGCTAAAACTTTCAGAGATTAAAATACAGGCTCTTTAGAGGATACCTGAGAAATTTGGAAAGAATCCGAGCCTTCAGCTCGGAGAATTTCGCATTTTTGTCTACTACAATATTTATTGATCACCGGTGAGAAAAGAATTCAGATTTATTTTTACTTTTTCGAAATAATACCGTAATCTTTGTTGTCCAACTTAACTTATGACTAATAAATTTTTCGCTGAAAGACATTTTACAGTAATCCGGGTACGGTAATTGGAATTACAGTAGTCCCTTTTCAACGCATGAATGCGATAATTTGTTCGCGCAAAAGCCCGAAATACTTGGGTTGTTGGGCTTCGTTCTCGAAGACATGTCGATAGTCGCGATAGACAACACTCCAGCCGTACAGGGTGAGGCCGAAAACGAGCAGTAGGAGGACGAAGAAGAGGAAGAAGCCGACCGTGTAGGGCTCGGCAATGATGTTGTAGATGATCGACCAGATCAGCGCGAACGCAATGAACAGCTGCAATTTTTATTGTTATTATTTTTAAACCATTTTTTTTTTTTTTTTTTTTTTTTTTTGATTTTTTCCCAAATTTGCTTTTTATAAGTTAAAAATGAAATGCTGAATTTTAGCTCGCGCTTTGCAGGGAGAGCTCAGAAATTCAAGAATTTTTGCAGATAAGAGATATAGGGAATGTGTGGAGTAGGGAGACCGAGCAGACAAAAAATCAGATACAAAATGCACAATTTTTCATCCGGGAAGTACCAAAAATGTGGCAAAATACCTCCCACTACAAATAAAAAAAACTCCGTTTTGAAAAATTCCTTCAAAAAATTAATTTTTTCCATGCGACATTATATTATAGTAATGGACCGGATCCAGTGGCAAAAAACGTACTATTTCGTATCCGGGAAGCATCGAAAATACAGCAAAATACCTCCCTCTCCAAGTTGTTTTGAAGGGCGCGCTTTTGAAATCGGAGTATTTTCACTTGGAGAGGGAAGCATTTTGCCACATTTTTGATACTTCCCGGATGCAAAATGGGTGGTTGTTTGCCAAAGGATCAGGTCCGCCACTGTAACTTCGCGAATTTCATGAGAAAAAGTAGATTTTTTTGTGGAAACATAGTGAATTCGACATGAAACGGAATGCCAATTTTTCCGAAAATTTGAAAAAAACCGATTTTTTCGCAGGTTTGGTAAAAAGATTAAAATTTTCTATCATTTCGGGACCTAAAGACCGCAAAGGAAGATATAAAAACTTCCCACATCTTCTTGTTTTTGAACATGAGTAGGCGGTCAGAGAAAAATCGATGACTTTTCGACTAAATTTTTGCGAATTTTGCGTGTAAAAACCCAATTTCTCTGGGAAGCTTTGCTTCAAAAATGGATTTAGTTTTTGTTCCAAAAATCGCTAAAAGTTACATGCAAAAGAACCGCCTTACCGTGACAACCAAGAAGACAAAGTATCCAATATCCAGTCGCCTCAAGTTGGCCAAGATTGCTATCAGGTTAACGGACACTCCAGCAAATGAGATGACAAATACAATCCAATGCAGAGTCGGTAATGCGAATACGGCAAGAAGTAGCCAAACTCCGATCGTTACTCCGCAAATTATCTTGACTAGGTCCTGAAATATGAATTAGAGAGGGTGAAACACAATGCCAAAGTATTGCCAAAATGGCGGGAAAATTGGCAATCAAAAATATTAAATTTTTTTTTGATTTTTACTTTTTTCAAAAATTAAAAAAAAAAATTTTTCTTTTATTTTTCCAAAAAATCCCCCAAAAAAACTTACATGAACATGAATCCCGCGGAACCCATACAAATAATCTTCGCCGCGATCCGCCAACGGCGCCTTGATCCGATTGCGGAAAGCCTCCATTCGCCCTGAATTCAGAAATTTGGAGAACATTTTTTGTGAAACAAAAGATATTCGAATAATAACAGGGATTGGGCAAACATCGGCGAGGTCGTCGTTTCCAGATCTATTCGAGATTTTGAATAAACAATGGGACGCGTGGATTTTTTTGAGGCCATCATTTGAGCGCCTGAGGGGAATTTATGAGAAAAATTGTTGGTTGGTTCCAATTTTTTATGAAATTTTTTATGACGTCATAATTTTTTTTTTAATTTTCAGAAGAGATTGCCTAGTTTTTTTGAGGCCGGGGCTCTACCATATTTTTTGGAGCCGGGCTTCGATTTTGAGATTGTAAATTTTAGGCCCGGCCCTATTCAAAAAAAAAAAGATTTGTCCTGAAACGAAAACTTGGGATGCCAATTTTGGGTTCTTGGCATTATGCAACAAGATGTATTTTAGCTCTATAAAGATCAAAAAAACTTATTTGCTGTTCGAAATGTTGCTGACGACGATAAAACACCTCAAAAACGAGCCAAAAATTTTTTTTGGTTTTGAAACGAAAACTTGGGATGCCAATTTTGGGTTATTGGCATTATGCAACAAGATGTATTTTAGCTCTATAAGGATCGAAAAAACTTGTCTGCTGTTCGAAATGTTGCTGGCGACGATAAAACACGGCAAAAACGGGCCAAAAACACAATGCCAAGATATTGCCAAAATGGCGGGAAAATTGAAATTCAAAAATATTTTTTAAAAAATCGTTTTTAGGAGTGGCAAAATGAAGAAGAATCTCACTGTGCGCCGCAAAAAAGTCCATGCACTCTTGAAAACCAAAAAAATTGTCTACGCAATTTATGAAAATATGGACTAATATGAGAGACTTCCCCCCGTAAACAACCCTCGCTTTGACCCTCACGCAACTTTATTAAGCGCATTTTAGGTTTCGCAACGCCTCATAAATTTCGCTTCGATTTGAGCCCTGAGGTTCTTTCCATTGTTTTCCGAGTTGAGAAATTCGCTTTTTTCTCTCCAACCCCGCTTGATCTGGCGCTTGTTTTTTATAGTGATTCAGGCGAATAACATCAGATAAAAGTTAGTTTTTGAAGGACAGTTCAAAAAAATTTTTGTTTGTGATAATCTGTCGGGAAAATAATGAGCGGAATGTCGCTGTGTCGATTGTGTCGCTGAAATGAAAATTGCGGCGATTTTCGTTGCGACCGAATGCTCATTATTTTCCCAACAGACTGATATTTATGGCACAAATTTTTTTAAAAAAATCAGAGAAAAGTTTTAAAAAATCTAAAATGAATTTTAAAAAATGCAAAAAACTTGTCGAAAAATCCCAAAAATCATAAAAAAAATACAAAAAAGTAGTTTACGCCAAGTTTTACCAAAATTTGCTCGTCGCACTTGGCGTACTTGCCCAAGTTCAGAGAGAGAAAAACTTGACCCGTGGGGGTCAGACATGACGCCATCCGGCCGTGAGATGCAAAGCGCGAGCTAAAAATTTTTGAAATTGAAATTAAGTAAAGTACAGTACATAATTTTTTGCCATAATGCAATTTTCAGAACAAAAACCGGACCCGTCTCGACCGCCTGAAAGAGTCCTCTCCTCAACGCCATCCGGCTGTGAGATGCAAAGCGCGAGCTTTCCAAAAAAAAACATTTTTTCTCTGGCCGACACTCCTAATTTCTCGCGCTCTCTCGAAAGGAAAATCCTTTAAATACTAACAATAAGTAGTATTTCCTTTCATAAAGTGCGTAGACTTTTCGTTACGTGCGAAAATACTTTTTGCATGTATTTTTTTCCATTTTTCGCACAGTGCATCGAAAATATCGCCGCAATGTAGCCTTTTTTCAGTCTGTCGGGAAAATAATGGGGTCTGTCGCTATGCTAATCCCATCGCTGAAATGAAAAGCAATTTAATTTTGTCACGACACAAGTCATTTTCTCTGATTTTCGATGCGACAGAGTGCCCATTATTTTCCCGACAGACTAATAGATCAATAATAAAAATAAAAAAAAACCCCCGAAAAGATAGAAAAAGCAGGTTGAAAAGCCCAAGGGATTGATTTTTAATCCCATCCTTGACACTGACCAACTCATAAGCTCGCAAAAACCTCTCCAAAGCGTCGCAAAAAGACTCTTCCCACATGGTTCGAACTCCTTTTTATTGATGTCAAAAAAAAAGAGATCGCCCCAAAAATCCCCATCCTTCCTACCTTTTTACCTCTCTGTTCCAATTGCGTCAGGTGGGAATCGAAAAAAATCGGGAAAAAGAAAGGAAAAAAGTTTTGTTTTCCCCAACCCAAGAGCAATTACAATATTGCTAATGAAGAAGAGTGGGGGGAAGGAAGTGGTTTAAAGTTTTAGAGCGGCGAAAGAAATCAAAAATTTGGAATTTGAAGAGTGCAATGGGCCCGTTGTAAAATGATTCTTACATCGATTCCAAGGGGCGACAAATCCACATTATTTTTCCGACAGACTAAAAACGATTTTTTTTTGTGGAGATATTACCCTCTGCGGTAGAAATAAACACTTTTTAAATGCTCATTATTTCAATCTGTCGGGAAAGTAATGAGCGCAATATCGCTGCGTCATCGCCGAAGTGAAAAGCAATTTGATTTTGTCGCGACACGATTAATTTCTTCGGCGATGATGCGATTTTCGCTGCGACAGAGTGCTCATTATTTTCCCGACAGACTGATAGCATTTCATATATATATTCTGAGGACAGTCAGTCAGACGAAAAAACCTTTTTTTCCTTCATATTTTTCGTTTTTGCTCAACGTTCTCTCTCTCTGCAGAGTGCGCTACGAATCCAAGACAAAGATCTTGGACATCGAAAGCATCAACGATGATATTGTTGGGCCCATCAACGAAGCGCATCGTGGAGTCAAGAAGACCGCAAGATCCGACAAATTGGTCTTGGTATGTTTGGGTTGAGCCTGAACTCTCCCCCTTTTCTGAACTTTCCCCCAATCTGAACTCTACCCTTTTTGATTTTCGCCAAAAAATCTGAATTCTCTCCCTTTTTGAACACTCCCCCATTTTGAAAATTGAAAAAACGAGGTGTGACATGTTATACGATGAAAAAATTTTTTAAATTGAAAAGAATAATGTGTAACATCTTATACGATGAAAATTCTTTTCAATTTTTTTCAGTTGCAACGAATCTCGGCGGTGATACGATTTTCGATCCGACAGAGTGCTCATTATTTTTCGCCCAGGCTGATATTAGTCTGTCGGGAAAATAATGTGGATTTGTTGCCCCTTGGAATCGCCCATCCTCACTTTGCGACGGCTAGATTTGCAACGCGACCAAGCGCGAGACTTTTTTTCGACGCGAAATCCACATTATTTTCCAGACAGGTTGATAAGAATGTACCTCAAAGATTCATGAAAAAATTTTTTCAGAGAGTATGGAAAATGAGGAGGGCGGTCAGAGAAAAGACGGTTTTTTACTCCATTTTGCCAGAATTTCCATTGCGGGCATCCGCAACATTTACTACTCGTTTATTCGGCGACAGTATGTATTATAAAATGCAAAAATCCGTATGATCAGTCTGTCGGGAAAATAATGAGCACCCTGTCGCATCGAAAATCACATCGCCAAGAAAATGACTTGTGTCGCGGCAAAATCAATTTGCTTTTCACTTCAGCGACACGAGCGACATTGTGCTCATTATTTTCCCGACAGACCAAAAAATATTATAATTGATAGTCAATCCCAATATCTTTATCCGTCAGATTGCGCGACAGCTCCAACGCTTCGTCCTCGATGCTGGTTAAGTCGTCCAGCGGCTGGTCGGTGAGCAATTCGTAGACCAAATCGCCCAGGAACCAGACCGCCGCTCGATGGCCAATTCGTTGCAACTGAAAGCGTAAAGTTTATATCGAAAAATTCATTAAAATGCAATGTTTGTAAAGATGCAATGTTTGTAAAGATGCAATGTCCCTTTAGCAACGAACATACCAAGACCAATTTGTCGTATCTTTCGGTCTTCTTGATACCACGATGTGTTTCGTTGATGGGCCCAACAATGTCATCGTCGATGCTTTCGATGCCCAAGATCTTCGTCTTGGATTCGTAGCGCACTCTGAAATATACAGAACGTTGTGCAAAGACAAATGATACGTAGGAAAAATCACTGACGCTACGACTCTTCGGGTCAAGATATTCCGCGAAAAGTTTTTTTTCGATTTCTTGATGCTCAGTCGTGGACCCGAAAAGTCAACACGCGAAATGGTAGGGGCAAGGCGAAAAACACCGCCTTCCAAAGGGGTTTTATCAGTCTGTCGGCAAAATAATATGCGCAATGTCGCTGCGCCGTCACGTGGGGCCACCGCCGCCGCAACAGCATTCAACCCGTCGCGGCGTCCCGCCACGAAACCCGAAAGGAGACCGCAATCAACCGAGACGTGGATTTGGAAGGAAAGGAAGATCATAGTTTGAAAGTCGCAGCCTGAGCGAGCGGTTGGCCGTCAGAGCGTGTGGACAATTGGAATAGATCGTGTGTATTGGCCAGTTTCTATATTGTGGTATTTGGGAGAATAAAGAGGCCATTGGTAATTGTTGGAGTGTTGGGAGAGTCTGGGACAGCGTATTAGGAGACTCGGTGTCTGATCGTGCTGACAAGGCCACTACCGTCTAGGACAGCGTATTAGGAGACTCGGTGTCTGATCGTGCTGACAAGGCCACTACTGTCTAGGACAGCGTATTAGGAGACCCGGTGTCTGATCGTGTTGACGAGGCACGTCAAGCTGATCGTGAGATAAGCGAAAACAGTCCAGTGAATGGATTGGCCATTTGCCAAAAAAAGACGCGAAAGAACGTTTTGTCGGGGAAGAAATGGGGATTTTTTGGGCCGAGAGAGTATGTTTTTGCGTGTCTTTTTCTCTCTTTCTCTGCGAAATCAAGACGAAGTGTAAAAAGCCGATAGCGAAGGGTCTATTCCGGTCACCGGACTCCTCAGTTTGACGTGCCATGGCCTGCGATGGAGTGACCTTACACTGACCAGACAATGGAATCCCGACTGATACACTCCAGGATTTTACATGTGATTAGTGTGAATAAATTGAATTGAAATTGAAACTAATAGTATCTTCAACTCACGGCGTGTTAATGTCCGCCAAATATTTGCTCTCCCCATCCGGATTCAGCCCATTGATTGGATTGCAGAGCTCGTAATTCGGGTCCTCTCGGCACTCAATCATCCCGCGATGCGCGCCGGCGACGCCCAGCCAAGTGCGAATGCGGGCGGTGAGCGGCGCGCCCAAGTCTTCGCCGGTGTCGACGCAGCGTCCGCCCAGAATCGCCTTCTTCGAGAACGGGACGCCCATCGAGAAGCCGACCACGTCCACCTTGGGGTAGGTGGTGTAGTTCAGAACCGCCTCAATCATCAAGCGCACCTGCTTGATGTAGTCGCAGTAGGCGCGGTCGTGCATGTAGTTCGTGCCGGTCACGTTCTTCCCGTAGGTCGTACCGTAGACTTCGGCGAAGGAGTAGCCGTGCGCGTGGAAGGGCTTGAGGACGTAGTCCAAGTCGCGGGCGCGACGAGTCTGCCCGTGCACGAAGACGATTGGGACTTTTCTGAAAATTTGCAAACATCATAGATATTTAGGGGAGGGGCAAAAAGTTTCTAAATTCTCAAGGTACGACTTAACTTTTTCCCCATAGATTTTGCCAATATGGCCTACAGTGGTCACAAATCAATTCCTCGAAAGTTTAACTAGTGCTTTGCAGAAGCAATATGCAACAAACTTTGCTGTAGAGAGTAGGGAAAATGAGGAGAGCGGAGTAAAAACTTTTCTTGCTATATCTTTCATACAGTGGCGGACCTGATATATTGGCAAAAAACATATCATTTTGCATCCCGAAAGTATTAAAAGTGTGGCAAAATACCTCCCTCTCCAAGTGAAAAAACTCCGATTTCAGAAGCGCACCCGCTCTTTTTGTGAGGGAGCTCTTCAAAACTGAGTTTTTTTAGTTGGAGAGGGAGGCATTTTGGCATATTTTTGTTACTTCCCGGATGCAAAATGATACGTTTTTGGCACTGGATCAGGTTCCTCGATTCGAAGCCGCGACGATTTCTCAGGTCGAGTGGCCCACCCTGTACTTTAGCAAGCCGTATTTTAACAGCTAATATGTATAACAACAAAAAAACTCACATCAACTTGGGCACCCCTTCCTCATCGGAGCCCCCGAACGATCCCCTCCATCCCACGTCCTCTCTGGCCAACCGTTCAGCGATTTCCTCCCCGAAATTCTCCGCGATATGCCGGCGAAAGGGCTTTGAGATGGTGCCGTGCGTGTGGTATACAAACAACACACAAGTTACGGCGGCAATTAACCAAAATTTCATCTGAAAAAGCACAACAAATTTAACTGTTTCCGAGGCATTTTTTATCAATTTTTATGGTGATTAACAGGGAAATGAAGCTTTTTATAAAACGTTTATAAAGAATTAAGTGCAAGACAATTGTTTTAGGCTCTTATCTGGCTGCAAAGGTGCACGGAGAAGGGTTCAAAAGGTCAGTTGAAACACGCAAAAAGTTAACGGAGATTGGGGTGGGAAATTATGCAAATGGAAAGACCGTCCAAAAAAGGCATTGCACGGTTTCAAAAGACAGAAATTACGTGACGCTACGACTTTTCGGGGCAGTGACAGTTCGGGTGAACGATACTACGGAACGCGTCGGTTCCTCGTTGTATTCATGGGAGAGGCTGGGAGAAGGGTTAGTTAGTAGGAATAACAAGATTGGTCTAGGACAGTTTACCTCCTATTTTGAAGTATTTTACATGTACTCACATCAATAATATCTGGATAAGGGCGTTGCGGCAGAACTCTACCCCTTTTTCAACTCTAACCCTTGAATGAACCCTCCCCCTTTTTGAACACTACCCCTCATTTTGAAAATTAAAACAATGAGGTGTGACATCTTATACGATGAAAAATTTTTTCAAATTGAGAAAAATTAGGTGTGACGTCTTATACGATGAAAAATTTTTTCAAATTGAAAAGAATAAGGTGTGACATGTTATACGATGGAAATTTTTTTCAAATTGAAAAAATGAGGTGTGACATCTTATACGATGAAAAATTTTTTCAAATTGAGAAAAATTAGGTATGACGTCTTATACGATGGAAATTTTTTTCAAATTGTACGTCCGGTATCGATCGATTTTCTGTTGACCCGAACTGTCGTCGACCCGAAAAGTCGGGACGCGAATTACATAGTGCAACATGAACACCTGTTTCTCGATGTTCAATTGTGTATTTCGCCTACCTTGGTGAACATCCTCAAAGCCTCAAAAACATAGTGTAATCTGGAGGTAAATTCCATTTCAAATGTTGGAAATTGGAGAAAAACAAGACTATTTCTACCGCGAAACGTGAGAAAATGTATACCTATCAAGGAATCAGAAATACAAATCAATCAAAAATTTGTTGATTTACAAGATTTTTCGGGGAAAATACAAAAAAAAAATAAAAAAAAACAGTTAAAAATTTTTTTCAATACCTCAAAAATATTTTTTACATACCTAGATCTAAAGTAAAATTATTTTTTCCCACAAAAAAAGCTCTAAACCTTTGGTTTAACACGTCAAAAATTGTGGTCTACCCCGAGGTAAAAGCGAAACGCAGAAATTATAAAAAATGGTTTTGTTTGCGCTGAAAAAAGATCATTTTCATAACCGAACGTTGCGGTGAGGTGAAAAGCCCCTCAGCCCCGCCGTTCCGGCTATAAATTCCACTCAACTTTGTTTGAGGTTGAACTTAATTTAATGGTTTTTGATTCAGTCTATGAATTACTGTAAGTATAAAACTAGTCGGTTCTTAAAGTCGTTTCAACGATTTTTGGTGTTTGCACTGTGCAGAAAAAGTCAGGGTGCGAGCGACAGACGAAAAGGCCCATTGCACGGTGCAAAAAGCAAGAAATTGCGCGGTGCAAAGTGAACTTTTTTTTTGCACTGTGCATTTTGAACTTTTTCCCACGCTTGTCGCGAACGCACAGTGCAAAAGTTTTCCCTTCTGCGCACAGTGCACACCTCGAAAAAGCGTTTGCACAGTGCATTTTGAACTTTTTCCCACGCTTGTCGCGAACGCACAGTGCAAAAGTTTTTTCCTTTTTCGCACAGTGCAAGCCACAAAAAAAGGCATTTGCACTGTGCATTTTGAATTTTTTCCCTCGCTTGTCGCGAACGCACAATGTAAAAGTTTTTTTTCCTTTTGCGCACAGTGCAGACCTCAAAAAGCCGTTTGCACGGTGCAAATTTTTGAGCAAAACCGCGGCGAAAAAAGCGAAAAATATGATTTTATATCTTCCGCAATTGAAGATGTTCCGAACTCAAGACGAACGCAGATTTACGTATTGCATTTCATACGACGTCTTTATTTGCTCATGCGCAGTCCAAACATGGCACATGGCGTTAAACAAATACTTGCACCGTGCGAAAACGAAAGTTCACTTTTCACAGTGCAATAGGCTTTTTTGGGTGGCGCTCGCACAATGATTTTTCTGCACGGTGCAAAAGACAACTGTTTTTGGACGGACTATCACAGTGAGGGACCTGATCCAGTGGCAAAAAACGTCTCATTTTGCATCCCGAAAGGGACCAAAATGACTCCAAACCCTCCCCTTCTCAAAGCTAAAAAGTCCGTTTTGAAAAGCGCACCCCTTTCCTTCAAGGCGGACTCTTCAAAGCGGGGTTTTTTAGCTTAGAGAAGGGAAGGGTTTGGAGACATTTTGGTCCCTTACGGGATGCAAAATGAGACGTTTTTTGCCATTGGATCCGGTCCCTCAATGAGCGGGGAACACTACATATGTCATTCAATATTTAATATTTAGTCATTTGATATCTTAGTTGTCAGCTTTACTCTTATCATACTTCCTTTATATACATGATAAATGTAATGGCACAACAAGTATATGCATCAAAGATTTCTCACAATTTACTGGACAATCCCAAGATCTCTGTCGCTAATGATCCTGGCATTTTTGCCAGCAATCTCTGAGATCTTCTCCAGGTCCATAAGTGGCAATTCTTGAGAGACGTTGTAGATCATTTCACCCAGAAACCAAGTCGCTTCCCGATGGTCGAGGTTGTGCAGCTGAAATCGCGAATACTTTTACAGTGGGGAAAAATATTTGTTTAACAAGCAAAGTAAGTGCGACGCTCAGATTTGCTCTTCACAAGGAAAGGCTTCCAAGTGAGACGCGACGCTCAGGTTTTGTTAAAAATTTTTTAACATTCTTTTATCACATAGGCCACATCAATTCCAGAAAGTTTTAGCTCTCGCTATGAAGACGCAGCCGAAATATTCAACGATCTTTGCGACCGAGAGAGTACGCGAAAGGCGGAGAGCGGTCAGAGGGTCAGAGAAAGGCACTTTTTGGCCATATCTTTGCCAGCTTCGTTTAGAAAAAATTGACTTTCCAACTTTCGATCTAAAAATCTCGGCTGTTTCTGCAAAGCGCGAGCTCAGAATCTCACATCATTTTTTCAAAACAATACTCTAAATTTGTGCCAATTTTCATCTAAATCGGAGCGTCGCAAAGCACCTATCCTGTCTTTCAAAAAGAAGCCATTTTTCGTCTAGCCGACTCTCCTAATTTCTCGTGCTCTCTCAAAAAGAAACCCCTTAAAAATACGTCGGCAAACGCCTAAAAATAAGGACTTTGTGTACCTAACTTATCAACAAAACTTTTTGCGGAAAAATATCAGGCTGTCGGGAAAATAATGAGCACTCTGTCGCAACGAAAATCGCCGCCGAGAAAATGAATTATGTCGCGACAAAATCAAATTGCTTTTCACTTCAGCGATGCTATTTCAGACGCAATATAGAACTTATTATTTTCCCGACAAACTGAGATTTCGGTTCAAGTTTCGAGAGAGAAAAACTTGACTCATAGAGGGTCAGACTTGACACCACTTTGAATATTTACTATATCATTTTATCTCCAAACCCAACTCATAAACCTACCGTATACAGCTCGTTGACTCCGCGAAATGTCGCTGCATTTGCCTCGCAAGAAGTTGTGGCGGCTAAAAGATCATCAGCCGTTGATTCTATAGCGACAATTCGCTCGGTTGCTTCGTATCCGGACCTAAAAATATTATAACATCTCTTTCAAGCAAAAGAAACTTCAAAAAATTCGGGAAGAGCCCTCACTTGACATCGTTGATATCTTTGTTGTAATCACTGTCACAGAAGAGGCCGTTGTTCTCGTTGCAGAGTGGGATGTATTCTTTGACTTTGTCGCACTTGGCCAAGCCTCGTTGAACGCCCACAACGCTAATGTAGTTTCTGATTTTGTGGGTGAGCGGCTCGCCTAGATCTTCTTTCGTCTCGACACATTGGCCTCCAAGGATTGCCTGAAGAAATGGAGATACAGTGGCGAACTGATCCATTCGCCAAAATCGTACCATTTTGGATCCTGGAAGTATCAAAAATGCAGCAAAATGCCTCCCTCTCCAAGTGAAAAAACTCCGATTTCACAAGGAAAGTACTTTTATGGGGGCTCCTACTTTTTGACGGGACATATCTCAAAAAATCAGAAAAAATGTGCTGATCAAGGATATATAAATCTTAGCTGCCCATTTTAGGTTTTTAGGGGTGAAAATGCCCAAAAACTGGCTTAATTTCCCTACAAAAGGCGGAGGCATTCGAAACGATAAAAAGCGCAGCCGGCCTCTTCCTTCGGAAGAGAGCGGTGTGGCCGAGTGGCTAGGGCCGTAGTCTGGGAATCAAGAGGGGGAACGCCGCACGGGTTCGATATCCCTTTTGGGCCGAATCAACTTTTTTTGAAGATGAAGGTTGGAAAAATAAATTTTTGTGCCAAGACTGATTTATTACGTCTTAGAAACTCAATAAACATCATTTTAAGCCAAAATAAAAATTGTAAACCTGTGAAAAATTAAGCGAAAAGGGGTTTATATAGGACTTTAAGTCAACTTCCGATTGAGTTTTCACCCCTAAAAACCTAAAATGGGCAGCTAAGATTTATATATCCTTGATCAGCACATTTTTTCTGATTTTTTGAGATATGTCCCGTCAAAAAGTAGGAGCCCCCATAAAAGTACTTTCCTTGTCAAAAGCGCGCCCGCTCTTTTTTGAGGGAGCCCTTCAAAACGGAGTTTTTTTTGGTTGGAGAGGGAGGCATTTTGCCACATTTTCGATACCTCCCGGACGCAAAATTATACGTTTTTTGCCGCCGCCGAGAAAATGAATTGTGTCGAGGGCAAAATCAAATTGCTTTTCACTTCAGCGACGCCACAGCGACATTCTGCTCATTATTTTCCCGACCGCCTGATAATACACTGTCAAGGTCAAGTTTCGTTCCGCGAAGATTGATTTTGTCCCAAAATCGATTCTTGAAAAAATGGTTCGTTATAGACAGGTTTTGCACAAGAGTTCGTTGTAATAAACTTCAATTATAGACATTTGTCATTTCCGCTATCAAAAATACATACAGTGGAATCCATTTACAACAAGCTCCCGTTGAGCGGAACCTCGCTATAACGAACTTTCAGAGGTCTGAAGAGACCACTTTCAGCCGAAATATCCGTCTGTCGGGAAAATAATGAGCACTATATTGCATCAAAAATTGCATCGCTGAAGTGAAAAACAATTTGATTTTGTCACGAAGACAATTCATTTTCTCGGCGGCGATGCGATTTTCGCTGCGACAGAATGCTCATTATTTTCCCGACAGACTGATAGCACCAATTTTTTAACCCTACATATACAAACTCCCACCTTCCGAATCATGCCGGCGCCCATCGAAAAGGCGATCACATCGATCTGCTCGTGCTGTGTGTAGGATAAAACTGCCTCCAGCAGCCAACGCAACGCTTTGATGTAGTGACAATGGACTTTATCCGAGAAATAGTTCTCTAAAGTTACATTTGTGCCATAAGTAGTGGCATAAAGCTCATCGAATGTGTAGCCATTGTCGAGGAAGTTAGTTAGGATGTAGTTTAGATACCCGGCCAGCCGCGTTTGGCCGTGCGCAAAGACAATCGGGATTTTGCTGAAATTTATTGATTAATTTTGAGCCCTGCTCATATGGGAAGTCTCCCCAAGTGCGACGCTCAGATTTTCTCTAAATTTTGCACACACTTTGGGCATAGGTCAGATATCAATTCCTGAAAGTTTTAGCCCACGATTTTCAGGAAGATCTGAGATATTGAACGATCTTTTTCGCCGAGAGAGCACGCGAAATGCGGAGAGTCGGGGAGAAAAACCACTTTTTGGCCATATCTTTGCCAATTTCGTGCGGAAAAAATTATTTTTTTGTGAAAAGATTACTCTCTATGTTAGAAACATGCATGCAACTTTTCATGGCAAAATTCGCAAAAAAAATTACATTTTTACTAACTTCCGGTCTAAAAATCTCGGTTATTTCTGTAAAGCGCGAGCAAAAAGTTTCAGAAATCTCTTCGACAATTTTTACGTCAACTTTGGCCAAATTTCAAGACAGTTCTTAACTTTTTATTTTTTAACCAAAATCACATTGATTTCGCCTCAAAACTTTTGTAGAAAAACTCACTTTTGCCTGATCGGCCCAACACTTTCCCCACCTCCGAAACTTCCCTTCTCTCCCACATCTTTTCTGGCCACCGTCTCGGCTATTTCCTTTCCAAAATTCTCCAAAATATGTTGATAAAAGCCATCGGAAATCGTCGCTGCAGCAGCTGTGAAGAGGAGAAAGAAACAGAGACTTTTACAAAGCATTGATAAGCAAATAAAATAAAATCTAAAATCCGACAAAATATAGGGGAAAGAGATCGCTTTTATTTTATTTTTTGGACCCATTCTTTTCGGTTTTTTTGATTTTTGGGAGGCACAAAAAATGTAGCCCGAAAATTTTTTGGCGCTTTTTTTGATGTAATAAATAGCGGCTCTTACAATTAGGAGAGGCAAAAATTTTCATTGCAAAATTTTTGGTTTCCGTGTACGGTGACGACCGCAAAAAATGTCCATAAACTTTGTGAAAATAATGTTATACAGGGTCTTTCAAGAGGCTATAATAAGACTTGAAATAGGAGGCTATAACTTTCGGCGGAGGCGGCGCAGAGAGTTCGTTTTTGGAACAAGTATTTATAAGCGACGTTAATTTTTGCCTACGATATAACGAAATTTTTAAGTACAAACTGAGGACGCTACAACCTTTTGAAAAAGGGGTCTTTTACCCCGAAAACCAGGGTTCGAAAATCACCGAGAAATGTCGGAATTTTATGGAATTTTTTGACAGATTCTTTATAAAAGTGCCAAAAATTTTAATGAATTTCAATTTCCTTCTCTGTTTTCAACATCACTCTTATCGAAAACCCCCAAAAAATCCGAATTTCTCGGTGATTTTCAACCGAAAAACACTAATTTCGGGGTAGAAATGCCCCTACTTCAGAATGTCGTAGCGACCTCAGTTTTCACTTTAAAATCTTGTCATTTCGTAGACAAAAATTAATGTCGCTTAAAAATACATATTCTAAAAACGAAGTCTCTGCGCCGCCTCCGCCGGAAGTTAGCGTCAGAATTTTTACCCTACATTTATTGTGTTTATTAAAAATCAAATCAAAAAACAAAAAAAATTAAAAGCGATTTCTTCCCGCCATGTTTTTGCTGACTTTAGATTTTATTTTATTCGCTTATCAATGCTTTGCAAAAGTCTCTGTTTCTTTCTCCTGATCACAACTGCCGCAGCGACGATTTCCGATGGCTTTTATCAACATATTTTGGAGAATTTTGGAAAGGAAATAGCCGAGATTGTGGCCAGAAGAGATGTGGGAGAGAAGGGAAGTTTCGGAGGTGGGGAAAGTGTTGGGCCGATCAGGCAAAAGTGAGTTTTCCTACAAAAGTTTTGAGGGGAAATCAATGTGATTTTGGTGAAAAAATAAAAAATTAAGAACTGTCTTGAAGCTTGGCCAAAGTTGACATTAAAATTGTCAAAGAGGTTTCTGAAACTTTTTGCTCGCGCTTTGCAGAAATAACCGAGATTTTTGGACCGAAAGTCAGAAAAAATGTGAAATTTTTTTTGCAAATTTTGCCATGAAAAGTTGCATGTCTATTTCTACCGTTGAGAGTAATGTTTTCACAAAAAAAAATAATTTTTTCCGCACGAAACCGGCAAAGATATGGCCAAAAAGTGGTCTTTCTCTAACCGCTCTTCGAATTTCGCATGCTCTCTCGGCGAAAAAGGTCGTTCAATATCTCAGACCTCCTTGAAAAACATGAGCTAAAACTTTAAGGGATTTTCTGACCTATGTCCAAAGTGTGTGAAAAATTTAAAGAAAATCTGAGCGTCACACTTGGGGAGACTTTAGTTGTGAGCAGGGATTCCAACTCATCAAACAAATTTCAGTAAAATCCCGATTGTCTTTGCGCACGGTCAAACGCGGCTAGCCGGGAATCTAAACTACATCTTAACGAACTTCCTCGACAATGGCTACACTTTCGATGAGCTTTATGCCACCACCTATGGCACAAATGTGACCTTGGAGAACCATCTCTCGGATGAACTGCATTGTCATTACGTCAAGGGGTTGCGTTGGATGTTAGAGGCAGTTGCATCCTACACACAGCACAGGCAGGTCGATGTGATTGGTTTCTCATTCGGAGCTGGGCTGGCTCGAAAAGTATGGCTTTTTTGTTGATACTGCATGACAAAAAATATACTATTGCTCAATGTGCAGGGTGACAAAAAATGCAACTCACATAGTCCTCTAACTACGACATATCTAATCGGTTTCAAAGTGACCGCCCTTACCGGCGATACAGCGCGCCTGCTCAAGCCTGAACAGCTTTTCATCACTGAACACAATGTTTTCCCAGCCCCGAAGTGCGGCGCGGACGTTCAACTTACGACATCTTAGCCGTGCTCGCTTGTTTTCGGCGGTGAGGCGCTGCACTTTCTGGAGCTTATAGGGCTTGAGGTGGAGCTCTCTTCTAGCAACAGAGGATCTGTCAAGTATACAGATCCTCTGTTGATGCCGGTCTCGCGGGCGATTTTTCTCATGGACACCATGGGATTTCGCTTCACTCGATTTTTGATGATCTCCCGGTTGGCAGAAGTGTTTACAGTCCTCGGTCTTTCACTCTCGGGCCTTCTTCCTTCCATAGTGGCCAAGTTCGTTGTAACGTTTTATGGTTCGGGAAACAACGTCCTTTCTTACACCAAACAGTTGAACAATCTCACACTGACGGTTTCCACGCGAAAAAGGTCCAAAATCGAGGTCCTTCTGTCTGACATCCTAAAAAGACATGTTAGTTAATCGATATGGCCATAAAAATAAAACGACTAGGAGAGAAAAAATGGAGATTTTTTAGGCTAAGAATTATTAGGCTACCCCAAATATTTTCGCGTCAGGACCCATGAAAAAAAGTTGCATTTTTTGTCACCCTGTGTGCATAATATACTGCAGTTGGAGCACCTTGTATGCACTTTGCAAGAAAAGTCATATATCTTAATTTTTTCAGGCCATCCTTGGCGGCCGTTGTGTGGACACCAAGGAAGATCTGGGAGGCCCATTAACGCATAAGATCCGGAATTACATTAGTGTTGTGGGGGCGCAGCGAGGCCTCGCGAAATGCGACAAGCTCAAGGAATACGCGCCGGTTTGCAATGAAATTAATGGGTTGTTTTGCAACAGTGACTTCAATAGAGATATCAACGACCATCGGTATGTAGCAAACCACAGTGTATATCGCAAAACTTGCTTCAGCGACTTCACTGATCAGTAGAGTGAGGGACCTGATCCAGTGGCAAAAAACGTATCATTTTGCATTCGGGAAGTATCAAAAATGTGGCAAAATGCTTCCCTCTCCAAGTGAAAAACTTCGTTTTGAAAGGCTCCCTCATAAAAAGAGTGGGCGCGCTTTTGAAATCAGAGATTTTTCACTTGGAGAGGGAGGTATTTTGCCACATTTCAGGTCCGTCACTGTATGTATACTGCATTCATACCTTGATTTTAACCTAACACTGTAAATCATCATCCCTTTCAGCTCCGGCTACGAAGCGACCCATCGGATTGTGGCCATCGAATCCACCGACGATGATATTTTAGCGCCTGTCACTTCATGCCGCGAAAACGCCGCGCTCTTCCCCGGCGTCAACGAGTTGTACACTGCAAGTTTCTACGGCTCTCGAAGCTTACAATTGTCTTCCAGTTGCACGGTCTTGATCATCGAGCGGCCACGTGGTTCCTGGGCGAAATGATCTACAATATCTCTCAAGCAGAGCCACTTATGGACTTGGAGAAGATCTCAGAGATGGTGGACAAAAATGCCAGGACTTTTAGCGATGAAGATATTGGACTTGTGCGGTAGATTCGTTGCAGGCGAAGAGTCCGGTTTTTTCGAAGAGTCCCACAAAAAGGAAGGCGAAGAGACCGTTTTTTTTAATCCGAAGAGTCCGGTTTGCGAAGAGTCCCGCTTTTTGCATTTTCAAAAATTCAAAAATTTTCTAAAAGTGACATGTTATACGATGAAAAAATTTTCAAAAAGTGACATGTTATACGATGAAAAAATTTTCAAAAAGTTACATGTTATACGATGAAATTTTTTTCTAAAAGTGACATGTTATACGATGAAAATTTTTCAAAAAGTGACATGTTATACGATGAAAAAATTTTCAAAGTGACATGTTATACGATGAAAAAATTTTCAAAAAGTGACATGTTATACGATAAAAAATTTTTTTTTCCTTTTTTTGTTTTTCTTTCGCCAGCGATCTCCCGTTTTTCCACCGATCAATTTACTTTTCCCAAAACACAGTGACAATCGAATAAACAGCAAGAGACAGCAAGACACTCTGTTGTGGGAAAATCAATTGTGAACTTGACGGAGTAGTTGTGATAACGTCGTCATCATCATCGATGCCAATGTCCTTATCCGACAATCGTTTCTCGTCCGCAAAAGTTTTGGCCTCGACTTTGCGTAAATCCGTCAATGGGAGTCCTTGGCTGACATTGTAGATCAGCTCGCCCAAAAACCAAACAACAGCGCGATGATTGAGGGATTGGAACTGAAAAAGATTGAAAAAAATTTTTCGTGCACTTACAGTGATGTTCGTGGCTCCCGAAAACAAGGCAGGATCGCCGTTGCAAGAAGTCGCGTTCCCCAAAAACTCATCGGACTTGGATTCAATTGCATATGCCTTTTTAGACGCTTCGTAGCCTGAGCTGAAAAAATCGCAAAAAATTTTTTTTACTGTGTAAGTACTTTACTTTACATTAATTTCAAAAAAATTCAGCTCGCCCTTTGCATCTCACAGCCGGATGGTGTCAAGTCTGACCCTCATGGGTCAAGTTTTTCTCTCTCGAAACTTGAGCGAGTACTCCAAGTGCGACACTCGGATTTTGATGAAACTTGGCACAAATTTAGAATATTTTTTTCTAAAACATATGCAGGACTTCCAGCTCGCGTTTTGCAGAAACAATCGAGATTTTTAGCTCAAAATTTAGAAAAAATTAAAAAATTTTTTCAAAATTTTGGCTTCAAAAGTTGCATACCTATTTCTACCAAGGAGAGTAATATTTCCACAAAAAATCAATTTTTTCCGCACGAAACTGGCAAAGATATGGCCAAAAGGTGTTTTTTCTGACCGCTCTCCTCATTTCGCGTGCTCTCTCGGCCGCAAATATCGTTAAATATCTCAGCTCTCTCTGCAAAGCGTGAGCGAAAATTTTCGGTAATTGATATCTACCCTATCCCCGAAATATGTGCAAAATTTGAAAAAAATCTGAGTATCGCACTTAGTGCCTTTCCGTCGTTTAGAAACCACTTTTTTCTTCGCATTTTCAACTTACTCGGCATTTAGATCACTTATGTAATCACTTCCACAGTAAAGTCCATTATTTGCGTTGCAAACCGGCACTAGATCTTTAGCCAAATCACACGCTTCCACGCCTTGTTGAACACCTGCAGCGCTGATGTAATTTCGGATTTTATCCGTCATATTGGCACCAATGGTCTCGTTGGTATCCACACATTTTCCTCCGAGAATGGCCTGGAAAAAGTTGTAGTAAATCGCAAGAAAAACTTTGCCTAAACGAATCGCAAGAGAGCGAAAAAAATTGTTTGTTATTGGAGGGTTTCGTTATACGGGACTTCACCTTGGGCTAAGATTGACTTGAGACCGAAGAGACCCAAAACGAAGAGGCCCCCAAAAAGAAGAAGTCCTCAAAATGAAGAGACCCCCAAATAGAGAAAAGGTCCCCAAAACAAATGGCCCCCAGAACAAAGAGACCCCCCCCATTCGAAGAGGCCCCCATCCGAAGAGGCCCCCAACCGAAGGGACCGCATTTTTAAAAAAAATTTCAAGATAACATGATATACGATGAGAAAATTTTTGCAAATGAAAAATAGGATGTGACATGTATAACATGTCGCCTGCACTAAATTCTCATCGTATTATTACTCCAATTTCTTATAACCAACAAATAAAATTCGAAAAAAATTTTATCGTATAACATGTCGCACCCTATTTGTTCATTTTGCAAATTTTTTTTTCACGTTTGAGGGGCCTCTACGGATTTTTCGTTAAAATAAAAAAAGGTTGGCCTCTTTGACCTCTTTGGAGGCCTCTTCACCGGTTAAAATTGGCTTTTGTGGGCTCAGAAATTGTTCGTTATAGAGAGGTTTCGTTGTCTGGAAGTTTATTAACACATACCTTTCTGCTGATTGCCCCTCCCAAAGAGAACGCAATCACATCGATTTGCTCATGTTTGGTGTAAGCGCTGACTGCGTCCAACATCCTCCGCGTTTGCAGCACATATTCGCAATACAGCTTATCCTGCAGCGAATTGTCGTCAGTCACATTTGTCCCGTAAGTGGCTCCGTACAGCTCTTCGAACGTGTAGCCATTGTCGAGGAAGTTCTGCAGGATGTATTTGAGGTCGCCGGCTCGCCGAGTTTGCCCATGAATGAAGACAATCGGGACGTTCCTGGAAAGGGGCGGGATTTTAGTGATTTGGTTGAAAGAGGGTCCTTCGGCGAAGAGAGCACCTCGGCGCAGAAAGCACCTCGGCGAAGAGGGCACTTAACGAATAGGGCACCTAACGATCAGAGCACCTCGGCGCAGAAAGCACCTCAGCGAAGAGGGCACCTCGGCGAAGAGGGCACCTCGACGAAGATAGCACCTCGGTGAAGAGGGCACCTCGGCGAAGAGGGCACCTCTAACTAAGAGGGCACCTCGGCGAAGAGGGCACTTCTAACTAAGAGGGCACCTCGGCGAAGAGGGCACCTCAGCGAAGGGAGCACCTCAACGAAGAGGGCACCGAGGCGAAGAGGGCACCTCGGCAAAGAGGGCACCTCAGCGAAGAGGGCCCCTCAGCGAAGAGGGCACCTCAGCGAAGAGGGCACCTCAGCGAAGAGGGCACCTAGGCGAAGAGGGCCCCTAGGCGAAGAGGGCCCCTAGGCGAAGAGGGCACCTCGGCGAAGAGGGCACCTCAGCGAAGAGAGCACCTCGGTGAAGAGGGCACCTCGGCGAAGAGGGCACCTCTAACTAAGAGGGCACCTCGGCGAAGAGGGCACTTCTAACTAAGAGGGCACCTCGGCGAAGAGGGCACCTCTAACTAAGAGGGCACCTCGGCGAAGCGGGGTGCCCTCTTCGGTTAGTGCTCCTGCATAGGACTAACCAAACGTTTGAAAAATTGTGACACTGTTATGCGAATTTTGGTATGAAAAGTTTCATGGCTCTTTACCGCAGAGGGTAATATTTCCAAGAAAGAAATTAATTTTTCCGCACGAATCTGGCAAAGATACGGCCAAAAAACATTTTCCTCTTATCGCTCTCCGCGCTCCGCGTGCTCTCTCGGCTTCAAAGATCGTTGAATATCTCAGCTCTCCCTGCAAAGCGCGAGCTAAAATTTTCAGAGATTGATATGTAGCCTATGCCCGAAATGTAGTAAAAATTTCAAGAAAATCTGACCGTCGCACTTGGCGTACTTGCCCTGTAAATTGGAGCCACTTTTACCGCTCCATAATCGCTTACTTTTGCCTGGTTGGCTCCGTCGCAGCGCCTCCACCGAAGCTTCCCTTCTCTCCCAGCTCTTTCCTCGCCAATTTCTCCGCGAAATCTGCGCCAAATTTGGCGGAGACAAACTTGTAGAAGCCATTGGAAAGGCTGGATTTGACGGCGGCACAGAGTAGCGAAGTCAGTAGTAGCCGGAAAATCATTTTTCCCAATAAATGCGACCGATCGGGCCTCGGTTCTCGATAAAACAATGTGAAATCCGATTATTTTTTATGATTCTTCTTTGATTAAAAGCTCCAAAAATGTTTAATTACGTTGAAAAGACGCTAAAAGGCGCTGAAAATCGATGAAAAAAAGTTGGATTACCAAAATTTTTTGGTTACTTTTTGAAAATTCATTTTTATAGTTGCAGATTATCGAAAAACAAGCCGTTAAATATTCATAGCTTCAAAAGAACAGTGAAAAATACTGCGATTATGTCAACAAAAGCTTGCGGTTTTGATTAATTCTTGTTTGAGTTTCTCATCATATACCTTGTAGAGGGAGTGCTCAAGGAGTGGCGCATAATCTTTAATGAAGTTCGAATTTACTGAAAGAGTGTTCAGAGATGGAAAAGCTTTGATGAAATCAGCCCAAATTTACAAGGAAAGTACCCCAAGTGCGACGATTTCTCTTGCACATGTTGGAAGTGGGGTATAGTGGCGGACCTGATCCATTGGCAAAAACGTACCATCTTGCATCCGGGAAGTATCAAGAAATGTGGCAAAATGCTTCCCTCTCCAAGTGAAAAACTCCGGGTTCAAAATCTCGCCCAGAGAGAAAGGGCGCGCTCTTCAAAACGGAGGTTTTTTTAGTTGGAGAGGGAGGTATTTTGCCACATTTTTGATACCTCCGGGATGCAAAATGATGCGTTTTTTGCCAATGGATCAGGTATTAGTGTATATTCGTGCAACATTTTTGAAAATCAAAGCCTATTGGAGTAGCTAGGCGGGCCGCACGCCCTTCTGATTCAAATGCAAAATTCGCCGCTCTGCAGAAACCACCGAGATTTTTTGGTCGAAAGTCGGCAAAAATGTAACATTTTTTTTCAATTTTGACTTCAAAAATTTAATCGTTATCTCCAACGTAGAGAGTAATTTTTCCACGAAAATCGATTTTTTCCGTGCGAAACTGGCAAAGACACGGCCAAAAAGTGTTTTTCTCTCTGCCCGCTCTCCGCGTTTCGCGTGCTCTCTCTGCCGCAAAGACCGTTGAATATCTCGGCTGTTGCCGCAAAGGATCGATTTATTTTTTCCTTGGATCGATGCGTAATCTATGCAACAAAATTTAAAGGAAGCAACGTGTCGCACTTTGGACTCCTTCCCTCGCTATGTTCTGAGGCCCATAAAAATTATCGAATATGTTGGCTCTCCCAACAAACTTGAGAGATAAAATATTTACGGCATGATAAGTGGCCTATGAACAGCAATTCTGCAAAATTCAAAAAAAATTTTAAAAATGAAAAAAAAAATTTTTTTTTAATTTTCGTTCAAAAAGTGTTAAAAATTCCGGCTGGAATACGGCCAAGGCCTGGGGTTCTTATTAAATTCCAACAGCGCTTTGAACGCAGCCTTAGCGGCGTCTTCCTTGGTCACATTTTTTCCATTAATCAGGTCAATGAGTAGCGGTGTTATGAACCAAATCAACTGCTGATGGCTGAGGTCGGGGATCTCTAAAGCAACATCTGATTGCTCGATTTGTGCGGTCGGCTCGCCATCGCAGACTTTGTAGCCAATATAATCGTCATGGCTGCTCCAAAGGGAGATGGTTCGACTCCCTTCGTAGTGGAGTCTGAAATTTTTGTGGTAAGTAACGTTAAAGCGGAGGCAGACCAAAGAGAACCGCTGCAGGTGAGGAGGCCCCCAAAGAGTCGAAAAGGTCCCCAAAAAAGGTGAAGAGGCCCCTAAACGAATAAGCCCCAGATCCCAAAAAGGTGAAGTAGCCCCAAAATAGGCGAAGATGTCGTCCAAAATGAAGAGGCTCTCAAAAAAAGGTGAAGGTGTCCCCAAAAAAGGTGAAGAGATCTCAAAAAAGGTGAAGAGGTCCCCAAAAAGGCGAAGAGGTCCCCCAGAAAGAAGAGGCCCTTAAAAAAGGTGAAGTCCCCAAAAAAAAGTTGAAGAGGTCCCGAAAAAAAAGTTTATGAGGTCCCCAAAAAAGGCGAGGAGGCTCCCAAAATGAAGAGTCCCCAAAAAGGTGAAGAGATCCCTAAAAAGGTGAAGAGGCCTCCCAAAAAGGTGAAGAGGTCCATAAAAAATTTTTCATCGTATAACATGTCACCTCTCGCCAGGGATTTTTTTTTGTTTTTTCAAAAAAGAGGTCTCTTTGTTTTGGGGGCCTCTTCGGATAGTGGGCCCTTCGTTTTTGGGTCATCTTCACTTTGGGAGCCTCTTTGTTTTGGAAGCCTCTTTGTTCTGGGGCCTCTTCATTTTGGGGGACCTCTTCACTTTGGGGACCTCTTCGCTTTGGGGCCTCTTCACTTTGGGGGCCTCTTCATTTTGCGGGGACTCTTCATTTTGGGGGACATCTTCACTTTGGGGACCTCTTCGCTTTGGGACCTCTTCATTTTGCGGGGACTCTTCATTTTGGGGGACCTCTTCATTTTGGGGGACCTCTTCACTTTGGGGGACCTCTTCGCTTTGGGGCCTCTTCATTTTGCAGGGACTCTTCATTTTGGAGGACCTCTTCACTTTGTGGGCCTCTTCATTTTGGGGGACCTCTTCACTTTGGGGGCCTCTTCGGTTGGAGGGCTTCTTCGGCCTTAACCAAAAAAACCCACTTGTCTTTAAGGTCAGCGATGAACTTTGAATGGCACCACAGCCCAATCAACTGGTCGCAGCCCTCGTTGTTGCAAGCCGCACGACCATGATGCGGGCCTCCGACGGAAATGAAATTCCTGACTGTCGCCGTTAGAGGCTCTCCCAGATTCTCATCGGACTCCGCGCAAGTTCCACCGAGAATTGCCTGAAGCAAATCATGTTGTTAAGTCGCCTTTAACTCGCCTTTCTCGCAATCACTGCTCCAACGGAAAACGCGAGCACATCGACCGGTCGTTGCGTGTATTTTGCCACCGCCTTGATGAAGTCTCGTTGCTGAAAACGCTAGGCGTTTTCTCGATTTTTAGAGCTTACAAGTTTAACGTAAGAGCAATATAGATTTGGCTGTGTCGTTTCGAACACGTCCTTCTTCTCGCCGTAGGTCGTCCCATACAACTCTGACTCCGTATAGCCCACTTGTTTGAATTGATCGGTAATGAATTGGAGGTGGCCGGCATAACTTGTCGGGCCATGGATGAAAACAACCGGGTTCTTCCTGAAAACGGCAGAACATAGAACCTACAGTTTCGGACCTGATCCAGTGGCAAAAAAAAGTATCATTTTGCATCCGGGAAGTATCATAAATGCGGCAAAATACCTCCCTCTTGATTTGAAAAAACTCCGATTTCAAAAGCACACCCGCTATTTTTGTGAGGAAGCCCTTCAAAGCGGAGCTGTTTTAGTTGGAGAGGGAGGCATTTTGCCACATTTTTTTGATACTTCCCGGATGCAAAATGGTACGTTTTTTGCCACTGGACCAGGTCCGTCACTGTAAAAGGGAAGTGTTTGAGTGGCGACGTTCAGATTTTTCTGAACGGAGGTTGTTGTAAATGGGCTCAAAAGTGGCTCTTCAAACCGCTGAAAGTTCACTATAACTAGGTTCCACGGAGTTTCCCTAGTTGGATGGGGAGGCATTTATGACCGGGAAGTATCAAAAATACAGCAAAATACCTCCCTCTCCAAGTGAAAAAACTCCGATTTCAAAAGCACACCCGCTCTTTTTGTCAGGGATCCCTTCAAAACGGAGTTTCTCTAGTTGGATGGGGAGGCATTTTGCAGCATTTTTTGCTACGTCCCGGGTGCAAACTGCTACGTTTTTTCGCTATAGCGAGGTTTCGCTGTACGGAGGTTGTTGTAAATGGGCTCCACGTTATTTTTAATACGCAACTGACAAATATGTAAACTAAAACCTCTGTATAACAAACTCCAGTGCGAAACCTCTCTATAACAAACAATATTTTCATGAATCCATTTTGGGCCAAAATCAATCTTTATAGAACGAAACCTGCGGAAAAATTTGATTTTTTGTCGAAGCATCACCCTACACGGTAGAAATAGGCATGCAACTTTTCATGTTGTCAAAATTCGCAAAAAAAATCTCATTTTTTTGCCAACTTTTGTTTACCCTGTCTCCCTGGCTTTGCTATTATTTCCTCCGCCAAACGAGCCCTGAGGCGCGAGATCGAGCCGAAATATGGTAACATCAAAGCCCTCGTCCAGACAGAATCCTTGGAAGCCTCGGGATACTGTAGCATCCGACAGTTGGACAAAGAGAAAAAGCAGAAATAAAATCATCTCCAATATGGTCTGGAGTTCCATTTCAAGTCAGCAGAAGCCGAATTTAAGATACGATATGCACGAATAATTCGATTAAGTTTATTGCTTTTATGTGACTTTATACAGCATTCAATTTGAAACCGATTCCGCTACGCTGCCGGCTCTTGAAGCGCAACCTTTTCCAACGGGATATCTAGCCCTTTCAGTGTGCAAGCATAGGAGAAATGTTGCTTTTGAGGGCTCAGTTTTTGCTTCCATAGCATACTCACGAGTAGTCCGATAATAAGTGTGATAAAAGTGCCTGAAAGAAATGTAATTTACGTACAGTAGCTTACCTGATACAGTGGCAAAAAACGTACCATTTTGCATTCAAGAAGTATCAAAAATGTGGCAAAATGCCTCCTTCTCCAAGTGAAAAAACTCCGTTTTGAAAGGCTACCTCAGAAAAAGCGGGCGCGTTTTTGAAGTCGGAGTTTTTCGCTTGGAGAAGGAGGTATTTTGCTGTATTTTTGATACTTCCCGGATGCAAAATGACGCCTTTTCTGCCACTGGATCAAGTCCACTGTAATTGTGTCGCAGCAAGATCAAATTTCTTTTTACCTCAGCGACGCGGCGCAGCGACATTGCGCTCACTTTTTTCAAGACAGATAGTCCATTTGCAAAACCGCAGGAATTGTTGCGACAGAACTCTCTCCCTTTTCTGAACTCTCCCCCTCATTTTGAAAATTGAAAAAATGAAGTGTGACATGTTATACGATGAAATTTTTTTTTCAAGTTGAAGAGAATAAGGCGTGACATGTTATACGATGAAATTTTTTTTTCAAATCGAAGAGAATAAGGTGTGACATGTTATACGATGAAATTTTTTTTCGAATTGAAGAGAATAAGGTGTGACATGTTATACGATGAAAATTTTTTTTCAAATTGAAGAGAATAGGGTGTGACATGTTATACGATGAAAATTTTTATTTCGAATTGAAGAGAATAAGGTGTGACATGTTATACGATGAAATTTTTTTTCGAATTGAAGAGAATAAGGTGTGACATGTTATACGGTGAAAATTTTTTTTCAAATTGAAGAAATAAGGTGTGACATGTTATACGATGAAAATTTTTCTCAATTTGAAAAAAAATTCCATCGTATAACTTGTCACACTTCATTTTTTCAATTTTCAAAATGGAGGAGAGTTCAGGCTCAACCCGCTGGAATGATTTTGATGACATGTGGATTGTCATTATCAGTCTGTCGGCAAAATGAGCAAAACGCCATCACGCCGATCGCATCGCCAAAATGAAAAGAAAGCTTACCCGTTGGCGAATATGCGTACGATGACAATCTTGACGGCGCTGACGCGCTCAGATCCCCATAATGAAACTCTCTTCCTTTCCCCTTGTAAAAGTCTCGGATCACGTTGATACTGTAATCCGTCACATTCTCGCAACTTCCCCAACCACTGTCCTCATCGATCATTGGCAGCACATAGTTTCGATAGGGCTTTTCGATGTTGTTTGAGACCGTCACCGCAATCATAGTGATCGAGGAGACAAAAAAACCGACAAAAGCGCCAAATTTGTTGGCCTTGGGGAAGAAAAGGCCGAGCAAAAATACCCCCGTAATGGGGCCGCTTGTGGCGCCGAGAGTCGCAATCACGACGTAGAAAATGCCGCCGAGGAATTTGCAGCAGAACGCCAGACAAGTGGAGATGACTCCCATGAGGAGGACGATGAGTTTGGTCAGCCTTTCGGGGCTCTTTGAATGCTGAAACATGGAGCGATTTTAATAAGGCAGTACGCGAAGTTTAAGGGTCAGATATTGATCAAATTTGGGGTAAATAAAGAATCGATATATCGATTTTTTGGGACTCACATGAACCCTTGGGTATCCGAAAAGTGTGTTACATTGGCGCCGGTTTAAGATTTTCTGTACTCTTACAGTGATGGACCTGATCCAGTGGCAAAAAACGTAGCGGCGCGCTTTTGAAATAGCTTCTTCGCTTGACAAGGGAGGTATTTTGATACATTTTTGATGCCTCCCGGATGCAAAACGGTACGTTTTTTGCCATCGTATGTAGTGCACTGTATAAAGAGTGATCCGAAAATCAGGGCTTTCCGAGTTCAGCCCCCCAAGAAAGGTAATTCAAACCCCCATTGTTTTGCCCGTTTCAAACCCCCCATGATGAAAAAATGTAATACAAAAAATGCAAATTAGAGCCCCAGTATCCCTCCATCGTGTTGGTGTTCAGATTCAGGCCATCGTGGTCAATACAAATGTTTTTCTTTTAGTTTACTGAACCCCCATGATCCGTTGTCCGGAGCTCCAACAGCATCCTCAAAAAAAACTTACTGACAACACACTTTTTCAGATCGGATGAGGGGGGTTTGTACTGGGCCATGGTGGTCTGAACTGGACTGGGGGTTTGTACTACCTTAGCCCCCGAAATTTTTTTTCATTTCCACACATTTAACCCTTACCTCCTTCCTCAAGTTGGGCTTGATCCAGTCTTCGAAAACGACCGCTGCAATGGAATTCAGCCCACTCGAGACGGTGCTCAAAGTCGCGCTGAACAGCGTGCTCAGAAACAGGCCCGGCATTCCGGGGATCGAGCCCAAGACCCGCGCCGCCAACAATATGGCCAACTGGTCGGGGCTTTTCGCCTCGCCCGACGCGATCGGATCGCAGCCATGGAAGTAGGCGAACGTCAGGATCCCCAGGAACATACTCATACAGCCGACCAGCAGATGGGCCGGAATCGTGATCACCATCACTTTCTGCGCGTCCCGCACCGAAGGCAGCGAGCAGAAGCGTTGCAGGGACATTTGGTTCAGGCCGAACATCCCCAATGCGTGCATGGAGCCGCCGACGGCCATGATGAAGAGATTGTTGTACTGAAAAATGGATGTTTTATTGGAAAAAATCGGTTCGACCTTAAAGAAGATATTGCAGTGGGGGACCTGATCCAGTGGCAAAAAAGTACCTTCAAAAAATGGGTTCTAGAAAATGTTGTTTGTTATAGAGAGGTTTTGCACTAGAGTTATACAGAAGTTCTAGTTTACACACTTGCCAGTTACGTATTAAAAATACCATGCGCCCATTTACAACGTATAATGGAACCTCGCTATAGCGAACTTTCAGCGGTTTGAAGAGCCACTTTGAGCCCATTTACAACAAACTCCGTACAGAAGAATCTGAGCGTCGCACCTCAAACACTTCCCTTTTACCATTACGGACCTGATCCAGTGGCAAAAAAAGTACCATTTTGCATCCGGGAAGTTTCAAAAAATGTGGCAAAATGCTTCACTCTCCAAGTGAAAAAAACTCCGTTTTGAAGGGCTTCCTCGCAAAAAGAGCGGGCGCGCTTCTGAAATCTGAGTTTTTCACTTGGAGAGGGAGGTATTTTGCGACATTTTTGATACTTCCTGGATGCAAAATGGTGAGATTTTTTCATCAGAAACAAAAAAAAAGAGAAATTACGCTCACCTGAAGTGGATTCAAGTCATAAATAAGAATAGAGTCGGTCAATCTTCCAGTATCTTCAGCTCGATGAATAACATTAGCCATGCCTCCTGAAAGTCGACATTTGGATAACTGTTTGTTGGAATCAGAGATTGCCATGGTCAAAATTTCGGTTCTGGCTCCCGCTCTTAGCTCCCAGAGCCGGAGCCGAGGCCAAATTTGCAGCTCCGGCTTCCGTGCAAAATTTGAAAAGGGCTCTTGGCTCACGTGCGTTTTCCAAAAAGAAAAGTTATTAGTGCCAGAGATCATACAGCCAACGTTTTCGCAGCCAAGTCGTATGCAACACATCCTTCCCAGTATTTTTCAAGCAATTTAGTTTAACAGATCATGAAATTTTTACTTTTCTGAACGCTGAGAAGCCTGGCTCCGACTTTGGGCTTGAGAGCCGGATCCGCTCAGTGCCGGAGCCAAGACCCAGCTCCGGAGCCGTGGCAATCTCTGACTGGAATACAAAAGTATTTGACCAAACAATTCGACCTGGTTGAGGCCATTTTTGCGACCTCAACTTGGTCACAGTAGTGCCCATATTGGCAAAATTTTGACTTTGCTCTCAAACCGCAAAATTAAGAAAGAAGTGACGTCATACGACTGCAAAACTTTTTTTGATAACTTGCCCGCATCAATGGTGCCTTTCACAACCAGCATGCTCAAGCCAAAGATGAGAAAGACAGCTTGCAAAGTGTCCGTCCAAATCACCGCTTTTATACCGCCGATTGTCGTGTACAATGTGCCACAGAGGCCTACTACCTGAAATACGAAAATTTTGATTTTTTTTTTTTTTTTTTTTTTTTTGTATAGCATTGAGCATACCAAAATAAACGGCTCCAGCGGCAGATCCGCGACTCCGGAGAGCGCTATGGCTGGTGCGTATATAACAATGGCCATATAGACCAGACAGTTAAAGATGAACATAAAAGTTCCGATGCGTTTGAGCCACAAACTGTCAAAGCGATATTCAAAGTACTCGTAGATGTTGACGAACTGAAAAAGTTGGGAAAAATACCATATATTAGGTGGGGGACTAAGTTCGTAGAGTTTTTTACTGTTTTGCTTTACAAGGATTGTTGGTTGTTTGGCAAAGGTGTCGTTGGGCAGCATAGAGCTCCTCGTTGACCGTGGAGTTCTTTTCCAGCATTTCCCGATGCACCATGCCTTCCCAGTCCTCCAAAATGCAGATCCTCGCCTTTTTAGGTGGGGAACTTGATTGACTGTCCCCTGGGGCCATTCACTCCAGGAAACAATCAACACTGCTTCATACTGACGGACAGACACCACTTTTCATCATCGTAATGATTCGATACAAAAACTGCCGTTTGTGTGCTCGTGTTGCTCGCCGAAAAAAGCAGGTGTCGAAAGCGCAAATTTTTGCCTCCTAGATGGTTCGCTTCTAACAGGGGAAGTACCCCAAGTGCGACGCTCAGATTTTGATGAAAGTTGGCACAAATTTAGAATAATTTTTTCTAAGATATATGCGAGAGTCCTAGCTCGCGCTTTGCAGAAACAACCGAGATTTTTAGATCGAAAGTCGGCCAAAATTTTGGACTTTTTGCCGAATTTCGGCTCGAAAAGTTTCATGCCTATTTGTACCGTAAAGGATAATGTTTCTACAAAAAATCAAATTTTTCCGCACGAAACTGCCAAAGTTATGGCCAAAAAGCGTTTTTCTCTCTGACCGCTCTCCGCGTTTAGCGTGCTCTCTTGGCGGCATAAATGGTTCGATATCTCGGCGGCGCCCGCAAAGCGCGAGCTAAAACTTTCAGGAAATGATATCTAGTCTATGCACGACGTGTGTGCAAAATTTAAAGAAAATCTGAGCGTCGCACTTGGGGTACTTCCCTTGTAAGCCCAAAAAATAACAGAAAATTATATCTTCAAAAAAAACTAAAAACACAGTTTTGTAGAGGGGAAAGAGCTCTATCGAATGCATATACGCACTTTGCCAAACAACAAACTATCGTTGTAAAACAAAGCAATAAAAAAACTCCGCGAACTTATTCCCCAACCTAATACATATATGAACGAATCAAAGCTTACCTTCAGCTTGTAGAACATTGGGATGAAGAACACTCCAACCACGATGAACGCGCCATTCCCGAGGATCAGAGAGGCTCCCATTCCCATCCCTAATAATGCCCTCTAACCAGCAACCGAACCCCCTACCTCGCTGATAAATCTCGGCTGGCACCCCCAGCAGCGCAATCCCACTGACGAATGTGGTAAGGAGCGACAAGCATACCGGCAATATCGGCAAATTCCTCCCGCCAATCAGGTACTCCTCCGTGGCGGAATGATGGAATTTCCGCCGCTTGGCCGCGATGGCGTGATAGACCCCCACGCCGACGGAAAGGAGCAAGAACAGCGAGAAGAGGGAGTAATCGAAGACACTGAACATGCTGCAAGAAGGACTTGAAAATAAGATTTTTTCTCAGACTTGAAAGTAAGATTTTTTCTCAACGTTAAATAGATTGTAGTTTACTGTGACTTCTTTCCGGATCATTGGAAACAATTCGCGGTTGAATTTTAATTGCTGCTGAGGAAGTGGTGTAAATACAAAGTACAAATTTGAAACAGATGTTGTTAGAAAGTGTTCTGGAGAAAGTAATTATATTTTTAAAAGGGTATTCAAAAATTGAAGTGTTCTTTGTAGCTTTGAGTGAGAAAGTCAAGTTTTAAAGCAAGATCGAAATCCTTCAAAATCCTTTCTTTTTACAAGGAAATCACTTCTATGAGGTGTGGAGTTACAGGTCGAGACATACATCAAAAAAAAGTATAAAAACATCGAAAGAAGTATAAAAACGTATTTTGTAAAAAAATATGCCTTCCGGGCATTATTGGCAAAAATATTTTTAGCTTTTCTTCCACAAGTGCTAGCGATTATTTTAAGCCAAAAATCTCGAAATCGCTTTTTTTTCTAACAAGGAAAATACTTCTATGAAGTATGGAGTTACAGGTCGAGAAATACATTTTGGTTTGTAAGGGTGAAAAAACTGTCTGAACTTTTCTCGGAACACCACGCAAATGCTCCTTTTTTATATTGGAACTACTAACTTAAAAGGTGTAGTATCAATCAAATTTGGTATTGTAAGGCTTGTCAAGACACGAGGGTTTACTTTAGCTCAAAACAAAGCTTTTGATTTGGCAAAAACTTTGGCAAAAAGGCATTTGCGTGGTGTTGCGAGACAAGTTATGAGGGGCTTTTCAACCTTACAAACCAAAATTAGGCAGCTAATTTTCACATATTCTGAATCAGAAAAATTTTGCGATTTTTTGATGTATGTCTCGACCTGTAACTCCACACCCCATAGAAGTACTTTCCTTGCGAATTCAGTCTGCCGGGAAAATAATGTGGACTCGTCGCAGGAGACATCGAAAAACGCGAATTGAAATTTTCAGCCGTTCCTACCGTCAACGTAGAAAAAAAACTCAAATGCCCTCAAGGCACTATCTCTCCATTATCAACGTAAAAAAGCATGAAGTTCGTCAGTTTCCTGTTTGCTTGTCAGCTTAGGCTCGTAAGTTCGACGCGTCAAATTGATAACAGCCAAATGCTGATAAGTTTTTGCGCCAACATTAAAACAAACGAGGATGTATGCAAAGAAGATTTATTTGAACACGAAGTAGAAGCTGTATTCAAGCTCGAAAGAATGGGTTAATGGAATCGTGTGTTTTGGCATCGTTAACTCTCCGTTGCTGCCTGGTGAATGCGTATCGCTGCAGGCCATAAAGAAGATAATGATAATAGCAAGGGAGTTTGTTGACCTAAAAAACATGAATTTCACGAAAAATTAACTCACAAGGATTTTTTGCCACCTTTCCACCAAAAAATCTAATTGACAAAGGTAGTACCCCAAGTGCTCAGAGTTTCTTTAAATTTTGTACGCACGTCGGGCATGAACTAAACATCAATTCCTGAATGTTTTAGCTCGCGCTTTGCAAGTGCCACCGAGATATTGAACCATCTTTACCGCCGAGAGAGTACGCTAAACGCGGAGAGCGGTCAGAGAGAAAAACGCTTTTTGGCCATAACTTTGGTAGTTTCGTGAGAAAAAAATTGATTTTTTGTGGAAACATTACCCTTTACGGTAGAAATAGGTATGAAACTTTTCGTGTCGAAATTCGTCAAAAAGTCTTGAAATTTCGCCGACTTTAGAACTAAAAATCCCGGTTGTTTCTGCAGAGCGCGAGCTAGGATTCTCGCATATACAGGGTGGGCCACTCGAAACGGGTAAGTTGTTTCTTTTAATTTCTCCGCGGAGACTCCGCCGATTTTCCCGAATTTTAGATTTTTCTGTAGCTGAGACCCGCCATTTTTAACCGATTGAATTTCAAAAAAAATATGTTTTGAATTGACCTTTCTATGCCTTCCCAAAGTTTCGAAGAATTATTTTCGAGCCGAAACCGCTAAAACTTTGAAAATTTTTGGAATGATTTTCAATTGACTTTCTCGGACTTCGAAAATTTTTGGCTTTTTTTGGTAAAATCGAGAAGTAAAAAAGTTGCGTATCTTCTCTCTAAACTTGCTTAAAGCAATTTGAAAGTAAAAATAGTGTTGTCTGCGTTACCGTAGGGCACGAACTTTCAAAAAAAAACCAATTTTTTTAACAATTGATAAAGTCCACACAATTGGCTACGAGGGCTCCAAACCGTTGAGGCTTGGAGCCCAGCCCGATTAAAGCTTAACGATGTTCACGATCTGCAATTCGAGCTGTTCACGACTCTCAAAGCTTATAAAAGTTTGTGCTGCGAGATGAGGTGGGCATTTCGAACTCAGATAGAAATATTAATAATCAGTTTGTTAAATAAAAATGTTTTTACAACAATATTTTATGGTTATCTGAGGTAAAACTAAGAAAATTTCACCCAAAAACTCGAAAAAATGACCAAGTTTTCAAAATCATTCCAAAAATTTTCTAAGTTTTAGCGGTTTCGGCTCGAAAATAATTCTTCGAAACTTTGGGAAGGCATAGAAAGGTCAATTCAAAATATATTTTTTTGAAATTCAATCGGTTAAAAATGGCGGGTCTCAGCTACAGAAAAATCTAAATTTCGGGAAAATCGGCGGAGTCTCCGCGGAGAAATTAAAAGAAACAACTTACCCGTTTCGAGTGGCCCACCCCGTATTTTAGACAAAAAAAATCTAAATTTGTGCCAAGTTTCATCAAACCTGAGCGTCGCACTTGGGCCTTGTCAGCCCAAGCCCACCAATTTTCCTTTTTTTCAATTTTGTGACACTTCGCAACAAAAGTCAATAAATTGACGAAACGTCAGGAACTCATAAAATAAACCCGGAAAAAAGAATTGGACGTTTTATTCGAATTTAGGTGCAATCTGATGCCTTCAGACTCATTGTTTCGGTCTGTCGTGACCAAAAAACGTTTTTTTACTTTTTTGGAATTTTTCTTATTTTAACTCGAACTTTTATGAAATTAGGCCCGCCCGAATTACGCCATAGTGCATGTTCGGCGGCGCATTGCGTCACAAATCCAGTATTTCTCTGGCACACAGAAACTTTTGGCCTGTGCAGACAGAAATAGCCTCAGTTTTATCATGGATAACATAAATTTTGTACCAAATTTTGGTGCAAGATCTTTTTTGAATGCAAAATTCGACTTTTTCAGTTTATTTTATTTGTCCTTGGCCTTTTCGCGGGTTTTTTGTTGAGAATTTTGGCGCGGAATTTATCTTAACGTTACTTGTACAGGGTGGGGCATCTTTGTGGCCCGATTTGAATTGGCTATAACTTCTTTCGTTTTTGGCCAAATCTTAAAATTCTTTTTTTCCCTGAATTCCCAGACAACCCCATTTTGTCTGATACCAAATATGTTATACATAGGTAAGTGTCATCTACAGTTATTGGATTTATTCTTGGAGTTCATTTTTTCGGTCGTTTTTCGGTTGTTTTTTCGGCCTTTCCCGGTGTGTCCGAAAATGGAGTCCGGTGTGGAAGAAAAAGCTTGGTCTGTGGTTTGGTATAGAAAGCACGGTTCGGCGATAACTTTTCAAACGGGGATACCGCATGAAATACGGACGTAACGCCTAACCTCCAGATTGCAAGACAATTCGACGTTGGTGGAATAAGTTCCTTGAGACTGGCAGCGTTAACAGTAAACAAAAAAATCAGGAAAGATGGGTACGAACGGAGCTGAAAATTTAAGAAGTTGTCAAAATTCCGAGAAAATCCGCATATGAGTACACGAAGTTTGGCCAGAACCGAGGGAATGCCTTCACCAAGGACCATTCGACGAACTCTGGAGGTTGATCTTCACTTTTTGTTCTTATTCTCATCGTCGATTTTCGGGAGGGGAAATTCCACCGTATTTTTCTTCCGCACCGTACTCCATTTCCGGATACACCGGGAAACACCGAAAAAACAACCGAAAAACGACCGAAAAAATGAACTCCAAGAATAAATCCAATAACTGTAGATATACACTTACTATGTATAGCATATTTGGTATCAAACAAAATGGGGTTGTCAGACGATTCAGGGAAAAAAAGAATTTTAAGATTTGGCCAAAAACGAAAGAAGTTATAGCCAATTCAAATCGGGCCACAAAGATGCCCCACCCTGTAATTTATTTTATTTTAGCCGGTTGTGTCTTTTTTGTGGGAATTGTTTACTAAATTTTGCCTTTATCTGTTATGTATGATACAATTTTTGTCGAAATTTGGTGTAATAGTTTTCGAATGTAAAACGCTATTTTTCAGTTTTCTTTTATTTATTCTTTCGTTGAGAATTTTGATCGGTTATAGACAATAAAAACTTGTATCCAATTCGGCGTGAAATTTACCGTAGAAGGTTAAACGTCACTTGTGATTTTTATTTTAGCCGTTTCTGTCTTTTTTGTGGGGTTTTGACTAGATTTTGCCCTAATTTGTCATTGGCAATGTAAAATTTTATTCAATTTCGTGCGGTTATCGATCAACTCGGAAAAAAATAGGATTTGACGTTATATACGAATTCAGGCGCAATCTGATCCCTTCAGACTCATTGTTTAGGTCTCTCGTGGACAGAGAACGGTTTTACTGGAGTTTTTATTGTTTTCACCAGAACTCTTTTGACATTAGGCCCGCCCCGGATTACGCCATAATGCGCGTTCGGCGGCGAATTCAGTCTTTGTCTGTGAAAGTCCGAAATTGATGGCTTGTGTTGCAAACGGAAATACGATCAGTTTTTATCATGGATCATATTATTTTGTATGAAGTTGGGTGGGAAATAAATTTTAGACCCTTGTTAACGTTACTTATGGTTTTTATTTTATCTTTGTTGTGGGTGTTTTCAACCAGATTTTACCATGATTTGCCATGGGTAATATAAAATTTTATTCAAATTACTTTAAGCGAGGTTAGATGGCGTAAAGTTACATAATTATTTTGGTTGAGTAATATTATAATACTGGTTCAGCCAATCGAAGCGTTATTTGGGACTTATGACAAAAAATGCCTCAAAATTACAGCCAGTTGACATAACTCTTATGAAACTTTTGTGTATGAATAGAAGCTTTTTCGATTGTTATCTATTTTTTAATTCTTGTTCTAAAATCAAGCATATGTATGTATCTTCAGCCAGAAACGAGTGTTCGGTCCAAATGTGGGTTTACGGTAGCGAACAATCCGAGTTTATCGAAGGTTATCGATAAACCCAGAAAAACGAAATGGACGTTTTATTCGAATTTAGGCGCAATCTGACGCCTTCAGACTCATTGTTTAGGTCTCTCGTGAACAGAAAACGTTTTTTGACTCGGAATTTTTATTGCTTTCACCTGAGCTGACATTTGACTCGCCCCGATTACGCCATAACGTGTATTCGGCGGCGCATTGTGGCGCGAATTGAGTCTTTGTCTATGGAAATCAGAAAATGTTGGCTTGCGTTGATGACGGAAATAAAATCAGTTTTATCATGGACAATACAATTTTGTATGGAGTTGAGTGGGAGATCAATTCGAGGCCCTTGAACAATGTTGTTTTTCAATTGGCGCGAATTTTCACTTCTGATTTATTTATTTTGGCCTTTCTTGACCTGATATGTTATGAATGATATAAAGTTGTATCGGATTTTGTCGTGTAATTTATCTTAGGGGTTTGAACGTTACCTGTGAGGGTGAAATCGCGTTTGAATGTACAGTTCGATTTTTTGGTTCTATTATATTTTGTTTGTTTTTGGCATTTTCCGATGGTTTTTCTTCAGAATTTTGACTTGATTTGTCATGGATAACATAACTTGTTATCGAATCTTGGAGTGAATTTATATTATTGGTTTTGACGTTACTTGTGATTTTTATTTTACCCACTTTTATCTTTGTTGTGGGGGTTCTTGAGAAGAATTTTGACTTGATTTGTCATGGATAATATAATTTTTTATCGAATATTGGAGTGAAACCGTTTATGAATGTACAGTTCGATTTTTTTGGTTCTATTTTGTTTGTTTTTGACTTTTTTCGTTGATTTTTTCTTGCGAACTTTGACTTGACCTGTCATGGATAATATAAATTTGTATCGAATTTTGGCATAAATTTTTATCTTGGGGGTTTTAACGTTAGTTGTGATTTTTATTTTCGCTGCTTTTATCTTTGTTTCGGGTTTTTTGATCAGAATTTGCCCTAATTTGCCATGGGTATTGTAAAACTTGATTCAAATTGCACGTTTTATTCGAATTCAGGCGCAATTTGATGGAAGTACTTTCCTTGTAAAAAATTATTTGTGTAAAATAACACACAACGTTTTTTCACGGAATTCTGATCGCGTCACGCCACGAAAACAAAGGTTTGGCGTACTGTTAAATAATGTTTTTTGGCTTCTTCGAGAAATTACAAAAATTGTAATTTAGCCCAGTATTGAACAAAATCTTGACAGAAAAAAGCTATAGACCCTATCAGTGAATTTTTCTTGTTATAGTAGGTGTGGTTTGTCTTTCAAAAACACCATGTTTGATGAGTTTGATAATTAAAATATCTCTAGTTGCGGAATGCCACGGATTTTGTCATTTTGCGAAAAGCCCGGGCAACGATTTCAATCATTATAATAGCAGGAAAGATGGCTCAATAAGTCGAGTTTCGAGCCAGAAAACGTTCTGAAACTTTGCATGATGATTGAGAATGACGTTGTAGTACTGATCGCCCATTTTTGTAGGATTCGTGACTAAACGTCGCCCGCTAGGCGATTGCAAAGTTCTCAATTTTGGGAAGTTTGAAGTCGAATATCTCAAAGACTGAATAACACATACAAATTTCTGAACCTCTAACAGAGAGATAACTGTCTACTCTTTCCAATTCACCATTTATCAAGTCGCTCAATTTTGGATGATCGGGTGAAAAGATCGTACCTTTGAGACCACCTTTTTGGAGCGAAGTGTCACAAAAATTCGATCGATAATGGCGCAATTAGAGCTCGACTTCCGCTTTTCTAGTTGTTTCTAAACGTTGTGACAAACCGTTTATTTGCGGACAATTCCGCGGCCGCGGACAAACGAAAATCCGGCAAAAAAAGTTTGCTGTATAGAAAATGTGTCATTCTGACATAGTGTATATTGTGTTAAGCCGAATGTATTTTGCATAAAATGGAGGATGATGATCCTTCAAATGTTATCCGACCGCCCTTCGCACCGATTTACCTATTTGACGGCTATATTATATATCAGGTGACATGTTTTCTGGACGTCGTGAATGTCGTTCGCGTGGGCATTTGAAACCGCCGTGAGCGAAAAACGCGGATGAGATCTATCTTGATACTTTTTTAGGTATTCTGAGTTTCCTTTACGGCTTTGGGACGACTGAGTCCGCAACTTTGCGCGATTTTACTTCATTTTGTTTTTTACCTCATGGTTCAGATGGAAATTTACTTTTTTCGCGATGAACGAGACGTTTTTTAACGCTCTTTTCGTTTCCTGTAGTAAAATTGCAACTTTCAGAACCTCCACATCATGTCCCGGGCACAGTTCACATACGGGACTGTTTTAAATTTATTGTTATTTTCACTTGCATCAAATGCAAGTGAAATATTGGATTCAAGTGAGGATGATGGAGGGTTCATACAAGACCCAAAGGTAAGTCCTTCAAATATGATTTCTTATGCTTTTAGATTCGTGAGACCGTAAGCTGGGCCCACAAATGCGCGGACAAAAGTTTCATCTGCACCTACGACTGCAACGTAGTCACGAACGCAACAGGTGACTGCGTCCGGCCAAATGCCACCACCTGTTTCAACTTGATGGTGGACTACAACTACACCTTGTGGAAGAGCCCCTTTCCACATCATCTGGCCGGGCTCCAGAAATTCCCGACGTAAGTTTCGGCTGTTTTTTTTTTTTGATCTTTTTGTCATGAATAACATCGCGATTTTTCAGCTGCTGGCAGGTCCTGGAGCCCCTAATTTGTGGAATTTGGTATCGCCCATGTGCGGCGATGCGAACATTCAATCTTCGTAGAGGAACTCCGAAGGTAAGATTTTAAGTTTATATTATTCATGGTTTAGATGGAAACTTTCAAATCTTACGTCAAAACCGAGAAATTTGACGCAATTTTTTTGTTTTCAGATGTCCCAATACTTCAAGGCATACTCGATGGACTATTGCTACAAAGTCCGATCAAAATGCCAGAAGTTCGTCCATCTTCTGCCACCTGAGCTCGACTGCGACGAATTTGCTCATCCGCGGGAAGAGAAGCGGCCAGATCGCACTCTTTATAACCCGGAATGCGAGGTAATATCTCTTCTTTTTTCTAGAAAAATTTTAAATTGTTTATTGAAGTTTTTCATTAGATTTTATTCAGATTTCCCCAGATGTAGCTAGTATAATATAATTTATATTAATTTTAGCTGAAGCCGGCGTTCAACCTTACGCTGGCCAACTCTGCACCTCAATGCTTCCATCCATTGAGTTTATCAACCGGAATAAATGGCGTAAGCCCACTGGTAGATCAGTGCTATCTTCCCTGCCGGTAAGTTATATTATGTTAGATCAACTGATGTTTTGAGCCAAAATTTGGGCTAGTTTTGGCCAAATTTTTTATGTTTATGATTTCTAACAGCTGGATTGACCTCTAAACTATTTTCAGGACAGACTATTTTGGGCATATCAATGCCTTCTACCATTTCGTAGTCGTTTTTTGCACTACGATCGCCTTGTGTGCCCCGGCTCTGCCGGTAAGTCAAAATTTTTCTTTTTATTTCTTGAAATTTTAGGTCTATCTGTTGAAAGACATAAGGAACTCCAAGTTGGCCACTTGGAATTATGTCTTCAACATGTGCACCGCCTCCATCTGCGTGTATTACACGCTGTGGAGCATCTTCTTGATGTTGGTATACTTCAAGAAGACAACAGTATGCCAAAAAGATGAACTTGGAAACTACCTCCGCATCGATTTCCACACAATGTAAGGGATTTTTGGATTAAAATTTGATTTTTTTTTTTTTTGATTTTGATTTTGGCATAACTTTGATATTTTTTTAGCTGGTGCAAAAGTCAGCGAATTGCCTTGCAATTCGTTTTGACTTCAATCATCTCGTGGAGCTTCGTCCTGTCATACTGCCTTCTGATCGACCGCAACTTCAAGAAGGCTTCGAATTCCACCAAAGGAATTCTAACAATGGTGGTTTACCTTCTTTCGGTCACGTTGGTCGTAATATCAATGATCTGGGTGAGTTTTTATTTTTTTTGTCTTGAAATTTAGAGAAAACCAGTCAGCGGGATTCGTGCATATCTTTGACGGCGGTTGAAGTAATTTTTGGTCATTTTTTATATTATCCATGACTGATCATGGAATTTTTGGTCGGAAAAAACTAAAATGAAGCCGGGAAAATATTAATATTGTCATAGTTTGGCCTTCTATGACTTTTTGAAGTTATTTTGAGCTTTTCTTATTTTTCTTTCATTTCAGGACGTCTACTACGCCGACCCATACTATGGAGTATGCCATCCGGGCATGGACCCCTTCCTGAGCGGGCTCTTCCTCTATGTCCCGGCCGTCGTGACCTCCATTTTTCTGTTGGTCACGTACGTGCTGGGACGGCGCTCTGGGCCGGTTCGACCGGAAAGTTCGAAGCCAATGGTCGGAGTGAATTTGGGCGGGATAAGGATTAATTTATCCTTCCCGGGACTGGCCACCAACCTTATGGTCTTTGTTATTGGGGCCATAAGTCACTTCTCGCCGAGCAAGTCCACCCATGATGAGATTGTTATGGTCAAACGCAGCGTAAGCTGCTTTACCAGCCGATCGGAAGGCCTTGTTGGGCTGATTCAAGAAGGGTAAGTTCAATTTTTTTTTATCATGAATAATATAATTTTTTGGTGGAATTAGAGGAAAAATTAACCTTAATGATCATAAAAGAGTATTTAGTGTCTAGTTACAGCTTTTTAGCTGTGTTTTTGTTGATTTTTGAAAAATTTTTTGGTCATGGATAATATAATTTTTGGTGAAATTAAAGGAAAAATTAATCGTAGTGGTCATAAAAGAGTATTTAGTGTCTAGTTACAGCTTTTTAATTGTGTTTTTGATGATTTTTGAAAAATTTTTTGCTCATGTATAATATAATTTTTGGTGAAATTAGAGGAAAAATTAATCCTAGTGATCATAAAAGAGTATTTAGTGTCTAGTTACAGCTTTTTAATTGTGTTTTTGATGATTTTTGAAAAATTTTTTGGTCATGGATAATATAATTTTTGGTGAAATTAGAGGAAAAATTAATCGTAGTGGTCATAAAAGAGTATTTAGTGTCTAGTTACAGCTTTTTAATTGTGTTTTTGATGATTTTTGAAAATTTTTTTGCTCATGTATAATATAATTTTTGGTGAAATTAGAGGAAAAATTAATCCTAGTGATCATAAAAGAGTATTTAGTGTCTAGTTACAGCTTTTTAATTGTGTTTTTGATGATTTTTGAAAAATTTTTTGGTCATGGATAATATAATTTTTGGTGAAATTAGAGGAAAAATTAATCGTAGTGGTCATAAAAGAGTATTTAGTGTCTAGTTACAGCTTTTTAGGTGTGTTTTTGATGATTTTTGAAAAATTTTTTGGTCATGGTTAATATAATTTTTTGTTCAAATTGAGTTGAAACTGGTGTTAGATGAGCCGAACTTGAATAATTTTCTCAGATTAGCAAGCAATTTTCTCTTTTTCATCTATTTTCGCTATTTTTTTATCATTTTTGATATTGTACATGATAGCCATTTTTTCAGAAATTCCGCATCCGATTGCGTAATGGACCCTCCAGTGGCTTGGCAGCCAATCTGGATCTTCGTCCGCATGCATCTGCTCCCAGTTGTGCCTTGCGGCGTAATTGTGGTCTACCTGTTCTACGCGCTGAAGGATGGAATTTTGAAGGCCTCGCCGGAAGAGGAGCATGAAATGGAGAGCCTGAATCCTGCCTCGGATGAAGAAGCACCAAAAATGAATGGGATAAATAAAAGGTAAGCGCGATGAATTTGGAAAATTACTTTTTTTTACCAAAATTTTTTTGTCTTCTTTAATTTAATGTCTATGTCAATTTCAGCACGTCTGTCACGGGTCTCGACACGGTCTTTTCGTCTAAAGTCTGATAACACTTGATCCGTCTTACAATACTAATAATATGCGTATAATTTACCCGATGTATCACTATTAACCATTTAGTCCAATATTATCACGATTTTTTATTATAATAAGATTTTTCCACTGGATTTGTCTGGTATTTGGATTATTTGGGCTCTGTGGATCAAGCACTAATACAGGACCTGATTCAGCGGCAAAAAAGTACAAAAAAAGCACCATTTTGCATCCGGAGAGCATCAAAAATGTGGCAAAATGCCTCCCTGTCCAAGTGAAAAAAACTTTTTTTTGAAGGCTCCCTTAAAAAAAAGCGGGTGTACTTTTGAAATCAGAGTTTTTTCACTTGAAGAGGGAGGTATTTTGCCACTTTTTTGATACTTCCCGGATGCAAAATGATACTTTTTTGCCACTGGATCAGGTCCCCCACTGTAGTCTCAAGTTGGCTAACAAAAAATTTCACATCTTTTTTTTCAACATCGATGTCATGGATAATACCCCAAATTTTCGGTTTCAGGCCAAATTCGATGCAAACAATTTTCACCACCAGCGAATCGGAGCGCCCGCCACGACGTCAGCGCCGTTTCCGCCGCAAACGCCACTCTCCCATCATCCGCGACGGGATCGCGAGCTCCAGCTCGCAGATGGACTCCGACGCCGCCCTGCCCCGCGTGCCGATCGGCTACGAGAACGCGCTTCTGAAGCACACGCTGGCCTTGCTGACGAACGGTCTTGTGCCGCCGGGCGCGATGTTGCTGCCGCAAGCTCCGATGAACAAAATGAATTGGATGCCGGCGCAGATGGGCAACGAGAATATGGCACCGGGCCCATCGGAGGGCCCGAACATGAGGCCGGGACCATCAGGGTTCGTTCCGAGGCCTAATGGAAATCAAAGAAGGGCGGAGAGGCGGAGAAATGATGAAGAAGATAGCAACTACTTCGACTCGGACAACTTGAATTCAGCGGACGAGCGAGATCTGGTAAGTGGAATTTTGTTTGTAAAGTGTTTATTGGTACTAGTCGCAGAGAATTTCTCGCGGCCGTCGCGCTCCGAAAAGTTGATTTGTCGCTGCGAAACACGGGAATCGCGCGCGACAATAAGGCAAAACAACAAAATTGCACTGTGCAAATGCACTTTTCGGGTTCATGCACAGTGCAGAGTCGCCGAAAATTCCCAGGACTTTTTTCCGCGACTAGTATTTTCACAAAGTTCATGGACATTTGTTGCGGTACGCACCGTGCACAGAAACTCCCCATTTTTTGCACCGTGCGTTGGCGACAAGCGTGGGAAAAAGTTCAAGGTGCACTGTGCAAACGGCTTTTTGGTTTTCGCACTGTGCGGTATGAAAAGGAATAATGCACCGTGCGTTGGCGACAAGCATGGAAAAAGTTCAAAAATGCACTGTGCGTTGGCGACAAGCGTGGAAAAAAGTTCAAAAATGCACTGTGCGTTGGCGAAAAGCGTGGGAAAAAACTTCAAGGTGCACTGTGCAAACGGCTTTTTTGAAATTTGCACTGTGCGGTATGAAAAGGAAAAATGCACTGCGCGTTGGCGAGAAGCGTAGGAAAAAGTTCAAAATGCACTGTGCGTTGGCGAGAAGCGTGGGAAAAAGTTCAAAATGCACTGTGCAAACGGCTTTTTTGAAATTTGCACTGTGCGGTATGAAAAGGAAAATTGCACCGTGCGTTGGCGACAAGCGTGGGAAAAAGTTCAATATGCACTGTGCGAACGCGAAAAAAATGTCCATGAACTTTATGAAAATAAATATTATTAAGACGATTATTTCACAACAAATATAACGTGTTTCCAGGCCGAAGAAGAAGAACGGAGAGCCCAAATACATCAGCAAATCCCTGCAATGGAAGCCGGCCCGAGCCAGGTTGAGTCTTCTACCGAAAATGACTCAAATGACGGTAGCAATGACTTCAACTCCGACGAACTGAATTCGAATGACGAACGGGACCTGGTAAGGAGAATTTCAAAATTTTTCAAAAATTTAAAAGAAATCTTCACAGTAAATATAACCATTTTTCAGATGGAAGAAGCACAACGAAGAGCCCAGATTCATAAGCAATGTGCCCAGCGATAGATGAAGCCATGTATTCCACGATTTCTTAAATTATTCCTATTTATTTTTTAACTCTAAAGCCATATCTTTACAATTGATGCCATGTCTTTCACGATATATTTGTGCCTTACTTGTTTTACCTCGAAACGGTGTTATATAGATCTCTAACCTCATTTCTTTCACTCAAATTACGGTGTACTATACAGAACTCACTCGGTAACTACTTGCAATATCATTATTTCCCGGTCTCAAGAAAAAATGTGATTTCCTCAGGAACAAAAACAAATCCTCACGAATAAATATAATAATATGAATTTCGAATGCTCAACGTTTTTAAGATGGTTTATAACACGACAACAATATATAAAAAGATAACAAAACGAAGAACTTTAAATTCCATCTTCCTTGATCCAGTCGGCGACTCCCCAGATTCTGATGGTGTTGTCGGAGTAGCCGGCGAAGAGGGTGTTTCCGTCCTGCGACCAGGCGAGCGATGTGCATTGAGGGGCGGCGCTTCCGGAGACGTCCAATTTGAGTTCGTCGAGGGTGGAACGGTGCTCCAAGTCCCAGATTCGGATGGTGGAGCCGACGGCGGCACAGAGCCAGTATCTGTTGGGGGAGAAGGTGAGGGCGTTGATGGTGTCTTGGGCGTCCAACTGGTACAAGTGCTTGTTCTCGGTGAGGTCCCACAAGTTGGCGACGCCGTCCTTTCCGCCGGACGCGCACAGGGAACCGTCGGGAGAGACGGTGGTGGCGTTGATGAACCCGGTGTGGCCAATGTGGTTGGTCTTCAGACGGCAGTTGGACAGGTTCCACACCTTCACAACCTTATCCCAACCGGCCGACACGATGGACGGGCTTGGGGAGGTGGAGGCGAAACGCACAGACGACACCCAGTGGCTGTGGCCATCGTCCTTCTCGGAGAGGGTGAGCTTGCACTGGGCGAGGGTGTTCCACAGACGGATGGTGCGGTCACGGCCTCCGGAAACGATCTGACGGTTATCGGCGGAAAAAGCGACGGAGAGGACGTCCTTGGTGTGGGCAATGAACTGACGGGAAGTCTTTCCGCTGAAAAATACTCAACAGAATCCATTTCAGCCAAAACTTCGCCAAAAATCAGATAATTTAGACCTTACACTACCCTAAACTCAAAGAAATCTCAAACAAAAAACTTACGTGTTCAAATCCCAAAGACGGAGAGTTCTGTCCCATGATCCGGTAAGGGCAAAGTGTCCATCGTGGGAGAGGGCAACATCGGAAACAAAGTGACCGTGACCGAGGAGAGATTTCAGAGGACGGCCTCCGGTGATCTCATCTCCAAAGGAATGAAGGTCCCAAACGAGCACGGACTTGTCTGAAAAGAAAGGAATTAGATTCCAGCATGTCCGTAAAGACAAATCTCGGCTAATATTCGACGAAATTTTTCTACATCATGGTGAATATCAAAAATATGAATTTGGGCCATTCATTAACTCCAAATCGTTCTTATCCTAAAACCCAACAAAAAATCGCAAAAACATACCACGGGAAGATGAAATAAGGGTGTTGGCGTTGGATGGGGAGGTGGCCAATTGAGTGATGGCACCGTTGTGACCTTCCAACTTTCCGCGTAGGCTCAGGGCGGCTTTTTTGGTGATTGTTTCTCCTTCCATATTGGTTGAGACTATGGGTAAACCCTAAAAGCAGAAACTCTGTAAAAATTACATCAAAAATCGATTCAATATGTAAAAATAGCACGGACGTAGGATGGAGAAGATAAAATAAATGTAAAATCCATGAAAACTTATCAAAAACTTGGATAAACTTGACTAAAATACGCAAAAATCCCAAGAAAAAATTTTTCGAGGAACGACAAAAAACCTTTTTGCCTAAAATAAAGCGTTTCGAGACTCAGCACAGGCAAACTGATCTTGGCGTTCTGTTGCAAGTAGTTTTTTCTCGAGAATTTTTAGCGGAGGACGGCAATTGACGTTGCAACTTACTACAACGCGTTGTAGTAAGTCGAATATAGGCCTAGAACATCATAAAATGTGGAATTCGACTGGTTTTGACATCTTTTTTGACAAGTGCAATATCTAGATGTTGTTCATGGTGAAATTTACTGATTTTCTTCCTAATTTCCTCAGAAAATGCGGTGACTTCTTTGATTTCATGATAGTACTGTCCATTCTATGTTGAAACATATCGAGAACATGCTTCTTTTCACAAAAATATCCTAAAAATTCATCAAAAATCCTCAAAACACCTGTTTGGCGAACAACAATATCAAAATTACACAAACATAACTTTATCCTAGTCCTTTAGACAATATAAAGAGATATAGAGAGGTCTAATGAGTGCCATTTTACGGGCAGTTGATGGCTTTGCCGACGTAGGCGTGAAGATTGGCTTCACGGAAGGCTTCGGAGAGAGTGGGGTGGGCATGGCAGACACGGGCAATGTCTTCGCAAGATGCTCCGTATTCCAGGGCTAGGACCGCTTCTCCAATCATCTCGCCGGAGTTCTGAAAATGTCAGGGAATGTTAGGAGTTATAACAGGTTATTATAGGGGTCATGTTATACTTGACCTAGTATAAGATAAAAATATTTGAAAATTTTGTCGAAACTACCAACTTTTTTACTTGGAAGGTTCCAACAGTCACCTGTTACCTTTTATAACCAAAATATCCTAGAATATTAACTAGTTTTCCGCAAAATATTGCACTTGACATCAGGTGTCAAGTACAACATCCAAATCTTTGAAAAATGTAAAAACTTCTCGGATTATACTACAAACAGCCAAAATAGGTTCTATTCTTCCTTTCTCTGCCAAAAAATCATCAAAAACAAGTCAGTTTCGCTCAACCCAGCACTTTTTCCATCAGCTGTCTTGTGTAACATCAAAAACTTCTCTGAACTGCCCTAAACTCCAAAAAAAAATCCGAAAGCAACTTACAGGTCCAATAATATGGACTCCCAAGAGTCTATCAGTTTGTTTGTCGGCCAAAACTTTGACGAACCCTTCAGTGTCATTATTAGTTTTGGCTCGGGAGTTCGCGACGAACGGGAATTTGCCAACCTTGTACGCGACCTTCTCCTGTTTAAGTTGTTCTTCGTTCTTTCCGACCCATGCGACTTCGGGGTGTGTGTAGACCACTGACGGGACGCAGTTGTAATCGATATGAACCGGGCCTCCGCAAATTCCTTCCACAGCGATGATTCCTTCATCTTCGGCCTTGTGGGCGAGCATAGGTCCTTCAACAATATCGCCAATAGCATAAATATTGTCCACAGAGGTCTGGAAGCGAGTGTTGACTGGGATGCGGCCTTTTTGGTCGAGTTGAATTCCAACATTTTCCAGTCCAAGGTTGGCACTGTACGCGCGGCGGCCGATAGCGACGAGAAGGACATCACATTCCAGCTGAAAACTATTTCAATCACTTTCAAATCCCATGAAATACATTTAAAAAGTCAGAAAGCGATCGAAAAATAGAAAAATTATATTACACTAGGCAAAATTTATATTACACATAACAAAAAGTTATACCTATTGGTCGGAAAGCAAAGAAAAAGACAACTCACATCCTGTTTCTTCCCATCCTTCGCTCCTTCAATTGATACAGTAATATTTGATCCATTTCTTTTGGCTGCTGTCACTTTGGTGTTCAACAAAAATTTGAATCCCTGTTTCTTCAAGATGTTTTGGAAAACTCTGGCGACTTCCCCATCAATTCCAGCACCTCCAATGCTGCCCAGGAACTCCACGCAAGTTACTTCAGCGCCAAGTCGTTGCCAAACCGAGCCGAGTTCAAGTCCAATGACTCCGGCGCCAATAACAACCATTTTCTTGGGGACTTCGGTCAAATTAAGGGCTCCAGTTGATGATACTACCTGAAAAAATTAATATAGAATCAATTTCACGAGTCATAGAGCTCTTTAAAATAAAAATTTCTGTAGAAAACACGATTTTACGGGCTTCCACAAAGTTGTTAGTCTAAAATAAGGTCCAGACCAAAAAATCTCCTTTAAAACAGTCAAATATTCTGATCCCTTGCAATTCATTAGATAGAACATTCTACAGACTCTCTCAAAAAAGTAGAACATACTTGTTTCTCGTCAATTTCGATTCCAGGGAACGGCGTGACTTCGGATCCGGTAGCAATAAGAATGTTCTTGGTGTTGACCTTCTCCTCGGAGCCATCAGCCTTCTTCACAGTGACCTAAAGACAGAAATAGATACAAAAAATGTTTTCCTACCTCATTCTTTCCCGTAATTTTGCCGAATCCATTCAAATGAGTGACTTTATTCGCCTTGAACAAAGTCGCCACACCAGCGGTCAGACCCTTCACGGATGACTCTTTGGCCTTGAGCATAGTGGCCAAATTCAGCTTAGGCTCGACTTCAACACCTCGCGCATTCAAGTCTCCGTGTTTTGCCAGGTGATAGAAGTGAGAGTTGTTCAACATGGCCTTTGAGGGAATACATCCAACATTAAGACAGGTTCCTCCCAAAGTGTCGTTCTTTTCCACACAAACCGTCTTCATACCGAGTTGAGCGGCTTTTATAGCAGCCACATAGCCGCCAGGACCGGATCCAATCACAACAATGTCGGCATCTGCAAAAAACGCAATGAATTTCCATGAATTTCTTCAAGCTGGTCATGGATAATGTAAATTCGTCTCTAAACACAAGCAATCAAAGGAAACACTTACCAATCTGGGATGAGTAGAATCTGCAGAGAGCGGGACTAAATTGTGCATGCCTTTGAACAGCAATTCGGGCCAGCATCTTCGACTGCAAGGACCGACAGGAATACCCACTGAAAAGACAAGATTGTAAAAAAACAAACAAATTTCGCGAATTCTCAACTCGTTTAAAAAGACAAAGGACGTCATTGTAAAACTATCAGTGATAACAACAGTCAATCACACGATTCCTAGAAAGAGATACTATAATTTAGGCTAAAGAAATACCAGAAACTATATAATATAATTTCAAAATACTACACGATCGGAGATCACAACCACGACGGTCCAATCAATCTAGACACGGGCATTCCCGTTCGTCTTCAAGCATGGCAAGATCGAGAAAAAACAAAAAGGTCCTCATAATCAATGCGCAATTTTTGGCACTTCGCACCGATAGATCTGTGGCATTTCGTCGTATCCCGAAAAATATTTTCTATAAAATCTCTCGGAAGTTTGTTCTTGTTGATCTGTGGCTCCTACCATGTTTGTTTTATCCAAATTCAAGTACACAGCAAAGATATTGCCGCTGCATTTGGGCGAGGACTTTTTAAGCACGTTGATCAAACGGATTGATGCCGATTTCGCAAATTATGTAAGTGGCGTTCTTTATTTTTGTGTTCAATATTTAGATAATGACTTGTTCTTTCTATTGCGAACGAAAAATGTTTCCAACAAAGCTGTTTTGACGCTTTTTTGTCGACATTATTCATAGCACCTATCTAAAATAATGTTTTAACCCCTTTCTCTCAGGTAATCATCGATGTTGGACTATGCTTGAGTTTCTACGACTTCCAAAGCATCGGAGCGTCTTATCTGATGGCCGGCGATGCCTCAAGCTATACTCCAGTTGAATTCCGGTACTTGGTTTTCCAGCCCTTCCGAGGTGAAGTGATCCAAGCAACAATTTCGTCATGCACAACAGATGGTGTGAAACTTACAATGGACTTCTTCAGTGATATATTTGTGACTCCAGACAACCTTCCGGAGGTCTCTAAATTGTAAGTTGGTTCGATTTTTATAATCTTGTTTTAGTGATGAGAAGGAGCAAGTTTGGATATGGGAATTCCAATCGGAGGAAGGAGGGGATCCCGTCAAATTCTACATGGAGCCGGGGAAGACTGTAAAGTATGTTTTTCATTATATTTTTTTGAAATTTAGAGATGAATTTTGCAAAATACGACTGTTTTTTCTGAAACAGCTACTTTTTGGTGGATTTTTTGAATTTTTGCCAATTATGGATAAATTATTGGCTGTAACTTTTCGAAAACGTAATTTTTTGTCAAAATCAACTGTGCGGTTGTAGATTCCGAGTCACAGACATCAAATATCGAAGTGTTCAGCCAGGAGCATCGTCCGAAGTCAAGGTGATGGAGATCACCGGAACAATGTCAGAACATGGTCTAGGCTGTGTGGACTGGTGGGCGCAGCCCGCAGAGCCCGAAGATGACGCCGAACCTGCCGAATCATAGCCATTTTTCAATTGAAAATTTAATTTTTACCTCTTTGTTACTTGTTGATTTGTTGTTGTTGAGATGTATAAAAAATAAGAAAAATTCGCCCGAAATGATCGCTGTGACGCCCTGTCCAGCTGTCAAGTAGACCCCCTGGACCCTCGCGTTCACACGTCCTCATAACTCAAATCACTAATGAGAACACTTTTTGCCGCAGGGCGGGACCCATAAACCCGTCTGAACGGGAAAGTTTATGTGATTTTGGAGGCCGGAACTTCCGGCAGGCTCATTTCGGAGAATTTTAGACAATTTTAAAACTTAATTGGGTCTTCAAGTTGATAGAAGTTTCGATTGTAATGATTTTAAGGGTCATTTTGATAATGAATTACACTTTTATTTGGCCAATTCCAATTATTTTTGTTTATTTCGGCCGATAATTATTGTTTGTTCCAAAGATTAGAGCCTTTTTTATGGTTTGTTTGCAAAAATAATTAGCACAAAAAAATTTTTTATACAAAATTTGATCAAATCCTTTTTTTCATAAAGTCTGGAGTGATTTCGGTGACGTGCACTGTGCGAAAACAAAAGTTCACTTTGCACTGTGCAATTTCTCGCTTTTTGCACCGTGCAATAAGCTTTTTGGGTTGTCGCTCACACCTTGACTTTTTTTTTGCACCATGCAAGTCGCCAAAATAATTTTCGCGACATGCACTGTGCGAAAACAAAAGTTCACTTTGCACTGTGCAATCTACTAGTCGCGCCATAAAGTCCTGACACATTTTGCACCGTGCGAAAGTTCGGGGTTTGGACGTCGCGCCCCCAAATTCATTTTGCACCGTGCATTCTTCTTTCATTTCATCCGCACTGTGCATCTTTTCGCATTTGTCGCCGCGATTTCCCCTTTTTGCACTAGCGACTTGCAAAACCCGAACTTTCGCACTGTGCATTCTTCTTTCATTTCGCATTTGTCGCCGCAATTTCCCGTTTTTGCACTAGCGACATGCACTTTTGCGCGCGACGAACCCGAATTTGGGGGCGCGACGTCCAAACCCCGAACTTTCGCACGGTGCAAAATGTGTCAGGACTTTATGTCGCGACTAGTATATATTGCTTTTCGCACCGTGCAATGAGCTTTCCGGGTTGTCGCTTGACTTTTTTTGCACAGTGCAAGTCACCGGAATGATTTTCGCGACATGCACGAAAACTTTGTGCGAAAACAAAATTTCACTTTGCACTGTGCAATCTATTGCTTTTCGCACCGTGCAATGAGCTTTCTGGGTTGTCGCTTGACTTTTTTTGCACAGTGCAAGTCACCGGATTGATTTTCGCGACATGCACTGTGCGAAAACAAAAGTTTCCTCTGCACAGTGCAATTTGTTTTCCTCTGCACCGTGCAATCCGTTCGCAAGTCGCCAGAATGATTTTCGCGACATGCACTGTGCGAAAACAAAATTTCACTATGCACTGTGCAATCTCTTGCGTTTCGCACCGTGCAATAAGCTTTTTGGGTTGTCGCTCGCACCTTGACTTTTTCTGCACAGTGCAAGTCGCTGGAGTGCACTGTGCGAAAACAAAATTTCACTTTGCACTGTGCAATTTCTTGCTTTTTGCACCGTGCAATAAGTTTTCTGGGCTGTCGCTTGACTTTTTTTGCACAGTGCAAGTCGCTGGAGAGATTGATTTTCGCGACATGCACTGTGCGAAAACAAAATTTCACTTTGCACTGTGCAATTTTCGGCTATTTGCACCGTGCAACAAGCCTTTTGGGTTGTCGCCTCTGAGTTTTTTTGCACGGTGCGTGTCGCAAAAATGCCCGTCAAAAAATTTTCGCCCACGCTTTGCAAAAAAAAAAAATTAAAATTTTGTGTTGCCAAAAAAACTTTTTTTTTCGAAAATTTGCACAGTGCAAAAAAAGTTACCCACTGCACTGTGCAAAATTTCACTTTGCACTGTGCGAAATTTTCATCTCCTTGCACAGTGCAAAAAATTCGAATTTTTTTGGGAACAAAAAGTAAGATTTTTTGAGTCAAAAAAATTCCAAAATTTTGTACAGTGCAAATTTTTTTCTAGATTACTGTAGCAAAAAATTTTTATAAGTCAAAAAAAAGTTTCAATAATTTTTGCACAGTGCAAAAAATGTTGCCCATTGCACTGTGCAGCGCCATTTTTGCCTTATTTTTGGCGTTGCACAGTGCGAAATTTTGATCTCTTCGCACTGTGCGAAAAATTCGAAATTTTCTGAAAATATAAAATAAGCTTTTTTTGAGAAAATTTGAGTGTCTCGCCTCCAGGGGATTTCTTTTTCGTTGCGCTTCAGTCGTTTTTAAAACTTTTTCTGCAACATTTTTACTGTCAAAACAACAATTTTTCTTCCCCTATCTTTACTGCGTGGCCTGCTAGAAAACAATTTTTATAGTAATAATAAAAATGCTGCAACAATCTCCCACCGAAATGCAGAGAACTCTTTCGTACTCTTTTTATAGTGTAAAAGATCTTTTACACTTTACAAAAAGCCAGTAATCTTTAAACTGATGTCCATTTCCGCTCCACCTCGAACGGAAATGTAATAAAAAAATCCCAGCTTTCGTTGGGGCAAGGTCATTCGTTGTAAAGCTGGAGGCCGTTACAATTACTTTTCACTCGTCCATTTTATTTGATCCTTCCGTTTTTAAAAGATTCCTCAAGGGCGAATGAGACAATTCGGCGGACGTTGCAGACGTTTTTTGGGCTGCGGAGTTGGAGTGTTTGAAAAAAATTTGGGAACTTCGGAAATTTTGGAGCTAAAATTTTATGTGTTACTGTAACGAGAAATTTTTTAGTCAACAAAAGTTTTTCAATTTTTTCGCACAGTGCAAAAAATGTGACCCACTGCACTGTGCAGCGCCATTTTTGCTCTATTTTTGGCTCTGCACTGTGCAAAATTTTAATCTCCTTGCACAGTGCGAAAAAATAAAAATTTTCTGAGAGTAGAAAACAAGATTTTTTGAGTCCAAAAGAATTCCAAAATTTGGCACAGTGCAAATTTTTTTTCTAGATTACTGTAGCAAAAAATTTTTTAAAGTCAAAAAAAGTTTCACTAATTTTTGCACAGTGCAAAAAAATTTTCTCACTGCACTGTGCAGCGCCATTTTTGCTCTATTTTTGGCTTTGCACAGTGCAAAATTTTCACCTCCTTGCACCGTGCGAAAAATTCGAATTTTTTTGGGAACAAAAAGTAAGATTTTTGAGTCAAAAAAATTCCAAAATTTGGCACAGTGCAAATTTTTTTTCTAGATTACTGTAGCAAAAATTTTTTAAAGTCGAAAAAAATTTCCAAATTTTTGCACAGTGCAAAAAATGTTGCTCACTGCACTGTGCAGCGCCATTTTTGTTCTATTTTTGGCTCTGCACGGTGCAAAATTTTGTCTTCATTGCACTGTGCGAAAAAAATCAAAATTTTCTGAGAGTAGCAAATAAGATTTTTTGAGTCCAAAAAAATTCCAAAATTTTGCACAGTGCAAATTTTTTCTAGATTACTGTAGCAAAAAAATTTTTTAAAGTCAAAAAAAAATTTCCAAATTTTTACACAGTGCAAAGAAATTTTCTCACTGCACTGTGCAGCGCCATTTTTGCCTTATTTTTGGCTTTGCACTGTGCAAAATTTTGTCCTCATTGCACTGTGCAAAAAAATCAAAATTTTCTGAGAGTAGAAAACAAGATTTTTTGAGTCCAAAAGAATTCCAAAATTTGGCACAGTGCAAATTTTTTCTTGATTACTGTATCGAAAAACTTTTTTGAAGTCGAAAAAAAATTTCCAAATTTTTGCACAGTGCAAAAAATGTTGCTTACTGCACTGTGCAGCGCCATTTTTGCCTTATTTTTGGCTTTGCACAGTGCGAAATTTTTATCTGTTTGCACCGTGCGAAAAACTGAGGTGCCAATGACGTTTTTCAAAAAAAATTTTTTCAGGTGAAAAATGAAGTTGCTTGTTCTCATCACCGTTTTTTGTTTCTACATATCCACTACCACTTCCGTCTTGCCGGACTGCGGCCGGATCCCGCCAAATTTCTGGTGTAAAAACATGCAGATTGCCACACATTGCGGGGTGGCGGCGGCTTGTCAACGATACAATCAGCTGAGTGCGAATCGAAAAGTTCACATTCAAATCATCATGGAGTCGTTGTGTCCGTTCTGTCAACGGTTTATTGTCGACAAATTTTACCACGATGTGTACTTGAAGTTCCGAGGATATGTTGATGTGGAGTTGGTCCCTTACGGAAATGCCGAGCGAAATGTGAGTGGAAAATGGGCGTTTATAGTGTTTTCAGAAAGTGCGTAGACTTTTTTCGGCCTCTTTTCCGCACAGTGCAAACGACTTTTTTGTGGTTTGCACGGTGCGAAAGAGAAAAAAATGCACCGTGCACAAAAACTCTCCATTTTTTTGCACTGTGCGTTGGCGACAAGCGTGGGAAAAAGTTCAAGATGCACTGTGCAAACGAACTTTGTTTGCACGGTGCGAAAGAGAAAAAAAATGCACTGTGCGCTGGCGACAAGCGTGGGAAAAAGTTCAAATTGCACTTTTTTTTCTCAGTGCAAAATGTTTTCGAAAAGGATCGCGTCGCGCGAGGAACAGAGAACTTGCACGGTGCGGTGCGAAAAAAGGCCGATTGCCCTGTGCACATTTTTGAGCAAATCGCAGCGACGCAGTTGAGAAAAGCTTACGTCGCAGCGATATTTCAAACGCACAGTGCAACACCAAAAAAAGATGAGTGCACGGTGCAAAAAATCGTTGGATTTTTGTGCACAGTGCGGACCGCGACGACACAAAATGAAATTGCACAGTGCAAAATGTTTCGAAAAGGATGAATTCCATCGATTGCGACCCAAAATGGGGTAAAGCGACCCCGGGGTGAAAATTCCTTGACTTTTTTCGGGAAAAACTTGCCTTAGGGGTTTTCGAGGGTGCTGATTTCGAAAATGATGTTCATTTTTTCTGAAACTTACTAGTTTTCCTTAAGCAGTAGTGTTAAAAAGCAATTTTTTGAAATTTTTCCAAAAATACTCGATTTAGGGGTTTTCGAGGGTGCTGATTTCGAATATCGGGTTTATTTTTTCTGAAGATTACTAGTTTTCCTTAAGCAGTAGTGTTAAAAAGTAATTTTTTGAAATTTTTTCAAAAATACTGCTTAAGGAAAACTAGTAAGTTTCAGAAAAAATGAGCATTGTTTTCGAAATCAGCACCCTCGAAAACCCCTAAAGCAAGTTTTTCCCGAAAAAAATCAAAGAATTTTCACCCTGGGGTCGCTTTACCCCATTTTGGGTCGCAATCGATGCGGGGTCGCAATCGAAGGTTTCCAAAAGGATCGCGTCGCTCAGCATGCACTGTGCGGTGCGACAAAAGGCCGAAAAAGGTCTACGCTCTTTCTGGAACGACCAGTACGAATAAAAGCCCTCTAAAACCCCAATTCCAGGGCATGTCGATCAGCTGTCAGCACGGTGAGAAGGAGTGCGAGATCAACACCTTCTTCTCCTGCGCGCAACAGCACGTGAATCCCCCGTTCGACTTTGTCTATTGCATCGAACGAGAGCTGAAGAATTTTAGCACTTTCGAAGTGGCGAAGACCCGTTGCTATCGGGAGCGGAATGTGCCGGTCGCCACACAGAGCCGTCTGCAATCCTGCACGTACGGCAACGAGGGCCGACAACTGCAGCTGCAGGCGGCGCGCATCACCGAAGCCGAGTTCCCGGAGCTGCATTTGACCGTCCCCTACACCATTATTAATAATGTGAGCCTGGTCAGCGCGCAGCATATGCGCTCGAATTTGGGCCTCATGATTTGCGACTGGTATGTGGGCAGGAATTTTGTGCCGCCACCCTGCAAGGAGTTGAGTTAATGTACAGAAATACGATGATTTTGAGTGAATAAAGTGCCAAAGATATCTGTCATTATTTTGAATCAATGTAGAGGCTATTCAAAGCTTCAAAATTCAAGTTCAACAAAAGCAAAAAAATCAAAAAAAAATCGAAATTTAATTTTTGCATTAAAAAATCGCTGACTTTAAACCAGCAATTAGATGTATTAGAGCCAATTGGTAGTTTAGCAACACCTTTTTCATTCAATAGACTACAATTTTGACACTTTTTCAGCAAAAATTTAGATCACTGCACGGTGCAAGAACCCAAATTTCGATTGCACAGTGCAAAAAAATTTATTAATAAAAGTCGGCCAAATTTCCCAAAAATTATGTTCAAAGTTGTTTACCTCCTCTCCAGCAGTCATGAACAGGCCATTTCTGGCAGCCGAACATCACAAACCCCTCGAAAAAATCTTTCTTTTTTTTGGTGATTTTCAAGCGAAATTTCTCGACCATTTTCGACCAAAACCCCGGTTTTCGAGGGTGAACTTTAAAAGCTTGTGGCAACCTCAGTTTGCCTTTTTAAAATCTAGATATTTCGTAGACAAAAGTTGATGTCGCTTACAAATACATATTCCAAAAACGAAGTCCATGCGCCACCCCTGTCGGAAGTTATAGCCTCCGACTTTCCTTCTCGTTTTTTGTAAGACCACCTAAAACAATATAAAATTTCTCTCCTAAAATCTTCTCAAAATCAATTTCACATTGTCAGAAATAAATTATCACACTCCAAACATACTAATGACAGTATTTTAATCAAAAACAAACACTAATTTTACATTGTTTTGTCCATCAATGACCAAATCAAGGTTAGTCTCGAAAACATCTAAAAATCCTCTTTTCAGTTCCAGATAACCACTCCAAGCCTCTATCACTTCCTCTTGCCTCATTTCCATTCCAAAAATCTTCTCCAACTTACCCATAACAAAGAGTATAAGCATAAAATCCCATCATGGCAATGCACTTCATGACCAGGCCGGTCTGACTGAACCTGGCGGCGATCACAAACGTCAACATGGACAGAATCGAGAAGAACCCGCTCCAGAGGATCAATCGGCGTCGGGAAACATGCGACATTTTGATGTCGTCGACATCAAAAATGCATGATGTTTTATTTTGATGAATTTGAATTTGATGTTTTTTCTTTCAGTGTACTTCTTTCCTTCACGTTTCTTGAAAAACCTTTTAGGTGACTAACAAACAAGATGTTGGGGAGTATGTGGTTTGAAGCTCTCTCTAGAGCACATCAAAAAAATTGTGGTATTGCCAAAGTTTTCGACAAAAAAATCCAGAAAATCCAAATAGCGCCTTGCAAAAGTTTCAAACTTAAGTTTTTTTGTGGGTACTCCAGGCAGTACTTCCAGCCATATATGGACGTAATTTATATATATGGTATACCACTGACACATGTTAAACCGGTGTCATCATGACACATTTTCTGGAAACACCAAGATTTCAAGATTTTCAAATAATTTGAATACATCGGAAGAGAGCCACCGTTCGTTGAACACACCATTGATTACCGGATAAAGTTTATTTTTGATCGAAAAAAAAAACAATACCGGTTCCGCGGTAACTACTCCATTTCCATGACGCTCACATTTTCGCAGTCATTTGTCATCCCTTCGATTATTTTTCGATCGGGGATTCCCCTGCCTCGTGATCATGTCAAGTGATTTAGTTCAAGTGTTTGGAAATGGAATTCAAATCCAGTCGACGGTCAGTTGGTCAGCAGAGAGCTAATCCGAGAAATGGAAGAATCGCGAAGCCCGGGAAACCCCGAGAATTTTTTTTCTGTCCCTTGAGTGGACGGAAAAACGTGATTTTTGGAGGTGGTCTGCTGAGTACAGTAATCTCTGTAAACAAAAGTAAAAATTTCAGAAAAAAATTGTTTTTTGCCAAAAAGTCTTGTTTCTTTCTAATTTTAAAAGACGTGAAAATGAGTGTATACGATGTTAGAAACGTCCACAAAAACATTGACTGATTTTTAACGACACTTTTAGACCTTTGCGGGATTTTAAAATTTTTCGTATAAAATGTCCCTTAACAGTAAAATCGTAAATTTTAAAGTCGACAAATCTTTTATTCACTCTATTTACCTTTTTTATGGTGGTATCTCATCAACTTTAGTTTTTATTCCTCTCAAAACATCAAAAATTATAGTAAAAATTTTGAAATTTCCTAAATTTTAAAATACGGGTTTTCCAAAGTTTCAATAATCCGCTTTCCTTAAAATCGTGCATAGATAGTCTATCTAGGCTGCAGATCAATACCTCAAAATTTTAGTTCAAGCCCTGTTAGCAGAGCCGAGATATTCAACTAACTTTACAGACAAGTCATTATGTAAAATGAAGAGAGACGGCCGGAGAAAAAAGCCTTTTTTGGACGAAAACGGATATATTTTTAACTGTAGAGAAAAATCGAAGCTTGGAAGCTATTAGATATGGTAAGAAAAAAATGTTTTGGTCATCCATCAGATGTTTATACATTCTTTGCCGCAGGCGGAAGACATTGCTGAACAAACACAAAATTACAGTAAATTGTTAAATTTCGCTATGTCATTGAAATACAGACGGACGATCCCAATGTTTTTTACGCCAGACAGCATTCATCGAAGCAACAGAACATGGTGTTTGGGTTACCATGATAAATTACTTTACAGTGATGACCCAAAAATCAAGCCGTTTATGGAAACATCATTTTTTGTATATAGACGTTTGATTGATCATCAAAACGTTTTTTCATGCCATATCTAATAGCTTCTGAGCTTAGATTTTTCTTTACGATTAAAAATGTTTCGGTTTTTATCCAAAAAAAAGCGTTTTTCTCCGGCCGTCTCTCTTCATTTTGCACAATGACTTGTCTGTAAAAATGGTTGGATATCTCGGCTCTGCTAGCAGGGCTTGAGCCAAAATTTTAAGGGATTGATCTGTAGCCTAGATGGAATATCTGTGCAGGATTTCAAGGAAATTGGAGCATTCAAGCTTGAGAAAACGCATTTTAAAATTTAGGAAATTTCAAAATTTTTATTATAATTTTTGATGTTTTGAGAGCAATAAAAAATGAATTTGATGGGATACAACGATAAAAAAGCTAAATAGAATGAGTAAAAGCCCTTCTGACCTTTGAATTTGCGGTTTTACTGCTAGGGGACATTTTATACGAAAAATTTTAAAATCCCGGAAAAGTCTCAAATTTCCGTAAAAATCGGTCATTGTTTTTGTGGACGTTTCTACCATCGTATACACTCATTTCCACCGCAAAAAAGCCCAGAGATCACCGCAAATCGGCATAATTTGATATCATTTTACATCAGCATTATGTTTATTCGTTTCACCAACTTCTCTCCCCTCCAATTCCGATCCGACCTTCACGCGTCGCCGGCAGATAAGGCAGAAAGCCGGCATTTGTCGCCGAAATCTCCCATCTTGCCATCGCATTCGTCATTGACCCAAACGCCGAGGAATTTGGGTGGTGGGCGCTCCGAGTGCACACTGCACTCAATGGGAAAACGAAATTAGGCATTGCGATCGAGGGGAGAGCAAAATTATGTCTCGGGAGGGCTGCGAAAGTCCGAATGGGCTGAGAAAACGAGATAATATTCGTTTATTCGGCACAAAATACATATTATTCAATTAAAAAATGCAAAAATATCCCAGAAATAAGGGAAAATTTTTGTTTATTATAAAAAAGCTTATTATACGAAGGCTTAGTCTAAAAATTTTTGCCCCAAAATTTTCTTGAGACCCCACCTAAATATTAGATTTACTACCGTAGGACGTGGAGAACCGGCTTCAAGGATGAGGTCATCGTTTTTCCATTGTCTTCTTCGACAAATTCCTTTTCGACTTTTTTCTTATTTTTTATCACGCGGAGGAGTTTGTCATAAAACATAACAAGTAATAACAGCTCAGCGGAGAGTACAGTATCCATAATACTAGTTAAACTTAAAAAATAAATCGATTTTTTAACCGAAAATGTCAAAAAAAATTTCACAATGTATTGAACATGATGACCAAAAAAGAAATGCATGTAACTCAGCCAATATTTGATCTTTTTGTAAATTTTTTACAGCACTTATAACTGACATCACAGTAATCATTTGCTGTAAAAATCTTCATACCCGGCGCATCGATCATCAACATATTAACCATGACATTACACATGCCTAAAACAAGGTCCATTCTCCCAAAATCATCATTTTATTTATTTTCAAATTACCGCAGCCTATTTCAAAATTACTGCAGGTATTTTTGCGTCATTATGAAGCAATATGCACTCGGCCCTTTTGATTTTTCATTTTTGCACCACGATTTTCCGAGCGTCGAAATTCCGCGGACCCGCCGATATTGCTGTGTCATGTGGGGAGGAAAGCCAAAAGTCAGGCGTTGGCGCGTCGCGAAAAAGGGCTTCCCCAAACCCATCGAGAACCCAGCCCACCTCAACTGATCGAACTTTTGCGCTCCGCCCATCGGCGAGCCTCTAAAACCGGGCGCTCGGCGTTGGGATGTTCATGTTGAGGGCTGGGTGGGCTTTGGACGGCAGTGAAGGTGTCTCTAGAGCGGTGGAAAGGTTGGTTTGCATATTATTGGGTTATATATGGTGTGAGGAAGGTCTGTGTGTCGTTATTCTAAAAGATTTGGTCGATTTTGGACCATTTTTGATCAATTTGTTGGATGGACATCAGATCTGATGTGTAAGGTAATATTTGGTCTATATTTTGCAGAGAATAGAGATCAGAGCGGTCTACGGTAAGTCATAATATTGAATATGGCCTGCTCTAAGACCATGAGAAATTTGAAGGCATTGCGCTGAATCAGCATTGTAGTATGCTGATTTTATGAATCGGTCAGAACTAAAGGCTGAACTTGCTGGAAAGGGTCAGAACTGATAACAAATGACACTGTAAACCTTTCTACCGCCTTTCTAGACATACTGCCGATAATGAGAATTAATATTTAGGACGTGTCAAGCCAAGTTTTATGATTTAGACCTAAATTTAGTCGAAAAGTCGAAAAATGATGACATAGTCAAAAAAGCCGTCTAACTTGATATCCGATAGGCCGTTGTCGTTAATACTTCGTGTCTGTCTTCCCAAATACATCCTCTAATAACGCCCCAAATCTTCTTAAAATCCATTCCAACCCCACCAAGATATGACCTTTTCCTTTCGCTGTTACAGTTGCGATAAACTGCCCCGAAATGGACATAGTCCGCGGCACGTGTTGCCGATGTCTATGAAAGGCAGACCGATATCTGAAACCGAAACCGCAATCTCTTCGATATCTCGCGTTGCGATGGATAAACAGCCCTTTTATGGAGCAATTAGTTCCGTCGGTCATCAGAATATTCGCTGACGCAAATCACAAGGTCGTTTTGCGGGTTTATCTGTCTAGAAAGCTCGGCATTATAGTCGGAATTTCTAGAGGATGCCAGAGAGTTGTGGGCGCGTTCCGGAAGAAGCAGAAATTTGCATATATAAACGAGGGACGGCCAAAAATGGGTTTGGGGGGACTTATAGGTGATGGAGAAGGTTTTGATCGATTTTTTGAGTAATTAACGTAAATAGCTTTGATAAATTTTTAATGTATGACGTTCTATATGTCTTGTAGTTTCTATTAAGCCCATTTTTCTTTGAAGGATTACTGTAATTTTCGAGATTTTTCGATTTTTACAAAATTTTACAAAATCAGCCGTTCTTACCGAAAAATTCAAATTTTATGCAAATTTCTAAATAGATTTTTAAAATTGATGTTCCAAATAAGACCTGCAAGTCTCACACTCCATATTCGATGCACTTCCGACCTCCAAGCCTCATTCATTATCTTCTTACCACCCAAATTACATCACCACCCACAAAATTTTCTCAATTTGTCAAAAAACCCATTATTCCAGAAGAATCCACACGATTTTCACCTGCATATTCATTAAGCAATCGTCACATATGGTAATCAGCACAGTTTGAAGTGATTTTATAACACGTCTCGCGTTTATTGCGTGGGGGTTTCGGTCTTTGTTGTGTGGACGTTTTATGAGTCCATAATCGTTACGCAAATCAATCGTGGATGGTTGAGGGCGTGTTGGACATGGTCTAGACATCTCGATGATGTCATTCCGATCATTTCCGATGATTTCCGTGGCATTTTGTCGCGATTTGTTGTTGGCGAACTGCGCCCGAGCTTTCAACGGGAATGAAGTTTTCCGCGAGACAAAGTGCCTCGGGCAGCGTTCTGATTGGCTGCGGAATAACAACGAAGAGATTATCGCTGCCTCGCGCGCGATTTTCGACCGTTTCTCCGCAAAAATGTCGAATTTCTTCCACTTTCTTGATGTTCACCATCTTGTTTTTGATAAACCATTGTGATATTCGATATGAATCCGTGAATTTCACCGTGAAATAGCTTCTCCAGACCTTGATTGCAAAAATGAACTCAATTTATCCCGAATGCACCGTGTTTTCCCCGCGATTTTGACGTTTTCGCCTTCGAGCCTCATGAATAATATAATTTGATGGGAGATTTCCGCTGTAATTTGTAAATCGCTTTCAGAAAACAGACACAAGGCTTCCCTACGCTACTCACACCTGTTGCCGCGCCGTTTTGGTGTACGGCTTGTCCTTGACGACAAATTTTTTACCTCCAAGGTACCTCAAATTTGTTTCCTGATTGCTCCAATCTTCAAAGCTTCAACTACTAACCACTTGTAAAGTAGGTTACTTTGCAGTATTTTGTTTTGTTTTCAAGGCGATTCGAAAGGATTTGATCCTGGGGTTGTGGGGATATTCGTGGTTCTTGATTGGATACCAAGTATAATATTTTTGATGTTTTTTAGCGTTTGTTTGATGGGAAATAGGGTGTAGAAGATGTGATGGGGTAGAAGGAAACGGATGGAATTTGACGGTGGATTCTCGCGGAGTTCCGGGTGATTTTTTCCGAAAATTTGATCTGATGCCATGGATAATATATTTTGATGTTTATTTTGTCGGGATTTTGGGAGCTTTTGATATGAATAGATGCAGAAAAGAAAACTGATTTTGTTGTGGGTAAATTTAGCCAAGAAAAGCGCTGGATTTTAAAGTTTTTAGCTATTTTTAACTTTAGCCATGAATAACCTGGGTTGATGTTTGTTTGCTCGATTTTGTGTCTGAAATTGGTTTCTAAGTGAAGTACAAGCTGTTATGTGTGTTTTACAATAGCAGGGGCTCAATATTTATCGGGAAATTAGCGATTTTTTTGATGGTTTTGGTCAGATGGATAATATAAATGGGAATTGATGGTTTTTTGCGGATTTTGTTGGGGATTTGTGCTCATTGAGGATAATATAGCTCATAGAAGAGTTTGAGTACATGATCAGCCATTTATTTTTGTTTTGAATTCGCTTTTCCCCCGATTTTCTTCAAAATTCCCGACTTCAGGTCCCTCCGCCGTCCAAAAAAGGTTGTTGCGCGCTCGAATCGCGCCGCTGAATGGACCATCAAGACTCCATCATCCACCATCATCCCGCAGGTCTTCATTCGGAGCCCCAACACCGGCTGCCATGGCGCAATTTCATCAAACTCATCCTGATTGGCTGCGCCATGACCACCATCACCAACTTCCCGTCCGCCTTCACGCACACCTCGGTGAACACGGCCGTCAAGGAGCTGAAGGGCTACCTGAACGAGAGCTTCGATGAGCGCGGCTGGGAGCTGAACCGCGAGCAGCAGAGCGTCGTGCACGGCGTCGTGAACTCGTGCTGGTTCGCCGGCCAGGTCATCGGCTCCTTCTTCTCGCCGCTGGTCACGGACAAGTACGGCCGCAAACGTAAGTTTTGAGGGGTTTTTTGATTTTTTTATTTTGAAAAAAAAAATTTTTGACAAGAAAAGTACTTCTGTGGGTATGGAGGTACAGGTCGAGACATATATCAAAAAATTTGCAAAATTTTTCTGATTCAGAATATGTAAAAGTTAGCTGCCTAATTTTGGTTTGTAAGGGTGAAAAAATCCTCTGAACTTTTCTCGCAACACCACGCAAATGCCTTTTGGAACAAGTTTTTACCAAATCAAAAGGTTTGTTTTGAGCTAAGGTAAACCCTGGCATCTTGACAAGCCTTGAAATAGCAAATTTGATTCATACTGCACCTTAATTTGTAGTTCCAATGTAAAAAAGGCGCATTTTCATGGTGTTGCGAGAAAAGTTCTGAGGATTTTTTCACCCTTACAAACCAAAATTAGGCAGCTAACCTTTGCATGTTCTGAATCAGAAAAATTTTGCAATTTTTGATGCAATCTGCACGGTGCGGAAGGTCAAAAAAGTTGAAAGGGCTTTTCGAAGAGAAAGGCCACCCGAGTCCATTTAGTCGAGTGGTTAGCGAGCTCAACTTTGAATCGAAAAGTCGGAAGTTCGATCCCCATCGGGAATATTTGCCGTTTTTATTCTAAAAAAGCATTATTTTTAATATGAATAGAAAATTTTATTGTAAAAAACATTTACTCTTTCTTGATTTTATTATTTTTAATTAGACATTTGAAGGAATTTTTGGATAAAATCACTTTTTCCTCAAAAATTCGACATCTTTTGTCGAAAAATTAATGTAGAAAATGATATGAACCGTTTTCAAAGGGCTAATCCTCTGATTTTAGCAGCTTACATCTTGTCCACGGCGATGATGACGCTGGCGTGCGCGCTGCAAGCGATCAGCACCATGTTTCCGTACCCGGAATTCCTGGTGGTGGGCAGGATTTTGGCCTCAATGTTCTCTCCAATGAGCGATGCTGCCTTTGTCCTTTACATGCAGGTAGGCGAATTATTCTCTATTTTGAACATTACACTAGAAATTTTTTGAATTTTTCGTTTTGAAAATTTTTTATATTACTTTATATTACACTTGATGTGAAGGTCAAGTATAAGGTAATATTGATGTCGAAACCCCTTGTTTCGACATATTTTGCCAAGTAATGCCTATATATTGCCAATTATTTGCAGGAAATCTCGCCCACCGGCATGCGCGGCACGATGAGCTCGTTCTTCGCCTCCGGCTACGCGGTTATGGCCCTTCTCGGTGCGGTGTTGGGCATGGAATCGGTGCTCGGCCACTCGTTGCCCCTCTTGTTCAGCGTCCCGGTGGCGCCCGGTATCATTTCCCTAGTCTTCCTCGCCCTGGTACCCGAAACTCCCAAATTTTTACAACTCGCCGGTGCCAAAAAGTCGCATGCCCTGCGGCGAGCTCTCGAATTTTATCAGGTAAGGAGTGGAGAGGGATTTTTGAGGAAATTGAAAGAATTTGAGGGGATTTGGAAGTGATTTTGAGGGGTTTCGAGGAGAGCTGGACTTTTTTAGAGATTTTGGACCAAAAATTACCTTATTTTAGGTTCAAAAAAATCTTTGAGAAAAAATAGGTCCAGATGGACCAAAAGACCAAGTGGACTCTAATTTGGCTTGTTTCCCCTCCGGGCATACCGATTTTTTCGACGAAATTTCGATTTTTTTTCCATTTTTCTGGTAATTTTTGCTTTTGAAATTAGCCATTTTGAAGTGGTCCCCTCTTGCCATAGCCTGAAAATCAGATTTTTTGCAAGATTACTCCCCATGGTTTCAGGGCCCAGCCATGGACACCTCCTTCTACAAGCCGCTGGCGGACAACGGGCACTCGAAACAGGAGGGCCTCATGACCGAGCGCTCGTTTTGGGACCTGTGGAAACGCCGCGAACTGCGACGTGCCATCTTCCTCACGTTCGCAGTCTTTGCCCTAGCTCTCCCCTTTTACCCAATCCTCCAAAGCTCCACGCATTTCATGAAGGAGGTGGGAATTAAGGCGGACATTGCCGAGTTCTCCTCCACCGGCCTCATGATCATGTTTGTGATCGCGAGTGCGATCGGAACCGCCCTCATGTCGCATGTTTCCCGACGCCGATTGATCCTCTGGAGCGGGTTCTTCTCGATTCTGTCCATGCTGACCTTTGTGATTGCCGCCAGGTTCAGTCAGACCGGCCTGGTCATGAAGTACATTGCCATGATGGGATTTTATGCTTATACTCTGTGTTATGGGTAAGTTGGAGGGGATTTTGGAGTGGAAATGGGGCAAGAGGAAGTCATAGAGGCTTGGAGTGGGTATCTGGAATTAAAAAGAGGATTTTTAGATGTTTTTGAGACTAATCTTGATTTGGTCATTGATGCATAAAACAATATAAAATTAGTATTTGTTTTTGATGAAAATAGTATCATTAGTAAGCTTAGAGTGTGATTAGTTTTTTCTGACAATGTGAAATTGATTTTGAGAAGATTTGGGAGAGAAATTTTATATTGTTTTAGGTGGTCTTCAAAAAACGTGAAGGAAAGTCGGAGGCTATAACTTCCGGCGGAGGCGGCACTGAGACTTCGTATTTGGAATATGTATTTTTAAGCGGCATTAATTTTTGTCTATGAAATGACAAGATTTTAAAGTGCAAACTGAGGTCGCCGCGATCTTCTGAAGTAGGGGCATTTCTATCGGTTGAAAATGAGTTTGCACTTTGAAATCTTGTTATTTCGTAGGCAAAAATTGATTAATTAACGTCGCTTAAAAATACATATTCCAAGTACGAAGTCTCAGCGCCGCCTCCGCCGGAAGTTATAGCCTCCGACTTTCCTTCATGTTTTTTGAAGACCACCTAAAACAATATAAAATTTGTCCCCCAAATCTTCTCAAAATCAATTTCACATTGTTAGAAATAACTAATCACACTCTAAACTTACTAACTACTATTTTCATCAAAAACGAACACTAATTTTATATTGTTTTACCCATCAATGACCAAATCAAGATTAGTCTCAAAAACATCCAAAAATCCTCTTTTTAGTTCCAGATACCCACTCCAAGCCTCTATCACTTCCTCTTGCCTCATTTCCAATCCAAAAATCATGTACTAGGTGGTCTACTACAATATAAAAAATTATTAAAATCATGGTTATTTTTGACTAAATTGTCTCGAATTTCAGCCTCGGCTTCGGCACGGTCTCCTACTTTATTGGCACGGAGTTCTGCGACATTGAGTACCGGTCGACGGTGTTCTCGGTCTGCTATTCCCTGAACAATATTTTCATTGTCCTCACGAATATGCAGGCGATTTGGGCCTTCAAAAAGTTCGGACCGATGGCCTTCCTCCCCCTGTTTGGAATCCCATGTGTCACTGCCCTCATCTACTTGTATTTCCGGCTCCCGGAGACCCGGAACCGAGACATTGAGGACATTGTGGAGGAGCTCAGATCTAACAGATGTGGCCTCCGTTCGGCTGCATTGCTGAGCGCTGATCACTCCAAAGTGGCGCCAGTTTTCAGCCAGGTGGAAGAGCTGGATGTGACCGCCATCCAGGCACAGGATACCCCCAAGAAATTGAACACTTCCGAGGAGAGTCTGGCCTCCTGATGGAGAAGATAAAATTGGAGGATTGGCAGGGAATTTGAAGGAAATTCGAAAGGAGTTTGACATTGTAACACTCTATTTGGCTGAAGTATGCGGTGGAATCGCTAAATTTTGGAAATTTTCGGAAAATTTTTGGTTATATTACTTTAGGTGGTTTTGGAATTTTTTGATATTTTTGAAGCGAATTGCTGGGAAAAAGAGATAAAATCGAATGTTTTGAGTAGTATTTTAGAATTTAGAATAGAAATTATCAAGGTTTGAAAAAATTTGAAAAAAAAAATTATATTACTTTAGGTGATTTTGAAAATTTTTGGTATTTTTGAAGCGAATTGCTGGAAAAAAGAGATAAAATAGAATGTTTTGAGTAGTTTTTTAGAATTTAGAATAGAAATTATCAAGTTTTGAAAAAATTTGAAGAAAAAATTATATTACTTTAGGTTATTTTTGGATATTTTCCCCAAAATTTTGATGAAAATGGATGAATTTAGTGGATTTCACCTCATATCTCAGCTAAAGAAGGGATTTAGAATTGGTTCTTAGTTTTATAATTACCAAATTTTTGAGATTTTTTAACAATTTTTGAAATTTTTCCCAAATTTTTTAACATTCGACCATGTTTTCTCAAATTTTAGAGTATGTTGTATAGTTTTGCATCAAAATTGACCCTTTATTTGTTGACTCCCGACTTATTTCGAGCCTAAATTGTTAACTTTTTCACCTTTTTTCTCACATTTTGACATAGCTTCAAAAAGCGGAATTTTTTTACAATTTTTTATCAATTTTTACAATTTTTTATAACTTTTTACTGACCTGTAACTTCAAAAGTTACTCAACCTGTAAATTTCCCAACTGTTCGAGTTTGTTGTTGACGATTGTTCGTTGAATTCGGATATTAATCTTACATTATACGCAATAAACGGGTTACTGAATTAAAATTTGATATTTTTTGATTTTTTTTTATTTTTACAATGTAAAATTTGGTATTTTACATTAAAAAAAAATTTTTTTTCTAAAATTGAAAAAAATATAATAATTTATAAAAAAAAAAACTAAGTGAATTTGAAATTTTTTTGAAGAGATCAAGCTATTTTAAGCCTGTAAGTGAGGTAAAAAATTGAGAACAATATAAATTAAAAAAATAAAATTCGAAAAATCCCGTTACGAATTGTCTTTTGAGGTCTTTGGCGCTTCGATTTGCTGTCTTTTGGCGATTTGTTGCTTGTAATATTCTTGGAGCAGGTCGGTCAAGTACTGGAGACGTTTTTTTACAACTTCAATGTCCATTTCTGAAAGAAAAAATTTGAAAAAAAAAATTCGAAAATCAAAAAATTTTTTAAAATCAAAAAAAAAAATCCGAAAATACAAAGAAAAAATCGAAAAAATTCAAAAATTATTTTTTTTTATTTTAAAAAATATATCGAAAAATCCAAAAAAATAAAAAAATCCGAAATTATTTTTTTTAATTTTCAAAAAGTATCGAAAAAATTCAAAAAAATAAAAAATAAATCGGAAATTGACGCGAAAAAATCGAAAAAATTTTAAAAAAAGTTTTTTTAATTTTCAAAAAAATTCAAAAATTATTTTTTTAATCTTTAAAAATATATCGAAAATCAAAAAAATAAAATAAAAAAATCCGTCATTTTTTTAAAAATTTTCAAAAAAAAAATCCAAAAATTCCGCGAAAAAATCGAAAAATTAAAACATTTTTTTTTCAAAAATCAAAAAAAAATTTTTTCGAAATTTCGCCCCAGGCTTAATATACGGAAAATTCCGCGAAAAAATCGAAAAATTCAAAAAAAAATTTTTATTTTCAAAAAAAAATACGAAAAATCCGCAAAAAAATAAAAAAAAATCCGATTTTTTTTAATTTTCAAAAAAAAAAATTTTTTTCGAAATTTCGCCCCAGGCTCTAATATATACATAATCAGGTGCTGCCTACCTTTATGAGTCCGCATGAACCGCTCCACGGCCTTTTCTTTGTTGGCTTTTGAGGCATTTAGAGCCTCCAACAGCTCCTTGTCATCCTCTTTTTTGAACTGTCGGAACTTGTCGAGGAGGTGTTTGTAGCGCTTCAGAATGTTGTGTTCGTCTTTGTGGACGCGTACGTTGATCCAGGATTGGTGGTCGCCCTCGCTCTTCGCGAAGCAGCCGTTCTGGATGCGGATTTTGGGGCGGAATTCGGGGTCCGGCCGCAGGCCCGACAGGTCCACCAACTCCGGCCGGATATTTTGAGGGCGTGGCGAGAGGGGGTTGGTGGCGGCCAGAAATACTCGGACCGGCACCACTTCCGCTTTGTGGTAGGGGATTCTGGAAGGGCAAGATTAGAGGGAACACCGATTTTTTTGGGAAAAATTTTGAATTTTTAAAAAGGAAAAATTTGAAAAAAAATCAAAATTCTTTTAAAAAATCGGTAAGTTAAAATAAAAAAGCTTGCGACATATAATTTTAAGGCTATTTCTGACTTTTAAATCAACGATTTTTTTTATTTTTGCGATAAATTTTTTAATATTTTTTTTTTGAAAAAATTAAAAAATGCTTCAAAAAATCGGAAAATTAAGACAAAAAAAATGCGAAATATTATTTTAAAGGGTATTTCTGACTTTTAAATCAACGATTTTTTTGATTTTTTAGAAAAATTTAAAAAAAAATTTTTTTAATTTTTTTGAAAAAAAATCAAAATTCCGTCAAAAAATCGTTAAATTCAGGCAAAAAAAAGCCCGAACTATTTTTTTCAGCCCACAGATTTTCTATGGACATTATTTTGGACACTAAAATTTCGGTTTTCAGCAACAAACATAACTTTCAAAAAAATTTTTCTTTTACTTTTTTTTGGTTCAAAAAATTTTTTAAACTTCAAAACTCACTTTTCTCGATACAATTCGCCGGGAAAAAATTGTTTTATCTTGGCCCAGAGGGGTTCATGAAGTCCGGCGAGTAATTTTCGGATCTCCACTCGTAATGAATCCGGGTTTTTGTAGTCTAAAAAAGTGCACTGTGATTACTAAACAGTATAAAAATTTTAAAAAATAAGAAAAAAATTTTCAAAAAATCCAATTTTTTGGGCAAAAATTTTCAAAAAATCTCAAAAATTTTTAAAAAATTTTCGGTTTCATAAGTAAAATTCTAATGTCAAATGACTTCGTATGTTCTTCAAACATCATAAGTTTCAATTTCAATTCGTTTATGGGCCAAAATAAGACCAAAATTTAACAAAACTTCAAAAAATCTCAAAAATTTTTCAAAAATTTTTGATCTCATGGATAATATTCTTATCTCAAATCACATGAAATCACCTTTATACATCCAAAAATTTCCTCTAACCTCCTAAACTGTCCAAAAAAGCCAAAAAACCTCAAAAAATTTCGAAAATTTCAAAAAAAAATCCAAAAAATTTTAAAATTTTTGATGTCAAGTGTAATATATCGCCACAAAACCGTCTCAAATCCTCTCCAATCTCCTTAAAATTCCACTTACGTTCCGCAATCACCGTTCGCACGCGTCTGATCATGATGGTGTTCTGTTGGCCGGTGAAATAGATCTAAAATTTGAATATGCAAATTTGCCGGCTTGAAGCTCACATTGATGTGTAAAAACAGGTCGAGGGCATCTCGACACTCTCTTCGTTCCACGTCCAAAATTTGAGACTTTTTGAGGTGGGCTTCGTCGAGCATTGAGCTGATCCAGTAGACCAGGTCCAGCTTCTCCGGGAACATGTTTTTCAATTTTTCGAATTTCTGAAAATCCAAAAATATTTTTTATATTTTAATTAAAGTCTAATCTACATTTTAAAAAGTTTTTTTTCATAAAAAATCAAAAAATTTTTTTTTTCAAATTTTCAAAAAAAATTTTTTTTTTCAAATTTTCAAAAAAATTTTTTTTTTTAATTATCAAAAAAAAAATTTTTCAAATTTTCAAAAAAATTTTTTTTTTATTTTTTTTTGATTTTCACCTCTCCAGCATTGATATTCTCCTTCATGACGGCGATAAATTCCTTTGTTCTTCCTCTATGCATGAACAGCTTCCTTCTCGCCACTCTTTTCACGCATTCCAACGCCAATCGGCACCATGTTGTGACGATTTTCGGGTCGTTGAAGCCTCTCATGCAGCGCTCGATTTGCTCGGGACGCCGGGGTTTCTTGGACCACACGCCAAAGGGCTTGGCTATAAACAATTTTATTAAAAAAATTATTAAAAAATAAAAATTTTTTTTTGCAACTCCGTGTAACAAACCCTCTCTATAACAAATTTTTTTTTCTCTTACATTCCTTTACGCAAAATTCCAACAAAAAATCGACTAAAAAATACGATTTTCCGACGCTTTTTCGCCAATTTTGATTTTCGCACAGTGCGATCAAAAAAATCGCACAGTGCACTCAAAAAATTGCACAGTGCAGTCAAAAAAATACCGCACAGTGCACTCAAAAAATCGCACAGTGCAGTCGAAAAAACCGCACAGTGCAGTCAAAAAAAAGCTGCACAGTGCATCCAAAAAAATATCGCACAGTGCAGTCAAAAAAACATCGCACAGTGCGATCAAAAAAATTGCACAGTGCAGTTAAAAAAAGATCGCACAGTGCAATCCAAAAAAATCGCACAGTGCAGTCAAAAAAAAGCTGCACAGTGCAGTCAAAAAATACCGCACAGTGCAGACGAAAAAAGATCGCACGGTGCCGTCAAAAAAAATCGCACAGTGCAGCCAAAAAAATATCGCACAGTGCAGTCGAAAAAGATCGCACAGTGCAGTCAAAAAATTGCACAGCGCAGTCAAAAAAATCGCACAGTGCAGTCAAAAAAACCGCACAGTGCAGTCAAAAAAAGATCGCACAGTGCAGCTAGAAAAAGATTGCACAGTGCAATCAAAAAAAAAAAGATCGCACAGTGCAGTCAAAAAATTGCACAGCGCAGTCAAAAAAATCGCACAGTGCAGTCAAAAAAAGATCGCACAGTGCAGTCAAAAAAACCGCACAGTGCAGTCAAAAAAATCGCACAGTGCAGTCAAAAAAATCGCACAGTGCAAATCGCACAGTGCAGTCAAAAAAAGATCGCACAGTGCAGTCAAAAAAACCGCACAGTGCAGTCAAAAAAATCGCACAGTGCAGTCGAAAAAAATCGCACAGTGCAGTCAACAAAAAAAATCGCAGAGTGCAGTCAAAAAAAAAATTTTTTTTAATTCTCAAATTTTTTTAAAATCCTCTAAACCTTTAAACTCACCATAAAACACATTATTATCCACTTGACTTCCACTATTTTGTCCGTTTTCCCCGATTTTCTGGCCAATTTTTGGGAGGGGTTTCGAGAAATCCTTGGAAGTTGAAGGAATTTGCTCCTTGTCGCTCTCCAGCCTGAGTTCAATCTCCGCGGCCATCCTCGACGTCTCACTATGCATGGTGGCGGACATGTTGGACTCTTCTCTATGGCACAAAACTTGATCTTCTTCTTGGTCATTTCCTGTTGGTCTAGTGCAAGATAAATTCGAAAATTCTTGTTCCGAATCGTCCAAAATCTCGCCCTCTTCCGGACTATCCGATTCTCTATTATTTGTGCTTCGATTTGACACCAAATTCGTTGAGATTTCCGCGGAATTTTTAGGGATTTTTGCGACCTTCTCCATGGGGTCTTCAAATAGGCGGCGTTTGACATTTTTGGCCGGACTACTGTAGCTAAAGGCTTTTACTGCCTCGGGGCGTTTTCTTATGATCGTTGGGAGCTTTGAGCTTCTTCTGGGACCATCTTCATTTCCATCGGCCGGGATCTCATCTGTTCGGCCGCCTTTTTCCAACGGCCCTTTTCCGGTCATTCTTTTGACCGGAGGGCTTGATGAAACCTTCTTTGATGTGCTAGCATCCTCTACTGACTTTTTCAAGCTACTCGGACTATTAAAACATCCAGAATTTTCCAAAACTTCATCATGATCATCATGGGTAATATCCGAGATGCCTTCTTCTCTAAAATCTCCACTTCCCTCGCCTTCCAAGACGTTTTCCTTTCTGTTTTGAGGATTTTCACACTCTGCATTACCTCTCCCTGCATCTTGGACCTTCTCCACGAGCTGAGACACTTTTTTGCCCTGAGGCGTTTTTCCGTCATCCCTCTTTTCCTGCAGGTCAATCGCATGTTTCGGGCGTTTCGTAGTGCTCTGAGGGTCTTGATCGTTCCATGTGACATGTCTTTTCGGTCCTTTTGAGGGAAAATTATCTTCTCCTTCATCTTCTGGTATCACAGTTTCATCAATACCCACAACATCCACAACTTCTTCTTGCTGCTTCTCTGTAATGCCTATTATTTCTTCCTCATCGCCATTTCTCGGTGTTTCATGCTCAATTTGACCAACAATTTGGGCCGCTTTACTTGTACTTGGCAGATCACTGTTCCTTCTGCTAATAACTTGTTGATTTGATCTCATTGGAGTCAAATCAATTGTTTGTAGCGCCTGGACGGCCGCTGGGACACTCTGAGCCTCATTTTGAGATATAATCTGCAAAAATTTTATGATACCTTTTGATACTTTTCAAAAGTATCATGGATACTTTTGGATACTTTTTGACAAAAAACCTTCTGTAAGGTATACTGAGCTCAAAAAAACTTACAATTCCCAAATTTTCCTGCAGAATGACTGGAATTTGGGTCAATTGAAAGGTGCCGTCGGGCATTTGGACCAGTACACTTTGAGTGGTCATTTGCGGGATTGCGATGACATTTGGAGGGCTTGTGATAGGAGTGGTAAAGTTGATAGGTGTGGCTGTGTTGTCCACCAAAACAATTGGGTTTCCACTGCTTTGAGGGGTATTTCCGATCGATATTATTTTAGGCCCACCAATGGGGGGTGCTCCAATTTCTCGGGTTATACCCAAATTCCCTGCGGCAGTTTGGTCCGAATCTTGTTCCAGCACAAAAATTTTCCCTCCATTCTCTCGATTCCGACCACTTCCCGCCAGATCTTCGGCCATTTTTTGGATCTCCGGACTCCCCAAACATATTGCACTTGAAATTGTTGGTGTTTTTTGTTGTTCCCTTGTTCCTTCGGCTGTCTTTCGGTATTTCTGCATGAGTTTCAGCCAATGTGGGACTGTGATGTTGTCCCAGCACACGGGTGGGTCTCTTTTCGGGGTGCCGTGCTTAAATTCCACCTTTCCGAGCCATTTTCCCTCCATCGCCATGAGCAGCAGGTCCTCGTAGATGGACCTTTCCTCGATTTTCATGTTCCTGGCGTGGTTGATGGTGGAATTGATGCTGTTCATGTACTTGTTGGGCAAGAACAAGTCGATGAGGTACTTATTTTTGAAGTTGAATTCCGATTTTTTGGGTTCTGGGTAGTGATTTAGGGCATAGAGTCCAAGGGAAAGGAGCATTTTTTCCGATGGCAAAAAAACGCCGGATTGGGGATGACGTCGCGGCAGGTGGACGGGCAAAAGGTCGGGGAATTTGAGGGCCTTGGAGTTGGCCAGGACCATTGCCTGAGGGAGTTTCCATCCCACAACTGCAAATTTCGCTTTAATTTGGGCCATGAACCTAAAGTAAGGTCGGAAATGGAGAAAAAGTCGATGGAAAGGAGATAAAAAAGTAGTGTCAGGCCGGGAAAATTAGGTGAATGGTAGAAAAAATGGTTATCTTGAGGATGAGGCGTTAATTTGTTTTTTTCAAAGTCGATTTTTTGAGAATTTTCATGTTTTTTCGATCGTTTTTGAGGAAAAATGAAAAATTTTTGAAAAAATTGGAAAAAATTTGTTTGAAAAGTTAATGGTAGCTATTGATAGGAAATTTTAAGTAATGTGGATAGAGTTTGGATTAAATTTAGAAAAAAAATTTAGTTTTTTTTTAAAAAATCGAAAAAATTTCAAAAAATTTTTTTAGAAAAATTTTATTTTTTTTTTTGTTTTTGATGTCTAAAACAAGGTCCATCTGCCTCAAAAATGCATTATATGGGGGATTTTATTACAGTACACACGTTGGCGAACCAAAAAAATTACAAAAATTCTATTACAGTGACGGACCTGATCCAGTGGCAAAAAACGTACCATTTTGCATCGGGGAAGTATCAAAAATGTGGCAAAATGCCTCCCTCTCCAACCAAAAAATCTCTTTTTGAAGGCTCCCTTACAAAAACAGCGGGTGCGCTTTTGAAATCGGAGTTTTTCCACTTGGAAAGCGAGGTATTTTGCCACATTTTTTGATACTTCCTGGATGCAAAATGCTACGTTTTTTGCCACTGGATCAGGTCCCTCGCTGTAATAGAATTTTCGCATTTTTTTGGTTCGCCAAGGTGTGTACTGTAATAAAATCCCCATATCATGCATTTTTGAGGCAGATGGATCTTGTTTTATCCATCAAAAACCAAAAAAAAATCAAATTTTTCAAAAAAAATTTTTTTGAAATTTTTTCGATTTAAAAAAAGCTAAATTTCTCCTCCAAATTTAATCTAAACTCTATCCACACTACTTAAAATTTCCTATTAACAGCTACAATTAATTCTTCAAAAATTTTTTTTCCAATTTTTCAAAAATTTTTCATTTTTCCTCAAAAAACCATCGAAAAACATGAAAATTCTCAAAAAATCGACTTTCAAAAAAGCAAATTAACGCCTCAACCTCAAGATAAACAATTTTTCTACCTTGTATTTTATTTTCCTCTCCTCAAACTACCTTTTTTATCTCTTTTCTATCCAATTTTTCTCCATTTCCGACCTTACTTTAGGTTCATCGAAAAAAACTTGTTTCAACCTGTCAAAAATCGTTTGCCAAGTCTCCAACTTGGCCAATTACTATTCAAAACTCTCTATTATCATTCCAACCTCAAATCCTTACATTCCAGCTCTTCTTTGAGCTTCTGCTCATCATTTTTCATCTTCACCACCTTGATCTGATGGCAAGCCAAAATCGCGTCGTTCAGCTGTTCCTGATCGAAGAATCCCGTTTGTTTTTGGCCAAATCGGCGGTCCAGGTCATGAAGCATTAATGTGTTTTTATTCGCCGCCGAAATGAAGTTGGGGTCGTCGTGGCAGGCGATTACTTGTTGACATACCAGCTGTAGATGGCATTGGAATTGTTCGCGCAAAATCCGCTGCTCATTCCTCGAAAGGACCACTCTTTTGCTGCGCAATGAGGCCGAATTGTCTTTGATCGGCTGTTTGGCGAGCTCGATTTTCACTCTCAGCGTGTTGTAGACCTTATTTTCGAGTACTGGTTGATACGGAATTGTCGAATATAAGGTCTGAATCACCTGAAAAAAGCAAAAAAATACTTAGAATCTTACTCAAATAATTGTAAATGGCGAATAAAAAATTATTTTTAAACAAAAAAACCAACTTTAAACATGATACCTTTTGATACTTTTAAAAGTTATCCATGATACTTTTTGAGGTTTTATGGAGTTCTCTTCAAAAAAATCAAAACGAATTCACGATCAATTTGAATTTTAACCAGATTTCCGATGGGATAACTTTTGACACCTTCAAAAAGTATCATGGATCACTTTTGATACTTTTCTCTCAAAATCAAAATTTTCGCATTGAAAATGCTAAATCAACTATTTTTAGTCAGCAAAACCAAAATTTTCCGAAAAAAATTCATTTTCCGAAAAATTTGCCTTGGTCCCCCCTTACCAAAAAATTTCCAAAAATAATTCCCACAAAAACTCGACACAAAATCCTCACTCTCAGCCAATACGGTAACTTTTGATACTACAAAATCTACTACTTTTCGTCGAACAAATAAATTTATTCCAAAAAAAAAATCATTTTTTTCCAAAAAATTTTCCTTGGTCCCCCCTTACCAAAAATTTCCCAAAAAATCCCAAAACTCCTTCAAAAATCGCCAAAAATTCCCCAAAAATCTCTACTCTCAGCCAATACGGTGGTACCATATATAGCTTTTGATACTTTTTTCTCCAAACCTCATCTCTTTTCCTCCAAAAAATCAATATTTTCCAAAAAAAAACCCCACTTTTTCCAAAAAAATTTGCCTTGGTCCCCCCTTACCAAAAATTCTCCAAAAAAATCCCGAAAATTCCTTCAAAAAATCGCCAAAGATTCCCCAAAAAATTCCTACTCTCAGCCAATACGGTCACTTTTGATACTCCTAATCCACTATTTTTCCTCCAGAAAAATCAACACTTTCCAAAAAAAATTCACCTTTTTCCAAAAAATTTGCCTTGGTCCCCCCTTACCAAAATTTTCCAAAAAATTCCTTCAGAAAATCCCAAAAATTCTCCAAAAATCGCCAAAGATTCCCCAAAAAATCTTACTCTCAGCCAATACGGTGTGCTTAAAATAAATACTTTCCAAAAAAAATAATTTTTTTCCGAAAAAATAGCCTTGGTCCCCCCTTACCAAAAAATTCCTTCAAAATTCCCCAAAAAAATCCCTACTCTCAGCCAATACGGTGTGTTTTTGACCTCCATTGGCCAATCGAGGGGTCTGTCGGTGCGGGCGTTCTCTCCATTATCGAAGACAAACTCCACATTCCAGATGCCATTCTCGGCGTTTACGGCCATTTGATGAAGTGGGTTCTTGAGGGTTCCGATTCGAATATTCTTCATATAATTTCTGATCTGAGTTGAGGTTTTATTGGGTAGAAATGAGTCGGAAATTTGCTGATATTTCGAGACTTTTTGGCTGCTTCCACCGGTCGAATGGGGCACATGGGCCATCTCGAAGATGGCCAGAGCGAGGAGGAATTGCTCGGAGGGGAGGAAATGGCCACTCGAGGAGCAATTCGGCTTCGTTTGGGGGCCATTTTGAGGCAACAAATTCGGGAATTTTATGGCCAAAGAATTGGCCAAGACTAGTGTCGAAGGTAGGTTAAATTGAGTCATGGCGAGCTTATCGCGTATTTGCGAGCACAGCGACTTATCGTAGAGGTTTTCGTCAAAGGTTTCGATTTCGTTCACACTGTTTATGGCGGATTCTATATTCGAAACTTGAAGATATATCGAATTGGGTGGGGCGGACAGCTGTTTCTGGTCCAGTTCGTACTGAAAAGTGTATTTTTTAGCATAAAAAAATGATTCTAGACATCAATCCAATAATAATCAACCAAGCTTTTTGAAAAAAAAACAAAATTTTTATATTATCCATGATGGACAACAAAAAATTTTTTTCCCAAACACATTCAAATCCTCTCAAACTTCACATAAGATCTATAAAAGCCCAAAATAAGTCATTTTCAAAAACTTTCCGGCAAAAATTGAGAACTTTTTATATTATCCATGATGGCTAACAAAAAAAAATTTCCCCAAACCACATTCAAATCCCCTCAAACTTCACATAAGATCTATAAAAGCCTAAAATAAATCATTCTCAAAAACTTTCCGGCAAAATGTGAGAACTTTTTATATTATCCATGATGGATAATATCCAAAAACTCGACAAAATTGCCTTCTTTTTTCCAAATCTTTTGTTCCAACCCATCCAGCAGCTCATGAAAACTACTCTTCTACATTTTTCCATCCAAAACTCATCAAAATTTATCTTCTCCATCACCGATATTATCCATGGCAAAAAAGTTTTCAAAATTCCCAAATCCTTTTCCAAATCATAGAAACCAGTCCAGAATGTTGCATAAAATTTATAAATATCAAATTTTTCTTACCAACATTCGCATTGAGGTGTTTCTTTGCTTCACAAATCGAGGCTCATCCTTGGTCAAAAGGGCCACTTGAGTGATCAATTGGAGGTGCTGAAAACCAATTTCTAGGTGTAAAATTATAAAAAAAAATGTAAAATACGTCCATGAGAAATTTTTGAAGCCCTTATTTTGACAAAAATTCAAAAAATTTCAAAAAAATCCAAAAAATTTCAAAAAATCTCAAAATTCATCGTTCAAGGACAAAAAAATCAGGTGGATTCAAAGCCTGAGGTCATAAATTGACTTCAAATTCAATTTAAACTTATTTTCACTCCCTATACTTTCAAAAAAAATTTTAAAAATCCCAAAAAATCCAAAATATTACCTAAAAATCCTCAAAACCCCGGATTACCTGTTCAAACTGCACTTTCAATGCCTGAATTTCCTCTGCCGTGAACTGTGCCAGTTCCGAGTGGCGTTTCAGAAGCGACCACGACTTTTTCGACGAGTCCTTGATCACAATTGGAGGCTTCTTTGTTTTAGGTAACACTGCCTTAGGGGAGGGTTTCGGAGTGGTGATTTTGGTGCGAGAGAGAGGTCTAATGGGTGAAGAGTGTGTCTGAAATATTCAATCTTATTTATTTTTCAATTTAAAAAGTGAAAATCAAAAAAAAATCTCAAAAAATTCGAAAATCGGGGGAAAAATCGCAAATTTTTGATGTTTTTTGATGAAAAAGTATCAAAAATGGAGAAAAATCAAGTCCATATTGATCAATTTTTCTTCCACGCCACATTTCCACCATCTTCAATTCGATTATTCCACAATAACCCACAAAAAAATCAAAAAAAAAACCAAAATTTTCGCAAAAATTGCAAAAATTTTTCAAAATCCCGAAAAAAAATTTTCAAAATCACTTCAAACTTAACTCTCACTCCTTCCAGACCCCACTTACATTGCTTTCAGTCCTCTCCTCTTCCGTCATCATGTCTTTGCAAGGAGTTATGGCCAATGGAACATCCAGATCCATTAAAGTGACGTCACTTTCGTCGTAGGCGTCGCGATAGAGCAAATCCACCTCATCCTCGGGTATTCTCGACGTTCTCCCATAGCGTTCGAAGAAGTCATCGTCTTCGTTTAGGAAATTCTCATCAAAATCCGGGTCCATATCTTCTTCCTCCGCATCGTTGGACTCGGTCTCTTTGAAACAGCCCTTGAGAAAATCTACGTACTCTGGGGGCTTGGTGGAGATCAGCATAGGGTCCACGTCGAAGTAGAAAGCGCCATTCGCCGTGCTCTCCAAGGCTTGGACGTCTTCTGCCTCCTGAAATTTGAAAATTTCAAAAAAGACGAAAATTTCGAAAAAATCTCATTTTAAAGGTCCATAACACAATGAATATCGTATATCTCGGTCTTAAATCGCTAACAGTTCTGCAGAAACCTTTAATCTTCATTGTCTCCAAGTTTCATTCAGATCCGACAACTCTCCCGCGAGCTCTAACAAAAATTCGAAAATTCATCAAGTCTAATATCTAAAACAATATAAAATCCCTCAAAAAAATAAGTCCAACTCCCCAAAAAGCCTACCACATCATTGCTCTCCTCATTTGCCTCCTCTTCCACGCCATCTTCCTCCTCTTCATCATTAAAATCTTCATCATCATCATCTTCTCCTTCCGGCTGATAATCGTCGGAGCTCTCCTCTTCCTCGTCGTCCACCCACTCCTCCGGCCGCACATCCAACGGTTTGAACTTGAGGAACTCGAATTTGAGTTGGGTCGAGGTTTCCAGCTCTTTTAGGCGGGATCTGGTCAATCTCAAGTTCTCCAGGGCATCCGGATCTTCTTTGAGAAGCGACGCCAAAATGTTCGGGTCTTTGCAGATGCTCTGAAGATCAAATTGTCAAAAAAGACTTGAAAATTTATATATTCTCTAATTTTTGCCAAGATATAAAAAAATGCACAAGTTTTGCCCAAATTTCTATATTATCCATGATGATTAATAAAAATTTGACGTTTTTTGTCGCAAAACTTTACCAGACCATTGATTTTAGTCCAAAACATAACAATAAAAAGTCTTTTACATAACAAAAACTCTTTATAACAAACAAATACCACAATCGCCTTCCAATTTTTTGTCCAACATGACTCCCGCCAAGATCAACTCCAAAGGAACTGGGACGATTGGGGAAACCGAAAAGCAATATTTTTCTTCGATGCAAGTGTCGAATTAGGATAATCGAGGGTGGTGATTTCGAAAATGACATTCATTTATATATATTTTTTCATCCTTACTTTTTTCTTTAAGTAGTACTGTAAAGCAGTAATTTTTTGATTTTTTTTCATGAATACTCGATTTAGGGGTTTTCGATGGTGCTGCTTTCAAAACAGAAAAAAAAAATGAATAAGATTTTCGAAATCAGCACCATTGAAAACCCCCAAATCGAGTATTAATGAAAAAAATCAAAAAATTACTACTTTACAGTACTACTTAAAGAAAAAAGTAAAGATCAAAAAAATGAATGTCATTTTCGAAATCAGCACCCTCGATTATCCTAATTCGACACTTGCATCGAAGAAAAACAATACTTTCCCCAATCGTCCCAGTTTCTTTGGAGTAGATCTTGGCAGGGAGTCATGTTGTACAAAAAATTGGATGGCGTTTGCGGTATTTGTTTGTTATATAGAGTTTTTGCTATGTAAGACTTGTTACTGTTATGTTTGAGACTAAAATCAACGAACTGGTAAAATTCTGCGGCAAAAAAAATCAAATTTTTATCAATCATCACGGATAATATAAAAATTTGAGCAAATCTTGCGGATTTTGTATGTCTTGGTATATTTTTGTATATCTTGGAATACAAAAATGCTCAAGAAAAATAATACTTTTCGGTTTCCCCAGATCGTCCAACTCCGACTCCAAAAACTCCCAAAAATTTTTTTTTACTTTCCTCGTTTTTTTCTCCCTGATCTATTGCTAAATCGACCAGGCATTACCTGAATAATATCCTTGACATTCATCTTGCTCAGATTGTACTTCTTAGCGCAGTCCGACAAATTCTTATCTAGTATAACAGTTTCCTCTTTTCTCTTCTCTTTTTCGGCCGTCATATCCCTCGACGAGCATGGCTGTTGATCATCATCCATCTTTCATGAAGTTGACGTCACAAAATTACCAAAAATTGGGCCGATTCATAAAATTTTTGCCTAAATTATCAGACCACCCCATAAGTGACTAAAACAATATAAAAATCTCAACAGATATCGAAATGGATTGATTCACCATGGTTTCCCGGACAGAACATAGAATTATCAAACCAACACGCTTTGAATAACATCTCTTTATCGATTAAAACACTAAAAAATTAACAAAAATTTTGATTTCACCTGATTTAAAATCATAACCCGGTTTCAGTTGGCCATCGATTAGAATATGTTGAGATTGAGCGGGGATTGGGTTGAGCGCCTACCACAGCTCCCATGGAGGCTTGTTTAGGTTCTCGCGGAACCGTTTGGTCGTGTAATTGAAAGGAATTCTGATCTTGATGTAGTCACCTTCATAGTTCAGGTACTCACGCATTCTTCGACTGAAAAATAAAGTTAAAATTGATCGCAAATAGCTGAGAAAGCCATTCCAGACACTGTATCATAGATTCCAAGTTGATTTAGACACTCAACTGACCTCATCTTATCCATGATACCTAAACCAAAAAACAAATAAAAAAAGTAACTTGCCCATTGTTTCCTGGCAAATAACCAGCAGGAATATGTGAAGTTGTTCCCGTTTCATCTTTGATCATGTCGATAAAGCCTTCTGTTCCATTTTTTGAGTCCGTGATCATGATAATCTTTCCACCTGCCCTCTCGACATTCAAAGCTTTGTCAACAAAGGAACAGGTCCCTCGTTCAACCAGGACCACGTTATCCGCCACGTCCAGGTCATTCTTCAACGGCTCGCAAGCTTCAATCGGATCCGCGAGGATCATATACATCTGAAATAAAAATTTATCAAATTAGGTATGGATGTCAAGTGTAATATCGCGATAACTGTTTGGATTTGAAGAAAAATGATGGCTGAAGAGACCTAAATCCAAGAAGAACACAAAACAAAAGACTTACCTCGGAAGTTCGCGATGGAAACCTCACTCCAATTTGATAGGATGGCAAGAACTCATAGGCATATTGAAGAGATTCTGGATGGTCAATTTGAAAAAATAAGGACTCGCTAATCAACGCTGAAACAATTAATTTACCTGTAAAATTACTCAAACCCACTTTTACTACCAATTGGTAAGCTTAAGACGACCAAGATGAAGATAAAAATAGTCTTGATATCGAACATTAGCCATGAATAAGATCGTAGACTGAGCATTTCATAACATTCCACAGTAAGTGGTGTGCAAATTGAGGTAGAACGAGAAATCGGAAGCGTCAAGAAATTTCTTTATCAAATTCCCGAATTTCACCATCTATTTGTGACACTTCGCCAAATATTTTGACATTTCGTTCCCTCCAAAAAGAAGTTTCGTCCCACCACGAAAACCCTGATTTTCCGGGCGCCGCAGAAACTTTCTCCCCTTTTCTGCGTTGTTTGGCAAGTTCTCGATCAACTCTGCTTATTATTCACAAAATCGGCCTTCAAAGGCGGTCTAACACACAATTATTATCTTTCCCATCCCCTCTTCCTCATGAATTATATAAAAATTTGGTTTTTAATTAGGTGTTTCGAATATTGCCCTATTCTTTTGTATGATTACCATCTCCGGAGCATTCTCGTGGTTGTGAAACGTGGATTTCGACATAATCTTTGCTTTATTCTTGCTAATTCACCAATTTTAGGTATCATTATGGGACGTGATCGCTCTACTTGCTTGTACATCGGCAATCTTCCTCCAGATTGCCGCACGCGTGATATCGAAGACATTTTCCACAAATACGGACGTATTAAGTATTGCGATGTGAAGAACAGAACTCAACGTGGAGGAATTTCATTTGGGTTTATCGAATTTGAAGATGCTCGGTAAGATTTGAATTTTTTTTTTGGTGTTTATGTCTTTAGACTTGAGTCAACTGATAATATTGGGTTTTAATGGTCGTAGCAATCTGATTGAGCTTTTAAATTCTCGGATTTGACATTAAACCTTTGTTTTTTGCATAATTTACGTTAATGTAAGGTGCTCTTTCAAGGAATTCCTGATTTTTTAAGGCTAATCTTAATTAAGAGCTAGGGAACTTGTAGTCAAGTAAGGTTGAACATTTTCCCGTGTTTTGTCATCTGTCTCTTTCGGTTGTTGTGTTGGCTTCGTTCTGTTACCAGCTGTTCTTCATTTGGTTTATCAATTATAGCCTCAGCCCAATGACTCAAATCAATTAGGGACCTTCTCAATTCTAAAACGTTCGCGTCTTGTCGTAAACAGGATCCTTCTTCCGCTCCCCTCGGAGATTCTCTAAGACGGACTTGGAGTCGCGCAAAAACCCACTAGGAATATTGTACATCACACCAATCAATATGTCATTTCAATTTGATATGGTTGCAAAGGAAAAGTCGGGAGTTGAACGCGTTTTCAAGCAAGTCAAAGTGATTTGGGGAGCAAACACTGACAAATTGGGGACATCTCAATGTGTTACAAGCAACAAGATCGAGTGTAATATCACCATGTCTGCCATGGATAATATAATGGGTTTTGATGTTTTAGAGACGCCGAAGATGCCCAAAGAGGAAGGGATGGATATGATTTGGATGGATATCGTATTCGAGTGGAAGAAACTCGTGGCGCCGGACCCAGAGGACCTGGGGGGAAACCGCTGCATGGACCTGATGATCGTCGCGGCCACCGCGGTGGCGGAAGAGGTGGCCCCCGCAGACGTGGACATCGCGTCTACGTCTCTGGCCTTCCACCCACTGGCTCTTGGCAAGATCTGAAGGATCATATGAGATCCGTCGGTGAAATTGTTTGTGCTGATGTCAACCGTGATGGAACAGGAATTGTGGAATTCGCCCGCTACGACGATGCCAAATATGCTATCAAGAAGATGGACGATACCAAGTTCACATCTCATGAGGTATGTTTTTCTTATTTTTTGTTGGTTTTTAGGAGAATTTCGAGTCTGGCATGGTGAAGATATCGATGATGAGATAGTGTCATGCTAATCATGAAAGAGCTTGGCGCTCGCCCTCCATGTTGCAAAAGACCAATCTGAGATTGATTTCCCCGGTCAAAACTATTAATTTGGAGGACTTTTTACATTTTTTGTGGATAAAATATAATTTTTATATTTTCAGGGCGAAACCGCTTACATTCGCGTCTCCGACGAAGGACCTCGTCGTTCGCGGACTCGCTCTCGCAGCCGCAGTCCACGCCGTTCCCCACGTCGCTCGCCGGCCTATAGCGACCGCTCCGTGTCCAGATCTCGCTCCCGTTCCCGCTCTTGAACTGATTATTGAATAATGAATACACCACTCTCTGCATTACCATTATTTATGTTTAATTTGTTATCCTTTCTTCCATAATAAACTTTAAGGAGCAATGATTTTCGGCTTAAATTAATATTTTTTATCATAGATAAAATAAAATTTCCGAGAATCCCACAATAATTTATCAATATTTGAATAGCATAATTAGACTAACTTTGGCTTGACCCATTTCTGCAGTTGTGGACACAAACTCTACTAGCTCTTGCACATTGCAACAGGAAATAAAAAAAGGATGTGAAAAGATTAACCGTTCGTTAAAAGAAAAAAAAGAATGATAGACGGCGAGACAATGTATTAACAGTTATTATCACACTTTTAATCCAGCTTGATTCGCGAGTAAATCTTGTGGACGAAGGAGGCGGAGCTCACGTAGCCAATGGTTCCGCAGAGGATGCCCAGCGCCACCGAGAAGATGCCCATGTAGCCAAAGTAGAAGAGGGTCTGGAACAGGCCGTACATCCTGAAATTGGCGCGATAATGCTCGGCATTCATCGAAATTTCGATAAAAATCGTGTTTTAGAGACCAAAGTCCAAAAAAATTTTCCATTTTATGAAAATTCCACAAAAAATTTTTCGCTTAAACTTGTTAAAACTACTTCTCATAAAGAGTTTACACTCTTAGTAGCCTTATTCACCAAAGATTTCACTTTCCATTCCCATTTTAAAATTTTTTTTTATCAATTTCGGACCTTATTTTAGGTCAAGTTTGAACCCTCACAACTTTCCTCAACAAATCTTCAAATTTCCCAAATCAACTCTTAATTCCTTCTACAGTCTCTTATCTACCGAATAACCCCCACTAACCCTCTAAATCTCCCTCAACTCCCCCAATATCAGCATTTCTTTGCACCCCACCTTGACTTACTTCGTTTTGAAAAAGTAGTAATATATCGAGTACAGGTAGATGTAGATGGAAATGGAGCCGCCCGCAGTGAACGAGGACCATCGCCAGCGGTAGTCTTCGGCGTTCAAGAGGAAGTAGGTCGACACGATCGTTACGCACGCAGTTACGACCAGCAGGATGATGGCCACCAACAGCATGAACCCGTACACGTAGTAGATCTTGTAGGCCCAGAAGGACGTGAAAATGAAATACCTGGAACATTCACATAACAACTTGACCAAAATGAGCAAAATTTGGGTAAAAATTCGACAAAAATTATATTATCCATGTGTTCGCCAAGTGTAATATCCAAAAAATTTCTGCGAATTTCCCTCAAATTCTGGCAATACATGATGTAAAAAGTGTCTATAAGTCAATTCTTCCAATTTCCAACAAAATCTCCCAAAAAATTATCTTATCCATGACATCATCTAATACCAAAATACCCCAAAAACCCTCCCAAATCTCACATTTCAATGAAAATCGAGCCGAATGGCAAAAATCCAGCAATGATTGAGATGGCTCCCGGCTCCAAATACCATTTCTTGTCGGGGATTGGTCTTGGGACCACATTAATTCTGCACGGAATGTCCGCCTGTCCTTTGAGATTACGGCCAAGTAGGGTGCCGACAAAGTTCAATGGAAGGATGACAAAAGCGCAGATGCCAAAAATGGAGAGCTGAAACAGATTTGAACATTATTTCCGATGACTTAAAAACAATGGGTCTAAATTAATATAAATTTTGAGATAAATCTCTCATAAATTTGTAAAATACGACGCAACCAGTTACTATTTGTTTCAAAAGATACTACATGTCCTAAGGCTTCTATGATATCAAAAACGGAGAACTGAAACGAATTTAAACATTATTTTCGATCACTTCAAACAACGGGTCTAAATTAATATAAACTTCGAGAAAAATCTCTCATAAAAGTTGTAAAATACGAACAACCCAATTTCTCTTTTGTTTCAAAATATACTACATATCCTACGGCTTCTATTGATACCAAAAATGGAGAGCTGAAACGAATTTCAACATTATTTCCGATCACTTCAAAACAATGGGTCTAAATTAATATAAAATTTGAGAAAATTGACCATAAAAGTTGCAAAATACGAAGTAACCATTTACTATTTGTTTCAAAAGATACTAAATGCAATAAGGCTTCTATTTAAAGCCCAAATCCGGCTATCTAAAAGGTATTTCTTACCATAGAAGTGAATGGAATCGCTCTGGAGGCATGATAATAAATCGCGACGGTGTTGATGGACAACGCGACCCAGGCAAGGAATCCGGGGAACAAAAAGGCGCCCATGGTCATCTGCTTGATCCAGTTTTGCCCATTCACTCGGGAGTACATCGAACCGCCGAAAAATCCGTTCACTGGCGCCGTGATGGCATACACAAAGATCGTGGCGGAAAGCAGTGATCCCCGTCTAAAAATAGCAAAATTTTTGGCTCAAATAATCTTCAATTCCCCCTTACTCAGTGTAGAATTCAGCGAGAATGGCTAGGGCGATTGTGATGAACAGGACCGAGGCCAAATGATACCCAGTTCCGATCAAGGAGCAGAAGAAAAGTGGGTGCTGAGGGGGTCGAAACACATCGCCGTGGACTTGTTTCCATCCGTAATCGTCCGAGAGTTCTTCGTCCTGCAAATCAACTCATAAAATTATAAACAGTTGGGAAAAAATAACAAAAATTATATTCACCATGAAATCAACTGGCAAAATTTGAAAAAAATCCGGGAACCCTTATATTTTTTACGTAATTAGAACAAATAGGCCATTTCTGACAACTTCTACCAAAATTTTGGCAAAACTCGAAAAAAATTATATTATCCATGAGGTCAACTACCAAAAAATTTTTTAAAATCAGTCAAAACTTAATGTCCAGATGCTTTTAAAACAATTAATTATGATTCATATTTTACATTCCCATCAAAATTTAAGCAAAAAACAACAAAATTTATATTATCCATGAGCCGGTCAAGTGTAATATAAAAAATTGCTAAAACCACCCCAAAACCTTCCAAAATAAAATCAAAAGCTCCCTTACAGCCTCAACATCGAGTTCCTTGTGATATCTAGCATAGTCCTTGCTCAGCGTTCGTAGCAGAATCATCCAGACCAAGCCCACCAAGAAGATGACCATCATGAACGAATTGAAGATCGAAAACCAATGAATTCGGTGCTGGAAGAAGGTGGGATCCAAGTACTTCTCAAACCGCTTGTCGAACTCAATGTTCGAGGGCTTCCAGTTGACGGAATAAGTGAATGAAATCTCGTCTCCGGCCTTGATCGTCTTCTTGTCCTCAACAACCACAGAAACGTCGACAATCCGGTCGTTGTTGTAGCCAATTTCGAAGCGCTTGTTCGTGTAGATTGTGACTTCTTTGGAGGTCGGGTCCTGCTCACCAACAAGGGCTGAAGTGGAATTATTTCAGAGATCAAAATATTTTGGGAGGTCATGGATAATATCGGCTGTTTCGGCAAGAAAAACTTGTGAGTCTTGATCAATTTTAGTCTTCAAAGATGCGTAAAGACCTCCTCTATGCAACTAACAAACCTCCTCTATGCAACTAACAACAAAAAGCAAAACAAAAACTCATGGAAAGTCCAAAATAAACAATTTTAGGTCTCAAGATGGCCATGAATAATATCAGTCGTTCCTCAAAAATATTTTAGGGTTTTCTAAACTGCCTTTGTCCAACAAGAGCCAGAATATCTTCTTCTATCTAAACTTCAACAAAAACAGCAAAAAATCTTACCCCACAATGGCAAATCGTCGATATACATCTGATACCAATAGTTGTGCTTGACAGCATAAACTAAAGCATCCACATCGGCGCCGGACAGTACCTTTTTGCAGTATGTGGTCTTCTCTTGGTTGGCTGAAACAAAAAACTCCAAAAAATCGATTAAATTCCCTACTTTTGAATCTAATATCCAAGCCGGAATATTCAAGTTCAACACCAAGTAGAGCTTCCCCCAAAGTCTCATGATAATGCTCGATATTCTCCTTGGTTCCACGGCAAAACGGGAGCGAAAAGTAGGAGTAGGTCTCCTGACGGTTGGAATAGGGACCAATTGTGTTCATCCACAAGACAACTTCTTCATTGTCCTTGTAGGTGTGGTCGTGCTCATCGGGCGCCACGAACAGTGTGGAAATGACCAGACACACAATCAAATTCCTGAAAATTTTGTGGTAAAGACCATAATCTTCAACAAAATTGACAGTACGACAATTTTAATACTCTTTCCACCAGAGCTTGAAGCAAAACCAAATCTTATGTTACCTAAAAACCAAGTGCAATATAAAAACCTCTTACCTGCCCGCATTCTGCAGCAATTTTATCGACGCCATGCTTCCACAGCCTCCACGGGAGTCGAGTCCTAGTGTTGATCCAGTTTTATCTCCCAAATACCTGAAATTTGGAGCCTAGAACATCAGATTACCAAGTGTAACATAAAAACCACGATTATCGCTGGAAATCCGGGAAGTAGGTGGAAGCAGAGAAACAAAGTGCGGAAGAAACTGAAATGTTCGATAGATTGCTTATTCGATAAGATTTTTGTCGGGATCCGAAGATTTACGTGGCAAGTGTAATATCAGGTAAAAAGAGTTTGCTAAACATGTCAAATCCCTGGAAAAATTGATTCACAATCCTTCCACGATCTCTACAGGACTTGTACAATAATAGACAAGGAGGGAAAAAGCGAAAAATCAAGTTGAAACGTGGCTAAAAAAAGGCGAGTGGAATATCGAATAAAATTTTATGGAATTTTGCGTAAATAAGGCAATTTGGCAAAATTCCACGTAAAAATAAAGTGAGAACGTGGTGAATGACGTCGCTGTTCTTCAGGGTATGGAATTGGAGGAGATTTCAGGCGGAAAAATCCACGAATATGCCAACTCAAAAACCCTTTAATTTGGTCTCGGCACGAAAACATTTTCCCAACATTTTGCGATTGGGAATGGTTTGGAATCGTTCCAGAGACCTCAAAAATGAGAACTGGGCGGGACAAAAAGTCTTGAGATGTCTGTCGTCGCGCGAGCAATCTGTCGCGGCGACAAGCAAACTTCACGGTGCGCTGCGACCCCGCACAGTGCGAAAAGATTGTTTTGGAAAAGGGTAAACAATGCACAGTGCGTTCTTCTTTCGCACCCCACCGAATTCTTGTCGCGCGGCACCTTGTCGCAACTCCGAATTCATGCGCCCGCACGGTGCAAAAAACACGGCAAGACCTTTTTGGCCCGCCTAGAGCCGGTTTCACGATTTTTCCTCCGATCCGCCTGTCGAGAAGACTTTTTGATTCCAGTTAGAGCCAAAATCGAAGATTTCTGATATTATTCATGACATCAAAGTTGAAAAAGAATTGAAATTATTTGATAATCAACTTTAAAAACTATTACAACTTGATCGACAGCTCCATGTTCCCTCACACCATCAAAATACCAGACAAATCCGGTGGAAAAATTTTATTACAATAACAAATAGCGACAATATGGCACAAAATGGTTAATTATTATAGTAACAAATTAGTAAATTGTAGTATATGATTAGTATTATATATAAGCATAGTATATATTGTAAGATAGATCGAGAATGTTATCAAACTGTAGACGCAAACATAGGCCATCAGTTGTGCTGAAATTGACATAGAGATTATAATACAGTGGCGGACCTGATCCATTGGCCAAAAACGTACCATTTTGCATCAGGGAAGTATCAAAAATGCGGCAAAATACCTCCCTCTCCAAGTGAAAAAACTCCGATTTCAAAAGCGCACCCACTCTTTTTGTGAGGGAGCCCTTCAAAACGGAGTTTCTTTAGTTAGAGAGGGAGGTATTTTGCCGCATTTTTTATACTTCCCGGATGCAAAATGATACGTTTTTTGCCACTGGATCAGGTCCCTCACTGTAAGTTGAAGGTCAAAGATTTCACATGACTTTCTCTTACCTTTCATTCCACTATTACTATATTATCCAAGAAATCCCTGAGGTTCTCCAGGGTACAGATCAATAACAAATAAGGTGCCAAAAAATCGTGAAAAACATGGCATATATTGTAAAATTACGAGTTTAGAGATCGAAAACACACCATCCATTGTGAAAAACATGGCTTCAACTATAAATGGCCATAGTTCTCAAATATTTAGGCTCGATAGAGGGCTCTACAGTGCGCTTCTTACGCCTGAAAACTCATTATATTTACTGTGACCATCTGTTTAAAAAATACTTTCAAAATCTTACCAAATCCCGTTCTTCATCGGAATTGTTGCTGTCGTCATCTGAATCTGACATATTCCTGCTAGAAGAGTCGTTGCTGGCCCGGGCCGGCTTCCAAGGCACTTACGACCAATCTCAGAGCTGGAGTCATTTCTTCCAAGGCACTTGGAAGACGAAGGTTTTTTCCACTCTGTGCGTTGCTCTTTTACGTCCTGAAAACTCGCTATATTTTCTGTGAACACCTGTTTTAAATAATATTTTCAAATCCACCTTACTTTGTAACACTCTTCGCAAGCGCTCAGCTCGTCCATCGCAATCGGAGTCTTTCCCACCTGATGGGGCCTTCATCCTGGCCCGGGCCGACTTTCAAGGCATTTACGGGTATTTTTTCCAGTCCGTGCGTTGCTCTTTTACGGTCTGAAAACTCGCTATATTTACTGTGAACACCTATTTTAAATAATATTTTCAAATCCACCTTACCAAATACCCCTATTCATGGTAATTCAACTCGTCCGAGACGAAAACATCGCAATTGGCGTCAAATCGGAGTCTTTCCCACCGGAGGGGTCTTCATCCAGGCTTGGGTCAGCTTCCACGGCACTTACGAAACTTCCTGCTGACATTTTTAACTCTGCGTTGCTCTTTTACGCTCTGAAAACCCGTTACATTTATTGTGTAATCCTTGTCTTAGTAGTATTTTCATAAAGTGCAAGGAAATTTTTTCGAGTTCCCACAGTGCAATTTCCCTTTTCGCACCGTGCAAACCTCAAAAAAAAAACCCCTTTGCACAGTACAAATATTTGAAAGGAAAGTACCTCCATGGGGTATGGAGTTACAGGTCGAGACATATATCAAAAAAATCGCAAAGGTTTTTTGATTCAGTATATGTAAAAATTAGCTGCGCAATTTTGGTTTGTAAGGGCGAAAAAATCCTCAGAACTTTTCTCGCAACACCACGTAAATGCATTTTTGCCCAAGTTTTTTGCCAATTCAAAGGTTTTGTTTTGAGCTAGAGTAAACCCAGGCATCTTGACAAGCCTTAAAAATACCAAATTTGATTTTTATCAGTCTGTCGGGAAAATAACGGCGGATCGTCGCGCCTCGGAGTCGCTCATCATCGCTTTGCGACTGCAGGCCGCGACTTGGGATTTGGTGCGCGACAGCGGCGAGGCGAGACATTTTGCTGCGACGATCCGCCGTTATTTTTCCGACAGACTGATATACACCTTAATTAAAAGTTCCAATGTAAAAAATGGCCATTTTCGTGGAATTGCGAGAAAAGTTATGACGATTTTTTCAAATGCCTCTTTTTTATATGGAACAACTAATTAAGGTGTAGCATTAATCAAATTTGGTATCTTAAGGCTTGTCAAGATACAAGGGTTTACTCTAGCTCAAAACAAAACCTTTGAATTGGCAAAAAACTTGGTCAAAAATGTCAAACTTGCATGGTGTTGCGGGAAAAGCTCTGAAGGTTTTTTCGCCCTTACAAACCAAAACCAAAATTGGGCAGCTAATTTTTACATATTCTGAATCAGAAAACCTTTGCGATTTTCTTGATATATGTCTCGACCTGTAACTCCATACCCCATAGAAGTACTCTCCTTGTGAGCCAAACCGGGACGAAGTTGAAAAAAGCTTACTTATGAAAAAAACTTACTCTTCCTCGTTCCTCTCCCTACCTTCCCTTGCATTCCTTTCACTTCCACTCATCTACGAAACCGGATAGGCCTGGCATCACGTCCAGGCCTTCTAATTGGCCTGTTACCATTTTGTCGTAGACCTGCCATCCCATTTACGCAATTAGTTGCATCTTGATGTCAATTTTGCACCGAAGCAGCATCGCTTCCGGATATACAAGGCTATTGGTTACGTAAGCCAGGACCGCCTCTCGCAGCCCATGGCCACTCGGGAACGCAGGGTCGGAATCCACTACGTCACGTGAGCTGGCAATTCTGTCGCCGATAATGGACGGAGAGTTTCGTTTGCGTCAAAAACGGAGCTTACGGCCGTGACGTAGCTGTAGCCCGCTGCGACCTTTCGATCCCATGTAAAGAAGGGTAAGTTTGGCCTGAAATCGAGCATTTCTGATATTATCCATGAGATCAAAGTTGAAAAAGGGGTGAAATTCTTCGATAATCGACTTTAGACTATTAAATTGAAGAAGAAGAATCCAAGATTTGTATGATTTTTAAAATTCATGGCTCTTACCTTCCATTTACGCGATTCTTTGGCATGACTGGCTCTTTTTCATCCCTGGCGGACTTCAGGCCCATTTCATGCTCATTCTCTTACGGGTCGGTTTTTAGCATGTCCTCGTTGGAATCGTTGCTGTTGTTTCAATGCATAAAACAAGTAGACCACAATTACGAATACGTTTTCGGTTGCAGGCCCTTGCTGAAATGGACATACAGTGAGGGACCTGATCCAGTGACAAAAAACGTAACATTTTGCATCCGGGAAGTATCAAAAATGTGGCAAAATGCCTCCCACTCCAACTAAAAAAACCGCGTTTTGAAGGGCTCACACACAAAAAAGAGCGGGCGGGCTTTTGAAATCGGAGTTTTTTCACTTGGAGAGGGAGGTATTTTGCTGCATTTTTGATGCTTCCCGGATACAAAATGGTACGTTTTTTGCCACTGGATCAGGTCCCCCACTGTACAGCCGTTAGCTATTATTAATAACGCTAGTTTTCTATACCCTAAGTTATTGTAATATATAAAAGACCAAAATTTGCGGCAAAAACCGAAGATCCGTAACATTTATCTAGATATTATTGATGTGAGTGCATGTAAAATGCCTTACAGTAGGTGATAAGGTATCTCAGGACTCGATCAACCTTATTATTTCTACTAACTAAGCCTTCTGCTAGCCACCGCATGCATATAACGGAGAACCGAGGCGATGCATAGGATCGTTGACCCCAAAAGTCGTTGCGCCAAAAATTTCTGTTGCCAATTGCAAAGACTTACAAGCCGTTTCCTAGGGCTTTCCTCTTCACTCAAAGGCGACTCCATTTCCTCTTCAACCGCCGATTCAACTCCTTTTTGGTGGCTTCTTCTAAGGCCTCAAGGCGAGGAGGCTCTTCGGGTATCTCTTCTTCGATTGTTTCCTCTACGACTGCCTTGAATCGATACCCTTCCAGCTCTGGTTGTGGAGGACATCAAGTTGAAACAGAAGATCAAAGATGTTAGAGTCGGAGCCATCTCCACCGGAGGGGTCTTCATCCTAGCCCGGGCCGACTCCCAAGGCATTTACGCGTCTTTTTTCCAGTCTTTGCGTTGCTCTTTTACGATCTGAAAACTCGTTATATTTACTGTGAACACTTGTTTTAAATAATACTTTCAAATCCGCCATACCAAGTTCCCTTCTTCGATTGAGTTCAGTCTTTCCCACCGGAGGGGTCTGCATCCTGGCTCGGGCCGACTTCCACGGCATTTACGATCATTTTTCATTGGAATCGTTGCTGTCGTCATCTGAATCTGACATATTCCTGCTAGAAGAGTCGTTGCTGGCCCGGGCCGGCTTCCAAGGCACTTACGACCAATCTCAGAGCTGGAGTTATTTCGAGGGGTCTTCAACCTGGCCCGGGCCGACTTCCACTTCAATTACGATTATTTTTAATTGGAATCGTTGCTGTCGTCATCTGAATCTGACGTATTCCTGCTAGAAGAGTCGTTGCTGGCCCGGGCCGGCTTCCAAGGCACTTACGACCAATCTCAGAGCTGGAGTTATTTCGAGGGGTCTTCAACCTGGCCCGGGCCGACTTCCACTTCAATTACGATCATTTTTAATTGGAATCGTTGCTGTCGTCATCTGAATCTGACGTATTCCTGCTAGAAGAGTCGTTGCTGGCCCGGGCCGGCTTCCAAGGCACTTACGACCAACCTCAGAGCTGGAGTCATTTCGAGGGGTCTTCATCCTGGCCTGGGCCGACTTCCAAGGCACTTGGAAGACGAAGCTTTTTTCCACTCTGTGCGTTGCTCTTTTACGGCCTGAAAAATCGCTATATTTACTGTGAACACTTGTTTCACAAGGAAAGTACTTCTACGGGGTATGGAGTTACAGGTCGAGTCATATACCAAAAAATACGCAAAATTTTTCTGATTCAGAATATGTAAAAATTAGCTGTCGACTTTTGGTTTGTAAGGGCGAAAAATGCCACAGAACTTTTCTCGCAACACCATGAAAATGCTCCTTTTGACCAAGTTTTTACGCATTCAAAAGCTTTGTTTGGAACTAAAGTAAAATCTGGCATCTCCTTAATTAGCAGTTCCAATGTAAAAAAGGGCCATTTTCGTGGACTAGCTCAAAACAAAACCTTTGAATTGGTAAAAACTCGGCCAAAAATGCATTTGCGTGGTGTTGCGAGAAAAGTTCTGTGGGATTTTTCGCCCTTACAAACCAAAAGTCGACAGCTAATTTTTACATATTCTGAATCAGAAAAATTTTGCGATTTTTTTGATATATGTCTCGACCTGTAACTCCATACCCCATAGAAGTACTCTCCTTGTGAGCCAAACCGGGACGAAGTTGAAAAAAGCTTACTTATGAAAAAAACTTACTCTTCCTCGTTCCTCTCCCTACCTTCCCTTGCATTCCTTTCACTTCCACTCATCTACGAAGCCGGATAGGCCTGGCATCACGTCCAAGCCTTCTAATTGGCCTGTTACCATTCTGTCGTAGACCTGCCACCCCATTTACGTAATTATTTGTACTTTCCTTGTGAGCGAAACCGAAAAAAGCTTACCGCCTTGCATTTATGTCTCGGATTTGAAGTGGGCCTGGTGCCAGACCCGGTGGGCCTGGCATCACGTCCAGGCTTTCTAATTGGCCTGGTACCATTTTGTCATAGACCTGCCATCCCATTTACGCAATTAGTTCCATTTTGAGCCCAAGGCAGCATCGCTTCCGGACATATAAGGCTGTAGTTACGCATGGTAGGACTTCTCTTGTCGTACTCGTAGCCACTCGGGAACGCAGGGTCCGAATCCACTACGGAATGTGAGCAGGCAATTCTGTCGCCGATAATGGACGGAGAGTTTCGTTTGCGTTAAAAACGGGGCTTACGTCATTTTCTTCCATTTTTGAAAAACTTTTCGATCCGAGTTTGGCCTGAAATCGACCATTCCTGATATTCTCCATGAGATCAAAGTTGAAAAAGGGGTGAAATTCTTCGATAATCGACTTAAGACTATTAAATTGGAGAAGAATCCAAGATTTGCATATGCTTTTACAAATTCACGGCTCTTACCTTCCATTTACGCCATTTCATGCTCATTCTCTTCCGGACTCGTCTTCACCATGTCATCATTTGAATCGTTGTTGTCGTTTCAATGCATAAAACAAGTAGACCACAATTACGAGTACTTTTTTGGTTGCAGGCCCTCGCTGAAGTGGACATAGACAAAATTGAAGAAGGAGCAAGGATTCGTATATGATTTTACAAATTCATAGTTCTTACTTTCCATTTCATTGGGGATGTTATCCGCGCGACCCGCGAGGTTCTCCATTGGAATTTGCTGAAGTAACTGGGCTGTTCTTTTACGGCCTAAAAACTTGTCATATTTATTGTGTAAGTCTTGTCTTGTTAGTATTTAGCGTTTTTAATCTTACGGAGTTCTTTGTATACCGTCGCGCTTGGTCTTCCTTTTCGAACCGTGCAAACTTCAAAACATCAAAATTTTGCATCCGGGAAGTATCAAAAACGTTCGCCCCTCTACAGTGAAGGACCCGATCCAGTGGAAGACCACATCCTTCGTTTTCTTGGTGTTGTCCTTGAAAATCAAGGTGTCTTGTTGGACGTAATTCCGACACTTGACCCTTCCCTTCTGCGATGTTTTTCTCCAAGAAATCGGGGGGTTTTTGCCCTTAGATCCGCCAAATTTAGGGGTATTGGGCTAGTGGGCGTGACGTAGAGGGTTGCCGAGTGGATTGGCTGCGGCAAAGTTGTGGTTGTTGCGTCGGAAATGGCCTCAAAATCCTTGATGGAGCGTTTCTTCGGGCGTCCGCGGGGCTTCGGACTCGTGGTGGCCATCACATTGTTGATCAAGGCATCTAATGGGTCCAGCTCTCGATCCGACGATTCCACCTTCCGCGGTGTGGACTTTCTCGGCCGTTTCGTTGGAGGAGACTCGCTCGGCACAGGGGTTGATTTTACCGGGATAATCGCGTGGCTCTGCTCTACGGCTTTCACAATCATTTTATCTACCTAAAACCCCCAGTGTACAGCTGCGGCTTCTCCCGCGCCGAAATTGACTCACTTGTGTGCCAGGCAATTCATGCGGCCTGTGAGGTCCTGCATTGGAACTTGTTGATGTATCCGGCCTTTACGCATCGCATTAAAAGCCTGAAAACTCGATATATATATCGCGCAACACTTGTTTTTTCGAAAAACGAAGAATCAATTGAAAGCTGAAAGAAAACCTACCATGAATGATACATTCTGAAGCTTCGGCCCACGAAAAAAGCTACAGTTCATCCAAAATACTTTAATGCAACTTCTGAAAAAAGCCGCCAAATTAGGCAGAAAAAAACTAACGAGGGAATGGTCTTAACTTCCCCCAGCGTTTGGGAAAATGACAAGTACAGGTGGATAGAGCAAGTAAACTTTGGTAAAAAGAGCCTTTTTCCAGCTGCGGAATAAGCCCGGCCGACGAGAAAAATTGACCGAAAGTTCCACAAAAATTTCCTCTTTCTCTTCCCTCGGAAAAGAAGAGCGGTGTGCAGTGGTTCGGTTAGCCGGGTGGATAAAGCATCCGCTCGATATTCTTTTGGGGGTTGGTTCGATTCCGGGGTCTCGGGAAGGACCGTGATAAGGCTTTGATGAGCAAGATCAAGCTCTAACAAACCAAAAAAAATATTTTGCCATTTTTATACGTTTTATAGGGGCATTATACCAAAAAATAATCGTCAACAAATGAATTTTTTGGGTGCTTCCGAACATTCAAAGCGATGAACCATCGAAGTTATACTCGTTTGGTGATAGACTTGACTTTGAAAAAGGCAAAATAATTTTTTTCTTTTCCGAGGGAAGAGAAAGAGGAAATTTTTGTGGAACTTTCGGTCGATTCTTCTCGTCGGCCGGGCTTATTCCGCAGCTGGAAAATGGCTCTTTTTACCAAAGTTTACCTGCTCTATCCACCTGTACTTGTCACTTTCCCAAACGCTGGGGGAATTTCAGACCATTCCCTCGTAAAGTTTTTTTTTCGTCTGCATTTTTAATGCAATTTATGACTTGCCTGCTTTAAGGAGTGGACGCTCTTTACGTCCGATAACAGTGCGCCGAAACCGTTATACTTATGTGCAACGCTTGTCTTAAACACTTCGGGCCATTTACTTTTTTCAAGCGGCTAAATTTTCAACAGCAGCATCGTTTCCCGTCGTTTTGGGTCGAAAAAGTGGCTTACGCCGATTCGCTGGTCGCGAAGACTGTTTGGTTCGGGTTTGCCCTGAAATCGAGCATTTCCGATATTATTCATGAGATCAAAGTTAAAGAACAGGTAAAATTCTTTGAGAATCCACTTGAAACTATTAAATTTAAGAATAAGAATCAAAGATTTGTATATGATTTTACAAATTCACGGCTCTTACCTTCCATTTACGACCAATATTATAGTATGAATAGATCAAGTAGACAAAAATTAAGCCACAATGCACAACAGGAAGCAGATGTATGCGCAGAAAGATCCAGATTGGTTGCCAAGCCACTGGAGGGTCGATCATGCCTTTGGAGGTCAAACTACTAAAAAAATGGCTACCATGTACAATATCAAAAATGTAAAAAAAAAGTAAAAAGCAGACTAAAGAGAGAAAACTCAACGCTAATCTGAGTAAATTATGCAAGTTCGCCTCATCTAACACCTGTTTCAACTCAATATGAACAAAAACTTATATTATCCATGACAAACAAAATTTTGTCCAACATCAGAAAAACACTTATAAAAGCTCTACCTAGACAATACATACTCTTTTAAGAGTTTTATGACCAACATTTCCTCTAATTTCAGTAAAAATTATATTATCCATGATAAAATAGATCTTACCCTGAACAAGCCCAAGAAGACCTACCGAACGGCTTGTGAAGCAGCTTACGATCCACTTTAGCATTGATGAGTAAGACCGTTTCGGTGAGAAGTGAGATAGCTCCAATTACAAAGACCAAAAGGTTGGTGGCCAGTCCTGGGAAGGATAAATTAATTTTTACGCCTCCCAAATTCACTCCAACCATTGGATTTGAATTGGGTCGGGTAGCGGTCGCCCTGAAATAAAAGATAAATCAAAAAAAACATCGATTGCAATTCATTTTGACATTATTTTAGACCAAAATTTGGATGGTCGAACAAGGTGAAGATAAAATTTTGTCCAAATTGAGCTCAAAACGACTTCAAAAAATCATAAAGGGACTAACCGTGTCTATATTGACATTTTTCTGGCTAATTCTTAGCTTTTTTTGGGTCAAAATTTGGGTGGGTCAGCATGGTGAAGATAAAATTTTGTCCAAATTGAGCTCAAAACAAGTTTAAAAAGTCACAAAAGGCCTAAACGTGCCTATCTTAACATTTTTCTGGCTAATTCTTAGCTTTTTTTGGATCAAAATTTGGATGGTCCAGCAAGGTGAAGATAAAATTTTGTCCAAATTGAGCTCAAAACAACTTCAAAAAGTCATAAAGGGACTAACCGTGTCTGTATTGACATTTTTCTGGCTAATTCTCAGCTTTTTTTTATCAAAATTTGGATGGTCCAGCAAGGTGAAGATAAAATTTTGTCCAAATTGAGCTCAAAACACGTTTAAAAAGTCATAAAACGCCTAACCGTGTCTATTTTAACATTTTTCTGGCTAATTCAGAGCTTTTTTACACCAAAAATTTTCTTGATCTGTCATGGATAATATAAAAAAATACTGAAAATTACTGAAACCGCTGTCATACCTTTATTGAACAAGCCCAAGTAGGCCTTCCGAACGGGTTGTGAAGCAGCTTACGCTGCGTTTTACAACAGAAACATCTTCACCAACAGAAACTTCTTCATGGGTGGATCTACTGGGCGAGAAGTGGCTTATGGCGCCAATTACCGGCCCGCCTTCCAATTACGGATGTGGCTCACCACAAAATTAAAGTTACAACGGCCGGCCCATATAGGACAGATGAAACAGTCCTGCACTGCTTCTAATTACGGTCCATTCCGTAAAGTTTAATTGCGCAAAGAAGCAGGTCCATGCCCGGATGACACACTCCATACTAACCAAGCGTAGTAAACATCCTGAAATGAAAAACAAATCAAAAAAACATTGATTGCAATTCTCGTGGACATTATTTTAGATCAAAATTTGGATGGTCGAACAAGGTGAAGATAAAATTTTGTCCAAATTGAGCTCAAAACAACTTCAAAAAGTCATAAAGGGATTAACCGTGTCTATATTGACATTTTTCTGGCTAATTCTCAGGTTTTTTTGATCAAAATTTGGATGGTCGAACAAGGTGAAGATAAAATTTTGTCCAAATTGAGCTCAAAACAACTTCAAAAAATCATAAAGGGACTAACCGTGTCTATATTGACATTTTTCTGCCTAATTCTTAGCTTTTTTGGGTCAAAATTTGGATGGTCCAGCATGGTGAAGATAAAATTTTGTCCAAATTGAGCTCAAAACAACTTCAAAAAGTCATAAAACGCCTAACCGTACCTATTTTAACATTCTTCTGGTTAATTCTTAGCTTTTTTTGGGTCAAAATTTGGATGGTCCAGCATGGTGAAGATAAAATTTTGTCCAAATTGAGCTCAAAACAACTTCAAAAAGTCATAAAGGGACTAACCGTGTCTATATTGACATTTTTCTGCCTAATTCTTAGCTTTTTTGGGTCAAAATTTGGATGGTCCAGCATGGAGAAGATAAAATTTTGTCCAAATTGAGCTCAAAACAACTTCAAAAATTCATAAAACGCCTAACCGTACCTATTTTAACATTCTTCTGGTTAATTCTAAGCTTTTTTTGGGTCAAAATTTGGATGGTCCAGCATGGTGAAGATAAAATTTTGTCCAAATTGAGCTCAAAACAACTTCAAAAAGTCATAAAGGGACTAACCGTGTCTACATTGACATTTTTCTGGCTAATTCTTAGCTTTTTTTGATCAAAAATTTCTTGATCAGTCATGGATAATATAAAAAAATGGCCAAAAATCACTCAACCCGGTGTCAAATATCGGCACAGACCCCTCTAACTGTTTTTAGAAGCTCTAAATTCAATTTCAAGCCAAAAAAAATATAAAAACTCACCCAGATCATTGATATTACGACGTCACCGAGAGAATATAAACAACCATTTACGAATTCTTTTGTAAATTTTTGCTCTCTTATAGAATTACAGGTCTTGCCGACACCATTCCATTTACGAAGCTCCACGAAATTATTGAAGTCAAAAAATTTTACGGCGAGGCGTCTATAGCGACATCTAAAACAATATCAAATTAACGTCAAAATCAAATCAAAAATTTTAATCCCAGCATCGCTTACTGTGCAAAGATAATTTACGAAGTACACCAGCATCAAAAACATGCTCCACAAGGTGTAATACACGCAGATGGAGGCGGTGCAAGGGTTGAAGACATAATTCCAAGTGGCCATTTCAGGGCTGCTTACGGTTTACCTAAAATTTCAAGGAAATAAAATCAAAAACTCCACTTACCACGAGGCGATCGTAGTGCAAAAAACGACTACGAAATGGTAGAAGGCATTGATATGCCCGAAATAGTCGGTCCTGAAAATAGTTCAGGGGTCAATCCAGCTGTTTGAAATCATAAACATAAAAAATTTTGTCAAAATTAGCCAAAATTTTGGCTCAAAACATCAGTTGACCTAAAATAATATAATTTACCTGCAGGGAAGATAGGATTGATTTTTTCGAGTGGGTTGACTCAATTAGTCCCAGTTGATAAACTCAATGGATGAAAACATTGAGGTGAAGATTTGGCCAAGGTGAAGGCCAGTTTACGCTAAAATTTATTTTATTATACTAGCTAACAGCTACATCGGAAAATCCAACAAAAATCTTATGGAAACCTCTAAAAAAATGTAAAAATTTTTTAGAAGAAAGAAGAGGCCATACCTCGCATTTCGGGTTATAAAGAGTGCGATCTGGCTGCATCTCATCCACCAAACCGTCCATTAAGGCGAGTAGTGTCGAGACAATCGACGAATGGATCTGATCTTGTCAGGCGGATGAGCAAATTCATCGCAGTCGAGCTCAGGTGGCAGAAGATGGACGAACTTCTGGCATTTTGATCGGACTTTGTAGCAATAGTCCATCGAGTATGCCTTGAAGTATTGGGACATCTGAAAACAAAAAAAACTGCATCAAATTTCTTGATTTTGACGTTAGATTCGGAAGTTTCCATCTAAACCATGAACAATATAAATTTCAAATCTTACCTTGGGAGGTCCTTTACGGATGAGCGGACGTTGTCATCGCACAAAAGCGATACCAGATTCCACAAATTAAGGGCTCCAGGACCTGCTAACAGCTGAAAAATCGCGATGTTATTCATGACCAAACGAAAAGATCAAAACAAAAAAAGAATAGCCGAAACTTACGTCGGGAATTTCCGAAGCCCGGCCAGATGATGTGGAAAGGGGCTCTTCCACAAGGTGTAGTTGTAGTCCACCATAAAGTTGAAACAGGTGGTGCCATTTGGCCGGACGCAGGTCACCTGTTGCGTTCGTGACTACGTTGCAGTCGTAGGTGCAGATGAAACTTTTGTCCACGCATTTGTGGGCCCAGCTTACGGTCTCACGAACCTAAAAGCATAAGAAATCATATTTGAAAGACTTACCTTTGGGTCTTGTATGAACCCTCCAATATCCTCATTTGAATCCAATATTTCAGTTGCATTTGATGCAAGTGAAAATAACCATAAATTTAAAATAGTCCCGTATGTGAACTGTGCCCGGGACATGGTGGATTCTGCCGAGACACAAGATGGATAAATTTTTGGCATCTTATTCGGACTCCATAGCAATAGTCCATCGAATATGCCTTGAAGTATTGGGACATCTGAAAACAACAGAATTGCATCAAATTTCTAGGTTTTCACGTTGGATTTGGAAGTTTCCATCTAAACCATGAATAATATAAAAATCAAAACTTACCTTCGGAGGTCCTTTACGAAGATTGAACGTTCGCATCGCCGTACAAAAGCGATACCAGGTTCCACAAATCAAAGGGCTCCAGGACCCGCGAGCAGCTGAAAAAATCGCGATATTATTCATGACATCAGATCAAAAACAAAAAATAGCCGAAACTTACGTCGGGAATTTCTGAAGAACAGCGTGATGTTGTGGATTCCACAAGATGAAGGTGTAGTTGTAGTCCACCACAAAATTGGAACAGGTGGTGCCACTTGGCCGGACGCAGTCGTCTCTTACGTTCTCGTGCCCGGTCATATTCAAATTTGTGGGCCCAGCCCCCGCTATTATTACGGGCCTAAACGCGTAAGAGATAATACTTGAAAGACTTACTTTGGATCTGCAAATACGTCCTCGTCCGAACCGACAATTTTTTCATTTGATGCAAGTGAAGAAAAATATAAAATTTCAATGAGCCCATTTATGAACTGAGCTCGAAGTCGATCCAATGAGCATGTGTAAGTTGCAATTCAACTTAATGCAACGAGAAGAAGTTCAAAAACCTTCGCCTTCACGGCAAAAAACATAAATTGCCATCTTCACCATGAGACAACAAAAAAAAATGCGGCCAGAGCGCGCAATCGCGCGCAAGATTGCGCACGCAACCTTCACAACTGCATCAAATGCCCTTTTAGTCCACCTGAAGTCGTTTTTACGCTCACGGCGTTTTCGAAATCACACTGTCGGCGGTTTCGAACGTCCGCTTCGCGGTGCGAAGAATGCGCAGGTTGCAGAAAAAAGTTATACGATGGAACATGTTTCAACAAATAGAAAAATAGTGCCGTAACATCAAAAATGTGATGTAATTGAATTTTAATTGAAATAAAAGAATCAAAAACAACCTTCTTCATCATTTCAGACCAGTAATTACGTCAGAATTCACATAAAAGTTTGTGAAAACTTAGATAACAGTTCATTTGATTACTTACAGGAGAATAGCCCAAGTGCGACGCTCAGATTTTCTTGAAATTTTGCACACATGTCGTACATAACCTAGATATCAATCCCTGAAAGTTTTAGCTCACACTTTGCAGGGAGCGCCGAGATATTCAACGATCTTTGCGGTCGAGAGAGCACGCGAAATGCGGAGAGTCAGAGAGAAAAACACTTTTCGGCTATACCTTTGCCAGTTTCGTGCGGAAAAAAATAATTTCTTGTGGAAATGTTACACACTACGGTAGAAATAGGCATGAAACTTTTGAAGCCGAAAATCGAAAAAAATGTCGCATTTTTTCCAACTTTCGAACTAAAAATCTCGGTGGTTTCTGCAAAACGCGGCTAAATTCTCCACATGTCTCATAAAAAAATTATTCTAAATGTGTGCCAAGTTTTGTCAAAACCTGAGCGTCGCACTTGGGGTACTTGCCTTGTCACAAAATTACGTATAATCTTTCTACAAGGGCTAGAAAAAAACGGGCTTGATTTAAAGATATGAAATTTTGAAGAAGAGGTTTTGATGATAAATTTGAAGACCCGAAGTGAGGGCCATGCCTGTGTAACGATGTTTTTGAAGTCGATTTATATATATATCAAGTTCATCGTATAAAATGTCAACATTAACGTAATACATACATATAAAATTTTTTTCCAATTTCCGGTATATACATGGTACAGAATTATGTATTTGAGATAAGAGAAGAGGCTGGACTAAGCGCCAGGGAAACTTTTAGCCGTGTCCGCCGTGATGTTCACCGCCGCCATGGCCTCCACCGCCTCCATGGCCTCCTCCACCGCCCCCTGGCCCTCCTCCACCTCCATGTCCCCCTCCGCCATCGCCATGGCCTCCGCCTCCACCGCCATGGCCCCCACCACCACCTCCACGGCCTCCGCCACCGCCTCCGCCGCCGCCTCCGCCGATTCCCTCAAGTCGTTCCAGTCCTTGGATTAGTTGGCCAATGCCTCCGAGGCCTCCTTGGCCGCCCATTCCTCCGCCCATGCCATTTCCAAACGCTGAAAATCAAAAAATTTTGGGAAATGTTTAAATATGCAAAATTTTGGCCAAGTTCCTTTAAATATGCAAAAATTTTTGCCCAACGTATTTAAGTATGCAAATTGAAGGCCTCGTAGGCCGCAAGGACAAAAAATTGAGGCCAAGAAGTTTTTAGATATCCCAATTTTGCCCAAAGTATTCGAAAAACATGATTTTTTATCAAAATTTTACTGAATAATGCAAATTTTTCCCTGAAAATTTAAGTTTTCCATGTTTTAACGACTGCTCCAGCCAATATTCATCCCAAATTCAAATTCTTTCGACTTCAAAATCTCTATTTTTACGAAAAATTTCGACTTTTCCTCAAAAAATCGCTTTCAAATTGCCAAAACACTTACAATTCCCGAATCCTCGATTACCATAGTACGGCGGTGGATACGGCGGAGGATATGGGGGTGGTGGTGGGCCACCGAACCATTGAGCTGCTGCCAACGCCAAACACAGCGAATAAACAAGAAGCTTCAACATCGCGGACCTTCAGAAAAGAAGAAACTGAGTGGGTCCGTCTGATTGCTGGACGCTTATTTACATCACTACCTTGTATTGTAAATAAGGAAGTCGCCGGAACTTTTCTCCCCGAATTCGTCCAGGAACTCGGGATGCTGTCATCAAAGAAATTTGAGAATTTTTTTGTAAAATGACGTCATATTTTGATTATGTTTTTCAAACGAAATTGATCGTATTTTAGCTTAATTTAGAGTTAAAATAAGGGTTTTAACAGTATTTTTCAAAGAAATCCAAGCCATTTATTCTGAATTTCAATTTCGAGCCCATTTCCGGCATGATCACTTTTGATACCTTCAAAAAGTATCATGGATCACTTTTGATACTTTTACTCAAAATTATGTTTTTTGAAAGAAAAAAAGCTAAATTTATTCCTTTCCCTCAAAAAAATATATTTTTTCGATGAAAAATTCGCTTTTCTTCAAAAAATTTCCATTACAAGAAAAGTACCGTAGCTGTAAATGCGACGCTCAGATTTTCTTCAAATTTTGCATACATGTCGCACATAAGCTAGATATCAATCCCTGAAAGTTTTAGCTCACACTTTGCAAGAAGCGCCGAGATATTCGACGATCTTTGCGGCCGAGAGAGCGCGCGAAAAGGAGAGCGGTCAGAGAAAAAAAACATTTTTTGGCTATGTCTTTGCCAGTTTCGTGTGGAAAAAAATGATTTTTTGTGGAAATATTACTCTTTATAGTAGAAATAGATATGAAACTTTTCATGCCAAAACTCGCAAAAAAAATTTCATATTTTTGCCAACTTTTGAGTTAGAAATCTCGGTTGTTTCTGCAAAACGCGAGCTAGAAATCGTCTATGAGTCTTAGAAAAAAATATTATTCTAAATTTGCATCAAATTTTATTAAAAAAACTGTCGCACTGTCGTACTTTGAACACCTTTAAATTTTTTTGAAAAAAGTTGTGTCAGTCTGTCGGGAAAATAATGAGCACTCTGTCGCTGTGCCAATCATGTTTCTGAAGTGAAAAGAATCTTGATTTTGTCTCGTCGCAATTCGTTTTCTCGGAATTGATACTATATTTTTGATGCGACGGAGTGCTCATTATTTTCCCGACAGATTGATATTATATACTACATATATCATATACACTGAAAGAAAAAACATCATATATTTTTGATGTTTTTCATCAGTCTATTAGATTTTGATGAAAACATCAAAAAAAGTTTTTTTGATGTTTCGTTTCATCAAAAAGAAAAAAAATGCGATATTTTTTTTGATGTGGGGCACATCAAAAATTTTTGATGTTAGGAAAATCAAATATTTCTGATGGATAATTTATCAAAAAATCATACAACTACTACTATTTACACAATTTATTCGAATAAACCGTTTGGAAAAACACAATTTAAGTCGAATTACAGTCATAGCAAACCTTGACTACGTCGCATTTAACTCCATGGCGCTGATTCAAGTCGACGATTGGAAGAAAGGGTCGGGTCGATTGCGTCGAAGCGGAACAAGGCATTACCACCATCGTTACCGTCGGGTATCCGCATCGCATGGCCTAAAAATCAAACCTAAGTACAATATAAATAACTCACCCGTTTGATGAATTCCGGCTTCTGATCGGTCAAATACTGTCTTTCCATTGGTGATCCAGCGTCTTGACGGCCCAGCTCTACAAATAAACAATATTATTTTGACTATCACCAAGCGCAGCTCACCTTACCGAAAAAACATCATTCCAACTCTTCGACTATTGGCTGTTAGTACTCATGATGAAGATCGTCACGGGGTGATGAATCAGGTCTTTGGCGGGAAAGTCGACATCCACCTGCTTTTCTTCGCAAAACATCAGACACCGGGAGCTAAATTTACATTTTAGACTCCAAATTGGACGCTTTTGTAAACATTTTATTTTATCACCATCACCAAGATACCAAGACGATACCCAAAATAGTTATAGATCTAATCGAAACGGGATCAGGAAGCTCCATAGACCGGATTTAAAAAATCTCTGGACAAAATTTCGGAAAATTTTTGGAATTTTCGACATTTTCCATCACGTATGCCCAAACACCAAGTACAATATAAAAAAAACTCACAATTTAGGTCCGATTAACGCTTGGTTCCTCCGGTATGACTATTTTGTCGTCAAAAACGCTTTCGCGGACTGGATAAACGTACGGGAAGGCGGTATGCTCTTCGTCCAACATACACAAAGCTCAGGTCCAAACCAGCGAAGGCGGATGTTATAACATGTCCAGCAATAAAAAAAAATTAATCTGAATTCCAAGGAATTACATAATTCAGAGACCAAGCTTACCTCAGTCTTCGTTGCGATTTAGAGTATCTGCTTATCGTTGTCGCGCAAATAAGTGATCTAAAAATTAAAGAAAACAACAACAAAACTCGCTTACCTGATCTATAATCCTGACAATCACGACCTTTTACAAGAAATCGACAATTTGTGAGGCATCTTATCGTGTAACAACCGACTTTATAAAAATTCGACAGAGTGAAATTCGACTGATTTCCTTTTTCTCTGTTGTGCGTACGCACATGTGTGTCCTTCCTTTTGAGTTCAATTGGCAAATTGGAATTTGATAAACCCAAACATCAAAAAAGTTTTTTTGATGAAAACATCAAAATTCCAGCTTTTGATGTCGTGGACATCATAAATGCGTGATGTTTTATTTTGATGAATTTGAATTTGATGTTTTTTCTTTCAGTGTACAATATGGTCATAATCATACTTAATTTATCTGTCACTACATATAGTAATTATAATACAATATATGTCCTTCATTAAAATCCAGGAGGTCCATGAGGAGTGCCAACATCAGCGTCCGGGATTCCAGGCGGTCCACGAAGATCGGCGGGAGGCGGTTGCTCTGAAAAAATGAAATTGACGATCAGAAACGTGATGTGTTTTTGTTTGTCAAATAAGTTTCAGGAAGTAATGAAAGCTGAGTGTAACAAGAGCAGACGTCTCCGAGAACGTGACGTAAAACTTGTTGTGGTGAAAAATCAACGAAAAAATAGTGTTATCAGTCTGTCGGGAAAATAATCAACGAGAAAAAATTTCATCGTATAACATGTCACACCTCATTTTTTCAATATCCAAAAATTTTTTTCATCGTATAACATGTCACACCTAGTTTTTCTCAATTTGAAATTTTTTTCATCGTATAACATGTCACACCTAATTTTTTCAATTTCCAAAAATTTTTCATTATATGACATGTCACACCTAATTTTTCTCAACTTGAAAATTTTTTTCATCGTATAACATGTCACACCTAACTTTTTCAATATCCAAAAAACTTTCATCGTATAACATGTCACACCTTATTTTTTCAATTTTCAAAATGAAGGGGAGTGTTCAAAAAGAAGGAAATGGGGAGAGTTTAAAAAAGGGGAGAGTTCGGATTGGCGGAGAGTTCAGAAAAAGAGGAGAGTTCAGCTCCAATCGCATTTTGCAGAGAGAGAGAGCCGATATATTCAAAAAAAAGATCGAGAGAGTGCACCAAAGGCGGAGAGTCAGAGAGAAAAGCGGGTTTTGCCCGTATCTTTGCCAGTTTTGCGCGGAAAAAATTGATTTTTTGTGGAAACATTACCTTCTGCGGTAGAAATAGACGGGCAAAAACAATTCACATTTTTTCCAACTTTTGAGCTAAAAATCTCGGTCGTTTCTACACAGCACAATCTAGGAGTTTCGTATATGTCTCAGAAAAAAATATTCTAAATTTGTGCCAAATTTCGTCCAAATCTAAGCGTCGCACTTGGAGTACTTCCCGTAAGGAAAATTTCTTGAATAAAATTCAATTTTACTTTGAAAAAGTAAATTTTTTAAAGAGAAAATAGAAATTTTTGCTTTTTTCTTCAAAAAATGCAATTTTGGGAAAAAGTATCAAAAGTGATCCATAATACTTTTTAAAGGTATCAAAAGTGATCACGTCGGAAATGGGCTTGAAATTAAAATTCCGAAAAAACGGTTTTGATTTCGTTGAAAAATGTTGTTAGAACTCCTATTTTAAAGGTAAATTAAAAAAAAATACGAGTAATTTCCTTGAAAAAGAATCGTCAAAGTATGACGTCATTTTACAAAAAATTTTTGAATTTCTTTGATGACAGCGCTGTGAGTGTTGCCAAAAAGTAATTTTAAGAGAATTGGCTTCATTTTAGGCGGAATTGATCAACTTTTGTCTTTGATGACAATATATATGGCATAATACCACCATATATGTAGTATTTACATGTATATATATATATATATAGCTTACCCTTAGGCGGCTGTGGCGGTCTTCTGGGCCGTTGTGGCTGCGGCCAACGTCTTGGCGGCGGTGGTGGAGGCGGTGGCCGCGGCGCCTGAGGCCTTGGTTGCAGCGTATTCAACACATTCCCCACAAATCCCAGCAGTTGATCCAGCCCGCCCAACTGCCCCAACTGACCCTGTGGAAACTGGCAAAAGATGTTGCCAATCAAAATAAACGATAAAAAAGTAGTAACAGACAAGTTAACCATGGTTTCCGAGAGTAATCGGGCAACTCTTTCGGGGGTGAAATTGTTTTCACTCTCGTTTTTCACGCAGTTTTAATGTTTGCAACGGACTTTTACTGTTTTTAAGTTAATTTTTATTGCCTTCAAGTGACGCTCATCAAATTGTCGAGTAGTTTTGGGGGTTTAGTTGTAAAACGTGTGGTTTCGGGGAATTAAAACAAAAAGTTTCAAAAAAAATATTGAAAAAAGGAAAAATTTAAATTTTCAAAAAAAGCAATTCTGCCAAAAAATTAAAAATTTTTGCTTCATAAAGTGCATGGACACTTTTTCTCTTACGCACAGTGCACTTTAAACCTTTTCCCACGCTTGTCGCCAACGCACAGTGCATTTCCCTTTCTTCGCACAGTGCAAACTACGAAAAAGCCGTTTGCACTGTGCAAAAAGTGTTTTGAATCGAATGCACTGTGCAAAGCAATTTTTCGCGCTTATCGCAGCGACGAACCAAAATGTGCAAACGCACAGTGCAAAATTATCAGGACTTTTTGTGAACAGAATTTGCACAGTGCAAACGGTTTTTTTGTGGTATGCACTGTGCGAAAAAGGAAAAATGCACTGTGCGTTGGCGACAAGCATGGGAAAAAGTTCAAAATGCACTGTGCGTTGGCGACAAGCGTGGGAAAAAGTTCAGATGCACAGTGCAAACGGTTTTTTTGTGGTTTGCACTGTGCGAAAAAGGAAAAATGCACTGTGCGTTGGCGACAAGCATGGGAAAAAGTTCAGAATGCACTGTGCGAAAAAAGGAAAATGCACTGTGCGTTGGCGACAAGCGTGGGAAAAAGTTCAGATGCACAGTGCAAACGGGTTTTTTGTCTTTTGCACTGTGCGAAAAAAATGCACAGTGCAAAAGCGAGAAGTGTGGGAAAAGGTCAAATGCACTGTGCGAAAAAAGGAAAATGCACTGTGCGTTGGCGACAAGCGTGGGAAAAAGTTCATATGCACAGTGCAAACGGGTTTTTTGTGGTTTGCACTGTGCGAAAAAGGAAAAATGCACTGTGCGTTGGCGACAAGCATGGGAAAAAGTTCAGAATGCACTGTGCGAAAAAAGGAAAATGCACTGTGCGTTGGCGACAAGCGTGGGAAAAAGTTCATATGCACAGTGCAAACGGGTTTTTTGTGGTTTGCACTGTGCGAAAAAGGAAAAATGCACTGTGCGTTGGCGACAAGCGTGGGAAAAAGTTCATATGCACAGTGCAAACGGGTTTTTTGTGGTTTGCACTGTGCGAAAAAGGAAAAATGCACTGTGCGTTGGCGACAAGCGTGGGAAAAAGTTCAGGATGCACTGTGCGAAACGCAGCGCACAGTGCATTTTGTCTCTTTTTGCACTGTGCAATCGTCTGTCGCGTGCAAAAAAAAAAAAAAAAATTTGCGGCGACGCCGTTGAATAAGGCTTACGTCGCGGCGGCAATCGCACAGTGCGAAATTTTTTTGCGACGCAAAAATCATCATACGCACTTAATGAAAACACTAGTATGGCGACACACGGTTTTTCCACAAAAAAAAATAAAAAAAAACCAAAAAAAAACTCCAAAAACATTCAAAATTCTGCACAAAAGTCAAAAAAATCTGCGGGAAATTTTCATTTTCTCTTCCCACTCTCACTTGATCAGTCGGCGCTGAATGGAGCACCAGTCGTCCGCGCAGACCGTGGCGGCGCATCGGCCCGGCGACGCCGCCTCCGTGGAGCTGAATTTGTGCAATTTGAGGCTCTTTTCCTACGGCGTTTACGCCAACGTCTACATCGGGGAGCTGAAGGAGAACGGGAGAACGATCACGGTGGCCGTGAAGAAGTGTTGGAGTGGGTTTGAGATGGGAGTTCTATGTGTTGTAACAGGATTTACACGAGAAGTTAGGCCGTGTTTATTGTTAAATTGAAGTTTTAAAAACCTTTTTTCATAAAGATATAAGCGATTCTTCCTGAATTTTCATTTTAGGCCCATTTCCGGCATGATAACTTTTTATACCTTTCAAAATTATCATGGATCACTTTTGATACTTTTACTAAAAATTCAGTACTTTAATAGAAAAAAGCAAAATTTTTTATTTTCCCTTTAAAAATTCATATTTACTCAAAAAAAATTGCCTCTAAATTTTCAAAAAATCTCAAATTTCCTCCAAAAAATTGATCAAAATGTTGTTCAGATCAAACCGAAGACTGCAAGGAGGTGCGAATCCTGCAAAAGTTGAACCAAACCAAGCCCAAGAACATTGTCAACTTGCTGTATTTGTTTCAGACCCGTTATGGTGAAAAGGTAAATGGGAATTGAGACCGAAGAGGCCCCAAAACGAAGGGGTCCTCAAAAACGAAGAGGCCCCCAAAACGAAGAGGCCCCCAAAACGAAGAGGCCCCAAAAGGAAAAGGCCCCCAAAACGAAGAAGCCCCAAAGCGAAGATGACCCCATAACGAAAAGGCCCCCATAACGAAAAGGCCCCAAAACGAAGAGGCCCCAAAACGAAGAGGCCTCTTTTTTGTAAAAATAAAAAAATTTCAAAATGAAGTGTGGCATTTTGTGCCTTTTATTTTTGGGGTTCTCTTCGGTTGGGGTTTTCTTCGCATTTCTTGTGAAAATGAAAAAAGAGGTCTCTTCGGCTTTTGTGGGGCCTCTTCGCCTTTTTTGGGGAGGGGGTCTCTTCGGATGTTTTGGGGCTTCATCGGACGTTAGGGGTCTCTTCACCTTTGTGGGGAATCTTCGCTTTTCGAGGGCCTCTTCGAACTTTGGAACCTCTTCGCCTTTCTTGGGGTCTTTTCTCTTTTTTTTGGGTCTATTCGGCTTTTTGGGGGCCTCTTCGACTATTGTGGGTTTATCTTAGTTTTGGGGCCTCTTCGCCTGCAACGGAAAGGTCCGGCCCTCTTTGAAAAAACCATTCTAACTTGTTTCGCAGACCTGCTTCTCGTTGGTGATGAACTTTATGCCGATGTCGTTGAGCACGCACATCAAAAAGTTCAAGCCCACGCCGCTCTCGCACCTCGACACCAAACTGTTCACATGGCAAATCTTCAGGGCGCTGCAGTTCCTGCGCAAACATCGCATTATCCATCGCGACCTGAAGCCGCAAAATATCCTACTCGACCCGGGAATAGGGCTGATTCAGGTGGCGGATTACGGTAGTTCGGCGGTAAGTTGGAAAAATTTTTTTTTGATTTTTGTGATTTTTTGAAAACAATGTTATCGGATTTGATGTAGAAATGTAAAATATTTGATTTCATGGAGATTTATTCCATATTTTTTGGCTTTATGTCACTTTAAAATCTCAAAATTAGCAGTATTTTGTCAAAAATTGCCAAATTTTGGCCTTTTTCAGGAAAAATTTGCCTTAATTTTTGTCGCAAATGGGTTAATATTGCTTATCAACAACTCACATGTTGTATTTTATTTTGTTTTTCTTTAATTCAAAAGAGAAATTGGTCAAAATTTTATGACTTTTGGACCTAGTTATAGTGTAATATAAAAATATCAAAATTTTCTTATTTTTCGTCAAAAAAATTGCCATTAAAATTTAGATTGTGTGAAAATGACATGTATTTTACCATTTGGCTATGTTTGTTGGAAAAAAATTTTGAGAAAAATTCGATTTTTTGCAAATTGATTTTTGGTGCCTAGTGTAATATAAAAAGGGCCAAAATTCGAAAATTTTTGCCCAAAAAGACGTAAAAAGCTTGTCGGCTTTTTTGCAGGGCCTTATTGTAGCTGTTGATTCAATCATTTCATTTCGCAGATTGTTGGCGAGCAACGTACGATGTCATCTTACCACGTGACCCGGTACTACCGACCGCCCGAGCTTTTGCTGGGCGCCCACGTTTATGGGATGGAGATTGGTGAGTTTGGCTGCGACTACGGTAATCTTCGACCCTTCCAGATGTGTGGTCGGCGGGCTGCGTGTTCGGCGAGATGCTGAGGGGCCGCACTTTTCTGGCCGGATTAACCACCGACGATCAGCTGTGGGTAGGTGGATTTAAACTCGAAATTCGCGGGTTTTGGATGGATTTTTGAGGAAAAATGTAGAGTAACAAGTAGTAGGTGAAATAAGGAGTATTTTAGAAAATCATCAATACATTTGGAATGCCGTCGGACGTCGAGAAAGTGGCCATGAACATTCGAAAAGTCAAGCTGTTGACGGAACAAAGCGCAAGGAGCGCGGAGAAAGTGTTCAGCAAAAGGGGTGCAAATGGACTCAAGGAGGTTGGAATTTAGATTGCTTGTTAAGAAAGGGAAAAAAGAGTTTTTGCACGGTGAAAAAGTTTTGGGACTGTTCGCACTGTGCAAACGGAAATTTTTTTGTCGCACAGTGCAGGAGCAAGAAATTTTTTGATCGCACGGTGCAAACGGAAATTTTTTTGTCGCACAGTGCAAAACAAATTTCTAGTTTGGTCGCACGGTGCAAACAAAAATTTTTTTGATCGCACTGTGCAAAACAAATTTCTAGTTTGATCGCACAGTGCAGACCAAAATTTTTTGATCGCACTGTGCAAAACAAATTTCTAGTTTGATCGCACAGTGCAGACCAAAATTTTTTGATCGCACAGTGCAAAACAAAATTTTTTTGATCGCACTGTGCAAACCAAACTTTTGTTTGGTCGCACGGTGCAAGACAAAAATTTTTTTGATCGCACAGTGCAGACCAAAATTTTTTTGATCGCACTGTGCAAACCAAACTTTTGTTTGGTCGCACGGTGCAAGAAAAAATTTTTTTTGATCGCACTGTGCAAACCAAATTTTCGTTTGATTGCACGGTGCAAACGAAAGTTTTTTGATCGCACAGTGCAGAAGCAACCAATTTAAAAAAAATTTTTGGCTGCACAGTGCAAAAGCGAGTTCTTTTCGCATTGCGCAAACGAAAAACTTTTTGTCGCACAGTGCAGGATCTGGTTTGATTTTTGCGCACTGTGCGGGGGCAAGATATTTTTGCACAGTGCAAACGAAAACTTTTTTGTCGCACAGTGCAGAAACTAGACCTTTCGTGCACGGTGCAAAATTTTTGAAAACCTTCCGCACTGTGCAAACAGAAATTTTTTGGCTGCACAGTGCAAGGGTAGGATATTTTTGCACAGTGCAAATTTTTTCAATACTAAAAAGCCATCCGCAAAACGCGAATCCCAATTTTTTTCCTCCAGAAACCTAAATTAATACACAGGGTCTTACAAAAAACGTGAAGGAAAGTGGAAGGCTATAACTTCCGGCGGAGGCGGCGCAGAGACTTCGTATTTGGAATGTGTATTTTTAAAAGACATTAGTTTTTGTCTACGAAATAACAAGCTTTTAAAGTGCAAACTGAGGTCGCTATGACCTTCTGAAGTAGAGACATCTCTACCCGAAAACCAGGTCTTTTCGGTTGAAAATGATCGGGTTTCTTGATATAGTCTTTAAGAAAACGTCGAAAAAATTGCAAGTGTTGACACTTTCCTCCTCTTTTTCAACACACCCATATCGAAACCCCCTAAAAAAATCCGACATTTCCTGGTGATTTTCAACCGAAAAAGCCTGGTTTTCGGGGTAGAGATGCCTCTACTTCAGAAGGTCGTAGCGACCTCAGTTTGCACTTTAAGTGCTTGTTATTTTGTAGACAAAAACTAATGTCTTTGAAAAATACATATTTCAAATACGAAGTCTCTGCGCCGCCTCCGCCGGAAGTTATAGCCTTCCACTTTCCTTCACGTTTTTTTGTAAGACCCTGTAGTCTACGTGCTGTTCAGCTGTGTCCCCACGCTCCCGACGACGCACTCAAACTGCTCCAACAAGTGATGGTGTACAGTCCTCAGAAGCGACTTTGTGGCCCGAAATTCCTCGGCGACAAGTACTTTGACGAACTCTTCGACCCCCACACCTTGAGGGAGGGGAAACCAATCACGGTGGTCACGAAAGCGGATCTGGCAATGGCTGTGGCGGGCGACAAATCGAAGGAAGACCTGTCGTCGTTCACTGGAGCCCTCTCAAATTAGTCGGAAGCCGATTTACTGTCTTGAGAAATAAATTGAAGTAAAAATCGTCGGGTTTGTGGCTTTTTTGAGGAAAATTTTGATAAAAAAATAAAAAAATTTTTTTAATGAAATTTCCTAAAATTTTGTCAGAACGCTCTATACAGGCCACAAATCAATCCCTGAAAGTTTTAGTTCACGCTTTTTAGAGAGAGCCGAGATATTCAACGATCTTTGCGGCCGAGAGAGCACGCGAAACGCGGAGAGTCGGAGAAAAACCCCATTTTTCCCCCATATCTTCGCCGTTTCGCGCGGAAAAAATTGATTTTTTGTGGAAACATTTCTCTCTATGGTAGAAATAAATACGAAACTTTTCAAAGCAAAATTCGCAAAAAAAATGTGAAAATTTTTCCAACTTTTGAGCCAAAAATCTCGGTTTTTTCGATAAAAAAATAGCTATAAATTTTGGATATAAGTTTAAAAATCTTAATTTAAATTTGCGCCAAGTTTCATCAAAATCGGAAAAAAATTTTTTTTTTCGAAAAATCTAGAAAAAAAATTTTTTCAATAATCGAAAATAGTGATTCGTCCACCCAAAAGACCAGACTTGACCCGTCTTTTTTCCTGCGATACGCACCTTCCCATCTTTTCCATTCGCCTTTTTATAAGCGAGCCCACAAAGAGAGAGGAAGACTTGACCCGTTTTCGCTGGAAAGTAATCAATTTCCTTCCTTCGGCTCGGAAAAAGAATTCTTTTTGGCGCGGAATTCGCGGGAAAACACACACTTCCCATTCCCTCTTATTGTTAAAAATTTAATTTTTGGCTACGATTTAAACTCTAGTTTAACTTCTTGTTACTTGTTGATAATTGTATTTCTAAGTTATTCCAAAAGCTATTGAAAATCTCAAAAAAATTTGAATTTATTATTTCTACTGGTTGTTGAGAGATTACTACGGTAAAATATTGCAATCTAAAACGTTGTTATGAGTATTTCGGCGTCTCCCGTTTCCTCAGGCCTCTCCACGGAAGATACGACCATTTCTACTGATAACCGCAGCTGGTAAGTGCTTATTGGTAAATTAAAAAAAAAAAAAAAAATTTTTTTTTTTAATTTTTAATTTTTTTCGCACCGTGCATTCGATTTTTTATGCACGGTGCAAAAATTTTCTTTTTGCGACAAATTTTGCACAGTGCAGAAAAAAAAATTTTTTGTTTTGTGGTTGCACTGTGCGTTTGTTTACTTTTTTGGTTGCACTGTGCAAAAAAAGTTTGGAATGCACAGTGCAGAAAAATTGTTTTTGTTTTGTGGTTGCACTGTGCGATTTGTTTACTTTTTTGGTTGCACAGTGCAAAAGAAGCGATTCATTTTCTTCTTGCACAGTGCGAAAAAAAGCTTATCGCGCAAATTTTGCACAGTGCAGAAAAAAGAAGAAATTTTTGTTTTGTGGTTGCACTGTGCGATTTGTTTACTTTTTTGGTTGCACTGTGCAAAAGAAGCGATTTATTTTCTTCTTGCACAGTGCGAAAAAAAAGTTTATCGCGCAAATTTTGCACAGTGCAGAAAAAAATTTTTTGTTTTGTGGTTGCACTGTGCGATTTGTTTACTTTTTGGATTGCACTGTGCAAAAGAAGCGATTCATTTTCTCTTCGCACAGTGCGAAAATAAGTTTATCGCGCAAATTTTGCACAGTGCAAAAAAAAGAAATTTTTGTTTTGTGGTTGCACCGTGCGATTTTTTTACTTTTTCGGTTGCACAGTGCAAAAGCAGCGATTTATTTTCTTCTTGCACAGTGCGAAAAAAGTTTATCGCGAAATTTTGCACAGCGCAGAAAAAAAGAAATTTTGTTTTGTGCTTGCACTGTGCGATTTGTTCACTTTTTGCTTGCACAGTGCAAAAGAAGCGATTCATTTTCTCTTCGCACAGTGCGAAAAAAAAGTTTATCGCGCAAAGTTTGCACAGTGCAAAAAAATTTTTTTTTGTTTTGTGGTTGCACTGTGCGATTTGTTTACTTTTTTCGGTTGCACAGTGCAAAAAAAATTTTTTTCTGTAATTCCATTTTGCACTGTGCAAAAAAAGTTTGGAATGCACTGTGCAAAAAAGCGATGTTCTTCCCGCACAGTGCGAAAAAAATTTTATCGCGAAATTTTGCACAGTGCAAAAAAAATTTTTTTATTTTGCGTTTGCACTGTGCGATTTTTTTACTTTTTCGGTTGCACAGTGCAAAAAATTTTTTTGTAGAAGACGTTTTCAAAAAATTTTGAACGTCTATTTTCGTCTATTACAGTACTCCCACCCTCTCCGAGCGTTCATTATCACTGGAATCATTGGTCTCGCTCGAGGAGGATGATCTGGAGCCCGTGCCTTCGCCGATTCGGAAGCGAAAATTGGACAATCTGTTGGAGAACGTCGAAGTTTGCGCGAAAAAACCGAAATTCGCCAACGACAAGGAAAGACTGATCATGTATGCACAGCTGAGTAAGTCACGATCTTTTTTACGAGATTTTTTGGTCAAAACACGATATTTTTTTGGTTTTTCTTTGCAAATTATACGGATTTCAAAAGTCAAACTGAACGTAGCGATCCTATAAAATTTAAAAAGCTAAATTTTACAATTCTCCGCCAGATTTTAGAGATTTTTTGTTTTGCAGGCTGCGAGTGCCAAATTATACGATAAGTCTGAAAGTGATTTTTTCAGCTGTATATTGCAATAAAAAGTAATTTGGCCTGCATCTTACACTTTATACTATATATGAAACGTTTTGAAAAAAAAATGGTTTCATTTTATACGATGAAACCTGCTGCGAGAAATAAAATTGAAATAAGTCGCGAGCTGCGCCCTAAATCACCTGTGATGCATAAAATAAATTATAATGAGGTTATACGGGTATAATACATCGTTTTCCACCTTTGCCATTTTATACGATCAAACGTATGCAACGTTTTTTGGAAAAATTAATTTCGCGAGCTGCGCCCTACAAGGTGACTTTAAAATTGAAGAAAAACTTATTTCAAGCTCTGCAAAATACGGTTAAAACCCATTTTTCGTTTTTAGTCAACAACTGGTACTCCGAAATCACCTGGCAAATCGAGAGGTTCGGCGAGAAGTACGAAGTGCCGGACCTCCATTTGCCCAAGGCCCTGGAATGCAACGCCATGGCCAATGCGCTGCCCTCCTACTCGATCAACCCCATTTGCCCGTCGAATTGTTGGAGGTCGCGGAAGAACGCGCAATGGATCCATTTCGAGAAGATTATCAACGAATTGGTGGATCAGCGAAGAATCGAGCTGAATAAACAACAAGCGGCTGCTATTAATGTAAGGGTTTGGGGGTAGTTGGGGTGGCAAAAGAATTTTACAGCTCAGAGATATCGTATTTTACAAATTTAGTTGAAAAATCGGTAGAGAATTTTGAAATTTCGCCAAAAAATTGACATTTTTCGATTTTTTTTGGACTTGGTCCAATTTAAACGCTGATATCTCGCTGATTTCTGAACTACAGTGTCTCAAACTGTTCCTAGTATCTAAAGAGCATGCATTCTTTCTATTGAGACAGTTTTATCCATATCTGTTTCTAAAATGTTGCGGTTTTTTGAGTTGACATTAGACTTGATGTCTACTACAATATACCTCCGAGATCTCCGCGAAACCTCCTCTGAATTACAAGATCTCTCGGTTGCTAATAGCTTATTCTTCTAGCAGCATTTTAAGACTAAATTTTCATCTATTCATCAAGCCCCTTTTGTATAGCAAACCGATTTTCCCGACCCCCCACCTTTATGGCAAGTACAATATATAGGTTGATGCAAAAGGAATTGCGGATTTTTTAATTTATTCGTATTTTTTTATAGGATAGCTCAATTCAAAAATGGAAAAAGGTATATAGTAGTAAATTTTAAGAGGATTTTTCTGTATATGTGCTATTCTTATGAAAGTTATCAAACGTTACCATAAGTTACCACGAAAGTACCCTAAACATGTTAGTATATTTTAAACCAATTTTTTTACATATTGTTTTGCGGCTTTATCCATTTTTGAAAATATTTTGATAAAATACGTTATATTCTATCAAAAAACAAAAAAAAACCCCCATTTTTGGCAAAGCGTTAAAACGCTATCCCAAAAATTCAAATTTCAGCAAATTTTACAAATCGTGTCATATCTTTTTTTAATAAGTCCAAAATAAAAAATTCTTTTTGCTTTCGATTAGTAACAACATTTTTAAGATTTTTGTGACAAAAAACATCAAAATCAAAAAAATTTATTTTTTTGACATTTTTTGACCAAAAAATTAAATTCAAGATTTTGATGTCTTTTTTTCACGAAAGCCTTAAAAATGTTGTTACTAATCGAAAGCAAAAAGAATTTTTTATTTTGGACTTATTAAAAAAAAGATATGACACGATTTGTAAAATTTGCTGAAATTTGAATTTTTGGGATAGCGTTTTAACGCTTTGCCAAAAATGGGGGTTTTTTTTTGTTTTTTGATAGAATATAACGTATTTTATCAAAATATTTTCAAAAATGGATAAAGCCGCAAAACAATATGTAAAAAAATTGGTTTAAAATATACTAACATGTTTAGGGTACTTTCGTGGTAACTTATGGCAACGTTTGATAACTTTCATAAGAATAGCACATATACAGAAAAAATCCTCTTAAAATTTACTACTATATACCTTTTTCCATTTTTGAATTGAGCTATCCTATAAAAAAATACGAATAAATTAAAAAATCCGCAATTCCTTTTGCATCAACCTAATAAATCTATCGCTGAAACGATTGCAGATCAAAAAAGTGCTTCACGAAGACGACTGTGAGACCTGCGATGACCTGCAATTCCTCCTCTATCAACGTGCAATGGACGTTTGGCGACGTGTTCAGACGCGGGCCCGAAAACTGAAAGACGTCAGTCAGCACAAGTTCAGTTGGGTAAAATCGACCGAAAAGAACCTGGAGCTGGCCGTTTTTCCGATTCAAGAGTATGGCCAATTGGCCTGTGAGACTCCACCGCTCCCCTATGTCCATCGGTTCCGCGAGTTTCACGCCAATTGGGAATGAGGATGAGATTATTTTATTATATTGTACATGTGATTTGAGGTCAATTTTTTATGAGTAAACCGATGAATCTGCGAGTGGAATTTGATCGGAAATTGTGTATAGTAAAGATAATGCTATGTAGGAGGGTAATTTGGGATTTTTTGAGAGAAAAAATTGCAAAAAATCTCGATTTTTTTGACTTCAAAATCTTGCAAGTACTCCAACTAAGATGCTCAGATTTTCTTCAAATTTTGCACAGATGTCGTACATAAGCTAGATATCAATCTCTGAAAATTTTAGCTCCCATTTTGCACGGAGAGCCGAGATATTCAACGGTCTTTGTGGCCGAGAGAGCGCGCGGAATGCGGAGAGTCAGAGAAAAAAAAAGATTTTTTGACTATAACTTGGCCAGTTTCGCTCGGAAAAAATTGATTTCTTGTGGAAACATTACTCTCTATAGTAGAAATAACTATGCAACTTTTCGTAACGAAATTCGCAAAAAAATTTCATATTTTTCCCCAACTTTCGATCTAAAAATCTTGGTCATTTCTGCAAAGCGCGAGCTAGAATTCTCACATATCTCTTAGAAAAGCTTATTCTAAATTTGCGCCAAGTTTTATCAAAATCTGAGCGTCGCACTTGGAGTTATAGGGAATTTTATTTCTCTCTCGCGTTTAACGCAGCGAGTCATTTCTCTCTCTTCGGAAAAGCGGAAAAGGTTTTTTTCGTATTATTTTTTCTTTCGTCACTTGTTTTCCTCGTCTCAGAAAATTTATTTTTCCACCCTTTTCAAAGTTTTGACCAACTCATTTTTTATTTCGAAAAAAAAAATTTACAAAAATTGTCAAAAATCCCTCGATTTTTCAGCGATCGCTGCAGCCGGAGATGACGTTATAAAAAGCGATTTCAACTTTTAATCTATTAATTAGACCTCAACAAGATCGCTCGTACATATGATCAACAAAGTCGAGTTGGATTACTGTAAGTTTTGGGCGATTTTTGAACGCCCAACTTTCGAAAAAAATCGGCAAAATTTTTTTCGCTTCAAAATCTTTTTGTTGTCTGAAAAAGCCTTCAAAATGAGCGAATATCAAGTCTGACGTGTATTTCCATATCAGTCACGTGTGTTGCAGATGCTGGTTTGGTTCCTTCTGCTGCTACGAATCGCAAATGCCTCGAGATTTCCGTTCGACTGGTCGAATTTCGACAAATATTACGGGCCTTTGGGACAGGAGCAGCTGAAGATCAGCAAGGATGAGGCGACGAGGATGTTTTACTATGGCTATGAGAACTACATGAAGCACGCGTTCCCCATGGATGAGCTGGATCCGATTCACTGTGTGGGAAGGGGACATGATTATGACAATCCGTGAGTTGTCTTATTTTGGGATTTTTTGGTTTTTAGATAGTAATTTAAGCCCTCTATCATAGCCGGGGAACAAAAAGTTTGTTGATGGTTCAAGAAATTTGTCTTGAAAGCTCAAATTTTCATAATTTTTTGACAAAATCTCGGAGATTTTTCGAAAAAATAGTTTATTATGGACAGCCGCCCGTTTAAATCAACTCTGAGTTTAGTCTGCTGTAAACTACAGAGCCCGCTGCTTTTTATACCACCAAAATTTTTTTGAGGTCACAAAAATGAAGGTTGCTACATCAAGTTGAAAAAATGGGCAATTTTTATTGGAAGCTCCGTAAATTTTGGTTTATTTCTAAGCCCTGAGGCAATTTAATCGAAATAAAAAAATTAGTCGTTATTGAGGATACATTAGGCTTCAATTTGAGATAAATTTCACTTCCTTGCCTCAGGGGATTTTTGAGAAATTGAAAGTTAAAGATGAAATGGCGGGTGACCCGGAACGCTTGTATAAAAATTCATTTATCTTCAAGACCTAAGGCAATATAAACAAAATCAACAAATTGCATATCATTCAGCATACATCAAGCTTCAAATCGAGACAAATTTCACTTAATTGCCTTAGGGGATTTTTGAGAAATTCAAAGTTAAAAATGAAATGGCGGCTGACCCGGAAGTCCTATGTAAAAATCACTTTATTCCAAAGCCCTGAGAGAATATAGACTAAAATTAAAAGCTTTATGTTATTCAGCATGTCCTAGGCTTCAAATTAAACCATATTTTGTTTCCTTGCCTCAAGGTATTTTTATCAAATTCAAGGTTGAAAATGACCCCAACCTCAAAAAAAGTATTTTTTAAAGAAGTTGTAAAAGAACCGTATTTTACAATGTGCCTTAGGGACAACATCAACATCAATGATGCTCTCGGCGACTTCTCACTGACCCTGGTGGACTCCCTCAATACCTTGGCCATCATGGGAAACAAGTCGGAGTTTCATCGAGCCGTCAACTTGGTCATCGAAAACGTCCATTTCGACAAAAATGTCACGGTTCAAGTGTTTGAGACGACTATCAGGTGGGTTCGCCAAACATAGAACCGAATTTTTGCTCTGCACAGTGCGCTCGGCTTTCTTTTTTGGCGCGAAATTGTATGCACAGTGCGAAAAAGGCGAAGAGTTTTTTGCACCGTGCAGAAAAAAAGTCTTGGAAAAGCGCACCGTGCAGCGGAGAAATCGCAAACCACCAGCGATGAAGTTTGGAAAAGTTTGCACCGTGCAAAAATTTTTGCACTGTGCGGTTAAAAAAAACTTGTCGCTCTTGCACTGTGCAATCAGGAAATTGTCGCAATTTTTGCACTGTGCAAAAATTATCTCGCTCCTGCACTGTGCGAGGCAAACATTTTTTGTTTGCACCGTGCGAAAAATGTTTTTCTTCTGCACTGTGCGGTCAAAAAAAAATTTGTCGCTCTTGCACTGTGCAATCAAAAATTTTCGCACAGTGCGGAACAACGTCGCAAATTTTGCACTGTGCAAAAAAATGTCTGCACTGTGCGGTCAAAAAAATTGTCGCTCTTGCACTGTGAAATCAAAAAATTTTTGTTTGCACAGTGCGAAAGACCTTCGAAAATTTTGCACTGTGCAAAAAAATGTCTGCACTGTGCGGTCAAAAAAACTTGTCGCTCTTGCACTGTGCAATCAAAAAATTTTGTTTGCACAGTGCGGAAGACTTATGAAAAATTTGCACTGTGCAAAAAAAATGTCTGCACTGTGCGGTCCAAAAAACGTTTTGCACAGTGCGGAAAATTTATTCATTTTTTCGCACTGTGCAATAAAAACAAAACTTTTTTTTGACGGATGTGAATTAAAAAAAAATCAATATAGAATTAAATTCCAGGATGATTGGAAGTCTCTTATCCACCCATCTTATCCTTCGCGGCGAGTTAAAAGCGTTTGAAGATTACAAAATGCCCGGTTATGACGATGAATTGCTCAGTATGGCCCATGATCTGGCCAATCGATTGTTGCCGGCGTTTGAGGGCACCGGAACCGGTCTTCCGTTCCCGAGGGTCAATTTGAAGCATGGGGTTTTGCGTGGGACCATCAATGAGACTTGCACTGCTGGTAAGGAGAGGACAAAAATTGATTGATTACTGTACTTTTGCAGTGATTTTTATTGAAACCGGAATTTTATATATTGTATTTTACCTTATTTTTGCTTTATTTAAAATTTCGGAGAGTTTGGATGAGATTTTTATATTATACTTGGTCCTTGGTGACATCAAGTTCAAGTGTAATATAGTCTTTACTTATGAGGAAAAAAAGCATTCGGAAGTTTTTAGCCTCATTAAAACATTTTCACATGATCTTACCGACTTTTCTGGCCATTTTTTGACCTTGAAACATAATGCCAAAATTGGCGGGAATTTGAAATTTCAAAATTTTATCAAAAATTTAACGACATTCAGGGGTTTTTAGCCTCATTACAACATTTCCTCATGATTCTATCGACTTTTATGGTCATTTTTCGACTTTGAAACATAATGCCAAAATTGGCGGGAATTTAAAATTTTGACCAGAAATTTAGCTCAAAACATGTTCAAATTCAATTTTCAGGAGCCGGCTCCCTCCTTCTTGAATTTGGCGTGCTCTCGCGACTCGTAAACGACGATTTGTTCGAGAGGTTGGCCAGAAAGGTGGTCCGAACCTTATGGAGCTATCGCGACAAGGACACCGGATTGCTCGGGAATGTAATCGACATCCAAAACGGCCGATGGAGAGGAGTGCTCAGTGGACTCGGCGCTGGTCTGGATTCGTTCTACGAGTACTTGCTGAAGGCCTACATAATGTTTGGAGATCAGAGGTGAGCAATTGGCTAGTGTAATATAAATTGATGCGATTGGGGCGGTCAAATTTTCATGAAACTTACTACACATATTGATTATGAATTTTTGAGACATTTGCGAGACTTTGAGGGAAAAAATGAGATTTTTTGATCGAAAATTTTTTTAAAAAATCGAAAATTTTTTTTTGAAACTGTCGAAGTAAAAAGTTGAGGTTGTGTTTGTAATGCAAGGTAACATCTTTCTACAAAAAAATCATTTTTTTCCCTTGTTCGCAAAGATACAGCCAAAAAAGGGTATTTTCTCTGACCGTCTCTTCATTTTCCGTACTCTCTCTTCCGAAAAGATCGTTCGATATCTCGGCTCTCCATGCAAAGAGTTGGATAAAATTTCCAGAGACTCATACATTGTCTATGCAGAGTATACAGCCAAAATTTGAAGAATATCTGAGCACCATATCTGGGGTAATTCGAGAAATTTCATAAATTTCAAATTTTTTGATCTCCTTCAATTTCCAACGAGAAAAAGACTTTTCAAACCCTCCATTTTCAGAGACCTGGAGATGTTCGTTCAAGCCAAGACCGCCATCGAGTTGAATGTTCGTCGAGGACGGCCGAAATGTCGGTTCGGCGATGGCAATCCCCCATTTTATGCGAATGTGGATATGAGAGATGGGACCCTGCTGAACACCTGGATAGACTCGCTGAGTGCGAGCTATGCGGGCGTTCAGACGTTGGCCGGCGATCTAGACGATGCGATTTGCCTGCATGCCTTCTTTTATGCCCTCTGGCGAAAGTACGACATGCTTCCGGAACGGTACAACTGGAGGTCACAGTAAGCGGAAATTTTGATTTTTTAGCTTTTTAACGATTCAAATTTTACAGATTATGTGTTTAGATGTGATTAAAAAAGACCAAAAAAGGTTTTGTGACATTTTAAAATTTTCGAAAATTCAAATTCCCGCAATTTTTGGCATTATGTTTTAATGGTCGCTATAGCGAGATGGGTCGGTAAGACACGTTTCTACGGTCCAAATTTACAGCTTCTATTTCCTAGTGTGACTAAAAAAGGCTTTGTGACATTTTAAAACATTTGAAAATTCAAATTCCCGCTATTTTTGGCATTGTGTTCTAATGGTCGGTATAGCGAGATAGGTCGGTAAAATACATTTTCTAGAGCCCAACTTCACAGGTTATATCTCCAAATGTGACTATGAGCGTTTCTGTGAACTTTTAAAATTTTCGAAATTTCAAATTCCCGCCATTTTTGGCATTATGTTCTAATGGTCGCTATAGCGAGATAGGTCGGTAAAATACGACTTTTATAGTCCAAATTTACATATTATATCTCTAAATGAGACTAAAAAAGGTTTTGTGACATTTTAAAATTTTCGAAAATTCAAATTCCCGCCATTTTTGGCATTGTGTTCTAATGGTCTCTATAGAGAGATAGGTCGGTAAAATACGACTTTTAGGGTCCAAATTTACATATTATATCTCTAAATGAGACTAAAAAAGGTTTTGTGACATTTTAAAATTTTCGAAAATTCAAATTCCCGCCATTTTTGGCATTGTATTCTAATGGTCGCTATAGCGAGGTACGTCGGTAAAATACGTTTTGCATTGAAACCCAAGCGGTAATAAGAAGTTTTAAGCGCGAAATTCATATTTGGATCCATCTATAAACCTTTTTAGGTCTGAAATTATATTATCCATGACACTTTTTGATGATTTTTTTCAAAATCAGTTCCTTAGACAGTATACAATGTTCTGTATTTACTTCTAAATAAATTAAAAACTATCTTAAATACCGTTGAAGCTAAAATTTTAGGTCTATTTGCGTTTTTTGTATCAAAAATTATATTATCCATCAAATCTTTTGGCCATTTCAACCCCAAAACTTTTCAATTTCAGAGAGCCGGACGTCAAGTTCTACCCCTTACGTCCAGAATTCATCGAATCCACGTATTATCTTTGGCTCGCCACCAAGTCTCCGTTCTATCAGCACGTCGGAATGGAGGTGATGGATAGTATAAACAGACACACACGGGTCATTTGCGGGTTCGCCACTGTGCATGACGTGCTGGATAAGAGTTTGGAGGACCGAATGGAGTCGTTCTTCCTTTCGGAGACTTGTAAATACCTTTATTTGGTGAGTTAAGGTGAAAATCGGCGCTAGAACAGAATGAAAAAATGGCGGGAATTTGAATTTCTTAGTCTGATAGGTTGGGGAGACACTATAAATGACAAATTAGGAGTTTAAACAGTGTTTATTTAGTTGTTCCAGCTGTTATGGGCTATTTCCGACACTTCGAACAGAATGCCAAAAATGGCGGGAATTCGAATCTCATATTCTGATAAGTGCGGGCAAACACTATAAATGACAAATTAGGAGTTTAAACAGTGTTTACTTGACTGCTGCAGAAGTTATCAGATATTCGCGACGCTTAAAACAGAATGCCAAAAATGGCGGGAATTTGAATTTCTAAGTCTGATAGGGCCGGTAAAACATTATAAATGATAAATTATGAGTTTAAACAGTGCTTACCTGACTGTTCCAACAGTTATCGGCCATTTCCGACACTTGAAACAGAATGCCAAAAATGGCGGGAATTTGAATTTTTGAAGAGTAAATAGCTTCAAACTTGGAATTAAGCTTCTTGATACACCTAGTAATAAGCTAGAATATTTGAAATAGATTTATATTAAAAAATTGGGCTTGTTTGAACAATTATTCTCATCGTCTACTCTATTGCCATGTATAATATAATTTTTTGGCAGAAAAAAGTATTTTAGGTCGTCTAAAGCCATATTATTCCCTCATATGCCTTCTAACCTTAATATCTTTCAGTTATTCGACGAGAACAACCCGGTGAACCTGCACAACGAGCGTCTCATCTTCTCCACTGAAGGTCATGTCTTTCCGATCTCCGAAAAGTTCCAGCGGCATTCGGAGGACCTTTTCGGTGATCGATTCACTCTGAATTCGAACGGAGAACTGATCGAGAAGTTCTCGTTGTATGCGGCCAACGAATCGTGCGAGACTCCGAATCCGACGGATCGAATCTTCTCGCCGTTGGCGTCGAACCATTTCGAAGAGTTTTTCAGAGCCGTAGGCTTCGATACAAGGACGATGGAGCTGTTTGAGGATGTCTACAGCTAAGTTTAATCCATAACGCAGCTGCGATTTTCAATTCTGGTCGGGTTATTTAGCAGGAACATGTTGTTTTATCTGTTTCAAAATTTAGTCACTCTAGTGTCATGTATAATATAATTTCTCAAAAATTACTCGCCCAATTTCGCTGAAATTTGGCATTGGTGAAGTATAGAGTATATTTCGATTTTCTAGAAAATTTCACATCGCGTTCTGCAGAATCAGCAGAGTTACAAAGATTTTTATTCAAAAAGTCATCAGTTTCAAATATTCCCTCAAAAAACCAATTTTCCCGATCAAAAATACAAAAGCAACACTTCCATTTAGCATATCTAGCCAAATTCTTTTATAGTACATCGAAAATTGTCTAGGATTCCACTAGATCCAGCAGATATTACCGTATTTTACATTAGATTATATTGTACTAGATCGATTTCAATTCAAACCGGTGAATTTGTCCGCGATCCACCTCTCTCGCTCTTTCTCTATCCCTGACCTTGTGATTCGACCACATTTACGTCATATCAAACTTCTATCACATATCTATGTTGTTATTTATTTGGATAAATAAATGTTGACCTGAGTTGAATATTTTGAAGGTTTCCGTACAAGTTTGGAGCGATAAATGAAAGTTTTGGATGTAAAAAGACATAAAAAGGATCAAAAAGCCATAAGCAGTTGTTTTGTGGTGGATTTGAAAATTTGAACTCAAAATTCCCGCCATTTTTGGCATTGTGTTTTAGGGCTCTGAAAAGCATTAAAATGGCTATAAGATCGCATATGAAGATACTACGGTAATTTTTGTACCTGCTGGCCCACAAACAAATTCATTTTGAGCCTCTTTGGCACCAAAATTATACTCACCATGAGGATTTTTGGTGTTTTTGTCCCAAATCTCTTGTTCAACCCGATTTAACTGATAAAAAACAACTGCTTATGACTTATCATAGTAGATACAATAATTTAGACACAAAAAGCATTCGAAAATTTCCTGAAAATCAAGATTTTTTGGCAAATTTCACTGGCAAAGACCTGATGCGAAAAAAAGGCGTCGTATTTCACAAATCTTTGAGAAAGTTGATCAATAATCGATTAAATTCCACGGCCGTACTGCCTAGATGACAAAAATGACGACCGTTCTCGATAATCTTCTCATCGCAATTCTCGAATCGCTTGAAAACCGCGGCCGAATTCGGCCCAAGACTCGTGTCCAGCTCGCCACGAACCAGCAGAGTTTTTGGCAGTGGCTTGGACAGATTGAGCGCTTCGGCATCAGAGAGAGCAATGGCTATGAGGCCTGAAAATGGACGATTTATATTTGAAATTGATCAAAATTGCCATGGATACATATTAGGTCGAAAATATGATTGATATTGTATGCAATTTGATGATTTAGACCGTCAAGAGCACAGAAAAAAGATATTTTGCATTCGTTTTCCTTTTTAAAATTGAAAATTCGGGAAAAATTATATTATACTTGACATCAGATGTTCTGATGCCAAAAAGCTAGCAAAAAAGTGAAAACATTGAGTTGATAGTTATTTATATAGACGTATTAAGACTTCTAGTTTGTTTCCGCACCTATTCCGAGGAAAATTGAGCAATTTACAAACCTAAAATTTGAATTTCCCGCAATTTTTGGCATTCTGTTCTAACGATTGTCAATGGTATAAAATCCCTAAAATACCTTCTAAATGGAAGATTGAGCAGTGTTCAGGCAAAAATTTTTTATTTTTGCCCATGGATATCTAATTTGGACATGAAATTTATTAGGTCGTCCAGAAAGTTGGTTCGTTTTTTTTCATTGCTTTGTTTTACAAGGATTGTTTGTTCTTTGGCAAATGGAATATATTTACTTGATACAGCGTTTTCCCCTTTACAAAACTGGCTGTATCAAATATACATACACTCTTTGTCAAGCAACAAACAATCCTCGTAAAACAAAGCAATGAAAAAAACGAACGAACTTTCTGGACGTCCTAATAAATTTGATGTCAAAATTAGATGTCCATAGACAAAATAAAAAATTTTTGCCTTAAAACTGCTCAATTTTCCATTTAGGCGGTATTTTAGACATTTTATACCATTCGCAATCGTTAGAACAGAATGCCAAAAATTGCGGGAAATTCAAATTTTAGGTTTAGAAACCGCTCAATTTGCCTCGGAATGGATGCGAAAACAAACTAAAAGCCTTAATACGTCTATATACATAACTACCAACCCAATATTTTCACGTTTTTGCAATGTTTTTGACATCAGAACATCTGGTGTCAAGTATAATATAATTTTTCCTCAATTTTCAATTTTTAAAAGGAAAACAAGTCCAAAATATCTTTCTCTATGCTCTTGACGGTCTAGATCATCAAATTGCATACAATATCAATCATATTTTCGACCTCATCTACTCTAATTTCGACTTCCGCCCCCTCACCTTTGATGTTCACCCCTCGAACGGCCGGCAAATTCAACAACGGCACAATGTATTGCCCGGCCATGGACGCGCCGCACACCACGATATTCTCTTGCCCAAATTCGGAGCAAATTATTTGCAAAAATTGGGCGAAACTTTCGGATTTTTCGGCATTCTCCAAACTCGGCCCCGTACTCTGCCCATGGCCCGGCAAGTCCAGGGCGACGAAATTGAAGTCATTCGAGGATAATGTCCTCAGAGTGTCGTTCTCCGACCATATTGAAGAGTTGTTGATCTGAAAATTTAAGTTGCAAATTTTGATGTCGTCAAGAGACTAAAATAAGGTAAATTTATGGTGTCAGCGTCAAATTTTCCATGTTTTGAGGTGCCCATCAAAAAGGAGAGGTCATATTTTACTTATTTGATTTGTCAAAAGCTTCAAAATCACAGAGATTTTAAACAAATTTGCTTTTTCGCCCATTGCACAGTGCGAAGAATTGAGAAATTCGCACGGTGCAAAAGAGAAAAACTGCTTTCAAATTTTTGTTCCCCTTTGGTCCGTAATAAGCCAAAAATTTTTATTAGTACTTTCATAAAGTGCATGGACATTTTTTCGCATTCGCACAGTGCAAAAACCAAAAAAGCCTTTTGCACAGTGCATCTTGAACCTTTCCCATGCTTGTCGCCAACGCACAGTGCAAAGTTCAAGAAAGTGAAATGCACAGTGCATTTTGAATTTTTTCCCACGCTTGTCGCCAACGCACAGTGCATTTTTTTCTTTTCGCACAGTGCAAATTTCCCTTTTCGCACAGTGCAAACTTCAAAAAAAACCGTTTGCACAGTGCATCTTGAACCTTTTCCCATGCTCGTCGCCAGCGCACGGTGCATTTTTCCTTTTCATACCGCACAGTGCAAATTTCAAAAAAGCCGTTGCACAGTGCATGAAAAGTGAGATGCACGGTGCAAGATGGGGGTTTTTGTGCACAGTGCAGGGCGCGACAAATTTCCATGCACTTTATGAAAACACTAACATCCGGATTCTACTCTTGCTTCAACATTCACTTTGATTTTGGCTTCTAAACCCGGAAACAGACAAAAAAAATCGGTTTACTTACTTGATCATGCACCAACACGACTAAAGGCAAGTTTCGTCGCCCACTTCGACTGCTCAAGTAAAAAATCCGTTGCTCTAAAACCTGTAAAAACGTCGAGTCAGTCTTGAAATGGTCGATTTCACTGCGAATCTCGGCGATTGTCTTCTCCAATTCCTCTTCGTTGATGGCGTTCGAGTCTCGTTGTTGAAACATGGTCGTATTTTCGCTGTCCGCTTTTCGTATTTACATCTACAGACAATAAAAGTGTTTATGAAGGCGGCAAGAGTTGAGGGCTCAAGGATTTTTGGAGAAAAATATATTACACTAGGCATACGAATAAAAATGGCCAGAAATGAGTAAAATAATTAATTCGAACGAGCAAAAATAGTATTAGTCGAAAGATTACAGTCTCCTACAACTTTTTACATCAAAAATTTTCAGTTTCTGACCAAAAATTATATTACACTAGGTATGAGATTTCTAAAAAAGGCTGAAAATGTAGAAAATCTTTGTTCCAAACGGGGAAAATACCATTATTTTGAATATTAAAGTCTCCTCTAACTTTTTACATCAAAATTTTTCAATTTCAGACCAAAAATTATATTACACTAGGCACCTGATAACAAAAAATTGTCAAAAATATGGAAAATTTTTGCTTCAAAAAAGAAAAAATATTATTACTCGTAAGATTAACGTCTCCTCTAACTTTTTACATCAAAATTTTTCAATTTCTGACCAAAAATTATATTACACTAGGCACCTGATAATAAAAAATGGTTTAAAAATATGTCCCAAAAACACTATAATAACATAAAAAAAACAGTAAACTTACTAATTTACAAAAATTTGCCAGTTTTTATAGCAGAATAGTGTTTATAGTCGGAAATTGCTCGAAAAGAGGTCAAAAAATGGTCAAAAGTCCATTTTTCGGAGGGAAACGATCGAAATGTCGCTCTCCGAGGATCGATAGCTCTCTTCTGCGAGCTCTTTTTATGCTCCCTTTACTTTTTGACTCGCCGCGGCGAGCGTTTTAATTAGAAAAATGCAAAAAAATTGTATTGATTTATCGAGTTTTGCACCGTGCAAAAATAAAAAAAAATTATCAAAAAAAAGCGAAATTTTTTTTGAAAAAAAAGTGTAAAACGTGTAAAACCAATGTTAGAACTCAAAATGCAACAAATTTTGTGCAAAAATTGGGGCAAACAAACAATTTTTGATCATTTTTTCTTCAGAAACATCAAAAAATCTCGTTTTTCCATAAAAAATCACTGATTTTTATTGCTAAATCACTCAATTAGAGTGGAAACGTCTTTAAAATACGATTTAAACCACTTTAATCCAAAGATTTTCCACATTTTTTGGCAATTTTTAGTTATCAAGTGCCTAGTGTAATATAAATTTTTGTTCATAAATTGAAAAATTCTGATGTAAAAAGTTAGAGGAGGCTGTAATCTTCCAAATAATGCTATTTTTCTCCGCTTGGAACAAAGATTTTCTACATTTTCAGTCTTTTTTGATACCTAGTGTAATATAAATTTTTGTTCATAAATTGAAAAATTTTAATGTAAAAAGTTAGAGGAGACTGTAATCTTCCAAATAATGCTATTTTTCCCCGCTTGGAACAAAGATTTTCCACATTTTGAGCCTTTTTTAGAAATCTGATAGCTAGTGTAATATAATTTTGGTTCCAAAACCGATTATTTTTAGATTTACTAGTTAAATTATACCATAGTCTTACAGAAAAATACTATTTTCTCTTTTGACAATGGAAGATTTCCACATTTTTGGCCATTTTTCGTCATCAGATGCCTAGTGTAATATAATTTTCTGTCGTTTTCTCTAAAAATCTTTGAGTCTAGAACCCGGAATGCCTTTATAATGGCTTTTACTATGTTGTGAAGTAAATACAAGCAGCGAAAAATAAAAATTCGGAGATTTTTCCAACAAGCCAGATTATGATGACATTAGAGAAGAAAATCGCTGAGATTTGCTGTGAAGCCGACCATTTCAGGAGTTGTTCTATATTTTTACAAGTTTTAGAGCAACCAATATTTATTTGAACAGTCAAAATGGCCGATAAAACCTACCTTTAGTCAGGTTTCGTCATAAAAACCTTAAAATACGATGGTTTATATATCTTTAATTTTTGAAACAACTTCGAAAATCATAAATATATCGCATAAACTTACCTTGGAAGTCCATCAAGTTCTTTGATGACATCGATTGACATTTGGTTTGTCATAAAAACCATCTCAAGTTGGCGGCAGGCCCGAAAGTCGGCCATATTCAACAAAGTCAAGGGCCGCCAGCCTCTTTCCTTATATTTATCGGAGTGTCACAGTTTATTCGTCAAACCGGAAATTCCCACAGGGTTTGCGAAAAAATGAGGGCTTCTCGGAGGCTTGGCGACACTGAAATGGCTTAGTCTAATCGAGATTGTAAATCATTCAAAAAACACTAACAATTCTGCCTGTAAAGCAGTCAAAAAACTATAATAGTTCACTAGATTTTTATGATAGCAGTTAGTTACTTCAACAGTACCAGTAACATCAAATTTTTGGTTGAAAATTATATATTATCTACCCCGAAATAATTTCTTTTTCTCGAAAAGAAAGAAAAAAGATAAGAAAATGATTTTTTATCGGAAAGTGGCATTTCGTTTTGAACGAATCACCAAAAAAGGGCGGGAAACTTTTTGTTCTATTTTTGATTGACGCACAGCGGACCCAAATTGACTTATAAAAACATATAATGACTTATAATGAAATGATTTTTTTATAAGTCATTATCTGTTCTTATAAGTCATTTTAAATGACTTATATGTTCATATATGATTTTATAAGGGTTCTCTGTGCGCTCTTGTTGAATTGACTTATAATTTCATATATGTTTTTATAAGTCATTTTATTTATAACCGCACCGTGCAAAAAAATGAACATTTATTTCAATCAATAACTCAAACAATTAAGCGGCACAAGTAGAATAAGACTTCAATGCACGGAGGACGTGAGATTTTTTGATGGGGCGTTCGTCGCTTCTGTAGGCGGCCGTAGATGGATATTATTGCTTCTAATGCTTCTTGATTCACTGAAAATATTTGGAGATATTAGAAAAAAGGTTTTTTCGGGAAATGATAATACGAGTTCGACTTAAACTCAACGTTTTATGCGTTTCTAACACTAAAATGAACTGCAAAAAAAGGTTCTGGCGGAAAAAGTTCTGGACATGAGATTTGCGATATTGTACTAGATCCAGGTGAATGTTATCAACCATACCTGAAGCAACCGGATGTCATGTTTCCATTCATCGTGTATACATTGTCCATTGAATTCCTCCATGACCATTTTTGTAGTTATCTAAAACCCAACGGGTTCACCTGGACCTAGTACAATATAACAAAACTTTGTCTTGAAGTTTTTTCGAGACCTCTGAAATGTGGAAAGCAGTAAAAAACACTTACCAAAAGTAAGCAAATGGATCCTTTAGCAATCCGTTGGTTGATCGTGCATGTTTATACATCTTCTGGGGATGGATCTTCTTCAGGCTGGCATGCTCCCTGCACGGGAAGGCTATTACGTTCGGGACCTTTCATCTAAACACTGTAAAGTCTTGTAAAAGAAAAAAGTTTGATTAAAAACACCTTACTTTGATCGATCCAAGGTAGAAACACGTTACGACGTTCCAAAAACTTAGAATTTCTAAGTCCAGCTCACGCGTGCAATAAGCAAAAAGCGTATTTGGCGCTCAAAAGTTTTCTTTGCAAATGACTTATTTGTTATTATAAGTTCTTATTTGTTTTTATAAGTAAAGAGAAATAAGCCCCTTCTCTTTTGACGTTATTTTGACTTATAAGTCATTATCTGTTCATATATGGATCGGGCTTTATAAATTTCAAAAGTGAATCCAGCAAAAAGTGCAAAATTCAGTCCAAAGTGCCACTTTGGACTGAAATCGCCAAATAAAGTTTGTTTTCCAAACAAATTGCACTTGTTTGCTTGGATTTCTTGGTTTTGTCCACCGTCCAAAAAGTGAACAAAGGATGGACAAAAAACGGCAATTTTAGTCCAAATAAAAACTGGCTCGTTTCAATCAAAATTTTCGCATAAGTCACTTTAATTTTATTTCATTCAATTTTTGTGGTCCCTAATCATTGTTCCAATACGTAACTATCGTATAAACCAAGTACTGGGCAAACCAGGCCTAATCTGAAGTCTAGCGCCTCTTTTTTGCGATTTTCGGTTGAAAAGTTATATTGTACTAGGCAAACTAGGTCAACTTTGATGTCTAAGGCCCGTTTTTTGCGATTTTCGGTTGAAAAATTATGTTGCACAGGGCAAACTACGTCAAATCTGACGTCTACCGCCTGTTTTTCGGTTGAAAAATTATATTGTACTAGGCAAACTAGGTGAATTTTGATGTCTCGGGCACGTTTTTTGCGATTTTCGGTTGAAAAATTATGTTGTACTAGGCAAACTACGTCAAATCTGACGTCTACCGCCTGTTTTTCGGTTGAAAAATTATATTGTACAAGGCAAACTAGGTGAATTTTGATGTCTCGGGCCCGTTTTTTGCGATTTTTGGTTGAAAAATTCTATTGTACTAGGCAAAACAATTCAAATTTTCTTAAAAACAGTATAAAACTTACATTACCCGAGGTGTGGCGAGACAACACAACACACAACTAAAAGCCGGAAATTATTGCAGTCGTTTTCCTGCCGAACTCACGTACTGAAACCGGAAATCAGGGAGATCACGAAAATTGGCAGAATTTTCTTGGCATTTCGTTTAAAACGAGAATTTCTATAGACCGAACAAGAAGAACGACGGTGTTGTCTCGCCATACTTCGAGTAATGTAGGTTTTATACTGTTTTTAAAAAAAAATTTAACTGTTTTGCGTAGAAAAATATAATTTTTCGACCTAAAAGCAGGCGGTAGACGTCAGATTTGACGTAGTTTGCCTTGTGCAATATAATTTTTCAACCGAAAATCGCAAAAAACGGGTCCTAGACATCAAAGTTAACCTAGTTTGGTTAGTACAATGTAATTTTTCAACCGATAATCACAAAAAACGGGCCCTAGACATCAAATTTGACATAGTTTACCTAGTACAATATAATTTTTCAATCAAAAAAGCAGGTGTTTAAGTCAAATTTTACCGAGATTGCGTTGCTAGGATAAGAAAAATCTAAACAGGCGATCGTGCAAAAAAATTTAGCTTCATTGAGCACAAATTCGTCCCTTGGTCCCCCCTTACCACTTTTTTTACACCCCCTCGACGAAAAATTAAAATTTGTCCAATTCAGTTTTTTCGACAAACCAAAACCTTAAAACTCAGTCCGTTCCTTGGACAAATCACAAAAATCCATGGAAATGTGGTCGTGCAAACTGAATTTGCAGATTTTAGTCCAACGCGTGGACATAGGTTGGCGAAGGCTCGCCCAAATGGACTTTATTTGGCGATTTCAGTCCAAAGTGGCACTTTGGACTGAATTTTGCACTTTTTGCTGGATTCATTTTTGAAATTTATAAAGCCCGATCCATATATAAGTCGTTATATGTCTTTATAAGTCAATTTGGGTCCGCTGTGCGTGCATTGCAGGATGAGCCAAGTTTTTCTCCTTGGATGGTCAACTCTTCCTCTCAAAATTCTAATTCCTTTTTGTCAAGATTGATATAAATTTCTTTATAAAGTTGTTGTAATCTACATACATCGACAGGGCAATAACTGCAAAAGTAAGTTCAATTAACCCTCTTTCTAAGTATGCAATCATTTTTTGCATTACATAAGTATATCCTTGCACGTTTAGACATTGTAGTAGGGTATAAATTTGAGTAAATGCTCTTTGTTTTTGCGATTTAATGAACGAAATTACAGCTGATTCGATTTTTGGATATTACACTAGGTTCTCCGCCATTTTAGGTCAAATTCATGGAATCTTGGCTTGCAGGTACGATTAAATGGTCTTTTATAGCTGCCATGTCGAGACGGTCGAACCGTTACAACCAGAACGTTCAAAATTTGGTTAAAGGTGGTTGTTTAACCCTCAAGAAGAAAGGTGAAAGGATCAAAAAGCCTCGTCGAAAGGTTGCCGAGAAGCCGGTTAGTACCCGGACTCCAGTCGACCTCAAAACAAGAATGGAAATAGCTAGAAAGAATAGACAAATTCAGATTCAGAAAAAGGCCATAAAAAGGGAAAGACAACGTCGCGCTATGCTATCGAGATGGTCTGAGATAAAGGCGCAGAACTTGAAAAGAAACATCGATTTACTGCAGCAGGTACTTTACGATATCGTATTTTAAAACATGCTATAATTCAGGCTTTAAGAGATTCAGACAAGCTTCACCAAGAATTGGAGCAAAAGTCAAAAGAAAAGGATTCTGGGATTAACAGAGTGATTTCAAGGTTAAATGCATTAATCGACATAAAATCCGAAAGTAGTGAATAAGTAGTCAGCTTGTGCCATTCGTTTTCAGAGCCATTGAAATGCTGCGTTCTCATTTTAATAGCGTTGGAAAAACTTGGTCATTGTGGATAGAGTATGTAGGATTTTGAGGGCATATATCGTGGAAGAGATAGCTGATGAAATGCCAATTACTTTGACGTAAGACAGAATGCAAAAGGGTTCTAACTTTCCAAGTTATGAGCAATTTGATTTCAAGAGTAGCTGTTGACATGGATAATATTGGAAAGTCTAAAAAATCGCAATATGATGGTGTTTTTGATTTAGAATGACTAAAATCAAAACTAACCTATTTGTAAAGAACCGTTCTTGGATTAGAAGTCATGTCTAAATCAAAAATACCATCATATTGCAATTTTTTAGGCCTTCCAATATTATCCATGTCAAGAGCTACTCTTGAAATTAAATTGCTCTTAACTTGGAAAGTCAGACCCCTCTTGCTGTCAATTTTACGTCAAAGTAATTGGCATTTCATCAGCTATCTTTTCCACGATATATGCCCTCAAAATCCTACATACTGTATCCACAATGACCAAGTTTTTCCAACGCTATCAAAACGATGACTATATGATTTTCAATGAAAAATTTTATGTTAATGGTATTGTTGAAATAAATTGAACTGCTATCTTGCAAAGTCAGTGTCATTAGCTGTTGCTTGAGCCTCCGAAAAAAGTTTGAAGGGAATTTTGGGCGAAGAAATGGCTTAATCAGTTATAACGTCATGGATAATATAAATTCCCCATTTTCTCTGCTCTACCCTTTTTGAATACTGTCAGATTTATTTCCCAAGAGCGTAATAAAGCCTGTGGCATATTATTTGAAACTTTTTATACTCCAATTCCACTTATATGAGCAGTTTTTGAGCAAATTTACCCTTGCATAGTGCAAAAATTGAGCTCTCCGATTCGTTGGACAGAATGCGCCGAGTTTATTTACTTTATCAGTGCACTTTGTCCTCGGAGACCTCGAGGGACAAGAAACAAATAAAAAAGAGGGCAATTCGAATAATTTTCCCTTCGAAAAGCCAAGTTTTTGCGTTCTTTTTCGAACCGAGCCGTTTTTCTCTCAATCCCTCCCAGTTTTTCTCAATTTCCTTGGGCGAAAACAAGTCTGGATAGCACCTGGAATCCTGTTTCATCAATTGCATAGCCTCTTTTGAGGTTTCGAAGCAATTTTGTGCCCTAAAATTCAAAATACACTAATTTTAGACCTTATTTTAGAGAGAAACGATATTCCAAAAGGAAAAATTAGTAAAAATCCAGTGAATTTGTCTTTTTCAGACAGCCTTTGGCCTAATCTTTCTATTGAAGGATATTTGCCGCCTTGAATTTCGAGATTTTTTATATTTTTGCCACTTTTTGACCTTATTTTAGGTATCAACTGATATCTTTTTGATAAAAAACCCTATTTTTTCCCCCTCGAACATTGATGTGTAAATAGCAAACAGTCCCATTATTGTTTTCCAAGTTCTTCGTCTGCTTTTCTTGCACTTTTCTTCTGCAAGCTGGAAATTTTTTGGGGTCGACCTTATTTTAGGTATAATCTGATAATTTTTGATAATTTTTGTTGGAAAACGTTTGATTCTTCGTTGAGTCCTACATTTCGAGACGAACTCTGTTTTCTCCGAGTTGTCTAGACTATGAACTTTGAGATTTTCGAGCAAATTTTTTATTATACTTGACCTTGAGGTAGCGAAAAACATTTTTATGGTGTAACAAAGATCAGAGAGACTTTGCCACTTCTCGTGTTTTGATAAGAAGATATTTTTCGACGAAACTTGGTTCAGATCAAAGTGCGATAAGCTTGTTTACCCTTCCTTCTCGTCATTTTTTTTGTTTCTCGCTGTTTAGCGACTTGAAACTTTGGACCAGAAACCGACCCCAAACCGTCGGGAATTTGTTGTAACAACTTGGTCGACCTTTCACTCCCACCCACACCGCATCTTTCCGCTCGAATTTTGATCTCATTATATTGCACTAGACACCAGGTACAATTTTTTGATTTTTTCCGGTTTTAGGGGCAAGAATGGAGCGTAACGAGAATCGTGTGGGTCGCTGGTACTTTGGCGGGCTTGCTGGTGCCGGCGGGGCCATGGTTACGCATCCACTCGACTTGATCAAGGTCCATCTTCAGACCCAGCAGACGAAAATCGCGCTGCCGACGCTGGTCAAGCAGGTCTACCGTTCAGATGGAATTTCCGGCTTCTACAACGGGTTGACAGCCTCGGTGTTGAGACAGATGACATATTCGTTGAGTCGGTTTGCGGTCTACGAAGGAGTCAAGAAGCAGGTGGATGATGGAAAAGGACCCATGCCGTTTTATCAGAAGGTCGCATTGGCCGGATTCTCAGGTAAATATTTTTCTTATTTTGTCTTCTTCAATTTTAGGCGAAAAGAAGTGGTATTGACGACAAAAAAGACGATTTTTTATATTATCCATCATGGTTAATATCCGAATTTGAATATAACGCTCCGAAAAAGGCCTCAATTTGCCTGAAATTTTTCTACAGACTCAAATAAACCTCTCTTCAGGTGCCATCGGTGGATTCGTCGGTCAACCTGCAGATTTGGTCAACGTACGAATGCAGAACGACATGAAGTTACCAGCTGCCGAAAGAAGAAATTATAAGCACGCATTCGACGGGATCTATAGAATCCACACCGAAGAAGGCTTCAAAGTCCTATTTAATGGTGTGACAATGTGTGTGGCGCGAGCTGTGTTGATGACAATCGGACAATTGTCTTTTTATGATCAGGTAGGTAAAATAAGGTCAAAATTGTTGATTTTAAAAGATTTTAGGGAGGGAGATGGATTTCTATCGGAAGATAATGGACTTTTCTTTGATTCAGATGCATTTGACTCCTAGTTTTTTGCTGATTTTATGACTAAACTTCAAATTTTGTCAAGTGTAATATAATTTTTTTGAAAAAATGAGATTTTCGATAAAATTTTTTCAATTTTCAGGTGAAACAAGTTCTCATGGCCAAGTTCAATGCTCCTGACACGGTCTACACACATTTGTTCTCGTCCTTCTTGGCAGCATCGGCCGCTACAGTCCTCACTCAGCCGATGGATGTCCTCAAGACGCGAATGATGAACGCCAAGCCGGGCGAGTTCAAAGGGCCCGTGGATTGTTTCATTTTCACCGCCAAGACCGGTCCCACCGCTTTCTACAAGGGATTTGTACCAGCATTCGTTCGTCTTGCCCCTCACACGATCTTGATGTTGGTGTTCTTCGAGCAGCTCCGATTGCGGTTCGGATATCTGCCGGAGAAGAAGGATTAGGATAGATTAGGATATAGAGAGGTAGAACACATGATTTTAGCCGGTGTAAGGGGGGATTGGACTTTCTGGAAGGGAGTTTTGCCTAAATTTATATTATTTTAGGTAATATTTGGATGTTTTCCTTATTTTTCTGCAAGAAAATCAGTTGAATCTTAGGAATCGGGGTAAAATACGACAATACAACTGTTTTACAGTAAATTAAAATAGTTTTTACTACAATCTTAGACTAAATTTATATTATTTTAGATATCAAACTACTGTTTTTCCCTCCAAAAAAGTTACTTTTACCTCCAGTTAGGGGTAAAATACGGTTTTTTTAAAGTTTTTATTCATTATGTTCTCCTTCCATAATCCCAGAACTCCCTTGCACCACTATTTTCATGTGGTTTTACCATTAGAAATTTGACTTACATTACTGCGAATTTTTCAAATTTTTACAATTTTCCAAACTTCTCATCAAATTTTATAACCGTCATTCACTTTTCATAACATTGTAGGTATTATTATAGGGTAGATTGGATTTATATTGTTACCCATTGTGCCATGTTTAACACCCCGTGATTTCAAATCATTTACAATAAATGTCATGAGATTTTTTAAGGAAATTCTGTTTAGAAGACTTGCTATAGCGTTTTTTTTTTTTGGTTTTTGACACCATTTGGAGCTTTTCCGAGCCTTTGAAGCCCATAGAACAGAATGCCAAAAACTGCGGGAATTTTAATTTTTGAAGGTGAAAAGATTGTCAAATCGATTTAGATGGCAAGTTCGGATAATTATAGTGGTATTCGGGTACTTCCTGAGGTATTCCCAGCCATTTTGAGATATTTCCGACCTCTAGAACAGAATGCCAAAAACTGGCGGGAATTTGAATTTTTGAAGGTGAAAAGATTGCCAAATCGATTTAGATTGCAAGTTCGGATAATTATAATGGTATTCGGGTACTTCCTGAGGCATTCCCAGCCATTTTGAGATATTATATTTTCGAGCCCTAGAACAGAATGCCAAAAATAGCGGGAATTTTAATTTTTGAAGGTGAAAAGATTGTCAAATCGATTTAGATGACAAATTAAGGTGACTATAGTAGTATTCGGATACTTCCTGAGGTATTCCCAGCCATTTTTGAGATATTTTCGAGCCCTAGAACAGAATGCCAAACATGGCGGGAATTTGAATTTTTGAGGTCTCAAAGCATTGTAAGTATTACTATACTAAAAATCAGAAATGTAAATGCTATCGCCGTAAAATTTTCGCTGTTTTTTAGGCTCTTTCGGCCCTTAAAACAGAATGCCAAAAAATGCCGCGGGGTTTCAAAACTTAAAAGTTTTTCCAGCTGGCATTGCGAGAAATGAATGCAAAATTTACTCCATCAATACAATAATATATTTCACCTATATTTTTGACATGAATAATATGAATTGCATTTGATGTCGAATGAGAAATATTGGGCAACAAAACACTGAAAACCCATTCCATTCCACGCATTAGGTCCTAATAGCTCTTATTACATTGAAAGAGCAAGTTTAATTGTTCAAATTCCGACCCGTTTTTTGTCCACGACAATTTTCGATCATCAGCTCCCTAATGGATAATATTGAGTGGTCAAAATGACTGAATCACGTCCCTTCTGAGTAATCGAACCTTCCGAAAGTCCAACTAGATCGTATGGGATCGAAATCCGAAAATTTTTGCACAATTGTTTTTATGAATAATATAATTGTTACCGTTTTTGCAAACATAACATCCATACGTCCGCAGACTGTGCACACTGTCCTTTGAACGCGAACAAAGCCGAATTGTGGCTTGTTGCCGCCGTTTGTACACAAAATTATACCAGCCGAACGCAAAAAAGAATCCACTCATTTGGGCCCATTTGATGTAATCGACAGGTGCGCCAACAGCGAGAATGGATCGCGGATGATTTTGTTAACCGTGTGTTGACAAACTGCCAATTGCACGGATTGTTTAAACGCCCGACCTTTTCGACGAAAAGTTTCATTTTGGACGCCCTCGAACTCCTGAACCATGCTCCAAGTTTTGGCCGCGCTCTGTTGGGCTACGGTAGTGTGTGGTAAGTGCAAAAATTGGTCGCATTTTTCGTCGATATTCTCAAATACGAATGAGTGTTGAAAATAAGTCCTCTGGCAGGTCTAATGGAGTAAATTTTGATCGATTTTTTGTTGGAAATTTTCAAAAAATCCCATTTTTTGACCAAAACAAAAATGTTTCTGATTTTGCTGAAAATTTGTGAAAATATTGCCTAAGGCATTTTAAGAGTGGTGAGAAAATTTGAGAATGGAATCTGCTAAATTTGCAGAGATTTTTATATTTTTTCCAAAAAATGGCCTTGGTCCCCCCTTATGATGATTTTTCAAAAAAAAAAAAAAAAATCAAAAAATTTTTTTTTCTGTCTGACAAGCTCATTCAATTGTCAGTTACTCCAAGTTGAACTTCGTTTTTCTAATTTTGCATAGATTTGATTTTTTTATTTTTTCCAAAAAAATTTGCCTTGGTCCCCCCTAATGATGATTTTTCAAAAAAAAAAATCAAAAAAAAATTTTTTTTCTATCAGACAAGCTGATTACAGTGTCAATTACTCCAACTTGACCTTTGTTTTTCAGCGCAAGACCTTCAACTGGTCGACAGTGATGCCGAGCCCACTTATCCAATGAACCCGAATCATGCGGATTTATTCGCGACCACTACCTATAAATACAACCCGAATCATCCGCCAAAGACTCAGCCGACCACTCCGACAACTCCTACTACACCTACAACTCCTACAACACCAACTACACCTACTACTCCAACTACTCCTACAACTCCTACAACACCAACCACTCCAACAACCCCCGAATGTGTTGACGGCGCCCTGAATTGCGTCGATTACATTAGTCAATGCAAGAGCTCGCCAAAGGTGGCCAAGTACTGCAAGAACACCTGCGGCACTTGCTCTTCCACACCAACAGGTGGGTCATGGATAATATAGCCGGCTCTCAGCGACCGCAAAACGTGGTGGGCTGAAATTTGGCAGCAAGAATCTATTAGGATCACATATCAATTGCTGCAAATTTCAGTCTTTGATCTGCAAGGCGAGTCGAGATATTCGACGATATTTTTTTCTGCGAGAGAGTATTGCAAATGAAGAGACGGTCAGAGAAAAGTTTTTTCTCTATAGCTACTCTAATTCGCCTTGGAAAAAAATGATTTTTTGTGGAAACGTTTACCATCTATCTAAATGGCATATGAGATTTTCAGATTATGAAATTTTCAAGTTAAAAATGGCCAAAAAAATCGGGATTTTTTGAAATTTTCGGACCAAAAATCTCGGTTATTTCTGCAAACCGCGAGCTAAAAACCTTGTATATGTCTTAGAAAATGTTGCTCTCAATTTACCCCAGAGTTCGTCGAGTTCTGACAAAAAAAAATTTTTTTTGAGATACCTACTACAATATCGAAAATCGCTCGAATCATAACCAAATTCGTATCTAAAAAGCGCAAAAAAGATGTCACAATATCCTCTATGACTTCTTTGCAGCTTGTATTGACTCCGCGACCAATTGTGCGCAATTTTTGCGGAGCTGTGGCTCTCCCATGATGGTGGAACATTGCAAGGCCAGCTGCAAGTTATGCTAATGTGCGTCGGATAAATCGTTAATTTATAAGTTATTGTATTGATGGAGTAAATTTTGCATTCATTCTCGCAATGTCAACTTGAAAAAATTTGAAGTTTTCAAAGCCCTCCGGCATTTTTTGGCATTCTGTTTTAAGGGTCGAAAGAGCCTAAAACATAGTGTAAATTTTACAACGATACTATTACATCCATGACCCCATGGATTTATACAGTGAGGGACCTGATCCAGTGTCAAAAAAGTACCATTTTGCATCCGGGAGGTGTCAAAAATGTGGCAAAATGCCTCCCTCTCCAGCTAAAAAAAGCTCCGTTTTGAACTGCGCGCCCTTTTTCCTCACGAAAAGAAGGGCGTGCTTTTGAAATCAGTTTTTTTTTTCACTTGAGACTTGGAGAGGGAGGTATTTTGCCACATTTTTGATACTTCCCGGATGCAAAATGATACGTTTTTTGCCACTGGATCAAATCCCTTGATCTTTCAGTATACAATGGGGGATCTGATCCAGTGGCAAAAAAAGTACCATTTTGCATCCGGGAAGTATAAAAAATGTGGCAAAATGCTTCCCTTTCCAAGTGAAAAATCTCCGATTTCGAAAGCGCGCCCGCTCTTTTTGTGAGGGAGCCTTTCAAAACGGAGTTTTTTCACTTGGAGAGGGAGGTATTTTGCTGCATTTTTGATGCTTCCCGGATGCAAAATGGTACGTTTTTTGCCACTGGATCAGGTCCCCCACTGTGAGCAAAATAAATGCTCTACAGTGAGGGACCGGATCCAATGGCAAAAAACGTCCCATTTTGCATCGCGGAAGGGACCAAAATGTCTCCAAACCCTTCCCTTCTCTAAGCTAAAAACCCCCGCTTTGAAGAGCCCGCTTGGAAGGAAAGGGGCGCGTTTTTAAAACCGGAGTTTTTTAGCTTAGAGAAGGGAAGGGTTTGGAGACATTTTGGTCCCTTCCGGGATGCAAAATGAGACGTTTTTTGCCATTGGATCAGGCTGTAGCAGCTATTCCAACTCCTTGCAATTCATTGATTATTCATTTTTATTAAAAATATTGACAAAATATTCGAAAAGAATAGAGATCTGCGTGAATATTAGGGGATTAAAATACGATTTACAATACTGATAAGAGACTGAACAATATCTTTTGAAGATGTGGGCTAGACCCCAAAAATCCAATTATTCTGAGGCTCTAGGAGATGCGAAATCACAAATTCGAGTATTTACATTGCTTACTTTGAGGAGGGGAGGGCTTGGGATTAAAAAAAAAAAAAAAACAAAAAAAGTAAAAAATTAAAAAAATTTTTCAATTTTAATTAAGATTTTTTCGATGGTGTATATAAATTTAGCTGCTCAGCTATGTCTTCAAGCCATATTTCAGATTTTAACACAATTTTTCTTTTTCAAACTTTCATTTTTTACCACTTCTCACCAGGGTTTTGTCTTTTTTTTCTAAAAATTTAAAAAGATTCAAAAAAAAAAATCCCTAAAAACCTCAAAATACCGCTTTGAACAAAAATTTTTTTTTGTCCACTCACATAGAACAGACCTTCTAAACTCCATAAATCACCCAAACTTCCCTACCAAAATTCAAAAACCTCGCAAAAAATCCATTTTCCTCAATTGCCTTGTGGAATATCGGGGATCACTCCATTTTCGATTAATTTCTGTTGAAGTGTCCTGAAAATTGCGAGCTGTTCGTCCACCGGGAGCCACATGATCTGTTGGACGACCTTGTTCCAGTTCGGGAAGCGGATAATCGAGTGAATATAGGCATAAACAAAGGTGCCCATTAGGAGTTGGCAATCGAACCGGTCCATGAGTCCGCCATGCCCGGGGATGATGGCTCCGAAGTCCTTGATCTTGAAGGCGCGCTTGAAGCCGGACGCGAAGAATCCGCCGAATGGGGCGATCAGCGAGGCGAACAGCGCCAAAACCACGGTGTGCAATATGAACGGCTGGATGTTGATGATGGGGTCCAGTTTGAGGAGTTTGAAAAAGAATGCGAACTGGCGTGGCACTTCGTATGCTCTGCAAAACAAGCCAGACTTAGTCTTCTTCACTAAAAACAAAAAACAAATACAAAAAATTCACTTACTGAAGCTGGAAGGCCATCGGCAATGTGCAATTCATATTGTTCTCGTAGTAGGATTCCACTGGGCACACGTAGAACTTGTTGTTGACTAATACGGAGGCCAACTAAAAAGTAAAATCATCAAAATACAAAACTTTTTATATTATACTTGACTTGATTTCAGAGTCCCTAGATAGCAACAAAAAAGATTTTTATAGCCTCTAAATAGTCTACCTATCCTCTAAGTTCATCTCTGGCAACTTCTTACCAATCCACAATATAAATTTTGCCATTTTTTATATTACACTTGACATCTAAAATCCAAAATGGCCAAAAATAATATCCAACCTTCCTAGATTTCGCTGAAACTTCTCACATACCAATCTTGACACCTATTCGTTGTATTAAAACAACTTTTCCCAAAAAATTCAAAAATTTTTATATTGCACTAGGCAACAGATCAAAAAAATTGCCTAAAATCGCACTCAAAATTAATTTCAATCCTCTCCAAACTTACACAGACGCCAAAGATGATTGTGCTGAAAGCTCCACCAATAAATCCTTCCCAAGTTTTCTTCGGCGACAGCTTGATCAATGGGGTGCGTCCGAAGAAGAAGCCGAACACGTAGGACATGATGTCGCAGCAAATGATCATGGAAACCGGCAGAAGGAACCATACCTGTCCTTGTAGGAGGTTCTGGATGATCAGGAACGACTGAGTGACGATCAGAAGCAGGGCAACGTGAGTGTAGGCGAACTGCAAATGTAAATCAATATAATTCTTGTCCTAAATACGGAAACTTCTAATAAATTAAGACCTACCAAGGAGAATTGTCGTAGATAGAGTCCTTTTCTCAGCGAAAGGACGAACCAAACAAAGCCTACGCAATACAGGGAGAAGCTGATGAATCGATGGTAAACAACAAGATACCGGAGGAATTCCTGAAAAACATTTGGTAAAATACATTAACTATAACTAATCCGTCATTTTTATTCCATTTCAGCCTAAATCTGACCATCCGTTGAAAACTTTTTATATTACACTTGACATCAAATCTCGAAAAATGGAATTTCCTGCTAGACAGAGCAAACCTTAGACAAAATCTGATATCCCAACCCTTTCTAACACATTTCACTTCATTTTCAAAAATATCGACGTCTTAATGTTCCCGTATTTTACCTAAAAATCGAAAAAAAAGATTCAAAATTTACTTACATCCTTATTCAGCACAATGGACCAATAGTCAATGAGGCTTTCACCGAAGAAAAAGTAATTCGATGTGATCAGGAACCACCATGAAAGTCCTCGGAACCATGGTAGATCATACAATCGGTACACATAGAGGCCAATACTAATAATTTCGTAGAAGCATGTCATTTGGATCAGGAATACCTGAAAATTAATGTTAGTTAGACAGCTACCATCTTTGCCAAGCTAATAATAGACCAAAAGTCTAAATCTCAAACGTAAAAATTGCAAGATTTATCTACATCTTCTCCTTACCATTCCCATAAGCCAAGTAGCGCCTTTTCGCACGACCAATGTGAATAAACCAATCATAATCACCGAGAAGACGCCTCGGACTACCCAGTTCCTCCATCTCGGTGGCAGTTGATTCAGACTCTCATCCACATACGAGCCCATCGAGTCCGAACCTTGTGGTAGGTGCCGCTTGATGTCCTCGAGTCTAAAACAAGATCGTAGACAATACAATCGAACAAATTTTTGGCATATAATCAAGCTTATAACTTCATCCAGCTGTGCCTAAACGCAGAAACACCACAAATCTTAAAATACTTACCGTTCGGCGAGTTTATCCACATCGTCCTCACTTTCATCGGAAGGTGCATTTTTTGGCCGTCGATTCCGCAACTCCGGACCTTTGAAGGCTCCATCGCTTGGCGTTGTGAAGCCATCCCCTGATGGAGAGTTCAAGCTTGATTCCGCCATAGTCTAGGGACGAAATACCAAAATTGGAGCCGATATTATTTTAGGTATCTAATTGAGCTGAAACGAGAAAAATTTTCAATTTCAACGGCTAAAAAGTCGAAAATCGACCGCGATAATAAGGACACAGCTCAATGAAGCGATTAAAACGCAAAATACGCCCCATAAGAAAAAAAAATTATGTCAGATTCTAATGGATAATATAAAATATAAGAAGAAAGACATGTCAGACCATCTAATATAAAACAAATCAATCCCCAATCCTTTTCAAAGCCAAAACAATCTCGAAAACACCAAATGAACGTTGTTTCAGATCTTTTTATACCTAAAAATACCTCCACCAGCTGATGTTATCTAAAAAGCTCTACCTGAAAAACAACCTTGAGCCGCGTAAAAACAGTGCAAAACTGAAGACTTTGCTTCCTTCGACAAACAAAAACACATTTCGAGTTGGAGTAAATTCAGTGGGATTTGAATCAAAACGTTTCATGACCATTGACAGATGGGAAAATAAATTTTTTTCCTTCTCTCTCGTTCGCATGCAGAATTTCCTACTTTTAGCAAGGGAAATTACATAGCTTGCTATACGTCAGTTTAACATGCAGGTTTTGATTTCATAATGTTTTTTGTTAAAAGTACCTAAAATAAGGTAAAATGGAGGAAAAAGGATGAACCGAATGTTTTTTAGGAAAAATCGGCAGCATCTCTGGCGGACATATGACTTACAAAGGCCTTATTTTGCTTTAATACATCAACTTTCACTATTAATCAACTGTTTTTACAATCTTAAAGAAGTTTTAAGCATGAAACAAGGTCTACACTTCTTCCATGCTTAAAACTGCTCAAAAAATGGAAAAACAATTAATCAAAAAGTGAAAGAAGATGTGTCAAGGCAAAATAAAACCTCTGTAAGCCATAGCACCGTTTACAACCATAAATATTACCCTCTATACCAGATATTACTCTTTTTAGCAAAAATATTGTGTGAAAGTCAAGTCTGATATAATGCTACAAAGATTCAATCCAGATGGCTGCACCTTGCCCTCGTAAAAAAGTCCCAAGAGCATTCAGCATTCCTTGTTTACGCTTCTTGGCAGGGAATTTCAAAACGCAATTGAAAAACAAACAATTCCTTATCTTGTCAATACATATTCGTGTTTATGAGTCATTCTAGAAGGAAAATTTACGTCAGTACTCGGAACAAAGAATATTTTACAAAACAAGACCACTTAGATAATGTCAAAACGAAAAAAATCCACGTCCTTCTTTGTTTTAGACATAAAAATTTCTTCAACTTATGTCAGACGTAAATCAATATTATTCTTGACACGAAATCGTACTTCCAGACGAACCCACGCTAAAATGTCAACTTCAATAGATTATCGGGCCTGTTCTACTCCTTCAAGCAGAAAATTATCGAGAAAAAACCTTTTAAACCCTTTTTTACTTAAAAAAAGGTACTTTGGACCCAAAATAGCGTAAAATATAGTCATAAAACCAAAACGTAAACTTTTTGTTGACTCAAGAAAGTAATATAAGACGTCGTCTTCCACAAAGAACAAAAAAACATCCGTTTTCTCGAAGACGTCGACTATTTTAGCCAATTTCCGGCCTCTTCAGACACATTTTTGACAAAAATAATATCGCTAATCCTCTTTCGTAATAAACTATTGCCAAAAGCGGACAAATATGCCCTCAAATGACCTCTAAAAACTTTTCCAGAACACTAAAAGCCCTAACAATTGACTAATTACAGATTTACAGAGGATTTTTATTTCCAAAAGCCACTAAATCTTCTTCGCCGAATAATGGCTGTTTACTAAACCGCATACCATGTGAACCCCCAAAAAATATTTGCACTGCAGAGGCGTGAGGCCGTTTTCATTCCCTTTCACGCGGCGTTTTCGACCTTTTTCGTCCCCTTTCGCTCTCCGACCTTGTACATGAAACTTCTGGCATGCCGAAAGAAATGTGCGAAAAGTTTGGGGCGCAAATCCTCTTAGCGCATCGAACATGCCAAGAAGAAGGAATAGCACAACTTTTCAGAGGATTTCGTAGGAAATCGTGGCCATATTAAACAAAAAATTATATTACACTAGACATCGGATGGAAAATTGCTTTTCACTTGTTATTTTCGGCTAAACCATGGTTGTTTTGCGATGGAAAAGGAGTAAACATAAAAAACAATGTGTACACTACTCTTAAAAGCAAACTTTCGGAAAAATTTTGCAAAAATTATATTACACTTGACATCAAAAGCCAAAAAGTGCCTGAAAACTAATTTTTTCCCCTAATACCAGTGTCTTTGGACTCTGAAAGTCTTCACAGCGCTTCAGGCTTCCTTGCTGACCTTGAAACTCCCTTAGAACTTGCAAAATTCAACTAAAAAACAAGAAATTCTCTCTAGACCCAATAAAAATCCGTCTGCATTGCGTCGGAAAATTCAAAAAGTCACAGCGTATCTCTTCGGGATGTATTAGGAACGACGGAATTGGCCAAACTGGCCCATTTCAGGCCGAATTGCTTCTCATTTGGGCCGTGAAAAACAAAAAAATCCATAAAAAACCTTCTCCATGAGGGAAAACTTGGTGTTTTTGGAAAAACAAGGGAATTATGGGGAAAAATACACGAATTATAGTGAAAATAACTTGTAAACTTTATCGAATTTGTGCTACTACAATTTTGGGATCAAAAACAAAAAAAAATCTTCGATTTCTTGTACTGCAGCCTGCGCCCTATATTATGCGGACCGCGGGGGACATTTTATACGAAGGACGAAATAATGTCGCAAAAATGAGTTTTCAAAAGACCATTCTAAAATACGAGTTTTTTAAAGGCCTAAAATCTTATTTACGAAAATTTTATCCCCTTTTTCCCGCGCATTTTTCACAACGTCCATCAAAGGTGACATCTTATACGAAGGACAAAATAATGTCGCAAAAATGAGTTTTTAGGACACCTTTTTAAAATACGAGTTTTTTAAGGGTCTGAGACCTTATTTACAAAGATTTCACCCATTCTTGTCTGCATTTTTCGCAACATCCATCAAAGGTGACATGTTATACGAAGAATTTTTATTTCATAAAATCTCATTTTGAAAGACGCAAATCCGTGAAAAATATTGCAAAAATATACCGAGATCACAACAAGAATACTGACTAGAATGGCAGTGACTTCAAAATATAAATATTTTATATTACACTAGACATAATGCCTGGTGTCCGTGATATTGGCCAAATGTGGCATGCTTGGATGGTCAAAGTGTTGATTAGGGCGCGGAACGGTCTCCACCAGACTCCGTTCACCATGCGACGAAGTTCTCGATAGTCCCCTTTCACTGCTTCGGTGTCGACGACGGACTGAGCCCGGGGTCGACTCTTTCCGACTGACTTCTAGCGACTTTTGGCGGTAGAAGAGTACATGCCGCTCTCTTAATCTGGTAGTCAGACGAGAGCACATGACATTGCCAGCATGGATTGATATCATTTTGAGCAGGAAGACCCCTGGAAATGAGAAAATAATATTGCACATGGTATCTGATGTCGGAAAATTAAAATTTTCGAGAATTTCGTGAAAAATGATGTTTAAATTTATGATGAGTAAAAAGGTTAGAGAATTTTGCAAAATCATTGCAATTTCTAGGCCAAAAACAGAATGCGCGGATGAGATATGAACCTTGGAAGTTGATATACCTTGATCCAAAAAAGTGTTTGCTATGGATAAAGTACGTCAAACATAAATCTATTTTATGGCATATAGGGCGTAATAGACCTTCAGAAAACTTTTTTAAATGCAAAATTTACCTTACAGCAAGTTTTTGACCAAAAATTTGACTTTTTTATATTACCCATGTCATCAGATCAAAAAATCTTTATAACTTTCCCAATTTCTCGTAAATCCGGATAAAACAAAGTTCAAGACATACCATCAGGCCTCAAAAACTCTTCGACAAAATCATTGATCTCTTCGCTCGTAGCATCATCCGCTTCCATATATTTTTCGACAAAGTTCCGCCGACAAACCGGAATGGCCAAGGTCGCCATCCAAGCGCTAATATTCACAGTGCTCAACAAGGCGAGGAATACAAACCAAAGCCAAAGGAAGACAAAGATCTTCTCCGTGAACATGTTCACCACCAACACACATTGCACTGTGTGCCGATGAATGTTGCCGAGAACGCGGATCTCAAAGTCGCACAAGGTCACTCGCGGGAATTTGCCGGATTCTTTCCATTCTTTGTTCTGAAAAAAGTAGGCGTTTTACGCCTTACTGACAATAAGATTCAAAATATTTTAGTGAAATTTCAAAAAAAAATTTTTGCACTGTGCAATTTTTTTGTTGCCTCAAATTTTTGACCGCACAGTGCACTTTGACAAAAAATTTTTGCATCGTGTAATTTTTTGAGGGCTCAAGTTTTTGACTTGAGCATTTTGACAAGGAATTTTTTGCACTGTGCAGTTTTCAGAAAACCCTAAATTTCGACTGCACAGTGCACTTTATCAAAAAAATTTTGCACTGTGCAGTTTTCAGAAAACCCTATATTTCGACTGCACAGTGCACTTTGTCAAACAAAAATTTTGCACTGTGCAGTTTTCAGAGAACCCTAAATTTCGACTGCACAGTGCACTTAATCAAACAAAAATTTTGCACTGTGCAGTTTTCAGAAAACCCTAAATTTCGACTGCACAGTGCACTAAATCAAAAAAATTTTTTGCACTGTGCAATTTTTTCGTTGACTCAAATTTTTGACTGCACGGCAGGGGTGGCCACCGGGCCGGGCCGGCCCGGCCCGGCCCGGCGAAGCCCGGCCCGATCGGGCCTAAACGGGCCGGGCCTGACAAATTTTGAAACGGGCCGGGCCGGGCCTGCTTTTTACCGGGCCGGGCCGCGGGCCTAGACATGGCTGGGGGGCCGGGCCGGGCCGAAAATCGCGGCCCGGCCCGGGGGCCGGGCCGAAAATCGCGGCCCGGCCCGGGGGCCGGAAGAGGTCGGCCCGGCCCCGGCCCCCTTCAAATTTTCTCGGCCCGGCCCGGCCCGGCCCCCAGGGGGCCGGGCCGGGCCGGGGGCCGACCGGGGGCCGAACTGTAAATATGAACAATGCATTCATTACGAGATATAACACATTTTTTTGGGGTTTTGGTAGTTCAGCCCCCCAAGAAAGGTAGTTCAAACCCCCACTGTTTTGTCCATTTTACACCCCCATAATGAAAAATTTAGAATAATACAAAAAATGCAAATTAGGGTAAAACGACCCCCGGCGTTTTAGCTCAAACCCCCAGTTACCGTCCAAATTCGTTCTTGTGGTTCAGGCAACGACGATCGTAGCCGAGAGAACCCAATCCCGAGTAGGAGCTTCAGATTGGATGAGGGGGTTTATGCTGGGTCCAGGGGGGCTGAACTGGACTGGCGGGTTGTACTACCTTAGCCCCCATTCTTTTGTTAGTACAATCGACAATAAATTTTTGAAAAAAAAAATTACCAACCATTGCCTATAGTACAAAAAACCCAATCGGTTCTTGGCTCTGCCTTTCTATTTTTGTTGGCAACCCTAATTTTCGTTTTGGCTTTTAGTCATTGGGGGCCGATTGGGGGCCTGGCGGGGGCCCCGGTCGGCCCGGCCCGGGGGCCGGAAGAGGTCGGCCCGGCCCCGGGGCCTTTAAAACTCGTTCGGCCCGGCCCACTAGCCATGTCTACGCGGGCCTGAGCCATCTTCAGGCCCGGCCCGGCCCGGTTTTGTCGAAATGCCAAGCGTTTGGCATTCAATGTTTTCGCGCCGGAAAAATTTTTGGATAGGTTTGTATTTTTAGTATATCAAGTTCTACAATAGTTTATTACTTTATAGTACTTTTTTGTATATATGTTATAATATAAGGTCCAAATTAAAACATATAATACATATAGGATAGTTCTTAGCAGATTTTAGCACACTACAGAGGCGGTAAGATCAAAGGAAAATTTCCAGCTCGCGCCCTAACCGGGCTTTTACCGGGCCGGGCCGGGCCGGGCCTGATTTCTACCGGGCCGGGCCGGGCCGGGCCTGATTTCTACCGGGCCGGGCCGGGCCGGGCCTGCAAAATTTTGAACCGGGCCGGGCCGGGCCTGGGATTTTGCCGGGCCGGGCCCCGGGCCTGAAATTTGGAAAAAGAGGCCCGTTTGCCACCCCTGCTGCACGGTGCACTTTGTCAAACAAAAATTTTGCACTGTGCACTTTTTAGAGAACCCTAAATTTCGACTGCACAGTGCAATAAACTTGTTTTCGTAAAACGCACCGTGCAAAAAGAAAAATATTTTTATTGCACCGTGCAGTAAAAAAAAGTAAAAATTTTCTTTCTGCACGGTGCAATTAATGCAAAAATATATACGGTCAATATTTTATTTGAATCACACAGTGCTAATAAAGGTTAAAAAATTCTTTCAAAATTAAAAATTTTTTTGAAAAAAAAACTTTTCTTACCATCATCAAATCATAGATGACATGCCCTCCAAACAGCGGGTAGTCACTTGTTTCCAAAAACGCGTTTAGCGCATAAAATTGCACCATAACATTGGCCAAGTGGAAGAACTTTATGAACATGTAGACCAGACAGACGTAGGCCCCGTAAACTTTTCCCATGTTGACCAAGGCGAAGATGAAAACACTTTTATTTTTGCTTCCGAAATCCCGCTGATATTGGAGGGCTTCGTCGATATGTCGAGTTAGGACGTCCACGGTTTTTTCGCGAATATCCGGATCAATGTTTGTGTCTTGGCAAGCGGTTTGGAGGACCAGCCCGACGTTTAGACCTAAAATAATATTAATTTTTATGTTACTACAAAAAATTTTATAGATTTTTCATTTCCAAAAAATGTAAATTTTTATTCTACACAATGCGACATTTGCTTCTCTAAAATGCGATTTTTATTTCTATACAGCGCGATTTTCAATTCTATAAAATGCGATTTTTGTTTCTATACAGTGCGTTTTTAAATCAAAAATTCTGTAAAATGCGATTTTTATTTCTGTAAAGTGCGATTTTCAATTCTATAAAATACAATTTTTATTTCTATAAAATGCGATTTTTTAATTAAAAATTATGTAAAATGCGATTTTTATTTCTATATAACGCGATTTTTATTTCTATAAAATGCGATTTTTGTCTCCTTACAATGCGATTTTATAACAAAAAATTCTGTAAAGCCGCTATTTTTATTTCTATATAGCGCGATTTTCAACTCTGTAAAACGCGATTTTAACTTTTGCACAGTGCGGAAATTTTTCATCTTTTTTATTGCACTGTGCGAAGGTTTTTTTTCTTCGCTTTTCTCTTCCGCACTGTGCAAAAAAAAATTTTTTGCACAGTGCAATTTTTAAAAAAATTTAAAAATAAAAAAAATTTTCGAAAATTTTAAAAATTTATTTTTAGTAAATATATATATTTACCACCCACCCGACTGATTCGACAGCATTCTCCACATGGACGCGGGCATATGAAACATGAGCGCCGCGATGGACAAGACAAACGGAACCCATTGATAGTATCCGATCTGCCGCTTCTCCCGCTCCTCGATTCGATGCGGAATATGGTCGTGGAATGGGATGAAGAAGGTGTTCTGGACCCAGCAATAGTTCTCCGAATACTGCTCCATGGCGTGGGTGAACTGGGCCGGAACGAAACATTCAATCGGATGACCAACTAAAATAAGGTCAAAATTTTGGGAAAACTCTTCAATTACGTAGTATATCTATACTACATCTTGTAGAAAAAATTTTTTTTCAACGCACAGTGCAAGAAAAAGAAAATGCAAAAAAAATTTTTTTCATGCACAGTGCAGTCGAAAACTGAAAATTGTTTATTTTTTTCGCACAGTGCAGTCAAAAATTTTGATGTCTGCACGGTGCAAAAAATATGATGAGAAAATTCTTCTGCACTGTGCGTTTTGAAGCAAAACAAAAATATCTTTGCACTGTGCAAGAAAATATTTTTGTTTGATTGCACTGTGCGGGCAATATTTTTTTTTGTTTTTTAGCGCACTGTGCAAAAAAACAGTAATATAAATTGCACAGTGCAAAAAATTTGGTAAATTGCACAGTGCAATAAATAAAAATTATTTTGTTTTGCACAGTGCGACTTACGACTTATTGGATGCACAGTGCAAAAAATTAGTAAATTGCACCGTGCAATCAAAAAATAAAATAAAAAAATCGGTTGTTGCACAGTGCGACTTGCGACTTCTCAGACTGCACAGTGCAAAAAATTTGGTAAATTGCACAGTGCAAAAAAAAATATTGAATTGCACTGTGCATCAAAAAAAAAAAGAAAATAAAAAAAATTTTTGTTGCACAGTGCAAATATTAAATTGCACAGTGCAACAAAAAATAAAAATTTCGCACAGTGCAAAATTTTCGAAAAGGAGTGTCTGCACAGTGCAAAAAATTTGGTAAATTGCACAGTGCAAAAAATATTGAATTGCACTGTTCATCAAAAAAAAAAATTTTTTTGTTGCACAGTGCAAAAAATTTTGTCAATTTTGCACAGTGCGAAGTTTTCGATAAAGGATATCTGCACTGTGCAAAAAATTTGGTAAATTGCACCGTGAAATCGAAAAAAAGAAAAAAAAGTTTTTTTTTGCACAGTGCAATTTACGGCTTCTTGGAATGCACAGTGCAAAAAAAATATTGAATTGCACTGTGCATCAAAAAAAAAAAAAAATTTTTTTTTGTTGCACAGTGCAAAAAATTTTGTCAATTTTGCACAGTGCAAAATTTTCGAAAAAGGATATCTGCACTGTGCAAAAAATTTTTTTACTCATGTCAAAGAGAGCGTTCCCACAGACATTTATAGTCCAAAAAACAAAAAAAAACAGCTTCTTACCATACTGTTTCGCGGACACGAGCAGTGCGAACATCAACAACAATATGGAGGTGTACAGGTAGTGCATTCGATCCACAATGTCATCGTCGACGCGGGGCTCCAACAGGCGAAGGGCCGAGGTCAGGAAGTGGAGCCCCACCCGTGAGCCCGCCACCATCCCGGTTGTTGATCGTAAGTTGGCTGGAATGAGGTGAAAAGTCGGAGAAAATTGTGGGGAAATCGTCAACACCTTGCCGAAACTTTGATCTCTAATCAATGATGACGAAAAATTTTTTGGTCCCGATCAGATTTGGGATCGGTTATTGGACGGATAAATCGTCGGGAAACCGGAAAAGACAGGTGTTTTCGATTGGGGCGGGTAATGGAGTGATTAAACGGCCAATTTCATGTCATTTGAGGTGAATTATTTTGGCGATAATGACCAGTTTTTTGCCTCTGACAATTGCAGAGTAAAATATGTTCTGACTTTATGAAATTTTCAACAAAAAATTGAATTTTTTTGGTCAAAATTTCGAAAATAAAAAAAAATTGCCTCAGGCAAGATCCTCGGATTTCCCTCAAATTTGGCATGACCACTCTTGAGACATCACAGATCAACCCATAAAAATTTTAGCTATGAATATCAAGGGGCGGCCGAGATATTCAACAATCTTTTTTCGAGAGAGCACGGAAAATGAGGAGTGCGTTAGAGAAAAAATTCTTTTTTTGTCTATATCTGTGCGGATTTCGCGTAGAAAGAGATGATTTTTTGTAGAAATATTCTAATAAATATAAGAAATGAAACGCCAAATTTTCTTTTTTAAATTCAAAAAAAAAATTTTTTTTGAATATTTTCATTTTTTTCAAAAATCTCCATAATTTTTGCAAATTGCCAGCTAAAACCCTGGATATAGCCTTAGAAAAACGTCTTCTAAATTTTTGCCAAGTTTCAGCAAAATTACAACAGGAAACTTCCAAAAAATCCCCTAATTTCTAATCCATGATGACAAAAAAATTTCAAAAAATTTTTAAAATCTTCAAAAACCTCATTATCTAAAAATTCCGGCCTTCCCAAAAGTTTGGACTCTCTTTACAATCCGAGAGAAATAAAAAGTAATGGAGAAAAACAGAAATTAAAAGTGGCCGGGATATTATTTTTTCTTGGTCTTGATCAAGAAGCGAGAAAAAAGTTTTTGGCTTTTCCATTGTCAATAACGTTCGGCCAAGATAAATTGTGTAAAAAATAGGTGATTTTTTCGGAGCAAGACTTCTTAAAAAACAAAAAAGATTTTTTGCACTGTGCAATTTCAAAAATTGTTTCCACTGCACAGTGCGGTCCATAAAATTTATGTATATATATTTGATTTGCACGGTGCGGTTTGGGGTTATCGAAATTTTTTTACGGTGCGATGACGCCTTTTTCTTTCCTGCACTGTGCAGTGGGAAAAATATGAAAACTGCACAGTGCAGTTGAGAAAATCGCCTTTTTTCCAGTCCGCACAGTGCGAAAATTTTTTTTTGGAATTTTGCACTGTGCAGTTTAAAAATTGTTTCAACTGCACTGTGCAGTTCAGAACTGCATCGCCTTTTTTTGCAGACCGCACAGTGCAAAATTTTTTTTTGGCATTTTGCACTGTGCAGTTTAAAAAATTGTTTGGATTGCACGGTGCAAAAGAAAAATTTGCTTTCCTTATCGCACTGTGCGAAAGACCTTTTTTCCAGACTGCCTGTGCAATTTCAAAATCAGATTCCACTGCACTGTGCAGTGGGAAAAATATAAAAACTGCACAGTGCAGTTGAGAAAATCGCCTTTTTTCCAGACCGCACAGTGCGAAAAACATTTTTTCCGGACTGCACTGTGCAATTTCAAGAATTGTTTCGACTGCACTGTGCAGTTCAGAAAATTGACCTTATTTGCTGACCGCACAGTGCGAAACGTAATTGTTTATCCGACTGCACTGTGCAGTTTAAAAAATTACTTGGATTGCACGGTGCAAAAGAAAAATTTGCTTTCCATATTGCACCGTGCATTAAGTTTTTTGCCAGGTTGCACTGTGCAGTCTCAAAAATCGTCTCTATGGCACAGTGCAGTTGAGAAAATCGCCTTTTTCCCAGGCCGCACTGTGCGAAAAACATTTTTTTCCAGACTGCACTGTGCAATTTCAAAAACAGTTTTGACTGCACTGTGCAGCTCAGAAAATTAAATTTTTTTCCAGACTGCACAGTGCGAAAAGTAATTGTTTATCCGACTGCACTGTGCAATTTCAAGAATTGTTTCGAGTGCACTGTGCAGTTCGGAAAATTGACCTTATTTGCTGACCGCACAGTGCGAAAATTATTTTTCGCCAGACTGCACTGTGCAATTTCAAAATCAGATTCCACTGCACTGTGCAGTGGAAAAAAACTAGCTTTCCATTTTGCACAGTGCGAGCAAAATTTTTTTTTTGAATGTTTGCACAGTGCGGAATAAAATTTGAAAATTTTGCACAGTGCAGTAAAAATTACATTCATTTTGGAGTGCACAGTGCAAAAATCAAAAAAAAAATTTTTGCACAGTGCGCCAGAAATTCTTTTTTTTTGTAAAAACGCACAGTGCAATGACAAAATTTAGGCTGTGCATCGTCTAAAATATTCTAAAAAAAATTTTGGGCTCTTAAAACTAGTAAGAAAAAAGGTTTAAAATTCGCGGTAGAAAGGAACGAAAAAATTACATCTCGAATATTAATATATCCAAAAAAGGAATCTTCCCCGTCCTCCCTCAAATATACAAACCTTGGAGAAGACGTTTCCCTTTCACTTTTCTCATTTCGAACTAAAGACCCTCAGGACGTCAGCTGGTCAGTGTTACGCGAGTCTATAGACTCAATCTTGAAAAAAAATATTTCAAAATTTTCCGCATTTATTTTTTTTTGGGGACAAGAAACATGAGTGATTTTGACAAGTTGAGCGAAAATTGCAAGGTAATAAAAAATTGAAGTCAAAGAAAAAATTTTTTTAAAATTAATAAAAATGTTGATGAAATTTGGGAAAAATTAAGATTAGAATTTTGTAATGGTATATCTGCGAATTTTAACTTGCGTTTTGCAGAAATTATAGGATTTTTTGATAAAAAAAATCATCAAATTTCAAAAAAAAAAAAAAAAAAAAAAAATTTTTTTTTTTTTTTTTATTTTCAAGACTAAAAATTGGCATTTTAGCATTTTATTTCCCTCTCCTGAACTTTCCCACAAAAAAAATCAATTTTTCCCAGCCTAATTCGCAAAAATACCGCCAAAAACCGAGTATTTTCTCTGACCGCTCTCCTCATTCCCCGCACTCTCTCGCCCGCAAAGGCCGTATCTCGGTTCCCGCTGAAACTTGCAAACTAAAACTTTCACAGGTTAAATTTTGCTCCATAAAAGATAATTATGCAAAATTTCAGGCAAATCCGATCATTGTGCCTCAGGCAAATTAAGTTTTAAAATCATCAACCAGGTAAAAATCGTGTAAAAAAAGTTTCTATGAGCCGTTTCCGTCCTGGATTTGGGAGGCAAAGTGGCTTTGGATCTGCGGAACAAGTGTTTTGAGTGATTTGATATCTACTTTTTGACAAGTTCCTGGCATTTTTGGGGGATTAAATTCTCCATGAGGGAAGAATCAGGGTCAAATTTCTTCTAATCATCGATTTTTTTGTGTTTTATTGGGGAAAAAAGCATTTTTAAAGGTCTAAAATGAGAGAATTTCATTGGATACGTATTTAAAAAAAATTTTTTTTTTACAATTTTACATTTTTTTTATTTTTTTAACTTACAAAATCGTCGACAATACATTGACAAGGCTAAATCTAGCCAAATCCTTGCCAAAATATGTATAAAAAACAGCCCAAATATTAGAAATACTCCAAAAAAGCGGCTAATCACGGAGTATGAAGGGCATTTCGGATATTAAAATCCTCGAAAACTTTTTTATTTTAATGAATTCTGAGGCGGACATGTAAAGAAACGGCCTCTAAACTTCACAAGGACATCATTTACAGGACTTGCAATGAGATTTGAAACCTCAGAAAAACAAGTTTTTATATTGTTTTAGATAGCTGTGGCGCGAAATAAAAAACTTACCGGAACTTTTAGACCGATGGGCCGAATTGGCCATGAACCCGAATTCTCAAGCAATGGGGTCGACTGTAAATAGAGTGAAATGCAATCCGCACCTGAGGGCCGGAGAAATCACAATTTGCGGCCGCAAACCCGTCAAACCCATCAAAACGGACGAAATGTCACGTTTTCCCGAAAAAATCGGATTGATCGGCGAAAAACAAATCGAAATCGGAATGGAAAATAAAAGTAGAGGTCTGTTACTGTATATCCTTTACGGTTTCAGTCATTTTACCTCAGGGAATTACGGGTTTTCAAGGGAAAAATCGAAATGTCTTGGATGAAAATAGTGTTTTAGATAAATTTTCTGAATTTTATATAAATTTGGGTTGTAATTTGATTTAAAATCGGGTTTGTAGACGATTTACGGTGCTGTGAAAACTACCATAACTAATTCGAAGCGACTTCCCTGATTTTCAGTAATTTTGGCATTCTGCATCAAGCCAAATTTTTCGGCGAATTTTCTCAATTCTCTCAATTTAGCCCTCTAAAACAAGGAAAACCCCGTCAATTTTTTGCTGTAAAATTGTAAAAACCTTTATTCTTGATTTTAAAACATTAATTTCACCTTTTTGCAGCCATGAAGTCCCTCAATTCCATCAAAAAGCCGCCAAAGGCAAAGAAAGTCAAGTCGGAGAGGGAAGAAGACGGTTCGGCTGGCTCAAGTAAACTGCCCGACACGCCGGACCACATTCAGGACGGCCAACATGGCTACATGGTCAAGTTGAGACTGTTAAATCCGAACTTGACGTGCGGTCTGTGCGAGGGTTACCTGATAGATGCGATCACCATCATGGATTGTCTTCATTCGTTCTGCAAGAGCTGTTTATTGATGTATTTTGAAGGTAAGGTGTTTTACATTTGTTCTTCTTGAATTTAGGAAGCTTTTCCTTGAAAAACTAGCGAGGAATTTTGAGAAATCGCGGAGGTTTTGATCGAAATATTATTCATGGTTGAGCTTTATTGGCTTGTCAAATTTTTTGGTATTTTTTGATGTCTAATGAAGTAGTTAGGTAGAATAAGTTTCTCACAGCTTCTTTTTGATGTTGTATATATTTTCACCGCAAAAAATGCGATAAATTTGAGGAAATCGCTGAGTTTTACATCAAAATATTATCCATGATATATGTGCAAGTTCTTGGCCAATTTCTTTTATGTTAAGTGGGCTTATTAGATAAAATAAGACTGCCAATGCGTTTTTCTTGAGTTTAAGAACATTTCCAGCAAAAATATTGCTATAAAATTTCAAGAATTATCCGAGTTTCGTCTAAAAATATTATCCATGGTGTATTTTTGACAGTTTCATCAATCGTTTGTCTTTTTTGGCCTCAATATCTTTCATTTTAGATAATAAAGACTGTCCAAAGTGTCACTTTGTAATTCATCAATCCCATCCCACTCATTACGTCACGTACGATCGGACATTACAAGAAATTGTCTATAAACTAGTCCCAGGCCTTCTGGAAGCCGAACAAAAGCGAAGAAAGCTCTTCTACGAAGAACGAAAACGTCTGGGGATCATTGACGGTGAAGACGAGGAAGAGAGCGATCATGTGCTCAAAAAGGACGAACAGGGTATGTTATTCTTGACCTTCTTTGGTATCTGATGTTTAGAGTACGAAAATGGAGTTGTGCCGCTAAAAAGCAATGGAATATGTTGCGAAGAGGCCGAAACACATCTGGCACATAATAGAGCAGGTGATAAGGATGCGGTTTGTCTCACACCGGCCGACGATTCACCGAAATTAAAGCATATTATAATAGCTTTATCTCGTAGGTTAACGACCCAAAATTTTGATGTCCTATTTTTCGCAGCGCTTGCCACAATTACCTCGCTGAAACGGCTGATCTCCTACTACCTCTACGACGGCGATATCTCACATTACAACGAGTTCGACATCTTCTGCAACGACGAATTGATGGGCCGCGATTATTCGGTCGTTTTCATCCGTAAAACCCGCCTCAGGCAGTTGGATCCGGACGAGCCGATTCATTTGGTGTACAAGAAACATGTGGAATTTTGATTTTTTTCATTTTTTTGCAATTTTTTAAAAATTTTTTGATAATTTTTTAAAATTTTTTATCAATTTAACTATTATTTATTGAATTTCATAGCTATTTACCAATTTTATAACTCATTTCAAGTCGTTGCAACCAGTTTTAACTAAACTTTTTATTTATTTTTATATTATACTAGACATTGAGCTGGAAAAATCGAATAAACGGGTCATTTTTTATAAATTTTTTGAACTGCTTTGACTTTTTTGCAAGTGTTTAGACATTTTTCAAATATTTTCTGCAATTTTTATTTTGTTTTTTTAGAATTTCCGCTGCAAAAATAAGTTTACTCTGAGAGTTTCTGCTTTTTCTCGAGTTTCTCTCGTTTTGCGGCCTATTTCTGGTCTCGGGTTTGTTTGTAGAGCGATTTCGAAAGCCAGAATGGCTTGAGCAGCAGCTTATCAGTGATTTACGAAAGGTATTTTTTGTTCTTTCACTGAATTTGAGCTTGTTCAACAGAAATTTTGGATTTTTGAGGTGACCCAAAAAATGCGTCATTATGACAGGTTAAAATGATTCGATTTTTTTCAAATTTTGAGTGAATATTCTTTAGAGGGGAAGTGTTGATCCCTGAAAAATTGAGATTATTCGGTGCAAAGGTGGCTGAGATATTGAACGATTTTTGGAGAGAAACGGTGGGAAAATGAGGAGGTACAGGAAGAGAAAAGTTTTTTTTTTCAATATCTCTTTGAATTTTGCGAGGAAAGAAGTGATTTTTTGCACAAATTGTGTACTTATCAGTCTCATCAAAAGGGCGTTACAAAAAATTTTTTGGGTCGACGATACTATGGATCGCCTCGGTTTGTCCTTGAATGCATGGGGAGGCTAGAAGAAGGCTCATTTAGTATAAATAATAAGATTGATTGGGTCCTAGGATAGCTCACCACCTATTTTGAGGCAATTTACATGCACTCACATCAATAATATCAAGATAAAAGTTACGGATCTTCGTTTTTTGCCGCAAATTTTGGTCTTTTATATGTTACAATAATTCAGGGTAAAGAAAAGCAACGTTTGTAATAGCTAAAATTAGAAAAAGTGGGCATATTTCAAGCCTTCGACAAGTCTTCGCCGAGCCTTCGCCGATAATTCAGTGGCCTTGCCAGGCCTCGTAGGCACTTCCAACAACCTTTTTTTGGGTATCCACCTACCTTTACGCCTCATATCGATCGGTTTTGTGCTGACCCGAACTGTCGGGACGCGAAAAAATTCATTCATTGTTCTTAAAAATCCCATTTTTTCATTCAAATTCACTTTGAAATCACCACAAAAAACTCTCCGTCACATGTCGTAAAAAACAATATTGATCCCAGGTCATGCTCAAGTTTTTTTGCAAGTTATTTATTTGCCAATCACTGGGAAGACGCTGAGCGTCTGTTTCCACGTGCAATTTCGGCCAAAACAAGAGTCTAAAAATACTGTGTCTGTTTCTAAAAATTCCCCTCTTTATCCAATTTTTCGTGCGAAAAATGAATTCGTAGGTCCGATGGCTCGAGGGGCTTTTTGAAGCAGAAAAAGGAGCGTACTTTGGCCAAGACCGACGTTTTTTCCGACAGAGATCACTTTCTCCGGAATTTGAATATCTTAGTGGGAAAAAAAAGATAAATTGATACACTTAAAGCTTAAAATGTTGATGAAACTTGACACCAATTAAGAGGAATTTTTTTGGGGCATTTCCGACAAATTTAGCTAGCGTTTTGCATAAATTATCGGGATTTTTCGATGGAAATTTGACAAAAATTCGAAATTAAAAAAAACTTGAGCATGATCAATATTGTTTTCTACGACATGTGACGGAGAGTTTTTTTGTGATGATTTCAAACTGAATTTGAATAAAAAAAATGGGATTTTTAACAACAATGAATAATTTTTTCGCGTCCCGACTTTTCGGGTCAATACAAAATCGATCGATACGGGGCGTAGGGCAGGTGGATACCCAAAATAAGGTTGTAGGAAGTGCCTACGAGGCCTGGCAAAGCCGTTGGATGGTCGGCGAAGGCTCGGCGAAGACTTGGCGAAGGCTTGAAATATCTCCACTTTTTCTAATTTTAGCTATTACTAACGTTAGTTTTCTTTACCCTCAGTTATTGTGACATATAAAAGACCAAAATTTGCGGCAAAAAACGAAGATCCATAGCTTTTATCTAGATATTATTGATGCGAGTACATGTAAATTGCCTCAAAATAGGTGACAAGCTATCCTAGGACTCGATCAATCTTATTATTTCTGCTAACTAAGCCTTCTCCTAGCCTCTCCCATGCATACAACGACGAACCGACCGATCCATGGTATCGTTGACCCGAGCTGTCGCTGACCCTAAAAGTGTAACGCCGGCATTTATAATTTAATTAAAAATTGGCTGAATCTATTCTTACGCTGATGCAAGGGATGTTGTTGAAGATTACATCAGAATAAACAGATTAGATGTGAGTGTAATTTATGGCTCTGGATTTGCAAAAGCTTGTCCAGAAAATGTGTCACGATGACACCCGTTTAAATTATGTTAGTCAGTCACTGACATGTTTTAACCGGTGTCATCGTGACACATTTTCTGGACACACGAAGCTTTGCAAATCCAGAGCCGTAAATTTCACTCGCATCTAATCTGTTTATTTTGATGTAATCTTCAGTAACATCCCTTGCATCGGAGTAAAAATAGCTTCTAATTTTGTTTTCAACCGCAAATACACTTTGCTTTATTGTTTACAACGACCGAAATTTGTCTAAATTTACCTACCGTAGTTGTTGAAAGCCGTTTTTGTTTTGGCGGGAAAAATGTTTTGAATGAAAAGGCGAAGTGTTTGGGTGCGTTTTTGTAACCCATTTTAAAAAATATTTTTTCGATATTTTACAATTAGACAGTTTAATGATCTTTGAAATAGGATTTGAAATGATAAAAAAAAAGTTGGTTACGGTAAAAATATTGGAAAATAACAAAATCGCACAGTGCAGAAATTTGGAAAAGTTTTTTGACAGGAAAAATAAAAAAATCCAATTTAAAGACGAAAAATTTTTTGAAAATTTTTGTTTTTTTTTGTAGAAAATCCTCGGTCGACGTTTACTACAATATTCGAATTTTTTATCCAGAAAATCCCAAAAAAGTTTCAAATTTTTGCTATTTTTTGGCCTAAAAATCTCGGCGTTTTCTGTAAAACGCGACAAGTTTTTATCCATGTCAGTCTGTCGGGAAAATAATGAACACAATTTCGCTGCGCCAATCGTGTCGCTGAAGTGAAAAGCAACTTGGTTATTTTCTTTATATTCATTTTCTCGCCGGCGATGCGATTTTCGATGCGACAGAGTGCTCATTATTTCCCCGACAGACTGACATTGATAAAACTTGTCGCGTTTTACAGAAAACGCCGAGATTTTTAGGCCAAAAAATTGCAAAAATTTAAAATCTTTTTTGGGATTTTTTGAATAAAAAAATTCGCGTATTTTGCTAAACGTCGAGCGAGGATTTTCCACAAAGAAAAATAAAAATTTTCGAAAAATTTTTCCTCGCCAAATTGGATTTTTTTTTTCCTGTCAAAAAAATTTTCCAAGATTCTGAACTATGCGATTTTTTATTTTCTAACATTTTTACCGAAAAAAATCGAATTTTTATTATCACTTTTTTTTGCAAATTTTTTAAATTTAAAATTTGATTCCAAAATCATAGGATTTCCATTTTCTATCTCCATAAAATTTCGTTTTCACCCCCTTTTTGAATGTTGTTTACGTCCGAAAAGACCTCGTGTTTCCTTTTTTTCCGCCGATTCATCTGCAAAACAAGAGAGAGGGCCGTTAAAAAAAAGTATGAAAAAACTTTGTTTTGCACTTTTCGCAGGGAAAATGATCATTTTGAAACATGTTGTAAAAAAAATTAAATTTATGGACGGCAGATTAAACGGATCGAAACGAAATGTTTTGAATTTTAAAGACAAAATAGTTGATTTGAATTCAATCTCATATGATACTTACCGCAAAAAATTAGAAATTGAATTTTTTCAAGACATGTTTGAGGTTTTTACATGGCTTTACAGTAACCATCGGCATTTTTTTGTCGAAAAATTGACAAAAAATATTTTAACTCAACTTATTTTTCTCAAAATTTCATTTTTACAGTACTTTTTCACTTGATTTTCTTAATTAATCTTCAATTCGTCCAATCGGGTTCGAATCCTTCTAAATTGTAATTTTCCCGTCGATTGCCGAAATTTTCTGTTCGAACAAGAAGGAAGTGTTGTGTAATGGTTCATAAATCGCTGTCCGGTTGGACAAATGTGAGCGCCACGTGTTTTGGGAGACCGGGAGGGGAGAGAAAGTTCGAAAAACAGGCTCTTTGAGAAGTTTTCTTGGGGATTTGGTTCTCAAATATAAACAGTTGGCCAAAAAGTGCATTTTGAGCCAAAAAATCTCAAAAATAATATTGGATTTACTGTGGATTCTCAGTTTGAGATGGGCTCGATTACTGTAAACAGGATTTTTGGACATCCTAATTTTAGTGTTTACTAAAAATTCCGCTACGTTTGTTACAACGAAAAAGGTGCAATTCTGGTAGAGGAAGGGTCCAGGAGAAAATTTATTACACAAAAATAAAAATGAGGGTGTTATTTTGGGCAGAAATATCAATTTGTCGGAAAAATAATGAACGTAATGTCGCTGCACCAATCGCTTTTGACCAACTACAGTGGCAGACCTGATCCAGTCGCAAAAAACGTATCATTTTGCATCCGGGAAGTATAAAAAATGTGGCAAAATGTCTCACTCTCTAAGTGAAAAAACTCCGTTTTCAAGGGCTCCCTCACGAAAAGAGCGGGCGTGCTTTTGAAATTGGAGTTTTTTCACTTGGAGAGGGAGGTATTTTACTACATTTTTTATGCTTCCCGGATGCAAAATAATACGTTTTTTGCGACTGGATCAGGTCTGCCACTGTAGTTGGTCAAAAGCGATTGGTGCAGCGACATTGCGCTCATTATTTTCTTGAGACTGATATTTCCGCCCAAAATAACACCCTCATTTTTATTTTTGTGTAATAGATTTTATCCTGGACCCTTCTTCGACCAGAATTTCACCTTTTTCGTTGTAGCAAACGTAGTGGAATTTTTAGTAAACACTAATTTTAGATTGCCCAAAAATCCTGTTTACAGTAATCGAGCCCATCTCATGCTGAAAATCCAACGTACTTTTTGGCTAACTGTTTATCTTTGAGAACTAATTCCCCGAGAAAAATTCCCATTGAGCCTGTTTTTCGAACTTCTTCTCCCCTCCCGGTCTCCCAAAACACGTGGCGCTCACATTTGTCCAACGGACAATAAATTTTCTCCTGGACCCTTCTTTGAATAGGCCCACCGCTGTATTTATCTTTAAAATACAGTTGGTTGTTTTTTGGATACTTTTTGATACCTTTTGAGCAGTGAAGAAGTTATTTTCGATCTTTGGTCGCTACAACTTTAATTATAGTGGTATTTGCGATACCACTATCTTATCAATGCATCAACCGCTTCCTGTACAGTCATTTGTATTTCTTGTATTTTTCAATTTCCTCAAACTTGTTGTTGTTCATTTTGTCTCCCTTATCGACTACCATAGACTTGGTAAACCCTTTAATCTTATCGAAAATACATTTCGCCCATTCGAAAATTGATGGAAACCGCGTGCTGGCAAGGCCGTTTACACAACTGATAAAAAAACTTTTTTTCCCTTGCGTACACATCAGATAGCAAATATAGCGCTGGTATTTGCGAAAACAATCTTTACACTAAATATTCTATTATGAAAGGGTTGTAAAAAAGATTTGATGATAATGAAGGGGTATTAAGATTGAGAGAAAAAGTAATTGGACGATTAACGAAAAGTAACAAAAAAAAACAAAAAAATTTGGAAGCAAAACACGTTTTTGTGTGGGAAAATGAAACAATTTTACAGCGCGAGTTGTAATGCTTAACAAAAGCTGTGAAAAGAAGCCGAAATAAATCGAAAATATGATTGGACCCGAAGAGGGCACCTGGAAAAGAAAGGATAAGATCGTGCTAGGCAGGGATATCCTTTGATTTTTAGGTCGAAAATTGGCCGACACCCAATATTTTTTCGAGATTTTTGGCCGAACAATTTGCGTTCCCTTTCTAAAATGCTGTACAATATTCCAACAGAAAATCAATTTTTTCCACGCCAAATTCGCAAAGATAGAGCTGAAAACATTTTTTCTCTTCCCGTCTCTTCATTTTCAGCACTTCGTCGTTAAGATCGTTGAATATCTCTGCTCTCACTGCAAGGAACAAGCTGAAACTTACAGACATTGAAATGTGGCCTAGCTAGGGCATGTAAGCCAAATTTGAAGAAAATCGAAGCCTTGACCCTCGAGATATTTTCGAGTTGGCCCAGGGCACCCAACTTTTTCGAAGAGGCAACTGGGCGAAGATGTTACCTTGAAAGTAATATGGTAAAGGGGACCAAGGATTTTTTTACATTCTTTAAGAATCTTTCTTGGTCCCCTCTTAACTTATCTTTTTTCCTCAAGGTGCCATCTTCGCCCAGGTGCCCTCTTCGAAAAAATTTGTTGCTCTCTACCAAATCGAAAATATCGCGAAGGTCAAGGCTTGGATTTTCTTCAAATTTGGTCTACATAGCCTAGACAGGCCACATTTCAATGTCTGAAAGTTTCAGCTTGCTCTTTGCGCTGAGAGCCGAGATATTCAACGATCTTAACGAGAAAGTGCTGAAAATGAAGAGACGGGGAGAGAAAAAATTTCTTCAGCTATATCTTTGCGAATTTGGCTTTGAAAAAATTGATTTTCTGTTGGAATGTTGTAAAACATTTTGGGAAGGGAATGTAAATTTTTTGGCCTAAAAATCCCAAAAAAAATATTTAATGTCGGCCAATTTTCGACCTAAAAATCAAAAGATATCCCTGTCTAGCATGATTGAAAACCGATTTTCTTACTGTAGCTTGCATTGTTTTTCGTTCATTTTTTTGCAAGCTCAAGATCTTTCTTTACTTTTCCTAACCCTTCCTCGGAATGACCTAGGCGAGCTGAAAACAGCCATTTGTCACGCCGCCAATCATTAAAGATTGTGCCGAGGGACAGCTGAGGGCCAGCTTTTACTAAGAGTGCAAGTTCTGCAAGTGTGACGCTCATATTTTGACGGAACTTGGCACAAATTTAGAATTTGTTTTTTTAACCTCCGAAAAAATCTGACATTTCTTGGTGATTTTCAACCGGAAAAATCCGAAATTTCTCGATCATTTTCATCCGAAAAACACGGGTTTTTGGGGGTAAAAGGACCATACTTCAAAAGGTCGTAAAGACCTCACGTTGCACTTTAAAATGTTGTTATTTCGTAGACAAAAATTAATGTCGCTTAAAAATACATATTCCAAAAACGAAGTCTCTGCGCCGCCTCCGCCGAAAGTTATAGCCTCCGAGTTTCCTTCATGTTTCTTGAAGGACCCTGTAACTGAGCAGATTTTTTGGGCCAAATCATGAAAAATTAGATAAAAAATGTGGATTTTGTATTTTCTATCCAATTAAAAATAGTTTCTCCAATTTCTCGTGACATTTGTATGTTTCTAATGAGACATTCAATATTCTCCGCTGTCCGTAGAAGGGAAGCGAACGGGACTTGTTTTCCCCCTTTTTTGGCCACATGACTTTGAAAAAAAAATTGAATGGAAGGCCGGGCTTGCGACTAAATTTGGGCCCAGAAAAGGGCTATAAACAACAATCGAATCAAAAACAGGACGAATTTTGCTTTCAAATGCATTTGAATCGCATTTTAACTGTAAAACAATGGAATTGAAGGTGAAAAAAGGATTAGAGGAGTGTTCCAATGGAGATGCTCGGATTTCCTTCAAATTTTGGACACGGACTGTGCATAGGCCACATATCATTTGCTGAAAATTTTAGCTCGCGCTTTGCAGGGAGAGCCGATATATTCAACGATCTTTGCGGCCGAGAGAGTACGCAAAACGAGGAGGGCGGACAAAGTGGAAAACATTTTTGGTCATATCTTTGTTAAATCAATCTCAATATCACTACTACATAGTAGGCAATGAAATTGATAAAGATATGACCAAAAATGTCTTCCTCTTTGTCCGCCCTCCTCGTTTTTCGTACTCTCTCGGCCACAAAGATTGTTGAATATCTCGGCTCTCCCTGCAAAGCGCGAGCTAAAATTTTCAGCAATTGATATGTGGTCTACAGTCTCTGTCCAAAATTTGAAGGAAATCTGAGCGTCGCACTTGGAACACTCCTCTAATTCTTTTTTCACCTCCAATTCCATTGTTTTACCGTTAAAATGCGATTCAAATGCATTTGAACGCAAAGTTCGCCCTGCTTTTGGTTCGATTGTTGTTTATAGCCCTTTTCTGGGCCTAAATTTAGCCGCGAGCCCGGCCTTCCAAAATTTGAAGGAAATCTGAGCGTCGCAATTGAGACATCTCCTCCTTGTTGACTATAAATCAATGCTCTCCGAAACACCCACAATTCCAAACAGTAATCAAAAAAATTTTTTTGACAAACTCATTAACAAGTTGCGTCATGCTATGTTCACTTGTTTTCGACCCACTTTTTTCCCATCTTACGGTATTCATTTCCCAAGCAAGCCGTAAAAAATGCAGTAATCAACATGTTTACGAAGAAGAAATTTATTAGTTTATTTTCGGAACGTTTGGATATTCTCTTGTAATGTACAAGTAACCGTTGGTTGTAAAATATTTTTAAGAGGTTACCATTTTAAAACAATGATTTTGTGGAGTTCAAATAGATAGACTAACTACAATATTGAACAAATAGACGGGAAAAAGAGAACTACCATATTTTATACTGGGGCAAGTGGTTTTAAAATTTCAAAATTAGGATAGTGGAGTCTTGGGGACAAAATTTTTTTTAATTTTGAAAAATCGAAAAAATTCAAAAAAATTAGAAATTTTAAGTTTTTTTTATTTTTTTTTTATTTTCCTAAAAAATCAGAAAAAATTTAAAAAATCTAAAAATCCAAAAAAAAATTTTTTTATCCCAAAATTCCACCCAAAAACTCCAAAATTATACTATACTAATAATTACACTACTATGTACACGTAGAAAGATTATATGCACCGTCCTCTCGACTTATTGCTCCTCCAGAATCCGCTTCTGGCGCTTCATAAACTCCTTGAAGTCCACGTTCTCGGTGATCGAAGACTTTCGCTGAGTGGAGCCGTCGGATTCGGAGAGCGACGCCTTCCGATGGAATGGGCCGGTGAACATTTCGGTGAATGAGAAGCGACGGCCGGTGCTGGAGGCGTTCGGCGAGTCTTCGCTGGCGTTGGAATCGACGCTGATGGTGCGGACGCGGGCTGAAAATAAAAAAAATGTGAAAAAAATAAAAAAAAAAAATTTTTTTTTAATTTGCTTTAAAATTTTCATATTTTGAAAAAGCAGATTTTTTAAAAATTTTTGGTCGAAAAATTGCAAAAAATCTCGTTTAAAAAACCAAAAAAATCCAAAAAATTTTAAAAAAATCTCAAATTTTTTTAAATTTTCCAAAAAAAACTATATTTACTCACCCACTGGCGGCTTCCAGAGCACATCGGTATCGAAATCGGGGCGAATTCGGAGCGGTTTGTCTTGCATTTTTAGTAAATAATGTCGAGCGACCAAAGTTTCTTCGAACAGCTTGTACTGCCTTTAGAATCCCGTTCTGGGCTTTGTTTTCACCATTTTTCCGGCTATTTATACGCTACTCCCTCTAATAAAAAAAAGTGGGCGGGGCCGTGGGATCAAAACAAATTTCGCCAAAACATTTGCCGCACCGTGCAACGGGGCGGTCTCATCGCACCGTGCAGTCTCTATTTTCTGTCGCACCGTGCAGTCTCTATTTTCTGTCGCACTGTGCACTCTCTTTTTGTCGCACCAAGTCTCTTTTTCAATGCACCGTGCAGTCTCTATTTTCTGTCGCACCGTGCAGTCTCTTCTTTTTTCCGCACTGTGCAGTCTCTGCTTTTTTCCGCACTGTGCAGTCTCTTCTTTTTGTCGCACCAAGTCTCTTTTTCCAATTGCACTGTGCAGTCTCTTCTTTTTTCCGCACTGTGCAGTCTCTTCTTTTTGTCGCACCAAGTCTCTTTTTTCAATGCACCGTGCAGTCTCTTTTTCTATTGCACCGTGCAGTCTCTTCTTTTTTCCGCACCGTGCAGTCTCTTCTTTTTGTCGCACCAAGTCTCTTCTTTCCATTGCACCGTGCAATGTCTCCCCTTTTGTCGCTTTCGTTTTATCTCCGCACTGTGCAGTCTCCCCCTTCCCTTGTCGCGCCCCTTTCTTCTCCGCACCGTGCAGTCCCCCCATTTCCTTTGTCGCGCTCCTTTCATCTCCGCACTGTGCAATGTCTCCCGTTTGTCTTCCTCTCCGCACTGTGCGCTCTCCTTCTCCTCTGTTTTCATTAACTCCCGTCCACTGTCTCGTAAATGCTCCAAAAGAAATTCCAAAGATCCCTCACGACTCCTCCCTCCAATTTTTGCAGCTTCTTCGGGCCGAAACTAAGCTTGTTTACGACGAACGGACGGAGAGATTGCGTATGATCGCACTGTGCACGGAAATATTGATGTTGACACGGATAAATAGGATGAAAAGATATTTCGGATGAGGTGGGAGGCTTCTGGAAGAAATTGGAGAGTGAAACGAGTGCGATTCGTTAAGAAAACAGCAGACTTTTGGATGATATTGTATTTAATGATGACAAAAAAGAGAAATCTCTCCAAAAAAGTCTGTTTTTCAAAAAAAAAAAAAAAAAAAAAAAAAAACGATAAAAATTAGATTTACATATACTAGCAGACAATTTAAAGTAACTACCCAACATACCACTTCAAAATACATTGAAAAAATAAAAAAAAATCGAAAAAATCCGAAATTTTTGATTTTTTCGTATATTGCTCCGTTGACACAGTAAAAATCCTTTATTTCCCACAATATTCAAACACAATATTACTGATACAAGTCTGTCAGACACACACTGGTTTTAATTTGCATATCGTCCTCGGACAGGACGATATTGTAATCGTCTTTCCAGCCGGCATCCAGAGTGTAATACTTGCGACAAACCCCATCGCAGGCGTGGTAACTGAAAATTTATGGTTTATAGAGAGCCCAAAGTCTTTCAAATTAAAGGTAGCGACGAGTCATTTGATTGCTTACATCTCCAACCATGCATAGACGATCTTTCCTTGAGTACTGCATTGAATGTCAAAGGATCCGTCCGGCTTCACAGTCTGCCTTCCACAAAACGGATGGCCGTGAAAGGCGTTGATGAACATTTGCATTTTCTGAAAACGCAACGTGAGCTATGCATTCGGAGAAGCGCCGTTTTTTAGCGCTAAAGTGATAAAATGGTCGCATTTTCGACATTTTTGACCAAAAAATCGTGGTAATTTTTTCAAAACGTGATTCGAAAACTTCGAATATATGTTAAAAACTTTGAATTTTAATTCTTGCCAAATTTCATCAAAATCCGTGCAATAATACTTTAAAAAATTCAAAATTCCCGCCATTTTTGGCATTCTGTTCAACTTTCAAAAATCGGTCGAAAAAAGTGGATACCACAAAATTACGTCGTACAAATGCTATATACTTACTGAAGATGTCTCAAATTGCAATTTGAGACTTAAGAATTCAAAATTCCCGCCAATTTTGGCATTCTGCACAATCTTCAAAAATCGGTCGAGAAACGTATAAACTAACAAAATCACGTCGTTTAAAGGCTATATACTTACTAAAATGCTTCACATTGCAATTTGAAACTTCAAAATTCATAATTCCCGCCATTTTTGGCATTCTGTTCAACTTTCAAAAATCGGTCGAAAAACGTACACACTAACAAAATCACGTTGTATAAATGCCATATGCTTTATTAAAATGTCTAATATTGCAACTTGAGACTTGAAAATTCAAAATTCCCGCCATTTTTGGCATTCTGTTCAACTTTCAAAAAGCGGTCAATAAACTAATGGAAATAAATAAAAACCGTATTTTAGGAGATCAAAATCACTTTTTTCGAAAAAAATACTCGATATATCGAATCAAAACGGACTTACAATCTCTCGTTTGCCATGAAGACTCTCGCTCCCGCGACAACTCACGCGTCCCTTGGCCAGAAGTTCGGTGTGTTCGGCCGAAATAACCGAAATGATCCCCAAGATCACAGTGATAATCCACAGCGGGAAACGCCGCATTTTCGTGGGCAAAAGCGAACGAAAAAAGAGACGCTGACTTTAAACTGTATTTTTTTATTTTTGTTTCTAACAAAAACGAAACATAGCCGCCTTGAAAAAGAAGCTGCTTCTCTGTGTGTCATTTCGGCTTGATTCAACCGGACATTGAAAATTTTTTGATGCTTTGATATTGCAGTAGATGGCATTTTTGTTTGAGCCGAATTGATCTGCATTGTGCAATACCCATTGAAGTGTGCATGGTGCAAATTTTTGGAAATAAAAAACATCCCATTTACTGCACAGTGAAATCATCACATTTCATTTTTCTGCACTGTGCCGCTGAATAAAACATTTTTCTTTTTTGACTGCACAGTGCAAAAAAACTAAAAATTTGCACTGTGCAATACCCATTGAATTGTGCAAAGTGCAAATTTTTAAAAATAAAAAACATCCCTTTTGCTGCACAATGTAACCATCAGTTTTCATTTTTCTGCACTGTGCAGCGCAAAAAACATCCTTCTTTTTGGACTGCACAGTGCAGAAAAACTAAAAATTTGAACTGTGCAATACCGATTGAGTTGTGCACGGTGCATATTTTTGAAAACAAAAAACATCCCTTTTACTGCGCAGTGAAATCACCACATTTCATTTTTCTGCACTGTGCAGCTCAAAAAACATTTTTCTTTTTTGACTGCACAGTGCAGAAAAACCAAAAATTTGCACCGCCCTTTACGGCGTTTACCCACTTTTTTCCTCCCAGAACTTCATAGATCTCTCATGAATGATCACATTTTTTCAGCCGGCAAAGTGACGATAGGGCCAGAAACCTTTCATATCCGTTCTCGTTGGTCCCTCTCCTGTTTACGACGGCTTTCTCTGTTGATGCACTTGACAAGAGGGTCGTTTATATGTATTTGGAGCAACGCAAATTTAAAACGGGCCGGGCCGGCCGGAACCCTTCAGGCCAGGATTTTCGGCCCGGGCCGGCCGACGAGCCATGTCTATGTCAGAGTACACTTGATTACATTAATAAAAAGGCAGAGCAAACATTAATTTTTTCCAAGGCGCATGCTAGACTTCTAGCTCGCGCTTTGCAGAAATGGCCGAGATTTTACATCGAAATTCGACGAAAATGTGACATTTTTTGCGAATTTGGACACAAAGTTTCGTGGCTGTTTCCACCATAGAGAGTGATGTTGAAAATCAAAAAAAAAATTTTTTTTCTAAAGCAAGCAATCTCATCTGTGTGTATTCAAATAATTTATTTCCACTCTTCAATAAATAAAAACTTAAATTCTCCCCCAAAACGGCCTTAGGCAATCCGCTTCTTGGCGCGCTCGAACACCTCCTTGTCGGAGGGGAATTCCCGGCGGTTGAAGAGGAACTCGCAGCGGATGGTGAACGTGATCTGCGACTGTCTGCAGTTCTTGTCTCTCCACAGGAACCAATCGTCGCCGCGCCGCTCCAGCCGATGCGTGTAGAAGACGAAGCAGGAGCGGTGGACTTGCGGGTCGCGTTTGATCAGGTAGACGGTGTCGGCGTGCGGACAATGGAGGTCGCAATAAGTGCGGGCGGTGCCGTTCACGGTCTCCTGAATTTTTTTCGAATTTTTACGACAATTTTTTTTTCGAATTTTGATTTTTTTTTATTTCAGGAAAGATTTTTTTTTATTTTATGACTGCACCGTGCATTGAAAGAAAACCAAATTTTGCACTGTGCAGTCGAAAACGAGCCTTGTTTTTCGGCTTGCACAGTGCAGAAAAACTAAAAATTTGCACTGTGCAATACCAATTGAATTGTGCACTGTGCAAATTTTCGAAAATAAAAAACTTCCCTTTTACTGCTCAGTGAAACTATCACATTTCATTTTTTTGCACTGTGCAGCTCAAAAAACATTTTTCTTTTTTGACTGCACAGTGCAGAAAAACTAAAAATTTGCACTGTGCGGTACCCATTGAATTGTGTACTGTGCGAATTTTTCAGTAGTAAAAATCTGTACTTTTAATGTACATTGCAAACATCAAATTGTATTTTTCTGCACTGTGCAGCTCAAAAAACGCTTTTCTTTTTTGACTGCACAGTGCAAAATACAAAATTTGTAATTTGTCAAAAAAGAGACAAATAAAAAATGTAACTCACATCAAAGCAGCCGGCTTCCTTCTCTCCCAATCGCCGAGTCCGATCAGTTTCAGTTTCACGAAGGGCAATCGTGCAGCTGGCCTTCTCCTTGCTGATCTTGTCGGGACCACTTCCTTCCTTCGTGGTGCAAATCAAGTCTCTCCATTCTGAAGAAAAACGATTTTACAAGAGTCCTTCTTTCTATTGGTATTAATTATCAACCGTATTTCACCTATATTTGGGAGATTTGTAATGAAAATCAAAAATTTTTGATCTCATGGATAATATAATTTTTTGTCTAGAAATTACCAATCGTCTAAGGGATGAAAAATTAGAACAATTTATCGTATTCTCACGACTAGTTCTCGCTTTTGAGAGTAATTTTGATTAGTTTAGGAGATATAAAACACAATGCCAAAAGTGGCGGGAATTCAAAAATTCAAATTCGAATTGATCTTGAAGGGCACTCTGTTGAATCTACAGTGAGTTCTGTGTGTTTTAAATGCCCTTTGGCTTGTTTCTAGCTAAATTAAACACTTCGGAACATAATGCCAAAAATGGCGGGAATTCAAAATTTTTGAAAATTTCTTGCGGTTCAATGACTGAAAATGCAAATTCAAGCCTCATAAAGGACTAATCTACTTTGGAATCTTGATTTTTTCCGCATAATTGACGTTTTTTCCCAGTTTTATATCAAATGGCTACTGCAATATCCAAATTTTCCCAAATCTCACTTACGCCAATGAACCGAAGATTCGGGGTTGGTCTGGCAGTAAACCAGCCCAATAGCCAACACACTCAACACAACAAACACCTTCATGACGCCGAATGACATCTTTTACCTCCAAATCCTCGCCCTTTATAAATCGTTGCGCAACGTCCGGGAAAACTGGCTTTCCTTCTAGATGGCTATCTAAATGTTTTTTCGAATGACTGATGAAGGGAGTGCCGAGATCCCAAGTCATGTTTCGACGGCGATGAGTGGGGATTTTGCTATTTTTTAAAAGTGTAAAGATCGAGGCGCATCCGTGTTGCGCAATCGGAGAAAATTGATGACATAAGAAGAAAAAACAGTGTGCAAAGTCATATTAGTATCAATTTATGGCCTGTAAGGACCATTCTTGGCAGATTTGAAGGAAATGTTTAGTACTTTTATAAAGAAAAAGTCATTTCTGCAATGATTTTTAGTCGTTTGAAATTTTTAAATTTCAAATTCCCGCCAATTTTGGCATTGTGTTTTAGACTTGTTCAGCGCTGTAAAAGGGTTTAAAAAAATTTTCTCGAATTTTGATGAAATTTGGCACAAATTAAAACCACAATTTTGCAAAAAATTACCTAAAATTTCTTCGGCCGTCTCTTCTTTTTTGTAGTCCATCCTCAGCAAAGAATGTTGAATATCGCCGTCGTCGCTGAAAGTTGCGAGCTAAAAATTTCAGCGATTGATTTATGGCCTGTAAGGACCATTCTTGACAGATTTCAAGGAAATGGGAAAATTATGCCTCGAGCAATTTAAGTTTTTTAATAAAATTACGAAAAAAATCCGGAGAAAAAAACGATTTCGCTGTAAAATAAACAAAGATGTTGTCCTAAAAACACTGAAAATTGCTTTAAAAATATGCAATGACAACTATTAGCACTTTCATAAAGTGCATGGACATTTGCCGCTCCCGCACCGTGCAGTTTCTATGCACTTTATGAAAATACTAAAAGTTGTCATTGCGTATTTTAAAAATAATTTTCCGTATTTTTATGCCAACATCTTTGTTGATTTTACAGCGAAATCGATTTTTTCTCCGGATTTTTCGTAATTTTATTAAAAAACTCAAATTGCTCGAGGCAAAATCCTCCGATTTCCTTCCAATCCGCCAAGAAAGGTCCTTACAGACCATAAATCAAGCGCTAAAATTTTTAGCTCGGAGCTTTCAGCGACGACGGCGATATTCAACATTCTCTGCCGACGATAAACTACGAAAAAGAAGAGACGGCAAAAGAAATTTTAGATAATTTTTTTGCAAAATTTTGATTTTAATTTATGCCAAATTTCACCAGAATGCGAGAAAACATTTTTTGAACCCTTTTACAGCGTTAAACAAGTCTAAAACACAATGCCAAAATTGGCGGGAATTTGAAATTTTTAAACTTCAAGTGACTAACAAGGGATCGGCAAAAGCGCGCATCCTGGTTTTTTCTTGAAACATATACCATTTGAAAGAGCGTAAAAAACTGGTCTAGGATCACATTTTTTTAGCTGCTATTTTTGCTCTACGCCTTCACTAGCGAGCATTCATTAGTTCTAGGCTTATCTCACCCTTTTTCCGAGGAAACAAATCCGAACGATTTCCAAAGCACAGCGCAGCAGTGCTTCGGTGGCCTAGTGGGGTAAGGCGCTGCATGAGGCGAACCTGCGAACCGGGTTCGAAACCTCTTTTGATTTTTTTTGATTTTCTTTATATTGCAAACCAAATAAAGCCTGGAAATAGTGTTTGAGTGTCGTATAGACATTTGTGGTATAATCGGAGTCGTTTTTTAAGAAAAAACGGAGATTTTTTAAATTCTTTAAAATTTGTAGTACTTGCTCTTGAAGTGGGTATCTTCTATGGCTGGAACTTTCAACGACTTTCAGATTTTTACGAATTAAGCCCAGTAACGGAAAGTACGTGAAAATTGAGTCTGAAAACGCTTTACATGTTTTCTACCCGCTATGTTGCATTGGGTTACACGACCTAAAAGATCGCGTGATCACACATTGTGAACATGGACTTGGGTATCTCAAGGTCGGAAAAAAGTGTGTATTCTTTGACATAGGGTGAAGCCTTGGACGTCATAGGTACGTATGGGACATATGAAAAGTAATTATTGAATCTTTTTAGCCGTTCAGAAGCAAAGAGTCGTGAAATCCAACCGGGATTTTTTTTTAAAATGCTCGCTAGCTAGGGCGTAGAGCAAAAATAGCAGCTAATAAAAGGTGATCGTAGACCAGTTTTTTACGCTCTTTCAAATGGTATATGTTTCAAGAAAAAACCAGGATGCGCGCTTTTGCCGATCCCTTGTAAATCAAATGGGAAATAACTTTTCTAGTCTGATCATATTTTATTTACCCTTTTTCACCTGAAAAACTACTCGATAAAAAAATTTTAGAGCCATTTTCCCACAACCTTCCTCAGACCCGCCTAAAACAATATAAAAATAGTCAAAAAAGTTAAATTATTTATCATATAACTCAAAAATAAGTTAGTACCAGGCACAATAGTTCCTTTTTACATACTTTCCTCAAAAAATTCATCGACTAACCGCGTTCACGAACTGATTTGCAAAGCTTTTTTGGGCGCGATGTCTTTGGATTTCGGCCAGAGTCTCGGCAACTCTTCGCATTGCTCGGCGATCGAAAAGTTTCTTCTAAACGATGTCTCATTTAATTTCGCATCCAAAATCCTTACTTCCAGTCGTTCTCTCGACCTTTCTCCTTCCGTTTTTTCGCGTTTTCTGGCCGTTCCATAATTTCGGTTGCCAAAAGTTTTGCGTTTCTTCTTCGACCGGTCGATTTGAAGGGGAATTCCGACGGCGGCTTCTACGTCTCGAACATATTCGAGTTCTTCTTGCTCGGCACGCCGTTTTATCTTTTCTTCCGCGTTTTTTAAGGCTTCCAACGCGCTAAAATCGGGATTTTTTGAGATTACTAGGCAAATTTTCACAAGGAAAGTGCTTCTATAGGGTAAAAAAAGTGTTTCTGGCCGGAAAATGACAAAATTTATTGAGTTTTAATGGTTTGAAGTGTCAAAAGATAGTTTATATTCTTATCATGACAGGGAAAGCCGGATGCTTGATGTTCTTTTCAAATTTTTCCCTGGCAATTTAAAAAAAAATCAAATTTTCACAAGGAAAGTGCTTCTATGGGGTATGGAGTTACAGGTCGAGACATATATCAAAAAAATCGCAAAATCTTTCTGATTCAGAATATGTAAAAATTAGCTGTCTAATTTTGGTTTGTAAGGGCGAAAAATCCTCAGAACTTTTCCCGCAACAACACGCAAATGCCTTTTTGATGAAGTATTTACCAAATCAAACGCTTGTTTTTGAGCTCAAGTAAACCCTGGTATCTTGACAAGCCTGATATCAAATTTGATTAATACACCTTAATTAGTAATTCCAATGTAAAAAAGGGGCATTTATTAAGGTGTTGTATTAATCAAATTTGATATTTTAAGGTTTGTCAAGACGCCAGGGTTTACTTTAGCTCCAAACAAAGCTTTTGATTTGGCAAAAACTTGGTCAAAAAGGCATTTTCGTGGTGTTGCGAGAAAAGTTCTGAGGATTTTTTCACCCTTACAAACCAAAAATAGGCTGCTAATTTTTACATATTCTGAATCAGAAAAGTTTTGGGAATTTTTTGATATATGTTTCGACCTGTAACTCCATACCCCATAGAAGTACTTTCCTTGTCAAAACTAAAATTTGTTTTTGAAATTTCGAGGAAAAAATTGAGAAAATCATCAAACATTTTTACCTTTCTGTGATGATAAGACCACAAACTATTTTTTTCAACAGTTATAATCATCAAAGCTCAATAAATTTTGTAACTTTTCCACCAGAAAAGACTTTTTTTGATATTTTTTTTGCAAATTTTCGATAAACTCTGATGCAAAATATATTCCAAATCATCCCATATGATATGAAATCTAAATTTTCATCATTTTTCTATCATATTCTTCAACATTTCCCCCAAAAATTCAGCCTTTTCCCCATTTTTCATCAAAAATCGTCTAAAACAATATAAATTCATCATCTCTTGTCCTCCACAGACCTTCAGGACCTTTGTAAATTCCTTTTCAGGCCCAATACACTGCTCTCTCTTCCATTTCCCATCAAAAACCCCACTTTTTATCTACTACAATATCCAAAATCCTCCAAAAACCCTTACTTTCTTCCCAGTTCATGAACAGGAAAGCCCATTTCGTCCCTTTCCACGATCGGGCCATGAAACGGGCATCGCTGCAGGTCCATTCGTGGACACAATTTCCCGTTATTCATGGGGAATCGGCAGCTTTTTTTGATTTCCGGCCGTTTCCCGATGAACAAAATTTCGCGCTCCGTGTAGACCTGTTCCGACTCCTTGGCCGTATCGCTCCCCGGATCATAGCCCTTCCAAAACCGATGTCCATCGTACAGATTGCGCTCCACAGCGGCCGGTTCGATCTTTTGGCCCCAATATTTGAGGTCGAGGCCATACCTTAATTTGGGGATTTTTGGAATTTCCCGCTCTGATTCAGACTTCTCCTTCTCCACATGCAGTTCAGAGGATGTCGAGGGCTTTTGCTCCTCATTTCCGGCGAATTCACCCACTTCTTCCTTCAATTCCATCTAAAATTTCGACCAAAAAATTCGAAAACACATACCACAGGACCCTCAAATCCCAGTAAAGCGGCTTCATCATCTTCCACATCAACAAAACCATCGGATTCGTCGTCTTCACTACCAGACCCAGGCTTGATTATTTTCAATCGATCACATCTGTTCAATTCTCGTTGGATTTGCCCTTTTAGATCGACAATATTCTTGATGAGAGCTTGATTTTGATCGCCGCCAACTTCAATCAATCGTTTCAGCCATTTCTGAAGAGTTGCCAACGATTTTCGGAGCAAAATCGCCGCATCTTTTAATGCGTTGACTAATATGCTGTTGTCCTCGGTCTCTTCAATCGTAACTTTGGCTGCAAATAGTTTAATATTAAACTATCTTGCTTTCTAAAGCAATTTTACTATCAAAAAAGTCGACTTTCCAACCAAGCGGATATTATTTTAGCTCACCTGATGTGATCTCAATCTGAAGCTCGGTATTGTTCTTATATCCATGCAACTTTTCAAATTCCGCTTTGGTCAGCTCGCTCGATGTTCCAGCCTTCTCCTCATCCCCATTTTGAAAGATATCGGGGTATAAAAGATCGATGGAATTGCGGCATTCGTTTATGGTCCTCTCAATATCGGATTTGCTCTCTGAGAGAACTCGACTAATCGCATCTCCACATTTCTTCGCTTGAACACGTTGTTTGAACTGCTCTTCCTCTGCTCGACGCCGTTCAATCTGCAATTCCCACCAATTTTGAGCTATTTCGACCTTATTTTAGCACCTAAACTTTGAAAAAAAGAAATAAAAAGGTTACCAGTAAATCCGCTCCAACTGAGTTGAAGTCAAAGTTTTTGTTGTCCTTGAGGAATTTCTCAGCTCCCTTTAGCTTCACGTAGCCCTCACCGAACTTTTCAATCCAACCTTTGACAATCTTTATCGACCACTTCTTCAAGTTCTTGGCGGCTGAAATTGGTCCCGGCAATGGGCATCGAACAGCGTCAGTTTCCAGAGTCAGCATCAAGAAGTCTTGTAGATGCTTTATCAACTCTAGGCGGAACTTATGCGACCGTTGGAAGAAGTAGTCGGTCAAAAGAACCGTTCCCAGTCTTCGATCACAATCATTCTTGTTCAACTCCTCGAAAATCTGAATGCAGAAGCCAAGCACGACACTATCATTCTTTTTGAGCACACTCTTGATCTCCCGAAGGTGTCTTTGATTCAATTCATTCGTTTTGAAGTCGAACTAAAGACAAGAAGGACGCTATTTGTCAAAATATTCACCTACCTGGCTTAAGATTGAATTTACAGCTCGCCGCACGATCCGTCCGTCTTGCTCCTCCATCACCGTAAAAATACAAGAACATACAGACCTTCACTTACTTGCATGTCGAGATTTCGAAACTCTCGCCTAGATTTTGTCAAAAAACCCTTTTTCCAGAGTTATTTATTTTCGTCTCACAGCGAAAAATTGAAATGCCAAACAGTCTTGGCATTCCGTGACAAGTGGATTTTCTTGGGTTTTCTCAATTTTTGTGGCAAATTTTGTTGTATACATGGTGGTACGATGAATTTCACAGCAAACGTGCTTCAAAAAGGGGGTCGAGCACGTCCTCTCAAGCCTCGGAAGGTCTATTATTCGGAAGTTATTCCATTGGCCGGCAAAAATGAAGTTACCGTGAAGAGACAGAAAGTTGCTGGTAAGTTGCTGTTTGGATATTGTTTCTTCTTGAATTTTAGACGTTTTACAAGCTTCGTGGACTCACTTGGCACAGAAACGTGACTTTTTTTGTCTCAAGAAGCCTAAAATAATATAATTTTAGGTTCATCTTGCACTCAGGAGCTTCAAGTTTTGTTCAGTTGTCTGAAGAAGTGGGAATTCGATAATCTTCCTTGTCAAGGCTTCCATGAGTCGTACATGCGATGTATCGATGAGTCTGAACGTCAGGCCGCCATTAATACCGAGGCCATTAAGAAAGGAACTCTTGGAGATGATTCTGGCGGTCCAACTCTGACCGCTGCTCAGTTGAACAACCTTATGAAGATTTATCCTCAACCTGATCTCGGAAAGCGACCTTACCGGTGGGTTTTTATATTATTTTCTTTGATTTTTAGGTTAGGGCCTCAGGTGTCAAGTATAATATGAAATTTTTGTCGCCATTGCAAAGTTGATGGGATTTTTTTGCAGATTGATGCAACGGCTACCCACCTACTCATATGCTGATGATATTTTCAACAGAAAAAACAAGCCTGGCAAGAAATCGTAAAGGATTTTAGATATTGTTGTTGTTGACCTTGTTTTAGGTAAATTTTACATAAATTTGGATGGAAATTGGTGAATTTTTAGTTGTTAGAGGTAAAATACGGGTTTTCTTTTGATAGGAGGTTTATTTTTAAACCGCATTCCGCATGATAAGATTGGAAAATATCGCATTTTATATTATTTATGGTCCATCGGCAAGTGGAGGTAATCCCATTGCTCTCATAGCTCCATTGAAGCTGGTATCTATCGGATATTGATTTCCTTGACCGTAGTTGTACCCAGGGGCTTGATTCGACGATAATTTAGTCTCTCCTTTGTTCAGCAAAGACAGTTTTTTATCGGTTTCTTTGGTGTGCACAACTTCCTCCTTACTGTCAGCCGATTTTGATGGTTTCGGCTGGGGCGCCGAATCTGAAACGGTTTGCGATGATAGATTAGGCTTGAATTTTACTTACAGAATTATGTTTAGAAAGAAATTGCGACATAACTCACCAGAAATTACCAAAATCATAGCTAAAACAACAAAAAACAGCTGAAATCTCATGGTTTCGAACAAATATTCGACTGTAAACCGGAACCGGACTAGGCTCCTTCCTTTTATATTCTCATTTATTTTTACACCGATTCGGATTGTTTTCGATTATTTATTATAAGGGCAACGGATCTTTGGGTATGATTTCAAAAGATCGGCAAGGTTGTTTGTCAAAAAATTCGTTGTTATTAGACGAGGCAAAGGGCAAGGATGACATAAGTGAGGTGCGAAACGCTGTATTTTACAGTAACACTAGTTATGGCAATATATTTGAGGACTCGGGAAGGCAATTTGAAGGGGAAAAAGGACCTTAAGGGATGAAAAATGCAGTTGGAGACTCGTTTTTCATTCATTTCTGGACTTTTTCCCGCTCCAAATCGCCAAAAATATCCCATTCACATTATGGTTCTGGACTCGGGAAGGCGATTTGAAGGGGAAAAAGGACCTTAAGGGATGAAAAATGCAGTTGGAGACTCGTTTTTCATTCATGTCTGGACTTTTTCCCGCTCCAAATCGCCAAAAAATCCCATTCACATTGCAGTGCGGGGCTTGGGAAGGCGATTTGAAGGGGAAAAAGGACCTTAAGGGATGAAAAATGCAGTTGGAGACTCGTTTTTCATCCATTTCTGGACTTTTTCCCGCTCCAAATCGCCAAAAAATCCCATTCACATTATAGTGCAGGACTTCTTTTTCCGTCGGCCGAACATTTTCTCGTACTCGTTTGCCCGCTTCTTCTCCTTTTTGTCGAATTTTCGGACTGCTCGCACTACTTCGTAGAAGGCGTCATCAACGCCTTGTCGGGTTTTGGCCGACGTCTCAACGTAGGCGCAATTCAGGGCCTGCGAAAGCTCCTCGATTTGCGATGGCGTCACGGCGCGATAGGGGAGATCACTCTTGTTTCCGACAATGACTATTGGGACCTAAAAAGAGCGGGTTTTATGTTGTAGTAGGCAGCTTTGGTTGGGTGAAAAAGTAGTGATAGATTTTGATGATAATTGGGAAAAATTAAAAATGGATTTTTAAGGCTATTACGAAATTTTTAGCTCGTGCTTTGCAAAAAAATCGAGATTTTTGGTAAATTGCAAGCTAAAAGTTTCGGATATGCCTTCAAAAATTTGATTCTCCCTAATTTCATCAAAACTTGACGCAAAAAATAGAAAAAAATATTTTCCTTACCTCATCCGAATCCTTGGCCCTTCGGACCTTCTCTCTAAATTTTCGTATGTTCATAAACGATGAATAATCGTTCAATGCGAATACCAAGAGAAAACCGTGGCCATTATGAGCGTAATGATCATGCATTGCGTCATATTCTTCCTGCCCAGCCGTATCCAAAATGTCCAAAACACAAACTTTGTCGTCGATAACTACCTAAAATTGTGAGTAACTGTGCGGAAAATAAGAAAAAAAATTTTATATTTTTTTTGAAAAAAGGTTCGATATTTTTTAGCACAGTGCGGTAATTTGGCGAATTTTATTGCACTGTGCAGTCTAAAAAAACTTTTTCGTTTTTTTAGGAACTGGGACGATTGGGGAAAAAGACGATTGGGGAAAGGAACGATTGGGGAAAAAGACGATTGGGGAAATCGAAAAGTATTACTTTTTTTGATGAAAATGTCGAAATTAGAATAATCGAGGGTGCTCATTTCGAAAGTAACATTCATTTTTTTGATTCTTACTTTTTTTCTTGGGCGCACAGTGCAGAAAAATTTCCAATTGCACAGTGCAAAAAGTCTGGTTTTCTGCACTGTGCGGAATTTTTTTTCGTTTTGGGCGCACAGTGCAGACAACGCATTTTAAAAATTCAATTTTTTTGCACTGTGCGAAAGTCCAATTTTTCCACTGCACAGTGCACTGTGCTGTTTTATTCATTTTGGACGCACAGTGCAGAAAAATTTCCAATTGCACAGTGCAAAGAAATGAAAAATCGACCCACCTGTTTGCGATAACTATCCTCCAGCGTTGGGTCGTAATCGGTGATAAAGGTGTTTTGCACAAACTGAATTGTCAACGCACTCTTTCCCACTCCTCCATCGCCAAACACCACCACATTATGCGTCTTTTCGGCCATTTTGGAAGTAGCGAAAAAACTTTTTTGAGAGTTTCGGGCCTTCGCACAGAAGATTTATGGGTTTTCGAATAAACACGTCAAATCAATCGACTCAAGTTGGAAAAGAGAAGATGAACTTGCGATTGGAAAATCCATTCGCGAACGGATTTTTGGGAGAGATTTTTTTTGATTTTTGGAGGGAAAATATGAGGTGGAAAATTGGTGAAGATCAGCCGTAAAGAACTGGTATAAATTGAAAATTATTTTCAAGATTTTTAAAAGCCGTTTAGTGCAAAAAATCGGGATTTATTTTGGCCGCACTGTGCAGTCTTATCGAAATTTTTCGCACAGTGCGGAAAATTTGGGTGAACAGTGCAGAAAAGAGCCGCACGGTGCGGACGAAAGTTTTTCTATGCACTGTGCGAAGACTGAAAATTGTGTGCGACAAAAATTTTTACGTTTCTTGCACAGTGCGACAAAAATTTCGGAAAATTTGCACGGTGCAGACAAAAACTTTTCTTGCACAGTGCAAAAAATAAAAAAATGCACAGTGCAATAAAGAACCTTCCGACTGCACTGTGCAAAAAACAAAGCGCTGCTATTTTTTTGCTACGTGCGATAAAAAAACATAAATGCGATAAAAAAACAAAGCATAGTGTGATTTTTTGATAATTGAAAAAAATCGCACTGTGCAGTCGAAATCTTTTTTTGCACAGTGCAAAAAGTCAAAATAAATGCACTGTGCGGTAAAAATTTTTCCGACTGCACTCTGCAAAAAAGTCAGAAACTTATACCTACATGTCTCCAGAATCACCAAAATCTCGAAAAAATTTACTTTCCCCTTCCCGAAACAAGCAATATGTGATAAAAACGGAGTACAAGTATATTCTTCCCATTGAAGCAAAAACCAATTTGTCCGCCCGGAAGGTTTAAAAATTCGAAAAAAAGATACGAGAAAAAATTGAGATAGATGAATCTGTTTTCAATCACTTTTTTTGACTTCATCATTTAGAAAAAATAAAAAAAATGAGCGGAAAATTGCGTCTCAAAAAACCGAAAAGCCGAAATAAACGGAAAACGATTACTGATTAGTGGCTAGAACGTTGACTGTGGGTTAATCATAAGCCTGGTTATGGCTGGGGAAGGTCATTTTTTTGTAGGACGGGTAAAAAATTACAAAAAGATCAAAAAAATTTTTTTTCGACTGATTTTTTTGTAGAAAAATTGTTGGTTTTGACAAGGAAAAACTTAAAATTTTTTTCTTCAAAAAATAAGTAAAATAAAAACAAATAGAAAAAGAAAATATTTATTGCCAATAAATACATTATTTATAATACAACAGCGATCATTCAATTACTTTTTAAAAACCGCATGGCCATAGCTTTTGATGACATCCTTGTCCTCCATGTTGATGGCATTGTCCCTCAACGTGTAGATGTTCACTCTTTTCGGGCATGGGCAGTAGGCCGCATCCTCTCCAGGCGATCCCGGCTCGCCTTGAGGGCCTACTCCGCCGTCCTCGCCGTCCAGTCCCGGTCCGCCCGCCGGGCCTTCAGGGCCTTCGGGGCCGACTGCGCCGGGTTTTCCGGGGGCACCCGGTTCGCCGGGAACTCCGGGCTGTCCGCGCATTCCGGGAGGGCCTTTGGCGCCGGGAACGCCCGCTTGCACCACCATTGATTTGCCTTTCTTTCCGGGCGGGCCGGGAGGGCCGTTCTCGCCGGGCGGTCCTGGATCGCCTTGCGGTCCGACCGGACCGGGCGGGCCCACCGAACTGGACAGTTTGTCGCCGGCTGTGCCGGGTGGACCGGTCGGTCCGGGGAAGCCGGGCTCTCCGTCCGGACCCTTGGGGCCCGGAGGGCCGGCTGGGCATTTGATGCAGATGCCAGTGGAGAGGCCGCAGTTCCGGTTGTACGTGTCGGGAGCGTCGTGTCCGGGAGGGCCTGAAACGAAGAGATAGACGCAAAACATTGCCTCCATGTCCTGCATACAGTGGCGGACCTGATCCAGTGGCAAAAAAACATACCATTTTGTATCCCGGAAGCGTCAAAAATGTGGCAAAATGCCTCCATTTCCAAGTGAAAGACTCCGATTTCGAAAGCGCACCGTCAGTTTTTCTGAGGGAGCCCTTCAAAACGGGTTTTTTCACTTGGAAATGGAGGTATTTTGCTGCATTTTCAATACTTCCCTGATGCGAAATGGTACGTTTTTTGCCACTGGATACGGTCTTCTGTACGTTGAAGTTTTGCGATTTTTTTTTGTTTTTTGATTACTTGAGAAAAGGTCTGTCGGGAAAATAGTGAGTGCCCTGTCGCAGCGCCAATCACATCGCTGAATTTAAATTTTGAAGCGATATATTTGACCTGAGAATTCGATATGTTGGTTTCATGAGCGTGTTTTAAAAATTTTCAATCTTCCAGCCATATCAAACCTATGAAGACTTACCAGAAATCCCCGGGAATCCGTCCTCTCCCGGTAATCCCGGCGGGCCAGGAGGGCCGGGTGGACAAGTCGGGATGACTCCACAATTACAATGCTCTCCCAATGTTTTGGCGGCATGCGCCTTAGGCGCTCTTTTGGATCTTGAGATTCGAACAAAGGGATTGATCAAAATTCCGTCGTGTTTTAGGGTGAATTCCTGTTGAACCAACATCAAATCCACCCACGCTTTGTCCGTATTCATCTGAAATTTTTTTTTGAGGCATTATTATATTGTTGTAGGCATCAAAAAACTTTTTTCGAAAGCAAAAATTATCCAAAGGTATCAAAAAAATCACCTTGAAATCTTCGACAGACATCATGACGTCACCATAAATTTGCCTCATCTCCAAATACATTGAAGGCAACGCGATCAAACATAGGATTAAGGCGATTGTGCACATGGATAAGGTCGAAAGCAGCCATATTCGGAGGGTTGAGATCTTCATTGATCTGAAAATACGTTTGAATTGTAAAATACGTTTTGATTTTTTAGTAAAAACATGATAAAATCAAAAAAAAAATATAATTTCAAATGCATTACGCACAGTGCAAAAAGAAAAAAGTTTTCTACCGCACTGTGCAGTTGACAAAGAACTTGATATTGCACAGTGCAAAGACTCTTTTACTTGTCGCGTCATCCGCACAGTGCAAACAGATTTTTTTCTGACTGCACCGTGCAAAAATATAATTTTTGTCGCGTATTGACTGCACTGTGCAATTGACAAAGAACTCGATGATTGCACAGTGCAAAAAGCCTTTCCTTGTCGCGTCATCCGCACAGTGCAAACAGATTTTTTTGACTTCACTGTGCAAAAAGAAAAAATTTTATAGACTGCACAGTGCAAAAAAAATTTTGTCGCGGAAGTTGCACTGTGCAAAAATCAATGATTTATTGACTGCACTGTGCAAATCCAGTTCAGTTGACAAAGAACTTGGTGATTGCACAGTGCAAAGACCCATTTCCTTGTCGCGTCATCCGCACTGTGCGAAAAGATTTTTTTCTGACCGCACCGTGCAAAAATTAATGATTTTTCGACTGCACTGTGCAAAAAATTTTGTCTCGAAAGTTGCACCGTGCAAGAAACAATGATTTCTTGACTGCACTGTGCAGTTGACAAAGAACTTGGTGATTGCACTGTGCAAAGACCCTTTTCCTTGTCGCGTCATCCGCACTGTGCGAAAAGATGTTCTTGCCTGCACTGTGCAAAAATTAATGATTTTCCGACTGCACTGTGCAGTTGACAAAGAACTTGATGATTGCACAGTGCAAAGACCCTTTTCTTTGTCGCGTCATCCGCACAGTGCAAAGCGATTTTTTCTGCCTGCACTGTGCAAAAAAAAAAAAATTTTGTCGCGGAAATTGCACTGTGAAAAAAAATTAATAGGCGATATGTTGCATCGAAATCAGGGGACGCAAAATATATAAAAAATAAATAAGTTTTATTAGGTTTCATAACCCATACTACAATATATTATAATTACTCCTAATAATTGCATGACTAACAAGGAAAGTACTTCTATGGGGTGTGGAATTACCGGTCGAGATATATATCAAAAAATTCGCAAAAATTTTCTGATTCAGAATATATATAAATTAGCTGCCTAATTTTGGTCTAATGACATGTTTTTGTCCTCAGAAGTTTTCTCGCGACACCATGTAAGTGTCTTTTTGACCGTGTTTTTACCAATAAAAAATTTTGTTTTGTGCTAAAATGAATTCTGAGGCCTTGACAAGCCTTAAAATATCAAATTGGATTACAACTACACCTTAAAAGCAGTCTCAATGTAAAAAATGGGTTCTAGTGTGGCAAAAGGAATCGAACCCGTTCCCCTCGGATCCCCAATCTAGCGCTCTAACCACTCGGCCACACCGCTCTCTTCCGAAGGAAGAGACCGAGCGCGCTTTTGTTGCCGCAGATTTTTTTCCTCGAGAAAAACATTTATTGAAAAAACTCGCTGATAGACCAAAATTAGGCAGCTAATTTTTATATATTCTGAATCAGAAAATTTTTGCGAATTTTTTGATATATATCTCGACCGGTAATTCCACACCCCATAGAAGTACTTTCCTTGTAAGAAATCTCGGCGAGAATGCAAAAGAAATCTCAAAAAAGCGAGACAAAAATTGGAAAACAAGCCAGATTCAGACCGGTTCCTCCGATTTCTGGCGCCATTCAGGTACGAAAATGAAAAACCGAATACACGATTCAATGAGCCGTCATATAACGTCGTCATCTTTTTCGAGGAATGGCAAAAAAGGGGAGATGAAGGTGCGATTAATTCAGCGATATCTTCTGGAAAAGGAGATTGGATTGTGCAAAAAATTGGGTGTTTGCCGTAAAAATTGATTGGGAGAAAATCCGCACAGTGCAAGTGGAATTTCGCCGAAAATTAGGGATGTTGTCGACGAGCGATGACCTGAAATTTTTGAAATTTTGCAGAAATGGTCGCTTAGAGCTAGATATTAAAATCCTAAAGTTCTGCTTTCAGCTTTTCAGCAAGAATCGAGCTGTTGAACTATTTGCACAGTGCAAGTGGAATTGCAGCCAAAAATGGGAAATTGCTTGGGGCGCTAAGGTCAGAACCGCTTGAAATTTTGGTTGAAAAATGTTTGGTGGTCGTAAATTAATTGTAAAAAAATTCAGCTGCTTCTGTGAAGTTCGAGCCGAGATATTCAACAATTTTTGCGAAGAAAGCCAAAAATTTCCCAAAAAAATAATTTGTCCGTATCTTTCGGCATTTATCGCGGAAAAAATCGATTTTTTAGGGAAAAAATACACTCTCCATTTCGAACAAAATATCGATGTTTTAAATTGAAAATCACAAAAAATTTTTATTTCCGAAATTCTTTCGATCTAAAAATCTCAGCGTATTGCGCAAGATTAATAATTTCCTATTTGTTTTTGAAAGTTTAAAACGGACTTTTTTACAAAGTGAAGCATGGCCCGGACATTGTTGCGGTGACCATCACCGAATTTCTTCAAATTTGGCTCATAGAACACCCACAAGGCATACATCAAAAGCGTCAAACGTTTTCCCAAAATTTGCATTATTTCGGGATTACTGTAAAATTTTGTGTTTTATAAAGCGGCCGTTGTCGTGGACCAGGTGATCGCCCTACGGGTTCGAAACTTCTTGTCTGTATGTTTTCGAACATGGCCAACATTTTTCTAATTGAAACTTTTTTTGTATCTTTTCGTCTTTCGGTAGTACCGTAATCGTCATGATACCATATCGATTACTGCCGAAAATTGGAAAGAGTGTAACAAGTTTTCAAACCGGATTATAAAAGTTGGACACCCTTCCCGTAAAATAAAACAAAAAAATCAAAAATAAAAATATAAGTTTTTGAGATATAAGCGTTCAAAGTTGCTATGTTCGGTTACTGTAGGACCAAAATAGAGACGATCAATTTTTAAACTTTTCCATTAATCTCTACGGTTCACATATTAATAGATCAGCCTGAGAAAAATATTTTCAGGTCAAAAAATAAATATTTGAGGCTTTTTTTCAGGCTTTATACGATGGTTACTGTAGTTTCTAACTTTTATTAATTTCGCTAACAAATTTATTGGAATGACGAATTTAGACAAGCTATCCGGGTCAGAAACGCGCATACATCATGGAAGGCAAAAATCAGAATCGTAATACTACCCATTCCTGAAATAGTGGGAGATTACGGTAGCCGTACCCACTTTTTTCGCTGTTTGGCCGCGGCATTCTTTGGAGCTGCGAGTGTAACAACTTTTGAAGCCTGAAATACATCCCCGATGCTCTAGAAAGTACCTATGTAAAAAAGCCCGAGAATAAAAATATAAGTTTTTGAGAAAATCCAGGATTACGGTCATTTTAGGGGGTTTTTGGGCCGTTTGGCCGCGGCATTCTTTGGAGCTGCGAGTGTAACAACTTTTGAGGCCTGAAATTCATTCATGATGGATAGAAGAGCATTTCAGCAAAAAATCGCGAAAATAAAAATATAAGTTTTTGAGAAAATCCAGGATTACGGTCATTTTAGGGGGTTTTTGGGCCGTTTGGCCGCGGCATTCTTTGGAGCTGCGAGTGTAACAACTTTTAAGGCCTGAAATTCATTCAGGATGGATAGAAGAGCATTTCAGCAAAAAATCGCGAAAATAAAAATATAAGTTTTTGAGAAAATCCAGGATTACGGTCATTTTAGGGGGTTTCCTCTCCTAAACTACCGTAATCCGGGATTTTCTCAAAAACTTATATTTTTATTCTCGGGCTTTTTTACATAGGTACTTTCTAGAGCATCGGGGATGTACAGGGTCTTTCAAGAAATGTGCAGGAAAGTAGGAGGCTATAACTTTCGGCGGAGGCGGCGCAGAGAGTTCGTTTTTGGAATATGTATTTTTCAGTGACATTATTTTTTGCCTACGAAATAACAAGCTTTTAGAGTGCAAACTGAGGTCGCTACGACCTTCTGAAGTAAAGGCATCTCTACCCCGAAAACCAGGTTTTTTCGGTTGAAAATGATCGAGAAATTTCGGTCTTTTTCGGTTGAAAATCACCAAGAAATGTCGGATTTTTTCAGGGGTTCCGATAGAGTTGACGTTGAAAAAAGGGAAGGATGTTGCCAACACGTTGGAAATTTAGCAAATATTCGGCTAGCCTCAACTTGGGGCAGATTTCGGGTTTATTTTTCGGTATCTTCCGCGAAGAAGCGTGACATCATTTAGGGATTTGAGGAACCTGGAATCGGCTAGCCAAGGCACCAGAATGGCTGTGAAGTCTTATAAAAACTAGTCAAAGGGTGTAATGGGCGTCAAAGGACAGGAATGACAACCAAACTTTTAAACTGCTAACAAAAACTGGTTGGCTAGCCAAAGTGTCAGAATGAGAGCAGCCGAATATTTGCTTAATTTTCAACGTGTTGGCAATTCCCTTCCCTGTTTTCAACGTCAGCTCTATCGAAACCCCCCAAAAAACCCGACATTTCTCGCTGATTTTCGACCGAAAAACTCTGAAATTTCTCGATCATTTTCAACCGAAAAACCCTGGTTTTCGGGGTAGAGATGCCTTTACTTCAGAAGGTCGTAGCGACCTCAGTTTGCACTCGAAAAGCGTGTTATTTCGTAGGCAAAAAATAATGTCACTGAAAAATACATATTCCAAAAACGAACTCTCTGCGCCGCCTCCGCCGAAAGTTATAGCCTCCTACTTTCCTGCACATTTCTTGAAAGACCCTGTATTTCAGGCTTCAAAAGTTGTTACACTCGCAGCTCCAAAGAATGCCGCGGCCAAACGGCCCAAAAACCCCCTAAAATGACCGTAATCCTGGATTTTCTCAAAAACTTATATTTTTATTTTCGCGATTTTTTGCTGAAATGCTCTTCTATCCATCATGAATGAATTTCAGGCCTCAAAAGTTGTTACACTCGCAGCTCCAAAGAATGCCGCGGCCAAACAGCGAAAAAAGTGGGTACGGCTACCGTAATCTCCCACTATTTCAGGAATGGGTAGTATTACGATTCTGATTTTTGCCTTCCATGATGTATGCGCGCTTCTGACCCGGATAGCTTGTCTAAATTCGTCATTCCAATAAATTTGTTAGCGAAATTAACAAAAGTTAGAAACTACAGTAACCATCGTATAAAGCCTGAAAAAAAGCCTCAAATATTTATTTTTTGACCTGAAAATATTTTTCTAAGGCTGACCTATTAATGGGTGAGGCGTGGCAATCAATCGTACCGTTTGAAAATTGATCATCTCCTTTTCGGTCCTACAGTAACCGAACATGGCAACTTTGAACGCTTATATCTCAAAAATTTATATTTTTATTTTTGATTTTTTTGTTTTATTTTACGGGAAGGGTGTCCAACTTTTATAATCCGGTTTGAAAACTTGTTACACTCTTTCCAATTTTCGGCAGTAATCGATATGGTATCATGACGATTACGGTACTACCGAAAGACGAAAAGATACAAAAAAAGTTTCAATTAGAAAAATGTTGGCCATGTTCGAAAACATACAGACAAGAAGTCTCAGCCCCGTAGGGCGATCGCCCGGTCCGTGACAACGGCTGCTTTACAAAACCCAAATTGTTACAGTAATCGCGGACTGGTTGAAATTTCGCGAAACCCTTCTTCGCTTTTCATCAGCATGCTCAGGCCCTTCTACTGGCCAAGTTTCAAGAAATTTGGTGATGGTCGTTGCAACAATGTCCGGGCCCCTTGGAGGGAAGCTTCAGTTTGTAAAAAACTCTCTTTTAAAAGGATGTTTGAGCCTACAGGGGTAGTACTCCAAGTGCGACGCTCAGATTTTCTTTAAATTTTGCCCACACGCCGGGTATGGACTAAATATCAATTCCTGAAAGTGTTAGCTCGCGCTTTGCGGGCGCCGCCGAGATATCGAACGATTCTTGCCGCCGAGAGAGCACGCTAAACGTGGAGAGCGGTCAGAGAGAAAAACGCTTTCTGGCCATAACTTTGGCAGTTTCGGGCGGAAAATTTTGATTTTTTGTAGGAACATTTTCCTTTACGGTACAAATAGCCATGAAACTTTTTGTGTCGAAATTCGGCAAAAAGTCCTAAATTTTCGCCGACTTTCGATCTCAAAATCTCGGTTGTTTCTGCAAAGCGCGAGCTAGGATTCTCGCATATATTTTTGAAAAAATTATTCCAAATTTGTGCCAAGTTTCATCAAAATCTGAGCGTCGCACTTGGAGTACTTCCCCTATGAAAAAAAATATTTTTCTGCTTTCCTGTCCAAGATTTTCAAATAATGTAAAATTTTACTTGACATTATTAAAAATTGGCCAAATTTTTTTTGATTTTTTCGTTTTTTTACCAAAAAATGAATTTATTTTTTGCAAAAATAAAATTGTTGATTTAATTTACGGATATGTATGGACGTATTTTACCATCAAAATCTAGAATTTTCCCCTCCAAAACGAGCAAAGGTTTCATCAAAATCTGAGCGTCGCACTTGGAGTACTTCCCCTATTAGATTTATTCAAATCTGAAGGTTGTAGTTCGAGAAATTGGAGTATTTTTTGAAATTGCACAGTGCGTCGCAATATCTAGTCTATTTTTTACATTGCACAGTGCAAAAAAAAAAAAAAAAAAAAAAAAATTGGCCGCACAGTGCGAATAAAATTATTTTTTTGACGCACTGTGCAATTATAAAAAATAAAAAAATACTTTTTTTTGTCTTGAAAAAAAAGTAAATATAAAAATAAAAAAAAATAAAAAAACCACAAACCCTCCACCCAACCGTGAGAAAAAATGGAAAGTAAACCGGCTATTATTGCGTCACTTATCCGCAAAAAACCTTTTCGTATCTTGTTTTGGATCCGAAAACCTTCGCTTTTATTTATTCCCCCCCTCCTTTTGTGGTATTAATTATAAATACTTGAGAGGACCTCTTCCCATTTCTGATCCGGAAAACAAGGGGATCAGAGTCAAATCCAATTTATATTTTCAACACAACTGAGAGATTTTAATTAATTTCCTATCGTGAAATTGATGGATCTTAATTTCGACGAAAAATTTGGAAAAAACTGCCGGAAATCAATGGGAAAAGTGCCGTTTGAGGGGTGAAGGATGGCTGGGAAAATGATTTTTTTTTTCAAAAATCGTTCAAAAATTATAAAAAAATGTTGCACAGTGCAACGAAATATTCAGATTTTTTGGAAAAATAAAAAAAAATTATATAAAAATTCATATTTCTCACATAAATAATTTACCGAGATATGACGTATTTCTTGAATTTCGCATAATGTGATATATTGTACTGATTTATTGCCGAAACATCTCAGAGCTGAGTATATACAGGGTGCGCCAATAAAATCTGGACAAAACTAAATTCCATATAGCCTTTTTCGGATGGCCTGAGAACGGAAACTTTTAGCACTTTTAGAAAGGATAACAACCGTGCTATACAGCAACGGTAATGACCAGGTCGATGCCTATTGCAAGACTGAAAAAATAATCAAAACTTTTTGGAGGTGCAGAAATTTTTTTTCCAGATGATGACTGGGATATTAATTCTGCCATTATTTCTGCTAATAGTCACTGACGTTCTTCAAATTTATTGTATATAAAGTACGTGCTGTTGTCTTTGTAACAGCCTACGGAAGCAGGGTTGGTGGCCGATCTGGCGGCGCTGGTGGCGGAAACAAAAAAATACCCAAAAATTTGGATTTTTGTGTTTTTAAGGATCTCAACGCCAGATTATAGCTCGTGTTGCCCTAAAATTCCGTGATTACAGAGCGTATACATAGCCAAATTTTATAGTGTAAAAGAAAATCCGCACATACAAGGGGACCGTTTTTGCATAAATAAAAGTTCATGGGGGGAATTCAAGGCACGGTCATTCGGAACTTGAAACGTTTTGGCAGTTTGCAACAAGTATGAAAGGCCTTGAGCGTAAAAATCAACATAGAGTTGTATACTGGATACATGCTGATGTAGCCAAATCATTTTTAGAAATATCTAGTCCAAGATCACTCGAATACCGAGCATATAGTAAATTATGCCACTACAGCCACTATTTCATCCCCAGAGGCAGCAGATGGAAAAATCCTTTTTGAAAGGCGACTAGGCTGACTCTGGTTATCCTTGCAAAAGTAGTTCTGGTGCTTAACATGTTTGGAATCACACAGGGAAACTTCTACATAAAAATCTTTGATTCAACGGAAGTTCTCGGGAAAAAGGGCCCGTTTTTAAGCCAACTTTGGCGAGCTGTAAAAAGCATAATTCTCATAATGAGGCGAAATCAATTTCAGTGCATAAAAACCAACCGGAGCTCTATCAGAAAAAGTAAATTTCAATCCATAGCATAAAACGGTAAAGGTAGCGCAACCATTTTTTGACCAATTTGGGGTCCGTGTTTCAGGCGCCTTAGTTGTAAGCACTTATAATGGCAAAACAAGTGTCGTAGACGATTATTTTGTCTGAAACTTTAAAGATAGCTTCTTGGACGTATTACACGTATCCACAATCGCCCACTTTGTTCTCGTACTGTTACAGCCCGCAGGGCAAGCAAAAACATTAGTCCAGATTTTATTGGCGCACCCTGTATACGTTATTGGCCATGCTGAACAACTTTGTAATTGACCGGAAGTTTGTCAGGTTACTGCAACATACCGTAACGCCCATGCTCAATCAAAAAATCTCGATTTTCTCGATTTTTTTCAATATTTTTCTCGGATTTTTTTTTTTATTTTTGGAATCAGCATCAAATTCTGCATTGGATAGGCTATATGCGCATCTCCAGATAGGGGTACAAAAATGTCGTGGCGCAACCGGTAGTGGGTCGGACTACCATTCAAAAGGTCCCGGGTTCGAGTCCGGGTGGAAGCATAAATGCTCAAACGCGCTGGGAATTGTTCCAAAACAGTTTTAATCTATTGGAACTGTGGTAAAAATAAATAATAATTAACATTTTTCCCTAAAAAGGCAAATGTGATCAGTTAAGACAAAAAAAGAATGATTTTCGTTGCGTTTATTACTCAAAATGCCAAGAACAAGTTCACAGTGTTGAAAAAAATTTCGTAGTTTAGAGGATAGCAGCCTCGGGCATTTCCGTGATTCCAATGGTGTTATTTCCGCGGTAAACACGGAAGTAGCCCTGTTCTCCATACCCGTCCCCCCATGAATTCTTGACAATCCAGTATGGAACGTCCTTCTCCACTCCGTAGCCAACCACCAGAACAGCATGACTAAGATGCCACTCTTGATGTTCGACCGAAATAATACCGCCATTGTAGAATTGAACGAAACGTCCGTCAATCGCTGAAAAGGTAAAAAATCTTGGTTGTGGAAATATATATATCTATTATATATATGTATATATATATAATATATAACCTACCAACAGTGACAGGCCCAATGCTGTAGACGGCCTTCTGCAACTCAACATCGCTGAATCTTGTGATGTTCTTGACACTAGTCAACGTAGCTACTTTTGGCTCTTTCTGGCATGCTCCCATGTTGTGCCATTCAGGATCGTATGGCCAATGTTTTTCATCAGTGATTCCATTGTCGATTACGTATCGAAATACCCCATCCAACAAGCCTCCTTGACAGCCTCCATAATCTCCGTACTTGGGGTTGTTGTAGGTGCATTCCAGAATCTGTTCTATGCTCAAGTCGAGACTTTTGTTTCTCTTGATCCGCCACTGACTTTCGATGGCGCCGACAGTGCCAAAGGCGAAGCAGGCTCCACAATCGCCTTGGTTCTTGACGCTGGAGACTCCGTTCAATTTCCGCCAATCATGTCCTTTCGGCAGATCTTCTTCGGATATATCCAGTTGAAGAAAGTCTAAAACATTATGATCACTGATGGCTTTGTTATGTTATGCTTGCCTTGTTCTTCGTCCTCATTTCTTGCTGGGACTTTAAGGTTGGCGATTCGACCGAATTCTTCCTCGGAAAGATCCGCCATTTTGGTCAATCCGAATTGGGCGGTTGGACTTTGCTTTTGTAACTCAGCGATTCTCTTCAACGATTTCTCGATGATTTCAAATCGTTGGGCAACTTCTTGCTCATCCTTGTATTCCCGCTCGAACCTGAAAGTACCAATTCAGACTCATCCAATTTCTCTGAGCCTACTTGACAATGAAGTCGGTGAACTGGCCGTAGACGTCCTCCTTTCCTTCTCCCAAGCCCCTTCGCATTTCAGCGGCCATTTTCAGGGTTCTTTCGACACCAGCGGAGACTTTCAAGTTATCCACAAGAACATAGCCAAAGGCAGAAATTGCCAGAAGGCAAGGTAGAAGAAGGAACTTCATTATCGATAAAGTGAGGATTCAGACCGCGCTGGGGCTTATATAGTTTATTGTGGCCTTTGCAATTGATCTCTGACATTTCAAACGCATTCAGAAAATAAGATTTCATTGGAGTTGCAAGATGACCGGAATTGAAACGGAAATCGCGGCATTGTTAATGTTAACCTCCGGCAACAAATTCCATTGACAGTAATGAGGTTCCGGTCCAGCTCAACTTCCAATAATTATGGCATTTTGTTTTTCCATTGCAGTCGGAAGGTGAGTAATCAACCGTAAAGGGCAGTGAGAACTAAACAAACCCTCAGCGCCTCCACAATTATCTTTAGGAGTCAAGATTGGAAAATGGCCGCTGGAATGCGACAGAGCTTGAAAGAAGGACAGGCGGATGTCTACATTGTACACCCGGTTCACCGATTTCATTGTGAAGCAAGCTAACGGTAAATTAGTAGAAACTTAATTGTGACTTTTAGGTCCTTGCCAGATAAGTTTAATTGCCCAGTTTAGATCGCCTAAAATGGTCGATCCCTTTGAAAAAAAACTCGGTCGTACAGCCGATTTCACCAAGGACGTGCGATTGATTGATTTTGGATTGATTGCCCGTTGTATGGAGGCCCGGGGAATGCAGTAGCGTATACTGCATTAAATATGGCTGATCAAGAGAAACAAAAGCCTCGACTTATTAATTGTGGAGTGGCCATAAAATTCAAAAAAATTATTCCCCAATTACCCACTTTCCCAAATCTCTTTCTCGCAAATAGTCTAGGTTCCAAACAAAACCTCAAAAATCGATTTATGCTGTTTGGAGCCTCAAAAGCCCCCACAATTCTCACAGAAATTAGCATAAACCAACTCATATAAAAGCTATGTCTCGTCACCAATTAGGGGATTAATCTCATTTATCTTTCTTCGTGTGCGGTGGTCTCAATAAACCTAATCCTAAATCTTGTGTCTACTAGCTTCTACCTATCTACGTTTCATCATACACCACATATGCCATAAACTTCAGAAAACAGCGACAAATATTATATTGTGACTATAACTTAAAAACTTTGATGTAAAATAGTATGAACAAGTAAGCGATTAAACTTGCGATAGGGAAAGGAAAAGTGTGGTAGTTGGTCAGTCCCTCCAGAGTCGTTGTTGGATTGAGGCGAGCTTTGTTATCGTCCACACAGGCCAAAATCACTTGTCCTCTCTTCGCCCTACTCATCCCCATTAGCAGTCTCCTCACATCTGGATAACAAAGCCATTCTAAATCAGATTGTAGAATGAATCCTTCGCCTCTGGTTCTGACAAAGATCACGAACTCCGTTTCCAGGCTGATGCTTCTGTCGAAAGTGTAGCACTTGTGGGCATGACCACAAGTGGCTCTTGGGCATATAACATCTATCGGCACAGATGACAACCGAAGGATGCGTTATTTTTTTACTAGTTTGTCAGTAGAATCGATATAAGAGTTATAAAAATGGTAGACTTACCGAAAGGCCGTTTGAGTGGGTTGCGTTGCAACTTCCAATTTCCAAGAGAGAGACATTGTGTTTTTCTGCTTTATCAATATCAATAGTAGAATATACAATTTATAAAAATGGCAGACTTACGCCGTCACTCTTTCATTTTGATTGGTTCTGTTCCAATGTCCTCAAGCGTCACATTGTGCCGATGACGCACGTGCTTCATTAGGTTTTTACTGGTGGCGTACACCTTCTTACAAATTTGTAAAACTACATTTTAAAAACGAATTGTCAAACATTTACATGTCTCGAATGTGTATACACTCTTCCGGCATAGAGGGCATCGGTGACCCAAAATATATTTTGCCATGCTTTTTGTCGATAGCATAGCGGTTGGCGGACGGCATTTTGTGGCAACTGCACAGGTGAGGGCTGCACTGGTGTGGGGGGGGGGGATTTGAGTGTCTTAGCATAGTAGGCAAAATGTAGCTTTTACCTACTTTTAGGTGGGCGAACGGTTTACTACGCCTACATACGCGGTTTTTTTTGTACTAAACTCACGACCATTTTGTAGGCTAAAGAATGACTTAGAACACTTACTTCAGTCATGTCCAGGTAAAACAAGCACATGTTTAACACGTCCGCCACGTAATCTGGAAACTTCGGATGCGCTGTGGTGACGGCCTGTTCAAAAGTCATTGTCATTGGCCATGGATTGTTGTACTGGACGTGGAGAGCTAGTAAAAGGGTTGGTTGCTACACAATCACTTGTTTCGCGCCTTCTGGCAGGGTGTTGCCGGGCTCGGGGGCGCTCATAGATTCGAAATCTTACTTTTTTTGGGTGTTCTATATTCGCGCAACGGCTCGGCGGTAAACTGCAAAAGACAATTCATTTGAAAAAATAAGTAGGTGAAAACGTCTTCCAGCCTGCATATACATAGGAAGCAAGGTATTTTGAAAAAAAATAAGTAGGTGAAAACGTCTTTCAGCCTGCATATACATAGGAAGGAAGGTATTTTGAAAGAAAAAATAAGTAGGCGAAAACGTCTTTCAACCTGCATATATTTTCGGGAGTCGCGCTCCGCGCAGCGGGCCGCCCCCTCCCCCCTTTTTTGTTCGTATTTTGACAATAACAGTAAAATTTAATGGTGGTGCAATGGGTTTACGTGGCAATGAGGCAAATTGAAATGATACAATAAAATGCCTATGCCTAACAGCCTGCTTTTGCGGCGGAAACAGTTTGAGGGGGAAAGTCAAAACATAAGTAGGGAAAAAGTGTTTCCAGCCTGCTTACCTTCCGTAACATTAAAGATGTTTCCGTCATTTCCAACCTTGTGCCGGCCGCCTTTCTCAGCTCGACGTATGAGTGACTTCGGATGAATGGTTTACATCGGAGCTCAATTCCGATGCCAGTCCGGGTCAGTTGAAACGCGTGATGCGAGAAGATGTTGTTGGGAATCGCAGGGACAGATTCGGATGCTTCTCGGAACGCCCACAGAGGAATGGTATCCATGATTGTAGAGACACCACAGCTCTTCACAACGTCCTTCATTTGATGCGTTGTTGTAATGTCCGTGCTGTTCAGTTTCTCACGGACCACCGAGAATCTTCGATCGAGCTGAAAACATTTCTAGTCAAAGTAACGAACTGCATGCCTACCTCGTTATGAGTATGGCCTACCGCCAAATAAAACAAAGTCACTGTTGAAAGCTCGGGGATGGCGAGCATCATCATCAAAATTCCATACAAAATCGTCTTAGACTTATTCGATGGAGCGTTATCCAAATTTACGATTATATTCGGCGGAAGCACATCGAGGTTTGAAAGGGTCACCAAAAGAAGGCTCAAGATGTGGTCGGCCCCAGTTGAAGACGGCAGAAGGTATGCGTCCAGATATCCCATCGTGTCCTGCAAGAACTGGTACGGTTCCACTGAAATAAAAAAAAATATAAGAAGGCTAACAGCGATATAGCATACAATTTTTGTATACCTTACCTTCCCTTCGCCTACAAACTATAGCCATGTGCAGTTGGTATGGCATTCGAGAGTGGAGCGCCGACAAGTTCTTGGCGTTTTTTCCATGTAACAATGGAAGAGCAGTTGCCTCCTTCGACATTGCATCCATCTTGATCAAAACGGAGTGATTAGGCCTACAAACGGATACCACTTCTTCCGATGCAATGTAGTCTCTGTCCAAGCCCACGTTCCGCAGATGACCTGCCAGCAGTTCGCCATTTGTGTACCGCCGTCCATCGATTATGTTTACATCCTCTCGATCATTTCCAAGTGCAACACAACGGTTGCATTTCGTGAGTGTATTTCCTCTCCGGAATTTCAATCCAAGTGGACCCCTGGACACCTTGGACAGCAATCGCTTTGTAGTTCTGGATCCGATCTTTTGTGGAAACGACAACTTTCCAGCAGGGTCTGCCACCAGCATAGCTTCTTGAACATACCGGGCATGCGACAAGTGGGCCGGCGCCATCAGCACATCTGTCCGCGTGGGGTCGTAATCGGCTCGGTCCAAAGTCATGGCCATGAGCAAATAAAAACGGGCCTTCGACAGTGCATGATTTCGACGCACCACCATGGAACACCCATCCAGTGCGAAAAACGAGCTTCCAGTCCGGATAGAGTCCAGCAAAGACTGAGCTCTAAAAACACATGTTTCCGCATTTTTTAAAACTTTTTGTAAAAATATGCGGTTAGGCCAATCGGCCTACCAAAAAAATCAGAAAAATTCCCCCAAGTTTTTTATAAGTCCAGAGAATAGAGAATTTTATAAGTTTTTGTAAAGGTATGCAGTTAGGCTAACCGGCCTACCAAAAAAATCTGAAAAATTAGATTTCGAATCTATGAGCGCCCCCGAGCCCGGCAACACCCTGCCAGAAGGCAAATTCCCTTCTTTCTACCTGCAAAGTCTTCTTCCACCTGATGCTACAGCATCCCCACCCTCGAAAAGTGATCTCAAACCTCCTTATTCCTATATTGGTCTTATTTCTATGGCCATTCTGAGCAATCCGGAGAGGAAAATGCTTTTATCCCAGATTTACAATTGGATCGCCATGGAATACCCGTATTTTAGGTGAGGAAATATTGATGGTGAATATAAAATACGATTCAGAAGTCGGGGAAATGGATGGAAAAATTCGGTGACACACAATCTCTCGCTAAACGAATGCTTTATTAAAGCTGGGAGAGCAGCCAATGGAAAGGGACATTTTTGGACAATCCATCCGGCCAATTTGGCCGACTTTTTGAAGGGCGATTATCGAAGAAGGAAGATCAAGTGCCATCATCAGCATCTCCCTCTCCTCGATCCTATACCAAATAATTTTTTCTGTAATCCTCTTGCTTTCCAACTTCTGTTCCAACTGTTGTTGAATCAAGAATTACAATTTAGCCAAACAACTTTAAATCCCAGCTTCGGAACCCAATAATCTTTTTAATTTTGTTTCAAAATTTGCCCCGACCCAGATTTAATCAGCAAAATGAGTAGTTATACAAATAAATTGACATCAACTTAGCTATTTTATCTGTAAATACGTTCATATGACGTAACTCAAAATACGAAAAAAAGGGGGGAGGGGGCGGCCCGAGCGCGACTCCCGAAAATATATGCAGGCTGAAAGACGTTTTCGCCTACTTATTTTTTCTTTCAAAATACCTTCCTTCCTATGTATATGCAGGCTGAAAGACGTTTTCACCTACTTATTTTTTTTCAAAATACCTTGCTTCCTATGTATATGCAGGCTGGAAGACGTTTTCACCTACTTATTTTTTTCAAATGAATTGTCTTTTGCAGTTTACCGCCGAGCCGTTGCCTGAACCAAGACAAATCAAGTTGGACTTGACGGAGGCGTCAATCGCCGTGGACACGATGTTCCAAAGCTTGAGTTTAATCAGTCCGGGAGCAGCGGATAGCTTGTCTGCGTATTTAACGGAGGTAGAGAGATACGAAACAGGTAGGCGGATTAATGAAGTTGACCATATATTTTTTTTTCAGAACCCCTAAATCAGATGTTTGAGCGAATTCGATCAAAGGCGTCGCTCAACGGGCACATTGGAAACAGTATTCCCGTCATAGATCCAAACGAAGCAATTTTGGGTAGAGTTATGTCAAAGAAGAACTTTTTGGCTTCCAATCACACCCTGGACCAGTTGAGAGCTAAACTCGCGGGCTTGGTGAGTTTGAAATGTGTACAATGTTATGATGAATATACGATTTTCAGCTAAAACGAAGTGTATTTCACAAAAATCCCCGACGATACACCAAGGAAATATCGAATTTGCGCTCCGTGATCAGGAAACTCATCAAAAGAAGGAAGATTTGGAGAAACCACTTCGACCCAAATTGGGACGAAGTCACGAAGGAGGCATGGGAAAATGAACCAAGATCAATCCAAGAAATAGAGGATCACATCTTGGCTGAAACGATGGAAGAGCTGACACCCGGGGATGCGGCTTCGCTGGCGACATACGAGCTGATTTCAAGAAAGAAGCCTGCAGATCTGGCGGCGAGGTTGGTCCGAGCACTAGGCGAAGAAGACCTCAAGGAATTCGCGAAATGTGGACTGAAGAGAAAAGTGAAGGACATTTGGCGTCCTGAGTCCAACAAAACGATGATTCAGGGAATACCAGAGGATGGCGACGAAACCAAAGACGCCGCAGAGGAAGAGGAGCGTTATCTTCACGAGGTGGAAGCCGCTTACGGACCCGAGATCGGCCTACTTGTTCTGGACAATGATGTGGAGCAACCTGGACCTTCCCATGCTCCCCCCTCCCAACGAAGAGGTCGACCAAGACGTGTGGCTGCTTCACAGCAGCAAAATTCGCAGCGCGCACGCGCAACACGAGGACGTCCAAATCCACAATCTCAAGCACCCCGTCTTTTCGAGGAAGTTGAGACCCAGAATGAAACGGATGATGTGGAATCGGTTGTGAGCTCGATGCGAAGTTCGCGAAGGGCGATCAACAGGCCCGGCAGATACTCGCCGGACCCGTATTAATCATTTTAAATAGGCGGAGAGCGTTTTCCGCATACCATTAAGTAGGGAAAACATAGATTTTGAGCTATTAGCTATTCCAATTTTTCCTTTAATTTGTTACGTTTATCGTTTGAATATGAATATTTTATTGTTTGCTATAAATCCATTGTTTATAATTATCGCGCTAGGTAGATGCATCTTGCGCATGGGTTACAAACCCCAATTATCTGACCGAACAATTGTTCGATTTAAATTTCAGCCTTATTCAGGTGCAATTTTGTTAGCGGCCACATACAGCCTGACGTTCAAAATCACCCGGAATGGAGAACACGGATAATGGTGAGCCTACAAAATTTTTTCAGAAAAAAATTTTTCTGAAAAAATTTTGTATGCCGTACTGTGTAAAAAAAATATGCCAATTGCCACTTGGCCTACCTAGAGGTGGCAATCGGGCCGCGGGCCGAAGGTGACCAGGCCGGCCCTGGGCTTTTTCAAACTTGCTTAAGCCCGGCCCGGCCCGGCCCAATGAAAGCCCAGGCCGGCCCGGCCCGGCCCTGTTCGGCCCGCTAATACAAAAAGGTTCGATAAAAGTCTGTGCACTATCTACTGGAAGTTTTTACGCTTTCCAGAAGGTTTTTACGAGTGTATGAGTGAAATTAAAACGTCTAGTCGGATGACTGGAACAGCCGAACAGGAACCTAAAAGTAAGGCAAAAATTTGGATTGTGTCGAATTTTTTTATCCTATAGGAAGTAAGCTATATAAAGATATGGAGGTTATAAGGCTACATGCTTAATAAAAAAACTGTTTAAACACTTTCATCATCACGGCCTCAGAGTACAGTCAAATTTTTCAGTCCATCATCAAAAAATTAGAAGATTTTTGCCTGACACTTGCATATTTGGGTGGGATTTTACATATACATAAAGAGCTTTAGCAGGTGGTAAAACAGTCAAAAAGTTCAAAAAGTTTTCATTTAATATCCACCCATCAACCTGCAAAGCATTTGTGCTTTATTTTGCTGGTTTAGTATTAATTTTTTTACTTATCCACCTTTCGGGCCGGGCCGGGCCGGCACTTTCGGGGCCGAAGCGGCCAGGCTGGCCCGGGGCTTTTTCAAATCTGCTCAGGCCCGGCCCGATTGCCACCTCTAGGCCTACCACGTCTCTGCATACTTGGTTCATAAATATGCGACGGAATTTTTTTGGCACCCCCCCCTGCCGCCAGATATAAATCACCCTGCTTATATGATCATATTATATTAAATAAAAAATACTGTATTATATCACATATTATATATAAATATTATACTAGTCCTTCCGTAAAGTCGTTGGAATGATTTCGGCGACGCGCACTGTGCAAGAAAACTCAGGGTGCGAGCGACAGCTCGAAAAAGCTTATTGCACAGTGCAAAAAGCCAAAAATTGCACAGTGCAAAGTGAACTTTCGTTTTCGCGGAGTGCATGTCGCCGAAAACATTCCAGCGACTTTACGGAAGGACTAGTATATAATATGTTGCAAATATTATATTATATTGTATTATAACAAATTTACAAAATCAATATATATGTATATAAGAGAGAAGAAAGCTCGTTTCATGGATCGAAAAGCAGTGTTTTCCATCCCAAAATTAAATTCTCTACGCTAAAGTGCCACTGCGCGTTGTTTTACGGGGTTTTACGATTTCCTCGTTTGTTACGAATTCCCATAAAACGGATCGCGCACAAAAGGCATGCCTAAACTGTGGATTTCAGCGCGGATACACGGGTCTTTTTGCAACCTCCCGTCCTCACTGATGTGAAATCCTTGTGTTTTAGGTAAGCCAAATTTGCAATAAAGAAATTTTCAGTTTGTCGGGAAAATAGTGAGGGCTCTGTCGCTGAGCCAGTCGCGCCGCTCAAATGAAAAGCAATTTAATTTTGTCGCGACACAATTTTTTTAATTTTCTTGGCGGCGACGCGATTTTTGATGCGATAGAGTGGGCATTATTTTCCCGACAGACTGGCTTTTGTATTTTCATAAAACATTTTTTTGAGTGAAATAAAATCTGTAAAAATATTTATTATTATTTTTAATACAATTTTTAAACACTTTTCATTGCAATCAAACAACAAATGATAGTAACAGTAATCATCAAGGAGATCAAAACATATGGTGCTGCTGGAGTCGCTGCATTTTTTGATCTAAAAAAATATTTAGAACTTTTTTCATTGCACTGTGCAAAAACTAATCGTTTAGTTCACTGTGCACTGTGCGGCAAAAATTTTTTTCTATTTGTTTGCACTGTGCAAAAAGAAAGTTTTTTCACCGCACAGTGCAGTTTGGGCGACAAACAGGATCGTTTTTTTTGCACTGTGCCAACAAAAGGGATTTTCCTGTGTGTTGCACAGTGCAGTCAAAAAAATAATTTTTATCTTGCACAGTGCGCAATTTATTCCTCTGCACTGTGCGGCAAATTTTTTTTATTTGTCTGCACTGTGCGAAAGAAACCTTTTTCGCCGCACAGTGCAACTTGGGCGACAAAGACGGTCGTTTTTTTGCACTGTGCGAACGAACGTTTCTTTGCATAGTGCAGTCGAAAATAATTTTTCTCTTGCACAGTGCGCAATTTTGGGCCATATTCTGCGAGGAAAAGTTTTGTTTACCGCACGGTGCGGGAAGCAAATAAATAATTTTCATTGCACTGTGCAAGCAACTGAGCCTCCGAGGAAGCCTGCACCGTGCAATCAAAAAAATTTTCTTTTGCACAGTGCAGATTTCAAAATAATCGTTTCGCACTGTGCAGACAAAAAAGAGTTTTGTTTGTCTGCACTGTGCGAAAGAATCTTTTTTTCACCGCACAGTGCAGTTTGAGCGACAAAAAGGATCGTTTTTTTTGCACTGTGCCAACAAAAGGGATTTTCCGGTGTGTTGCACAGTGCAGATTTCAAAAAATTTCCGTTGCACTGTGCGGCCAAAAAACATTTATTTTTCGCACGGTGCGCCAAAAAAATTATTTTTCGCACCGTGCAAAGAATAAAACCTTATCTTCATCACTGTGCAGTCGCCTCCAAAAATCATATAAATTAAAAATAACGTCAGCAGATAGAATTTTATTAACATAATAAAGCACAGCTGTGTTCGCAACATTATTTTAGCTACCTAATTTGGTTTTGGCATTGTTCACCGGTAAAGCCTTCATCGCAGATACACGTAGGATTCTGAATCGTATGGCCGAGATGGCACTCGTCGGGGATTGTAATCTCTTTTGTTGAGCAGCGCCCGTTGTTATTGCAGTGGGACTCTCGACATCTGAAAAAAAAAAATTTTGGAGAAAATTTTTTTTTGCATTTTTAATTTTTTTGGGGAAAAATTAAGAGCTGATAATGTGGAATCTGTTTTGAAAAAGTTATAATATAATTATATAATTTTTTGTCTAATTTTTTGAAAATTAAAAAATTTTTTTTTGCACTGTGCAAAAATTTGTGTTCAATTTTTTTACCGGTTGTAAAAATTTAATAAAATTTTTTTTTGCAATGCTGAAAATTCAGTATATTTTTCATAGAAATCAAAAAAAAAAAAAAAAAATTTTTTTTGATTGCACAGTGCAGTCAAAAAAAATTTTTTTGCACTGTGCAGAAATTTGCGTTAATTTTTTTACTAAGTGTAAAAATTTAATAAAAAAATTTTTTTGCAATGCTGAAAATTCAGTATAGAAATCAAAAAAAAAAAAAAAAAAAATTTTTGCACTGTGCGAAAAGTACATTTCTTTTTATCTTGCAAATTAATGCAAGACAAAAACATACGCCCCCAAATTCTTCATACAAACCAAAAAAACTCACTTTTTCGCTTTCCTCTTCACTTCCGTCGCGAACGGTCCCAACTGGTTCTTGAGGTACTCTTCCAGCCCATTGCATCTCTGTTTCATCCGATAACTGCTGCTCCAAATAATCACTGCCTCCACACCGAGCTCCATGGGATACTTGATTGAGGCGCACAAATCGTTCTTACTGTAGAAATCCGCATCCACCGAGTCGGAGGGCGAATACTCGATTTTGATGTACGGAATGATCCGCAAATTTTTGTTGAACTTTGCCGCATAATTGTAGGTTTGTTTTAAGCGGGCATACGCGTGCTTCAGACGGCCTTCGGATGGATCGTCGCCGTAGAAGTAGATCGATGGATAGAGAGCGTCCGCGTTCTCGGGGATATAGGACAGTCTAAAAAAAATCTTTTTTTCTGTGCACCGTGCAATGATGCATTCAAAAAAATTTTAATCGCACTGTGCAAAAAAAATTTTTTTTTTCACAAATCCGCACTGTGCAATCAAAAATTTTTTTTTTGTTTTTGTAACGCACTGTGCAAAAAAATTTTTTTTTCACAAATCCGCACAGTGCAATCAAAAAAAATTTTTTTGCACTGTGCAATTTTCACAATTTTGTTTTTGTAACGCACTGTGCAAAAAATATTGCCCTTTCCTGTCACCCGCACCGTGCAAGCAGACCATTTTTCTTGATTGCACCGTGCGAAATCAAAAAAACTTTTTTCGCACTGTGCGATTAAAAATGAAATTATTTATATTGCACAGTGCAAAAATCATTTTTATTGCAACGCACTGTGCAAACCTGTTTCTAATTTTTGGCTGGCACAGTGCGAATCGAAGCAACCAACAGGAATTTGCACTGTGCGACAAAACAAAGAGATTGGATTGCACTGTGCAAAACATTGTTTGTCGCGGAAATTGCACTGTGCAGAATGTTTTTTGCCGCGGAAATTGCACCGTGCAAAACATTTTTCTAGTCGCTAAAACTGCACTGTGCAAAAAATTTTTTTTGTCGCTGAGCTTGCACAGCGCAAAACACCTTTTTTGTCGCTGAATTTGCACCGTGCAAAACGCTTTTTTGTCGCTGGAAATGCACGGTGCAAAACGCTTTTTTTGTCACTGAAATTGCACTGTGCAAAGATTTTCTTGTCGCTGAACTTGCACAGTGCAAAACAATTTTTTTGTCGCTGAAATTGCACTGTGCAAAACATTTTTTCGTCGCCGAAATTGCACCGTGCAAAACACTTTTTTTTTGTCGCTGGAATTGCACAGTGCAAAAAACTTTTTTTGTCGCTGAAAATGCACCGTGCAAAACGCGTTTTTTGTCGCTGGAAATGCACTGTGCAAAACGTTTTTTCTAGTCGATAAAATTGCGCTGTGCAAAACATTTTTTTGCGCGCTGAACTTGCACAGTGCAAAACACTTTTTTTTCGCTGAAGTTGCACTGTGCAAAATGTTTTTTCTAGTCGCTGAAATTGCACTGTGCAAGAATGAATATTTTGTTTGCACAGTGCGGAGAATAAAGAAACAAAAAGAATCGAACGTACTGTGCATTGTAGTCATCATAGTAGGCCAGGCACTCCGACTGGTTGTAACCAGCCGAGTAATCGCACAATGGATACTCCCAGAATCCCCATTTTCCTTTGGGCCGCATTTTCTTGGCCAATTTTAGCGTTTCGACCATAAACTCTCTGAAAAATGTGTGAAATTTGAGTTTTCTGGATTCAAAATGCCATTTCACGGCAGGAAAAGCTGTTTGAAGCCATCTGAGGATGTCTGTATGTCTGCTATTTCCAAGACCATCGTATCCTGCTTACCTTGCGGCCGTATCGAACGTCTCCCTCGCCAGATGTTCCAATTCATGAGGGTTCATCTTCGCATGGTCACGTTCCAGCAACGTCCTCGAATAGCGTTGATAGATTCGTCGAGAACTCCAGTTTAGATCGTAGAGTGGACGCCACGCTTCGTAGTCGATTACTCCGTAGCCGTCAAAATTGGGGTCGGGAATCGCGCTCTCCAGATCTTTTGCCGCTTTTTCCAGGTGCGCCGAGAGATTTGCGGCCTGAAAATTTTGAAAAAAGCAGTCTTTATGTTGTCAAATACGAGGCTGAAAAGAATTGGGAAATTTTGCAAAGTTTTGAGTCCCACAACGAAAACTTGAAAAATTTTGGCATTCTGCAACAAGCTTTAAATATGAAAAATTTTGAGTTTGAATAACATTGAAACAGTTTGGCTGTGAAATCTTGTGTTTTTTGGATGAATTTGATCCCACCACGGAAACTTGAAAATTTTTGGCATTCTGCAACAAGTTGTAAAAATGTAAAATTTCAAATATTGGTAGATCCTAAACACCCTTGAGAGCCAAATTTTAATGGTTTTGGAACTTTGGGTCACACCGCGAAATCCTGAAATTTTTTGGCATTCTGCAACAAGCTGTAAAAATATGAAATTTCAAGTATTGAAAGATCCTAAACCCATTTGAGCGCCAAATTTTATGGGTTTTGGAACTTTGGGTCCCACCGCGAAATCCTGAATTTTTTTAGCATTCTGCAACAAGCCGTAAAAATATGAAATTTCAAGTATTGAAAGATCCTAAATCCCTTCGAGTGACAAATTTGATGAATTTTGGAACTTAGGGTTCCACCGCAAAGTCCTGAAATTCTTTTGGTATTCTGCAACAACTTTAAAAATGTAAAGTTCTGAATATTGAAGGATCCTAAACCTTTTTGAGAGCCAAATTTTATAGGTCTCGGAAATTTGGGTCCCACCGCGAAATCCTGAAATTTTTGGCATTCTGCAACAAGTCGTAAAAATATAAAATTTCAAGTATTGAAAGACCCTAAACCCATTTGAGAGTAAAATTTTATGGGTTTCGGCACTTTGGGTCCCACCGCGAAATCCTGAATTTTTTTTGGCATTCTGCAACAAGTTGTAAAAAAGTAAAATTTCAAATATTAAAGGATCCTAAACCCCCTTGAGAGCCAAATTTTAATGGTTTTGGAACTTTGGGTCCCACCGCGAAATCCTGATTTTTTTGGCATTCTGCAACAAGCCGTAAAAATATGAAATTTCAAGTATTGAAAGATCCTAAACCCATTTGAGTGCCAAATTTTATGAGTTTGGGACTGTGGGTCCCACCACGAAAATTTGAAAATTTTTGGCATTCTGCAACAACCTTTAAAAATGCACAGTTTTGAATATTGAAGGATCCTAAACCCATTTGAGTGCCAAATTTTATGAGTTTGGGACTTTGGGTCCCACCACAAAAATTTGAAAATTTTTGGCATTCTGCAACAAAATGCAAGGTCGGCGAGAAACAGAAATACACCAATCCATCAACATGAAAAAGTCTCCAAACTCACCTGAGGAACCCCTCCATTCACTGGAATACACTCCGGCTTCTTTTCGCCCACCTTCTGCTCCGAAGCACAAAAGGGGAACAGACCGAAAGTCTCATAAAGAAGAACAACTTTGTCTCCCCAAAAATTGTTGAATTGGTTGACAGTTACATTGTACTCACTCGGGTTGACATTTTTACATTGTTTACTGGGGATGTTCCAGATTACCTAGAACGAATTTTTGATTCAAAGTAGTTTCAAATTGCACTGTGCGAAGAGACCTTTTTTCAGACTGCACAGTGCAAAAAGAATTTTTCGAATTCATATTGCACAGTGCAGAAAAAATATCGTTTTCTTAGGATTGCACAATGCAAAAAAAAATCAAATTCAAATTGCACAGTGCAGAGAGTTCTTTTTCATTTTTTTCAGACTGCATGGTGCAGAAAAGATATTGTTTTTTTTGGATTGCACAGTGCAAAAAAATCAAATTCAAATTGCACAGTGCAGAAATTTTTTTTTTCAGACTGCACGGTGCAGAAAAGATATTGTTTTTTTAGACTGCACAGTGCAAAAAATTCTTTTTTGGATTGCACAGTGCAGAAAGTTTTTTTTTCAGACTGCACGGTGCAGAAAAAATTTGTCTTTTTTGGATTGCACAGTGCAAAAAAAAGTCGAATTCAAATTGCACAGTGCAAAAAAATCTTATTCAAATTGCACAGTGCAGAGAGTTCTTTGTCAGACTGCACAGTGCAGAAAAAAATATTGTTTTTTTGGATTGCACAGTGCAAAAAAAGTCGAATTCAAATTGCACAGTGCAAAAAGTCGTTTTTTCAGACTGCACAGTGCAGAAAAATAATGTTTTTTTTAGACTGCACAGTGCAAAAAATTCTTTTTTAAATGGATTGCACAGTGCAAAAAAATCAAATTCAAATTGCACAGTGCAGAGAACTCTTTTTTAGGCTGTACGTCGCAGAAAAAAATATTGTTTTTTCAGACAGCACAGTGCAAAAAATTCTTTTTTTTTTGAGTGCACAGTGCAAAAAAAGTCGAATTCCAATTCCACAGTGCAGAAAAACTGTGTTTCTAATATTGCACAGTGCACAGCAAATTCAAATTCTCATTGCACAGTGCGAAGGCTAAAAACAAAAAAAAAATTTACCTCAAATCCCACTGCATAACAAATGCAAAGACATAGTAATACCACAACTCTGCTCATCTCAAAACCTCAAATTCTCATCCATTCCACAGCTTATAAGTAATAACAGGATCTGAAAAAAAACTGCAAATACTCAAAAATCAGACAAAAATTTTCAAAAGACTTGTGGGATCGTCACCTTTCGGGGACAATGGGATATTTGTAATCCGTATCAGCGATAATTTAGTCAAACAAAAAAAGTCGCGTTAAGCAAACCCACTCCATGAATGGGCCCTTTTTTGTTGTATTTTATTGTTATTTATGCTCGCACTTCAAATTATTACGTTTGGGGATAGGCTTTTAGCTTTTTTTCGAATAAAAATGGGATCATTGGAGGGGGGAGTGGTCCCGGAAAAGGGTCAAATTGAGACCAAAAATGGAGGTTTTTTTGGGTAATTACTTTTTTGGGAAAAATTTCATTTTTTTATTTTCAAATCGGAGTTGGACGATTGGGGAAAAGTACGATTGGGGAAACCGAAAAGTATTACTTTTTTTGATGCAAATGTCGAAGTTTGAATAATCGAGGATGCTCATTTGGAAAGTGACATTCATTTTTTTGCTTTTTTTCTTAAAACAGCTTTTTTGTAAGGGTCGAGCTAGCTGTGCGCATGAAACAGGATGTCACAGTAGAGCCATGAAACACTAACCATATGTTACCCTTACCGCGGGTACTAAATTTCAGAAAATTTTTTTTGATTATTGGCCTACTGCAGGTTTTCGAAGGTGCTGGTCTCGAAAATCATGTTAACTTTTTCCCCAGTACTAATTAGTACTATCTGATACTATGTAGCACCAGCACCTTCGAAAACCCCTGAATCCAGTATTTTTGGAAAATTTTCAAAAAATTACTACTTCACAGTACTACTTAAGAAAAAAGTAACAACTAGAAAAAATGAACATGATTTTCGAAATCAGCACCCTCGAAAACCCCTAAATCGAGTATTTATTTAAAAAAATCAAAAATTACTATTTTACAGTACTACTTAAGAAAAAAAGTAAGAATCAAAAAAAAAAAAATGAATGTCACTTTCGAAATGACCACTCTCGATTATTCTAACTTCGACATTTGCATCAAAAAAGTAATACTTTTCGGTTTCCCCAATCGTCCCAGTTCCTTTTCAAATGGGGCTGAGATTTTGATCAAACTTGACACAAATTTAGGCCAATTTTTTCTAAAAAATATGTGAAACTCTTGGCTCGCGCTTTGCTAAAACGACCGAGATTTTTAGGTCAAAATTTGGCAAAAAATGCAAAATTTTTTTGCGAATTTTTAGGCGAAAAGTTGTATGCTTATTTCTACTGTAGAGTGTAATGTTTCTACCAAAAATGTTCAAAATTCAACAGTTCACTTTTCACCGTGCAACCGTGCCCTTGTTGAAAAAATGATTACAATTCAGCCACGCCTGTAGCCTGAGGCAGCAGTGGCTTTATCAGGTTATCAAAAATAAGGGAAACGACAGGAAATGGGAGGCTAGATGATAAATATAAATCAGTCACCGAAAAGGTGCGCTACCATCGCCAATTAATACAGAATTATGATGTAATCTTATTTATTTTAGCGATAAAACTCCTGTAAAGTTAAAAAATAAACAAGCAATGGTAATATGTACTTGAGGTTGTAATACTTGTAAACCGAAGTTGGTCAATAAACAAGGGAAGGGTATTAAGTGCGACACACTTTTTTTTTTTTTTAATTTTGCACACTTCTTGGACATAAAATACATATTATAAAACAGAATTCTTGAAGGGTTTAGCTCGCGCTTTGCAGGCACAGCCGAGATATTCAACGATCCTTGCGGCCGAGAGATCACACGCAGCGCGGAGAGCGGAGAGAAAAAACGGTTTTGGCCATATCTTTGCTAGCTTTGCGAGAAAAAAATAGATTTTTTTTGTGGAAACATTACCCTCAGCGGTAAAAATAGGGACATTACTTTTAGTCCCAAAAAAAAAAAAAAAAATGCCACGAATTTTTTCCAACTTTCAACCAAAAAATCTCGGTCATTTCTGTAAAAAAAACTAAAGCCGGGTTAAATGAGCAGCCGCTTTTGTACAGTTTTTATTAGTCCGTCGGGAAAATAATGGCGTATTTTCGTACCAAAATGTTTTGTCTTGTCGAAAAAACAGCCCAATCGCGCATCAAACCTCCAGCTTTGGCTAGCGACGATTGACGATTGCAAGGTGCTACGACGCCATTATTTTCCCGACAGACTGATAAATTTTTTTGGAGTTTTGAGCTTGAAAATACCAACTTTTATTATAATAGTAGAATAATAAAAGCTGGCTATAGGGAGCATAGCCAAAGCCGGAGAAAAATTGCTAGCTCCTTACGACCAGACGTGGTCAGCGGATTTTTTTGGATTTTCGGCCCACGGCCCGGCCTCCCGCCCGTGCAGGGGCCAATGCGCTAACTGAAAGTTTGCGGAAAAGTTAGCTGAAAATGGTGGGGCGCAGCTAGGAAAACAGAAAAAAAAAGAAAAAAAAAATCCGCAGCTCACCGGAGCCAAGTTTCAGCTTGTTTTGAGCTGCGCCCAAGACGCGAGCTGCGCCCGTGAAAGTTCTCCGAGCTGCGCCCTATGATTTGCAGCAAACTTTCAGTTAGCGCATTGGCCCTAGGCCTTTTTATAGAGGACTCTGTGAGGCTCCAATCCTTTATATAGAGGACTTTGCGAGGCCCTAGGCCTTGTTATAGAGGACTCTGCGAGGCCCCAGGTCTCTTTAAATAGGACTCTGCGAGGCCCTGGGCCTTGTTATAGAGGACTCTGCGAGCCCCAGGCCTTTTTATAGAAGACTCTGCGATGCCCCAGGCCTTTTTACAGAGGACTCTGCGAGGCCCCAGGCCTTTTTATAGAAGACTCTGCGAACCGCGCCCAACCTTTGTTGCTAGAATTAAGCAAAATAGACGTTGATCTAGCTGGTGAAGGATTAATATTATAAATAGGGCCCGAGACCCCTCGTCTAGACTGCCGGCATTTGGGGTTGAAAAAACGAAAGCATTCCCCCTTTGAATGGCTGGGACGTCTGATACTTCCCGCATTTCCCGAGTTCCCTCTATTTGAACTACTCCGAATTTCGACGGAATTACGTTATTAATTTTAATAACCTTTCGACTTTGATTCTTTCAAACAAATTTCGCTTTGAATTGGGGTGATATTTCCGGTGAAAAATCAAAAAAACATCCAAAAATAAAAGTCCAATTGTACGGTTTGGAATTTGAAACCAGAATTTCGAACGCTCTTCAAAGATCGAACATTGATTTTGAGACGAAAAAATATAGATTTTAACAACTTACCATAGCAATATTGTCTCCGTTTCAAGCCAGAAATGCACTCCAACAAATGCTCGCCAATGTGGTCGAAACAGGCTTTCCCTCGTTCTAATCGCATTATACACTTTTTACGTTTTGCTTTTGTTATTCTTTTTGCGTCGGAAATGGTGGCGTTGCGCAACGTCAAAGGGCAGTTATTACGTCAGGATTTATTGCAGACTGGGGCCAATGCGTTATCTGAAAGTTTGCTGAAAGTTAGCTGAAAATGGTTGGGCGCAGCTCGGAAAATTTGCATGGGCGCAGCTCGCGTCTTGGGCGCAGCTCGAAAACAAGCAGAAACTTAGCTCCGGCGAGCTGCGAAACGTTGTTTTCCGAGCTGCGCCCTACCATTTTCAGCTAACTTTCAGCAAACTTTCAGATAGCGCATTGGCCCCTGTTTGGGGAGTATTGCCCGAAAAGCGGGCTCCCGAGGGACAAGGGAAGTGTCAGTTTGTCGGGAAAATAATGAGCACTCTGTCGCATCGAAAGCCCCATGAGAAAATGAATTACAGAGTGTGGCAAAAAACGTGAAGGTAAGTTGGATGTTATAAAGGGTGACCCAAAAAATGGGCATTTTTCTTTTTTCGATTTCTCTTGACTTTGAATGTTACTCGGAAAAAGATACATATGGTACGAAACCACTGTGTTATGTGTACATACTCATTGCAAAAATTGGCCACCAACTGCAAAAGTTGCCGACATATGGTTGCTTAAAGTTGCCGGGTCAGCGAAGTATTAGTTTGGCCCGTATCAACCGGTCAGCGAAAATATTCTGAAAACTGAAATGGGTATCACGAAGCAGGACAGCTGACAATTATAAAACGATTTTTCTTTCCACCGACTACGGTATTCGTGGTGGGATACACCGACTTCAAAATTTGTCCATTTTTTTCAATCACTCTGTAATTTACGGCGATGGCAGCGAAGAGACTTTGTTTTTGGAATATGTATTTTTAAGCGAAATTAACTTTTGCTTGTGAAACAACAAGATTTCAAACTGCGAACTGAGGTCGCCACGACCTTTTGAAGTAGGAGCATTTTTGCTACAAAAACCAGTGTTTTTCGATTGATTTGCTATCGCAAGGTCCCCCAGTACGCCAAACATACAGGGGAAGTACCTCAAGTGCGACGCTCAGATTTTTATGAAAATTGGTACAAATTTGGAATAATTTTTTTTAATATATATGCGAGAATCCTGGCTCGCGCTTTGCAGAAACAACCGAGATTTTTAGATCCAAAGCCGGCCAAAATTTAGGACTTTTTGCCGAATTTCGGCACAAAAAGTTTCATGGCTATTTCTACCGTAAAGGATAATGTTCCTACAAAAAATCAAATTTTTTCCGCACAAAACTGCCAAAGTTATGGCCAAAAAGCGCTTTTCTCTCTGTCCGCTCTCCACGTCTGGCGTGCTCTCTCGGCGGCAAAAATCGTTCGATATCTCGGCGGCGCCCGCAAAGCGCGAGCTAAAACTTTCAGGAATTGATATTTAGCCCATACGCGACGTGTGTGCAAAATTTAAAGAAAGTCTGAGTGTCGCACTTGGAGTACTTCCCCTGTAAGTGAAATCGATTATCATGAGTCTATTGCCGTTGTCTCCTATTTTAGCTGGGACTGTATAGTTGTAGGTTATTGGTGGTCAGGGGGAGTCAATGACTACTACTCTCGCAGGCAAGTTAGGGGCCTCACAATCCTCGACCTACAGTTAGGTCTTGACAACAGGGTCTTACAAAAAACGTGAAGGCTATAATTTCCGGCGGAGGCGGCGCAAAGATTTCGCTTTTGGAATATGTATTTTAAAGGGAAATTAATTTTTGCTTATGAAACAACAAGATTTCAAAGTGCAAACTGAGGTCGCTACGACCTTTTGAAGTAGGAGCATTTTTACTACGAAAACCAATGTTTTTCGATTTATATGTTATTACAGGATCCACGGGCACATCAAATCAGGATTGACCCGAATAGACACTGCGGTATTAGTTTCTTACAGTTCGTCTTGGTTTTACATACAGAGAGGACAGAGAAAATATACAAAAAGTACTCTCTCGTCCCAAAATTTCCCCATTTCTTTCCCCGACAAAAAGATCCAATTCCGAGCAGTGACAAGATATTCGTATCGACAAACACACAGTAATACGTATGTAATCCTCGGCTCTCCGAGTATCTCGTATCTCGAATACCCAACATCACATATTCGTTGCACTCCCAAACCCCGTCCTGGCACCGGGTGCACGTGGGAAAGTGCGTGAAATTTCAAGTCGCTCGTCCGCTTCGAACGACACATTCCTATCTTTGTTATGGAAGAGAAAAATCGAACATTTAAGGTGCTGTTTCCGCACGAATTTCCGGCCGTCTCCAACACTTGCTCCAACTTTCCGCATCTGCGCAGCTCGCCGCGTTGCCCGTATCCGGGCCTGATTGTGGAGGTGGGTTGTTCGTCTGGAAAAGGGCAGTCTTTTTTTTTTTTTTTTTTATTGTAGGGGGAGCAAATGCACTTTTATGAAAATGCTAATATCAGTTTGATGGGAAAGTAATGAGCACTCTGTCACATCAAAAATCGCGTCGATTATTTTTCGTACAGTGCGGCGATCAAAACAAGATTTTGCGTGACGCTGCACTGTGCATTAAAACTTTTTCAAAATTTGGAATGCACAGTGCAAAAAGAAATTTTTTATCGTGCAAAGTGAACGGTGCGGAAAGTTCCTTATTCTGGCCACAAAAGGGTACTCCGCGAACTGCGCCCAAGCTTGGGCACTAAAGTTAGGAAAAAACGCTTTGATATAAGTTACAATGAATTGCTATAACAGCTCTAAAGTTTTAAGGGTACCTACGAAGGCTATGACGACTCATTTAGTCCTATACGGAGGCAATAAGTTTAGTTCAGGACATGTTTCATCGTATAAAATGTAAAATCGCAGGCTGCAGCCGTTTTCGAAGGGTGGAACGTAAAAAAAGAAGGTACCTCACTAACTAAATCCACTGTCCGGGCATTGACAACGATGAATTGAGCGTGCACGCTAAATTTGGGCTAATTCTGACCAGTTTCCGCAAAGTTATAAGTTGTGGCCAGAATAGGGAACTTTTACCCACGGTGCTTGGAAATACGACATTTTCGACTTTTTCAGCCATTTTTTTGTTCGAAATCGCTAATAATCGGTCGTAACAGTTTGCCGGGAAAATAATGAGCACTCCGTCGCATGGAAAATCGCATTTCCGCCGAGAAAATAAATTGTGTCGCGACAAAAGCAAATTTCTTTTTATTACTTCAGCGACGCGATTGGCAATGCGCCATAGTGCTCATTACTTCCCCGACGGACTGATAACCGCTTACCGGTCCGTTCGCAAAGCCGCTGGAGTGATTTGTTTTGCGTTGCACCGCGCAATATCTTGTTTTTTGCACCGTGAAACCCCCGACTTTATAAGTCCATCGGGAAAATATTCGCGCCATTGCCCATCATCGGCTTTGCAACGGCAAACTGGGGGTTTGGTGCGCGGCTGCGATTAGTACATTTTTTGATACTTCTCGGATGCAAAATGGTACGTTTTTTGCCACTGGATCAGGTCCGCCACTGTTAGTATCTCACTGGCGCCAATCCCCACATCAAATACTTCTTTTGTTCGTACTAGTAAAGACACGGTAACGGACCTGATCCAGTGGCAAAAAACTGTGCTATTTTGCATCCGGGAAGCATCAAAAAATGTGGCAAAATGTCTCCCTCTCCAACTAGAAAACTCTTTTTTGAAGGTCCTCTACAAAAGTACGGGCGCACTTTTGAAATCGGATTTTTTTCACTTGGAGAGGGAGGTATTTTGCCACATTTTTTGATACTTCCCGGATGCAAAATGGTACGTTTTTGCCGCCGGATCAGGTCCGTCACTGTAGTAAATACTAGTCGCGGAAAAAAGTCCTGGGATTTTCTCGCGCCCCCCAAACTCCATCGCACTCCGAAAAGTTGATTTGTCGCGGGAAACGCGCGCGACAATAAGCCAAAATCAACAAAATTGCACTGTGCAAATGCACTTTTCGGGTTCATGCACAGTGCAGAGTCGAAATCCCAGGACTTTTTTCCGCGACTAGTATGATTACCGCCGCTCCTTTAGATCCTCATCGCCATCGCCGACAGCATCAACGTGCCAATCGAGGAGGTTTTGGTGGAAGATGACGTGAATCAGGATGGGAATTTGGTCCTGGGGACTGTGGTAAGTTCGCTGTCGCCTCAATTTTATAATACATACATCGACAGGACGGAAACAACGTGTCGGGTCTGTTGCGCTACGTGCATGAAGGGATTGTGGATACGATCGCGTATCCGATTCAGAAGACGATCGTGCGCAGCCAGTACATGGACTTCTCGGAGGCCCTGTACCAGGTGTGGTTGGAAAATATTTATGCGATAATATATATTTATATTATACCAAGCTGTCGAGTGTTTTTTTCTGTACAGCTTTTTGAATATAAGTTTCTGAATCTTCACATAACATCTAAATATACATACATATCATTGCAGTCCGAGCTCAACATTCTTCGCCGTCGCGTCGACATATCCGAAGAGAGTCTGTGGTCGTTCTTCACGATCTACGACAAGCCCAGCTATGTTGTGATGGCCGTCATTCTTTCGCTGCAAGCCTTGTTCTATTTGATTAACGAATTTTGCGCCGAGGAGTTGCAGAGGATCGGGTTCCGACATATCCGGGCGATGAGGAGGCATTCTGAGGTATGTGGAGAGGGCAAAAAGTAATGGAAATTTTCTCGGTGTGATATTGAGTTGAGCCCGAACTTTCCCCTTTTTTTGAACATCCCCCCAATCCGAACTCTCCCCCTATTCTCAACTCTCTCCCAATTCGAACTCTCCCCTTTTTGAACACTCCCCTTCATTTTTTAAATTGAGAAAAATTAGGTGTGACATGTTATACCATTAAAAATTTTTTAAAAATTCATAGAATGAGGCGTGACATGTTATACGATTGAAAAATTATTTGAAATTGAGAAAAATTAGACGTGACATGTTATACGATGAAAAATTTTTTCAACTTGAGAAAAATGAGGTGTGACATGTTATACGATGAAAAATTTTTCAAATTGAGAAAAATTAGGCGTGACATGTTATACGATTAAAAATTCATAAAATGAGGCGTGACATGTTATACGATTAAAAAATTATTTGAAATTGAGAAAAATTAGATGTGACATGTTATACGATCGAAAAATTAGGCGTGACATGTTATACGATTGAAAAATTTTTTCAAATTGAGAAAAATTAGATGTGGCATGTTATACGATGAAATTTTTTTTAAAGTAAGAAAAATTAGGTGTGACATGTTATACGATGAAAAAATTTTTCAAATTGAGAAAAATTAGGTGTAACATGTTATACGATGAAATTTTTTTTAAAGTGAGAAAAATTAGGTGTGACATGTTATACGATGAAAAAATTTTTCAAATTGAGAAAAATTAGGTGTGACATGTTATACGATGAAAAAATTTTTTAAATTGAGGAAGATTAGGTGTGACATGGTATACGATGAAAAAATTTTTTTTAATTGAGAAAAATTAGATGTGACATGTTATACGATCGAAGTTTTTTTTCAAATTGAGAAAAATTAGGTGTGACATGTTATACGATGAAATTTTTTTTAAAGTGAGAAAAATTAGGTGTGACATGTTATACGATGAAAAAATTTTTCAAATTGAGAAAAATTAGGTGTGACATGTTATACGATGAAAAAATTTTTTAAATTGAGGAAGATTAGGTGTGACATGGTATACGATGAAAAAATTTTTTTTAATTGAGAAAAATTAGATGTGACATGTTATACGATCGAAGTTTTTTTTCAAATTGAGAAAAATTAGGTGTGACATGTTATACGATGAAAATTTTTTTTTAATTGAGAAAAATTAGGTGTGACATGTTATACGACTGAAAATCTTAGTTCGTACTAGCCGTTCCAGAAAGTACGTAGACTTTGTTTGAGTTCATTTTTTTGGTCGTTTTTTCGGCTCTTTGGCGTGTGTGAAAATCGTCAGAAAAATGACTTTTTTGCGAATTTTGTCGTGAGAAGTTTTACGCTTGTTGCAGCCGTAGAGAATACCGTTTCCACAAATAAAATGCGATCATTTCGTACGTTCCTGGCCGCAAAGATGGTTGAATATCTTGACCGCCGCTGACAGGGATGAGCTTAAACGTTCAGCAATTTATAAAGTACTTTCCTTGTGAGATGAATTTCAGTCGCTCTGGAACGCCGTAAAATTGCAACTGGGGATGCCAATCGAAGTGTCATGGCGCAGTTACGGAGGTAACCCCCGATTCCCCTCGAAAAATCTCGTTTTCAGCCAAATTCAACATGGTTTTCGTCTCCATCTTCCAAGGCGTCATATTGATGGGCGTTTATAGTAGTTGGATATTGACGCAAAAGTACGCCAACGACATCGTCAACGACTTGCAGACCAACAACGATCTGATTCGACAGGTCGCGGCGGGAAGGAGGTATTTCGCGGATGCGACCGGGAATCATTGGTTTTTTGAGGCCATAAATCACAGTACAATGTTCCCATATGCCGACTTGCGATTGGCGATGAGGAGTGAGTGGGATTTTGGCGGGTTTTAGAGGGATTTTTGAGTGTTTTCAGAATGATTTTTTGTCGGAAAATTTTTGAAAAAAGATAATTTTAGCCCTAAAATATCAGATTCTGCCCAATTTTTTCGTGGAAAAATGGCCGATTTTTTGTCGGAAAAATTTTGAAAAACGATAATTTTTGCCCTAAAATATCACATTCTAATCGATTTTTTCATTGAAAAATTCTAAAATTCGATTATTTTCCGACAGATTTTTTCAGTGAAAAATTTAGAAAAAAGATAATTTTAGGGCTAAAGTATCACTTTCTAATAGATTTTTTTTCGATGAAAAATTTCTAAAATTTTATTTTTTCAGAATGATTTTTTGTCGGAAAAATTTTGAAAAAAGATAATTTTAGCCCTAAAATATCACATTCTAATCGATTTTTCATTGAAAAATTCTAAAATTCGATTATTTTCCGACAGATTTTTTGTCGCAAAAATTTTTAAAAACAATAATTTTTGCCCTAAAATATCAGATTCTGACCATTTTTTTTTGAAAAATTCGAAAATTCCATTTTTTCAGACCGATTTTTTATCAGAAAAATTTAGAAAAAAGATGATTTTAGCAGGAATTACCACTTTCTGACCAATTTTTTTCTTTGAAAAGTTCTAAAATTCCATTTTTTCCGACAGATTTTTATCAGAAAAATTTTGAAAAATGATAATTTTAGCCCTAAAATATCAGATAATTTAGAAAAAGATAATTTTGTCTCGAAATACCACTTTTTGACCGATTTTTCTTTGGAAATGCCCAACATTCGATTTTTTCTGACCAATTTTTTGTCGGAAAATTTGAAAAAAAAAATATTTTCTCTCAAAATTCCCTTTTAAAAGCGATTTTCAGCACTTTCTCGAGGCTATATACAATTTTTACACCGATTGTTTATCAGAAAAACTGCAAAAGCTTGCTTTCAGAGACCCCAATGGAGATTACTGGAAGCAGTAAGAATGCACTGGATCTGGCGTCGCACGGCTCCGCATTGGTCGCGATTATGGATGACGAGTTGGTGAGCCTCAGGGCGAAGAAGTATTGCAAGTAAGAGCTGTAACTTTTACCCCGAATTAAGAGTTTGTCGGGGAAAAACGAGCACTTTGTAGTAGCGAAAATCGCGCACAGTGCGGCGATCGAAGCAAAATTTTTCTTTTTACGGTCAATGAAATCGCTAAATAATCGGTGATATCAGTCCGTCGGGAAAATAATGAGCACTCTGTCGCAACGAAAATCGCATCGCCTCCAGGAACATGAAATTTGACGCGACAAAATCAAACTCCTTTTCACTTCGCGATCGACCCCGCAACATTATGCTCATTATTTTCCCAGCAGACTGATACAGTGAATTTGCCAACCGGATCCATTGGCAAAAAACGTATAATTTTGCATCCGGGAAGTATCAAAAATGTGGCAAAATGCCTCCCTCTCCAACTAAAAAAACCCCATTTTAACGGGCTCTCTCATAAAAAGAGCGGGCGCGCTTTTGAAATCGGAGTCTTTTTTTATTGTAATGGGAGGTATCTTGCCACATTTTTTGATGCTTCCCGGATCCAAAATGGCGTGTTTTTTGCCACTGGATCAAGTCCCTTGATCTTTTATTGTACAGTGAGGGATCTGATCCATTGGCAATGAACGGGTAATTTTGCCTCCGGGAAGTATCAAAAATGTGGCAGAATACCTCCCATTATGATAAAAAAGACTCCGTTTTGAAAATTTCCCTCATAAAAAGAGCGGGCGCGCTTTTGAAATCGGAGCTTTTTTCACTTGGAGAGGGAGGTATTTTGCCACATTTTTGATACTTCCCGGATCTATAATGGTGCTTTTTTTGCCACTGTAATTGCGTCGCATCAAGATCAAATTTAAGTATCAAAAATGCAGCAAAATACAGGGTGGGCCACTAAAACCTTCCGTCCTCTTATATTTGCAAAATACTGTTGTAAAAACTAATTTATTTAACAAGAAAGTATCAAAAATGCAGCAAAATACTTCCTTCTCCAAGTGAAAAAACTCCGATTTCAAAAGCGGGCGCGCTCTTTTTATGAGGGAAATTTTCAAAACGGAGTCTTTTTTTGTTGTAATGGGAGGTATCTTGCCATATTTTTTGATGCTTCCCGGATCCATAATGGCACATTTTTTGCCACTGGATCAGGTCCACCACTGCTAGCATAATATTTGCAAAACTCTTTCAGCCTCATCCCCATGGACCATCCCATGGCGGTGGTGACGGCGCACCTCGTCTTCGCCAAGAACAACTCTCTGCTGCCGCTGATCGACGAAGCCATTCGAATCAATCAGCTGCAGTTCCAGCGGATCGTCCGCCGGTACCTCGACTACGGCTATCGGGTCCACAAAAGCTGTGTGAGCGATGGGATGCACACGAAGGCGCCGTATTTCGGGTTGTGTCTGGTGTGGTTGGCCTTAGTGGCGTGCGCATTCGGCCTGTTTCTCGCCGAATTGTCGACGTACTGGCTGTGCATGAAGGTGCAATTGTTGCGGAATACCAAATAAAAACTGTAAAGGTTGTCACTACTTCGCGTGCGAATTTGCATATTCCCACGGAATGACCGACAAATTGGTATAAAAGGAAGAGAAATCGCCAATTATTATGATTATTTTGTGTTTGTTTTTCCCGGTTGGATGTTATAATAAATTGTATTGTCTATTTGTCTATTTGATTGGTCTATGGTCAGCTCTGGTGAAGTTGGTTCCTCAAGTATTGTGAGTTCATTTGTGAAGTTGTTGCCTAGGGCATAATTAGTTGTATTGTCGTTTGTATAGTCGTTGTCGTTGTATTCGCATAGAGCTTGGGATCTTAGGTAGAACTAGATTAGGGACCCTTACTACTTGACCTATACCAAGGTCTTGACAAAATAAAAAAACGGTATATTTCAAGTAAAAATAAAGAAATAATGGGTTTCAAATTACTTTTTATTCATCAAAAATACAGTAAATCCAGAAAAAAATGAAATTTTTAAATCCAAAAATTTCAAAAAATGATGACAAATCGAAAAAAAATCAAAATTCAGAGCTTCTTTATTATCCCGTATTGGCTGATTTCGGCTGGAAAAAGACAGAAATGATATTTACAAGGTAAAATACGACCATATAGAGTGACAATGCAAGAAAAAGACCGAGAAAACTCTCTTTGACGCGGAAAAAGAGCTGTAAAACGCAATTTGGACTAGAAAATGTATGGCAAATGGACTGGCAAAAAGTCTGCATACGAAATACAACTTTTTCAACCCCATGCAGTATCCTATACAATGCTCACGAGCGGTTGGGAGCCTCTTCTTTCGTCGAGGAACGAGTTTTCGCGCGAGTCCGGCAGCGTCGGCTCGAACGAGACCGCCGGCCGTTGGCGGCCCGCTTCCTGCTTCATTAGCGCTGATGTTCTGAAAATTGGATTGTAATCGAATAAGTGATGCTTCTACTATATTATTTCCGAATTTCAGGTCATCAGAATGTCTGGGATTACGTGTTACAGTAATTCTAAGCCCTTTTCTGTTAAGATCTCTTATCTACGGGTCATTAAAGTTCCTTAGATTACCGTAACATGTCTTTTTACATTTTGCTGTTTTTGATTTTTCGAGATTTTTTGAGATTTTTGGAAAAAAACGGAAAAATTCAAAAAATCGATCTGTTACAGTAAGTCTAAGCCGTGTGATGCCTGAATTTCTTATCAACTTGTCACTAAAGGTCCTTAGATTACTGTAACATGTCTTTTTACATTTTGCTATTCTCTATTTTTCGAGATTTTTTGGCTTTTCTTCACCCAACTCCATGATCGCAAGCCTCTAAAAAGATGCCAAATTACAGTATCCCTAGACCCTAGAACCCTTCTAAAAACGAGTTTACCTAAATCCATTGGGTCCATATTCCGACACCAAGTTCTTCGGGTAGCCATTCTGACCCGGCGACGAGGCGGAACTCAGGCTTTTTTCGGTCTGATTGTCCAACAATCGCTCCTTCGTCAAGTCATTCTCCTTCGAGCCTCGGTAGCCAACGCCGGTGGACGCGGTGGCCGCGCTATGGCCGTCGTCCGAGCCCTGGCCGAACAGCGAGGAGGCGCGCTTGAAACGGGTTTCAATCCGGTAAATGTAGCCCACAAAGAGGAAGATCAGGAAGGTGCAGATCAGCTGGAGCGTGGAGAAGATCATGTTTCTAAAAATGAGAAGGTAATGGTTGAGAGTAAAGTAAGTGGAGTTATGGGGATAAAAGATGAATTTTGTCGGAAAGATTAGGTTTTGTGGGCCCTAAATCATGAAGGTCACCAGAACGAAGAAGACAAAGAGGCCCCCTTTTTTACTGATTTTGATTTTTTTTTTGAAAAGAGGCCTCTTTGGTTTGGAGTTTCTTCATTTTTGGGGCCTCTTCGTTTTAGGGGCCTTTTCGTTTAGGGGGATTCTTCGATCGGGGGACCTCTTTGTTTTGGGGGTCTCTTCGTTTTGGGGGACTCTCCGTTTTGGGGGTGGGGCTTCTTCGTTTGGGGGACGTATTCGTTTAGGGGCCCCCTCATTTTGGGGGCCTTTTAGTTTTGGGGACCTTTTCGTTTTGGGGGTTTCTTCGATTGAGGGATCTCTTTATTTTGGGGATTCTTCGATTGAGGGACCTCTTTGTTTTGGGGGTCTCTTCGTTTTGGGGGACTCTCCGTTTTGGGGTGGGGCTTCTTCGTTTTGGGGACCTTTTCGTTTAGGGACCTCTTCATTTTGGGGGCTTTTTCGTTTTGGGGGGGGGGGGTCTCTCTTTTTTGGGAGCCTTTTCGTTTGGGGGATATCTTCGTTTTGGAGACTTCTTCGCTCTCAATCCAAAAAAATCGCTAGAATTCCCCGCTATTTACCTTAAAAATCCGTGTTTCTCGAAGAACAGCACCGCATCCCCGTAGAAGACGAGCATAACCAACACCGACGCGCCTGCCGCATGACTCAGATCGTATAGCAAGTTCTCCTTGCGCTCAATGTAACGCGTCGCCATCACCACTCTTCCACCATAGTAGAAGGCATAGGCGCCATAGCCCATGGCAATGCCCATGTACAGAATGAGAGGGACCAAGAAGGAGGTGGCGAAACTGACGGAGAGCGGGTGCAGAACGGGCTGTTTTGTGATGACGTGGGTGAAAATTGGGGTGTTGTAGCTCCACACAATGAAACAGGAGAGCGAGGGGAGAACTGAAAACGAGGAAATTTAGAATTTTCAAATTTTTTCCAAAATTTAGGAAATTTAGAATATTCAAATTTTTTCAAAATTTAGGAAATTTAGAATATTCAAATTTTTTTAAAAATTTTTGGAAATTTAGAATATTCAATTTTTTCCAAAATTAAACAAATTTAGAAAATTCAAATTTTCTCCAAAATTTAGAAAATTTAGAATATTGCAATTTTTTTCCAAAATTTAGGAAGTTTAGAATATTCAAATTTTTTCAAAAATCCAGGAAATTTAAAATATTAAAATTTTTCCAAAATTTAGGAAATTTTGAATATTCTATTTTTCTCCAAAATTTCAACCCAAAATATGCACTTACTAAAAATTTAGAAAATTTAGAATATTCAAATTTTTTCGAAAATTTATAAAATTTAGAATTTTTCAAAAATTCAGGAAATATAGAATATTGAAATTTTTTCCAAAATTTAGGAAACTTAAAATATTCAAATTTTTCCAAAATTTAGGAAATTTAGAATATTCAAATTTTTTCCAAAATTTAGGAAATTTAGAATTTTTCAAAAATCTAGGAAATTTAAAATATTCAAATTTTTCCAAAATTTAAGAAATTTAGAATATTCAAATTTTTTTCAAAATTTAGGAAATTTAGAATATTCAAATTTTTTTCAAAATTTAGGAAATTTAGAATATTCAAATTTTTTTCAAAATTCAGGAAATTTTGAATATTCAAATTTTCTCCAAAATTTCAACCCAAAATATGCACTTACTAATCGCGAACAATGAAATCAAAACAATCCGAACACAAGTATGCGCTCCCTCCTGGAACTCGCTCTCCAATTCCACAATCTTCGCATACACCGAGGAATTGATCAGCGCGATTAAAGCCCCGACCGACAGCATCGCAAATTGCAGCGCAAAGTAGATGGGCTGATCCAAGTGGCGGATGTTGAAGAAGTTCGGAGCGACCAGAACGAACAAGTGCGCGGAATGCACCACCAGAACCATGAACAGGAACACGCACAGTGCGGGGTCGGAGGCTCTGAAAATGGGATTTTTTGAGGGGATTTCGGGGGTTTTTGGGGAAATTTTGGATTTTTTGGGGCTCTAAAATACAAACTAAAAAAATTTTTTTTTTGATTTTTTAAATTTTTTCTCCAAAAAAACTCACTTTTGGCAGATCGAAATCAGCAACAAAAACATGGTCACAATCACAGCCACGAAGGAGGTGACAATCGGCAAGATGTTCATGACATCGTTGATGACGTCACTTTTGCTGTTGAATAAGTGCTCCGGAAGCAGCGTAAAGACGCCGAAATGAGTGGTCTCACACAAAACCATGCCGTCTTCGAAGTTGCGCGACAACACCGTCACTCCATCGATACTCCATCCGCCGAATTTCTGGTCGAAAAACGCGCACGTGTAGTTGAAGCTGGGCTGGAAGTAATTTGGCGCCATCGGCCTGAGAGCAATCAACGTTTTGTCGCTCCCCGAGATCAGTGGGTCATTTGCGTCGCCGCTTTCGATCACAAGCGCCGGGATTTGAGCTGTGGTGGTGGCCTCGGGGATGCTGTAGATTGTGTTGTTCTTCATGCAGACGAACAACGTGGTGGCGGAGCGCACCGCACGCGGCAAATGAATATAGCATTTGTCCCCCATTTTCGTGGGAAACGTCTCCGCGCCCGCGATCCAGTGCTGCGAACGCATTTGCAGCCCGTTTTGCGGCGATTCCAGCGAGTAGGGCGTGGGCAGCCTGCGCCCGAAGTTGGTGAGAAAAGTCTGCAGACGAATGCGGGATTGCGTGACATTGCCTGGAAATGAGTTTTTGAGGGGGTTTTTGAGATGAAAAAAGAGATTTTTTATGAAAAAAATTTGGAAATTTTTCCGAAAAAAGTCTCAAAAATGCCTTAAAAAGGCTTAAAAACAACTTTTAAGCCTTAAAAAAGAGTTTTTCTATTAAAAAAGGGTTTTTGGAGGGTTATTTTCGATAAAAAAATGATTTATCGGTTGTCCTAAAACCTCGAAAAAGCCTGAAAAAAGACTTGAAAGCAATTTTTAAGCCTTAAAAAAGTGTTTTTTATACTTTTTTTCCATTAAAAAATCCAAATTTCGAAATTTTTCCGAGCAAAAATCGGTCGTCAAAAAATCTAAAAAATGCCTTAACAAGGGCTTGAAAACAATTTTTATGCCTTAAAAAAGTGTTTCTCCCTTAAAAAATCCAAATTTCGAAAGTTTTCCGAGAAAAATTGGTCGTTAAAAACCTCAAAAATGCTTTTAGACAGCTTGAAAACAATTTTTAAGCCCTAAAAAAGTTTTTTTATGCTTTTTTCCATTAAAAAATCTAAATTTCGAAAGTTTTCCGAGAAAAAATCGGTCGTTAAAAATTTCAAAAAATGCCTTAAAAAGGCTTGAAAACAAATTTTAAACCCTGAAAAGTGTTTTTTTTACATTTTTTTCATTAAAACATCGAAATTTCCAAATTTCTCCGAGAAAAAATCGGTCATCAAAAGTCCCAAAATTACCTGGCAAATCCCCCAAATTCTTGCTGAGCATGCTGTCCAGCACCTGAATCGTGTGTTCAGCGATTTTCTCGTCGAAATGCGATGACGTCACATTCTTCTGGAAGGCGGGGAATCTTAAAATGGAGTCCAAAAATCGCTGGACTGCGTTGAATCCGGCCGAGGTTTGATCGGGACGCTGTACATAGTTGGCCAACACACCCAAATGGACCAAAATCGAGGACTGTTTCTTGCACACCTCGTTGTAGGAGACGTTTTCCCAGCGGGCCAGTGTGTTGTCCCAGGTGCATTTGCGCTCCAACTGTGTTCCATCCGCGTTGTAGGGGCACAAGATCGCGGCCGACTGGTTCACCGCCGTGGAGGGCCAGTCCACACTGCCGAAGGTCTCGATGGAGCGCTCGGCGGTGCATTTCTCCACCACGTCGCATTGGTGGCCGCTGAACCCGTCGTAGCAGAGGCAGTGGGGTCCGTTGATGTCGGTGAACTGGACGATTTTGTGCTCTCGCCCGTAGTAGCACATTGGGCGACCGCCGTCCGCGCAGCGCCCGCGACACAGGAGATCTGAAGCAGCGGTTTATATTACATATTAGTATTTTCATAAAGTGCATGGACATTTTTCATTTTTTATTTCTTTTTTATATTTTTTTTCTTTTGCACAGTGCATCTTGAACTTTTTCCTACGCTTGTCGCCAACGCACGGTGCATTTTTTCTTTTTCGCACAGTGCAAAAAACACAGAAAGGCCGTTTGCACAGTGCATCTTGAACTTTTTCCCGCGCTTGTCGCCAATGCACAGTGCATTTTGGACCTTTTTCCCACGCTTGTCGCCAGCGCACAGTGCATTTTCTCTTTTTTGCACAGTGCAAAAACAAAAAATTAAAATGCACAGTGCATTTTGAACTTTTTCCCACGCTTGTCGCCAACGCACAGTGCATTTTTTCTTTACGCACCGTGCAAAAACCAAAAAAGCCGTTTGCACAGTGCATCCTGAGCCAATTTCCCACGCTTGTCGCCAGCGCACAGTGCATTTTCTCTTTTTCGCACCGTGCAAAAACCAAAAAGGCCGTTTGCACAGTGCATTTTGAACTTTTTCCCACGCGTGTCGCAACGCACGGTGCATTGTTTTTCCGCACGGTGCAGATCGCTGGAACGTTTTTCGCGACATGCACTGTGCAAAAACAGAGGTTTTCTTTGCACTGTGCAGTTTGTCGCGGGTGTCGCGCGAGAAAAGTGGCAAGCTCGCGCGAAAGTGCATGTCGCTAGTGCAAAAACGGGGAATTGCCGCGACGGGTCCGAAAGAAAACATAAATGCACTGTGCAAATTTCTCAGGACTTTATGTCGCCACTAGTATCGCAACAAAAGTTTTTATATTTTATTTTTTTTTTATATTTTCTACTCACCATCCTCCAACAAGTTGAATTTGTACGGTTCGGCCGGGGTGTGTCCATTGCTGTCCACGGCGGCCACAATGACCCGGTATTCGGGGCCGACTTGGAAGTTGGCCCGACTCAGCGCCACATTCTCTTCCCCATCCACCTCAAATGTGTGCATGACGTCATTGCCGCGATGGATTTCGATCCGGATGCTTTGGGGGACGCCGAATTCGGGGGCATCCCACTCGAAGATTTGATAAATCCGATTGGCGATATTTACGCGGACATTGCGCGGCGCCGACACTGAGACCGGAATTACTGTGAGTTTCGCGACACTGAACAGTTGAGGACTCCCATAGTCGAAGGCGACAAGTTTTAGCTCATAATTCTTGTAGAGTTTCAACCCCGATTTCATCGACTTCCGCACATTCAAACTCCCGTTCTTGTGAAGCGCCCAATAATTGGCCAAGCTCGGATCCGAATCCATCGGAATTACGGTGAGTTGGAGCTGAGAGTTGTAGATGATTGGGTCGTTGTCCGTCACCACCACTCGCCCAACCTCAAGGCCCGGCCGCAGCGACACGGGCGCGTAGAATTTGTAGTGATCGGACGAGAATTTGGGAGGATGTCGATTCCGACGGGTGACGTGAAGCGAAAAGGTCAAGGAACGCATCTGAAAAGGGGAAAAATTACAAAATTACAATTTGGAGCGAGTTTTTGAAAGAAAAATCAAATTTTTTTCGAAGGTTTTGACGCACTGTGCAATAAAAAAAGTTGTGTTTTTTTGCACTGTGCAAAAGAAATTTTCAAATTTTGGCGTTTGCACAGTGCAGTCCAAAAAAATTTTTGTTTTCTCCGCACTGTGCAATACAAAAGAAATGTTTCTTGCACTGTGCAAAAGAAATTTTCAAATTTTTGATTGCACTGTGCAGTCCAAAAAATATTTATTTGTTGTTTTCTCCGCACTGTGCAATAAAAAAGAAACGTTTTTTTTGCACTGTGCAAAGGAAATTTTCAAATTTTTGATTGCACTGTGCAGTTCAAAGAAATTTTTCTGTGATTGCACTGTGCAATTTTAGCGAAAAAATATTGCACTGTGCAGTCCAAAAAATTTTTTTGTTTTCTCCGCACTGTGCAATAAAAAAGTTGTGTTTTTTTTTGCACTGTGCAGTCCAAAGAAATTTTTCTGCAATTGCACTGTGCAATTTTAGCAAAAAATATTGCACTGTGCAAAAGAAATTTTCAAATTTTTGATTGCACTGTGCAGTCCGAAAAGATTTTTTTTTGTTTTCTCGCACTGTGCAATTTTAGCGACCGAAAAGTTTGGAGATTCTGCACGGTGCGGCAAAACGCGAAATCCGCAGCCCGCACTGTGCGATATTTCGAGAAAACCGACATTGCACAGTGCAAAGAAAACTTCGGCATTTGCACAGTGCAAAAAACAAAAGTTTTCTTGCACAGTGCAAAAAATAAATTTTTCTCGGCGAAAAAGAGAATTTGCACCGTGCGAAAATTTTTTTATCGCACTGTGCAATAAAAAATCTTTAAATTTTTGACTGCACAGTGCAAAAAACTAAATTTTGAAAAAACAAAAAAAAAATATTTTTTTAAATTTTTTTTTTCCAAAAAAAAATCATTTCTTACCATATTTGAAGCACACATCAAATGCAATGTTCCATATTGCATGGGCGCGGCGGAGCTGGGCACCTCTTTTGTTGTCATAAATATCAGCAAAGAGGTGTCGAACTCGATCCAATCAACGTCGCTGTCCAGCTGGGCAAAGCAATTTTTCATATCGCGCAGCACACGATCGAAGGCTTCGTTTAGGGTGGCTTTCGTGCCTGGAGGGGCGTTTTCGTATATCCGAATTTCGTAGACTTCTGAAATGAGTTTTTTGAGACTTTTTAAATGGGAATTGGTCAAAATATTTAAAATTTTTTTTCGAATTTTTAAAAATTTTTTTTTTTAATTTTCTGGGGCCTGTTTCACGAACGCAAAATAAAGAAAATAGAAATATGAGTGAGCGAGGGAACAGAGGAAATGCATGCGAAACGGGAGAGACGGCAGGAAAATGAGGATTGCGCCAATTCTCAATCGGAGTGACTTTTTACGTCCAAAATTACGGGTTGGCGGTAGTATTTGAGCCATAACTTTCCTCTACTTGGGCCTACAAGCACCCTCCAAAAATTCAAATAATGCTGAGACTTCGGGCTATGTAGATCTATAAAAATTTTTGCTCTACCGCCAATGACAAAGTTACCATAGGCGTTGTAGTGTTGAATTCTTCCACTTTATAACGCTAAAAGGCCTTTTTTCGCGTTAATTGAAACAGTAAAAAATTCTAATTAATGTCAGTCGATAGACAATTTAATTCTCTACAAAACATTTTTAGAGGGCCAACTGTAAGTCATTTTTTGGCTGAGTAATGACTGATTTACTTCGACAATCCCTCGATTTTGATCACAAAAAATCTTTCGAAAGAGCCCTCAAATCAAAAGAAGAGAGAAATGTTACGGTAAAAAATGGGATGCGGCTAGACTAAATCACCCATAACTTTATCAGTTGGTGAGATATAGACGCCCCTCTAAAAAAATAAGGTAGCCAAGACAATTTTCTTTACAATTATATAAAATTTTATACTAATATTTTATTATTTGGAACAAAAACCTATTTTTATTCTGAAAAAAATGAAAAAATTTTGCAAACTGCTGCACTACTATAAATTTGTTGGTGCCGTAGATCGCCAAACATCCTAAAAAATTACATTACTGTAAACCGCGGACTCAGGTCTACATGATTTTTTTTAAAAGGTGTCGATCCGACCATTTTGGGCGATGTTATGAGGGAATTAAGCTAGAATTGCAAAAATTTTTTAGAAAATAGAAATATGCGCATTACTACTGCTATTTTCGAGCGAGTTTTTGCAACAGTGCAACGAAACTTGCACACATGACAGTCCAAACAGTTAGCATTATTCGAAATTTTGAAGGGTGATTCTACGCCCATGGAGGGGAAAGTTATGGCCGAAATACTACCGCCAACCCTGGTTTTGGACGTAAAAAGTCACTCCGATTTAGAAGTGGCGAAATCCTAATTTTTCTGCCGTCTCTCCCGTTTCGCATGCATTTCCTTTGTTCCCTCGCTCAATCATATTTCTATTTTCTTTAGAAATATGAGTTTTTGCGTTCGTGAAACAGGCCCCTGGATTGTAGTATAGGCTTTTTATTTGCATTTCAGAGCGATATTTTCAAAAAAAAGCATTATTTTTTCCGGGCAAAATATAAAAAGGAACGCCAAAAAAAATTTTTTTTTTTTTTGTAATATCTCAAGCCGACTTGCAAAGCATCAGCTGAAATTTTCAGAAATTGACACGTGCCCCAGAGAGATCATTTCCTGAAATTTTCATCCCGAAAATCGCAAAAAAAAATTTTTCAATTTCGGCCGGTTTCGGCCGAAAAATCCAAAATTTTTTTGCAAAGCACCAGCTAAAAATTTTTCACACCTTTCAAAAAATTTTTCTCTTTAAATTTCTCCCTTTATCTCATCAAATCCGCATGTTTCATTTTTCCCTCTAAACTACAGTACCCAAAATTACAGTATTTACTTTATAAAAAACAAAAAATTTTTACCACCGCCCCTCTTACCGGTCGTATTGTCGGTCTGTTTGAAGGCCAACGTCTCTGTGATGAGCATGACGGCCACCGTCAGCATTTCCAGCCACCATTTTATCTTCACAGTCCCCATTTGGCTTCGAAATTTTTGTTTCTCTCGCGTCTCTTCAAGTAGCCCACTCTCTCTTCGCGAAATGTTTGGGAAATTGGCGGAAATCCCGGAAAGGGCGCTGAAAAACAAAGGATTTGTTGAGAGAAGTTTTGCCGGGCTTCCTGTCCGAGCAATTCTTTTATACGCGACATTGTAAAGGTAGAAAGTACATATAATATGTACTATATATAGTAAAGCGTTTAAAAATAGGTAAAGCGAAGTGATTTTTGAAGTAAAATACGAAGTAAAGACTTTCTTGGAAAAGGAAAATGGGGTTTTAACAATAAAAATAAGGAAAAAATTCAAAATTCAAATTTCCCGCCATTTTTGGCATTCTGTTTTAGCGGTCGATAAGGACGACATAGTGCTCTAAAAACCTGTAAGAACATGTTAAATTACGCTAGCTGTCGTAACGTCATCGTTTTCGCCAAAAAACACACAATTTCAATGAAGAATTTATATTACACATGATGATTAATGTAAAAAAGTAAAAATTTTCACGGATATCTCAATCAAAAAAGATGGAAAATAGCAAATAAACAACTAAATATACGTCATACTATCAAAGAACCGCATTTTTGGCAAGTTGAAACATCAAAAATTCAAATTTCCCGCCATTTTTGGCATTCTGTTTCAAGCGTTGGAGACGGTTGGAAAATGTAACTATTCTAAAAAAACGCTCGTCTACGACGAAAAAAGACGTATTTTACCCCTAAGTTGAGTCATTCCCCCATTTCGGACGTTAATTTATATTACACTTGACATCTGATCCCGCGAATCCACAAAATCTCCCCGAAAAATCCCAAGCCCTCCCAAAAGCATGCCCTCGGGGCTTTGGCAGAAAATTTCTGAAGATTTTCCGGCCTGAAATTCCTTTGGTCCGCAAATAAAAACAAAGTTTTTCGGCGTGCAAGGCCAATTCGCCGCGAGGCGCTCTACCTGTTTCTTTTCACCAATCACAAGTGGAGCGTTATTCGCGGTGCAAAAGTCAGTGGCCGTACGCGGCCACAGAGGGGTTTTTGAAACGGTTTTTGGCCGGGAAATTGTAGAAATAGTAGTCACTTTTATGGAGATGAACTGTAAAAAAATGTGTAAAAAGTAGAAAAATAGAGACAAAAATATTAAAATTTAGCCTTCGAAGTTGTCAAAAAAATTTTTTTTAATTACAATTTTTCCACGTCATTATGTAAATCGCACTGTGCGATCTTTATTTTCCCGCTGCACCGTGCAGCAAGCTTATTTCAGCCGCACCGTGCGGTTTGTCAACCTGCACAGTGCGAAAATCGCTAAAATTGATCGCACAGTGCTAAAAACAAATTTCGATTTCGCACTGTGCACAAACTTGTCGCTTTTCCCACCGCACTGTGCGCTCTTTTTGACTGCACAGTGCGACCCTTACCGCAGCCGCACCGTGCGTTTTCCCCATCTGCACAGTGCAAAAAGTCGCTAAAATTGATCGCACAGTGCTAAAAACAAATTTTGATTTTGCACTGTGCACAAACTTGTCGCTTTTCCCACCGCACAGTGCGCTCTTTCCCCACTGCACCGTGCAAGAAGCTTATTTCAGCCGCACTGTGCGTTTGATGTTCTTGCACAGTGCGAAAAGTTGCTAAAATTGATCGCACTGTGCTGAAAACAAATTTCGATTTTGCACTGTGCACAAACTTGTCGCTTTTCCCACCGCACAGTGCGCTCTTTTTGACTGCACAGTGCGGTCAATTTTTTGATTTTTCACTGCATAGTGCGACTCCAAAAAATCTTAAAATACCAAAAATGGTAATTTCAGCCCACGAGCAACTTATATTTAACTAAAAACTCAGATTGATCTCTAATTCCCCCCTATAAACACCTATTTATATTACTTTACCCACTAAAACCCATTTTCCCCAAAATCGCCTCAGGGCACGGTATGACAAAAGCGAAATTAGCCGAAAATGTAAAGCGGGAAATGTGTGTTATACGGCGGCGATAAAGCGTGCATGAGTAAATGCACTTAGGGCCGCCGGTAAACAGGAAAACGGCCAGGTTTTGATGACCGGCCCCTTAATTGGCACCTTTGAATTTTCGCGAGTGCAATGAGGGAGAAACGCCTTGAGGAAAATTAAGAAAGATGAAAGATGGTGTGGTGGGTGATATACAAAGTTGAAATATTACAATTTTTGAGATAAAATTTGAAAAAAATCAAAAAATTTCAAAAATTTTTTTTTATATTTTTTTTTTTTTGAAAAATGATGGTAAATGGTGAAAAATTAGTCAAGAATAACTCTAAAATATATTTTAAATAATTTTACATTGAAATTTATCAAAAAAATTGACTGCACAGTGCGAAAAAATAAAATTTTTTTTGCACTGTGCAGTCAGCTTTTGATAAAAAAATTTCGCCAAAAATGGATTTTTACAAATTTTCAATAAATTTCAGTTCTTGTAGATACATTATAAATCGCTAAAAAAATTTTTTTTGACCTCAAAAAAGACAAAATTTTCCAAAAAAATATCCCGTTTTTATGACTAAAACAATATAAAAGCCCATTAAAATCGCAAACCATCCTCTATCCCAGCAAATCCGCTTGTTGCTATGTGCAAAACGAGCGTAAACAACGCTCCGTTGGGTAATAAATCATCATCCCAAATCGAGATGTTTATCAGTCCGCTTATAAGGTCATGACCTTATGTGCAGCTTTTGGGACTCGAAACAGAATTTCGGAGGTAAAAGAAAATAAAAAACGGCGAGTTGAGAGGAATATGCAAATCAGCAGAGAGGGGGGAATGCGCGGGAAAATCAAAGAAAATTTGGGGAAATTTGGATCGAAATTAGCGGAGTAATGGCCAAAAGGGCAGGTAGAGGGGAGGGGAGAGACGTGGGAGAAAGTAAAATACGAAAAAAAGAACCCTTTAATCCTCAAAAAAGGATAGATTTTGCACCGTGCGGATTTTTAAAACGCACAGTGCGACAGAATTTTTTGCATTGTGCAAAAAAAGAATTATTTTTTGCACCGTGCAGAGTTGCGACAGCAGAAAAAATTGGTTGCACAGTGCGATTCCGAGGACATACTAGTCGCGGAAAAAAGTCCTTAGAATTTTTCGCGGCCCCCAAATCTCGTCGCACCTCGAAATGTTGATTTGTCGCGGGAATCGCGCGCGACAATAAGGCAAAAACAAGAAAATTGCACAGTGCAAAAGCACTTTTCGGGTTCATGCACAGTGCAGAGTCGCAGAAAATTCTAAGGACTTTTTTCCGCGACTAGTATCAGTCTGGCCCACAGCATTCCGAACTTTTTTCGCCACCGATCGGTGTCGAAAAAAATTGAAAAATCGAGAGAGGGGTATGCATTTTTTTGTGTTGCCGGCTAGCAAAGGCAGGTATTGCAAAATTTGAAAAGGTGTTTGATACTCTGAAGATTACTCATTCTAATTATACAAAAATTGTCACCATGCACTTTGTAACCCCCGAGAAAATCGCATTCAAAAAAATGAAAATTTCAGATATAAACGCAATGAAAATGCACTTTCTAGTTGACTACTGAAGAAAAAAAAGATGCTATCGTGTAGAGAATTTTGAGTACTTCCTAATACGTATATTTTTTCCGTTGTTTTCTAACAGTTTTAGAGCTACCGTGCAAAAACGCCTTTTTTTGCACTTTTTGCGACTTATCTGCACTTTAAATGCAAAAATGCAAAATCTTCCGAGCAATTATCATTTTTGGCATCCTTGTGGATATACATGCCAAATTTCCAATTTCTGCGATGCTTCTGTCTGCTGATATATCGAAATCATTACGAAACCTTGACAACTTATTAACGCGCCTTGAAATATAAATTTTGTGACATTTTCGATAAAAAGTCGTTATATGCACTCTATTTGTGAATTTGAAGGTATTAGCTTGCGTTTGGACTGCATTAACGGGAATAGAAAAAGCTGCGTTTGTGTATGAAATCAACATTTTTCATGATGACATGAAGCTGTCTCATAAACTGTACGAATAACATTCGGGGTTGGCAAAATACATTTTAGGAAGAAATAAGGCTATCCTACAGTAAAAACAGCAAGTTTTCTATGTTTTTCTTCGGGAACTTAAGTTGTCAAGGTTTCGTAATTATATCGATATAACAGGAGACGGGAGCGTCGTAGAAATTTGAAATTTGGCATGTATATCCACAAGGATGCCAAGAATGATAATTGCTCGGAAGATTTTGCATTTTTGCATTTAAAGTGCAGATAAGTCGGAAAAAGTGCAAAAAATGGCGTTTTTGCACGGTAGCTCTAAAACTGTTAGAAAACAACGGAAAAAAATATACGTATTAGGAAGTACTCAAAATTCTCTACACGATAGCATCTTTTTTTTCTTCAGTAGTCAACTAGAAAGTGCATTTTCATTGCATTTAAATCTGAAATTTTCATTTTTTTGAATGCGATTTTCTCGGGGGTTACAAAGTGAATGGTGACAATATTTGTATAATTAGAATGAGTAATCTTCAGAGTATCAAACACCTTTTCAAATTTTGCAATACCTGCCTTTGCTAGCCGGCAACACAAAAAAATGCATACCCCTCTCTCGATTTTTCAATTTTTTTTCGACACCGATCGGTGGCGAAAAAAGTTCGGAATGCTGTGTGGCCGAAAAAGAATTTCACCCCCCTCCGCACAAAAATCGCAACCCGAAAATCCAAACCTGCGCGCGACATCGGAGATTTTCCGCGACGAAAGGGAAAAATCGCTAAAATTTGGTGAATGCACAGTGCAAATGAACAAAAACAACGGTTTGCACTGTGCAAAACAGGCCCGAAACCCCGATTTCGTGCGTGCGACACGTCGCTTTCTTCGTTTTTTCGGCGACATGCCCCAAATTTCTCCGCGATGCAAATTGGTGTTTGGAGTGCGTGCGACGGAGGGGTTCGGGGTGCGAAATTCTTTTTCGGCCAGACTGATAACGCCGCACCGTGCACCCCAAAACGTGTGTTGCACAGTGCAATAATCTTTTTTGGCGCACTCTGCAACAACAAAAAAAACACTGTCGCACTGTGCGGATTTGAAAAAAAAACAACTTTTTTGTTGCACCGTGCGGACAAAATTTGTCGCCGCAAAATCAACCGTTGCACAGTGCGATCAATGTGTTTTCGGCGCACTGTGCAAAAATGGGCTTGTCCGCAAAAATGTCTCTGCACTGTGCAGTCGCAAAAACAGGCTGTCGCACTGTGCGCAAACATTTTTCACTGCACTGTGCGGTGCCACCACAGATCAATGTGTTTTGGCGCACTGTGCAAACAAAAAAAATACATAATACTTTTTTTACTGCACTGTGCAATAACAAAAAGAGACTGCACTGTGCAAATTGAAAAAAAAACACACCAATTTTTTCGCTACACCGTGCGAAAAAATTTGTCACTGCACTGTGCGGTGCCACCGACCGTTGCACAGTGCGAGCAATATTTTTTTGGCGCACTGTGCAAAAACCTGTTTGTCCGAGAGAAGGCTCTGCACTGTGCAATAACAAAGAGAGACTTTTGCACTGTGCGAAAAACAATTTTCATTGCACTGTGCACACTGTGCGATGCCCCACAGATCAATGTTTTTTGTCGCACTGTGCAAGAACCTGTTTGTCCGAGAAAAGTCTCTGCACCGTGCAATAACAAAAAAAGTTTTTCGCACTGTGCGAAAAACAATTTTCATTGCACTGTGCACACTGTGCGATGCCCCACAGATCAATGTTTTTTGTCGCACTGTGCAAGAACCTGTTTGTCCGAGAAAAGTCTCTGCACCGTGCAATAACAAAAAAAGTTTTTCGCACTGTGCGAAAAACAATTTTCATTGCACTGTGCACACTGTGCGATGCCCCACAGATCAATGTTTTTTGTCGCACTGTGCAAGAACCTGTTTGTCCGAGAAAAGTCTCTGCACCGTGCAATAACAAAAAAAGTTTTTCGCACTGTGCGAAAAACAATTTTCATTGCACTGTGCACACTGTGCGATGCCCCACAGATCAATGTTTTTTGTCGCACTGTGCAAGAACCTGTTTGTCCGAGAAAAGTCTCTGCACCGTGCAATAACAAAAAAAGTTTTTCGCACTGTGCGAAAAACAATTTTCATTGCACTGTGCACACTGTGCGATGCCCCACAGATCAATGTTTTTTGTCGCACTGTGCAAGAACCTGTTTGTCCGAGAAAAGTCTCTGCACCGTGCAATAACAAAAAAAGTTTTTCGCACTGTGCGAAAAACAATTTTCATTGCACTGTGCACACTGTGCGATGCCCCACAGATCAATGTTTTTTGTCGCACTGTGCAAGAACCTGTTTGTCCGAGAAAAGTCTCTGCACCGTGCAATAACAAAAAAAGTTTTTCGCACTGTGCGAAAAACAATTTTCATTGCACTGTGCACACTGTGCGATGCCCCACAGATCAATGTTTTTTGTCGCACTGTGCAAAATTTGTCCGCAAAAAGTGTCTGCACTGTGCAATTACAAAAAAAGTTTTTCGCACTGTGCGAAAAAAAATTTTCATTGCACTGTGCAGCAATATATAAAACTCCAAAAAGTCTTTGCACTGTGCACAAAAAAAAGTATTTTTGGAGTATTCCAGACCAAATTTTGAGTATAAAAAATGAATTTTAAAATACGAGAAGCTTCTTGCGACTTTGAAAAAAGTCGATTTCCCAAAAAAAACTTAATTTTACGCAACTTTTCTCGGAAATTTCTCGGAAATTCCTCCTCTTCCCCGTTGATCGGCACAATCAAATCGCGTTAAAGGTTATCCCAAAAGTCCGTCACGTCTCTCAGATTTCGCGTGTAAGAAGTGACAAGCGTGAAGCGCCCAATTAATTGCGCAATAAATCAAAGAGATTTCTTCATCGACGTAAAAATCGCAAAAAATATGCCATCCTGAAAGTTGTAAAAAATCGTTTTTTGAGGGCCAATAAGTAGAAACAAAAAAATTTTTTTCCTCATAAACATCTTTTTACAAGCCGAGGAAGCCAGAAAAACCATGGTGAATATGATGAATGGGTGTTGTGAGTGAGTATGTCACAATAAATGGTGGTTTTTATCGCGTTTTTGGGGGAAAAATATGGAATTTTTTTTTTATTTTTGAATTTTTTTTTTCGAAAAAATGTAAAAAAAAAATTTTTTTCTTGAAATTTTTTTTTGCATGTTGCTAAAATCACACTTATTTTAAGGCCAAAAAAGTAAAAAAATCAAAAAAAAATTTTTTTTTTTTAATTTTTTTTTTAATTTTTTCTCCAAAAATCCCAAAAAATGCAACTTTTCCGACCCCGTCGTATAACATGTCAACCCATCATACTTCACAAACACCCTCTGGATGAAAAAAACGGATCCATTCCGAAGCTGTCAGTCGAGATTTCCGTCCAAACGCCGTTCAAATGGACCGAAAAAACAGGATAATCGAAAACCCAACGGCCGGCAACTCAAATAAAAAGTGGAGGGAATCTAAAACAATATTCGAAACGATGGGGGATATTGTTGCATAAAAATGAAAACTGGTTCGATCGGAAAAACAATGGGAAAACAGTGGGGAATAATGAGAAATTGGTGAGTAATAGATGAAGTAATGGGTAAAATACGAACTGATCAACTTTTTTTTTGTTAATAAAAATAAAAATTTTTAGTCAAAAAGTCAGTAAAATGTCAAAAAATCCAAGGAAAAAGTTCTTTCGTATTTTAAAATTTTTCTAAATTTTATTATTTTATTTTTTTTTTTTTTTTTTACTTTTTTACTGTACTAAAAAGTCTTTTATTTCGCTAAAAAAGCCCTTTGCACCGTGCGAAAAATTTCTTTCCCCATTGCACAGTGCAAAATAAAAAATTTTCGCTGCACAGTGCAAAACAAAAAACGGATTTGCCGCACAGTGCAGTCCCAATATTTTCGTTTGCACCGTGCGAAAACATAATTTTGAAGAATTTTGTTATTGCACAGTGCAAAAAGCCAAAGATTTTTTACGCACTGTGCGTCGGAAAGGGAAACGATTTTTCGCACAGTGCAAAACAAAAGAACGAATTTGCCGCACAGTGCAGTCCCAAGATAAGCTATTTGCACAGTGCGAAAACATAATTTTGAAGAATTTTGTTTTTGCACAGTGCAAAAAGCCAATGAATTTTCACGCACTGTGCGTCGGAAAGGGAAACGATTTTTCGCACAGTGCAAAACAAAAAATGTATTCTCTTCACAGTGCAAAACAAAAGAACGGCCTTGCCGCACAGTGCAGTCCCAATATTTGTCGTTTGCACAGTGCGAAACAATAATTTTGGGGGTTTTCGTTATCGCACAGTGCAAAATTTGTAAAAAATTTGTCCGCCGCACAGTGCATAGCGAAAAGATGAATCATCGCACCGCGCAAAATAAAAAATTGATTCGCTGCACAGTGCAATACTAGTCCTTCCGGAAAGTCGGCGGACGGAAATCGGCGACATGCACTCCGCGAAATCGAAAGTTCACTTTGCACTGTGCAATTTTTGGCTTTTTGCACTGTGCAATAAGCTTTTTCGAGCTGTCGCTCGCACCCTGAGTTTTTTCTCACAGTGCATGTCGCCGATTTCCGTCCGGCGACTTTCCGGAAGGACTAGTACTAGTCCTTCCGTAAAGTCGCTGGAATGATTTCGGCGACGCGCACTGTGCAAGAAAACTCAGGGTGCGAGCGACGTCCCAAAAAAGCTTATTGCACTGTGCAAAAAGCCAAAAATTGCACAGTGCAAACTGAACTTTCGGTTTCGCGGAGTGCATGTCGCCGAAAACATTCCAGCGACTTTACGAACGGACTAGTAGAAAAAACGGATTTTCCGCACAGTGCAGTCCCAATATTAGCCGTTTGCACAGTGCGAAAAAAACAATTTTGGGGGTTTTCGTTATTGCACAGTGCAAAATTTGTAAAAAATTTGTCCGTTGTGCATAGCGAAAAGATGAATCGTCGCACTGTGCAAAACAAAAAATTTATTCGCTGCACAGTGCAAAACAAAAAGTTGATTTATCGCACAGTGCAGTCACAAGATTAGCCATTTGCACTGTGCGAAAAAACAATTTTGGGGGTTCTCGTTATTGCACAGTGCAAAATTTGTAAAAAATTTGTCAGCCGCACAGTGCCGCGAAACAAAAAGTCGATTTACCGCACAGTGCAAAACAAAAGACGGATTTTCCGCACAGTGCAGTCCCAATATTTGTCGTTTGCACTGTGTGGCAAAAAAAACAAAGCGGGTTTTTTGCACTGTGCAGATTATTTATAATTTTTGCATTGTGCAAAAAACTTTTTTTACTCAAAAAAGTTCAAAAAATGTCTGGTATATAAAATCTAAGGTATTCAAAGTGATTTTCTAACCAAAAAGACTTGTAAAATTTCGTTTTCCCCTGGAAACAAGCCCACTTTTATATTATACTACGTCTATACGACTATAAAACATGGAAATCAAAAAAAATTAGGATTCTCCATGGCTTCCTCGCCCATAAATTTGTCCCCCACGCCCAGTATTGATCCCCCACCATCCGTAAAAGATCCCTTTCTTGGGTATTTACGGTGGTAATTACCCTCGGAACGGCCCTATTGTCTCTAATTGGGGCTCGTCTTCGCTTCTCCCATTACCTGTTCCGAGGAGTCTTTTCGGGGTCGCGAAACGACGTCTTTTTTGAGGTTTTTATCGGCCGAAATTTATTATTTCCCCCCTCCCACAACAGATGTTGTTTTAGGCAAATTACCGGCGACAAAAGAACGCCGGGGATTTGAAAAATTGAGATGGATAATGGGGGTGGCATTTCAAAAAAAATATGTAAGAAATTTGAATAAAAATGGAAAAAAAAAATATTTTTTTAACAGAAGAGATAGCCATTTTTTGCACGGTGCAAACGAAAAAAAAATCATTCTGCACCGTGCAAAATTTGCGAATTCATTCTGCACTGTGCTTTTTTTAAAAAAAAGTTTTCCCGCACTGTGCATTTTTTCTATTTTTCTGCACTGTGCAATCGAAAAAAAACACAAATGTTTGTTTTGCACTGTGCAAGCGAAAATAAAAACAAGTTTTTCCGCACTGTGCATTCTTTTCTTATTTTTCGCACAGTGCTATCAAAAAAACAAAAAGTTTTTGTTTCCACCGTGCAGAATTTGCGACTTCATTTTGCACTGTGCAATCGCAAAACAAAAAGTTTTTGTTTGCACCGTGCAAAATTTGCGAATTCATTCTGCACTGTGCTTTTTTTAAAAAATTTTCCCGCACTGTGCATTTTTCTATTTTCTGCACTGTGCAACCGAAAAAACACAAATTTTTATTCCGGACTGTGCAAAAATTGGCGACTTCATTCTGCACTGTGCAAGCAAAAAGAAAAACAAGTTTTCCCGCACTGTGCATTCCAAACTTTTCTGTCGCGTTTTTCGCGCACTGTGCATTTTGCTTTTGGTTTGTTCTGCACTGTGCAAGCGAAAAGAAAAACGAGTTTTCCCGCACTGTGCATTCTTTTCCAATTTTTTGGCACAGTGCAATTATGCAATTTCGAAAACATTTTTCTTCCGCACTGTGCAAACGTTTCTGTCGCAAGCTTTTCGCGCACTGTGCATTTTGCTTTTTCTTCAGATCGCACTGTGCAATTTGCCGCACTGTGCATTCTCTTTAATTTTTCTGCACCGTGCAAATTTTTCTGTCGCAAGTTTTTCGCGCACTGTGCATTTCGCAAAATGCCTTTTGGTTTGTTTTGCACTGTGCGGTCAGATTACGCAATCGCACAGTGCGCTTTTTTTGCCAAGCCGCACAGTGCGGGAAATCTGAGGGGTTATTTTGTTTGCACAGTGCAAAAAAAAAATCTATTTTTTTGTTAAAAATCGACCGGAAAAGATGCAAATTCGGGGAAATCTTAGTGTTAAAACGTTATAGACGCCTTATAAAGTCAATAAAACATAGCTTTTGATTACTTTTTACCTGAAAATTTAGAAAATTTTCAAAAATTTCAGTCAAAATTACTATTCAAATACTGGGAAAAGTCCCTCCTCAACTTGTTTGTGATTCAATTTCGAACACATTCATCAAGCCGCGACGTTTTGGAGTCAATTTAAAAGAATTTGGAAGACGTTTTAATCCTTCTCAAATACCCCCACTTTGAGGCTTGGGAAGTTTCTTTGTGGAGTCAAAAGAGGAGAGAAAATTACTTTATAAACTTTGTAGAGCTTGGAAAGTATTAAAAAAGTGCAAAAATAAGGCTAAAAACAGTTAAAATGGAGAAAAATAGGGAAAAAAAGGGGGAAATCCCGTTTTTGGCTGTATTTTTGTGCAGTTTGAGCCGAGAAAATTTTATTTTTACTATTAGTAACACTTTTTTTTATCAACTTTGGTAAGTGGAAATCTCAAAAAAAAAAAAAAAAAAAAAACAAAAAAAAAATACCAAAAAAATTTTTGGAATCATGCACTGTAAACCTCGTATATACCGTAGAAAACTCCAGTAAACGTTTTTTGTCAAGTTTCATCCACCATCTACCCGTATTTCCCAGTGAAATCGCGTTTTTGAGTATTTTTTGCAATTTGCACAGTGCGGCGCCATTTTAAGCCTATTTTTTCGATTGCACCGTGCAAAAAAAAATTTTTTTCTTTTCCGGATTTTTTCAAAAAAATGTGGAAAATCATAAAAGTATAATTAATTTCTACGTATTTACACCTATTTTCATCAATATTTGAGCGTTTTATTAGGTTGGACGGAAAGTTCGTACGATTTTTTACCCAACTTTCAATTTAATTTTTTTCGCGCCAAGACCGATTGCCCACTGTAAATACCTAGCATATACAAGAGTACAGTGTGAAGATTTATATGCTACGTGCCAATCGTTAGCTCCGCCAAAACGAGCTTAATTATAAGAGGTTTTCCGCTTTGCGGCTATTTCGGGTAGGGTCCAGAACGCAAACTCTAGTTTCCAGATCGCTTTCGATGAAGCTCTGACACTTTTTAGGCAATGTCCAGTGGTCTTTCTGACTACGTTAAACACAATTAGAAATCTTAAAAAAGCGTGTCGGATAAAATAATAGCAACACTTTCAACCAAGTCTTCAGCAAAGGCCCCCTATGAAAACTTTTTCTTATTATTCCGCGTATTGCTTATGATCTGTCTCTGTAATAGGGTTCAGTAAGGCATATGGAGAGCCCTTTAAGTGCAACATGAGTAAACCGGATCATAGACGCCTCGGGTTATCCACAAAGAGACAAAATTGCCAAAAACTATAGCTGTAGAGAAATGCGTATAATTTTGTGACAGTTAACAATGGCAGCCCGTTGTTTCGCGAAGTAGTAGAGCAATAAAGCGGCTCTATTTTGCACCCAAGAAAGGGAGGAGTGGAAAGATGTTATGAGCTCTTTTTAGAATTGTACGGGATGATCCAACAGTTCACCAACGATTTTTTGAGAAAAGTAATTTAGTAGTTATTATGTCGTACGGCAAAACAGTTGGCTATTGAGGGGTAGCTGAGTGTAAGGGATTGTCCTTAGTTTCTGCATATCATAGTTTTACACATATAAATGCACCGGCAAAGCGGCGGTTGCAGTTACATTCAAACTTGGGGTGGTCCTGCAAAAGTCAAATTTTATGGCTATGTTTTGATTTAGTCCCCGGCGACTTTACGCATATTAAGAGCTACAAAAGAAGGCTTTTTAGCAGTGCCACAACAATTTCCTGGTAGGCCTTATTAAACAAACCAGCCAAGGATTTGTAATTTTGGACCAAAGATGGGTAAATGTCTAAATTAAGTTCTCAGTTCGTACATGCTTAAGATGGTTGAGGGTTGTACTGCCAGATAGGGATGCCTGTCTTCTACCAATACCATATATTTGTGTTTGTCTTTTTCCATCAGCGCACGAAAAAATAGCAGCAGTAAAAAATCGTACGAACTTTCCGTCCAACCTAATACATTGAAAAATCACAATATTTTCGGGATTTTTGGTCTAAAACAACATCAAACCCTATCAAAGCCAAAATAATCCATCTTATTCCGAGCAAAAAGGCATTGTAAAACAACGTAAAGAAACGTAGAGCATAGTAAAGCCCTTGACAAGCCGCACGCCCTTCAATAACTACATTAACACCCCAAAAAGCGCCATTTAATGCTACAAAATGGATTACAACTACATTTTCTCCCCAAAAACCCAAAATTTTTTGATTGCATAATCTCTGTCAAGTCTCTATAAAGGATTTACAATGTCCTGCGACAACAACAAACCAATATATCATGCAAAAAACAAAGATTTTCCATCTTTTTTTCTATTTTTCGCCACAAAAATTATTTTTGGCTTGGAAAAAAGTAAAAAATGCTGCAAAAAATACATCAATCCCAGCTGACTTGTACTCCCTTCATTTATTTGCCTCATTATAAAGCGCCAAAGGAGGAGGGGACAGCTTTTTTCGGAATTAAGAGTCATTGAATGCGCCAAGGAGAGGAAAAAAGCAATGTTCCGTTGCGCAAATTCCCTTTTATCCGATATCTGAAGGGTCGAGGACGGAAAAAACGGACGGCTACGGTAATGCGGCATAATAAGCAGAGAGAAAAAGGGGAAAAATTGGAAAAATTAGCTAAAATTGTCATGGATAATATAAATTGGTCGCAAAAAAAGGTCAAAAAACAATGATAAATCAAAAATTGATGGTAAAAAATAGTTTTAGCGTATTTATTTTTCATTTTCACACTTTTCTGAACCCATTCCGACCGTTGAAACGGAATGCCAAAAATGGCGGGAATTCAAAATTTTTGAATTTTTAAATTGTGGAATATAAAAAATCGGCAATTTTTGGAACGAATATAAGCGTTGGAAACGCTAAAGTTCATAAAAATTTTCAGGTCGAAAAAAATTAGAAAAAAATCCGCACAGTGCGGTTTCAGAAAATTTACATATTTTGCACAGTGCAGTGAAAAAAGAAAAGGAAAAGTGGGAAATGCACGGTGCGAAAAAACCAAACAAAAGAAGTGTTTTTTGCACAGTGCAATTTCAAATGCGGCTTTTGCACAGTGCAGTGAAAAAAGAAAAGGAAGAGTGGGAAATGCACGGTGCGAAAAAAAACAAACAAATGAAGTGTTTATGCACAGTGCAATTTCAAATGTGGCGTTTGCACAGTGCAGTGAAAAAAGAAAAGGAAAAATGGCAAATGCACAGTGCGAAAGAAATCAAACAAATGAAATTTTTTGCACAGTGCAATTTCAAATGTGTCTTTTGCACAGTGCAGTGGATAAAGAAAAGGAAAAATGCGAAAAATCAAACAAATGAAGTTTTTTTTGCACAGTGCAGAATTTCGTTGGACTTTTGCACAGTGCAATTTGTAAAGTTTTTTTGCACAGTGCAGTTGAAAAAAATGGAATTGCACGGTGCGAAAAAATCAAATAAAAAAAGTGTTTTTTTCACAGTGCATATTTTCGTGGGATTTTTGCACAGTGCAGTTCCAAATGTGTCTTTTGCACAGTGCAATTTGGAAAGCTACCCTTGCACAGTGCAGAGGAGAAAGAAAAAGGAAAAAAATAGGAATTGCACGGTGCGAAAAAATCAAACAAATAAAGTGTTTTTTGCACAGTGCAGAATGTCGTTGGACTTTTGCACAGTGCAATTTCAAATGCGGCTTTTGCACAGTGCGGTGAAAAGAGAAAAGGAAAAATGGCAATGCACGGTGCAAAGAAATAAAAAAAATGTCTTTGCACAGTGCCGAATTTCTATAGACTTTTGCACAGTGCAATTTGGAAAGTTACTTTCTCACAGTGCAATTCCTAATGTGGCTTTTGCACAGTGCAGAAATTTACTGGATTTTCGCACAGTGCAGCTCAAACCTTTGCTCTTGCACAGTGCAGAATTTTACTGGATTTTCGCACAGTGCAGTGGAAAAAGAAAGGAAAAAAGGGAATTGCACGGTGCGGAAACCCCAGAAAAAAGTTTTTTTTGCAACTGCACAGTGCAGAATTTTGTGGGATTTTTGCACAGTGCAATTCGAAATGCAACTTTTGCACAGTGCAATGGAAATAATTAAGGGGCAAAATGACCGTCGCAGAGGGTGAAAAAACCAAAAAAAAATATTTTAGCATAGTAGAAAAATTAGCGATCTTTGCACGGTGCAAAAAAAAAAGCTTTTTTTATTGCACAGTGCATAAAATTTTTTTCTAAAAATGCGAGTTTAGGATAAAAATAAGCCCTAAATTGATCGTATTTTATCGGTATATAATAATAAAAACTTTATCTTACGTTTTTTCTCTCTAAAAATCCCAATTTTACCCTAAAATTTCATCAAAAACAAAAATTTGTCCCAAATTTCCGCCGAAAATCGCCAGTCCACGTGAATATATTATTATCGCCTCAGGTGAAGCGAGAAGGGGAGAAAACCGTTTTTTCATCGCAAATTTGGACCCTCAAACCCATGAATTATTTAGGGATGAAAGGCGAGAAAAGTGGGATCCGGCCCCGAAATTCGCTCGAAACGTTGCTAAGATCGGCCGAAACGAGGGGCTAGACACTGCCTATCTTCTTCCAACTACGTTTAGAAGAGTGTATTTAGCCTTAAAGTAGGAAATATTAGGCAAAAATTTGTTTTGAGAAAAAAATTTGGAAAATAAATCCAAATTTGGTGAGAATTAAGCCGGAAATGGTATTTTAGTAATGGTCATATGGTCAAAAATGTTGTAAACATCGAAGAAACTCTATTGGAAAAAAATTTATTTGCGAAAAAACTGTTTTTTTGCAAAGAAAATGACTCTAATTGACAGCGCACGGTGCAGAAGCTGCACAGTGCAAACAATTTTTTCGCACTGTGCAATTGAACAAAAAAATCCGTTTGAGAAAACTGCACTGTGCAAGAGAACTTCTTGTATCGCAGAAATTGCACTGTGCGGTTGAAAAATTATTTTGCACAGTGCAGTTAACCCAAAAAAGTTCGTTTCGAAAAATGGCACTGTGCAAAAGAAAGGAGCTTCTTTTGTCGCAGAAATTGCACTGTGCGGTCGAAAATTTATTTTGCACTGTGCAATTGAACAAAAAAGTCGGTTTCGGAAAATTGCACTGTGCAAAAAAGCTTCTCTTGTCGCAGAAACTGCACAAATCGCAAAAAAATCACACGCACGGTGCGGTGCGACCGAATTTATTTTGCACTGTGCAATGAACAAAGTTCCGAGTCCGTTTCAGAAAATTGCACTGTGCAAAAGAACTTTTTTTGTCGCTGAAACCGCACCGTGCAAAACAATTTTTCTTGGCTCTGTGCAACTAAACAAAAATTCTGTGCAGTGGCGCACAGTGCAAAAGAAGTTCCTTTCGAGAAAACTGCACTGTGCGGTCGGAAAATGACTTTGCACTGTGCAATTGAACAAAAAAGTCGGTTTCGGAAAATTGCACTGTGCAAGAGAACTTATTTTGTCGCAGAAACTGCACAGTGCAAGCAAATTTCTTTTTGCACTGTGCGGTTCAACGAAAAACGTTTGTTTGAAAAATTGCACTGTGCAAACAAAACTTCTTTTGTCGCAGAAACTGCACGGTGCAAGCTAACTTCTTTTTGCACTGTGCAGTTGAAAAAAAGGTCAGTTTGAAAAAACTGCACTGTGCGGTCGAAAAATAATTTTGCACTGTGCGAAAAAATCTTCTGCATCAAAAATCCCTCTGCACCGTGCGACTTTTCTTTACCACAGCAGCGATGTCGAACATGTCATTGCTCAATCTGAAACGATTTCCATATTAGCGCATTTTCGAAAACGTTTTATCGGCCCTTCAAAAAATGAGGGGGAGCTCTTGTTGGCAACGCGCACTTCTCGCAATGCAAAGTGAGGGTGGGAATTTGCATAAAATGTTGTTATGGGAGTTCTCGGCAAGAAAAGTGATAGATTATCGACATGTATTTACATATCCGGTATTACGCAATAAATGGGGGGAAATTTTAAGAAAAAAATTTGAAAATATATAAAAACAAATTTTTTTTAGTAAAAAAATTACGTCATCAAAAAATTTATTTTTCCCCTAATTCAGTTTAAAAGTCCAAAAAAAGGTTCAAACTGATTTCCGTCAGCCATGAAACCCATGAAGACCACTTTTACTTCCATCGCCATTGTCTAAAACCACCCTTTTCTTTCTTTTTGGGTCCATAATCCCCAAAACAAACGTCGATACTCAATCAAACACGAGAAGAGAAGAGATTCGTTACAAAAGAAAGGAATTTGGCCAATCGAAGAAACGAAAACTTTTTGTCCCACTGTGCGGAGAAAAAATTGGAGACTGCACGGTGCAACAAAATGGAAAAAGATTTTTTGTTGGCGCACTGTGCAATCGAAAAAGCGTTGAATTTGCACTGTGCGAAATTTTTTGTCACAGGAATTTTGCACCGTGCAAAAAGCGGGTTTTCTGCACCGTGCATGCAAAACGTTTGACTCCGCACAGTGCAAAAAAAAGTCTTGTCGCTGCACTTGCACTGTGCAAAAAAAAGGTTCTGAAAAAATGCACAGTGCGACAAAAAGCGTTTTGTCGCACAGTTCACTTCCGCAACGTGCATGGGAAACTTTTGATGCACCGTGAAAAACGAAGCCTTGTCTTATCGCTGCACTTGCACAGTGCAATTTGTTTTGAGAATTTTTTTGCACTGTGCAGTAAAAAAATGTTGAAAAAATGCCCGCACCGTGCATGCCACTTTTTGACTGCGCACCGTGCGAAAAGATGGTTTGTCGCTGCACTTACACAGTGCAATTTGTTTTGAAATTGGAAACGCACAGTGCAATGCGAATTTTTCCCTTGCACTGTGCAGCGAAAAATTTCTGGCAAAAGTGTCCGCGCCGTGCGAAAAGCAGCCTTGTCTTGTCGCTGCACTTGCACAGTGCAAAAATACTAATCGCGCTCAAAAGTCCTGACAATTTTCGCACCGTGCATTCTTCTTTCATTTCATCCGCACGGTGCATCTCTTCGCATTTGTCGCCGCGATTTCCCGTTTTTGCACACTTTCGCGCGCGACAAACCCGAATTTGAGGGCGCGAGGTCCAAAACCCGAACTTTCGCACTGTGCATTCTTCTTTCATTTCGCATTTGTCGCCGCAATTTCCCGTTTTTTCACTAGCGACATGCACTTTTGCGCGCGACGAACCCGAATTTGCAGGGGCGACGTCCAAAACCGAAAGTTTCGCACGGTGCGAAAATTGTCAGGACTTTTGAGCGCGATTAGTACTAGTCGCGACATAAAGTCCTGACACATTTCGCACCGTGCGAAAGTTCGGGGTTTGGACGTCGCGCCCCCAAATTCATTTTGCACCGTGCATTCTTCTTTCATTTCATCCGCACTGTGCATCTTTTCGCATTTGACACCGCGATTTCCCCTTTTTGCACCAGCGACGTGCAAAACCCGAACTTTCGCACCGTGCATTCTTCATTCATTTCGCATTTGTCGCCGCGATTTCCCGTTTTTGCGCTAGCGACGTGCACTTTCGCGCGCGACAAACCCGAATTTGGGGGCGCGACGTCCAAATCCCGAACTTTCGCACGGTGCAAAATGTGTCAGGACTTTATGGCGCGACTAGTAAGGTTCTATCAGTCTGGCCGAAAAAGAATTGTCCTCCGCGCCCCCCTCCGTCGCACTCACTCGAAACCCCAATTTGAAATTTGGAGGGCGTCGCCGAAAGAAAGAGCAAAAACGACGCATCGCCAGCGATAAAAGTGGGTTTTGCACAGTGCAAACGGCTTTTTTGCACTGTGCAATCAACAAAATTCCCCAAATTGAGGCGATTTCTTCTCGTCGCGCGCATTTTTGCGACACATCGCTCAAACTTTCGGTGCCGCTCATTTTCGAGGTTGCGATTTCGATGCTGCGACGAGGGTAATTCTTTTTCGGCCAGACTGATACTAGTCGCGACATAAAGTCCTGACACATTTGCACAGTGCATTTTGTTTTTCTTTCGGACCCGTCGCGGCAATTCCCCTTTTTTGCACTAGCGACATGCACTTTCGCGCGAGTTCGCCGCTTTTCTCGCGCGACACCCGCGACAAAATGTGTCAGGACTTTATGTCGCGACTAGTAAAAAAATGCACAGTGCGACAAAAAGCGTTTTGTCACACAGTTCACTTCCGCAACGCGCATGGGAAACTTTTGATTCCGCACCGTGAAAAAACGAAGCCTTGTCTTATCGCTGCACTTGCACAGTGCAATTTGTTTTGAAATTGGAAACGCACAGTGCAATGAGAATTTTTTTGCACTGTGCAGTAAGCAAATGTTGAAAAAATGCCCGCACCGTGCATGCCAATTTTTGACTGCGCATCGTGCGAAAAGATGGTTTGTCGCTGCACTTGCACAGTGCGGTTTGTTTTGGAGTTGGAAACGCACAGTGCAAAGAGAATTTTTGCACCGTGCAGTGAAAACATACTGCAAAATTGCACTGTGCAAAAAATCGTAAAAATTTTTAGTATTTTAAAATACGCCAATTTCATTACTAAAATAATTCAAAATTCCCTCGAAATGAGCTAATTCCCCTGCCGATGGATGGCTATTTATGTACATAAAACGAGTCAAATTACACTTTCCAACACTTGGCCCTCACGAACGGATTGTGTGGTAATTTAAAGCGCCGCTGAAACACTTAAACACGCAAATACTCGCCCGAAACACCATCGATACATATAAAATAAGGTGGAGGGAAAATGGAGAAAAAAATTTTTAAAGAAAAATTCTCTCAAAAAATCTCAAAAAACACTTTTGAAAATGAAAAAAAACGTCGGAAAAATTAGCGGCAGATTAAAGAGAGGATACGTTATACGAGGTTACGTGCTTTAATCCGCCTTTATCCTCTTTCCCCTTCCATTTGACCAGTGTCCATTTCGCTTAATCAAACAAATGGGGGGTTTCGACGAAGCGGGCTGGATTCAAATCTGAATAAAATATTGAGCGAATTTTTTTTCGCAATATTTTTCTTTTAAACATCGAAAAAAATTTGTGTACTTTGCAAAAAAAATTTTTGATTTCACTGTGCTATTTTTCAGATTTTTTTGCACGGTGCAATCAAAAACAGATTTTCTGCACTGTGCATTTGAAAACAAAGTTTTTGCACGATGCAATCGAACGTAAATTTGCCCGCACCGTGCAAAAACTCGATTTTATTGCACTGTGCGGAAGCGACAAAATAGGATTCGATGTTTGATGCACAGTGCGTACTCGGACAAGTTTGTTGCACTGTGCGGAAAAAATATGCTTTTCGCACAGTGCAGTCAAAAAATACGTATTCTTTTCGCACCGTGCATGAACAAAAGGTATTCTTTTTGCACAGTGCAGTCAAAAAATATATATTCTTTTCGCACAGTGCAGTCAAAAAATATATATTCCTTTCGCACAGTGCGGTAAAAATAAATATTCTTTTCGCACAGTGCAGGACAGAAATCCATATTTTTTAACTAGAATTCTCTAAAATTTATAGTTTTATACAGCTCTGTGGAAGTTCCCGAAAATATTTTGGAACTCCTCGAAGTGATTAATGGACAGCTTGAAGAGTTGCGCAATGCCGGTCACTTAAAATTGCGGGAGGGGGGATATGAGTGCGGTAAATCAATTTGGGGCGCGTCTTTGGTCTCTGGAAGAACGGGGGAGTTTCGGAAATTTTTGGGGATTGCAGAGCGAGGAATCAGGATTTTAGAGGGAGCATTTTGAATGTTTTGCAGTAAAAATCTAAAAAAAGAATTAATAAAAAAGTTTAAAACTGCAAAAAAAAATTATATTATAAAAAAAAATTTCAAAAAATCCAAAAATAAAAAAATCAGAAAAATCGTCAAAAAATTTGAAAAATATTTTAAAGTTAAAAATTCGAAAAATTAAAAAAATCTAATATAGAAAAGATAAAAATATTATTATCAAAAATCGGAAAATGCAAAAAAATAATAAGATTTTTTTTTAAAATCCAAAAATAATCCCAAGACAAAAAAAAATTGTTGAAAAAAAATTGCTGCTAAAAATCAACGACAACGCCAAAAAAAATTTAAAAGATCATTAAAAACACATTTAAAACAAGATAAAACATGTATTTTAAAAATATTAATATTAATAAAATTCCAAAAGATCTCAAAACTTTAAATTAAAATAATCAAAAATCAAAAAATTCCCCTCATTTTTCAAAAATAAAAATATTTGTTTCAAACAACCATCTCCTCACACCCCGAGATTTGGAGATTTTAATTCCCTTTATCCATGAAAAGCCCTCCCAAATGAGACGAAATGGAGGCGGCGAGAGTTCAAAAATTGGATTAGCAAGATCTCGCAAAAGGAGAAGACGAACATAACAACAAACATTGGGGGAGGGAGAAAGAGTCGATCTGCCAGTTGAGGTTGACTTTTCAATTTTTGCAATTTGAATATTCAAGTGTTTCGAGTCGGATTGGTTTTCATGAGGGGTGATTTGGAGAGAGAAAAACTGGGAGATTGGCAAAAAAAATGAAAATGAAAAAATAAAAAAAATAAAAAAATAAAATAAAAAAAATAAAATAAAGAAAAATAAAAAAAAAAAAATAAAATAAAATAAAAAAAAATAAAATAAAAGAAAAAATAAAATAAAATAAAATAAAAAAAAATAAAATAAAAGAAAAAAATAAAATAAAATAAAAAAAATAAAATTAAGGAAAATAAAAAAAATAAAATAAAATAAAAAAAATAAAATAAAGAAAAATAAAAAAAATAAAATAAAATAAAATAAAAAAAAATAAAATAAAATAAAAAATAAAATAAAATAAAAAAAATAAAATTAAGAAAAATAAAAAAAATAAAATAAAATAAAAAAAAATAAAATAAAAAAAAAATAAAAAAATGAAATAAATAAAAATCAAGTGTCTTACAATAAAAGTTATAAAATCAGTCTGTCGGGAAAATAATGAGCTCTCTGTTGCATCGAAAATCAAATCGGAAAAAATGAATTGTGTCGCGGCAAAATCAAAAAAAATTTTTTTTTCATTTCAGCAGCGACAGTGTGCTCATTATTTCCCCGACAGCATAGTATTCGTATAATATTTTGGACAACATATGTAGTCAAAAATTGGCCATATTTTTTTTTAATTTTTCAATTTTTTCCCCAAAAAAATTAATTTATTTTTCCAAAAATATAAAAAAAGTTGGTTTAATTTATAGAGAATAGATGTATTTACGTATTTTACCATCAAAACCTAGAATTTTCCCCTCCAAAACTAACAAAACATAAACAAAAATAAAAGTTCAGCTGCCCTCAAAAACTACAAATTTATCCTTCAACCCTAAATAAACTCTCTTCCACCTCATTTTACACCCTTAATTCAACTTCAAACCCGTTGTAAACTCTTGATTTGACCAGTTTTGTAAAGGCGAGGAATTAATTTTGACAGGACAAGAAGTCGTAAAACCCGATTGGTCAAGAGGAGACAACCGAAACGGAGGGATTTTAATTCCCCTCCCCTTCTGTACAAACCCATTCAAGCAAGACGCCGAACGAAATTACCATGCAAATTTGAATACTTTTGCGCGGTATGTATAACAAATATTGGGAAATGCGAAAAAAAAATATTTGAAAAAAATTTTTTTTTTTGCACAGTGCAGTCTCAAACAGACAAAAAGTTTTTGCACAGTGCAAAATTTTATAAAGTTTCCTCTGCACCGTGCATATTCATAAAAATGGAAAATTTTGCACAGTGCACTGATTTTTTTTTTGTAATTCTTTTGCACAGTGCAGTCTCAGAAAGATAAAAAATTTTTGCACAGTGCAAATTTTTTTTTCAAATTTTTTTTTTGTGCAAATTTATAAAAATCAAAAATGGCACAGGGCAAATAAGATATTCTTTTGCGCGGTGCAGTCTTCAACAAATTCAAAAAACGAACCAGAAAATTAACTAGAATTGTAAATAGTTGTTTAAAAGGCCAAACACATGAAACTTATCATAGTGCGTCTTGACATTTTTCGAAAATTTCGAAATTCCCGCAATTTTTGGCATTCTGCCCATCTTTCCAAAATTTGCAAAAAACTGCTTAAACTAAAGTTCTAGACTTTGTAGAGGCCAACATACTTATGTAAATTTGTAACAGTGCGCTTTGACCTTCTAAAATTCAATGTTCCCGCCATTTTTTGGCATTCTGCCCTACTTTCAAAAATCGATCAAAAACTTATTCAAACTTAAATTTCAGACCTTATGAAGGCCGCTTACCTCATGAAAATCACATTTAGTCTTGTTTGACACTTAAAAATTTAAAACTCCCGCCATTTTTGGCATTCTGCCCAACTTTCAAAAACCGGTCGAAAACGTACAAAACTAGAAAAACTAAGTTCCATAAAAGTCATTTATTAACTGAAAATGTATGAAATTATAATTTGACGTTCAAAAATCTCAAAATTCCCGCCATTTTTGGCATTCTGCCCAACTTTCAAAAACCGGTCGAAAACGTACAAAACTAGAAAAACTAAGTTCCATAAAAGTCATTTATTAACTGAAAATGTATGAAATTATAATTTGACGTTCAAAAATCTCAAAATTCCCGCCATTTTTGGCATTCTGCCCAACTTTCAAAAACCGGTCGAAAACGTACAAAACCAGAAAAACTAAGTTCCATAAAAGTCATTTATTAACTGAAAATGTATGAAATTATAATTTGACGTTCAAAAATCTCAAAATTCCCGCCATTTTTGGCATTGTGCCCAACTTTCAAAAACCGGTCGAAAACGTACAAAACTAGAAAAACTACGTTCCATAAAGGCCATTTACTTACTGAAAATGTCTGAAATTATAATTTGACGTTTAAAAATGCAAAATTCCCGCAATTTTTGGCATTCTGCCCATCTTTCAAAAATCGGTCGAAAACGTATTAAACTAGAAAAACTGCGTTCCATAAAAGTCATTTACTTACTGAAAATGTCTGAAATTATAATTTGACGTTCTAAAATTCAAACTTCCCGCCATTTTTGGCATTGTGCCCAACTTTTAAAAATCGATCGAAAATTTGTTCAAACTAAAATTTTAGACGTTACGAAGGCCGCTTACCTCATAAAAATCACATTTAGTCTTGTTTCACACTTAAAAATTTAAAACTCCCGCCATTTTTGGCATTGTGCCCAACTTTCAAAAAACCGGTCGAAAACGTACTAAAGTAGAAAAAACACGTTCCATAAGGTCATTTACTTACTGAAAATGTGTGAAATTATAAGTTGACGTTTAAAAATTCAAAATTCCCGCAATTTTTGGCATTCTGCCCAACCTCCCAAAATCGGTCCAAAAATTTACCAAAACCAAAATTTCAGACCCCATAAAGTCCATACACCCGTATTCCACCATATTTACACAGAAGACCATATAGCGGACCGCCGTAACGCCTAATACGACGCCATAACCCCGAAATGGATAGGGCCGGATATGTTTGGCCTGGGTGCCAATCTTTGTTTATTATGTTTACCGTTCGGATCCCCATAAGGCGACGCTGCCGATCGGCGCGCGACTCTTTACGACCCACGACATTTATATCATAGTTCGGGAATATTGGCGCGAAAAACCGATTAAAAATCTCAAACTGAGACGTTTATGGGAGGCAAATATAAGGATTTCGGGGGCCTTCAAGGACGGCATGGTATGATTTCTGAGGTTAAGATCAGAAAAAAAAGAATAAAATAAAATAAAAAATTTTTTTTTGAAAATTAAAAAAAATTCGAAAAAAATCCGAACATCAGATAAAAAATTTTTGAAAATACAGTAACCCAACCAAAATTTTTTGAAATTAAATCGAAAAAATTAAAAAAAAAAATTTTATTAAAAAAAAATCCAAAAAAAATCCGAACATCAGATAAAAAATTTTTGAAAATACAGTAACCCAACCAAAATTTTTTGAAATTAAAATCGATAAAATAAAAAAAAAAAAATTTTTTAATTAAAAAAAAATTCAAAAAAAAATCTAAAAATCCCCAAAAAAATTTTTTTTGAATCCTACAGTAACCCTACCACATTTTCTGAAAATAAAATCAAAAAATAAAATAAAAATTTTTTTTTTGAAAATTTTAAAAAATCCAAAAAAATCAAAAAATCCCAAAAAAAAAATTTTTTTTTAGAAATTAAAAAATTCAAAAAAAAAATTAAAAAACCCAAAAAATTTTTTTAAACCCTATTATAATCCGGCCAAGATTTTTTGAAATTAAAATCAAAAAAATAAAAAAAAATTTTTTTTGAAAATTTAAAAAATTCCGAAAAAAATCCAAAATTTCCCAAATTTTTTTGAACCCTGCAGCTGCATGCAGTAATCCGGCTAAAATTTTTTGAAATTAAAATCGAGAAATAAAAAAAAATTTTTGAAAGTTAAAAAAAATCCCAAAAAATCAAAAAACCCCCCAAAAAAAATTTTTTTTTGACCCCTACAGTAACCCTGCCAAGATTTGTTTCTCTTGTCCTTTGGTATGTTTTGCGTTGTAACGCGAGTCGCGTCGAGGGTCATTAAGGCGAAAAACGGCTTAGCGACGGACCCGGATTAGAGGCGGAAAACGGATTGGGAAAACAAATGGACAAGAAAAAAATGGTCATCAGAGTGTGTAATGAGTGTATTGGTTGCCATAAATTTGAAATTTAATAAAATAAATGTGAATAAAATTCGATGCACAGTGCAATTTTTGGAATTTTCTTTGTTGCACAGTGCAAGAGAAAAAATTTTTTTTTTACACCGTGCAGACAAAAATTCAGACTTTACCGGATAATTTTGAAAAAAAAAATTTTGTGAGTTTGATTTCAAATAAAAAAATTTTTTAATTTCATTTGTTTACCAAGTTGGTGGGGCCTTTGCCCACGTCAAATTCGACATGTTGTTCTTGATTTATGGTATGTTACAGTAACCCAATCTTTTTTTATTCCAGAAACCCGATCTTTTTTATGTTACAGTAATCCAAAATTTTTTCTGTTACAGTAACCCAAAAAAATTCTTGTTACAGTAACACCAGTTTTTCATGTTACAGTAACCCAGTCTTTTTAGAAAAAGTTCCTTATTTTGGCCACAACAAAGGTACTCCGCGAACTGCGCCCAAGCTTGGGCACTAAATTTAGGAAAAAACGCTTCGACCTAGTTGGCACTGAATTACTATAATAGCTCTATAGTTTTGAGGATACCTACGAAGGCTATGACGACTCATTTAGTTCCATACGGAGGCAATAAGTTTAGTTCCGGACATGTTTCATCGTATAAAGTGTAAAATCACAGGCTGCAGCCGTTTTTGAAGGGTAAAGTGGTACGTGAAAAAGAAGGTAACTCACTAACTAAATCCACTGTCCGGGCATTGACAACGATGAATTGAGCGTGCACGCTAAATTTGGGCTAATTCTGATCAGTTTCCGCAAAGTTATAAGTTGTGGCCAGAATAAGGAACTTTTACCCCCAATTTAAGCATTGTACAGTAACCCAGCCCTTATGTTACAGTAACCCCTTTTTTCATGTTACAGTCCCCAATCTTCTTACGGCATTGCAATTTAACTTTTTTATGTTACAGTAACCCATTTCTATGTTATAATAACCCAATCTTTCCATTTTGCGATATTCCAATTTTTCCGTGTTACAGTAACCCCATATTTTTACGCCATGGTAACCCAATCTTTTTGTACGACAGTAACCCAATCTTCCGGTCTTATTATGCTTCAGTCACCCATCTTTTTTATGTTACAGTAATTCAATTTTTTTTTGTGTTACAGTAACCCAATCTTTACTTTATAGTAATCCTATCTTTTTTATTTTACAGTAGCCCAAATTCTCACGGTTTTCTGCGCATTTTGCACCGGACTTTTGGCAATTTGGATTCAATGTGGAAATACTCGGAAGCCGAGGCAAGTTCAAGGAAAGCAAGACGTGTTCATCACCAACATTCCGATTGACGAACCCTCGGAGAGAAGTCAAACTGTGAGAATCAAGCAGCCTCCAGGCGCTTATAACCCCATGTATATGTGAGTTGACCCATGCTCCGTCAGATTATCACCTCGTATTTTACTTTTTTTTAGGAAATCCCCGAAATCCAGCACAGCCAAGAAGAAGGCGGACGCCGAGAGGTCGGGGAAACCGAATCCCAAGGAGAAACCAGATAAACAACCCTCGGAAAGGACGGCAATTCCTGGATCCGAGCTGAAGTCGAAGCTCTCGACTGTGTCCAAGAAGAAGGAGACAAAAAAAGCGGCGAGCGGAGTGGATAAAAGTGGAAAGAACAGGTAAAATACTAGCAGCTTATCGACGGAAATAATGAGCAATGGGCTCTGTAAAAAAGCGATTGAATACGGTAGATTTAGAGTAAAATATTTTGGGAAAGCCGGAGTACTTATTAGAGATTTCCACGGCCAAAATTTCGGCTAGGACTCTTAGTTCTCAGAGCCGGAGCCGAGGCCAGATTTGGGGCTTTGGCTTCGGCTCTTGGCCAAAACATAGGGGAAGTAAGTACTCCAAGTGCGACGCTCAGATTTTGATGAAACTTGGCACAAATTTAGAGTAATTTTTTCTAAGATGTATGCGATAATCCTAGTTCGCGCTTTGCAGAAACAACCGAGATTTTTAGCTCAAACGTTGACAAAAATTTGACACTTTTTGCCGAACTTTGGCATGAAAAGTTTTATGCATGGTGCTAAATAGTACTACCTGGTACTGTTTAGTACGAGGTGAAAATTTGGCCGGTAATGGTGTTGGTTTGGTGCTTAGTGCAGCCCAAAAACACATTTTTAACACTTCGTACTATATAGTACCAACTGGTACTGTTTAGTACGAGGTGAAAATTTGGCCGGTAATGGTGTTGGTTTGGTGCTTAGTGCAGCCCAAAAACACATTCATAGCACTTGGTACTATATAGTCCTTGAAATAGATTCCAACGACTTCTTGTGGCGAATAGTAAATATTATTTAAAAAATCTCTGATTTTTTTGAAATTCTTGGCCAGCTAAAACTATGGTATATGCATCAGAATGGGCTAGTCTCCCTTCAAGCCCTCGGGAAATGAATTCCACCTTTCAGTTCGACGACTGAGAGCTCCGGAAAACATCGAAAGTCGGGTCGGTCGGGACGAAAAAATGTGGTCAGAGTGGAGAGAAGAGGAGCGGACAGCAAGAGGTCGTTGGCGGGTAAGTCGATTCCTCAATGTTTAGACCTAGATTTCTGCAAAATCTTTGTAGAAAATCTCAAATTTTGGATGCCAAAAAAATAATTTTTTCACCCAGAAATTTAGCCCTGAACTCGGACAGAACGCAATCCGACGCCGAACACGACGATCCCAAGCCGATGACAAAAACCAAAAAAGAGCGAGACGAGTGGAAGGAAATCCTAAAGGCCGTGAACGATGAGAGCAAGAAGAACAGTACGAAAAATCCAAGCCATAAGCGGAAAAAGGAACCCGAAAAGAAGCCCTTTAAAGCTCAGAGAAAAGCCGAAGTCAAATCCAAAGGTAGGGCAAAACGATTTGAGAATTTACAAGTTTATCGCACAGTGCAATTTTGTAGAGTAAATTGGCCTAGGTTTTTGCACTGTGCAGTTTTTAGAGCGAGTCAGCTGCACTGTGCGTTTTGCGTTTTTTTCGCACCGTGCAGAAGAAAAGAGATTGTTTGTTGCTCCCGCACAGTGCAAAAAGATTTTTTTTTATTTTGCACAGTGCAAAGGATAAAAATTTTGCCGCCATGGTTGCCGTGCAAAAAAATTTTTTTTTCCATTGCACAGTGCAAAAAATGTGTATTTTTGCACAGCGCAGTTTTGTAGAGTAAATTAGCCTATTATGTTTTTGCACTGTGCAGTGGAAAAGACATTGGTTTGTTTGTCGCTGCGCCTGCACAGTGCAAAAAGATTTTTGGCCCTTCGCACAGTGCAATTTTGCAGAGTAAGTTAGCCTATGCTTTCGCACCGTGCAGAGGAAAGAAGATTGTTTGTCGCTGCGCCCGCACAGTGCAAAAAGATTTTTGGCTCTTTGCACTGTGCAGTTTTTAGAGCGAGTCGGTTGCACTGTGCGTTTAGCATTTTTTTCGCACCGTGCAGAGGAAAAAGAGATTGTTTGTCGCTGCGCCTGCACAATGCAAAAAGACTTTTTGGCCCTTCGCACTGTGCAGTTTCGTAGAGTAAGTTAGCCTACGAATTCGCACTGTGCAGTTTTTGGAGTTCCGCCCGGCTGCACTGTGCGTTTTGATTTTTTTCGCACCGTGCGTAGGAAAAGAGATTGTTTGTCGCTCCTGCACAGTGCAAAAAGGTTTTTGGGCTCTCTGCACAGTGCAACGATAAACTTGTCTTTTTCCATTCTAGCCGCACAGTGCAAAGGAATTTCTTTTTTTATTTTGCACAGTGCAAAGAAAAAAAATTTTGCCGCCATGGTTGCCGTCGCCGTTGCACCGTGCAAAAAAATTTTTTTTTCGTTGCACAGTGCAATAAAAATTTAAATTTTGCACAGTGCAAAAAATGTGTATTCTCGCACAGTGCAGTTTTGTAGGGTAAAAAAGCCTAGGCTTTTGCACTGTGCAAAATTTTTTTTAAGTCTTTTTTTTTTTTTTGATTTTTTTCAAGATCTACAAAGAACCCGTTTCAGTGACCAATCTCAGCGATATGATGACAACCAGTCTACGAAAATCAAAGAGAAGCAAAAAGAAGTCCAAAAAAGATTCGACGAAAGAGAAGGAAAAGTCGGCCAGATCTGTAAAATTCAGCCGGCATTCCAAGGAAAGGCTGAACAGCGTGAGGAGAAAGCTCCGAGACACACTCTCCTCGATGGCCGAGCAAGTGAAGACGGAGTTGGATGGTCCCGGAGCTCGGTTGGAAGGCGATAAAAAGCCAAAACCCGAGGATAAATCGATGAAATCAAAGAGTTTATTAGTGTAAGTAGTGTTTTTGAGACATATAATAATGAAAATAGAAAAAAAAATTCAAAAAAATGAAGTTTTTTTGATTAAAATTGACCTCAATGCCATGGATAATATAATTTTTATATTTTAAAGCTCAATGTATGATATGACTATTAAATTTTCAGCCCCCAACCGCCTTCACGCGGCTCACAAAGAACGCATGTGGATGCTGGAAGCGAAAAGAGCAAAGGAAAATCCACAAAATCTAAACGCAACCCGCCGAAGAGCAAAAAAGGGGAATAAAACAATTTTTTTAATTTTAAACATATGTTTTTACTCGCAAATATCACTCGATAAATAGTTTAGACTCTAATTTATTCATTGACATACCTTTCGGAACTGATAACGTTCCTTTATTAGTGAAAAATCCAAAAATTGTTTTTCTGCACTGTGCGATTTTCCAAAAGACTTTACCGCACCGTGCAAAAAAATTTTTTTCTCGTAAAATCCGCACAGTGCAAAACAATATCTTATAGAGCCTGCACTGTGCAAAAAAATAAAAGTCCACCGCACAGTGCAAAAAGATTTTTTCTTGGAATCTGCACTGTGCGGAAAGTATTATAATAAAGTTTCACCGCACTGTGCAAAATTTTTTTTTTAATCCGCACAGTGCAAAAAAACTATTTTATAAAGTCTGCACTGTGCAAAAACAGAAAATTTTTTTACTGCACAGTGCAAAGAAAATCTTTTTGTAAAAACCGCACTGTGCAAAAACAAATCAAATTTCGCCGCACAGTGCAAAAAAAATTATTTTCTTAAAAATCGCACTGTGCAAAAAATTTCCCAGCACAGTGCAAAAAAAATCTTTTCGTAAAATCCGCACTGTGCAAAAACAAATTAAATTTCGCCGCACAGTGCAAAAAACACAATACATAAAATCTCACAGCACAGTGCAAAAAAAACTTTTTCCTGAAAATCCGCACAGTGCAAAAAACTTTTTTCAAAAAATCCGCGCGGTGCAAAATTTTTTTTCTAAAAATCCGCACAGTGCAAAAAACTTTTTTCCAAAAACCCGCACAGCGCAAAAAATGAATAAAATTCTCCCAAATTCCCCAAAATTTCGAATGCCAAAAAAATTCCCCTCCCAACTTTTCCCCATTATTCATGGGGACAATTGTTTTTGCGGATGTGTTTACCGCGCCGCCGCCTTTTACGCTTTGGCACCATGGGTAATTTTGCGTAATCTCCACAAAAGCGGAAACGTTTTGCGGGGAGCGGAAAGACAAAGGGCAGTTGGCAAATGGATCCCAAATTGCTTGAAAATTTGCATACGAACGAAATTTCAAAAAAAAAAAATCAAAATTTTTTGGTTGCACAGAGCTTCACAAAACGTTTTTTTTTTGCACCGTGCAGAAGTCAAAAAATTGCACCGTGCGGTTTTTAGGTTTTGCCAGCTGCACTGTGCGTTTTTGTTTTTTTCGCACCGTGCAGAGGAAAGGAAATTGTTTGTCGCTGCATTTGCACAGTGCCAAAAGGTTTTTGTTTTTTTCGCACCGTGCAGAGGAAAGGAAATTGTTTGTCGCTGCATTTGCACAGTGCCAAAAGGTTTTTGTTTTTTTCGCACCGTGCAGAGGAAAGGAAATTGTTTGTCGCTGCATTTGCACAGTGCCAAAAGGTTTTTGTTTTTTTCGCACCGTGCAGAGGGAAGGAATTGTTTGTCGCTGCGCACGCACAGTGCAAAAAGGTTTTTGTTATTTCGCACCGTGCAGAGGAAAGGAAATTGGTTGTCGCTGCGCCTGCACAGTGCAAAAAGGTTTTTGTTTTCTTTCGCACTGTGCAGAGGGAAGAAATTGGTTGTCGCTGTGCACGCACAGTGCAAAAAGGTTTTTGTTTTTTCGCACCGTGCAGAGGAAAGGAAATTGGTTGTCGCTGCGCCTGCACAGTGCAAAAAGGTTTTTGTTTTTTTCGCACCGTGCAGAGGAAAGGAAATTGTTTGTCGCTGCATTTGCACAGTGCCAAAAGGTTTTTGTTTTTTTCGCACCGTGCAGAGGGAAGGAATTGTTTGTCGCTGCGCACGCACAGTGCAAAAAGGTTTTTGTTATTTCGCACCGTGCAGAGGAAAGGAAATTGGTTGTCGCTGCGCCTGCACAGTGCAAAAAGGTTTTTGTTTTTTTCGCACCGTGCAGAGGAAAGGAAATTGTTTGTCGCTGCATTTGCACAGTGCCAAAAGGTTTTTGTTTTTTTCGCACCGTGCAGAGGGAAGGAATTGTTTGTCGCTGCGCACGCACAGTGCAAAAAGGTTTTTGTTATTTCGCACCGTGCAGAGGAAAGGAAATTGGTTGTCGCTGCGCCTGCACAGTGCAAAAAGGTTTTTGTTTTCTTTCGCACTGTGCAGAGGGAAGAAATTGGTTGTCGCTGTGCACGCACAGTGCAAAAAGGTTTTTGTTTTTTCGCACCGTGCAGAGGAAAGGAAATTGGTTGTCGCTGCGCCTGCACAGTGCAAAAAGGTTTTTGTTTTCTTTCGCACTGTGCAGAGGGAAGAAATTGGTTGTCGCTGTGCACGCACAGTGCAAAAAGGTTTTTGTTTTTTCGCACCGTGCAGAGGAAAGAAATTGGTTGTCGCTGCGCCTGCACAGTGCAAAAAGGTTTTTGTTTTCTTTCGCACTGTGCAGAGGGAAGAAATTGGTTGTCGCTGTGCACGCACAGTGCAAAAAGGTTTTTGTTTTTTCGCACCGTGCAGAGGAAAGGAAATTGGTTGTCACTGCGCCTGCACAGTGCAAAAAGGTTTTTGTTTTTTTCGCACCGTGCAGAGGAAAGGAAATTGTTTGTCGCTGCATTTGCACAGTGCCAAAAGGTTTTTGTTTTTTTCGCACCGTGCAGAGGGAAGGAATTGTTTGTCGCTGCGCCTGCACAGTGCAAAAAGGTTTTTGTTTTTTTCGCACCGTGCAGAGGGAAGGAATTGTTTGTCGCTGCGCACGCACAGTGCAAAAAGGTTTTTGTTATTTCGCACCGTGCAGAGGAAAGGAAATTGGTTGTCGCTGCGCCTGCACAGTGCAAAAAGGTTTTTGTTTTTTTCGCACCGTGCAGAGGAAAGGAAATTGTTTGTCGCTGCATTTGCACAGTGCCAAAAGGTTTTTGTTTTTTTCGCACCGTGCAGAGGGAAGGAATTGTTTGTCGCTGCGCACGCACAGTGCAAAAAGGTTTTTGTTATTTCGCACCGTGCAGAGGAAAGGAAATTGGTTGTCGCTGCGCCTGCACAGTGCAAAAAGGTTTTTGTTTTTTTCGCACCGTGCAGAGGAAAGGAAATTGTTTGTCGCTGCATTTGCACAGTGCCAAAAGGTTTTTGTTTTTTTCGCACCGTGCAGAGGGAAGGAATTGTTTGTCGCTGCGCACGCACAGTGCAAAAAGGTTTTTGTTATTTCGCACCGTGCAGAGGAAAGGAAATTGGTTGTCGCTGCGCCTGCACAGTGCAAAAAGGTTTTTGTTTTCTTTCGCACTGTGCAGAGGGAAGAAATTGGTTGTCGCTGTGCACGCACAGTGCAAAAAGGTTTTTGTTTTTTCGCACCGTGCAGAGGAAAGGAAATTGGTTGTCGCTGCGCCTGCACAGTGCAAAAAGGTTTTTGTTTTCTTTCGCACTGTGCAGAGGGAAGAAATTGGTTGTCGCTGTGCACGCACAGTGCAAAAAGGTTTTTGTTTTTTCGCACCGTGCAGAGGAAAGAAATTGGTTGTCGCTGCGCCTGCACAGTGCAAAAAGGTTTTTGTTTTCTTTCGCACTGTGCAGAGGAAAGGAAATTGGTTGTCACTGCGCCTGCACAGTGCAAAAAGGTTTTTGTTTTTTTCGCACCGTGCAGAGGAAAGGAAATTGTTTGTCGCTGCATTTGCACAGTGCCAAAAGGTTTTTGTTTTCTTTCGCACTGTGCAGAGGGAAGAAATTGGTTGTCGCTGTGCACGCACAGTGCAAAAAGGTTTTTGTTTTTTCGCACCGTGCAGAGGAAAGGAAATTGGTTGTCACTGCGCCTGCACAGTGCAAAAAGGTTTTTGTTTTTTTCGCACCGTGCAGAGGAAAGGAAATTGTTTGTCGCTGCATTTGCACAGTGCCAAAAGGTTTTTGTTTTTTTCGCACCGTGCAGAGGGAAGGAATTGTTTGTCGCTGCGCCTGCACAGTGCAAAAAGGTTTTTGTTTTTTTCGCACCGTGCAGAGGGAAGGAATTGTTTGTCGCTGCGCACGCACAGTGCAAAAAGGTTTTTGTTATTTCGCACCGTGCAGAGGAAAGGAAATTGGTTGTCGCTGCGCCTGCACAGTGCAAAAAGGTTTTTGTTTTCTTTCGCACTGTGCAGAGGGAAGAAATTGGTTGTCGCTGTGCACGCACAGTGCAAAAAGGTTTTTGTTTTTTCGCACCGTGCAGAGGAAAGAAATTGGTTGTCGCTGCGCCTGCACAGTGCAAAAAGGTTTTTGTTTTCTTTCGCACTGTGCAGAGGGAAGAAATTGGTTGTCGCTGTGCACGCACAGTGCAAAAAGGTTTTTGGCCCCCGCACAGTGCAGCCACAAGCTTTTCTTTTTCCACGCTGGCCGCACAGTGCAAACAAGTTTTTTCTCGTTTTGCACAGTGCAGAAGGGAAGACACTTTGCCGTCGCAGTTGCACCGTGCAAAAAAGGAACGTTTTTACTTTACGCACAGTGCAAGGAAATCTTAAACTTTGCACAGTGCAAAAAATGCGTATTCTCGCACAGTGCAGTTTTGTTGAGTAAATTAGCTTGCAATTTTGCACTGTGCGAAATTTATTTAATTTTGCACAGTGCAGAAAGGCAAAAACTTTGTTTTTTTTTAAATCACGTAACAATGCAAAAAATTACTTTACACAGTATAAATTCATGAACCAAGCTCCAATTCGAAATAAAAATTTATAAAAAAAAGCCTGACTTTCGACGTGAATTTAAAAAATTGAGCCCCCCGGAGGCGCACGAGCCCATTAGGGGGAATGAGAACAAAGCGTGTCCACAATGTCCATTTATTTCAAATTATTCTAAACAAAGTTTCTTTTGCCCTCGGGGCATTATAAAAAGTCGGAGGTCCGCGAAAGAAATTGTTTTAAGGAAATGGACATTGAAATTTTTTTTTGGAAAAATTAAAATTTACTGAAAAATAAAAAAAATGTTTTGCACTGTGCGGTTGTTGCGACAAAAAAGTTCTGTTGCACGGTGCAGATTTCTCAAGACTACATTTCTTTGCTGCACTGTGCATTCAATCATTTTTGTCAGCTGCACAGTGCAAAACAAAAAAGTTTGTTTTGCACTGTGCAATTGCTGCGACAAAAAACTTCTTTTGCACGGTGCAGATTTCTCAAGACAACATTTTTTGCTGCACTGTGCGTTTCAGTCATTTTTGTCAGCTGCACAGTAAAACACAAAAAAGTTTGGTTTGCACTGTGCAGCTGATGCGACAAAAAAGTGTTTTTTGCACGGTGCAGATTTCTCAAGACGGAATTTCTTTTTCTGCACTGTGCATTCAAAGTCCTTCTAAAAACTGCACTGTGCAAAACAAAAAATCAGTTTTGCACTGTGCGGTTGTTGCGACAAAAAGTGGTTTCGCACGGTGCAGGTTTCTCAAGACTACATTTTTTTGCTGCACTGTGCGTTTCAATCCTTTTTGTTAGCTGCACAGTGCAAAAAAAGAAGAAAAATAGCGCACAGTGCAAAGCTGAGATTTTGATGAAATTTGGACTAAATTCAAATAAAATTCGTAAAGACGTAGATAGAGCTGATATTTAGCTCAATTTTCGCCGAAAAAATCAAAATTTTTAGGTGAAAAAATCAAAAAAAAAAATTAAAAAAAAGACAAAAAAAATTTTTTTGCAATTTTCGGGGACAAAAATATATCAAAACTGATTTTTATCCTCCTCGTTATAGCCTAGCGACAAAATTTCAGTATTCAAAAAAATTTTTATCTCCAAAAAATTTCCAAAAAGACCCTAAAATCCCAAAAATTACCGAGCAAGCCGACGATGGCATTTGATTAAGGCCCTGGGGGCATTTTAATGAGGGCAGAAGGTAAGAGAGTCCCCTTCGAAAACAAACCTCGACAGAAAAAAAAAAACTTTACTGCGTAATAAAACGGCCCCTCTCTGTCGCTTTTATAACACCTTGGGAGTTTTTAGTAATCGGATTTCCACTCCGCCGCCCAAAAACTATTAAACCCATAACAATTTGAGAGGGATTCGCAATGTTTTCGGATGTCGTTTTGGCACTTGCCCGAGGCAAAAATTGTCTTGAAAGCGAGAAATCATGATTTTACTGGACAGTTGCAAATTTTGAAGAGAAAAAAGGGGAAAATCCCAGATTTTTGAAAAAAATGTCTTGAAAAGTAGTAAAGTGAAGATGTAGAACAATAAAAAGTGATGTAAAATACAGAAAATTAAATTTCAAAAAACATTTTTTTTTCTCGCCGCACAGTGCAGTCCAAACAGCCCGAAAAAACCCACTGCACCGTGCAAAAAGCGAGCAAGAAATTATTGCACAGTGCAAAGTGAACATTTTGTTTTTGCACAGTGCATGTCGCTGAAATCACTCCAGCGGATTGAAAAAAGTCAGGGTGCGAGCGACAGCCCAAAAAAGCCTATTGCACCGTGCAAAAAGGCAAGAAATTGCACAGTGCAAAGTGAACTTTTGTTTTCGCACAGTGCATGTCGCGGAAATGCAAACTTTTGTTTTCGCACAGTGCATGTCGCTGAAATGCGAACTTTTGTTTTTGCATGTGCGTGTCGCTGAAATGCGAACTTTTGCTTTTGCACTGTGCATGCCGTCGATTTTATTTTTTCCGCTGAATTGCACTGTGCGAAAAATGTCAGGGTGCGAGCGACAGCCCAAGAAGCCTATTGCACGGTGCAAAAAGCAAAAAATGCACAGTGCAAAAGAAGCGCCGCGGCAACTTCCCGTGTTGCTCTAGCGACATGCTCTTTTCTGCAAGCGCACCACGCGACGTCGCCAAAAAATTCTACGGACTTTCTGGAACGACTAGTTGTAAGTGCGTCTGTTTCACACAGATTTGTCATTACCACGTCTTGCTTAATGAATATTTAACGAATCAGGCGTACGTATTTGTTGAAGGTGACTTTGAGGGCTTGCTTGGTTATTTGGAATTCTTGGACTGTGAAACAGGTTGTTTTTTGCCGACCAAGAGCTAAACTGGTTGTTAAAAGTTATAATTATTGGCAATTTTCGTACGGTTCGCAATACGTATTAGCATATCGGCTATGGAGCAAGTTTTGGGAAAGTTGCGGAAATGGTGGGATGAGGTAAGTGACAGCGACTACAGACTGTTTAGACAGACTACAGACTGTTTAGGCCCTGTGGGAGGTATGCATAAACCGTTTAGGGGCTGTGGAAGGAATGTATTTGAGTGTACGATTAAGAGGGAGACATTACGGCACCTCTCTAGCTATACAATGTCGAAAGAAAACCCAGTAAGCTCAAGAGCCAAGTGATTTGTTTAGTGGAAAGGAGGCCCACGTCAAAACAATTCTTTCAGAAAATTGAAAAAACAAGGAATCTCGGATCATTGATTTTTTGCGAAGTGCCACAGAATTATCGAGCTTGAAAAATTATTTTCCTCTTCGAAAAAACATTTTTCTCGAAATTCCCTGGGAAAGTTTTCTTTTGTGACTCGATAATTCAGCGACGTTTCGTGTTGGCGCTAAGCCCCAAATTTGCATAAGTTCGCCAATTCACTATAAAAGACACGGATCAAATCATTTTATAATCACTTTTCCTTCTGTGTGTGTCCAATAAAGACTCCTTCTCTTTGTCTTCTCGTCTTCCACGACCGGTCGATCCTCAACTTCATTTCTTCTCCTGGCCTGCCAGTTTTATGGGGGGTTTCGTCAAAAATCAATGGTCCGAGGTCCCTTGTCCTTTCACTTTTTCTTTGACGTGAGGGATTTTTTAGGAAAGCCCCACGTACGAAAGAACAATCAAATTTGAATAAATGCAGGTAGCTTCTCGTGGGAAAATCCTCGAAGCTCGGTCGTTTCGCCTCACATATAATAAAACAAGAGGCGTTGATTAGGCTAAATCCATCTTCATATCAATATGCCTCCGCCGAATACCAACGCTTAATCGTGTTGCTTTAGATCATGCAAATAAACCGCACAACAATACACTCATTTTTTGACACAGTGTTCTCGATATGGGGGATCATTACGTGCAGTCTGGTCATCTACCTGTCATTGACAAACTACAGAAATAAAGCTTTGAGAGTTTACAGGATTATGTTGGTCACTAATGCGACTGTCGACCTGCTCTACGCCATCAACACGTTGTGCACTTTTTGCGTAAGTTTTTATTGCCTCCTACTTGCAAGAGGCAATAAACCAGCGATTCTCGACTGGATAGTCTATTAAGAGTCTGTCGGGAAAATAGCTCATTATTATCCCGACAGACTGATAGCACATATAGCAATATCGTCACTACGACCGCGTGCAGAATAACCTTGTTTTGGAAGACACAATTCCAATTTTCAGACCGCCGCATTCGGCTACAAAGCCGTATTCATGCTCATCGACAACCCATACTGGCCGAAAACAGTGTGGTGGACGTATGCCGGCCTCTGCACGAACCTTTTTTTCATGTTTCTGAGCGTTGGAATGTTGCCACTGCAGTTCATCTACCGCTACGGGGTGATGCGGACGAAGGCGTTCACGCGGAAACAAATGTTCGGCTTCTTTTGCGTTGCGTTGGGTTTCGCCACCATGCATGGCTTTGCGTCGCCGTGGACGTTCACGCCGCCTTCGGCGGAATGGGAGCCCACAATCCGCGAGGCGCTGTCGTTGGGCGAGGACGCGGACTTGCCGGGTTATGTGGTGGGAGACGTGGTAAGGAAGCGTGTGTATTTCTGCGTAAACAGGGAGAAGAGTTGGCTGCCGCGCTGGGCCGGGCCGAAAAAAAATTGAAATGGGCCGGGCCAGCCCGAGAGCCATGCCTAACAGGAACTACAAAATCGATCGATATGGGAGGTAGAGCAGGCGAACACTCAAAAAAAAGGTGTAGTTAGTGCCTACGAGGCTTGACAAAGCCGTTGGATGGCCGGCGAAGACTTGGCGAAGGCTCGCGGAGACTTGCGATATGTCCACTTTTTCTAACTATAGCTATTACTAACGTTAGTTTTTATTCATCCTGGGTTACGGTTACATATAAAAGACCAAACCTTACGACAAAAAAAGCAGACCCGTAACTTTTACCCAGATATTATTAATGTCAGTACATGGAAGATACCTCAAAAATAGGTGATAAGCTATCCTAGAACCAGATAAATCTTATTATTTCTAATAACCAAGCCTTCTCCTAGCCTCTAGCATTGTCAGCGTTTTCGTAACACACCCCGTTTCAGAGAGAATTTGGCGTGATGGCGTTGCACTTCATCGACATCTTTGTCATCATGTTCCTCTCGTACGCAGTGATCATTATAATGGTGGTCTTGTCCAAGCACACCATCACAATGGACGAGGTGGCGGCCGCAAGTCCGCTGACCAAGGCCGTCCAACGACAAGTCACCCGGATCATCTACGTCCAGGTAAAATGTGCATATTATTGAACGGTTTGCAACTGTTGGTGATAGTGCCAAATTTGCATAATGGATTTGGCTATAAAAGCCACAAGAATACACTTTTATCTCACTCTTTTCTCGTCCTTGACGAATAAACTCTCTGTTTTGAGCGGTCGATCTCGTCTCCAGACTACCCAATCTCCTCCTTTCCGTGATCATCTCGTATAGTAACAACAAATTGCAGGCGATCTACCCGCTCTTTGTCATATGCGCTCCGTGTCTCGCCTTCCCGATCCTGGCCCTCAAGGGCGCCGAGGTGAAGTTCTTCGGCGAATGGGCCATGCTGTCCATGCACACGCCGCCGCTGGTCAACTCGCTGTCGGTGATCCTGTGCGTGCCCAGCTACCGCCGCGTGGTCACACATCCATTCACGGCGGCCAAGGTCCGCTCTCTGTAAGTTCTGTGGCGCACTGTACAAGATTGCTGTAGCTGCCGTGCGGTGCGACGGCACTACAGGGTGTATCACAAAAGACCGGTTGTTCGTTTGTGTTAAGCTATTCCAAACTCACTCTCATGCATCAGGAGAGTAGAAACTAGGCGTTTAACGGCTTTACAGTAAGTCAGGTGTGCTGAGATGGGGAGGTGTTCGAGGTGCGTTGCTCACGAGGGAAGCTGTATCGAAAACGTCAAAAAAATCTGTCGAGAGGCCCGGGGGACAACCGCACGATAAGACGAGAAGCTCGAGTTCAAGTGATTTATTGAGTGAAAAGCGGCGCTTATATACTGAAATCCCACGTGGGAAAGTACAATCAAATTTGCATAATGAATGATGCTTTCCGTGGGAATTCGGGCTCGAAGTTCGTCGTTCCGCCTCACATCTTCCGCCTCACAAAATCTGACATGATTTTCGACCGAAAACGTCCGAAATTTCTCGATCATTTTCAACCGAAAAACACCCCTTTTCAGGGTAGAAATGCCCCTTCTTCAAAAGGTCGTAGCGACCTTAGTTTGAACTTTTAAATCTTGCTGTTTCATAGACCAAAGTTAATGTCACTTAAGAATACATATTCCAAAAACGAACTCTCTACGCCGCCTCCGCCGCAAGTTATAGCCACTGGGGATGAGCAACGCATCTCGAGCGACTTATTGCTGACAAAAAATTTTTAGAAAAGAAAAGTTGTTGCGATGCTTCCACGGAACCAAGACGACTTTCCCCCAGCTACACCCCTCCATTACTGCCCCAATCTCTTCCAATCACGCCACATAGTGAATCTCAAAGGCATTTGTATAAAAAGGCGTAAATAAACTACAATTTCCGGCGCGTCTAACTTATAAATTTGTTTCATCTTTAGCAACAGCTCGATTAAATTTGAATCTCACGTTGAAATGTCACAGAATCTTTGCTGTCCCAAATTTCTTTTGCACCCGGCAAACGCTCTTTGCATATAATTTTTTGACATATATATGTCTAAATGCTAGGCATTTTTTAGCAACAGGTGTAAAAAGGCGGTTAAATAACCAAACCATGTTTAACCATGCGACAAACTGGTGGTACCATGTTGAAAATTGGTACCGTAGACGAAGCAAGAATGATATGAATTGTAAATAATCTATATACAAATGATTTACAATTCAGCGTTTTGCTGAATAAACCGGGATTTTTAGATTGAAAGTCGGAAGAGTTTGGCGCTTCTTGCCAAGTTGCGGCCCGGAAAGTTTCATATTGCATCCCGCGACACCGCCAAAAAAACATTCCACGAACATTCCGACTAGTAGCATTTTCATAAAGTGCCTGGACATTTTTCCGTTTTTCGCACAGTGCATCTTATTTTTGCAAAGTGCCGAAAATTGCACGGTGCGAAGCAAACTTAGGTTTCCGCACAGTGCATATCGCCAAAGTCACGCTAGCGACTTACGAACCGATTGCACAGTGCAAAGTCAACTTTTGTTTCGCACAGTGCATTCGTCGATTTCATTCCGACGACTTGCACCGTGCCAAAACAGTCAGGGTGCGAGCGACAGCTCAAAAAAGCCTATTGCACAGTGCAAAAAACAACAAATTGCACAGTGCAAAGCAAACTTTTTTCCGCACGGTGCGGCCACAATAACAAGATCAAATTGGCAATAAAAAAGACAATAGAAAGTTGCGTAGAGGTCATTTTACCCCCCAACAGCGGAGTATTTTGAATTATGTCGGAGCCAGAAAAGAAAATAAAAACAAAGGAAAAAGGCCATGTTTTAATATCGGCGGAAGAGAGAAGAAAGAAATTATGCGCGAAAAAAGTTCCATGGCAATCCCAGGGCAACCGAACAATCGGCAATTACATGCGAACATATGTGTGTACATAAGGAAATAGTAAAGGGAGGTATTTGAAAAAACATTTTTTCGGGATTTTTTGAATTGTAAAGGGGGAGAAATGGGTATATTATAAAGTTATAGTCTTTTTTAAGGGTGTAATATCACTTAGTTGTCTGAATTAGTCCTGAAAAACACTTTAAGGCAAGTTGTTTATTTCAAAATTTAAATTTCCCGCCATTTTTGGCATTCTGTTTTAAGTGTCGTAAAGCAAAGAGAACGCCGTCAAATAACCCTTTACATAGGTGTGATACATTTGAAATAAATTTTTAAAGAAACTTTCAATATTTTTAGCCTCGTCGGAAAACTATCAAGATTTTTAGGCCGAAAAATACCTCAATTTGTAATCTTTTGGCGTTTTCCAAAAGAAAAATTGACCTTTTCATCAAGCAAGTGTTTGAAATACCCTTAAAACCGCCTCAGAATCGTTTTTCCAACTTGAAAAATTCAAAACTTCAAACTTCCCGCCATTTTTGGCATTCTGTTTTACCGGTCGATTTTAGGTAAAAACGTTGTCGAAAATATCAAATAAATCTTAGAATTGCATTTTCTATACCTAAATTGAATTTTAATTCACCTCCTTCTTATTTTTAAGTCATCAATTTATATTATCCATGACATTAATTTTATAAATTGCCTCAGGCAAAAACCCTAAAACTCCCTCCAAAACAATGAAAACAAGTCTAAAATCCCTGGAAATCAGCCGAAATCCATCCTCATGACCCGTATTTCGAAGCCATTCACAAACAAGCGGGAAAGCTCTTCAGAACTTTATGCAAATTTTAGTAGCTTCCGGCAAGCCGAAGAAAGGGATGAGGGGAATCTTGTCCGGCGGCGAGATTTCTTTGAGCGAAACAAAAGAATCGCCAGCCCGGAAATCTCTCTCTCTCTCTGACAAATCATCATTATTATGACAATATTATGAGAGAGTGGAGTAAATCGGGGAATAATTAGGGAAAGTTTGGTTTGGGAAAGATTTTATTTTATTTTGGGATTTTTACTAGTCTGTTCGTAAAGTTGCTGAGGTGATTTTTGACGTTCGTTGTGCGAAAATAGTCGGGGTGCGAGCGACAGCCGAAAAAGTTTATTGCACGGTGCGAAAAAACAGAAAGCTTGCACGGTGCAAAAAAAAAACAAAAAATTGCATAGTGCGAAAAAATGGAGAAATCAACTGCACTGTGCGAAAAACAGAGGAATCGCACTGTGCGAAAAGTCAATTTTTTCGCACCGTGCATTCTCAATTTCGTCTCTGTGCTCTGCACGGTGCGAAAAATGGGGGCGAGCGACAGCCCAAAAAAGTTCATTGCACGGTGCGAAAAAAACAAAAAATATGCACGGTGCGAAAAAACAAAAAATTTGCGCAGTGCAAAAAACATACGAATAGCACAGTGCGAAAAAATGGAGAAATCAACTGCACTGTGCAAAAAAACAAAATAATTGCACTGTGCGAAAAATCAATTTTCAATTTTGCACTGTGCAAAAAATGGGGGGCTAGCGACAACCCAAAAAAGTTTATTGCACGGTGCGAAAAAACAAAAAAATTTGCACGGTGCGAAAAACATACGAATTGCACAGTGCAAAAAAATAAATAAATCAACTGCACTGTGCGAAAAAACAGAGGGATCGCACTGTGCGAAAAGTCATTTTTTCGCACCGTGCATTCTCAATGTTGTCTCTGCGCTCTGCACGGTGCGAAAAAATAAAAAAACTCAACTGCACTGTGCAGTTTCAACCCTTTTCAAAAGAATTCATTTCGCACTGTGCGTGATCGCCGGAGTATCTCTCTATTCAAAAAAAAGCCTATTGCACGGTGCAAAAAGCATGGAAATGCACAGTGCAAAGTGAAATTTCGTTCTTGCACAGTGCATGTCAAGGAAATGACCCCAGCGACTTTTCTAACGAACTAATAAACGTTCAACAACAAAAAGCAGTCCAAGGAAAGCCCTGATCCCCCTCCGCTGACATGGCCCCCCTTTCTCGAGCGTTACATCAAGAGTCATTTCCTTCCGTGTCCATATGTTCGGGACTTACGACGAATGCGGTAAATCGGGACCTATTAGCGCATAAGCTATGCATAATTCGTTGCGTTCGCTAATCATCTTGGTCATACCTAATTATACGACGAATGGGGGAAAAGAAAAAGTGAAATACGAAAAAGCAAAAATGCACTGTGCGAAACGGAGGGAATCGCACAGTGCGCAAAAACAGAAAAAAAACGCACAGGGCAAAAAAGTTGCACCGTGCAGAAAAGGGCGCGAGCGACAGCAAAAAAAAGCCGATTGCACGGTGCAAAAAGCAAAAATTGCACAGTGCAAAGTGAACTTTTGCTTTCGCACAGTGCATGTCGCTAAAATCTCTGCAGCGACATTGCGAAGGATTGCACGGTGCAGAAAGCAAGGAAGTGCACAGTGCAGAGTGAAATTTTGTTTCCGCACAGTGCATGTCGCTAAAACCTCTCCAACGACTTATGACGATTGCACAGTGCAAAAAGAAAGGAACTGCACAGTGCAGAGTGAAATTTTGTTTTCGCACAGTGCATGTCGCTAAAACCTCTCCAACGACTTATGACGATTGCACAGTGCAAAAAGAAAGGAACTGCACAGTGCAGAGTGAAATTTTGTTTTCGCACAGTGCATTGTCGCCGAAATAACTCCAGCGACTTATGAAGGATTGCACGGTGCAAAAACCCAAACATTGCACAGTGCAGAGTGAACTTTTGTTTTCGCACGGTGCATGTCGCTAAAATCTCTGCAGCGACTTATGAAGATTGCACAGTGCAAAAAGCCGAAAATTGCACAGTGCAGAGTGAAGTTTTGTTTTCGCACAGTGCGCGATAATGCAAAATCTCATATTATATAGTGAAAACTGTGTATAGTTGCAAATCATCGTGACGTAACTGATCTTAAAGACCAAACCAAAGTTCTTTGCCGCCACCCACACATCACGTTGTTGGTCTTACAACTTTTTCGAGCAATTTAGCCAACGGTTCTGATTTGTTTCCCGTTTCCCTTCGGGAACGAAAATTTTGACTGATAAGAGGCGCATTTAGCGTGTGGTTATCGACGACCTTGATAATTTGGGGAAGTTTTGATGTCATTTCGGTCAATGGGGTGGCTATAAAAGATGGATTTTTTGATCAAATAAGGCAGATTCTTGAACCTCAAGTATGATATTAGGAGGGGAGAGTGATTTAGTTAGCTGAAGGATGTATTTTACTAACGTAAATTCGCCTCTGATCCACGTTATTTTCGGTTTTTGTCTAAAATGAGACACTTGACTCAATGGGTCAAGTGTTCTCTCAAAAGTAAAATTATCTTCGTGAATCCTCGAAGCCGAGTTTTCTCCGTTCTTTCACGCTGTTTCACGTTGATTGAGGGTTTATGAGTTCAGAAAAATGCTTCGACAACGACTTCCAGTCCTAACCACCAAGAGATTCAATGGAAATTTCGTCAAAGCCGCTGGTTTTGACGAAAAGACGAAAGACAAAGAGTACGGGTCGAGGCCGTTGTTGATTCGAGACGAAATGAATGCGTTGACCTATGAAGGAGTTAATTTGAGGGTTGGGCAGTACGCAAACTTGCTCAGCAGCAAGTACGGACTCGGTGTAGGTTCATTTGATATTGTACTTGAAGTTTAGACGATATTGCACTTGAAACTGGTGTAAAATGGAAGCTGATAAGCTAAAAACGAAGTCAGAGCTATCCTCTAACTTTTATAACGAGCAATTGCTTTTTTACACGTATTTTTTCATCAAATTCGTTAAAACTATCTTGTCCATCAAGTGCAATATAAATTTTGGCCATTTCAGAAAGGAGACCGACTGCTATCGAGAACCACGAAAACAGTAGATACTGTAGCCTTATATCTCGCTACTCTCAGACTTGGAGCCATCTACATTCCTCTCAATCCGGATTATACGACGAAAGAAACGACCCACTTTGTGAATGTAAGTCAAAACATTTTTCGATTATTTTTCTGGTGTTTAGGATGGAGAGCCTAAAGTCTTGGTCTCCTGTGAAGCCCAGAACGATAAAGTCTTCGAAGACAAAGGAGCTCGAGTTGTTGATGAGAAAGAGCTGGCCAAGGAGGCGAATTCCCAAAAGCCCGCATTGGAGGTGGAGAATGTCAGTCAAGACGATGTTGCGACAATTCTATACACTAGCGGGACTACTGGTGAGCTTTATTAGCTACTTTGAACGTTGAGGCGTCTATTAGAAAAAGAATTGGGCTGTTTTACATTGTTTTAGATTGATTTTTTTCAATTTTGGCATCACATGGCATAGATAATATAATTTTTTGCTCAAAACTTACTTTTCTTTTATTCTTTTTGTTTCCAGGTCTTCCCAAAGGAGCCATGTTGACTCACAGATGTCTTCAAGCGAACGGCGAGGCGCTGGCGGACTTGTGGAGGTTCACCAAGGACGATGTTCTTCTTCATCAGCTCCCCTTCTATCACATTCACGGAATGTGCATTACTTTCAGCACAACCTTGATGAGCAAGTCCTCGACCATCTTCAGACCCAAATTCGATGTCGATGACGCTTGCCATTGGATGCCAAAGTCGAGTATTTACGTCGGAGTCCCGACTTATTACACGTAAGTGATCTTGGATTTTTTTTTGATTTTTAGATTCCTAAATCACTGATTCTATCGGATTATTGAGCTTCATATGACAGATTATGATATAGTTTTTCAATTTTAGCCGATTGATGGCTGATACGAACAAGTTCAACAAGGAGGTTTTCAAAAATATCCGAGTTTTCATCTCCGGATCAGCGCCATTGACTCCGGCGACGTGGAATGGGTTCAAAGAACATACCGGACATCCGATCCTGGAACGTTATGGCATGAGTGAAAGTAAGGATCTTAATTTGGCTGTTTTTTAAGGAAAAATTTTTAAAAAAGTACCATGTATAATATAAATTTGTTGCCAAAAATGGCTGGAAATTTGATTGCCACTCTGAATAGGTTTGAGAATGATAGAGGATGAATGATTTTTTGATTTTTTCACTTTTGGACATTGTTTTAGACGGAAAAAAACATTATGCCAAAAATGGCGGGAATTTGAATTTTTAAATTTCCCAATACCGTAGAAAGTGGGCCTATAGGCTTACTAGATAATTGATGGTGTTTTTTTCACGTTTTGACATTGTTTTAGACGGTAAAAACATAATGCCAAGAAAGGCGGGAATTTGAATTTTTGAATTTCCTAATACCGTAGAAAGTGGGTTATAGGCTTACTAGATAATTGATGGTGTTTTTTCTTACGTTTTGACATTGTTTTAGACGGTAAAAACATAATGCCAAAAAAGGCGGGAATTTGAATTTTTGAATTTCCTAATACCGTAGAAAGTGGGTTTATAGGCTTACTAGATAATTGATGGTGTTTTTTCTTACGTTTTGACATTGTTTTACAAGGGATCGGCAAATAGTTGTACCCTGCTTTCTTAACGAAACCTATATCATTTGAAAGAGCATTAAAAATAGTTCACAGCGCAAAAAGAATTAGCTGCCTAAATTCACTTTGGACAAACTTATGGCCAAAATACAGATTTTAGCCTAATTTCCACCTCGCTTTATAAGCTCTCGGAACGGGAACAGAGTTGTGTCCAGTTGGCCGAGTGGTAGTGGGCCCACTTCCGGCGCGGCGAGTCCTGGTTTCGAATCCGGTCTTTGTAAAAATTTTGCGCTTCGTCTCTTATATGCCACAAAACCATGGTATGTTGACATTTTTTAATAATTTTTGTTCCTCTGCAGACAAAATCCATGGTTATGCAATTTTTCTGAGTTTTTGAATTTTTTTGAAACGACCACAAATTTGATGGTGATGAGAGTGGGTATGTCACTATCGTATAATTACAAGGGTGTTGTGCCAGTAACCTGACCGATTATAATTACTGGAGGATAATTCAATTTACAAGGGCCTATAAATATACATTTTTTCGAAAAAATACGAAGATAAAATTGTAAAATCGGCCAAAGACACTATTGCTGACACAGTGGACCAACCATTCATTTCCTAGCATTGGTAAGGCTAGGACATAAGAAATTTTCGATTTTGAAATTTTCGTTTGTGAATGACCACGACGATCATATAAATGTATTTCCAAAGCTTTTTGCTCCAATTTTCCCCTTAACCTAGTTTTATTTACAATTTACTGTAACTAGCAGTAATGTCTAATAACATATAACCGAGGATTGGTAAAGCCATAAAACGACCGTGATAGACGTTTTTGGATACCAGGAAATTAATAAAGACGATTTCAAACCGCCAGTATTACTGTAATATAAGGAACCGGCGTTTTGGCCGCATATAACCCCTTTCAAAAAGCGGTCGTATCTATGCCCTAAGGTAATTTAGGCAGCTAATTTTTTTTGCGGTGTGTACTATTTTTAATGCTCTTTCAAATGATACATGTTTCGTTAAGAAAGCAGGGTACAACTATTTGCCGATCCCTTGTTAGACGGTAAAAACGTTATGCCAAAAACGGCGGGAATTTGAATTTTTAAATTTCCTAATACCATAGAAAGTTGCGAGAAAGGCTTAGTAGACAATTAATGGTATTTTTTCACTTTCAGACAGTGTTTTAGACGGTTAAAACATAATGCCAAAAATGGCGGGAATTTGAATTTCTTAGTCTGATGGGTTGGGGAAAGCACTATAAATGATGAATTATGTGTTTAAAAAGTGTTTATTTATTTGTTCCAACAATTCTGGGCTATTTCCGACGCCTCGAACGGAATGCCAAAAATGGCGGGAATTTGAATTTTTTAATTTCCTAATACCGTAGAAAGGGGCCTGTAGGCTTAATAGAGAATTAATGGTATTTTTCACAGCCTTGGCATCCATTTCGAACCCGTACGAGCCCGAGAAACGCGTCCCCGGCTCGGTTGGAGTGCCCGTCCCGGGAATGTCGGTGCGCCTCGGCGAGAATGACGTCATTGAAGTGAAAGGTCCATCCGTATTCAAAGGATATTGGAAGTTGCCGGAGAAAACGAAGAGCGAATTCACCGCCGACGGCTACTTCAAAACCGGCGATGTTGGGCAGGTCGACGAAAATGGATACTATCATATTATGGCCAGAGAAAAGGACATGGTCATCTCGGGAGGGTTCAATGTCTATCCAAAGGAACTCGAGGACACCATCGACACGATGAAGTTGGTCAAAGAGGCTGCGGTGATCGGTAGGACGAGAATTTTGAGGTTGATATTGTAGTAGTGGGATCAAAAAAAATTAGTGTAATGTGGAGATGAGTGGGTAAATAGGGTAGACAATAATTTTATGAGGTGTTTTAGATGCTGAGAGTTTAATTTTATCAAGTTTTGACCGAAATATCGCAAAAAATTTTTGATGGTTTTGTCATGGATAATATAATTTTTTCTTTCTAAAGGGCTAAAATTAAGTCAAATTGGTTAGTTAGTATTGTAAGAGTAATTCTATGATCAATTGCGCTGATTTGGAACGAAAAAAATGGATTTTGGACCTAATTTTAGACACTAATTTTTAGGCGTTCCCCACCCCGATTTTGGCGAAGGTGTGGTCGCGGTTTGTGTCCCACTCCCCGGCACCAACAACGAAGAAACGGCCAAGAAATTGAAGGCCGAACTCAAGACCCGGCTCGCCAATTACAAACGCCCCAAGAAGTACATCTTTGTGGAGGAGTACCCGAGAAATTTCATCGGAAAAATCCAGAAAAACAAGCTCAGAGAGCAGTATAAGGACCTGTTCAAGGCCTAAAAGTAGATAGATAGTAAGTATAGGGAGAGTTTTTATACATTTTTATGGAAATGAATTTGTGATATTTGACTATCAGATGTGCCTTTGTGAATTTCCGGGTTTATAGGAGAAGTTTATATTGTTTAGAAGTGTAAAATAAAGAGATGAATAGGTGTATGAACTCATGGAGAATTCGAGATTTTGATAATTGTAAAGTTTTGCACTGTGCGGAAGTCCAATTAGATTTTGCACGGTGCGAAAAATGCCAATGAAAGTTAGGAATTGCACTGTGCATAAAATTCGAGAAAAATGAGAGTGAAAGTGCACAGTGCGAAAACGGCGATGAGAATTGCACTGTGCACAAAATTGGAGAAAGAGCGGAAGAAAGTGCACAGCGCAAAAAAGCGACAAAAATTGCACTGTGCGCCCCAAAGAAATGGGCGGAGTCTCCGAATTCTTGCACTGTGCAATGAAAAAAAACAGCGACAAAAATTGCACTGTGCACAAAATTGGAGAAAAATTGCACATTGCAAAAAAAAGCGACAAAAACTGCACTGTGCAAAAAATTGGAGAAAAGTTTAATGAAAGTGCACAGTGCGAAAACGGCGATGAGGATTGCACTGTGCACAAAACGACTGCACTGTGCGCCGCAAAATCGAAAGAAATGGGCGGAGCTTAGCAAATAAGTAATTTTTTATTACACTTGCACTGTGCAATAAAAAAAAAAAAAAAAAAAAAAAAAAAAATAATAAACTTACAAGAAACAGACCCGATTTTCCTTCAATAAATCTCTTTATTATAAGTTAACATGCTCAAAAATTTTTATACAGTAATTGTACTAACAATATATAAGAATTACTTTGATTTGGAAGGCCGGTTCTGAGGTACCAGTTCTGTATGACAATGTAAAATACGAAACAAAAGATGAATGAAAGTAGAGCGTACAATATTGGATATTGCCAGAAAATTATGCCAAGGATTATGTTATGAAATATGCTGAGATACCATGGGGAAAATAGTTGTAAAAAAGTGGAGAGGAAATACGAGAAAATTATGATGAAAAAGTTGCAAAAAATGTGAAATTTGTACAGTAATCGTGGGGCTGTTTTACAGCAAATGTTACAAGTCACTCAACAGGCAGTAAGACAAAGTTTGACGCGAAAAGAATGACAAATTTGTGGAAATTCATCAAAAAATCTCTCGAATTTTTGAGATTTTTTGATGAATTTCCACAAATTTGTCATTCTTTTCGCATCAAATGCTCCTAATTGCGTAATAATATCGTATAAGGGCACCTAATTTTCCTCGGCATTGGCTTCGGCCTTCGCGGCGCCAAACGATGGGATCCGTTTCAACGTGTTGGTGGAGAAGGTCGAGGAGGGTTTTTTCGGCGGAATCAGTGGGCTTTGGCTGGCATTCGGTTTGATTTTCGAGTTCTGGACCAGTGAGAGCATCTTCTGGATGGCCTGAGGGGATTCTACACCTGAAATTGGAAAAAAATTATTGGGATTTTTTACAAAATTTTAGTAAAAATAAACTATATAACGAAAAATTGAAGGGTTATTAGTGATAAAATTCGTTTTTTGCACAATTGTCATACTAGAGGAGACATTTTATACGAAAAAAAAATTTTCCCAAAAATTTTTTTTTGCAAAATTATGCAAATTTTTCGTGGTAATTTGAGGGGTTATTAGTGATAAAACTCGTTTTTCGCACCCTTCTCACCTTAGGAGACATTTTATACGAAAAAAAAATTTTTCCGAAAAAATTTTTTTTTTCAAAATTATGCAAAATTTTTTGTCGTAATTAGGAATACACGTTGTATTTTGACTACAAACGATGCTCTTATCACATTTCTGTGTCACTAGTATAGTAAAACTTCATTTTTTTCCAAACTTTTCATCCAATGTCTCTAGTGTAATATAAATTGCTCCAAACTCACCAAATTTCGGATGTTGCTGGAAGAATTTCTTGTTCTGATCGCTCTGATTGGATTGCGACGATAATGAGGAGGGTGTTGGTGAGGGTACGCGTCTTCTCGCCAACGGGACACTGCTCTGGCCCGCCGTGGACTGGCCCGGTTCGCAGGCGGCGCTCAGCTGATCCAGCTCGTTTTCGTTGTCAATAACTGGCATTTCCGTCAGATAGGTCTTCACTTTTCGTCGCATCAGTGTCTGTTCGTAGAGCTTTTTGCGCGACAAATTTCCCAACGATTTCACGGTGCCGTTTATGGAATTGGCGCCGTTCATCGCTTTGCGCACCGTCCCAGCGCCGTTCATTTCGTTGATTGCGGCCTGAAAATGGAGGGATTCAAATTTTTGACGTTTTAAAATTGGAAAAAACGGTGTGTAAAACGAATTTTGGATGTTGAAAAATTGAACTGTGCGATTAAAAAAAATTTTTTTTGATTAAAAAAATGTTTTTTTTGAGATTGCACAGTGCAATAAAAAAGTTGTTTTTTTTCTGCACTGTGCGAAAATTTTTTCTTAAAATTGCACTGTGCAATCTTAAAAAGTGTTTTTTTTTCTGAGATTGCACAGTGCAATAAAAAAGTTGTTTTTTTTCTGCACTGTGCAATCTCAAAAAAACTTCTTTCGAGATTGCACAGTGCGTGGAAAATGATTTTCAATTGCACTGTGCGAAAACAACTTTTGTTTTCACTGCACTGTGCGATAAAAAAAGCGTTTCCTGCCATTGCACAGTGCGGGAAAAAGTTTTTTTTCTGCACTGTGCAATCTCAAAAAAAAAAAAAAAAAAAAAAAAAAAAATCAAAAAAAAATTTTTTTTGTGACTGCACGGTGCGAAATTTTTTCCAATCGCACAGTGCAGCCAAAAAGATTAAAAATTCAAAAAAAAACCAAAAAAAAAATTAAAAAATACCAAAAATTTTTACCTGTGCGCTCATAAACTCCAGATCGTATTTCACCGAGCAGAGCATCGTCACGCTTCGAATGATCCGTGCGATCAGTCGCAATTTGTCGAAATTGATCAGTGCTCCACAACAGGTGGGTTTGCTTTCGTGGGCAAAGGTCAGATCCTTTCGCATTATCGGGTAGATCGGGATGACCGGAGGGGTGGGTGAGACGCTGGCCAAGTGCTGACGGTATTTGGACATGTTGCGCGAGGGGTCCAGCAGGCTTTGGATGTCGGCCAACATTTTCATGTACTTGCTGCAAATGATTGGAATCAAAAATTGTAAAATACAAAAAAATTGTAAAATACGTTATTGAAAAACCATAGTTACTCACTTATATTTCCAAAAAATATGTCATTATGACATAATTTTTGGAAATTTAAAAATCGTTCAATTTTTTGTGTCATTTATGCATTTCCGTCATCACGACTGATTTTTGCCAAAAAATATGTCATTATGACACATTTTTTGGAAATCTCAAAAATTTATTAGGTTTAGAAGTATGACTCCGCCGTTTTTTTTGTTTTGTATTTTTTACATGTTAGAATAGGAGTTTAGAATTGCTGTTTATATCATCTAAAAGAACGTTGAAAACGCTATCTAATGATATAAGTTTTGTATGGTAAGGCTTTACACAACAGTTTTTATAAGGCTTCAAAGATGGCCAACTTCGACCCTCGAAAATCGTCATTTGCGGGGAATTTTACTCTGCACGTGTAATGCGAAGGAACATGTCACTAACATATCAAATGCTTACAGAAGCTTACGTTAGTCGTGCATGGTGAGAAAAAATCCTTGGGGAATGGGTTCAACGGTGCAAAACCGGTGGTCTTCAAACCCATCTAAAAAATTGGAAGATGGAGATTACTGAATACAAGACGATGCCCATACGCAAGAAAACGAAACCTAGAAGCTGAAAGTGACGCAGAAAGGAGTTTTACTCAGCTTGCAGCAGCTAGGAAAAAATCAGAGAGTCGGAACTTGGGTACCATACGAATTGACCTAACACAACATGGGGAACTTGCGAAATTATGACAGAAATACAGATAGGAAGTCGTAGCTGCATTGTTTAGTGACCGTAGACGAACAATGGATCGATTTTGACAATCCCAAGCGCAAGCGATAGCAAAATCCAACATTACCAGGAAGGAAGTGTTGCACTGTATATGATGACATAGAGAAGATGTTCTTTACTGCGAGCTCTTAAAACCCGACAAAACGGTTACTGGCATCCGTTGCCAACAATAGTTGGTGCAATTGAACGGAGAGCTATGATTACAGCGGTCGGAACGACCAATTTTTATTTTGCTGCATGATCACGCTAGACCCTATGTTGAAAAACTGGTCAAGGACACCCCAAAACAGCTGAGGTGGGAGGCCATATCCGACCCGCTATACTCTCCGGAAGCCACGCTTTCAGGTTATCACTTGTTTTGACCGATCGCGCACGAACTGAGGAAGCAGCGCTTCGCTAAACTCAATGATACCAAAAATTAGGTTGATATTTGGATGGCTTCAAAACGGCCAAAACTTTTCTTTGGTGGATTCTAAAGTTGACCAAGTTATGCAAACCCTTCGTAATTATCAGTAAAATATAAAAGTGGATAAGCTTTAGTGTAAAAATTTCTTGTTATGATCAAAACAATGACCAGAAAAAAACGGCGGAGTCATACTTCTAAACCTAATATCAAAAACCATGAAAACACCTCCAAAACTTTGTAATAATTCATATTTTCTACAGTAAAAAAATTTCCAAAAAACCCGTCATGATGACACATTTTTTGGAAATCCCAAAATTTGTCTAAACCGTGAAAACACCTCCAAAACTATGTAACACAACGTTTAGACTCTACTAGAAAAGCGGAAGTCGAGCTAAAATTGCGCCATTATCGATCGAATTTTTGTGACACTTCGCTCCAAAAAGGTGGTCTTAAAGATACGATATTTTCACCCGGTCATCCAAAATTGAGCGACTTGATAAATGGTGAATTGGAAAGAGTAGACAGTTATCTCTCTGTTAGAGGTTCAGAAATTTGTATGTGTTATTCAGTCTTTGAGATATTCGACTTCAAACTTCCCAAAATTGAGAACTTTGCAATCGCCTAGCGGGCGACGTTTAGTCACGAATCCTACAAAAATGGTCGATCAGCACTACAACATCATTCTCAATCATCATGCAAAGTTTCAGAACTTTTTCTGGCTCGAAACTCGACTTATTGAGACATCTTTCCTGCTATTATAATGATTGAAATCGTTGCCCGGGCTTTTCGCAAAATGACAAAATCCTTGGCATTCCGCAACTAGAGATATTTTAATTATCAAACTCATCAAGCATGGTGTTTTTGAAAGACAAACCAGACCTACTATAACAAGAAAAATTCACTGATAGGGTCTATAGCTTTTTTCTGTCAAGATTTTGTTCAATACTGGGCTAAATTACAATTTTTGTAATTTCTCGAAGAAGCCAAAAAACATTATTTAACAGTACGCCAAACATTTGTTTTCGTGGCGTGACGCGACCAGAATTCCGTGAAAAAACGTTGTGTAATAATTCATATTTCCTACAGTAAAAAAGTTTCCAAAAAATCCGTCATGATGACACATTTTTTGGAAATCTCAAAATTCTTCAAAAACCATGAAAAAACCCTTCAAAACTATGTAATAATTCATATTTTCTACAGTAAAAAAGTTTCCAAAAAATGTGTCATCATGACGGATTTTTTGGAAACCTCAAAATTCTTCAAAAACCACGAAAAAACCCCTCAAAACTATGTAAAAATACATATTTTCCACAGTAAAAAAAAATGTCTAAAAAATCCGTCATGATGACACATTTTTCGGAAATCTAAAAATTGTCCAACATCCCAAAAATTCGAGTCATTCAAGTGAAAGCTCTCACTGACCCCGGAATCCTCTCCCAGGTGTGGGTCAGCCTGCGTACGGCCGGCTTCTCCAGTCCGCTGATGATGGCGAACATGCTGTTGAAGTTGCGCAGATCGCGGCAATGTCGCGCGATCTTGATGAACTTCTTGATGGTTTTGGCGCGTTTGGAGACGGCTCTCTCCAGGCAGATTTCGGTGACCACCCACCACATCTCCTTGTTGAACTGCTCCTCGAAAATCTGCAGTTTGGGCCAGCGGTAGCGGCTCTCCAGCTTGAACAAGTTGTCCACGTATTCGGTGGCCTCGATGGAGGAGAAGATCTCAAAGTCCTGCAGGGTCAGCTGGATGGCGACGAACTGCGCGTTCAGGGCGTACAGGTTGATTTTTGCTTCTTTCATGACGTCGGGCGCCAGCTCGTCCGGCAGCAGGGTCTCGCTTCGCGAATTGGACTTCAAATAGAGCCTCGAGGCGAGCCCGATGCGCTCGGCCAGGTTTTGGAGGTCGTCGGGGAGGCGTCGTTGTTTGATGAAGACGCGTTTTTCGGCCACGGAGCACACACATTCGCAGAGGGACCATTCCTGAAAAAAATTGAAATAAAAAAAAATTTAAAAAAATTGAAGTAAAAATTAAAAAAAAAAAAAAAAAAAAAAAAAAAAAAAAAATTGAAAATTTTTTTTTGAAATACTGTAAAAAAATCCCCTCCACGTATTTTACCCTCAATTTCAGAGTTAATAATTTTTAAAAAAACTTGCGTCAATGTCTTTTTCGAATATTTTTTGTCAAAATTTTTACATTTTCGACATAAAAACCTTGGGAATTTTAGCGGCTAAAAATCTCACAGATGTTTTAAAAAACTCCTTTCGTAATCAGGGCCAAATTTCAGCAACATTTGACCTTCAGATTTAAAAAAATTTAGATTTTTCCGACTGCACTGTGCGGTCAAAAAAATTTTTTGCACCGTGCAAAAATCGAAACAATAGTAAAGTTAAGCCCCCATTCAGTTGTAAATCGACTAAATCAACGTGTAAATTACTCAAAAAAGCGAAAAATTCCCAAAAAATATAAAAAAAAAAAAAAAAAAAAAAATTATAAAAAAAAATTTTTTTGCACTGTGCCAAAAATCAAAACTATAGTAAAATTTGGCCCTATAGGGCCCTACAAGGTTCTACATCTACTAACTCGAGCTGTAAATTACTCAAACGGACAGAAAAAAAAATTAAAAAAAATTTTTTTTTGCACTGTGCAAAAATCGAAACTATAGTAAAATTTGGCCCTATTCGCTTCTAAACCGAGTAAATCAAGGTGTAAATTACCCAAAAAAAATCCAAGAAAATTTTTTTTGTCAATTTTCCCCCAAAAAAATCGCAAAAATCCCCCTTCTTCCTTACCTGTTCATTATGGCTCGCTTCTGATTGCATTCCAAACTCGAGCAGGGCCATTTGGACGATTTGTCTTGCGGTTGTGTCGGGGAAAACGGTCACAAATCGGAAGGATTGGTCGCTTCGATAGACCTTGACCGCGTGCTCCGGGAATTGGTTGGGATTCCGATGCTGGAGGGCGGGAGAATGATGGGATGGGTAGAGATGGGGTTCCCGGAGGTTGGAGGAGATGTCCGGATTGGATCTGCTGGTCCGGAGGGTGCCTGAAATCGAAAAATTAGAGAGAAAATTGGGGAGAAAAAAAAAATTAAAATAAAATAAATTTTTGTGTATAAAAATCAAATTTTAGCTACTTTTACATAAAAATCATCTTAAAAAAAGTCGAAAAAATCTCCGGACTTTCCCAAAAATCCCAAAAAAATTTTCGAAAATCCCCCAAAAAAAAATTTTTTTTTGAGGTTTTCTATAAAATCCCTTCAAAAAACATGTTGTTATAGAGAGATTTCGCGAAAAAATTCATTACAAAACCCGAAATCAATTAAAAATCGCAAAAAATTTTTCAAAATTTTCAAAAAATCTCAAAATTTTTTATGTTCGTTATATCGAGTTTTTGCCTAAAAACACTCCAGTACATCCTAAATGCCTCAGAAATTCCTAAAATCCTCTAAAAATAGCAAAAAATCTCCAAAAAATCGCCAACAATTCGAAAAAACTACCTAAAAATCTCAAAAAAAGCCCAAAACTCACCAAAATTCCTTGCTTCATCGGGCGAATCGGTGGCCAAATCAATCTCCTGCACCGCTGAGGGTCCATTCTGTCCTTTGAGCATGGTCTTCAGCTTGTCAAACATGGACGCCTTCGCTGCGGGTGTGGTTGTGGCCGACGAATAGCCGGAGGAAGCGGATCCGGCCCCATTCCTCTCCTTCGTGATGTCCGTCTGACTGCCCGCGTTCGCCATTTTGCTCTTGTAGGGCAGGGTTTTCTTCTGGTATCGGCCCATGGTGCCGGTCTGTTTGGAGTGGTCGATGGAGCCGTTTTCTTGGCGCATCAACATCTCCTAAAATCATATAAAAGATTTTAAAAATGTAAAAAATATATTTTTTTAATTTAGTTTACATCAGATTGCGAGTGAAATTCTTGAAATTTTTTTGGTTTTTGCACGGTGCAAAAGATTTTTTTCAGATTGCACAGTGCAAAAAAATTTTTTTCGATTGCACAGTGCAACGAAAAGGTCGTTTTTTGTGTGCACTGTGCATCGAAAATATTTTCTGACTGCACAGTGCGAAAAAGTTTTTCGACTGCACAGTGCGATAAAAAACAATTGTTAGGAAAAAATTGTTTTCTCTGCACTGTGCAATGAAAACAGTTTCGTGATTGCACAGTGTGAAAATTTTTTTTTCTTAAAACTGCACAGTGCAATAAAAAGTTGTTTGTTGACTGCACAGTGCGAACAAATTTTTTTCCTAAAACTGCACAGTGCAAAAATTTTTTTTCAGATTGCACTGTGTTACAAAAAAGTCGTTTTTTGTGTGCACTGTGCATCGAAAATATTTTCTGACTGCACAGTGCGATAAAAAATTGTTAAGAGAAAGTTGTTTTGTCTGCACTGTGCAATAAAAAAATTTCGCGACTGCACAGTGCAAAAATTTTTTTTCAGATTGCACTGTGCAACGAAAAAGGTCGTTTTTTTGTGTGCACTGTGCATCGAAAATATTTTCTGACTGCACAGTGCGAAAAAGTATTTCGATTGCACAGTGCGCGAAAAAAACATTTTCGACTGCACAGTGCGATAAAAAACAATTGTTAAGAAAAAATTGTTTTCTCTGCACTATGCAATGAAAACAGTTTTTATGATTGCACAGTGCGAAATTTTTTTTTTCTTAAAACTGCACAGTGGGAATAAAATTTTATTTCTTAAGACTGCACTGTGCATTAAAAAAAACTTTGTGACTGCACAGTGCGAAAAAAAAAATTTCGGCTGCACAGTGCGAACAAAATTTTTTTTTTCTTAAAACTGCACAGTGCAAAAAAAAGTTGTTTTTGTCTGCACAGTGCAACGAACAAAACTAATATCTTCCGATTGCACAGTGCAAGAAAAATTTTTTTTTTTTTTTTAAATCCCCAGATTCTCTCCAAAAACTTCCATCAGCCTTCTAAACTGCCTTCCAATCTCCAAAAAAAAAAAAAAAAAAAAATCAAATAAAAATAAAAAAATTCCTTTTCTCACCTTGTAATTCATCATATTGCTCTTGATGGTCATGCTCAAATGAGTGCTTTCCCTCAAAATGTCCAGCGCCCTGGTCAGCGGGATGGTTCTAAAGTTCTGCCCGTTGGCTTCGATGATTTCGTCGCCCCGTTTCAGGCCGTTTTTCTCGGCCGGCGAGCCGGGCTCCACGTTGGCGATGAAGATTCCGTCGGCCGCCGGCTGATCGGGATGGTGGGCGTTGCCGCCGATGATGCTGAAGGCCAGCTCCTGGTCGCGGTTCGACCGCGTCAGGGTGGCTTGGCGAGCGTGGGACTTCACGCTGCAGGTGATGTTGAGCAGGCTCTGTTGGTGGTACAATTCGAACTTTTCGAGGCTCTGAAAAATGTAAAAATGAAGTTTGTGGGGAAAAAAATATTAAAAAAAAAATTTTTTTTGAGTGCACAGTGAACATCAAAAAAGAAAAAAAAATTTGCACAGTGCAGTCGAAAAAAAGAAATTTTCTTATTTTTGCACTGTGCAATCAAAAAAAAAAAAATTTTTCTACGCACAGTGCAACCAAAAAATTATTTCCTATCCGCACAGTGCAGTTTCCAAAAAAAATTTTTCTGCACAGTGCAGTCAAAATAAAATAATATTTTCCTACCCGCACAGTGCAGTTCACAGAAAAATTTTTTTGCACTGTGCAATCAAAATCAAAAATTTTCTACGCACAGTGCAGTCAAAAAATATTATCCTATTCGCACAGTGCAGTTTCCAAAAAAAATTTTTCGCACGGTGCAGTCAAAATAAAAAATTTTCTACGCACAGTGCAGTTGGCAAAAAAAAATTTCTTGCACGGTGCAGTCAAAATAAAATTAAATTCCTGCACAGTGCAATCAAAAACAAATAATGATAATAATAATCCTGCACAGTGCAAAATTTCGCGCTCAAAAAAACAAAAACAAAACAAAAAAAACAAAAAAAATATAAAAAAAATCTTCAAAAAAAAAATCCAAAAATTTCCCACCTGTTCAAAGGCATCGAGTAATTTGAGCATTTCCTGTGAGCATTCAAAGTCATTGAAGTGGCTGTTGACCCAATGCAACAATAAACAAGTCACTTTATCCCTGTACCTTCGGTCTTGAAACCATTCCAACAGTCGATGCATTATGATTGTGGGATCGGCGATGAAGACGCGGTACATGAGGAAGAAGTCCTGCGCGAAACTGTCGTCAATATTGTTGGGGTCGGTCTCGTCGACCAGGTGTTGGATGAGGCGGTCCGGCTTGGCTTTGATTATGACTAGGGCCACCTGTGAACCGACAACTCTGCAAAAAATTCAGTAATTTTTTTTTGGTAAAAAGATGTTTTTCCAAAAAACCCGTCATGATGACACGTGTTTTCGACGTTTTAGAACCATCAAAATTATGTGAAATTAATTTTAAACCTTACTTTATTCAAATTGAAGGCAATTAAAAAATTTTCCAAAAAATCCGTCATGATGACACGTTTTTCGGAACCCTCAAAAAAGCATCTAAAAATGCATAAAACTCAAAATATCCCTATTTTCACTTCAAATCGAAGTCAATTTCAAAATTCCAAAAAAATCCGTCATGATGACATATTTTTTGGAAATGTCAAAAAATCGTCTAAAACCGTGTAAAACTTGATTTTCCTACATTTTCGCTTCAAATTCAATCAATTTTTCAAAATTCCAAAAAATCCGTCATGATGACATATTTTCTGGAAATGTCAAAAATCATCTAAAATCCTATAAAATTTGATTTCCTCATCTCTTCTTCAAATTCAATCAAATTTTCAGGTTTCCAAAAAATCCGTCACGATGACACATTTTTCGGAAATCTCAAAAACCCCTTTTCTCAAGACTTACCGTCTCTCCGCTTCCCGGACAATCTCTCCGGTGATGTGATCGCTCTCCTGTTCGATGTGCTGATCCAGGGTGGACATGATGGAGCAGTAGTCCTGGTGTTCCACGAGCACAAACTCGCAGTCATCGCACAGGGTTCGGGTTTCGCCGTCGTTGAACTGGGGCTGCGGCTGGGGCTGGGCGCCGAACGCGTCGCCGAGGCGGTATTCGAGGCGTTCGCCGTTCGGTTTCACGGTCTCCACGGCCCCGTTCACCACCACCGACCAGCTGTCGATGCGCTCCGAGTCGTGGAGGATGACGGTGCCCGCCTCGGGCACCACCGCGAACACCATTTTCAGGCACAGCTGGCGTTTTATCGACAGCGGCAGGGAGGCGAGCGCCGGCATTTGCTGCATGAACTCCTGGAATTGGCGAGATTTAGCCAATAAAATGCAAAAAAACTTGATTTTAGGTATATTTTTGGGTAAAAATCTCAAATTTTGGCAAAAAATAAATTTCAAATTGCCAAATAAAGGAAAATTGTTTAATTCTATGCCACATAATTAAATTTTTGACACTCCAAACTTATGAAATTTTACTATTTCCACCAAAAAAATGGAAAAAAACATGATTTTAGGTACCTTTTTGGTTAAAAATCTCAAATTTTGGCAAACAACTTGCAAAAAACAAGTAAATAACTTCGTTAAAATCAATTTGCGATATTCCATACTCTTTAAAACCCCAGAAAAACTCCCCCAAAACTCCTAAAAACCGAAAAAGTTTGGTTTCAAATTAAAAAATCCCATTTAATCGAGTTCCAATCAACTTCAATGGCCAAATTTGGGCCAATTTTGAGTGTGAGGTAATTTGGCGGGGTTTATAGCGTGATAAAAGGGGATTAACTGGGCGTTTCCAGCAAATCCTTTGTTCGGAAATTTGGATAATCTCGAAAAATTTTGGTTCAGTGCATAATAAACGACGCCATTTTACGTGGCGGTAATTGCCTTGGGGGGAAATGAAAACATGAACAATTTCAACGTATTTGGGAGCAAAATTAGTGAAATACGTGGGATTTTTGTCTAGAAAAATACGAAAATTGCAAAAAATTGCCAAAAAATCTCAAAAATACAATTTTTTTGGATTTTTTGGCGAGTCAAAAGCTTAGGCTGGCTTCCAAATGTCACCATAGACTTTATATTCTGCTTACCAAGCCATAATTTTACACAAAACCCCTAAAAATTTTGGAAGAATGAAATTTTTCCCCAAAAAACGGGAATTTTTCGTAAAAAATTGCAAAAACCTCTAAAACACGAATTTCAAATCCTCGGACGTGTTGTCAATTTCTAACACAAGGTCCAAAAAACTCTTATCCATCAACACTTTTCACAAAAACGGCCCAAAATTTTAAAAAAATCAAATTTTTCCCCAAACAACGGGAATTTTTGAAAAAAAATTGCAAAAATCTCTAAAACACGAACTTCAAAAGGTTGTAATTGCAGTCAAATTCTACTACAAGGTCCACAAAACTCTTACGCATCAAAAGTTTCATCAAAAACTGCCCCAATTTTCTTGAAAAATCAATTTTTCATCAAAAAACTCGATTTTCCGGGGAAAAATGGCAAAAACCTCTAAAACACGAACTTCAAAAGGTTGTAATTGCAGTCAAATTCTACTACAAGGTCCACAAAACTCTTACTCATCAACACTTTTACTAAAAACGGCCCAAATTTTCTTGAAAAATCAATTTTCCTCAAAAAACCCAATTTTCCGGGGAAAAATTGCGAAAACCTCTAAAATACGACTTTCAAACTGCTAAAATCACCCGCCAAATTCTACTACAAAGTCCACAAAACTCTTCTCCATCAACATTCCTATCCAAACGGCCCAAATTTTCTTGAAAAATCAAATTTTCCTCAAAAAACCCAATTTTTCGGGGAAAAATTGCAAAAACCTCTAAAATACGGCTTCCAAACTTCTAAAACCGCCCACAAAATCCGCTACCACACTCCTCCTTCCCTTCTGCACCCATAATCTTACCATTAGGACATGAATATCATCGCTGCTCCGCTCGGCCGGCTCTTTTTCCAGGCATTCGCGGACATTGTCCTTGAGTTCCATGTAGGAAAAGTCATGGGATGGGATGGATTCCTCTTCGTCGTCATCGTCGTCGCTGTCCACCGCCGCTTCCGGCAGGCCCGCGAATTCGTCGCCGTCGGTGGTAGATGAGGAGGCCGTGGAGCGGCCGCGGAACCGGCGCGCGTTCAGCAGCGAGCTCTGCACATTCGAGTGACTGCGCATTCGGATCGAGGAGTTGGAGTCGTCGGAATTCTGAAAAAAAACCCGGTGAAAAAAATGAAAAATTTTTGAAAAAAAAAACTTTTGTTTTTATTGCACAGTGCGATAAAAAGCTTGCCTTACCACCGCACAGTGCGAGAAGAAAGTTTTTTTTTTGCACTGTGCAATGAAAATATTTTGTCATTGCACAGTGCGGGAAAAGCCATTTTTTTGCACCGTGCAAAAAAAATTTTGCGACTGCACCGTGCAATGAAAAAGTTGTTTTTTGCACTGTGCAATGAAAATATTTTGTGAATGCACAGTGCGAAAAAGTTCTTCGACTGCACGGTGCAATAAAGAAATAGTTTTTTTTTTCTCTGCACTGTGCATTAAAAATACTTTGTGACTGCACAGTGCGAACAAATTTTTTTTCTTAAAACTGCACAGTGCAACAATGAATTTTTCCAACCACTGCACAGTGCAATAAAAAAATAGTTTTTTTTGTCTGCACAGTGCGATGAAAATATTTTGTGACTGCACAGTGCGAAAAAAAAATTTCTTTGACTGCACAGTGCGAAATTTTTTCCAATTGCACAGTGCGATCGAAAAATTCAAAAAAAAAAATAAAAAGAAAAAAAAATCGACTTCCAGAAAACCTAAAATACGATTTTCTCACCCCTAAAGCCCCCTAAAAAAGTCTCCACCAAAAATTTCCTTACCTTCCGACTCAATTGGACCCGCATTTTGTTGATTCTTTGTGCACTTGGGGCCAAAAATCGGTCTTGGCTTCCGTTTTCGTCCATGTTGGAAAAGTCCGAAATGAAGGGTGCTGGTGGTGGGGGTTGGGATGAGTTGGAGGAGGAGTTCGATTTCAGTTGGACGCCGGAATCGAAGGAATCCGTCAGCTGGGCCAGCTGGTTTTCGTGGAGGGAGGAGCGTTTCGGCGGCGCTTCTGACGCTGAAATCAGCGATCGTATTTAACAAAAATTATATCAAAACTTTTGTAAAGGCCTCAAAATTTCATTTTCAGCCTCTTTTCCCATAAATTTAACTCTAAACTGCCAAAAATATAAAAATATCAAAAAATATCGAAAAATTGCTTAAAAAAAGGCTAAAACTCGAATTAAAACATGGATTTTCGTATTTTAAAACCTTCAAAAATAAAATACACACCCTATTTCCACATACGACACTCATTTCACATCCATAAAGACCCAAATTTGAGCAAAAATCGATAAAATTCACCAATTTTGCCTAGTACAATATAAAATTTAAAATTTTTCATCCTCTAACCACTTAATTTAACTGTCAAAAACCAACATCTATCCTATCCAGCCACCATCTCACATTTATCCAACCTAAAACCCTTTAAAACTTTGAAAAATTCGCATTTTTCGGCTCAATTCCACCTAGAAACAGAGAAACCCGGCGAAATTGTCTGAATAACCTCTAATTAGGGACGGGGCAAGTTCGCTGCTTGGCCATGACGTCCATTGACATCATTGCCGGCAATAAAACCCATGGTTTGGGTTCAAAAAATTGATGAATTTGGGGCTGGTCTAATATACGGACCTCCAAAATAATATCCCAATTTGCCCAAAGTTGAGGCCAAATGTTACTAGTGCAATTAAAAAGTAATTCCGGCAACTTTTTACTACGTTTCAGCGGCAAAAAAGTGTTCAAATTCCGCTTTATCCCAAGTTTTAATCAAAAATTCGAAAAAAATTCGAATTTTTTTCAAATTTCTCAATTACAAACGCAATTTCCGGTGGGAAATTAATCCCGTATATACATAACACAACTTTTTATTATAATAACAAGGCTGAAATTGCCTTCGGAGACACCTAATCACCGGATTAGACGCCAAAACTCACCATGATTTGAGGGAAAAGCATTAGTGGAGGCTGGAAACGGGCGATTAAAGTGGTTCGATGTGGAGGGCAAGGCGGCCTGCCACATGTCCTGCTGAAAAATTGGGAAAAATTAGTTCGAATTTGAAAAAATTTGCATAAAATTAAAAAAAAATTAAATAATTGGGAAATTTGCGTTAAAATATCGTTAAAAAAGTATTAAAAACTTTGTTGGTAGGTCTCAAAAATAGTTGTAAAATACGAGACAGCACTACACTTCAATTGTATATTAATTTCCCCAAAAAATTTGCATATTTCCCCTCAAAATATTTAAAAATCTCAAAATTTCTTCGTTTTATCGCCAAAACCCTGCAAAAAATGCTGAAAACTCGGCTAAAAGTATAGCAAATTACTAGCTAAACACGTAATTTTTAATGTCCACCCATTTCCCGGCTGTATCAAGTCTGCAATTGAGGATTAACTTGAGAGAATTAGTCTAGCAAATAATATTTTACCCAAAAAATTGCATTAGTTCCAGTAATTCCGCCGGGAGGAATTATGGAAGATGACCAAAAATTGTTACATTACATTGATAGCGAAATTGTAAATAGACCATAAAGGCTTTAGATTGAACTTTTGGGTTTCTTTGGGTGAAAAAAATCCAAAAAATGGACGAAGATCTCTTGGATAGTATAATTTTTTTCTCACAAGGAAAGTACTTCTATGGGGTGTGGAATTACCGGTCGAGATACATATCAAAAAATTCGCAAAAATTTTCTGATTCAGAATATATATAAATTAGCTGCCTAATTTTGGTCTGATGACATGTTTTTGTCCTCAGAAGTTTTCTCGCGACACCATGCAAGTGTCTTTTTGGCCGTGTTTTTACCAATAAAAAAATTTTGTTTTGTGCTAAACTAAATTCTGAGGCCTTGACAAGCCTTAAAATATCAAATTGGATTACAACTACACCTTAAAAGTAGTTCCAATGTAAAAAATGGGTTTTAGTGTGGCAAAAAGAGTCGAACCCGTTCCTCTCGGATTCCTAATCTAGCGCTCTAACCACTCGGCCACACCGCTCTCTTCCGAAGGAAGAGACCGAGCGCGCTTTTGTTGCCGCAGATTTTTTTCCTCGAGAAAAACATTTATTGAAAAAACTCGCTGATAGACCAAAATTAGGCAGCTAATTTATATATATTCTGAATCAGAAAATTTTTGCGAATTTTTTGATATATATCTCGACCGGTAATTCCACACCCCATAGAAGTACTTTCCTTGTCAGAAGCGCGAATTTTGACTAATTTTGGCTAGACTCGGCGTTAGGATTGAACATGCGGGCATTTAATTTACAGACCGAGGTGTTTATCTCGGATTTTACGCAACTTTTTCAAATATTAAATGAAAAATCCAACGAATCAATCCAAAATTGTCTTTATTACCCCATCTGTACAGTGCCGAACCTGATCCAGTGGCAAAAAACGTGCCATTTTGCATTCGGTAAGTATTAAAAAATGTAGCAAAATGCCTCCTCCCAAAGTAAAAAACTCGGATTTCAAAAACGGTTTTTTGGAGAGGGAGGCATTTTGCTACGTTTTTGATACTTCTCGGATGCAAAATGGTACGTTTTTTGCCATTGGATCAGGTCCGCTACGGCACAAACGGGATAATAAAGACAATTATGGATTGATTCTTTGGATTTTTCGTTTAATCTTTAAAAAATTTGCGTAAAATACGGGATAAACACCTCGGTGTATAAATTAAATGGCCGCATATTCAATCTTAAAGCCGAGTCAATCCAAAATTAGTGAAAATTCGCGCTTCAGAGAAAAAATAATATTATCCATGAGAACTTCGACCATTTTTTGATTTTTTACCCAAAAGAACCCAAAGCTTCAATCTAAAGCCTTTATGGTCTTTTCAATGTCATTTCAAATTTATATCCACCTTTAAAATACAAATTTCCATCGAATTTATATTATCCATGACAATTTTGACCATTTTTGGCTAAAAAATCAAACTTTTGGATCCCAAAAGGACCCAATTTTTTTCTGACCACACTAGACTGTTTTCAATGCCATTACAAAATATATTACACACCTTTACACCACCAATTTACATCAAATTTATATTATCCATGACAATTTTGACCTTTTTTCGATTAAAACTCAAAATTTCTCGCCGCAGCCTCCATGAAATCCCTCAAAATCGCTAGCCAATCATTTTTCGGGGCCTTACCTTCTCCACGGGCGCGTATTCCGCGGACCGGCGGTTCTGCGGGCAACAACAACTTTGGGGTTTGGTGGGCAAGCAACGCATCGTTTCGAAGCGACGACGAAAGTGAAAGGAGACAAGAGTATCAACGCTGGAATTCCTTTCTCGATCGACGCTTTCGATTCGGAACTTATCGTTTCATTTGCTCCATCAAAAACAAAGGAGAGATGGAGAGAGAAAAGTTTCGTTTTCGTTTCGTTCGCTTGGATGGGTGGAAAAGTTTGCGTAATTAAGCCGTTTTGGTGCGCGATCACATCCAGCGGTGGCTGGGGATTAGCTTGCGGTTAAGTGGGAAGCCTGCTACGAACATCAGCGTCAAAATTAAGGGGGAAATTTCAAAATTTTGCCATCAAAAATGCAATGGACCAGAGATATCATGGATAACATAAATTTGATATCGAAACCTCATATATCTATTTAAAAATATGCTTATATATATTCACCACAGCAAGAGGATGCGTATTTTACCCTGATATTTATTTTTACACCTGTTTTGGAGCCTTAGCTGCTCTTGAACACAATGCCAAAAATGGCGGGAAATTTAATTTTTCAAAACTTTTTAAGCCCTTGACTGTTCTAAACCGTCATAAAAAGCAAATTCAGCCTTTGTAAAACACGAAATCTAAAGTTGTCGGCCTAATTTTAGAAAAAATCATCAAAAATCATGATTTCATACCTAAAACAATATAAAAATCTCAAAAAACAAGTCTAAAATTTCCACAAAATCAAAGCTGGTCTCTAAAATACGCCAACTGTTACTGTTTTTCCTTTTCAGGGTTTTTTTTTCAAACCGCGGAAACCCAATTTCGCATTCTCTCCTAGACATTTGACCTTGTAAGGTCTTCATAAATAAGACTGGAAAGATCACGGTCTAATGGATTTCGCAATGAGCGAAAAATGCATGAAATTTCCGCTTACGGAAATTACAGCTTGCGTCAGAACTTATTAAAAACAACGTCTTCGGGAAAACTGGGAATAAAAATTTGTCATGGATAATGTAATTTTGGTGTCTCAAAATACTTTGTCTACGATTTCCTTACTCAAACAGACATAAAAAGGGGTGTTCGACCCAAAACTTCAATTTTAAATAGGTTTTTAGCAAAAAATTATATTACTTTAGGTAAATTTTTTTGTCAAAAAACGTATGTTTACGTTCTAAAAAGGCATCTACTACTGTCCCAAGTTATTTTAAAGTCCAAATATCACCTTCTATTTGCTATACACCACAAAACTCGGCAAAAAATCGCTTCGAATTGGCTAAGATAAGGTCGGGAAGACCGCATCGCATGTGGTTTTTATCTGTTTTGGATGCGAAACAACCCCCAAGGCGTGTCGGATTAGCTTTCAAAAACTTATTGAAAGCAAAATTCCGACCATGAAAAATTTCAAGACATCAAAAATGAGTAAACATTTTGGGGAAATGTGATGTCAAACAAGCCGGAGATGGGGAAAAACAACAACCACGCGTCTTCCGGTGCCACAAATACCCATTTTTGGGGTCTAAAAGTGTTTTTGCGAGGTTTGGGGGAGACTTTTTATATTACACTTGACAAAAAAGAGAGAAAAAGTTGATTAAAGTAATGAGAACTGGCAAACACCAAGCGTATAAAAGAAGGAAATGACATTACGTGCATTCTATGAAAATACCAAAAAAAAACAAATTAAAATCATCAAAATTAGTCCAAAAAAAAGATGATGCTTGTCTAAAACAAGGTAAAAATCTCATTTTCCTCGCTTAAAATGCCTTCAAATTAACTAGCTACGACAAAGGACGACGTATTTTACAACCAAAATCCCTTTGCAGCCCTAACAAATCCCAAAAGTCGAAGGAAAAATCGGAATTCCCACAAAATTCTGGAGTCAAACCCATTCCGAGGCGGGGGAAATGACATACCCCCCGATCACCCCCAAATATCGCCACTGTTATCCTGGAGACGCAAACGAAGAGCGGGCGGATGGAGGGGACCGCTTTCACGCACAATAAAAGATCGCTTTTCGCTGTTCAACGCGTGTTGGGCAACCCGGAGATAAGGCGATAAAAAATTACCAAGTCGGATTGTTTTGTACTCGGAATATCGCTGAAATGTTCGCGGGGCATGCGAGTTGCTATCAGAGACCGATAACATTGGGGGTTTGGGTAAACATTAAGGATTTTTATGAGTTTTGAGGGGAGAGGGAGCTACAATAAGATAAAATAATATTGAAAACTCAAAATCTTCGATTTTACAGTGGCGTATTTTACCTTTTTATTCAGAAAAATCCCGTGTGAAATAAAAATTTTTGATTTTTTGACAATTTTTTGTCGTTTTCGGTCGAAAAATCAAAATCGATGAGTCAAAATCGGCAAAAAACACGTTTTTAGGGGCTTTGCTAACCTTTTACTGTCTTTCTCTTCAACGAAAAGTCCATTAGAGTGACTGACCTGACCCAGTGGCAAAAAACGTACCATTTTGCATCCGGGAGGTATCAAAAAATGTAGCAAAACACCTCCTCTCCAAGTGAAAAAACTTCGACTTCAAAAACGCGCCTTTGAAAACGGAGTTTTTTACTTGGAGAGTGAGGCATCTTGACACATTTTTGATACTTCCCGGACGCAAAATGGTACGTTTTTTGCCACTGAATCAGGTCCGTCACTGTAATGGACTTTTCGTTGAAGACAAAGACAATAAACAGTTAGAAAAGCCCCTAAAAACGTCTTTTTTGGCCATTTTCACTCACGGATTTTGACTTTTCGATCAAAAACGGCAAAAATAATGTCAAAAAACCGAAGCTTTTAATTTCGCACATGATTTGTCTGAATAAAAAGGTAAAATACGTGCAAAAACACCTGTCCGATAATCTAAAACTATTTCAAAAATAAATTTCCCACCAAAACTATGTGAAATACCACTTTTTAGCACTAAAATTCCTCCAAAGTTTTCGCAAAAATTCCTCCAAAAATTCCAGACATCTCCGGTTCGGTGTCGGGGATCGCTTTCACAGCCCGCCAAATTAATCGAAAAAATTACGAAAAATAGTGGAATAAACTCGAACATGGGAAGAAGAAAGGATCAACTCAACCGAGAGGGATTCGAACAATCAGACGACGGAACCGGGCGGTAAACAACGCAAGTGGAAAGGGTAATGCGAATTCCAACGCTAATCCAGAAATGGTGCCTGGACTGCTCCCGGATAACACTTTTCGAATTCGAAGACCGTGTTTTCGGTGGTACTTTGGTCGTCTGAGGGCACCGAATTATTTTGTCGAGCGGATTAGGTGGGGGAAAAAGGCCGCAAGTTCGCTGCGAAATTAATGAGAATTTTTCGAACATTCATTAGCATTTTTTGGTTCGTACCTTTAAAAACTACTAATCAATTGCTGAATTTTTCGCTGGACTTGGCACAATAATATTTTTAGTCCACCATTGACAGAAACAAACGAGATTTTTAGGGCAAAAATTCCAAAAAAATTGCTTTTTATCGGAAAGCTTGCCCTAAAAATCTCGGTGATTTCTACAAGTTGTAAGCAAAAAAGTCAAAATTATAATGTTACAATGAGGGACCTGATCCAATGACAAAAAACGTCTCATTTTGCATCCCGGAAGAGACCAAAATGACTCCAAACCTTTCCCTTCTCAAGCTAAAAAACTCCGCTTTGAAAAGCGCGCCCTTTCCTTCAAGGCGGGCTCTTCAAAGCGGGTTTTTTAGCTTAGAGAAGGGAAGGGTTTGGAGACATTTTGGTCCTTTCCGCGATGCAAAATGGGACGTTTTTTGCCATTGGATCCGGTCCCTCACTGTAATTTCGCAACAAATGTCTTCGAACTGTCCAAAAAATCCAAAATTTCTGGCACTGTCCAAAAATCTCTAAACTTTCCATTTCCCCCCCCCCTCCAGACCTCCAAAAATCCCCAGTCAGATCTGCACAAGACACAAGACCTTGTCTTTCCTAACGTTTCCTCCAGATTCGACAAAAAAAAATTATGAACAAGATCGAAATGAAGAAAATTCAGACGTTTAACGCGAAGGTCAACAACGGAAAACTGGGGGGACTTCCGAAAGAAACCGGGGGAAAAATGAGATTTCCATTCGCGGAGTACAATATTTTTAATGATGAGAAATCAGAAATCCGCAAACATATTGGGCCTTGGGTCAGCCCATTTTTGTTGTATTTTATATTCAAATTCATCCCCAAAAACCTAAATACATGTCTAATCAAAATTTCTCCCAACTTTCATCCAATTCCACACCATTTGTTCCCAAATTGAACTTCAAAAATCAAAAAAAAATTCAATCAATATGATAATAATGAAACAAAAAATAATATTTTCCACTCCAAATTTTGCTCAAATTGCAGCATCGCTAGCTCATAAATCCGGACGAAGAAAAATTACAAAAAAATCAATCAAGAAACGCGGGGAGAGAAGAGCAAGAAGGATGATTGAAGAAGCGGCGGCGATTTTGCGACTTTTTATTGGAATCAAAACACGCCGAAAATCTCTTCCACGAGATCGGGGGAATCAAGAGCTTACAAGAGTGGCCTTGACTAAATTACAAATCCGGGGTGGATAAAAACCATTAATTCCGGAGGCTGTATTTGCTTTGAATCGCAAGTTTCGCCATTTTATACAGTGAGGGACCTGATCCGTGGCAAAAAACGCATCATTTTGCATCCGGGAAGTATCAAAAATGTGGCAAAATGCCTCCCTCTCCAACTAAAAAAAACTCCGTTTTGAAGGGCTCCCTCACAAAAAGAGGGGGCGCGCGTTTGAAATCGGAGTTTTTTCACTTGGAGAGGGAGGTATTTTGCTGCATTTTTGATACTTCCCGGATGCAAAATGGTACGTTTTTGGCCACTGGATCAGGTCCCTCACTGTATAAACGTATCTTTAAAAATGGCAAAACTTGCGATTCAAAGCAAATACAGCCTCAGGAATTAATGGTTTTTATTCACCCCGGATTTGTATTAATTTAGTCAAGGCCACTCTTGTAAGCTCTAGATTCCTCCGGTCTTTCCCCCGTGGAAGAGAGGGATCTGGTCCGCCATTGTATTATTCATGGTAAAATAGATCAATTTCCTTTATTTCAAGAGCTTTCTTTGGGGTTTATTGACGTCTCATTAATTGAAGAGACAAAAAATACGTATTTTACCCCCGCTAAACCAATTTTAAGGCGTTAAAACGACCTCATCCTTCCCCAATCCCCCCTAAAAGTTAGTCAAATCCCCTCAGCTTCAGCTAGCCTCGAATCAAATCGAGACCTCTCCGATTCCTCGCCCCTGGAGGGCTTTTCGATGAGGGCGACTTCAGTGATTCTTTTTGACAAAGCCGCGCGCGATTTGCGCCAAAAAATGGTGAGGAATCGAAAAGCTGCAAAAGCGAATAAATACCCAAAGGGCAATAAACATGACGGAGGATAATTACATTGTTCGCAGTGTTATAATAACGCGCTTCGCGGTGCCGTCATGGAGTGTACTGTTTTTGGGGCGATAAAACGGGTAAAAACAGCGGTCATGGAGGAGATTTTTAGGCAGAAACAGGTGAAAAAAAATGTCTAAATCAATGTCAGAGATTTATGAAAATCACTTTTCGCAGCAAACTTTCTCTATATAAGGGCTTATTTTAGTATTTTTAAGCTATATAGAAGCAAAAATCCCCCAAAATTTGAAAATTTATGATATTATTCATGACATTTTGCTTACTTTTAGCTCAAATTATCTCTTCCCAAAGATAGTATTATCATCCATTACCCTTAAAATCCACAAATTCACAAGAAAATCGATCAAATTTGCGAAAAAATTCCGCAAATCTGCTAAAATAAGGTCAACCAAAAATTTTTCAAAACTCCCCAAACTTTTTGATAAATCTGATATTTTCCGGTGTTTTTCAAGGCCTTTATGAATCGCTGCGACCGGAAGTCGCCTTCAAGTTTATCAATTTATCGTTTTCCCATCAACTTTTTCATTTTTTCCAAAAAATGAAAAAAAAAATCTTTCAAAATTGATCTGATTTCCAGCCGAACAACAACAAAATGCAGCTACGAATTCTCAGAAAATCCCATTGGAACCTCAATGAAAGCGAAAGCCCATCAGCAGAGGATGGAAACCGCAAATTGACCCGTTCGGATATGATGAAGTCGTTCTGCGGAGCAAGAAGAAAAAAAACAAAAGAAACGAGAGAAATTTCGAAAAATGGAGATCGGAAATGGTAAATACGTCAAGGGGAGGTGTTCAAGAAGTCATTCTTGACATGAGGTTTGTAAATATGGGGTTTTAGCGAGAGATTTAGCAAAATTTTTGGTCGCACCGTGCAATAAAAATGTGAAAAGTGATTGCACTGTGCAGAAAAAATGCAATTTGTAATATCGCAAAACTTCGAAAGCACCGTGCAAAATTTCAAAAAATCTACCGCAAGTTCCCAAAAAAATTTCTGCACTGTGCAATTCCCAAAGTTTTTTATTGCACAGTGCAAAATTTCAAAAAAGTTTTACTGCACTGTGCAAAATTCCCAAAAAGTTTTATTGCACCGTGCAAAGTCAAAAACGCTTTTCTCACGCACTGTGCAAAATTCCCAAAATTTTTTTATCGCACTGTGCAAAATTCCCAAATTTTTTTTTATCGCACTGTGCAAAATTCCCAAAAAAGATTTCTGCACCGTGCAAAATTCCCAAATTTTTTTTTATTGCTCTGTGCAAAATTCCCAAATTTTTTTTATCGCACTGTGCAAAATTCCCAAAAAAGATTTCTGCACCGTGCAAAATTCCCAAAAATTTTTTTTTATCGCACTGTGCAAAACTCCCAAATTTTTTTATCGCACTGTGCAAATTCCCAAAAAGTTTTACTGCACTGTGCAAAATTGCCCAAAATTGTTATCGCACTGTGCAAATTCCCAAAATCTTTTATCGCACTGTGCAAAATTCCCAAAACTTTTTATCGCACTGTGCAAAATTCCAAAAATTTTTTTGATCGCACTGTGCAAAACTCCCAAATTTTTTTTATCGCACTGTGCAAAATTCCCAAAAAAATTCTGCACTGTGCAAATTCCCAAAAATTTTTATTGCACAGTGCAAAACCCCAAAAATTTTATTGCACTGTGCAAAATTCCCAAAAAAATTCTGCACTGTGCAAAATTCCCAAAAAAATTTCTGCACCGTGCAAAGTCAAAGCTCTTTTCTCTCGCACAGTGCACAGCCAAAAACAAATAAACGCTTTGGTAAAAAGTCAAAACCCGAGTTAAGAACGGATTGTTGAGTAAATAAGGGTCTCAAAGTGAGCAATTCAAGGAGGAGATTGATCCTTTTCATGTTGAAATTTGCGCAAAAATATAACCAAAACATTCACTGTCATTTTTCTACAGTGAACATAGTTTATACCCGTGCTACAGAGATTTTTTTTTAAAAATGAAGAAAAAAATTATGGTTAATATTTATAAAAAGTTTCCCTTTCCCCAAACTATCAAACTATCCATTATAGCCTCCATTTTCTCCCCAAAAAATCGCCAATTTTCCGAAAATCCTCACCTGAGCCGGCCGTTGAAAGTTTTCGTGGTACGTGTAGGACGTTTCCTTGGCTGGGCCACAAACCGAGATCGAAGCGGAGCGCGGCGCAGGCGAGGGTACCCTTTTCTGGGTGTAGGTCGGCTGTCCGAGGCTGTTTCGTTGATGATAATTCGTAAGGGTGGCGTCGGCGTAGTCTTCGGGCGGGTTTTCGGCCGCCACGACGCCCACAAAGGTTTGGAATGGGCGCGTGGGGCTGGGATTGTAGCTTCGATGGACTGGGATGCTGGTCTGGGGCTGATACTGATGATGTGGATGCTGATTTTGGAGCTGATGCTGATTTTGAAGCTGATGCTGATTTTGGAGCTGATGCTGATTTTGCAGCTGATGCTGATTTTGGTGCTGATGCTGATTCTGATGGTGGGAGGTTTGTGCGGCGAATTGCTGATGAAATTCGTAGGCCAGATCGCCGTTATGCCTCAGGGGATAGCCGGCGCCATTCGTCTTGAAGGCCGGCTGCGGGAAATGATAGGGTTGGGTTCGGTGTGGGAGCGGAGGAGGGATTGATGGGGCCGGCGGTGGGGCGTGGTTGGCGGGGCGGGGTCGGCCAAGAGTCGCGGAGCCGTTTCCGTAGCGGACCGGGATCCGCTGCACGTCGGGGTAGTCGATCTGAAATTGAAACAAGATTACAGTGACGGGTTAATAATGGGTGATTTGAAAATACTAATAAGTTTGTAAGACCTTTCTCGTCATGGGTAATATAATAAGTGGTCGAAATATCCGAAATTTTGATTTTTTAGTTCTGAATAAGGTTTGAAATAGAAAAAACAAGTCATATTTTGGCGACTGACCACGAAGAGGTTTGGTGAGATAGCTTTTTAAAACCTAAAATTACCGAAAAATTCGATTTTCTACCTAAAATTTAACTTTTTTCAAAGTTTTTGGCGCTTTTTTGTATTACAGTGATGGACCTGATCCAGTGGCAAAAAACGTACCATTTTGGTTCCGGGAAGTATCAAAAAATGTAGCAAAATGCCTCCCTCTCCAAGTAAAAAATTCCAAAGGGCCCCTCAAAAAAATCGCGGGTGGGTTTTTGAAATCGGAGTTCTTTCACTTGGAAAGGGAGGTATTTTGCTACTTTTTTGATACTTCCTGGATGCAAAATGATAGGTTTTTTGCCACTGGATCAGGTCCGCCACTGTAATACAAAAAAGGGCCAAAAACTTTGAAAAAAATTAAATTTTAGGTAGAAAATCGAATTTTTCGATAATTTTAGGCTTTAAATAGCTATCTCAGCAAACCTCTGCATGGTCAGTCGTCAAAACATGACTTGTTTTTTTTATTTCAAACCTTATTCAGAACGAAAAAGTCTAAAGTTCGTACATTTCAACCTCTTATTATATTATCCATGACGAGAAAGGCCTCACAAACTTATTTCGAGTATTTTCAAATCACCCATTATTAAAATACGGCCCTAATCTGTAATTTTAAGGACTCTCCGACCATCTACAACTCAAAAATCTTCAAAAAAATCAGCATTTTGACCTTCTCCTTGCCAAACAAAGGCTAAAAATACAAAAAAACCAGCCGCATTTTCGCCGAAACCCCCATCTTTTGGCCATTCTAGGCGCTTTTCAAAGCCTTTCTGGCCTTGTATTTGGTCAAAAATCAAAAAAAATCTTTGAAATCAGCAAAAAACCAATTTTTGGCCCAAAACCCGATAAAAAAGTCGGTTTGTGGCCCAAAATCAGTCGAAATCGACGTTGTAAAGCGCCGCTTTCCCACACACATTAACCCGCCATTAATTTCGCGTAAAAATTATGGCCAGCAAAGAGAAAGGGGACAATGAAAGGAAGCGTTTTTTCGAAAGGCAAGGGCGATTTATTGGGGGGATTAAACTCCCAATTTATAAACTTTTTTAAACAAAACTGTTTATTTACTGCGGCGCTAAATCGAAAGGGGATGGTGCGCAAGGGCGAGGGGCGCGGAATACAAGTGGAAAATAGGGCTGGGATTAACATTTTGATTTATATTATTTTAGGTGAAAAATTTGAAAAAAAAATGTCAAAAAGTTTGTTTTTCAAGTGAAAAATTAAAATCCCAGGGCAAATAGGATAATTTTAAACAACGTCAAACCATTACAAAGGCCGCCAGAGGCATTTAAAAAAAATAAAATAAAAAATTTTTTTTATTTTTTAAAATTTTTCTTACCACAATCATATCCGATTGTTGGATGACCAAACAGTCACTGCTTCGGCGGAGATTCATTCCACTGCGCTTGCCAAAACTGAAAAAAACGATCAAATTTATCAAAAAAAAAATTAAATTTTTGAAAACTACCGAAAAATCAATTCACATATCTTAATATTTAAAAGTCTTTCCCAATTACAATATCAAAAAAGACCATTAAAGATAAAAACGGATAAAAATTATATTGAAAATCACAACTCAGAAAAAAAATTTCAATTTTGAACTCTACTACTGTGACGGACCTGACCTCGTGTCAAAAAATGTACCATTTTGCAACCAGGAAGTACCAAAAAATGTGGCAAAATGCCTCCCTGTCCAACTAAAAACCTCCGTTTTGAAAGGCCCGCACAAGAGTGGGCTTTTGAAATCGGAGTTTTTTCACTTGGAGAGGGAGGTATTTTGCTACATTTTTTGATGCTTCACGGATGCAAAATGGTACGTTTTTGCCACTGGATCAGGTCCGCCACTGTACAATACAATTTTTTTTGAAAATATCAGCCAAAATTGCAAAAAAGCCCTTTAAAATTCCAAATCTGGCTCCACCAGCTTTAAAAGCCCTATAAACCCAAGAAAAATTTATGCAAAAGAACGCACAAAGTTCCTAATTCGAGGCGGCGGAAAGCTCGTCGCGCTCTCTTTAATCCCACCGAATTTGGGATAAGCGCTCGGACTTCATTAAGGCGTTCCAAACGGCGCAAATGCTCGTGGAGGCTGCTAAATAAATCAAGAGTCGGAAGTTATGGGGAGGAAATTTATAGTAGAATAAGTTGATAAACTGCGAAAAGTGGGGAGATAATCGATCAAATAGGCGATTTTATAGTATAAAAAGTTGGAAATGAGGAATTTTATAGTGTAAAAACTAACATAAGCTCAAACATTTTCTCCGGAAATTGTGAAATAGCACTTTTTTAGAAAAATTTCATAGGATTATGGGGGGAAAGATAGAATATTTAGAGGTATTTTTGAGGGATTTGAATATTTTATGCCCTAAAAAGGGAGTTGCGATACATTTTTGGGAAAATAAATGTTTCGCATCGTTTTTTACTCTACACAACAGATTTTCGTCCCAAAAATTTCAAAAAAATTTCGAAACAATGAAGTTTTTTTCGAAGTTTTCGATCAAAACTCGACAATTTTTGGAAATCCCAGGCAAAAAATACCCCGTAGCTCGTAAAAAATTCTACTCAAACTTTACATTCATTAAAATCTGAACCCAAAAATTACAGCCCAAAAACAAATTTTCCTTTTATCAAATCGTAAAGCCATCCTTTCCCAAAAAAACAAAAAAAACATTCATCGAGATACTGATTTCCCCATTTTGAAAACCTCTGAAAAGCAAAACCGTACGGTTTACATTACTTCCGACGTCAAAAGACGAAGAAACAATGACCGCCGCTCGAAAAAACGGCTTATCTCTTTGCGAGAAAAAGTTGTGGCCATTTTTCGGCCCCAAGCTTCGTAGGGATCCTTTTTCGGAGTGTGGCCGTTACTCATTTATGTCCATTCATCTTTTGGAGAAAAAAGAGAGGGGACGGAGAAAATGCGGCTAATTTTCGTGGGAGATTATGTTACAATTTCGCGGATTTTGAGGCCTGAGAAAGTCAGATTTATGGGTATGAAAGTGTAAAAAATGGGTGGGGAATGGGTTCGTTGTATAGTTTAGACCAACAAATCTCAAATTGAAAGAAATTTCAAATTCAAAAAACATCTAAATTCCAGTTACTTTCAATCCCAGAAAGCCCATAAAACGTCTCTCTCAAATCTTCAAGAATTTACTTTTCCAAAACCTCCAACTCAAAAGAGAGAATCTTCGGTTTACCTCCCACGGAATCCCTCGACCTGTTGATCTTTATCTCTTTTTCTCCAAAAAATATTGAAAAATAGGGTAGCGGCTGGGGAATAGGAAAAAAAAAGAAAAAATTGCAGTCATACTTTTAGACCAAGTACTTCCTTGTTCTAAAAGTAGCCAAACAGGCGATATTATTGTCGGAAAAGATGGTAAAGTTGCGTAAAGTAATGTCTATTGAGAGATACAGACGTCGAGCCTCGATAAACCAAATTGTTCAGCTATCTTTTTATGCGTCGCGATATTGTTTCAAATCAAGTCTGCGCTTATTAAAGAGATAATTTTTATCTCTTTTTAACCTCTTTACCGTCTGGCATTAGTCTCAGTCAAGCCCATATAGCCAAAAACAAATCCCACCGCCTCTCTGATGCAATAAAACGAATCCTTATGCATCATTCTATGACCGAAATTCTGTTCAGCACCATTTTCGGGCATAGGAGGATGCATAGACGTATTTATTTGCACCAAAGAGGCGTTTGTTTTTGGCCATATGAGCCGCGTGGAGACTAATCCCAGCCGGCAAAGAGGTTAAAAAGAGATAAAAATTATCTCTTTAATAAGCTCAGACTTTATTTGAAAAGATATCGCGACACATAAAAAGATGGCTGAACAATATGGTCTTTGAGGTTCGACGTCCGTATCTCTCAAACGACACTACTTTACATAACTTTGCCATCTTTTACGGCAATAACATCGCACATGTTTAGCATGACGGATGGCTTTACCACCCGCATTCCCAGCCATAAACTTCCCGAAAACAATTAAGTTTCCGAGATGGGCGAAACTTTATATAAAACAATGTGGGATCAACCCAAAACTTTTGCGGTGGGATGTTTTGTGGGTGTTGAGGCGAAACGAACAACAAACTGGTTTCGTTACAGAAAACAGTATTTTTATGGCTCTTTTAAACAGTTGTAAACACATCAAACAATCAAGCGGATGGGGGGAAGATGAAAACCGTTACTAATTACGGATGGAACTTCCGTTTTTGGATTTATCGCCTAAGGAAAATAGATTTTGGTCCTAAAAACTTGTTTCTGGGTCTATTACGGTCTTAAAAATTCCATTCGAAACCACAAAATTCGTTGATACAAACAATTCTTGTTGCAAAAAACTTATTGCAACAAGAACTATCTGCAACAAACGATTTCAGCGGTGTCCAGCCAAATTTCTAGGCCAGCAATAACCTTCCTCCCCACATACGCCATACTGAAAACAAAAAAAACCCAGAAAATCCAAAAATACCCTCAGCCTTGGCTATATGATATCCGTGTTATTTTTAAGCCGTTTGCAAGAATAATTTGCGAAAAATTTATGGCATTTCCTCTCTTTTTTATTGGATAAGGATTAACCGCACACGAAATATAATTAGCGGTCAACGATTATGCGAAAAACGATGTGTAACAAGGTCATATGGGCATGCAATCTCGAATTTTCCGGGTTTTTTATCATCTCAAAGCTTTTGGAATACGGTGAAAACAGTGGGGTTTGGATTGCCTTTTCCTACGACGTCCGTTGTACAAAATGGTCTCTTGAACCACTAATTAGCAGTGTTCTCTTCTCGCAAAAGTTTTATGACTCAGGACGTACAAGAGGATTTTCGGCTTTTAACATGTTGTTTTTGTAGTTGTACGTGGAAAGGAGATCAAAAATTGAAAAAATAATATTAGAAATTAAAGGCTTTTAATGTATAATATGTTGCCCTATTTCTTGGAGGAAACTTCTGAGCTGACTCACAAATCTCCTCCTTCAAAACATGGACAACATATTGCACAGTAAAAACCTTCAATTTCTGATATCATTTTTTGCAATTTTCAGTGTCCTTTGCACGTACAACTACAAAAACAACATGATAAAGGCCGCAAATCCTCGCGGACGTCCTGAATCATAAAACTTTTCCGAGAAGAAAATACCGCTAATTCTCTGGCTTGTTTTGGAATCGTATCAGCAGAAATGAGTCATTTCCTCGCCGCTTCCTATTCAAATAACGAATAATAAAAGAACAGAAAAAGCAGGTCCAAGGTATGAATAAAGAGGGCGAATGAAGCGCCAAGGAGAGGCTGGGCTCTTCGCTGGGATTTCTAACGCCAGATGGTGAAAAAAATAAAGAAGACGGCTTTGGAATTATAATACGCGAATTTATGGAGGCGAGCAAGATGGCGGGACCTGATGGGTGTATCAATCTGGTCCAACTTCGGATATCCCTCCAAAAAATCGACCAAACAATATGGTCAAATTTGTAATATGCGGGGTAATGCACTTAGAAAACATGTTTTCAAAGTCAAAATGCCAAAATACTTCCGAAAATATTCTTTTCAATGCGTTGGCTAATGTCTACAGACATACCCATTAAGAAGATTAAAATTTGAAACTTTTATTCGGTCTTATTGCCAGGCATATTAATTATTTCGAGGAATATCCGGTGGGAGTACAAATGCTGTCACGCATTTGAACTTTCGCACATTAGTAGAGCATAATATTGGGGAAGAAGGAAGATTTCGCTTATTCCGTTCGGGAATTTTGAATTTTCAGTACTGTTGTAAGATTCACGGTAAGAGATCAATTGTAAATCTTCAAAATTAGGAGTTTATTTCAGTATAATAATTTTATGTTATCCATGGGAAATTTCCCAAAATTTCTTGCAAAAATCCCCAAAAAAAAGGGAAATACTAGCAAAAAATTAATATACCTTCACCCACAACTTTCTACGAGAAAAACCCATTTACTTTTTCGTAAAATTAACTAATCATCGAGTTTTGACCTTTTGCTGCTTTCCTCTAAATAACAGCTATTAAAAAGTAGTAAAAGGTGGTGGAAATCCAGTCAAATTTCACTTGTTTGGAACGAGAATTCTTCCGGTAAAAGCCGAGAATTCTTTCAGTGTCCTTTCGCTTTAATGAGGCGCTCTGAATGAGGAGGAATGGAAGGGTAAAAGTTAATGGGGGTGCTAAGGCAGATGGAAGAAATGATTTATTCTGGTGACGGTCGGTAAAATCTGGGTAAGAGAGGGAAATTGCGAGAGCTTTGTGGGGCGATTTTTGCATGAAAATTTGGAAAGACAATGGAAAAAAGAATAAAAAGTGAATTTGAAAAAAATAAGTTAGAAATAACACAAGAATTTTCCATAAATCAACTCATGATTTTTATTTTATTTTATGGGATAAACCACTGAGTCTCACACTTTGAAAAAAATGCCAATTTCCGTCTCCAAAATTTTTTTTTTTTAATTTTCGTCATTTTCCAACCTAAAAATCAAATTGGCCTTGGCTAAGAGGGGCCTAAAAATCTCCCATATTTCTTCAAAAATCCCAATTTTAATTTGTCTCACATTTTATCAAAATTTGAGCCATCTTTTGAGATTGCCCAGTGCAAAAATTTTTGTTTCTAATTGCACCGTGCAACTATCAATTCTGTCCGGAAAATAGTGGCGGGTCGTCGCACATTGGAGTCGTCGATCATCGCTTCGACGAGAAACATTTTGCTGCGACGACCCGCCACTATTTTCCCGACAGCCTGATAGTTGCACGGTGCAATCAGAAACAAAAATTTTTTTGCACAGTGCAATCTCAAAAGATAGCTAAAACTTTGAAAAAACTTGAGACAAATTAAAATTGGGATTGTTGAAGAAATATTTGAGATTTTTAGGCCCCTCTTAGCCAAAACCAATTAGATTTTTGGGTTGGAAAATGACGAAAATTCAGAAAAAAAATATTTTTGGGGACGAAAATTCGCATTTTTTCAAAGTGTGGAACTCAGTGGTTTATCCCAGAGATTTTTTAAAAATCATGGGTTGATTTATGGACAATCTTGTATTATTTCTAACAAGTTTTTTTTCAAATTCACTTTTCATTCTTTTTTCCATTATTTTTTCCAAATTTTCATGCAAAAATCGCCCCACAAAGCTTTTGGAGAAGAAAATTCGCACTTTTTCAAAGTGTGGAACTCAATAGTTTATTCCAGAAAATAAAAAAAATCATGGGTTGACTTATGGACAAAGTCAGAGAGACTTGAAAATAAAAATTATATTATCCATGACCATATTTTCGATCAAAAAACTGCCATAACTGGTAAATAAGAAATCCCCCATTTCAATCCAATATTTAAAAAGCTCAATATATTTTTTTTATTTTTCATGTATACAATGCGCAATTCGATCAGTTTTGATCTGGTTTCCTTTTTTTTGAATAAAGAAGATTCAATTAAGAACCAGTGGGTGCCCCATTTCCTTCCCAAAAAAATCTGATCCAGAACGGGATTTCCTCCACATCGTTACGGAGTTTGAATTTGTTTTTGAGAGCCGTGAGAACTACAGAGGCTGATTTTATATTACTGTAGAACAGCAAAAAATATTTTTAAAAATCTCATTTACAGAAAATAAAAAAATTCTCACAATTCAAATTACTGCTTCCTAATCTACTGTAAATTATTTTAGAACCCAAATTTGAAGCCTATGCCCTCAGGCGGTTCAAAGATTAACCAAAAAAACTTCAAAAATAAAAAAATTCGAACGCCTCAAAAAATTTGAAATTCGCAAAAAAACGCTCAAATTTCAAAAAATGACAGTTGAAATGGCACAATAAGACACGCCCGTCTTCTTTACAAGGGGTTTCTCGAGATAAACGAGATAAAGTTCCATCTATTTTTCGGCCCAAAAATAGACCAACAATGATGTGAAAATAGACAAAACAGGATGTTTGAATGCAAAAAAACATGTTACATACAACAAATTGGGTCGGGACTTTTCCAGGAACATTGAGTCCGGTCTAATTTTAGGGTAAAAAATATTGTTTTAGATCAAATCAAAGTTGTCATGTATAAGATAAATTTTGTTGCCAAAATGATTTGAAATCAATCGTAAAGTGTCAAACGGGGCTTCCTAGAAGCCTCTAAGATCTGTGCTCGCATTGTAAAAACTGGCTTCATCAATATCGGCTATTATAAAAAAAATAAAAAAACGGCGGGAATTTGAATTTTCAAAATTTTAAACCCCCTAAATACCTCAGATTGCTCACATTAGCCCTTAATAAACCCATTACTCCTCTTTTTCCAAACAAAAAGCAAAATTTTTGATGTTTCATATATTATCCATGACAGCAATGATCAAATTTTTGAGACTTCTGACGCAAAACAGGAAAAAATTTCATTTCCTCTTGCAAAAATACGACTCTATGAATATTTATTGCGCCTTTACATCGAGTTGTTGTCAGATTTTTGAGACAATTTGCATTTGCGTACAAAAAAACTTCCCCGTTCGAATAAAAACTCAATTTTCTTTTGGGAAAATAAGTAAATGATGGTGAAAATACACCCCATCTGGACTGTGAATTTGTTTTTTACAGCTTAGTGATAAACTCCGAGGATATTTCGATATTTTTTTGAGTAAATTTGTGAAAAATGTAAGTTATCGTCCAAAAATTGACGATATTTATGAAAATCGTATAAAAAATGATAAAAACCCAGCGTCAAATGTATTCATTATAGCCCAGACACATTCTATGGAATCTGATTGCCCTAAAAATCAAAAAACGCAAATAAAAACAACACCTACCATCCACTGGGAAGATAAATTTGATTATTCATGAGGACTGATCCGCTGATCAAAATGTACCAACACGTTGCTGACTGGCCCTTCCTAAAATACGAAAATTAGCCTTCAAACGTCTCTAGCTTCATTAAATTTTAATCCTGCCAAAATAAAGTCATTTCAACAAAAAAAAATTATATTATCCATGATACCTGAACAAAATATGATCCTTGGGATGTCGTTCGTGCCTCGCCGTCTCCGCAATCGATTTCAACGGCCCATCGGCGAGGATGCGGAACACATCGAGCTGTCGGAGGTATAAGAATATCAACTTGATGTCCTGGAAATCAGTTATATTATTCTAGGCCAGCTTGACGAATAATATAAGAAAAACATCATCGATCAGTCCGATGTGACCTAAAAATCAAAGAGAAAAAGGGCAAAGCGACCTACCTCGTCCGTTCGTTCTCTCGATGGACGCCTAAGGGCATCAATCACCTTGTTGTTGTTCATGGGTGAGTTTATCGCGTTGTCATGGGCCAGACCAGCTAAAATTAGGTGAAATAGGTTTTTTGAAAAGCATAAAATTCGTTTTCAAAGCTTCACGGACGAATTTCACAGATGAAACTGCAATTTTAAGGTAAAAATTATATTATCCATGACGAAAAAATTATATTATCCATAAAAAATCAAAATAATTCAAGTTCAAGAGGCTCCTGGAAAGCTGAAAAACGACTAACACAGACACCAAAACATCAAATCCTTCAAGAATCATACGTTTTTCGGCTTAAAAATGGCCAATAAGCGATTTTTAAAAGGCCGATCGTGTCAAACCGAAAGCACTCAATTATGACACAAACGGCCCAGCAATCCTTCGGACATGTGAGAGAAGTGACGAATTTTTATCCGACAGATCCATTTCCCAATCAACTCGAAAAAATTATATTATCCATGATAAGTCCAGAAAAATTTGATAAAAAACGGGTTTCCCGGCGAGTTGAGGGCGAGAAATGAAAGAATAAGATAAACTGGAGCATAATCAAGGTAAACAACAGTTTTATCAAGGCAAATGAAATGGGAATTGATCAAAAACCGAAGGGAATTCGGGAAATTCATCTGAGCGAAGAGGATTTTGACAATTTTTCCAACTTGAACCGATCGCGTCGATCAAGCTCGCCCCTCTCGACAAAGCATAAAAACCACTGGTCCATTCAAAGCATTTGCACCTCACGAAAACTCCTCTCTCCCATATAAAAAGCCCTTCTTCTCCATTGTCTCTGTGGGACGCACGAAAAATGGGGGAATTCGGACGGAACCTCCTCGAATCACTGATCAAGACCGCCCGAGGATCGAAGGGCTGTGAATTGACTCGCGAACACCCGCCGAGATTAGCGATCAAGCCCTTGCTTTTCGTTCGGATATTACTTTAGATGAAGGTGCAGGTAATTCGGCTTAATGAGGCGCTGTTTTTGCGAATGATGTGGGGGAAATTAGCCAAGAAATTAGTGGAAATGCAGTTGAGAACGTAATAAAATGGAAACCGATTAATTTAATCGGATTTACCTTCAGGAAATTGAATTTCCTCAATTTAGCAACAAAAATTGAAGGGTAATGTCGGAAATGGGCGAAAAAATGAACTTCCTCCTCAAAATTCTCGGAATTTCCTGGCCTCTCACCTAGAGCAATAAAATCCGCTTATTTTCGACATAAATCACGGGTCCAAACCGCCCGTTTGCAGCCATCTTCCACTTGATCTTCCGAGAAAACACCTAAAAGTGGAAAAGACGGGGGAAAAATCAAAAACAAACCGAGTAATGATCCGAATGGAGAAAAAGCGAGTTAGACTGGACAATGACGAGAGTGTCGCGCGCTTTTCCTCACCCGCTGCTCTCAACCAACGCGCTCTTTTCGCAGCCGAAAAGATCGCGCACCCCGAGTCCGAGGCAAAACATCCGAAGTGGCTCGCTGGAATCGGTTTCGAGTGCCGCAAATGATGTCATAACACAGAATGGTGGTCAAATCGTCGAAAACAATGATGCGCCAAGGTCGAGAAGCACGGAGATTTCGGGGAATTTGTTTTTTCTCCAAAAAATATTATTTTCGCACAGGTTTCATCGTATAACATCTCCCAAGTAGGGCGAAATGCCACATAACCCGCGGATTTGATGAGAAGAATTTGCTGCGCATACCACAATATAAATAGAAGAAGCGAATGTCTTCTGACAACAGTATGAACACATTTTTACCACTTTTTATATTACACTAGATATCAGATGTAAAAAAAATAATTTTTTTTGCAAAAAATGAACATTTAATGTTGCAAAACACTTCATTAAAGTTAATACAGTATCTTCAACGACTGCGTGTAAGTTTATTAGTATTTTTATGGGATTTTTTGGCCAAAAATTTTGGCCTTCGTGCAGGTTTCATCGTATAAGATGTCCAAAGTTTTATTAAATCATCACAAAGCCAAGCAATTTGATGGGATCAACTGTGGAAATGACAATAGCGACCATTAGACAGCAGTATCGTTGGTAGCAATGATTTGAATGATTCCTGTCCCTTTCCGATATTACACTAGGCATCAGATGCAAAAATTTGCCGTTTTTCTTCAAAAAACAGGCGTTACATGCTTAAAAGTGCTTTATTACAGTGAGCACTCCATTACGCATAACTATTTACGATCTGAATCACATATGCTCAACAGCATTTGCAATACGACAATATTTTTGTCGATGTGTCGAGCGCACTGTGCATGAATTTGGGATTTTCACCGGGAACAAAACTCGAGCAGGTGCAATCGCTAAATTCATTATGTGTTTTTTTGTTTTGTCAGGGCGAGGGTTCTCACCTGTTTTGTGGCAAAGAACGTTTAAAACTTTCTCGGCGATGGGGATTTCACCTGGTCTGGCTGAAGAAATTTCGAGGTTTCATAAAGTTTAGGCCGGCTTCCGAAGGCCGGTTGGGTCTTGTTGTGTTTCTAACAGTTTTGTTCGACAGTAACTTTATTATAGTTTGTTTAGTTCGCTTTTGGTTAAAAATCAAATTTTTTGCATTTTGGTTTGATGGTCATGGATAATATAAAAAAATGTCGTATAGCCCCAAAACTCAAAAAATATTGAAAAATTTACCTCAAAAGCGTCTATTTCTAGGCCGTTCGCAAAGCCGCTGGCGAGGTTCACGCACTGTGCGAAAGCAAAAGTTTGCCTTGCACTGTGCAATCTCTTGTTTTTCGCACCGTGCAATAGACTCTTTCTGCACAGTGCAAACTTCAAAAAAAGCGCTCCAGCGACACTACGAATGTTAGGTGCCATGCCTCAAAAACGAACCTTTAATTTTTGCCCATGTGGACGTGAGGGTGGAAGTCACGATATGGCATTTCCTTTTTTTGGTATTTTACAAAAAAGGACTTTTGATGTTTAGAGTCACGCAATAGAATACTCGGTATCTTTTTGAAGTTCGAAAGGCTTATTTCTAACATATGTAAAGTCTTCGGGCAACGTCTAGAACAACACTTTCAGATTTTTCGATATTGCTGCGCCATGTACCGTAAATTGAATCTAAATTGTTAGGCGATGATTTGGATGGTCGGCGGACGCTCGGCGAAGGCTCGGCGGAGACTTGGCGAAAGTGTTTTACTTACCTTCGGTTATTATAACATATAAAACACTAAAAAACGAAGATCCGCAACTTTTATCGAGAAATTATTGATGTGAGTACAAGTAAAAGCTATCCTAGGCCCCGATCAATCTGTCGCTGATTCGGAAATTCCTAATTTTCCATCTAGTATTATATTAGTCAGTCCAATTCCTCATTTCTCTGGAACCCATTTTTATTTCTTCTTTCCATTTTTTCCAACCCAACTATTCGACTTTTCCCTTATCACCATTGTAAATAATTATAACATACTCGGGTGAGCGCGTAAATATATTGTGGTCACGACTTTCCCATAATCAACTTTCCGCACAGCCCCCCAGAACACCGCACCACGGGCCATGGGTAACATCGAAGGCAAAGAGAGCAAGCCCGCCGCCGACAAGGCCCAAATGACGCAGCCGGTGGGCGCCAACGACCGACAATACATGCTGTACACGCTGGTGGACATGCATGGGGGCGGCGAGCTGATCCCCTGGATGCGGTATGCGCTGAACAGCGGCGATCACAGTCTGATCGATGGGTACATGGAGACCAAAGTTTGTGTAAGTTGGAAGATACGATGGACACGGAGAAAAAAATAAAATTCCGCTTTCAGGACATGACCTACAACGGCGGAAAAGGTCGTCTGGAGTCCGTGGCCGAGCTGGTGAAACGCCGGAACAAGGAGAGAAATGAGAGGCTTGGAGCGTTCAGTCGAAAGAAAGGAAAGGGGAAAAGCGGCCCAAACATTTTGGATGACTTCAATCAGGAGAACAATCAAGGCGATCTGAAAAAAGGTACGGTAATTTGTAGGCACTGAAACTTGCTGTTTTCAGCGTTGAAACTGCTGGATGGAGGGAAAGGAGGAAAAGGTGATGCGAAATACCGAGAAATCGTTTGGAAACTCGATTCTAGAGGTAAGTTTGTGTGAAAAATCAAAAAAATGCCTTGTAAGACACTGCGATTAATGTCATACATATTCTCCTGGATATACATATACTTTCGCATCCCGACTTTTCGGGTCGACGACAGTCCGAATCAACGCAAAATCGACTGATACGGGCAGGTGAATACACCAAAAAAAAGGTTGTAGGAATTGCCTACGAAGCCTGGTAAAGCCGTTCAACGCTCGGCGGAGACTTGGCGAAGACTTACAATATGTTCATTTTTTTTAATTTTAGCTATTTCTAACTCTAGTTTTCTTCTTTTTTTGAGGTGTTGTAACATATACAAGACCAAAATTCACGGGGAAAAAACAAAGATCAGTTAGGATATTATTGATGTGAGTACATAGAAAATACCTCAAGATAGGTGATAAGCTATCCTGGGACCCGATCAATCTCATTATCTCTACTAAATAGGCCTTCTCCTAGCCTGTAGGAGTCTTGCATACATCATAGAAAAAATAATCTAAATGCTCATCGTCAGATGTATTGCTTTGGTTTGTAAAACGCAGGTGTCCTTTGTGTAGTACTATACAATGGTAAACCTGATCCAGTGGCAGGAAAGGTACCATTTTGCATCCGGGAAGTATCAAAAAAATGTGGCAAAATACCTCCCTTTCCAAGTGAAAAACTCCGATTTCAAAAACACGCCGGCTCATTTTGTGAGAGAGCCCTTCAAACCGGGGCTTTTTAATTGGAGAGGGAGGCATTTTGACACATTTTTTGATACTTCCCGGATGCAAAATGGCGTTTTTTACCACTGGATCAGGTCCACCACTGTATCTATATTCTATTTCCAGGCTCCATGGGAGAGAGTCTCCTCGGCTGCTGTCTGATGCAAGGCACCGCCGTCCACAACCAACTGGCCATCAAATTGTTGGAGCAATTCCCCAAACTGGTCAATGACATCTTCATTTCCGAAGATTACTATGGCTTATCGCCATTGCATCAAGCCATCGTGAATGAGGACCCATTCATGGTCAGTTACCTGCTTCAGAAGGGCGCCGAAATCAATCAACGTTGCTATGGCGCCTTCTTCTCGCCGGACGATCAGATCAGCAGCAGAACGGACTCGCTGGAACATGAATACGTGGAAGTGAACTTTGATGACACCAATTATAAAGGGTGAGGTTTTTTCAATTTTTAAATAAAACAAAATTTTTTATTTTTTTTTTCACAGTGCAAAAAATTTTGAGAAAATTTGCACAGTGCAGATTTTTTTGGTCTTTGCACTGTGCAATTTTATTTTGTCGAGTTTTTTCGACTGCACAGTGCAAAAAATATTTTTTTAATCTTTTCCACCGCATAATGCAGATTTTTTTGTCTTTGCACAGTGCAAAAAAAATATTTTTTTCGCATAGCGTAAAAAAATTGAAACAGTAATTTTTTTAAATTTTTTATTTTCAAAAATCAAAAAAAAAAATTGCATCGTTTTTTCGGCAAAAACTTTGCGAATTTATACTATGCAGCTCAAAATCTCGAATAGGCCATAAAAAATTGCAATTCCAATCTTTTTTTCACAATTAGCAAAGTTTTATCATTGCACCGTGCAAAAATCCAAGTTTTTCACTGCACTGTGCGTTTTCCAAGAAAAAAATTTTTCGCACTGTGCAAAAATCCCAGTTTTTTCTACCGCACTGTGCGTTTTCCGAAAAAAATTTTTTTTGCACTGTGCAAAGATCCAAGTCTTTTTCACCGCACTGTGCGTTTTGCAAAAAAAAAATTGTTCGCATTGTGCGAAAATAATTTTTTTTTCATCGCACTGTGCGTTTTCCAAAAAAAATTTTTTTTGCACTGTGCATTTCGAAATACAAGAAAATAGTCAAAACCACGTTTAGAAAAATGTATTTTGGCGAATATCCCTTGGCATTCGCGGCTTGCACCAATCAAGTCGACTGCTATCGTATTTTGCGAGCGCACCGTGCGGATCCCAACGCTCAGGATACGAATGGAAATACGGTGTTGCACATGACAGTGATCCATGAGAATTTGGTGCGTTTGGATTGTAAATGAAGCAGCAGGCTATGAATTTTTTCTCAGTCGCTTTTGAGGTGACTATCACTGATAATTTTTAGGATATGTTCCGATTGGTCTACGAGACCGGTGGAAAATTGCAAATAATGAATAAACAGAACTTGACACCTCTTACACTCGCCGCCAAACTGGCTAAAAAGACGGTAAGTTCTGTTTAGCGACCATTCTATTAGGTTTTACCTTCGTATTTAGCTATTTTTCACCTTGAATTTAAAAAAAAATATTTTGTCAAATATTTCGAGACAAATTTTTCCCGTATTTTACAAGTCCTCACCTTATTATTTCACCCATTTTCAACCTGATTTTGCCCAAAAATGACCTTACTTTAGCTGAAAATCACCTGATTTTAGATGTTCGAGCAGATCCTCCAACTCGAAAGCAACGTAATCTGGCATTATGGGGATGCAGCTTCCACAGCCTTTCCGCTAGCCAAAATTGACACAATTAATCAAGAAACTGGCGAGCTGAACGAGGATTCGGCCCTTTCTTTGATCGTTTACGGCGACAGCAAGGAGCACTTGGACCTTTTGGATGGACTTTTGGAGGACTTATTGCAAGCGAAATGGCAAGCGTATGGTCGGAGAAGGTGTGTCGAGCATTATTCTTGAAGTTGAAATCGAAAAATCGAGAAAAAATTTGAAAATTTATTTTCCCGCCAAAATTTGGCATTCTGTTTTATGGGCAGATTTGGATAAAATTTGATTAGATATATCATCTAGAAGTCTTTTAGAGACATTTGACACTTTTTTCCAATGGTTTTTTCACCGAAAAAATAGAAAAATCAAGATTTTTTTTGCATTTTTCCCACAAAAATTCGGTGATTTTATCTTTCAGCTGGCAAAAATCCCTCTCCGCCTTTGTTGTTTACTACCTATTCTACTTTGTCGCCTTCATGACGCGCCCATTTTCCCTCAACACCTCGATTACGACCGACTTTTGGATCGAGGATGGCCAAGTGGACAATCGAAGCCATTCAACGCTGATCCATCTCACCGAACTGAACGACATCTACGAAAAAGAGACACACAACCCAATGTCGACGTTTTTGTACAAGTATTGGGCCAGCAAGCCGTCCTGTTTTTTGTTGATGTATTCCAGACAGGGATATCAGGGATATGTAAGAACGCAGTTTTTGCACTGTGCAGAAACGGATTTTTTGTTATTTTTTGCAAGCAGTGTAATTTCTAAGCATTTTTTTAGTTGCACAGTCCGAAATTTTAGAGAAATTTTTTGCACAGTGCATTAAGAGTGGCGACGATTTTTTTGCACGGTGCAATGAAAAAGGTGGCAATTTTTTGCACAGTGCAATGAATTTTTTTTGCACAGTGCAGTTTCTGAGCAATTTTTTATCTGCACTGTGCGAAGTGTTAGAATTAAAAGTGTTAGAGCAAAAATTTTAGCACAGAATTTTTTTCTTTAAAAAAAACAATTTTTTGCACAGTGCAGTAAGAGAGGCCACGTTTTTTTTTGCACAGTGCAATTTCTGGGCAATTTTTTGTTTTCACTGTTCAAAATGTTAGAGGAAATTTTATGCACGGTGCAATAAGAGAAGAGACAATTTTCTGCAGAGTGGAATAAAAAAATTGCACAGTGCGGTAAGAGCTTCGACTAAAATTCTGCTTTTTTTTGCACAGTGCAGCCACAGTGGCAATTTTTTGCTCGCACTGTGCAATCAAAAAATTGTCTTTTGCACCGTGCGGCATTCGAGAAAAAAACTTTCCGCACCGTGCAGATAAAATACCGCCTTTCTGCACAGTGCAGGTTAGGAGAAAAAAATGAAAAATGAAAATTTTAGGTCAGAGCCTTCTGTGAGACCACGATAGTGCTGCTGGTTCTGATTCAAATCGTTATTGAGATTATTGAAATTCGCAGTGTTGGGAAGAAACGATATTGGCAAGTTTTGGTAAGTTGCTCGAAAAAAATCAAAAAAAAATGTTTTTGGCATTTTTCGATTGTAAAAGCTTGAGCTAAAATAAAAAAAAAGCAAGATTTTTATTTTTTTTGTCGGGAAAATAATGAGCACAATGTCTCGAAAAAACGTCAAGAAAATTGAACGACATTGCGCTCATTATTTCCCGACAAATGATATTTTTGTTAAAAAAAACTAAAAATATTTTTCATCATCTCAATTTTAATCCCTAAAAATCACATATTTCAAAAAAAAAACTCATTTTTTCAGAAAGCTTTCCCCGCCAAAATCATGTACAAGATCAGCCTGATCATCACCATACTGGTCGTGCCGGTCCGCTTTTCCTGCGGGCTCGACACCACCTTCAACGCGATGCTCATCGCCGAGAACACGATGATTTTGGTGGCCGTTATCTTGACCACAATCCACTTCCTCTTCTACTGTCGCGCGATCAAGTTCGTGGGACCGTTTGTCTTAATGGTATATACAATCATAACACGCGACATGTTCCGCTTCTTCATGATCTATTTCATCTTTTTGATGGGCTTCTCGCAAGGCTTTTATTTGATCTTCCTGACCTGCGAACGCAGCTACCGGACGCACCTGATCGAAGTGGAGAATAAGACGTTCGATGAGGCGCGAAGGAGTGAGTTGACCTTTTGAGTTCTCAAATTCCAGTCGCGGAAGACAAGAACATAATGTCGATGCCGATCGAGTCCATGCTGCGTCTGTTCATCACCACCATCGGAGAGTTCACCGTCTTCTACCGCGAGCTGAACTCGTGCATGGCGCGCGACATGGCGGTGCTGGGGAAGGCGCTGTTCTTCATCTTCGAAATGTTCGTAAGCCTTATGCAGTTCAATCTTCTGATCGCGATGATGACGAGGACATACGAACTGATTTATCGGACGCAAAAGGAGTGGAAACGGCAGGTAAACTGATATATAGAAACTGCTGTGTGGCCTTTTCCATAGAAAAAAAACGAATTTTATCTTTTAAAATTTTTGCGTAGGGCAGGTGGACCAAAAAAAGTCGTAGGAAGCGCCTGCGAGGCCTGGAAAAGCCGTTGGATTCTTGGCGGGCGCTCGGCGGAGAAGTATATAATAGTAATAAGACGTAGTTTTTGGAACTTTGCGGTATTCCTCTCCTTCTCATTACCCACATCTGTCTCTTCTTCCGTCGTCATCCTAGTTCCTCAGATGGGCGGATTTTTGGGTCCACTCCTCACAAGTTACAGCAGGCAATTGCTGCTCTTGTTTGTTGACCACCGCTTTGGCGATGATCAATGCGAAAACAGTACTTATTTGAGCGTAGTGCGCAAGAAACTTGTCAATTACCAACCTAGAGATAATTTTCAGTGGGCGCAAGTAATTTTGATGCTGGAGCTGTCGCTAACGCCCAAGGACCGGCTCATGGCGTTGCTGAAGTACTCGCGGCCCATTGGGACGGATAAGCGGCGCAGAGCGTTCGTTGTGAATCGGAAGGTGAGTTTGAACCGTTGTCTATCAATACGTTGATAACCTTCAGATTGATCCGCTGAACGAGAGCGAAAGGATTTTGAAGGAGCGACAGGAGAGCGAGAAGAGGAAGGAGAAGAAGTTGTTGCTCAAGAGGAGATTGAAGGTAGGTGGAGTTGTTTTCAACGTAAGGTGAAACCGCTATAAAAGGCAGTCATGTACAATAAAACCTTCAAAAAAACGACTGTCACGGGTTGCATGTGTATGAGGGTCCCTAGTCTAGGTCCTATAAGTAAAATACAACGCAGGACAATAGACAAATTAGGAATATATATTTATTGCTTCATTAGCACAACCGCCGCAGCAAGGGAGAAACACACAGAATAATTCACACTTCTTCACACTGATTGGTTGGACGATTTCCCTTCCTTTTATAACAATTTTTCGGTAATTCCATGGGAATATGCAAATTCTCACGCGATGTTGTGACACTACAACACATTATTGTCCCGACAGACTGAGATGAGTCTGTAGGGGAAATAATGTGGATTTGTCTGGAGCAGGACATGAAGTCTGCTGTACTTCATAAAATCTTTTCAGGGCTTCAAAGACGTCAAAACGGGTCTCCGTCCAATGACTTCGTATCTCACGGCGCCATCGCCAATGCCGCCGAGACGGTGAACACACTACAACGGTTAACTTTATTACAATGCAAATTCTTTTATAACTAAGTAAATAGTCTACCGGCCTTGGTATTAAATTGGAATATGCTGCCAAAAGTCGGACGTTCTCTAATTTTTATATGCACGTATCTCCAGAGGGGCTCATTATTTCTTCTCTTTCTTTCAAACAGCTAAAAAACTCATCCAATGACAACTAAAGACCATCGTCATCAAATATGAATGGACCTTGCCAAAATGCCCGCACAGATGAGCTCTGCAATCATTAATGCATACGACGGAATGCGCCGAAAATTTGTTTTTTATGATCTTCTTCCTTTTGTGTTTAGTCTATTTGTCCTGTCATTTGGGGAAACATGGAGGTCAACGGCGACTTGTCATCGGTCTTGGGAAACAAATTGGTCAAGTTGGATGGGATTCAACTGCAACAGTTGAGGTAGGCGATGTTTCTGTGCCTAGCAAGCGAGCATCAGATTAAAAATTGGCTACGTATTGTACAATTTTTCCTTCTCTACTCTCGCGGCAAAAACTGGGAATTTCATGCAATTCTGCATAACGCGATAATGCGATTGTGAGATAATTGCGTCGTTCTTCCAGAAACCCATTTCGCATTGTGCACCAAAAAAGCTCTTTCAGTAAATCTTAGCATTTTTGGGCATAAGTGACAATTTATACGAAGAAAAGTTTTCATCGTATAAAATGTCGCCTCTGTGCATTTTTTGCACCAGGTCGCGATTCTCATTTTCCGAGCGTACGATATCCCGGTCTGAATAGAATTTGAGGCCGGGGGATAAGTTCTCAGGATTTTTTGCGCCTAGTAATGTGTCACGACATAAAGTCCTGACACATTTTGTCGCGGGTGTCGCGCGAGAATAGTGGCAAGTTCGCGCGAAAGTGCATGTCGCTAGTGCAAAAACGGGGAATTGCCGCGACGGGTCCGAAAGAAAAACAAAATGCACTGTGCAAATGTGTCAGGACTTTATGTCGCGACGAGTATGTAGTATGTAGACGCCCTTTTTCAGACGACCGGACGTCACACAAGCAATAGACACCCTCGGCAGACTCTCTGCGGACTGCTTTGGAGCCAGAGATGTCTACACCAGCTCGGAAAAGCTCCTTCAAAATCTCGATCAAAGTTTGTACCTCAGCTGGGAATACGATCCGTAAGTTGCGATCAGTCTGTCGCGAAAATAATGGCCATTTTATCGCAGCGAAAATCGCATTGCCACCGAGAAAAAATAGTTGTGTCGGGAAAAAAACAAATTGCTTTTCACTTCAGCGACGAGCGACATTGCGCATTATTTTCCCGACAGACTAATAATACGTGAAATTTCCAAAAAAACTGATGGGTTTTTCCAACTTCAAGCTGATTTACAGACGTCTGACAACTATATTCTCATGTAAAATTTCTTGCAGAAGCCTCGACAAGAGCTTTATCATTGGCTACATCAAGGTGGGCAAGAAGCACCTGTTCCTCTACGACAAGCTTCTCGAGGCGTACGAAGGCGACCTCTCCGTTGTGATGGACATGTTCATCCACACAACGAGACAACGACGGGGCCATGGAAAGGCCTTGTTCGAGTTCCTGTTGACCACGGAGAACTTGCCCGCGCATCTCGTGGCATTGGACAATCCCACCGCCGCGCTGTTGAGTTTCTTCGCCAAAGCCTTTGGGCTGGAGAAGCCCGTGTGGCAGAACACCAACATTGTCGTGTTTCAGAAGCTGTTCGACTCCATTCAGCGGAATGGTGAGCGTCTTGCTGTTTAACGAATATAGTCAGCTCTGTGGAGAACGAACCGAAAGCAAACAAAAAATTAACTTCCTTTGGAAGGGTTTTGCTCTATGGAGGTTTATCACTCTGTCGCAAAACAAAAAATTTGAATTTTTAAATTCCCGCCGAAGTTTGGCATTCTGTTTCAAGGCGTTTTTAGTGTCTGAAGTTTCAAAAAATATACTGGCTGACAAAAATTTCTTTCCACTTCGTATCTCGGGAACCGCTGGGCCTAGAACCTCCAAATTCGGCATAGAAACATCCTGAGACAATCTAACACCATACCCAAAAAATCATATTATTTGATGCACTTTCAGTGCACTTTTTATCCAAAAGGCAAAAAACGGGATGACAAAATTTTCTTTCCACTTTGGAAAAACGTTTGTAAATCATAAGCCAGAGGGCGCTAAGGCATGATTGTGGTATCGTTGTGTTCGCAAATGAGTCCTCTCTTGATCCGTGTCACAGTTTTACAATAGTTTTCGTTTGTTCGTCCTTGGGCGTCTGTTCATCGTCGCCTTGTCCGTTTTCAGCTAAACTCTTGGCCAGAAAAGCTCGCAGAAGGCCCAAGGAGACGAAACTGCCCGTATTAAATCTGGTATTTATGGTTGCAACATTGTTTACTCCGGCAGTAGAATTAGATTTAATTTAAGCGTGTTGCATAGGAAAATGTGCACTTCCAGGGTTCTCGTTTCCAGAAAATTACGTTATTATGGGAACACTGCAGACAATTCAAGTAACTTTTTTTGCTGATATGTTTTCTATGATACTACAGCCTTAAAAAATAGTGACGATTTTAGTCTCTGATGTCGCGTTTAGGTTTGAGCAGAAGAAAGATTCCGCATGCCCCATGTGCAAAATTTGCAACCCTAAGCTACCCGCGCAAGCAACTTGTCGTGCCAAAAACGTTAAAAGCAGGACAAAGTCACTGTATTAAGGTAGTCCGGTAGTCAAAAGTTCCAATATGTCAAGCTTAAGTAATGCCAATTCCTCCCCGTCATATAATGCAACAACCTGCGTTACTAAAGACGACATAGACCAGAGGGGGGTAAGATAAGGTAGTAGATTTCAGCACAGACTGTCGTATAATACCTAAAATGCGCCATATGTCCAGTAAACGCATATTATTTGGACTTTTCCATTCTGTACATAAGCGATTTTCTGGTTTCGCGAACCCTGGAAGTGCACATTTTACACTTAAATTGAATCTAATTTTACTGCTGGTGTAAACAATGTTGCAAACATAAATAGCAGATTTTTTAACGGCAGTTTCATCTCCTTGGGCCTTCTGCGAGCTTCTCGGCCACGAATTTGGCAGAAAACGGACAAGGCAACGATGAGCAGACGCCCAAGGGCGAAAAACGAAAGGTCCTGTAAAATTGTGCCACGGATCGAAAGAGGACTTCTTCGCGATCACAACGACACCACAATCATGCCATAGCGCCCTCTGGCTTATGATTTACAAGCGGTGGAAAGAAAATTTTGTCATCACGTTTTTGCCGTTTGCATAAAAAGTGCACTGAAAGTGCATCAACTGATATGATTTTTTGGGTGTGATGTTAGATTGCCCCATAATGTTTCTATGCCGAATTTGGAGGTTCTAGGCCCAGCGGTTCCCGAGATACGAAGTGGAAAGAAATTTTTGTCAGCCAGTATATTTTTTGAAACTTCAGACACTAAAAACGCCTTGAAACAGAATGCCAAACTTCGGCGGGAATTTAAAAATTCAAATTTTTTGTTTTGCGACAGAGTGATAAACCTCCATAGAGCAAAACCCTTCCAAAGGAAGTTAATTTTTTGTTTGCTTTCGGTTCGTTCTCCACAGAGCTGACTATATTCGTTAAACAGCAAGACGCTCACCATTCCGCTGAATGGAGTCGTTTGCGCTTCGAAACAGAATGCCAAGATTTGGCGGGAATGCAAAAATTTAAATTTTTTAGTTCTGCAAAACCTCGCAAAGCAATTTGAGTTTGTCGCGCGCGACACAATTCATGTTATCGGCGGCGATACGATACTGGATGCGACAGAGTGCTCATTATTTTCTCGACAGACTGATGTGCCCCGTTTTCAGACGAATACACGCCTGAGGGCTGGCGCCGTCCGCAAGCGCCGAGAAATCTGTCGGGAAACGGCGACGTCTCTCTTCGCTATTTGGACAGTGCCGCCTCCGGACACCCGTGCAAGAGTCGGCTGAGCCGCGACTCCTCGCTGAGCTCGTCGATTGACTCGGCCGACGAGACCATGTCTCAGCGTCAGATGCAGGCGCGAAACCGAAAACAACAACTCTTGAGTAGTAAACCGCTGTGGTAGAGGGGGCTTGGATTGCTTATTTAATTGTAATTTTTGTCGTAGTCGCTTCGTAGTGGTAGTCAAGCTATTTTATTCCGCCGATAAAACAATTTTAGTGCGTAATTCACAAGGACTAAAACGAACAATTTTTTCGCACTTTTTGGCAAGCTTTTTAACTAAAACTTTTAAAAAAATTCAATTTTTCAGTTATACTTTATTGCCGATAAACTCGAATTTCTTTGGTCCTATATACGATTGCAATGCATTAATAACAGCTATTTGAACGTCCCAATCCGAGCCCAAAACCAGTGTTCAGTGGAATGCCAACTCCGATTAGCCACGGCTCCAGCCATATTGGCCTGCAAATTGGCCTCCGTACTGTCCTTGTCCTCCGTATTGGCCGTATGGGCCTCCTCCGAAACCGCTGCGGCTGGCTTGAAAGTTGGAGTTGTAATTGGCGTTCACCGGGCCTGGAAACGTCATTTTGAAATTGTCTTTAACGAAATTTTTTTTTTGAAAAAATTATAAGGATTGTAAAATACGCGAATCCAGAGCCGTTTTTTGAAGTATCTCTGTGAACTTCACGGCGAAAAAATCGATTTTTGGCAAACCAGATGTTAGAAATAAGACAAAATTTTTTTCTAAACAAGACAAGCTCGTTATAAAAATGTCAAATTTTTACCAACTTTCGGACTCCAAGAGGAAGATAAGCCTAGTCGAGCGACAAATCTGAAACCCATTGCTTGGACCTCTCCATGGGCCATCCCGCTCTCATAAACTCCCCAATTTTCTCTGGTCTCTCATCAGACTCCTGTCACGATTCCGTGAAGAATTCCCAGAAATTAGCATAAACCGACGAATATTTTGATATAAATATTATATAATGGACCGATCGCTTTTCGGTCACTCGTTTTGGAAATAAACCAAGTATTGTAATTTGTTGGAAGTCCCCTTGATACAGTCCGGTGGTGGTCCAAGCTCATTGGAATCAATTTGCGTGAGTTCGCAGATTTTCAGCTAGAATTCTCTAGTTGTGGTCTCCAGGTTATTAGGGGTAGTTGATACTAGGAGTAGAGGGCAAGTTAGGGTCCTCATTAGACCTCGACGTTTATTTAGCTTAGTCTTGACACTCCATCACCCACGATGATCTTACTGGCGCCAAAACCCGCCTCAAGCTCTGACCCAGCTGCCTATGCATACATATAAGAGCGCCTTTCTAACTATACGGCGGATAGTTGGGATCTCAACCAATTTCCCAAGAAATCTGCATAAACCCAGAACTATAAATACCACCGTTCGACCCTAAAATCTCTAATTCATTGTCTGCCGCCCGCTCAGTTGGGTGGTGTTATCTGTGTTGTGTCTTCAATAAACTCTATCTATTCTAATTTGTGTCTATTCCTTCGGTGGTCAACTGTCCTCCCCCCCCCTTCAAGAGCGTGCAAGACGTTATAAAAACACATGCACCTACCTTGGACTTCAAAACTCCGTTGTCTGGAAAATTGGCCGCCTCCGAAGCCGCCTCTGGAGTCATAATTCACTCCAATTTGGGCCGAGACCAACGAAAGCGCCAAAATTGCCAGAAAAACAAGACATGTCGAGAAATTCATTGTTTGCGAACGCTAATACAAAGTCCAGTTGACAACAAAACTCCGACCTTTACAACGGCTTTTATACCGTGCGTTTAACGGTCACTCAAGGTCGTTTGTTTAGCGAAGAAACTTGTTGGGGCGTTGAGCGTTGAAAAGATAAACAAATCATTCGAATTCAACGAATTGAACGGATTTATCACGTCGAAGAAGATGAAGACAACCGGCGGAAAAATGATGACATAAAAGTTAATTTTAGACCAGTTACTTGTTGAATAGTAAGTTGAAACATTGAGGAGTTAATGAGAAATTCGACGAATAATGATTACTCTCCTCGTCAAATGTGGAAAATCAGTCGACAGTTGCAAGTGGGGGGTAAAACAGCGAGCTTTCGAAATTTATTTGTATGGGTTGCATGGTAAAAAGAAGTGTGATTTCGGTGCAAGTTGTTTTTTTTGCTTTGAAAATTGTTTTCTCGGAAAATAGCCGTGGAAGAGCTCGAAGAGCGACCTTCAGATTTTGCCGAAACCTGACCCAAATTTACAGGTAGTACTCCAAGTGCGACGCTCAGATTTTATTCAAATTTTTCACACATGTCGGGCGTAGGTGACATATCAATTTCCGAAAATTTTGTCTCCCGCTTTACAGGGGCAGATGAGATATTGAACAATCTTTAGAGAGTACGCGAAACGCGGAGAGTCGGAGAGAAAAACACATTTAAGCCATATCTTTGCCAGTTTTCTGCAAAAAAATGCTTTTTTGTGGAAACGTTGACCTCTACAGTAGAAAACGGTGAGAAACTTTTCATTCCAAAATTCCCTAAAAATGGCGCATTTTGCCGGTTTTTGGTCTAAAAATCTCGGTCTTTTCTGCAAAGCGCGGGCTAGGAGTGATGTATATATCCTAGAAAAAATCAGTCTAAATCTGTGCCAAGCTTTGTCAAGATTTGAGCATCGTACTTGATATACTTCCCCTGTGAAAAAGATATAAAAATTTTTAGCCCAAATAGCGGTGAAAATTCGACGAGTTTTTTGCGAGTCTCTGCACGAAAAGTTTCAGCTCTGTTTTAGCCGAGGAGACTTTCCTGAAAAAACGAATTTTTCCGCGCAAAATTAGCAAAGATACGGCCAAAAAAAGGGTTTTTATCTCTTACCACAGTAGATATAAGATACTAGACTACCTTGAAGTGAAAAAACAAAGCCCCGCAAAGTTTGTTGTCAAAAAATAGGCATACGGTGGCCCTTTTTCTCCAAAGAAAACAGCCCAATGAACGGGGAGAAGGGGTGAATTGTAACGCTAAAACAGTTAAAGTCTCCTTTAACGTGAAAAATCTCATCTTGTTTTCCAAAAAATTTATTTTACAATAAGAAAACAACTAATCTAACGAGAACAATATGGAGATCCAAATAAAAATCCGTTCATGGCTTCACTCACTACTTCTTGCCCCATCTATGATGATGGCCCCATCCACGTCCGCCAAAGCCGCCGCCATATAATCCGAAAGCGGCGCCGAATCCGCCATAGCCGTAGCCGCCGCCATAGCCGCCGCCGTAACCGCCGCCATAGTAGGGGTAGCTGTAGCCGGAGCTGTAGTAGGGATAGCTGTAGCCGCCGTAGTACGGGTAGCTGTAGCCCGAACTGTAGTACGGATATCCACCGTAGCCGCCGCCATACCCTCCGCCATAGCCACCGCCGTAGCCGCCGCCCACGAAACCTCCGCCAATCAGGAATCCGCCGCCACCGAAGCCGCCAAACCTATGGCAAGTCGCCAATTGCGCCACAAGCAGCAATAAAATCAATGTTACAGTAATCCGCATGATTCGAGTCGAAGACACAGTAATCTCGGAAGCTTCAGAGAGCCTCACAGAAGCTTTACACAAGTTTTCCAACAGTAACTGACTGAACAGTCGAGTATTCATCAAAACTTGAGGGCCCACCTTATATATCCGATAATTACAGCAAATTGTCCCAAATTACTGTCGAATCGCGCCGTTCCCCCAACTCCCCGCAACGCCAACCCCCGACGCCACCTTTAATGGTCAATTTGGCGAAAGTTTCAACTTTGTTACTACTTTGTTTCTGCCGCCACAACTCTTGGTAACTTTCGGGGGGCGCAACGCTACAATACACGTCGAAAGTGCGAAAAAAGAGTATTTTGGGAACGGCCGGTTGGCGGAACACTGGTTGCTTAGTAAGTCATAGGATCCACAGTCTTCGCCAAAGTTGAACCTTTCCACGGAATCAGCGGCTGGTTAAGATACAGTATTCACAAAAATCACAAGGTCGTTAAAGTTTTTCTAGCGGACGGTATTTTATTTTTTTTTTGATCGTTCAGGCATGCCAAAAGGTAGCTCACGTCAAAACAATTCTTTCAGAAAATTGAAAAAACAAGGAATCTCGGATCATTGATAAAAGAAAAGCGAAGTGCCACTGAATTATCGAGCCTGAAAAATTGTTTTCCTCTTCGAAAAAACATTTTTCTCGAAATTCTCTGGGAAAGTTTTCTTTTGTGACTCGATAATTCAGCGACATTTCGTCAAAAATCAATGATCCGAGGTTCTTTGTTTTTTCACTTTTATTTTGACGTGTAGCTGCGATGGTTTGCAGCTCAATTTTTGTTGATTTGAATATCCAAAATTTGAATTCCCGCCATTTTGGCATTCCGTTTTAGTCATCATATCGGGTCGACTTTGGCCGAAATGAAGCTGACTGAACTGTATATGTTCTAGGACTAATACTCGACACAATTTTTGTGTTGGATCTTTATTTCAATTTTAATTCCCGCCATTTTGGCATTGTGTTCTATTCGCTGTTATCGAGTCATTTTTGGCTGAAATTAAGTGCTGACTGAACTGTATATGTATTAAATGCAATATTAGACACAATTTTTGCGTTGAATGTTTATTTTAATCATGTTTTTTTTTGATTGTCTGAACCCCCGTTTCCCGAATTTAGTTGTGCGCTAGAGACTAGAATTTGTTTGGGTTGTATTTTGTGCTGCGTAGTTTATGCAGACGCCAGCAACGTTTCACAAGGTTTGAATTTTTGAAAAGGAAACATTGTCAGAACCCAAAAACATTTTTTTTTTTGTAATATAGCACGAAATTATAGAACCAAAAAATCGGTCTTTCGTCGGTGCGCGACTTCGACTAGGCTAGACATCTTTTAACAAAGCCTTCAAAAATGTGGCAAAATGCCTCCCTCTCCAAATGAAAAAATTTCGTTTTTAAGAGCGCGCTTTTTTCTCGCGAAAAGAGCGGGACACGTCAATCCAGCGCATTTCCTGAACCATTTCGAAACTTCGTATCGTTTTCATTGGTTTAAAAGAGAGACGAAATGTCGCGAAATTATCGGCACTTTTTCTCGCCCGAAATAATTGTTTTTTCTCGAAAAGGAAGAAGAAAGATAAGCAAATGCGTTTTATCGGGTACTGAAATTTCGTTTTGAACGAATCACCAAAAAGGGGCGGGAAATTTTTTCTTCTATTTTGGATTGACGTGCGGGAGCGCTTTTTAAATATGAGTTTTTTCACTTGGAGAGGGGGGTACTTCGCCACATTTTTTGATACTTCCGGGATGCAAAATGGTACGTTTTTTGCCACTGGATCAAGTCCCCCCACTGCAATAGTATGATTCGTAATACAGAGTTCACTATATTCACTAGAAATTCAATTCTTCCGAATTCACTGAACATTTTGTATTTTCTAGTCCCATCATATCTTACACCTTTTTTATGTAATACCCTCATTTTTTTCAAGTATAACACAACTTGCCGAACATGAGCTCCTTGAAGAGTCGCGTCCGCAGAAGGCTCGGAACACAAACTGAAAACGGTCTTGTTTTTAACTGATTAGTCATCAACGCTTTTTCCAGACACCCTCTGTGTTCGCGCAATTTGCCAAACACCATGGCAAAGGTTTACCCCAATGTCTTACAACGCTCCTTGCAATTAGGTTTGCTTAGCGAATGTGAATGTGTCGATTGTAAAAGGTCAGGATCTTTATTTTTGTAAAATTTTTTCCCGTTTGATCAATTGTGTTATTCAGTTAACAGAGAGAGGACACCAAGTGCGACGCTCAGATTACTTCAAATTCTGCACACATCCCACGCGTGGGTGACATATCATTGCCGAAAATTTTGTCTCCCGCTTTACAGGGGCAGATGAGGTATTGAACGATCATTGCGGCCGGGAGAACACGCAAGAAGCGGAGGCGGAGAGGAATACATTTTATTAAAAAATACATTTTTACTTTATGCTTCAAAATTGACTTCCATGGAGCGTAATGATTCCACAAAAACTAAATTTTTTCCGCACGAAACTTGCAAGGTTATGGCCAAAAAGGGGGTCGAGAATATTCGGGTGGTGCGCACTCGGGTGGTGAAAATTCGGGTGATGGATATTTGGGGAGGGTGAATATTCGGGTGATGAAGAAAATATTGTTTTGGTGGTTGCTAAATATGATGTAATATTGTAAAAGTTTTTAATTTGAAATTTTTTGCATTTTTATTCGTTTTTAGGGTTTTCGAGCATAAGGAATCCAAAAAATGAGGTCCGTTTCGCTGGAATATCAATGCCAACACTATTATTACCGTGATAATTGTTCGGAACACTGAAAATCTCTGTAAAATTTTTGGAATAATTCTAATTTTTCATTTTTTTTAGGCGGATGTTCTGGACAATACCACCGAGGAAGATGAGTGGATCTGGGTTGTAGACTTGGAGCACCTTCTTGAACCTTTCATTGGGAGTGTAGTAGACATTCCGCCGGATGAATGGCGGGACATCTCCAGCTAACGCGTGTGCAATGTCCAGATTGGCAATGCCTTCTTCCTCCTTCAGGGCTTTGATCAGGACTTCTATGGTTGGGTGCTTCTCTCGGATAGTTTGTTGAATGGCCCGATGCCACGCCTCGACATGGTTGTTTGTCCTGGACAAATCAACTATAGTATATTCATAACAATTCCAAAATGCTATTTCAAACAAAGGGACTTGCCGAGAATCTCCTGGAAGGAGGCCTGGCAGGCCAATCCACGTTCTTTCCATGTAGTCTTTCATCGGTATCAACAATCTTGTTGCATCGCTGCTAAGCAGATCGCGAAATTTGATCATCAACTGTTCAAAGTAATATTCGACATGTTCTGGCTTTGCAAATGGGAGGGCCATGAGATGGCGGATAAATCTGGCGAAAACTCGGTTGTCTTTGTAGTCTCGTTTGGCGTACTCGTTGACATTCCTCCTCAGACATTGCCAAAAGTGAAAATGACATCCGTACGCGGCCACTTGTCTACCATATACATCCTGGATTGCTTGCTTGGAGGCCATCTCAAAGTCCATGATTACTCTTTAAGGTGCTGTAGGCATTTTCAGGGCTTCTAGAACCCGTCTGTACGAGCTTCTGTTCTTCCGGCGCATAAGGACGTACACCAACGTCACCATCCTATTAGCGTAATAGCCATGGATGTCAAATAACTGGAAATTCGTATAACAATTAAGCCCATTTTTACTTTTCGTTGCGCGAGCTGCGCCCTAGTTTTTATCCAGGACGGCAAAATTGTAGAACTTTAAAAAAACTAACTATACTGCCTTACTAAGCGTTGGAATACTAAGCGATTAAAATATTACAAATGACGATTCATAACTTTGAAGGAAGAGACCGAGCGCGCTTTTGTTGCCGCAGATTTTTTCCTCGAGAAATACATTTATTGATAAAACTGGTTGATAGACCAATATTAGACACCTAACTTTTACATATACATACTGAATCAGAAAATTTTTGCGAATTTTTTGATATATGTCTAGACATGGCTAGTGGGCCGGGCCGACCGGGGGCCCCCGCCAGGCCCCCAATCGGCCCCCAATGACTAAAATTCTCAGTATCAAAGCGAAAATTAGGGTTGCCAATAAAAATAAAACGCAGAGCCAAGAACCGATTGGGTTTTTTGAAGTACTTTAGGCAATGGTTGGTAATTTTTTGTTTCAAAAATTTATTGTCGCTTGTTATAACAAAAAAATGGGGGCTAAGGTAGTACAACTCGATAGCCCAGTTCAGCCCCCTTGGACCCAGTATAAACCCCCCTCATCCAATCTGAAGCGCCTACTCGGGATTGGGTTCTCTCGGCTACGATCATCGTTGCCTGAACCACAAATACGAATTTGGACGGTAACTGGGGCTTTGAACGAAAACGCCTGGGGTCATTTTACTCTAATTTGCATTTTTTGTATAATTCTAATTTTTTAATTACGGTGGGTGTGAAATGGGCAAAACAGTGGGGGTTTGAACTACCTTTCGCGGGGAGCTGAACTACCAAAGCCCCAAAAAAATGTGTTATATCTCGCAACGAATGCAGTATTTATATTTACAGTTCGGCCCCCTGTCGGCCCCCGGCCCGGCCCGGCCCCCAGGGGCCGGGCCGGGCCGGGCCGAGAAAATTTGAAGGGGGCCGGGGCCGGGCCGACCTCTTCCGGCCCCCGGGCCGGGCCGCGATTTTCGGCCCGGCCCGGCCCCCCAGCCATGTCTATATATGTCCCGATCTGTAACTCCATACCCCATAGAAGTACTTTCCTTGTGCATAATTACTGTAAATATTTGCCTGATCATTTCAGATTCAAAATATGTGTTGTATGTCGTAATATCTTTATTTAACTTATACGTTGTGAGTACCAAATTGCGACAAATTTTCGATGCGACACAGTTCTCATTATTTTCCCGACAGACTGCTCCGTAAACGTTTTTGCACTTTCTTCTATACACATAAAATGCAATCCATTTATTTTTCGATTTATTTACAGTTTCAAATAAAACAAAAACAATCGAATCGTCCCAAATAATAAAAGCAGTACAATAAGTAAGTCTTTGGAATACAGACATCACCAGCGTTGATTGCGACCCTTCTCATCCGTAGTAGTAGGGGCTGCCATAGCTGTAGCCGTAGGACGGGTATCCGCCGTAGCCGTATCCACCGCCATATCCTCCCCCGGCGAGCAAGAGGGCGCCGGCGCCGTGCGCTCCGCGTGCGAGCAGGAGGGCACCGGAATACGCCGATTGGATCATGAACAGCAGCAGGATCGATACAACAATCATCTTCATGGTTCAAAGTTTTTGGGAAAGTCTGAAAAAAATCAGTTCAATTGCACAGGAGATGACTATGCGATATACTGCACGAGATACAAAGAAATGAAATTTATCGCGGCCTCGAATGCTGTTGCCCTCTGAAAACATAATTTGTCGCTCAAAAAATGGGTGCGGAAAGGGTACCCTCTCCCAGGCCCGGCACGATGAAGCTCATGATCCTTTTGGTGGAGATCTTGACACAGTCTTGTAGAGGAGAGAAAGCTGTATCAAATAAATATATTGCCTTTGCTAAACAAACAAACAACCCTTGTAAAACAAAGCAGTGAAAAAACGAACGAACTTTCTGAACGACCTAATGTTTTCTACATGGCGAAGCCGGCCGGCAAGATGCAAAAACAGATTTCTTAGCCCGCCTAATGAACTAACAGTCCGTCGGGAAAATAATGAGCAATTAGAAGCTTCGGAAATCGCACCGCCGAGAAAATGAATTGTGTTGCAGCAAAATCTCAAATTGCTTTCCATTTCAGCGATTGGCATAGCGACATTAAGCTCATTGTTTTTACGACAAACCTATAATAAATGGGGAAAAACTCTTCGCGCTTTCTCAGCATACTAGTATATATAGTCAACAAGATACCACAAGTGTACAACCACCACATACTGCCGATCTTATATATCCGTCAACCTAGAACGGTCGAAAAAGTGTTCGCCCAAACGCTGACGTCCGACGAATGTGTGTCGCAACCGACACGCCCGCGCTCTAGTTTTTCACCCGAGAGCTGGGTGATGCCGCGTTCGGAGTTTAGTGAACTCTGTTCGTGTTCCGCAACCTCAAAACACAAAGTTAAAAGTACCCGCCGTTTGCGTTAATGGTCATTTCCTCTTCGTCTCTTGAAGTTTCCAGATTTAACGGGTCGCGGTTAGCCGAACTGGGCAGTTAAAAACTTTGTGATTCGTTGGGAGTTTCAGAGCCGTACGAACTTCGCTTTCGGACCCACAAAAGATATGGTTTTAAACATCAAATTGCACTTTGGAAAGTGCAACAATCAGACTTTCATTGCACTTTCCACACACGTTCTGGCTCACAGATCAATTTTGGAAGTTTTAGCCTACGGTTTGAAGACGCAGATTTCCAACGAGCTTTGCGGCAGAGAGGGTGAGCGAAGTGCGGAGAGTCAGAGAGAAAAACAAACATTTTTTGGCCATATCACTGACAGTTTCGTGCAGAAAGGGTACCCTCTCCCAGGCCCGGCTCGATGAAGCTCATAATCCTTTTGGTGGAGATCTTGACACAGTTTTGTAGAGGAGAGAAAACTGTATGAAATAAATATATAGCCTTTGCCAAGGAACAAACAACCTTTGTAAAACAAAGCAATGAAAAAAACGAACGAACTTTCTGGACGACCTAATATTTCTACATGGCGAAGCCGCCGACAAGATGCAAAAACATGACCTGATTTCTTAACCCGCCTAATGGTATCAGTCCGTCGGGAAAATAATGAGCCTTCTGTCGCATCAAAAATCGCATCGCCGAAAAAATGAATTAGTAGCGACAAAATTACTTTTCACTTCAGCGACGCAATTGGCCCAGCAACATTGTGTTGACAGTTTCCCCGACAAATTGAAACCCTCTTTATATACCAGAGTTTATGAAGAAATGAGATCACACCGGTCGCTTGGCAGCCACTTTAAAAACGATTTCTTCACCTCAGAAAAATGAAGAAATTAGGCCGACATGAGAAGAAGACATACGGAAAATCAATTCAATATCTATTTTGTCGATAATTTCAACATACATCGCCTGATTACATTCGATATTTCATAACCGTAATTTCAGTTTGTTTATATTTTTGTTTGTTACAGTGACGTTGGAGACCAGTCTGTTCGTAAAGTTTCTGGAGTGATTTTTGATGTCTTCGCTGTGCAGTAAAATTCGGGGTGCGAGCGATAGCCAAAAAAATACTATGAACAAAAACGAGAAATGGCACAGTGCAACGTGAAATTTTGGTTTCGCACCGGGCATGTCGCAAAAATTACTCGTAAAACTTAAATAAATGATGTACTATTATTAGAACCTCGCACGTCAAACTGAGAAGTTCGGTGAACGGAATGGACTCTTCGCTATCGGTTTTTTGCACTTCGTCTTGAGTTTACAGAGAAGTCAGAGAAAAGACGCGCAAAAACGTACTCTCTCGCCCCAAAAAATCCCCATTTCTTCCCCGACTAAAAGTTTTTTCGCGTCTTTTTTGGCAAATTGCCAATCCATTCACCGGACTTTTCTAGCTTATCTCAGTTTGACGTGCCTCGTACTTGGTGGTCAACTTTTTTTTGTCAAGGTTACGCCATAAAAAATAGTCAGTAGTTGAAAAAATAAAATTATTTATGCTCCTGAACCCCCCGCTATTTGCCTAGACCCCGTAAATGCCCACCCCGTACGTTCGCACACCGTGTGTTCTAACAGCGTAAGGGCGCCCGCGCGCGTCAAACTGAGATAAGCTAAGACAGGCCGGTGAATGGATTGGGGATTTGCCAAAAAAAGACGCGAAAAAACGTTTTGTCGGGGAAGAAATGCGGAATTTTTGGGGCGAGAGAGTACGCTTTTGCGTGTCTTTTTTCTCACTTTCTCTGCGAAATCAAGACGAAGTGTAAAAAAGCGATAGCGAAGGGTCTAATCCGGTCACCGGCTCCTCAGTTTGACGTGCCGCGCTGTAAGGGCCTGTTTCCGATGCGAATGAACTAACACAACAACGAGTTCTATAATAAGTTCAGGTTCTTTTGCACGGTATTTCATTTCGAATGTTGAGTTTTCGGACCTCTTATATGTATGTTCATATGCTATTGGAACGCTTTATCAGTGTGCCGGGAAAATAATGAGCAAAATGTAGCTGCGTCGATTATGTAACAATAAAAATGAACTAGGGCTCGAGACTTCGCAGCCTGCGGCTGCTCACGTCTCTCGGGCAGCCCTGCGGATAAAGGCAACTTTGCGCCCGGTTTCACTGCTTTGCGCGCGATTTGAGCCGTCATTTTATCCTAATGTGATGAAAAGCTCGCCAAAGCTTTGCCGACGGCCTCCGGCCGCGGCAGAAAAACGCTACGCGTTAAACTGAGCCTAGTAGAAAGTTTCAGCGTTCAGAACGCTAAGCCTACCTTGTTTTAGATCAACACGTCAAGATCGCTAAGCTTGACCTAATCATTAAGCTCAGGTCAGTCCCAGATCGCTAAGCCCGGTTAAAGAGCCCGCCGGCATGAGGCGACGGCCTACGACCGCCGCGAGACTGTGTTTTGTTGCCTAAAAAATTTTCCCTTCCACCAAAAGTTGACCAAAAACACTTTCAGAAACCAAAATCAACTGAAACATCAAAAAAAAATGGACTCAACGCTCAAAGGTATCCTAAGATAATATTTTTCCCGAAATCCCCCTCAAATTTGGCCCTAAAACGGCCAAATCCCGAGAATCCAGGACAAAAAAAATAATTTTACAAAAATTTCTCGAAAAAATCCAGAAAACCCCGTCATGATGACCGTTTCCCTACCGCCCTCTTCACACTCAGCACTCTCTCCGTCTTATCTCTGACCGGAATCGAAAGAGAAAACCTTTGTCTAACCACCCTCCTCCCCTTTCCCACTCTCTCTTTTCTCCCGCCAAACGAAGAAGGAAGCGGTTCACTGCCCGCTCTCTCTCTTCGCCGCGCTCTTTTCTTGTGTTTTCGGTCATGGAAGTGGGCGTTTTTTCAAAACTGGCACTTGTTGCACTAAAAGTACCGGGGGAAAAGATACGACCATGTCTGAAATGACATGGAGATTCCGAATATGTAACTTTTAGACGAATTTTAGTTGGAAATTTTAGAGAAAAATCGGGTTTACAAAATTTTGACTTTTGGGTGCCTCCGGGGTTCACACGATTTGCGTTCATAGCTTGTTTGTACATCTCCTATATTCCGGTTGCAGAGTGATACTGCGACTCGCTATCATTTAACCGAGGCGATTTTTGAATTTCGACCTTGTTCCCGAGCTATGGTAACTTTCGTCAAAGTAAGTAAAATCCAAAAATTCGGAAATTTCAACACTGCCTTTTTACCTTGTCCGTATTTTAGGAGTCGATACCTGTTTCTACATAAGTTTGCCGTGCTGAATATGATGGATGAAATTAAAATCCGACAAAAATTCGATTCCGAGCCCTCAGGGCCGAATTTTGGTCGAAATTTCGAGAATTTTTTTTGACGGTACAGTGCGCATCGAATATTGCAGATAGAAAGCTGAAACGTGACACGATGGTAGTTCATTTTGTGTCCTATAGTACCCGTGAGATCAATTTTCTCCACCTCACTTATTGCCCTGAGGGCAATGTTTTTCGCACAGTGCACCAAAAATCGACCGAAATTTCCGGCCGCTCTGACGGCCGTAATTTTAAAGATACGCTGAAGACGTAAGCGGGTAATTTGTAGAACTCTTCGAGCTCTACAATCCATAGTTGAACGTTTTTGACGTCGTTGTTGTTCATCAGGGAGAAAAATTTGAAAAAGTCAAAATTTTGAAAATTTCGAAAAATTGCGTTTTCCGTCGGGAGATTTGTTTGAGGAGATCGCTACGTAGAATGTTCTGAAAAAGTTTAGGGACAATCTTCGGGCAAAAAAAATAAGATTTGCGAGTGATTTTTTTGAATTTCGACCTGGGAGCCGAGAACCATTTTGTCGAACTTTGCACTGTGCAAATCGTATTTTTTACAGTAAGCCATGGCTAAAATACGAAGTGCACTACAAAAAAGAAAGACACAACCTAATAGGAAGTTTGGTACGTAGAATTCAATGGAATCGAAAAAATCCAGAAAATCCGTCATCATGACAGGGTTTTCTGGAAGTGTAACTTTGTACATGGCCGTATCTACACATACATCGAGATATCTCTTAGTTATGAATTTGCTTTCCCGATATGGACCTGTAGAAGCTTGCATTTCAATAAAGCTGGACGCGTCGAACGTTTACGAAAAAAGGTTATTTTTTGAGATTTTTTTCGTAAATTTTAAAATTTCGAAAAAATCTCGACAGTGATTGTCCCATTATGTACCATACGCGACGAAACCAAAATTCAAGTCGATACCTATAAAACAAAGCGAGATATGGTAGCTCAAAGTTTTGACTTTTCGTGACGTCATAGGTCACTCAAAATTGAAAATTACGAAATTTTTTTTCAAATTTATGATGAGACAGTCTTAAGCAACCCCCATGCCAAAAATCAAGTCAATCGGAGCAAAACAAAAAAGAAACCAAAAACCTTATGAATACTTGTATTTTTTTTTAGATGTATCTTTCCATGACGTTTATTGCCTACAAAAGTCACAAAAAAATAAATGTAAATCTAAATTCTACAATCCGAAAAGTCTTTGGTACATATATGGCACTTCTCTCGAGCACTTTTTCATCTATCATCAGCTGTCCGAAGAATTAGCGTCCCACTCCGAAACTGACTTGTCTGTTCACCGTGCCCAGCGGCGTCTGCACACTCATGCTGCTGCCGCCGTTGGCTGGGATGAGGCGTGGACCACCGAATGCGCCTCCATACTGTCCGTTGAATCCGCCCTGTCCGCTGTATCCGCCCTGTCCTCCGTATCCGCCTTGTCCGCCATAGGCGCTTCCACTGTACGAGCCACCGCCGTATGGTCCGCCGCCGTACTGTCCGCCGTATTGTCCGCCGTACGCGCCACCACTGGCCTGTCCGCTGTAGGAGGAGCCGTACTGACCACCGTAGCCTCCACTGGGACCGCTTGCGCTCACGCTGGACTGGTAGTTACCACTGATCGGTCCTAAAAAATGGACGTGAGAGCTTCACGACTTGTTTTGCGAAAACATTCCTCTCTATGGTGGAAGTATGTAAGAAACTTTTTGTGTCAAAATTTGCCAAAAAGTGTCGCATTTTCATCAACTTTCGATATAAAAATCTTGGTTGTTTTTGTATAGCTGGAGCTCGGTGTCTCATAGAAAAAATTATTCTACAGTGACGGAGCTGATCCAGTGGCAAAAAACGTGCAATTACATCCGGGAAGCATAAAAATGTAGCAAAATGCTTCCCTCTCCAACTGAAAAAAGACTCCGTCTTGAAGGCTCCCTCACAAAAAGAGCGGGCGCGCTTTTGCAATCAGTTTTTTTACTTGGAGAGGGAGGTGTTTTGCTGCATTTTTTGATGCTTCCCGGATGCAAAATGACTGATATATAAGAAACAAAGAGATTATGGCCAACAGCGCCTCACATACCTTGAACTCCCAACTGTCTTGCGGCGTAGAGTGCACCGGGCGCCAAGGCCGCTCTGTTCGCCAAATGCATGCCAAGCTGAGCGTCCGCCAACATGGGCGAAGTCATCAGAGCGACCAACGCGAGTGCTGCGAACTTCATCATCGTGCAGAGTTGGTAATTTCTCAAATAGCAACTTCAGGGCTTGCTTGATACTCCACCGCCGCACTGCGGCTTAAATAGCCGCCGCTTAAGGTCATCGGCGATGGGCGTTGAACGGCACAGCGTATTTGGGAAATCTCCGCAGCCCATAAACAATTGACGTAACCTTTTGTGTCGGATCCATTTGTCGATCAAATTCAGCGAACTAAGTGACGAGAAAGTAGCGGGAGAGAGAGGGTGTGGACGGTTGAGCGGGAAGCGTGTGTACGGGAGAGACGGTGAGAGAAAAGGGGGAAAGCGAGACACAGCTACAGATAGAACTGATTTTGGGAGCTTCTAGTTCGTTCGAAATGTTGCTGAAGTCATTTTTACGACATCTGCCGTGCAAAAAACAAAAGTTTACGTTGCACTGTGCCATTGCCTGCTTTTTGCGCCGTTCAATAGGGTTCTTTGCGCTATCACCCGCACACTGACGTTTGCACAGTCCAAACGCCAAAAATTCACTTCAGAGACTTTTTTGAGTATCAGTCTGTCGGAAAAATAATGTGGATACTATTTTCATAGTTTCGAAATTTGAAACGGCCCGCACCGTACACAAAAACCCCATCTTGCACTGTGAATTTCATTCAGAACTCTCTTTACGTTGGATTCCAAGGACTTATTGCCGCGAGATAGGGCCAAAAATCTCCGACCGCTCTCCGCGTTTCGTGTCCTCTCTCGGCGAAGATCTTAATCACTGTATGTTGACTGTTTTTTATGTTTTTTTTCGTTTTTTGACTTCCGATCAAGACATTATGTAGATAAAGGTAAGAGAAGAACGAAATATCATTTAAAAAATTGAGTCGGACGGAGAAGCAAGCGTTCTAGATTTTACGAAAAAAAGAGGAGACGATAAAACGATGATAAAGCTGAGAATCAATCCGTCGATAACGATCAGAGCAACGTAAGAGACGCCATAGACACATAGCAACGCTGAAAAAGGAAAAAGCGTTCGCACGGCACAGCTAACATACCACTATCTCCGTTAGAGACGGCAGAGAGATCGTCAGCGCTTCCGCTCGGGGGAATACGTGCCGATCAAATCACGGTAACACAATTCAGCAAACGCCCGTTAGTAATTAACGACTTGCTAAGCAGCCTCGACGTCAGTTTCAAGCCGAACGCGCCAAAAAAAGACCGCTGGAAGGTTCGATTGTAAAAGGTTTCTTTGACTTCACCTTGAACTTTAGCAAGTAATCGGTTAAAAGTTCTTTTTCAACAGGTTATTCCATTCGTAATTGACCACAATTTGGTCTTGCAATTAGCAACACGTGCTCCAAAAAACAAATTCCAATCTTTTGGTGATCATCTTGGCTGTGGGTGATCGGAGAATTATTGGAGCAATTTATTTGTACGACGTGAAAATTAAACCATTTTGGAAAAGATTTTGGACGACTCATCCTGGCTGGCCCACAATTGCAGGCAACCACTCATAAAATGCATGAAGTTATTGTCGTGTGAAAAAAGGTCGACTGCGACCTTCACCTTCTCAGGTGAAAGTTGTCCAGAATGGGCCGACTATTGAGTAGAGAGCTGACTTCAACAACAAGGGTTTGAAACAAATCTTGGGATAGAGGACGTTGAGGCAACGACTTTCGAAGGGATTCCTTAAGGACTCTGATGAGTCGCTCATAAACCCCACCTTTCCATGGGGAATACGGGGTAGTAAATTTCAACGGCTGAGCCCCCATATAACGAACGTAGACACAACAGGGAATATGTTTATTGGGCCAGACGAGAAATATTAGATACAACCGCTCAAGAGGAGCGCGAGACACCGACTTCTGTGAACAGGGGAAATTGATCTTACGAAGACTTGTCCTTTGATTCTATGCAAATTCGTGGGAAATAATGGGCAACACAGAAGGTAAATATGATTATAGCTGGATGTTTATGTATTACCGTTGAAAATCAGCAGCATTTAGTGTTCTAGACCTTCCGGAAAGTTTCAGGACTGAAATCAATGACTTATGGCAAAAGAAATATGATTTTAACGCTGTTTCCGCGCAAAAAACACAAAAAATCCTTTTTTTATCTGACCGTCTCTTCTATTATAATATCTCTATTTGAAATTACTTCAGGTCGCTGAAAGGCCTAGTCACATCTTGCATTCAAAAACAACAAAAGTCCTATTTCCGTCCAGTGCGTAGTAGCATCGACTTGTCGAAACTGCAATCCGCATAAAAAGCGGCTAAATTTGCATTCAATCAGACAAAGCTGGACCAAAAATGTCAAAGTAGGAAAGGTTGTCCTCTTCTAACTTGCACCGCAATTTCATCAATATGTATTTTTCAAGGCCGCAAGCTTTTCGCATGATTTTTTGCAGCTTCTCCAATGAAAAACAGCTCTATAGCTGTTGATTTCTCCGAACAGCGGGTAAACAAAGCGTTGCACCTTCTGACAGTGTGATAAATTAAGATAGCAACTGTATGCTGGTCAATTCCATTACACTTTTTTTGATAGTGTAATGGGCAAAAGGTCAAGCGGTTTCATCGAATGTTTTTTCCAGAAAACTGTAATGTGATCAAGAAAAAGAAGATATTGTAGTTTTAGTCGGAATATTGCAGAGGCAACATTTTATACGATAAAAGGTTTTTGGCGTTTTTCCAAAGGCAAAAAACTATTTCTTGTATTTATAATTGTCGTTTTCTTAACAACGCAAATCCAAATTAAAAAAAAACCTTTCTCTGGAGACACTTTATACGCAAAATTTTCATTTTTTTCGGAAACTATGTTTTTTCCAAAAAATGTTTCGATTATTGCGAATTAGAGGTGCTTTGATGGCTCAGAAAAATACGTTACACATTTCGAATTCATTTCCGAGGGTGTGGCGAGATTTTATACACAAAAAATTTTCTTTGCCAAAAAATTTTATTTTTGCAACATTTTGGTACTTATTGCTTAATAATACTGTAAAACCGGCAGCTGTGGCCATCATCCATCACTTGAAAAATTTTGTAGTGTCATTTTATCCCACTTGGAGTCATTTTATACGCAAAAAATTTTCTTTGTCAAAAAATTTTATTTTTGCAAAATTTCTGTAAATACTGAAAGATATGATTGTAAAACTTGCAATTCTACTCATCTTCTCTTGAAAAACATTGTTTTGAAATTTACTCCCACTTGGGTGACATTTTATACGCAAAATTTTTATATTTTCCAAAAAGTCTCAAAACTCATTTTCTCGGTATCTTCTGACTTTATATTCTCCAAAACATACTCATAACGCTTCTTCAAGCCATTTGCGAAATGATAATCTAGATTTCCTTTCAACTTAATGAGATTGACTATGTCCTTTACATTCTCCTTGCCCACCCAATGCAACAAAAACAAGTTTCCTGCGGTTTACTGACGTCAGTTTATTTTTGCAAATTCAAAATCTACACAACACACAGAAGCTCTCTCTAACGGTGCCGGCGGCCGGCCGCACCGGACGCGCCCATGGAGGCCTTGTTGTTCGCGCCCATGTCGCCCTCGGCTCCCTTGTTCGCAGCGCCATGGCTACTGCTCTGCTGCTTTGTCTGGCCGTGCGCCAGGGCCACAAGAATGGCGAGGAAGATAGTTAGGAACACAGTCAATCTCATGTCTACTCGGTTAGCTTAGCGTTTAGAACAATACTGTTCTGGGGTTGCCTTGGGGCAGGCGTGTTTAAATAGTTGCCTCCGAACGGCGCGAGATTGTAAAAGGGGGCGGAAAAGTTTGTGTTGATTGTGAAAAACAAACAATTAGAAGATATTACAATGTAAAGCAGTTTGTATTTTCAAAAACAGTAACAAAAAAGAGTAAAGGTTTTGCAATCAGCATCATTCGGTAAATTCGAGCGAAAATCTCTTGGGTTAAAGTTCAATACAAAGTAAAGGATGCAAAAACAGGGCATTTACAAGGTCACAATGAGTGTAAAGCACGACCGACATAATTCCTCATGGTGATTTACCATGTTTTCCACATTGACACCGACTGTTACGAAAACATGTTTTATCGTATAAAATGTCACTTCGGTACAAAATTAAAGAGCATTTACAATTGATTTCTAAAATACGATCCAAATAGTTTGTCATGTTTATTTTACCATGTATTCCACATTTTACATCAAATTTTGGAAAACATTTTTCATCGTATAAAATGTCACTTTGATAAAAAGTGGTCACATTGATAACTTCGTTGTAAAATACGAGTCACTGGGTCTTGTCTTGTTTATTTACCATGTATTCCACATTTTACATTGAATTCTGGAAAAGCATGTTTCATCGTATAAAATGCCACTTTGATAAAAAAAATGCTCAATTCTATAATTTCGCTGTAGAATATGCCTTTAAGGAACCTTTCTTGTTGTAAAATACGCCTTTGTTGTTATTGGAATCCTTATATTTTTATTATGTTGTTGTGACAAGTTTGGAGTTGTAAAAAAGTATGACTTTAAAATTTCCTCGAGGTCAGTCCCGCCTACTTCCAATGATGTAATTGGCTATGGAATTGCATTGTCCATTGTTATTTGAAGAACTGTTATTACGTAAATACTTTATTGTTGCAGAGAGAGTCAAAGTCCGTCAAGCCCTAGGATTGCAGCAGATCCCCTTTAAACCGCACGTCGGGCATGAGCCACGTATATCAAGTGCTCAGAAGTTTAGTTTGCGCTTTACAAGGCGGCCGGGATATTCAAGCCGACGAAATGGAGCGCAAAACCCGGGGCGCGGCCAGAGAAAAACTCTTTTGCCCATGTAAGAGGGAAGAAATATGACCGATTTTGCGGCTTTGAAAAACACGTTAAATTTGCATTCTTGTGCTTTTTTTCTCATGTCCTTTCTGTTTCTATCCTATTTTTTCAAAGAAAAAGTTAAGAAAGGTTTTGCTCTGGAACAACGGGTGCGATCTTCCTTCTTCACTTTTACATAATATCATTGCCTTTTCCGTTTACTTGTTTGTTGTGAAAATATTAATTACTCTGTATGGTAAGTATAAAACCTTTCCAAAATTCGCAAAAGGTGCCGCATTTTTATCAGCTTTTTACCGAACAAATCTTGTTTGTTTCTACAAAACGCGAGATGAGAATTTCACACCTCCTCTAAAAAACGCCGTTTAGACAGGAAAACTAAATAAACTTATTACAAGACAAGTTCTCTCAATATCAGTTGAGCTCAAAACTTCCATTGTTAGGAATCAAAAACATATGTATATCGCGTATTTTACAATTTTATTGACTTCTAGGTTAATACAATACAGTAGTATAACATAAATCAGGTTACACAAGTGCAGATTCCAATCTTCATCCTGCAATGCCCACGTTGCTCGTCTCCGACGCGCTTGAGGCGCCAGCGACGCCAAGGCCAGCGCTCGTTCCTGTTCTGGCGTTCCCGAGGCCGCCGCCGGCCACCGGGCTGCCCAACCCGGCTTCAGAAGCCTGACTCTGTTGTTCTTGCAAGAGCTGCGCCAGCGCCGGCGCAATGATGAGGAAGAAGAAAACGAAGAATATAAAAATTTTCATTCTCAATTCTGTGTTGATTTTTCATTTCTGCAATGGTTTATATAGCAGCAGGAGTGGGATGTCAACAAGTTTTTCGATGCAAAAGATGAAATATTTGTGAAGGTTCGCGGTAAACAGATGGCAGGTTTTGAAATAACAGTGGACTTGCAAGTTCCGATTTTCAACTACCAAAATCTGACAAAAGAACCGCATCGTGCAAGACATGACTCGTGTCAAATTGAACACCCAAGAGAAAAGGGCGCTACGACTTTTCGGGTCAGTGACAATACTACGGATTTCCATATGCATTCGGATAGTACAAGGTTTGAAAGCGACTGAAAACCAGGGTCGAGGGTCAGTGGTTGCCCACAACAGAAGTGGTCTTATTGCAAGTCCTCCAACAATCCGCAGAGCGTCCGCTGACCTACCAACGGACATATTGCAAGCCTTATATCTACTCACATTAGTAATGTCAAGATAAAAGTTACGGATCTTCGTTTTTTGCCGCAAATTTTGGTCTTTTATATGTTACAGTAACTCATGATAAAAAAAACTAACGTTAGTAATATAGTTAAAATTAGAAAAGGTGGACATATTGCAAGTCTTCGCCAAGTCTCCGCCGAGCCTTCGCCGAGCATCCGCCGACCGTCCAACGGGCTTTCCAGGCCTTGTAGTCACTTCATACAACCTTTTTTGGGTGTCCACTTGCCATACGTCCCTATGAAAAAGTCTCGTAGATCGGTTGTGTCCCAAAAGTACAGAATGCAATGTAACGGAATGCTCAGCGAAGGACTGATAGTTGTTTTATTGTTTACAATCAACGAAAAGCGTCAAGGTCAGATCGACAACAACATTTTGCACATCACTTTTCAGTTTGTGTTAAAATCATATAAAAAGAAGAAAAGAAAATTTGCCCCAAATTCTGTGGCACTCTAAGGAAAAGGATTTTTATCAAAGTGAAATTCTATACGATGAAATATGCTTCCCAAAATTCAATGTAAAGTGTGGAATACATGATAAAATAAACGTGACAGAAACTATATGTGGCTCGTACTAATTCTCAGGACGGTTTTCGCCAAGTAGTATCACAAATTGCAATGCAAATTGTCCGCCAAAATCGCAATTTTTTGGTCGGAACTATGATTTTTTCCTCTGTTTTATAGATTAATTAATATTTTATGAAATATTACCTATCCAGATCGTATTTTACAACTAAATTTACTTCCACGATTCACAACACAGCTATTATATAAATATTATATAGTCCAGTGACGCCATAGATACAGACTCCAATCCCAATCTAGAAAAGCCTCTCATCCTTCGCTGCCGGTCCAGCCGTTGCCGGTTTGGGCGGTGTTTGCAGAGGCAGCGGCGGCGTTTGCTGCTGCTTGACCTCCGCCGTTATTCCAATTAGCAAATGGGTTGGCTTGGCCTTGCTGCTGATAGCCGCCCCACTGCGCCACAGCCAGCACGGTGACCAGGCCGAAGAAGACGAAGAGTAGCAAAAGTTTCATTCTCAATTTTGGGTTCAATCTTCACTCATACGATGACTTTTATAGTGCATGGAATGGGATTGTAAACAGGTCGTTCAGCGGACAAACACCAAACATTCGTGAAAGTCCGCAGTAAACAAATGGCGGATTGGGAAATACGAACGTCCGAAACGAGATTTCGGACGTTGAGTAATTACGAAAAATCGTCGCAAAAAAGTGTTATCGTGCAAATGACTCTAGAACCAAGAGAGAAGCAACTCTGTCTTCAAGGTGGTTTTTCGTCATCAATTGCGGCTTGCAAAATGAAATCTTTCTTGATTGTTTCTTCACAATTTTGGCAAGCACCTAGTCTCCATTTACAAAACTGACCGTTCTTGAGCCAATTGAACTTGCAGGAGAAGTGCTAAAAAGCAAAAAAGTCTTGACATGTCTGCACAGTGCGACGTCACGAGAAGCGCTTCTCACACGGCGACCAGAGAGTGCCACGACTACGGAGCCGGCTCTTGGCTCCGTGTCCGATTCCACCTTCGGATAGAAAAGAAATCCAACGAGATGGCTAGTGGTCTTGCGGTGGTTTCCTCAATCGATTACCTTGCGCAACTGCTTCTACCTGAAAATACTCGGCCTTCCACGCGGAAGGTTGCGAATGTGGATGTCGGGTAATCGAAAGATATCGTTCCCCTGAACACGAGAATAAAGTAATCAACTCGAATAAATGATTTATCAAGAGATTAACAAATACAATAAAACTAGTAGTAAAACGCAATTACTCAACACCAACAATAACTTCAATAATACTCCAACACTTCAATATAACAACGCGCTTCTACAACAACACGACTTCGCTTCACAACAACACGGCTGATCAAAGTATGGGATAAAACCTCAGACAAGGTTCGGGATCTTTCCATCGAACATTCTCGAACATCGGGGAAAAACAGCTGGGGAAAACAGTTGACACAGGGGACATCTCCCTCTCTCCATAAATTCCATCGAGTTGACACATCGTGGACCGGCTCAGAGCCGGGAGCTAGAGCTGGAGTCGGAGATTTTGCGTCCGGCTCCCGAGCCCAAAGTCGGAGCCAGGCTTCTCAGCGTTCAGAAAGGTTAAAATTTCGTGATCTTGTTGAACCAATTGCTTGAAAAACACTGGGAAGGATGTGTTGCGTACTTACAAATTGGCTCAAAAACGTTTTTTTGCACGGGAGCCGGAGCCGAAACTTTACCCGTGGCAATCGCTGGCGGCGATCGGTATTATCAGTCGAATTATCAAATCTTTGCCATGACGTTTTGGGCAGAGTTTTCCGAGCTTTCCGGAAGTGGTGAAAATTTTTTTAAAATACGTAGATTTCGTTGATGTTGATCTTTATCTTCACATATAGTTTTACATACAGATATCACCAAAATTTGATATTCTTTCACAAGAGAGTAGTTCAAGTGCGACGCACGTCAAACTGAGATAAGCTAAAACGGTCCGGTGAATGGATTGGCAATTTGCCAAAAAAAAAGAGATAAAAAACGTTTCACCGAGGAAGAAATGGGGAATTTTTGTGGCGAGAGAGTACGCTTTTGCATGTCTTTTTTCTCTCTTTCTCTGCGAAATCAAGACGAAGTGTAAAAAACCGATAGCGAAGGGTCTAACCCGGTCACCGGACTCCTCAGTTTGACGTGTGACGTTCAGTGGTTCGGTTAGCCGAGTGGATAAAGCATCCGCTTGATATTCTCAGCCAAGTCTCCGCCGAGCCTTCGCCGAGCGTCCGCCGAACATCCAACGGCTTTGCAAGGCCTCGCAGGCACTTCCTACCATCTTTTTTTGGGTCTTCACCTGCCCTACATTTCTCTGTTGACCCGAACCGTCGTCGACCCAAAAAGCTGTGAACCGATTAATCATTCCTTATTAGGAAGGAGACAAATAACGAGTCGTATTTTATAATTTAATTTTCATCAATCTTTCACAACACATCTACTATATAAAATGGCATGACATCAGTACAGACTCCGCAACCAATCTCGGCCAGCCCACTCATCCTTCGCCGCCGGTGTAGCTGTTGCCGGTCTGGGCGGCATTCGCGGCGCCGGAGCTGGCTCCTCCACCTCCTCCGCCACCGCCGACGTTGTTCCAAAAGTCGACGAATGGGTTGTAGTTGCCCTGCTGCTGATAGCCGCCCCACTGTGCCACCACCAGCGTGCCGAGCAGGCCGAACAAGACGCAGAGAAGCAGAAGTTTCATTCCCAATTCCGGGTTGACCCCCTTCACTTATGCGCTGACTTATATACCGAAAAGAATGGTAATGTAAACAGGTCGTAAGCGGCCAAAAACCAACTTATCTTGCAAGGGTGTGCAGTAAACAGATGGCAGATTGCGAAATCGCGGCCCCATTTCGGACGCTGATTGTTTTAATTACAAAAAATCTTTTAAAAAAGTGTTGTTACTGCAAATGACTCATGGAATTTGAAGAAACAAGAGAGAAGAAAGTCTCAAAGTGTATTTTTCGTCGCAAATAGTGGCGCGAGAAATCTTTTTCGGCCGTTTCTTCATCAACTTGACGAATCTATTTTGGAAAAACTGACCGTTTTCGGGCAAATTGAACTTGCAGAAGAAGTACTAAGCGGGCCAAAAAGTGTTGATATGTCTGCCGCCGCGGAAAAAGCTTGTCGCACGACTAGCTATACGTGCTAGTCGTACCAGAAAGTACGTAGATTTTTGTCGGCCTTTCCCTGTTACCCGCGCGGCGCGATCCTTTTCGAAGCATTTTGCACGGTGCAATTTCGAAAAATTTGCGCCGGCTGACACGGGAAGTACCCCAAGTGCGACGCTCAGATTTTCTTTAAATTTTGCATAAACGTCGGGCATCAACTAAATATCAATTCCTGAAAGTTTTAGCTCGCGCTTTTCAAGCGCCACCGAGATATTGAACGATCGAGAGTACGCCCAACGCGGAGAGCGGTCACAGAGAAAAACGCTTTTTGGCCATAAGCAGTTTCGTGAGGAAAAAATTGATTTTTTGTGGAAAGATTACCCTTTACGGTAGAAATCGGTATGCAACTTTTTGTGCCGAAATTCGGCAAAAAGTCCTAAATTTTCGCCGACTTTCGATCTAAAAATCTCGGTTGTTTCTGCAAAGCGCGAGTTAGGATTCTCGCATATATTTTAGAAAAAATTATTCTAAATCTGTGCCAAGTTTCATCAAAATCTGAGCGTCGCACTTGGGGTACCTCCCCTGTGAGTTGAGAAAAGCTCGCTGCGATATAGCACTTGCACGGTGCAAAAGATCGAATGCACCCCGAACAAAGGGAATTTTGTGCACAGTGCGGCCCACAACAAAAAATCTACTCACTTTCTGCAACGACTAGCAATATCAGTCTGTCGGGAAAATAATGTGGATACTTCATAGTTTCGACATTTGAAGCGGCCCGCATCGGACGTTTCACTTGGAATATTATCATCAGACTTTTGGTTGTTCGGGCGGACGGCCATTGTTCGCCGTCCTCACCTCTTTCTATTGTGTGATTTGCCCTTTTGTTGACGTATTTGACGTAAATACCTCAGTAATTTATCTTGTCATTCCTTTATTGGATTTTATACTTCTTTTATATACTTCTTAGAGACCTTTGCCCCCATTGATGGTATAAAAGGCTCTATGTCGCATCGATCGTCGCTGAGAAATATACAGAGTGCTCATAATTTTTCCAACAGAATGATATTTATTATAAATCTATGACGTATGTTCCGTTTTTTTTATTTGATTTCGAAACAAACAAAAAAAGTGATGTATGCAATGTTGTCGCTGAATTTGACCTTGATGTGTTTCGTTGATTGTAAAAATAAAACAATTACCCATCAGTTCGCTCGGTTTTTATTTGGAGAATGAGAATTCCGCTGATTTACAGCTGAAATGAGGTCAACTGAAGCTCAAAATCAATGATGAAAAGGCCAACAATGTAGGTAAAGGTTTGTGCAGTTGTCAAAATGTTATAAAAGTTGCTGAATAAACAGTTGAAACGGCTCTTTTTTGAATGAATTGCAGAAAAAAAGCAATCAAAACAAAAGGATTTTAAATTTCAAAGGGATGGATTTTCATTTGACTGAAGCCTGCAAATCGTTGCAAGTTCTGCTTGGCTGAAGGCAGTTTGGCTTATTGCCCTCTACCGACATTCCTTTGCTCAATTGAATTGGTCGAATCTGCGGTAAAAATGGAAGAATAAAAGGCTGGGTCGGTGGTAGCGTCTAATTGTAAGGTCTACATGGGAATTGCTCCACATCTTACACTTGACATTTTATAATTATTTTTATTGTATAGTAGAGCAATGTTTCCGCAAAAAAATCAATTTGTTCCGCGGGAAACTGGCTAAGGTACGGCCAAAAAGTGTTTTTCTCTGACCGCTCTCCGCGTGCTCTTTTCGGCTGCAAAAATTGTTGAAAAAAATTGTATAAAGATAACGAACCCTTTGAAAATGTATTTACTGTGTATTGTCCACTGGCGGACCTGATCCAATGGCAGGAAACGTGGCACTTTGTATCCGGGAAGGTTCAAAAGAGTAGCAAAATGCCCTCTTTTCCAATCGAAAAAACGCCGATTTTAAAAGCGCGTCCGATCTTTTTTGTAAGGGAGCCCTTCAAAACGGAGTTTTTTAGTTGGAAGGGGAGGCATTTTGAAGTATTTTTGATACTTCCCGGATGCAAAATGATAGGGTTTTTGCCACTAGATCAGGTCCGCGATTGTAACTAATCTACTGGCCTAGGCAATTTGCCATATTTTTGATGCAAAATGGGACGTTTCTTGTCGCTGGAAACTTACCATTGGCAAGTACGTCGCTGTCAAAAATTTTTACTTTTTACTCCTGAACTATGAAAGACCTATTGGGCGCAAGTTGAAGGAAAAATTGTTAAATGGGGACAGGCCAAAAGTGCTTTTCTCTGACCGCTCTCCGCGTTTTTCGTATTCTCTCGGTCCCAAAGACTGTTGAATATCTCGGCTGTGCTTGCAAAGCGCGAGCTAAAACTTTCAGAATTTGATATGTGACCCATGTCCGAGATGTGTGCAAAATTTAAAGTAAATCTGAGCGTCGTACATTATACACTTCAAGTTTCAAGTTTTTTGCAGTCTCAAGCCGTAGAGCCTCAAATTTCATAACAAAATTACCTCCGTTCAACCGCTTAGGTCCCTTTTCCCCACTGTTTTCCTCACTCAGTTTCACTGTAATCAAATGCCCGTCCATTTAATCAAACGTTTACTTCGTTTCCCCTCAAGCCAAACCAATGAAATGGTGTTTGCCTTGAGGGCATGAAAATATTTTTGAGTTCCTTTCGACTTCTCCGCGCCTTTTCCGAACCTCATTCCTATATTAGTGTCGAATGGGGCTGGTCACGGAAACTTTTTATATGCCTTATTGCCGTAACATGCTATACATAACATATAACATGTATGCATCGGTTCTCGAAGGCGGATGTTTTCGCATTTTCTCGGAGAATTCGACTTATTCGAGGGGGATAGTTAAGTCTAATAAATTTTGAAAATTTAAATTTCACACTGTGAAAAGCAAAATTTCTTATGCACCGTGCAATAAAATCGACAAAATGTGGGCACCGTGCGATAAAAATTTCCAAAATTTATGTTTTCCACTGTGAGAAATGAAATTTTTTTTGCACCGTGCAATCCAAATTTTTGGTTTTTTGCACTGTGCGAATATTTAGGAAAAATTTTCCGCACTGTGCAGTCCAAGAAATAAACACAAATCAGCTGCACCGTGCAAAAAAATCGAGAAAATGTCTGCACAGTGCGACTAAAATCATCAAAATTTATTTTTGCACTGTGCAAACCAAATTTTCTCCCGCACTGTGCGAACAATATTTTTGGTTTTTGCACTGTGCGAAAAATCGAAAATCCCAAAAATGTAAAACTTTTGATGAATAAAAATTTTCTGATATTTTCGAGATTTTTTGAGATTAAAAATGGCTAAAAATTTACTATTTATTTTTGGATTTTTTTTTTTTTTTGAGATTAAACATCAGTGTTTTATTCGAATAGCGGAGTAAAATTTTTATAAAAAAAATCTTTTTTTTCTCCATAAAAGTGTCCAAAATCAAGCGAAAACAAGTCTTTTCTCTGACAGTCTCTCCATTTCCCATTCTCTCTCGTCTGAAAAGATTGTTGAATATCTCGGCTGATACTCCAAAGTAAAAGCTGAAATTTTTAGTGATTACTCAGTGCCCCACTACTATCATTTTGCGCCATTTAACTTTTTCTTCCGTCAAAAAAAATTTTCGAATGTTATCCATATTATCCATCTCATTTCATCCCTCGAAAACTCTCTTCATCGCCTCTCCATTTTTGGAGATTGACCCAAAAAATATCTCTTTTTTGAGTGCTATCCCAATCCCTCTCTGACGCAATCCGATCGAAAAGTGACAGATTTGGCGAGAGAGTGGGGGAAAGCGAGAGAGCGGCGAGAGAAATGAGATGTGGCGCCAAAATCGCGGCGATTAATGGGCGCGAAGCCGAGGGAAATGCCGAAACGAATTTTCGTCGAAGGGCAGTTTGAATGGAGAAAATTTTGGTGGGGATTTCGAGCGGGGTAAGCGGGGATTCGATGGGATTTGGAAGGATCTTTGTGGATTTTAGTGAAATTTTTATGAAAAAACGCTATTTTCACTTATTTTTATGTGTTTTATTAGCATTCTTAGTATTTGAAAATTACTATCACCCCTCGAGAATGCCATATATAGTCTCGAACTGCGGTAAATTCACCGATTTTTTCGATGAAATCAAGATTTTTCCAGATTTTTGTCCTTTTTTGGATAAAAAATGACTTTACAGTTGTTTGTAGACCAATTTTTGCTGTGCAAAGAAAATTTCATGAACTCCTAAGGACCCCAGATTATGTTACTGGTCGAAAAATCCTGTTAATCGACCGATTTTAACCGAAAATTTGAAGTTTTTTTGCAATTTTTTCGTATTTTTTGCTATTTTTTGTTAAAAATTGTGTTTTTAGTTAATTTTTTGATTACTTTTGGTTACTAACTACAAATAAAATGATCTGTGGATATTTTAAGATTTATATTTCATTAGAAATTATCTTAAAATCTCGATTTTTTAAAACTTATTCCCCGTTTTCCCTCAATTTTCCGCATTTTCTCCAATTTTTCTTCAAATTTCATCCAAAAAATCGTTACGAAATGTTCAAACTTTATTTCCATCCACGTCTAAGCTCACAACCTCTAATCTGGCCACTTCTTCCGGCCAAAAACCCTCGAGTTTTTTTCGATTTTTCGCAATTTCCCTAATGCACTCCACCTTTTTTTCCGCACCGCACGTCACGCTTTTCTTTGCGAAACTTTTCGTCGCGGATTAGTCCTCATTTAGGGCTCCCTTCGGGGTTCGGTGAGTATGAATTCGAATAATTTTGCGCTATTTTTGGGAGGGTTTTATTGCACTTTCTAATTAGCTTATTCATGTGGGAAAGTCGGGGTTTTTTGGGGGATTTCTGGATGGAAAATTTTGAAAAAGATGGTGGAAATGGAATTTTACGTCATTTGGATTATTTATAAATCATTTTTTTTATTTTTCAAAAAAAAAATTATTTTTTGACATTTTTTAAAACAAATACAAGCTATATGTCCCTAAAACACATGTTATATTTTTAGTTGATCTCTTTGAGCTATTTATTTTTCACTTTGCCGCCGTTTTGAACCCATTTCGCCCATTGAAACAGAATGCCAAGAAATGCCGGGAATTCAAAATTTTCGAATTTTTAACATCTCAAATACAATAAAACTTGAAATTTTATGAGTGAATACAAACCTTGGACAAGCCAGGTTACGCAAAATGTTTGAAAAACCAACCAAAAAATCCGCACAGTGCAGTTTCAGAAAATTTGTTTTTCGCACAGTGCAATGGAAAAAGAAGAGAAAAAACATGGCAATTGCACGGTGCGGAAAAACTAAACAAAAATCATTTTGCACAGTGCAAAAAAAAATTCTACTTTTGCACAGTGCGGAATTTTGTGGGATTTTTGCACAGTGCTGTTCAAAATGTTGCACAGTGCAGTGGAAAAAATAACGAAAAATGACGATTGCAGTTTTAGGCTGAAAAAAAAATTAAATGAAAATTTTTGGTAAAAGTTCCTTATTTTGGCCACAACTTACAACTTTGCGGAAACTGGTCGGAATTAGCCCAAATTTAGCGTGCACGCTCAATTTATCGTTATCAATGCCCGGACAGTGGATTTAGTTAGTGAGGTACCTTCTTTTTTACGTGCCACCTTACCCTTCAAAAACGGCTGCAGCCTATGATTTTACACTTTATACGATGAAACATGTCCGGAACTAAACTTATTGCCTCTGTATGGAACTAAATGAGTCGTCACAGCCTTCGTAGGTACCCTTAAAACTATAGAGCTATTATAGTAATTCAGTAGCAGCTAGGTCGAAGCGTTTTTTCCTAACTTTAGTGCCCGAGCTTGGGCGCAGTTCGCGGAGTACCTTTGTTGTGGCCAAAATAAGGAACTTTTTCCAAATTTTTTTTTTAAATTTTCAGAGAAAACATTTGGCATCTTATTCAAATCCTAGATTCAAATTTTTCCTCAAAACAAAATATTTTTTCCCAATTCTTCAAAGATACGGCCAAAAAATTTCTTTTCTCCGACCACTCTCTTCATTTTGCGTACTCTCTCGGCAAAGATCGTTGAATTTTACGGGTATCTCTCCAAAGAGAGGGCTAGAATTTTCAATTATTGATACGTGACCCATGTGGATTATCTTTGCAGGAGTTTTACTTGGATTTGAAATCAAAAAAAAAAAAAAAAAAAAAAAAAATTTTCATTTAAATTTTTTTTGGCAAAGTACTATTTTTACTCCTTTTTTACTCTAGAACAATGTTTTTTACTATTGAAAATATCATAAATTATTTTTTTCTTTTTTTACAACTCAATTTCTTTATAATTTCCAAAAATTTCCACAAAAAAAAATCATTCTAAAAATCCGTGTTTCCCCGAAAACAACCTTTCCCCCCAAAACCTGTCACTTCCAAATCCGTCGGCCTCCGGGCAAATTATGAAAGCCCTCTGAATAATCTCCGTCTGCTCTGCGTATCATCTTCGTTCCCTGTTTTTTCCGTTTAGCACCATTTTCGGGGGATTAGCGGCTAATAGCGCGTGGTGTTTGGGGGTTTGCTGTTTTCCGGATGTGTGGCACTGAATGCTACCAATATTGTTATTGTTTAGTGAAGGTCCGAAAATAGCCGAGGTTTATGACGGGAGAAGTGGACGGTTTTCCCCCCGTTTTTTTTTTGGGCGGTTTATGTTATTGTAAAATGGCATCCGACACTCGGGAGTTTTGGGGAAAAAATCCCAAGAATTTGTATTATATTCCGTTTTTGGTTCGTTTTTGGCGCCTCGTTGCGAAAATCGCGAAAAAATGGTTTGCACGGTGCGAAAAATTGAAAACCCGAAAAATGTAAAATTTCGTGATGAATAAAAATTTTCTGATATTTCGATATTTTTAGAGAAATTTTAAACATTTTTTGAGACAAAGTATGGCAAAAAATTCACTTTTTTTTTGAAATTAAAACGACTTCGCGAGCTGTGGAAGGGGGGTCTGCCCTAGAAATTGACCCCCAATTTTTTTTGTCTTAACTGATGACATATAGGATTCTAAAGAACTTGGTAAATTTTTTTCGAAAAATTCGTCATCATGACCGAGATATGACGTATTTATTGAATTTTGTTTAATGTGATATATTGTGCAAATTTATCACCGAAACATCTCAGAATTGAGCATATATACGTGATTGGACATGCTGAACAACTTTGTAATTGACCCGAAGTTTGTCAGGTTACTGTAACATACCGTAACACCCATGGAAAATCAAATGATCTCGATTTTCTCGATTTTTTTCAAGAATTTTCTCGGAATTTTTTTTCATTTTTGGAATCAGCATCAAATTTTGCCATACTTTTAAAAAATAATTTTTTTCTGCATAAAAGTGTCAAAAGTCAGGCAATTGTCATATTACCCCATTGCACTGTGCGAAAAGCAAATTTTCTGAAACTGCACTGTGCGGATTTTTTTGTTGGGTTTTTCAAACATTTTGCGTAACATGGCTTGTCCAAGGTTTGTATTCACTCATAAAATTTCAGTTTTTTTGTATTTGAGATGTTAAATATTCGAAAATTTTGAATTCCCGCCATTTTTGGCATTCTGTTTCAATGGGCGAAATGGGTTCAAAAAGACGGTATATTGAAAAATAAATAGCTTAAAGACTTGAACTAGAAATATGACATGTGTTTTAGGGACATATAGCTTGTATTTGCTTTAAAAAATCAAAAAAAAATTTTTCAAAAAAAAAAAATTTTTTTTTTAAAAATAGTAAATAATTATTCAGAAATAACCTAACTGACCCTATTGCGGCGCTGAAGTAAAAAGCAATGTTATTTTGCCGCGACATAATTCATTTTCTCGGCGGCAATGCGATTTTGGATGCGACAGAGTTCTCATTATTTTCCCGACAGACTGATACTAATCGCGACATAAAGTCAACAGAAATCTCTTTATTTTCCCAACGCATTGAAATATCATTTACCGTGTCCCAGTAATCCCTTCAAAGTGTGGATCTCAATCCCACGTTGACATCCACACTTTTCCCCATCCCCTCTCCGTGGCCCTGTTTACCCACCGATAACGAACGTCTGGACTACATGCCAATGTTTACTCCGAGCAGCGGGACGCAGCGCCTCAGGGCTTTTAAAAAATTTAGTCTTCCGAAAAAACTTTCTCTTGCACGTAGATAGATAGACTATAAATACGGCATCGTATGGTGGAATGCTGTCAATAACGTGTGTTGTTATTGATCGTGTTTTTTGCAAATTTTTACTTTTTGTTTTGACTTGGTTGCTATTGACTTATGAGATTTTTTAGTCTTTATTTTGTATTTTGTCATCGTAAATATGTTTCCAAATTCGACAAAATTTCGAAAAATTTTTAAAAATCAAATTTTTCACTATGAAAAACAAAATTTTTTTTTGCACCGTGCAAACAAAATTTTCGGTTTTTGCACTGTGGAAGTATTTAGAACAATATTTTCCGCACTGTGCATTCAAAAAAAGAAAAACAAATGAACCGCACCGTGCAAAAGAAGCGACAAAATGTCTGCACAGTGCAGTTAAAATTTTCAAAATTTATTTTTGCACAGTGCAAAGCAAATTTTTTCCCGCACCGTGCAAACAAAATTTTTTTTGTTTTTTGCACTGTGCGAATACTTAGAAAGGATTTTTTCCGCACTGTGCAGACACAAAAATCAACAAAAATGTGTGCACAGTGCAATTAAATTTTACAAAATTTATGTTTTCCACCGGGCAAAACGAAAATTTTTTTGTGAACTGTGAAAGCAAAATTTTTTGTTTTTGCACTGTGCGAATATTTAGGAAAGATTTTTTTTAAAATATATTAAAAAAATTGCATCAATAATGAAAAATCTCCCCAAAAACATAATTTTTTCAGTTAAATTTTTTGATTTCCCCCCATTTTCAAGACAAATCAGCTCTAAAATGTCAAAAATAAAGTGCCAAAGGGTCACAAATCAATCTCACAGGTCTTTAATCCAGAGCAATTTCACTTTGAAAAATAAAATTTTCGCCGAAATTGCAAGACTTTTCAATTTTTATCGTCAAAAAGGTGTCATTTTGATTGCACTTTGTCAAAAACCTGTGAGATTGATTTCTGACCTTTTGGCACTTTATTTTTGACAACTTCAAGATGATTAATCTATAAAATTGAGAGAAAAATCGTAATTTCGAGCAAAAAATTTTTGATTTTTTATTTTTAATTCGATTTTTGATTTTTTTCAAAAATAGAAATTCAAAAAAATTTGTTTTTTTCCGGTTTTTTACTTTATTTCCCAGCTTTCGATATTAAATTTTTTGAAAAAATGAAAATTTTTTCTGAAAAAAATCAAATTTTTCTGCAAAAATCGGTTTTCCTTTAAAATCAAAAAAATTTTTTTTGAACAAAATGAAATTTTTCTACAAAAAATCGGTTACAATTTTACCAATTTCGACAAAAAATCAAATTCTAATTAATATATTTCTCAACTTTTATTAAATTTTTTGAAAAAATAAAAATTTTTTTTTAAAAAATCGATTTTTCCAAAAAAAAAATCGGTTTCATTTTTATGAATTTCGACAAAAAAAAACAAATTTTAATTAATTTCCCATCTTTCGAGACTTTTATTAAATTTTCAAAAAATAAAAAGTATTTTTTTTTGTTGAAAAAAATCGATTTTCCACAAAAAATCGCTTTCCTTTTTAATAATTTTCCCAAAAAAATAAAATTCTAATAAATTTCTCATCTTTCACCACTTTTATCCCTTTTTTTCCTCTTCCAAAATCGATTATCTCTCCTAAAAAGCCCCGAGGGAAACGGCGAAAAATCCCTAAACCTTTTCCTTTCCCCCCGTCGGCGAGAGAGTGTTCGAATTGCGAAAGAAAAAGAGCAAAAAGAGAAAAGAGATTTTTTCGGGGGTTTTTTTGGAGGGAAAGGTAGTGTGGGGGGCGACAGGGCCTTCAGAATGCCCCCGAAAACTTTTTCGAACAGCTGACGAAAGAGCGGGCCGAATAAATTTTTCGGCGTTCTTTATGGCCGAGACTGGTTCGCGGCGAAACGTTGAAGAGGTTCGTTGTAGGCGAGGGAGGGCTGATTGCTTCGGGGTCGCAGGCCCGATTGGAGAGGGTTGAGTGGAATTTTAAGAGGATTTTTGAGCGAATTTTGAGGTTCGGAGAGGAAATGAGACTCTTTTTGGGGGAAAAGCGATTGGTTCCACATTATATTTGTAGTTTCATAAAGTGCGTGGACACTTGTCGCGGTTCGCACTGTTCATTCCACCTTTTTTAAATTTCGCACTGTGCATTTCACTTTTTTTAAATTTCGCACTGTGCATTCCACCTTTTTTAAATTTCGCACCGTGCATTTCACTTTTTTTAAATTTTGCACCGTGCATTCCACTTTTTTGCTTCTTGCACCGTGCATTTCACTTTTTTTAAATTTTGCACCGTGCATTCCACTTTTTTGCTTTTTGCACTGTGCGTTTCATCTTTTTTGGTTTTTGCACCGTGCATTTTGTCTTTTTAAATCTCGCACTGTGCATTTCTCTTTTTTTTTTTAATTTTTCACCGTGCATTTCGCTTCCCTTTTGTTTTGCACTGTGCATCTCACCTTTTTCAAATTTTGCGCCGTGCGTTCTACATTTTTGCTTTTTGCACTGTGCATTTCTTCTTTTTTAAAATTTTGCACCGTGCATTCCACTTTTTTGCTTTTTGCACTGTGCATCTCACATTTTTCTGTTTTTGCACCGTGCATTCCACCTTTTTGCTTTTTGCACCGTGCATTTCATCTTTTTTTGTTTTTGCACCGTGCATTTTGTCTTTTTTGCTTTTTGCACCGTGCATTCAACTTTTTTTCTTTTTGCACCGCACAGTGCAAGTTTCGTGTTCCCCGCGCGACGCGATCCGATTCGAAACATTTTGCACTGTGCAATTTCAAAAAATTCGCGCCGGCTCCGTTGAGAAAAGCTTGCGTCGCAGCGATATCCGGTTGCACAGTGCGAAAGATCAAAATGCACCCCGCAAAAGGGGGTTTTGTGCACAGTGCGGCCCACGACAAAATGTGTCTGCACTTTTGAAAAAGCGTAATACTAGTCGCGGAAAAAAGTCCTGGGATTTTTCTGCGACTCTGCACTGTGCATGAACCCGAAAAGTGCTTTTGCACAGTGCAATTTTGTTGATTTTGCCTTATTGTCGCGCGCGATCCCCGCGACAAATCAACTTTTCGGAGCGCGACGGAATTTGGGGGGCGCGAGAAAATCCCAGGACTTTTTTCCGCGACTAGTATATACCCTTAAATATGATCGTTTTCCGTAGCTTTTTGCCGATTTTTTGCCCGAATTTTCATATTTTTGGGGTAAATGGGAATTTCTGATGAATAAAAATTAGGACTGTAACTAGTATTTTTAAGGTCTCCGTGGTAAAATAGACTCTTTTACAGCCCTGATTCTGGCTTTTCCCCTAGTTTTTTGCCCATTTTTTTTTATTTTTGCACTTTTTATCTTACGAAGATCAGTTCGAAGTCTTCTAGATGTCCTTTGTATATGTAGAAGAGACTAATTTAGTTCAAAAAGTTCAATTGACAGGGGTAATGGAATTTTAAGAGGATTTTTAGGGGTATTTTTTAGGAAAATGAGATGAATTTTGGGCGAAATGGCTTTGTTTTTCATTTTTTGGGGCCATAAAGGGGATTTGAAAGCGGTATCCAGCATAGAAAATGTCCTTTTATGGCTTTTTCTGGCCGATTTCGTCATCTTCATCAATTTTTGCCCAAAATTTGAAATTTTTTTGGGGAAAATTACATTTTTTTTCTCTTTTTTTACTGTACAGAAGCTGTGTTGTAAATCTTTAAGGCTTCAAATTACTACGTCATTAAAATTTACTCCATTTTTTGCCAAAAATATCATCTATTATAGCTTTTTAAGCCCAAAATTGCACAAATTGTATTGTTTTTGTCCAGAAAAAGTGCAAAAAAGGTCGTTACAAAGCGTCGGTCGCTTCAAAACTCATTTGACATCACCTTCCGCCTGAGGGCATTCCGTCTGTTAGTTGAAATTAAAACCAATACCTTTTCGTTTTCCGTTTTTATCTCCTCGACGTTTACAACCCCCCGCTTCCTCAAATTACAGCGAGCCAAAGCAAGCGTTCTTGATCATTTCTTTTCTGATAATAGTGAGAGTTGAGTGACATTTTGTAGGGGATATTTTGAAGGTTAAATTTTGAGACTATTTGTTTTTTGCACTGTGCGATTTTTTTTCATTTTTTGATTGCACTGTGCGGATTTTCAAAGCGATTTTTCGCACTGTGCGAATTTTGAAATTTTTTTTTTTTTTTTGTAACCTTGAATTTTAATTTTAAGTTTTTTTGGACTGCACTGTGCGAATTTTTTTTTTCATTTTTGTGAAAAAAAACTGCGAATTCTGAATTTTGATTTTTCGACCGCACAGTGCAAATTTTTTTAAAATTTTTTTGCACTGTGCGGTTTTTGAAGCAATTTTCTTGAACCGTGCAAACTTGAATTTGATATTTTGACCGCACTGTGCAAATTTGTTTTTTGTTTTCAACGCACAGTGCAAAAATTTTCTCTTTTTTTTGACTGCACAGTGCGATTTTCGAAGCAATTTTCTTGCACTGTGCGATTTCTAAAAATCTTTTGACCGCACAGTGCAGACTATTTTTTTTTTTTTTTTTGACTGCACTGTGCAGTTTTTGAAGCAATTTTTTGCACTGTGCGGATTTTTAATTTTCCTTTTTGACTGCACACTCCGATTTTTTTCTGCAATTTTTTTGCACTGTGCGATTTCTAAATATCTTTTGACCGCACAGTGCAGACTATTTTATTTTTTTTTTGACTGCACTGTGCAGTTTTTGAAGCAATTTTTTGCACTGTGCGGACTTTTCATTTTGTTTTTTGACTGCACAGTGCGGTTTTCGAAGCATTTTTCTTGCACTGTGCGATTTCTAAATATCTTTTGACCGCACAGTGCAAACTATTTTATTTTTTTTTGACTGCACAGTGCGGTTTTCGAAGCAATTTTTTGCACTGTGCAAATTTCATTTTTGTTTTTTGACTGCACAGTGCAAGATTTTTAATTTTCCTTTTTGGCTGCACAGTGCGGTTTTCGAAGCAGTTTTTTCGCAATGTGCAATAAATATCAGTTGGTCGGGAAAATAATGAGCACTCTGTCGCTGCGCCAATCATGTCGCTGAATTGAAAAGCAATTTCACTTTGCCAGGACACAATTCATTTCCACGGTAACAATGCGATTTTCTCTGCAACTCATTATTTTCCCGACAGAATGTTACTAAAAATAACTTTTCCAAATTCCGATCAATTCATTTTTTATCTTTTTTTCGTCTCAATTAACCCCCCAAATCCCCGCGAAATCACTTGTTTAACGCCCGATTCGGCCCCCCTCTCAAACACATGTCCAACTTTTTTCACCACACAAAAAAAAACGTCGATTGCTCCGACTTTTGGAATGTGAATTGCACAAGAGTCGATCCATCACGCCAAAAAGGAATCTTTTTTCTGTTTTTTCTCCAAAACCGGATCGAAGCGGCGATTTCCGCAGTTATTGGAGAGCTTTACAACCATGGATAATATCGATTTTTGAGCGAGTGAAAAGTTTTTTGGGGGTTTTTTAGATTCTTTTTTGTTATAGAGGTCTTCTTTTACGTTGAAAATTTTATTTTTATGGTCAATTTTTATTAAATTTACAAAAAATTTTAAAAATTAAAAGAAAATTTTTTAGGGATTTTTTGATTTTTTTTTAGAATTTTAGAATTTTTTGACTATTTTTCGAATTTTTTAGTCATTTTTTCGCGATATTTTCAAAAATTTTCCCTTGATTTATCATTTAAAAAAAATTTTTTTTTTCGTATTTTAGCCCTCAAAATATCAAAATAATCCAGTCCCAACTGATCCAATCACTTCCATCTCCCCCAAAATTCCATTCTGAAGATGTCCCGCCCTCCGGCATACATCATGCCGGGCCCTTCGACCTCAAATCTTTTGTGTTCCCCCGATCCGACCAGCTCGAATGTGGAGCAGCCAAAGGCCGAGCCGCAGAAAGAAGCCAAAAAATACTCGAAAAAGGATTTGTTTCGATTATTGGCATTTATGGAAGCCGAATTACAAGCCAGGGATGTTGCATTGGCTGTGGCGAAGGTAGGATTTTTATTCAATATAAAAAATTAAAAAAAAAAAAAAAAAAAAAAAAACTGAAAAAAATTCTGCACTGTGCGACAAAAAAATAAAAAAATATTCGTCCGCACCGTGCAGAAATCTAAAGAAAAATTTTGCACTGTGCGTCAGAAAAAAATAAAAAAAAATTTTTTTAGTACAAAATTGCGCAAAAAAATCTGCACTGTGCGCCAAAAAAATCAAAAAAAAAAAAAATCATCCGCACCGTGCAAAAAATCAAAAAAATTTCTGCACAGTGCAACAAAAATTTTCAAAATCCATGTTTGCACTGTGTAAACCAAATTTTTGGTTTTTTGCACTGTGCGAATATTTAGAAGAATATTTTTTCCGCACTGTGCGCCAAAAAAAATGAAAAAAAAATCATTCGCACCATGCAAAAGAATGTAAAAAATGCCTACAAACTGCGATAAAAATTTTCAAAATTCAAGTTTGCACTGTGCAATACAAATTTTTGGTTTTTTTTTGCACTGTGCGAATATTTAGAAAAGTCTTTTCTGCACTGTGCAGTCAAAAAAAGTAAAAAAATGTCCGCACCGTGCAAAAAAAATGAAAAAATGTCTGCACAGTGCGAATAAAATTTTCAGAATTTATTTTTGCACAATGCAAGCCAAATTTTCTCCCGCGCCGTACAATCCAAATTTTTTGGTTTTTCTGCACTGTGCGAATATTTAGAAAAACTTTTCCTGCACTGTGCAGTCAAAATAAAGTTTTAAAACAACTTGTCCGCACCGTGCAAAAAATCAAAAAATAATGTCCGCACAGTGCGATAAAAAAAATTTTCAAAATTTATTTTTGCACTGTGCAATCCTAATTTTCTCCCGCACCGTGCAATCAAATTTTTTTGGTTTTTTGCACTGTGCGAATATTTAGAAGAATATTTTTTCCGCACTGTGCGTCAAAAAAAATTTTTTTTTTAAATCATCCGCACCGTGCAAAAAATCAAAAAAAAATGTCCGCACATTGCAATAAAAATTTGCAAAATTTATTTTTGCACTGTGCACAACAAATTTTCTGCCGCACCGTGCAATCTAATTTTTTTTGTTTTTTGCACTGTGCGATTTAGAAAAAAAATTTTCGCACTGTGCAGTCAAAAAAACTTTTTTTTTCAATTCTCTAATGTCTTCTATCGTATAATATTTTCAGTCAGAGAAAGCCAAAGCCTATCTGTACAAGCAGCCCGAGGATGGTGAGTGCTCCAAAGCCATGGAGAGTTTGCTCGCGGATGAGAGTATGGTCGTCAAAAATACAGCACCCACACAGAATATGGAACAAATTTTGAGTGTTCCTCTGCGGGAATACGAGAAACTGACGGAGAAATATGTGAATGTGGAGAACCAGCTGGCCAATGTGAGTAAAAGTTTTAAAAAAAATAAAAAATAAGAAAGTTTTTTATGGAAATTCATCAATTTTAATTAAATTAGCTCCCTTTTGGATGGATTTTCAATTTTTTGCCTGAAAAAATCTCAAAGTGACATTTTATACGATGAAAAATGCAAAAATCAAAAAATTTTGTTTTTGAATTTATTCAAAATCAAACTCTCAAAAATATTTTCAGAGGCTACTAGAGGTCGAGGAACGTCACAAAAAAGAGATCCTATTGCTCAACGCCAAGCTTCATGCCGCGCAACGGCCGAAAACAGCCGACGAATCGAAGCTAATCAAGACGTTGCAAGATCATGTCCATTCGTTGACAGCTGAGGTATGTTTTTAATTTTTCGATTTTTTGTTCTGTATTTAGGACCATCAGAAGAGATGCTAAACTATTAAAATTTGATTTGGTTTTGAAAATTCGAAATTTCGGGGATTTTTGGCATTCTGTTGCAAGCTGCAAAATTAACAAGAAATAACAAAATAAAAGGCTAATTTGCATTTTAACGTCTTACTTAGTCTTTTTCAAGGCCTATTTGATTATTTTGTGGACTCAAAAATTCAAAAATTTAAAATTCCCGCAATTTTTGGCATTCTGTTTATCTCGTTTATTATGGTTATTTGGGCTTGTAAAAACGTATAGGAACATCGCAGGGTTGTGTTTAACATTTTTTAACAAGGAAAGTACTTCTATGGGGTGTGGAATTACCGGTCGAGATATATATCAAAAAATTCACAAAAATTTTCTGATTCAGAATATATATAAATTAGCTGCCTAATTTTGGTCTGATGGCATGTTTTTGTCCTCAGAAGTTTTCTCGCGACACCATGCAAGTGTCTTTTTGACCGTGTTTTTACCAATAAAAAATTTTGTTTTGTGCTAAAATAAATTTTGAGGCCTTGACAAGCCTTAAAATATCAAATTGGATTACAACTACACCTTAAAAGTAGTTCCAATGTAAAAAATGGGTTCTAGTATGGCAAAAAGAATCGAACCCGTTCCCCTCGGATTTCCAATCTACCGCTCTAACCACTCGGCCACACCGCTCTCTTCCGAAGGAAGAGGCCGAGCGCGCTTTTGTTGCCGCAGATTTTTTTCCTCGAGAAATACATTTATTGATAAAACTCGTTGATAGACCAAAATTAGGCAGCTAATTTTTATATATTCTGAATCAGAAAATTTTTGCGAATTTTTTGATATATATCTCGACCGGTAATTCCACACCCCATAGAAGTACTTTCCTTGTAAAACATTTTACTTCTTTTCATTTTATTGGAATTTTAATTTATTCAAATTTTTCAAATTTATGCAAATTCCCGAAATTTTTTTCCAGACCTCCCGAAAGCAAGAAGAAATCGACAAACGTGACGAAGAGCTGACCAGACGCGAAGAAGATGCGACACGAGAGAAGGAACGCGCCAAAGTCATCATCTTGTACATGCTGCACGAGCGCAAACAACTCCTCTCCCAGCTGCACCAACTCCGAATGCGCGTCAAGCTGGCGGGCCCGCAAGCGGAGGAGCACGAGACCGTGTTGGTGGCGGAGCTGCGGAAACAAGTGGCGCAGTTGATGGACGAAAAGACGCATCTGCAGCGGGTCGTGGACGAGCAGAGCAACGACAAGGCGGTTCTGGTAAATATTGTGCGCGGGTTGGAGGACGAGCTGAATCAGCTGAAGGAACCGGCGCAGAATGGGCTGCGGAAAGGCCTCGAGACGGTAGGAATAGAGTTTGAATTTGATCTCGAGACTTTATGAAGATTTGGAAATTTTTCGTATAAAATGTCACCCCGACGAAAATGCGTAAAAACGTGGTTTAATGTTTTCAACAAATAGTAGACACTTTATTATGGAGATTTTTTTGATTTATTATCATTCTCGGGAAGGGTGACATTTTATACGATGAAAATATTTCTTCGTATAAAATTCACCTTCAAAAAAATCAAATTAAAACTTTTTTTGTGCTTCCAACAAATAATAGATGCACTTTTGGATATCTTTGGGGATTGTCAGGGGACATCTTATACGATAAAAATACTTTCGTATAAAAGGTCACTTTCAAAAACGGTCAAAAATTAAAATTAGACGTTTTAAATAAGGTGGTGTTTAGTATTTGCCATTTTTTGATATATTTTGAAAGGTAATAGCCGGGGTGACGTTTTATACGACAAAAGTAATCTTTCGTATAAAATGTCGCCTATCTCGAATTTTATAAAAAAAGGTTGGCTTAAATTAGAAACAATGTCAAAAAACAATTTTTTTTGCGGTTTTTCGAAGTGCCCTTACATTCTCTGGAGAAAGCGACATTTTATATGACGAAAACTTCTTCTCGTATAAAATGTCACCTTGACCATGATTATCATAACATCTTTGAAGATGATGTCTAATAACCGCCACAACAAATTTTAGAGTCTGGATTGATCTTTATTTCCTGTATTTTCTGTCCTAATTTATCTAGGGGACATTTTATACGATACCTTTCTTACTTTCCTCCACCGTATTTTACCTTCAAAAATCATTGAGTTTTGCAGTTAAAATTGTTAGAAATTCTCCAAAATTTAATTTAAGGCTTCGAATTTGTCTTTTGAATTTGAAAAAACAGCGTTTTTAATTGAAAACTTCAATTTCAGCCTCCCAAACCCATTCCCGGCTACGTTATGGCCAACAAATCGGCGATCAGCGGCGACCTGAGCCACTCCAAACCCCACTCGCCCCACTACAACGCCAACCACACCGGCACAGTGGTGCGACGAGGGTCGCCGACCAAGTATCGGATCCACAATTCGGCCACGTTTCCCACGAACCCCGGCCCCAAACCGAACGGAAACAGCCGGTAGGTCGGGCCCGCAAAATTTCGTTTACACACTTAAGGCGCAAATTGTGAGGACGACGGCCGGATAATACCACACGTACGGGCTTACATTCACCATTCGCTAACCGTTTTCGAGAGTTTTTCGAATTTTTTGCGATTTTTCGGCCTTTTTTGCGGTGAGATTTCTGTCGTGCTGGTCGGTTGTAAATGTGGATTTTTGATGTGTAGAAAATTTTTTTGAGGTCTGTAGAGTGTAAATTTGGCAAAAACTATATTTTTTGTCAAGAAATTTTTAAAAAAAAATTTTTTTTTGAAAATTCAAAAAATTGAAAATTCCCTAAGGCACTCTTCTCAGATTTTGATAAAACTTTGTACAAATACAGACAAAATTTTTTTAAGGCATTTTGGACATTTTCTCCTTCCTTTCTGAAGAAATATTTGAGATTTTTTGGCATGAAATTTTCAAAAAAATCCCAAAAATTTTTTGTTTTTTCGAACGCAAACTTTGGCAATTTACTTCTCATATACTGAACGTCTCTCCCACAAAAAATCGATTTTTTCCCAGCAGAATTGAGAGAGATACAGCTAAAAATAAAAATTTTCTCTGACCGCTCTCCTCATTTTACGTGCTCTCTCGGAAAAAAGATTGAGCAATATTTCAGTTGCGGCTGAAATGAGCGGGCTGAAACTTTAGAGGATTGATTTGTGGCCTATGTAGATTATACATGCAAATTTTGATGGAGATCTGACCGTTGTATATCGAGAAATTTTACTTTGAATTTTTAGGATTTTTTGAAAAAAAAATTTTTTTTACTATTTTTTAGACAGTTTTACGATATATTCAGTGATATGTTAACATAACCAATGTGTTTCTCCGTTGTCTGAGTAGCTAACTAGCCGCATATTTGTCGCAAACTCTCCCCAAATTACCGTAATTTCCCCCCATTTCCAGTTATAATGGCATTCCGCACAGTGCGACCTCAAATCTGCCTCGGCCCAGCATGGGGATGGCTGGACGGCATCAGCCGCCGCCCAACAATCGCCCACTCGTCCAACGACAATCCCGCCCCACCATGGGCGTCGCGGTGCAGGACTTCCAGCACCAAAACTCCACCGCCATTCCGGTGGAGGTGGGGAAATCGATGGGATTGGTTCAGAGGTTCATGAGAAGGTCCACGTCACTGCCGAAGAGGATGAACAACAACAATGAGGGACAAATCCAAGGTCAGGGACAAGTGCAAACTCCGGAACAAGTGATTAGAGGTGAGCTTTGGGATTTTTTGAATTTAAAAAAAATTCAAAATATGATTTTTTGGCGAAAAATTGAAAAATTAGAAATTTCCATTTTATACGATGAAACATGTTCGAAAAAAATTTCTTGTCCCAAATTTCAAAGTTTTGGTCCAAGTTTTTTGCTGATTTTTTTCTTTGTTGCAAAAAAAATTTTGAGGTCGTTTTATACGATGAAACCTGCTTACTATTTTTTCCGGAGCAGATGATTGGAGATGAGCTTTGGGATTTTTTGAATTTTAAAAAAATTGTAATTGTAATTTTTCGGCAAAAAAATATGAATTTGTATTTTATACGATCAAACATGTCTAAAAATTTTCTTCCCCAAAATTTCAAAGTTTTGGTCCAAATTTTTTGCTGATTTTTTTTAATTGCAAAAAATATTTTTTGAGGACACTTTATACGATGAAACCTGCTTTTAATTGTTTTTAAATGTGTTTGCAAAAATTTTTTTTTTGATTCATCAAGTTTTTATGGTACTTTTTACACCCTAAAATACGCTAAATATTTTCAGCTCCCCCTCCCATAAACGCCCCCTCAACTCCTCCATCGCCCGGTCTTCGGAAACCCCAGCGAATTCAACAGCCGCCGAGACCTCATTATGACAACGTAAAACCCAATCCCACTCGAATCCTATGACAAATTCATGGTATTAGCACTCAGTAGTAATTATTTTTTGTTCTAGTTGAGCTTTATAGCAAGTTTTTTTTTTTTTTTGAAATTACTGGTCAATCCGGGTTGCTGTTAAAATTTTTGATTTTTTTTATATTTTTGGCATGAAAAATTGTATTCCTGAGCAATATACGGTGTAAATATTATGAATAAGAACTATTTTTTCAAACCTCGCCTTTTTGTACAGCAGGCGACGTGTTATACGATGAAATTTTTTTGTCGTATAAAATGTCATCTTGTTGTAAAATCGTAAACGGTGTGTGAGAAAAACTAAAAAAATATAGTAGACAACCATTTCCCTCGATTTTGAAATTGAGGCGACATTTTATACGGTAAAACTTTCCTTCGTATAAAATGTCACCCATGCCCAAAAATTCTAAAATTCGGTAGAAGTGAGACTCAACTGCGGACAATAAATTTTTATTTACATCTTTGGCATTTATGCATACAAGCGACATTTTATACGACAAAAACTTTTTCTTCGTATAAAATGTCACACACGCTCAAAAATTTTAAAATTTAGAAAAAGTGAAACTCAACTCTGTACAATAAATTTTTATTGATGCTTTCGGCATAAATGCACACAGGCGACATTTTATACGAGAAAAACTTTTCTTCGTATAAAATGTCACTAATCTGGAAAAATCAAAAAAAAACTTTTCATTTCTAATTTTTTGAATTAACCTAGAAGACAGTCCACGCTGTTCCTTTTTTCAACTCCAATTTCTATTCAAATTTATTCAAAATTCTTGAGAAAGCACTCGGTTAACGAAAGCTCAAGGAATCGATAAAATTCAGCACTACACATTGAAAGCCCAACGGATTCTATAGACTATTGGCAATGCGCAATTGGTGTTCCATTTCCTCCAATTCGGTTCGGAGTTTTTCGATTTTGCTCTGTCGCTGGACGCGGATCTCGTTGTGCGTTCCGAGCACGGTGCGCGCCCGATTTACCGCGTAATCTCGACGCATCACAGCAAATTCCATGTCCTGAAATTTTTTATATTCATTAACCTTATGAAACAACCTTTATGAATCATTTTTTGCCCCAAAAAGCAGTTAAAAATTCAAAAAATTAAATTTCCCGCCATTTTTGGCATTCCGTTTCAAGGTCTGAAATACGACATAGAATGATGGGAATTGATTTTAAAGGCTTTAAAATTGGTTGGGAAAGGTCTTTAGAGTTTTTTGAAGCCTAAGCGACGTCCAGAATAGAATGCCAAAAATGGCGGGAATTTGAAATTTCAAGTTTGAAAAATAACCCAGTAGCTGTAAAATACACTAAAACCTTAGTGAAGATGCACACTACTCAAATTTAATCACTTTTCAGTTTCACAGACTTTTAAAACACAATGCCAAAAATGGCGGGAAACCGGAATTTCAAATTTTGACGGACGTCATAATGGATGACTCAGCTCCGGAATGACTGTTTGAACATATTTGCTACGCAGTGTGCCTATCTTTTTCAATTTTATGGCCCCTTACACACAATGCCAAAATTGGCGGGAATTTGAGATTTCAAGTTTGAAAAATAACCCAGAGGCTGTAGAATACACTAAACAGCTTAGTAGAGATACCCAGAAGTCAAATTTAACAACTTTTCCGCTTTTACGGCCCCTTAAACACAATGCCAAAATTGGCGGGAATTTGAAATCTTTAATTTCCAAAATATCCCATTGGCTGGAAAATGCGCTAAAAAGCTTAGTAGAGATACCCAGTAGTCAAATTTAATAACTTTTCCGCTTTTCCGGCCCCTTAAACACAATGCCAAAATTTGGCGGGAATTTTAAACCTTAAATTTTCAAAATACCCCAAATTTAAGAAAATCCCGAACCTCACCTTCTGCGCCTTCCACAGTTGCTTTTCCAGGCTTTGATGTCTTTTCTGGAGTTTGTGAATCTCCTGCAAATGCTCCGCATGCTTCTCCGCCAAGTTTTGCTCCGCCTCGAACCCGTCCAACTTCTTCTGGTACTCCAGACAGGACTGTAGAACAGTCCGCAGCTCCGCGTCCAGCTTTTTGTTCTCCTCATTCAGCTCGAGCAGCCGGGATTCGGCGAACTGAATGCGTTTGTTCACCAAGTCCTCGGGGCCGTTCTCTTGCGGCAGCTCTTGCGATTGAGACTGGGCTTGGAGACGGGCTGAAAAAGCGGTGAAATTTGGTCGAAAATTATAATGAATATGTAGGGAAAAGATAAAAGCAGTTTGTGAAGGCATATGGGAGATTTTTGAAACGCGTTTTGCAGAAATTTTTCGGGATTTTTTGAAGGAAACATTAAAAATTCAAAAAAATTTTTAAGAAAAAGCCAAATATGCGACCCAATTTTGATGAAATTTGGCATAAACTTAGAATAATTTCTTCCAAAACATTTGTGAAACTTCTAGCTCACGCTATGCAGAAATGACCGAGATTTCTAGCCCAAAAGTTCGAAATTTTTTTTTTTGCAAATTTTGATACGAAAAAATGCATGCCTATTTCTACTGTATAGGGTAATTTTTCCACAAAAAATCAACTTTTTCCGAACGAAACTAGCAAAGATACGGCAAAAAAGTGTTTTCTCTGACCGCTCTCCGCATTTTGCGTACTCTCTCGGCCCTCAAACTTTGTTGAATATCTCGGCTCTCCCTGCAAAGGGCGGGCTAAAATTTTCAGGCATTGATATGCGATCTATCCCCGAGCTGTTTACAAAATGCGACATTGTTCATTATTTTCCCGACAAACTGATGACGAAAACAAAACCCACATGTTCTCCGTTCATCATGACTTTTCTCGATCGTCGTTTGTTCGTTCTGCAAGATTGCCGCATCCTTCATGACCCGCGAATGTTGCACTCGTAGGTCTACTATCTGAAACTCACCATGGTATCTTTCTTCATTCACATTTTACCCACCTTTTCCTCCATTCGTTTCCGCCGATATTCCAGGGCGATCTTCTTGCGGACCAGTTCCGTGATCGAGTCGCGAATTCCTTTATACTTTTTGTGCTTCCCCCAAACACCGTCATCCAAGTTCTCGGACTTGGACCGTCGCATTCCCTCGTTCACGGTGAGTCCGCTCTCTCGGCTCAAATGAAGAGAAGAGCCGGCCAAGTTGTCCTTAAAATACACATACGAGATGTAAAATACGCAGTCTGAGCTTTTTAGGTTGATATCCGCACGATTTTAATGTAGTTTTTTACAAACTAAATTTGGGTGACATTTTATACGACAAAAGTCACTTTGGTTTTTTATAAACTCAAATTTGGTGACATTTTATACGACAAAAGTCACTTTTCGTATAAAATGTCCCCTTGTCCAGATTGGCAGAAAATTGCAAAAAACGAGCTTTTTAGGTTGATATCCGCACGATTTTAAAGTGGTTTCTTACAAACTGGCCTTGGGTGACATTTTATACGACAAAAGTCATTTTTCGTATAAAATGTCACCTTGTCCAATTTGGCAGAAAATTGAAAAAGCGGGCCTTTCAGGTTGATCTCCGCAGGATTTTAATGTGAGTTTTTATAAACTGAGACCGGGTGACATTTTATACGACAAAAGTCACTTTTCGTATAAAATGTTACCCTGTCCAAATTGGCAGAAAATTGAAAAAGCGAGGCTTTTAGGTTGATATCCACACGATTTTGATGTGATTTTTTATAAACTGACACCGGGCGACATTTTATACGACAAAAGTTAATTCTCGTATAAAATGTCACCATGTCCAAATTGGCAGAAAATTGAAAAAGCGAGCATATTGAGTTGATACCGCACGATTTTAAAGTAGTTTTTTTACAAACTGGCCTTGGGTGACATTTTATACGACGAAAGTTACTTTTCGTATAAAATGTCACCTTGTCCAAATTGGCAGAAAATTGACAAAGGTAGCCTTTTAGGTTGATATCCGCACGACTTTAATGTGGTTTTTTTTACAAACTGGCCTTGCGTGACATTTTATACGAATAAAATCACTTTTCGTATAAAATGTCACCTTGTCCAAATTGGCAGAAAATTGAAAAAGCGAGCCTTTTAGGTTGACACCGCACGATTTTAATGTGGTTTTTTTACTAACTGAACTTGGTGACATTTTATACGACAAAAATCATTTTTCGTATAAAATGTCACCTTGTCCAAAAAATGCCAGAGAATAGTAAAAGACTCTTTAAAGGTTCATTTGACCCAAGTTTGATCAAAATCCGACTTTTAGCGAGTAGTAAATAAGCAAAAATTAACTGTCCTTCTTACCGACTCTTTCCGCCGCTTCAGCAGTTCGTTCAGTTCGTTGAGGACGTCCGTATACGCCTTCAATTTGAATTCGTTATAGAAAAGCAGCTTTTCGATTTCTTCGAAATGCGCCGACACTGTCTGAACGTCGTTGGGCGTCAGAGAGGTTTGTTTCGTACTCCGCACTTGGTTGTGTTCGGCTTCGGTTTGGGAGCATTGCTAAAATTAAAATTTTACTGTAATTACCAGTCTGTCGGGAAAATAATAAGCGTTTTATCGCATCAAAAATCACACCGCCGAGAAAAAAATCAAATTGCCTTTCAGCGACCCGATTTTTGATCGACAAAGTGGTCATTATTTTCCCGACAGACTGATACCGCGGTAAATTGAATGATAACTCACTCGTTTCAATGTTTTGTTCTGCTTCCTGGCCTCTTCCAGGTCCCTCTCGACCAATACCAAGTGCTTTTGTTTCAGTTGGTTGACCACGGTCCGAAGGTGATTATTGGTCGCCGTTCGCTTGATAATGCGTTGCTGAAAGGTTTTGAGTACAAAATGTCGCCTTTATGCAGAGGAAAAACTTAAAACTTTTACGGTTTCTAAGTCATTCTTATTGATTTTTAACCAGAGCGACATTTTATACGATGAAAAATATTTTTCGTATAAAATGTCACCTAACGAAAAATTGGCAGAAAGTTGACAATGAAAAATTTTCTGGCTGATACTCAATAATCTTAACGTGGTTTTTTACAAACTGAGTTTGAGTGACATTTTATACGACAAATTCATTTTTCGTATAAAACGTCACCTTATCCAAAAATGCCAGAATATTGTAAAATATAAATTTGAGACAAGTTTGATCAACATCCGAACGTAAAAAAACTATTTTTTGACCCTAAAAAGCAAATGAAAATTCAAAAAGTCTAAATTCTCGCCACTTTTGGCATTCTGTTTCACCATCTAAAATACGACGAAAACTGATGGGAATCCACCTTAAGGGCTTCAAAATCTGTTGGAAACGCTTTTTAGAGTTTCCTGAAGCCGAAGCGACGTCCAGAACAGAATGCCAAAAATGGCGGGAATTTGAAAATCCATTGGCTCTAAAATATCGATGGGAATCGACTTTAAAGACTTTAAAACCTGTTACGGGTTCAAAAAAATTGCTTTTTCTACGACTCTTACCTCTTGTTTCTCTCGGATCTCGGCCAATCTTGCGATTCGCCGTTGCAACTCAGCGCCTCTTTTCGACGCCAAATACGCCACATCGTTCTGTTTGTTGGCGAAGGTATTCCTCGACAAATCTCTGAAATCATTCGGTTTGATGATATTTAGAGTGTTTTTACACTGACCGTTTCCTCTTGTCCAAGAGCTGAACTTTGTTGCGGTTGTCTTGCAGCGACTTCATCAACTTCCCGAAATGATCCTCCAGGCGGAGCGTGCCAGATTGGAAAGTCTCCAATTTTGATTGGAGACGAGAAAATTCGTCTTTCTCGTTGTCACGCTCGCTGAGAAAAAAAATTGATGATTTTTTTCAAAATTTCAAAAAACAAAACAAAAATGGCTTACAATTTCAAATGTCTTACGGTAACGGCCAACTGTTCCAGCTCATTTTCCGCAATCTCAATGTCCCTGCGAAGCCGCTCAATGTAGGCGTCCTGGATTCGTTTCTCCTTCTCCATTCCCTTCACATCCGTGGAGGCCTTGTTCAGGATGGTCTTCATCATCTTCACATCGCTCTTCTCCGGCCACGCAATGCTGTCCAGCTGGTTTTGGACCAGGTTGATTTGATGGTTCACTTCATCGAGGTTGAAGCGGAGGTCTTTCTCTGAAAAAACGAGATTTTTTTTGAATTTGAAAGGCCTAAATTCCAGTGTTACAAAGATGATATTTTCTTGAAATTTCGTACACAAATTGAAGATATATTACATATCAATTCCTCAAAGTTTTAGCTCGCGCTTAGCCGGGAGAGCCGAGATTTTCAACAATCTTTATAAGAAGAGCGCTTCTGTAACAGTCGGGGCCTGATCCAGTGGCAAAAAACGAACCATTTTGCAGCCGGGAAGTATCAAAAATGTGGCAAAATGCTTCCCTCCAAGTGAAAAAATTTCGTTTTGAAGGTTTTTGAATTTATCCTCACAAAAAAAGCGAGTGCGCTTTTGAAATCGAAGATTTTTCACTTGGAGAGAGAGGTATTTTGCCACATTTTTTGATGCTTCTTGGATGCAAAATGGTACGTTTGTCGCCACCGGATGAGGTCCGCCACTGTATTTATCTTTAAAATGCAGTTGGTTGTTTTTTGGATACTTCCCCAACTGTAGACCGCTCAAACTTCGAACCGAATCATCAATCTTACAGGGGAAGTACCCCAAGTGCGACGCTCAGATTTTGATGAAACTTGGCACAAATTTACAATAATTTTTGCCAAGATATATGCGAGAATCCTAGCTCGCGCTTTGCAGAAACAACCGAGATTTTTAGATCGAAAGTGGGTGAAAATTTGACACTTTTTGCCGAATTTCGGCACGAAAAGCTTCGCGCCTATTTCTACCATAGAGAGTAATGTTTCCACAAAAAATAAATTTTTTCCGCACGAAACTGCCAAAGTTATGGCCAAAAAGCGGTTTTCCCTCTGACCGCTCTCCACGTTTAGCGTGCTCTCTCGGCGGCAAAGATCGTTCAATATCTCGGTGGCGCCTGAAAAGCGCGAGCTAAAACTTTCAGGAATTGTTATTTAGTTCATGCCAGATGTCTGTTCAAAATTTAAAGAAAATCTGAGCGTCGCACTTGGGGTACTTCCCTTGTTAGCCAATTGATGACTAGGACACTTATCTCAAGTGCGACGCTTAGATTTTCTTGAAATTTCGCACACAAATTAAATATATATTACACATAAATTTCTGAAAGTTTTAGCTCGCGCTTTGCAGGACTAACCTAGATATTCAACGATCATTTGACGCCGAGAGGGTTCGAAAAATATGGAGAGCGGTCAGAGAAAAAACCCCTTTTTTGGCCATATCTTTGCCAGTTTCGCGCGGAAAAAATTGATTTTTTGTGGAAACATTACCCTATACGGTAGAAATAGGCATGCATTTTTTCATGGCAAAATTTGCAAAAAAAAATTCACATTTTTTCGAACTTTGGGCTAAAAATCTCGGTCGTTTTATGGAAAATGCGAGCTAGAATTGAAATTTGTCCCAGGTTTCATCAAAATCTGCGGTTTTCCCAATTTGGGGCACTTCCCAAAAAAAAAAAAAAAAAAAAATTTTTAAATGTAAGTAAAAATGATGACTATACTCCCGGCCATCTTCTCTCGTATTTTACACCAAGTTTACCTTTCAAAATCTCGTCCTGCAAGTCCTCTCGCAGCTCTTTCAGCCGTTCATCGGCTTTCCTTTTCGCCATTTCATCGTTCTCGGCCTTCTCGTAGACCCTTTTCCCAGCTTCTTGATTGGTTCCAACATCTTTCTGCAGCTTCTTGATCTCCTTGCGAATGGGCTCTTCATCCGCTGTGAGGGCAGAGTTCTCCGCTTTCGACTGTTTTAGAGTCCTCTCCTGGAAAAGCGGTTGGCTTCCTGTCATCTTACAACTAGTATTTTCATAAAGTGCATGGACTTTTTTTCTAGATTCAAGCTTACCGAATTCCGCAGCTGCTCTTCCAATTGAAGGACCACAGAGCGAAGATGCTTCTCCAAGTCTCGTTCATAGTTCCGGAGACGATTCTGAAAATTTCATGAATTAAAAAGAGGTTTATAGGGAAAGTTTTCCAAGAGTTACGCTCAGATTTTGAAGAAAATTGGCGCAGATTTAGAGTAATCTTTCTTTAGACACGAGCCAAAGCTCTAGCTCGCGCTTTGCAGGAAGAACCGAGATTTTTAGGTCAAAGGTTGACAAAAATGTGACATTTTTTTTGAAAATTTTGAAATGTTACGTACCGATTTCCACTGTAGAGAGTAATAATTCAATTTTCCCGCATGAAACTGACAAAGCTATAACCAAAAAGAGTTTTTTTACCGCTTTCCGCATTTGCATCGCGGAAGTATCAGAAATGTGGCAAAATACCTCCATTTCCAAGTGAAAGACTCCGATTTCAGAAAAAAAATTTTGAAAAAGCGTAGTAAGGAGATCAAATTTTACCACCACCTGAGCGTCGTACCTTGAGAAATTTTCAGTTTACTCTATGCTTTTTTCGCCTTTTGTAAAGCATCGTTAAACGTCTCAGAGCCGAAAAAAAACTCACATTAACCGACTCGGTGACATTGGCCATCTCCACAACCCAACGCCTCCTTCAACTCAGCCAACAACCAAGCTCACCACAGCTCTGTATAACCACGGAACGAACGACAATTATCGCTCCTTAAATTTGAACGACATTTCTGAAAGCAAAAAAGAAAAAAAAAATTTTCGTATAGCCAGTAATTGTTTACAAATAGAAAAACGAAATGCCATTGAAATGGTGGTAAAATACAACAACATCGTATAGTAAAAATCTCCCGCCGAGGAAGTCCCATTTTACGACCCAAGGGCACGCGAAATAAGAGTCGGCACCGTCGCCCCAACAACAATTTCCGCCTTCCGGTGTCGGGGCATTTTTTCGGCCCCGAAGGCATTTTTTTCTCTCGACATCTCCCGAAGAAATAGCGGGCTCAATGGTAGAAGGAAGCGGTAAAAATGCGAGGAAAAAGGTTGGAAAATTGGAAAAGGTTGGAGGTCAAGACGATATTGCTTATCGGATTTGTAAGCAATTGAAAATAATCGGCGTTCATGAAAAAAACGAAACCGAAAATAAAACATATTATAAAATAAAAACAGTCTACAAAATTTACAATGGCACGACACGAAAAAAGTGGAAATTCGCGCGAAAATGTTTTTGACATTTTATACGCTGAAACCTCTACAAATAAAAAAAAATGATTCCAAAATTCGAATAAAAAAACAATTTATGTGTGATAACGGCGGGAAAGCATCGAAAAAAATTGGGATTTGAAGAAGAACTTGGCCTTGACTTCGGAATTCTTTCCGAAACATCGATCTGACGCGACGTTGCCAACGTGGTGCAAGCTTTCCAGGCCTTGTTCTCCGTATAGCCCCCACGAACCATGGGATGTGACGAAGTCGGCAACGTGGGCTTCAAGGAGGTGCAACTTGTTTATCGCACGAAGTCCACTGTGTCTCCACGCGTTTGACAGCCGAAGAATGTCCCGTTCAATGCAAGCCTTCGTGAGGTCATCTTGATCATGGACATCAACTGTTGCCCAGTCATAAATTTTGTCCAGAGATGAAAAAACGTCGCTGAAAGCATCGATTTTTTTTTTTTCAATTTTGGAAGAGATGGGAGGGTGCAATGTTCAGGTCATCGCACACGGCCTTCCTTTCATCCGGGTTGTGCTTCTTCATTTCCTCTGCCAATGAGTTTGTCAACCCCTGAAGGCAATGTAGGGGGGGACTACATCTTCCTGCAGAAGACTTATCAGAGCATTTCTGTAAGTCCTCTTCCCAGCGTCCGTCGTCATCGCCCTCTTGTGCGTTGCACGCTCTACGGTACAGTTTGGGACAAGACCCGGCATGCAATTTGGCGGCCGGCGACCTCAAACTTCTTGTATTTTCACAACCGGTTCAGGAAGTCGAGGCCTTTCTCACAGAATGTGATCAAGTTCTCCCGACTTTCCTTACCCGTGTACGCGCTCAGCAGAAGCACATTGAAGGAGCTCTGAGGAGCTGGGACTCCAGTGGGTGTGAACAGACCCATTTTGACCATGTTCGCGGCTCAACCTCCTCCACCATCGGCCACGATCACCACATCCACATCGTCAGGCATTGTGGTCCACCAGGCCGTCTCCACCAGACGTCGAACATACAGTCCAAATGCCATTGCCGGATTGGTCCATCCCACCGAAGCTTCCGTGGTGTCCAACCCCCCAGCTACCTCTATGAGATCCTTCTCCCTTTGTTTGACGTGGTGAAGGGGAGGCCAGTTGACCGCGAATTTCTGTTGCCCCTTGTACTGAAATTCCGTCAACCGGTAGGCATTCTTTATGAAGAGTGCCACCTCGACGTCATTTTCAGGGGTCTTCGGCCGTATCTCATGCTTTCTCCAATGTTCTTTTCCAAGCTGGTGATTCTTTCAGCCTTCTGTTTCACGCCTAGCTCGTTTAAAAAGTTTTATGAATGTTTCAGTAAGAACGCAAAAACTGGCCTGAAACGGAATGCCAAAATTTTTGGAGGAAAGCGGGAAATTTGGATTTTACAGCGAGTAGTAGTCCTGAAATTGATGAAAATTAATTCTTAGAAGCTTCGCATGCTTTTTTATACAATTCCAGACTCTAAAAACGCCTTGAAACAGAATGCCAAGATTTGGCGGGAATTCAAAAATAAATTTTTTTTTGTTCTACACCACTTTTTTTGTTGGCCTTAAAGTTGCTCACAGGCCCTTCTCGCTTATTTTTTCAACAAACTGACATTCTTGGTGTTCGTTGTTATACAGCTATAGCACATGTCATTTTTTCGTTCTTTCGTAATGCCGCAGTATTACTCATGAATGCCGCAGGAATAATGTTCTCACGCACGAAAAAAACAAATAAAGCAAATAAAGCGAGTACGAAGAAGGAGGGGAGAGAACAAGCATGTTCATTCTCGCAGGTAAACCCTGAAGCTTTTAGAAACGAACATCTTTCGGGGCGGTTTAGAAATTTTTAACGGCTTTATTACCTTTTTTAACGGCTCTCTATTCTGACCCATTTTTGCAAAAATGTAATGCTCTGATGTTAACTCGTTTTTCTTGAATAGTACTGTTAAAAAGCAGTTGTTGGACTTTTTCAGTAAATCTCTGGATTTAGGGGTTCTCGAGGGTGCTGATTTCGAAAATGATGTTCATTTTTCTCGGCTGCCCTTCATTTGTGGTAGATAGTATTTAGTGAGGAAGCGTATTTTAACTGGTCGACAAAATTTTCTTTCCACCTGGATCTCGGGAACTGCTTGGCCTAGAACCTTGAAATTGGGCACGGAAACGCTGTGGAACAGTCTAACACCACAACCCAAAAAAATTCTTTTTGCCTTTTCTATAAAAAGTGCCCTGAAAGTGCATCAAATTATATGATTTTTTGGGTATGGTGTTAGATTGTCCCAGGATGTTTCTCTGCGGAATTTGGAGGTTCTACGCCCAGCTGTTCCCGAGATACGAGGTGGAAAGAAAATTTTGTCAACCAGTATACAATTTTCATAGGTAAGAAGTGTGAGGCGACCGAGCTTCAAGGATTTCCCCACAAGGAACGATCTACATTTATTCAAATTTGATTGTACTTTCCTACGTGGGGCTTCCCTATAGGCAGCACGACATTTCCGGAATAGGGACACTTCCGGAACGGTAAATAATACGTTAAACAATGATATCCCCTACCTGGTTTCAACATTAAATTGTAGTTCTAGTATCAGCGTTTAATTATAAACGCGTTTTTATACCCGCACCTGAAATTTTGGATCAAGGTTGATGATGTTGTTCACGGTTAACCTCCTACCAAGAGTCCCGAGTGGCCTCGATAAGAGCTGTAAACGATGGTGTCGGTAGTAGTTATTGATTTATAAGCTCACCTAACTCTAGAAACACTCACTTTATTTTTACACCCCGAAAACAAAGTTTAAATGCAAGTTTTAGCTTAAAAACAATGTAAATTCGATTTAATGTCTAACAAAGTGTCAGATCATAGTCTAAAATTGTGTTAGCAACATTCAATACCTAACGCTTACAGTATTGGCAATCACTTGAAGTACGAAAAAAACGGGAAGGTCGTTATTTAGCAAGATATTCACCATTCCGGAAGTGTCCAAATTCCGGAAATGTCTTGACGCGTCCCTATAAAAGGCCTCCTTTCCACTGAATAAATCACTTGACTCTTGAGCGTCTTGTCTCGTTACTGAGTTGTCGGACCTTTCAACAAGAATTATTTATTATACGAAATTGCCAAGTGCGTATTTTAGAATCTTTTTTATTTATTTTTTGCATTTCAAGTTTTTTTTTGTTACAGTAAGCCAGTGACTCATAAACAGCCATTATTTTTCAGGCCCAATTACAAAATCAAATTTTTATGTGCACTCCACCCCCACTTCATCCAAAATTTCAAAATCTCCTCTTTTTGTGCCGTTTCTCTCTTTGTGCCACCGGCAATATGACTCATTCGTGTTTTGGAAGTACAATCATCCCAAAAGTAGAATAAACAGAGTATATAAGAGCTGTAAGAGGACGGAGAAAACACTTTTTTTCCTTTTTTTAATGCCAAGATGTTACTGTCCGAAGTTTTTTTTCGTATTAACGTTTCCTTTTTCTTTTGATTATTTTAGTTTGTCGGCAAAATAATGAGCGACTTTGTCGCGTCAGAAGTCGCGTCGCTGAAGTGAGAAGCAATTTGATTTTGCCGTAGCTCAGTTTCCCGGCGACGATGCGGTTTTCGATGCGACAGAGTGCTCATTATTTTCCCGACAGACTCATAAAAAGAAGAAAAACTGTTACAGTGAAGTTTTTTGCCAGTGGCAAAAAACGTACCATTTTGCATCCAGGAACCATCAAAAATGTGGCAAAATGCTTCCATCTCCAAGTGAAAAAAAACTTCGTTTTGAAGGGCTTCCTCACAAAAAGAGCGGGCGCGCTTTTGAAATCGGAGTTTCTTCACTTGGAGAGGGAAGCATTTTGCCACGTTTTTGATGCCTTCCCGAATGTAAAATCGTACGTTTCTTGCCACTGGATCAGTCCCCCTTCTGTAATTTATGCGGTCAAAAATCAAACTCCCAGATACGTGTGTGCTTTTGGCTATCACAAATTATAGATTAGGTCGTATGCATAATTATATTCTCCCATGCGTCCATTGCGGACATGTGCATTATGTAAACACCGCATAAACAGACAATGAGTTCGTTACGGACAGTATAAAATCTGTGAAGCTTTGAGGGTCCAAGTTTTTGAAAGTACATAAAGTTATGCGATTGCAAGTCGCTACAATTGTTCTATTCGCCATTTTCTGTGCTGTTAATTCTCAGTTTGATGAGAAGCTGGCTAGTAGAAAATCAATCTTTATTAGTCTCGCCGCCGACTCGCCCTTCCTTGATAAGTGCGTTGCGAAGGCGTTTGATGATGGAAAGGTAGGTGTTTGCTGCACTTCGTGTACTATCAGATGTAGAAAAGCTGCGTTGCAGCGGTGTACGTATCAATATTAGTCTGTCGGGAAAATAATGAGCACTTTGTCGCATCCAAAATCTCATCACCGCCGAGAAAATGAATTGTGTCGCGACAAAATCAAGTTGCTTTTCAATTCAGCGACACAATTTCTGATGCAACAAAGTGCTCATTATTTTCCCGACAAACTGAGATTACACCGTTTCAAAGGTGCGTAGGCTTTTAGTTGCAAGTTTTATGCAAGTGCAGTTGACCTTTTGCACCGTGCAATTCGACAGACATTGCACCGTGCAAAAAGTGGCAACTGCACGGTGCGCCGCGAACAAAGTCTACGCACTTTTGAAAGGGTGTCACAGTCCGTTCGGACAGTCGCTAAACTGATTTCCGCGACATGCACTGTGCAAAAACTAAATTTTTTTTTGCACCGTGCAATTTTTTGCTTTTTGCACCGTACAATAGGCTTTTCTCGGCTGTCGCTCGTACCCTGACTTTTAATGCATAATGCAAGCCCCAAAGACACCTCCAGCGATTTTACGAACGGACTAGTACGTTGACCATCTCGTATCGCGGTTTTTAGACCACTCTGCGCGCCACCTCCGAATGCGGACCCTCCCCAATCGAAGCGCAGGTTTGCTTCGGATTTGTCGGCTATTCCGTGAAGCAGAAGGTGATCTACGTCGGCTACAGGTAACCATTTGACTTCACCATCGATTCCCCAAATCTCAGAGGTTCAGTGAGTGTGGTCCAGCTCTCCTACGAAGTGTACCGGACCGTCTTCGAGGAGCAGCACGACGCGAAAATTGGTGGAAAAATCAGTGCCTACTTTTCGATCGCCTCCCGCAATCTGCGGAGCGCCGGCGTGAACGCGGAAGCGGTGCGGCTAGCGAACAAATTCCCCTCCTTCCAACTCCTCATCTCCGGCCACTCACTGGGCGGAGCGTTGGCGTCGATCGCCGCCGGCGAACTGATCGCGGTCGATGGGATTCGTGGCGAGCGGATCACGCTGATCACGTTCGGAGAGCCGAGATCCGGCGATTCCGATTACGCGGAGGCCTTCGACAAGCTGGTGCCATTTTCGTATCGAGTGGAGAATAGGCGCGACTTCTTCACGCAGATTCCACCGCACAAGTTCGAGAATTATACCCACCACAAGACGGAGGTGTGGTATCCGACGGGAGTGGAGATTGGGAATGAATACAAAGTGTGCCGCGCGACGGAAGACCCAAAGTGTCAGGACTCGGTGAATCCGGCCTTGGACCCACTGGATCATGGGTTGTATTACTATCAAGTTGTTCCGACCGCGTTGAATGGATGCCAAGTTTAACGGAAGTTTGAAGATTTTGATGATTTTGAGGATTTTTTTTTGAATAAATGAAACAAGACACGGCGATAAAAGCTCGGCTGCTTTGAAAAGGAAAAAACTAAAATTCTCAAAGATTGTAGCTGCTGTTTGTAAATGTTACGGGAGAAATGTGAACAAAGTATGGCCTTCAAGCTATAGGTCATCAAATTTAAAAAATTCTAAAGTATCCTTTGTCCCAGCCTTGTTACTCAGGTTAGGTCCGAAGAGGGCTAACTTTTTCGCAGAGGGAATTTGGGCGAAGAGGGCGCCTAGGAAAAAATTATATATCGTAAAGGGGTCCAGCAAACCACAAAATTTATTCTAAAAATACGGCTTGGCCCTCCATTACCACATAATTGTTTCCTCATGGTGCACTCTTCGCCTACAGCGGCGAGCCCGATCCAGTGACGAAAAAAACGTGCCATTTTGCGTCCGGAAGGTATCAAAAAATGTAGCAAAATACCTCATAAAAAAAGTAGTGAAAAAACCCGATTTGAAAAGTGCGCCCGCTCCTTTTTGTGAGGGAGCCCCTCAAAACGCAGTTTTTAAGTTAGAGAGGGAGGCATTTTGCTACATTTTTTAACACTTCCCAGACACAAAATGGCACGTTTTTTGCCACTGAATCAGATCCGTCACTGAAGCGGTCCTCTTCGGAAATTCAAATTTGACTCTCATACATAGTACATATAAATGCACTAGAACGTATTCTCTTCAAACTATATCTTCTCTACTATCTCCTTCAAAGTAAGCCTTTCCTTGCGCTTTTTACACCCCATACACACATGTCCTCATGTCCCCAGGCTATTCGTCCAAAAACAGAAGTTTTCCGAGCGTTCGAACTCTAGTTATTTTTTCATTGCCCGAGGGCCTAAATCCGCTCTTCCAAAAGCGGCCGTGAAGCGGGAGTTTTTGGGCCGAGTGAAAATGCGAAAGGAATGGTTCATTTCCCCGAGAGAGCGGGCTTCCCTTTCCAGATTACTGGTATACTTTGTTTGTTCTGACATTTTCACTTTTTTCGAGCTGTAATTGGCATTTCTTTTGCATTTCTTGGCCATTCGTTTAGGTTTATGGTCCCGCTGAAGATTGTTTTGACTATCTCAGCTTTTTTAAAATTTGTTTTACTTGTTGGCAAGGTTAAAAATCATTCTAAAAGATCAGCTTCTGTTTCCGCTTACCATGTAATTTTCGGTGGTCTCTTCGTCTCTTCGGGCAAAAAATTAAAACTCCTAAATTTCCATTGTTTTATATCATTTGTAAATGCCTCCACTGGACATTCCAGATTCCAGAATTTATAATTTTATGGCATATGCTAGAGGTTTCTCTTGACATCCCGCTGAGATAAAAGGAAATTTCAAAAAAGAAAGGCACTAAAAATTTCAGAACAAAAATCTTCTGGCTTCCAAGCAAGGTGAAATTTTGAAATTTCCAACTTGCAAGCGGCTTATTGAATATCTTGCGCGCAAAATCTAAGCGAAAATGTTCAGGACTTGGTATGTGGGCTTTGTAAATTTCATTTATAAAATTTGAAGGTGAAGGTAATCGGAAACTTCTAGTCGCGCCAAAACATCTCAACACATTTGTTGCGGATGGGAAGGAAAAAGAAAAACTCACTGTGCAAAAGTGTTGGGACTCTATGGCGCAACTGCAATAGTAATATTTTTTTAATTTGAATTTTTTCAAAAACACATTGAAAATTTTTTTCAATGTCAATTTAATTGTATTCATTTTACTTTATCATCTCTAATCCGTTCGCCAAATTCTTTCTGGCTGTCGCTCGTACTCACAGGGGAAGTACTCCAAGTGCGACGCTCAGATTTTTTTTTAATTTTGTATACACGTCGGGTATGGACTTGATATCAATTCCTGAAAATTTTAGCTCGCGCTTTGCGGGCGCCGCCGAGATATCGAACGATTTGTGCCGCCGAGAGAGCACGCTAAACGTGGAGAGCGGTCCAGGAGAAAAGCGCTTTTTAGCCATAACACATTTCATGAATAGGCCGTACTTCAATTTCAGAAAGTTTTAACTCGCGCTTTGCAGGCTCTGTCAAGTATTGAACGATTTTTACGGTCGAGAGAGTACGGGAAATGCGGAGAGCGGTCAGAGAGAAAAACACTTTTTGGCCATATCTTTGCTACTTCCGTGCGGAAAAATTTGATTTTTTGTTGAAACATTATCCTTTACGGTAGAAATAGGCATGAAACTTTTCGTGCCGAAATTCGGCAAAAAGTCCCAAATTTTGGCCGACTTTCGTTTTAAAAATCTCGGTTGTTTCTGCAAAGCGCGAGCTAGGATTCTCGCATATATCTTAGAAAAAATTATTATAAATTTGTGCAAAGTTTCATCAAAATCTGAGCGTCGCACTTGGAGTACTTCCTTTGTCAGCACTTTTCTGCACAATGCCAGCGCCAAAAATTACTCCAGCGACTTTACGAACCCACTATTACTCTTTCGTATTTATTTTACCTACATTTTTTCACTACAAAACTTATTTTCAGCCCTCATCCAACCCTCCAACCTACGGTACTCCCCCAAATCCTAATCTTACAGTGAAATCGAGACGTTGTTTGATTCCAAAAAGGTCAACCATCCCCGCTCCCGCCACTGTCAACGTCGCCATCAAAAAATTGGAACATTTGGGATCCGGCTTCACGGAGTGCCAAAAGAAACGAGGCCACAAAAGATAGAGGCTGTCATGTCATCCGCAAAAATGGTTAGTTTTGATTTTTTCACCCAATTTTTTGGGTTTGTTTTGCGTAGTATGACAATGCGAAAAAAAAGGGGCCGAAAAATGTTTTAGCGGCCCAAAGCTTTTTTTAAGCGGCCGAGAAAAAGTTTATTCGCCTGAAACATCAAATTTAAATTTATTACCGCGGATTTGACATTGTCGCAGTTTCGTCGCGAGGTCGAATGGTATTTTATGGTGTTTGGAAATTTTTGGAAACCCTTTGAATTTGGGATTTTTTGAGTTTTTGGGGGGCAAAAATGACGTAAATTTGAAATTTTTGGGATATTAAACTTGACAAAAAATTGATGTCAGAACTTTCTATTTCGTATGTAAAAAGTTTAGCCAGTGTTTTGCAGAAATTTTTTAAGACTTTTTTGACCAAAAAATATATATATTTTTGAACTTTTATTTCTTTATTTTTCCATTAGTATATTCATAAAGTTCATGGACATTTTCCCCCTTTCGCAGAGTGCATTTCAACCCTTTTCCCACGCTTGTCGCCAACGCACAGTGCATTTTCCCTTCTTCGCACAGTGCAGACCCCAAAAAAGCCGTTTGCACCGTGCAAATTCTTCAGCAAAGCCGCGACATAAGTGCACAGTGCAAAATCAAAGCAAAGCTAGAATGCACGGTGCGAAAAATTGGGGATGTTTGTGCACGGTGCGGGGCGCGAAAAATGTCCTTATTTTATGAAAATACTAATAAAAAATACCTCAAACTTTGCTGAGGTTTGGCGCAAGTTAAAATCAGCTATTTGTGGAGAATTTTTCGAGATTTTTTGGGCAAAAATTCGAAATTTTTTGAAATTTTCAAAATGAAAAAAATCTATAAATCGGGATCCTCCAGGCACGTAGACCTTATAAATAGCATTTTTATGGAGTATAAATTGTGTTTTGCATAAAAAAATCGAGATTTTTAGGAAAAAAATGCCAAAATTCAAAAATTTTCCCCATAAAATTGCTTTCGATTTTATCTTATTTTCCGTATTTTACCCCCAAACGCCTTTTTATTTATATTTCAGGATGTTCGTTCGCGTCCTCAGCCACACCAACACTGAATGGAATCGCACCAAGTCGGAGCGTGAGAGTCGTCGCAAGCGCAACTCGGCCACCCGCCACAACTCCTGCCGCCAAAACTCGTCGTCGCCGCGAAGGCCGCGTCTCCAAATGTCGTCCAGTGACATCATTCGGCAGAAGGGTGCGAATGATGAGCGGCGAATGCTCACCGAGCCGAAACGCATGCCCGGCGAGTGCCGGCTGACGGTGGAAGTGCCGGAGGGCGTGGACCCGGAGAGTCGGCTGCACACGTCGACGAGCATGACCAGTCTGAATATAAGGGTCAAGAAGCGCATCAATCGGATCAGACGTGGGTTGTGGGCGATTTGGAGGGCTTGAAACGGAATGCCAATTTGGGCGGGAAATTCGAAATTTGAGTTTTTTCTGTATAAAATGAAAAAAAAACAAAATTAAAATGAGTTTAAAAAACCCTATAAAGTTCCACGTCCCACATAAAACGGAAAGATTGCCTTGAAACAGAATGCCAATCGGTTGAAACGGAATGCCAATTTTGGCGGGAAATTCGAAATTTATTTTTTTTTCAAAATAAAATGTGAAAATATAAATCTGCATGAGTTTAAAAAGCCTTATGAAGCTGTTTATGCCAGTTCACAGGGAACTCGGATTTACTTATATGTACGCCTTTTTTACTTATATGAAATTGAAGTTCATATAAGTAAATAAACGTACATATAAGTAAATAATCGTACATATAAGTAATTCTGAAATTACTTATATGTAAACTTTATTTTTGGCGCGCTCCAAATTTACTTATTTTACAAATAAGGATTTTTTACTTATATTTACCAATAAGGATGTTTTACTTACTTGTAACCCAGAATTACGCACAGTGCAAATTATCTCATAAACGTTTATTTTGATTCTCAAAAACAACAAATACATGTGGATAACGCATCTTGTGTGCTCCGGATAGGTTTCTCATCTGTTTTTGTCCTTATTAGGCATCGATTGCTTATTTGCGGGATCTTCTATGGGGACTTCTGCGTCTGGATTCACTGAAAATAGTAAAAAATAAAGAAAGGTCGTTCGGCGATATTTACTATAAGCCCTTCTGAATTTTTTGTGCTTCTCCACCCCGAAAAAAATAGTTTTAGGTTCAGCAAGTTTGCCAATGAAATTTCGAGACACCAAGTTTTTCATGTTGTACTAGGTCCAGGTGAATATTCTCAACATACCTGAATCATCCGAGTGCCATTTTTCCGAGATCGTGTGTATATTATCCATTTACTACCCTCCACGACCAATTTTTCGATAATCTGAAACCTACAGGCTTCACCTGGACCTAGTACAACATAACAAAACTATGTCTGGAAAAATTTTTGGTTTTATGAAATGTGAAAGCAGTTTAAAAACACCTACCAAGTTTGAGCAAACAGTTCTTCATCCAAATTGGAACTGCGTGAAATTTGACTTTATCATGCTCCGGGCTCTGGAAGGTTCTCACATTCGCGACTTTTGATCTGATCACTCTGTTACCCTGTAAAAGAAAAATACTGACTACAAGCACCTTACTTTATTCGGTCCAAGGTTGAGATACGTTCTTTGACGCTCCAAAAAACTTAGAATTTTTCTAAGTCCGGCCAACGCGTGCAGAAACCAAAAAGCGTCTTTGACGCTCAAAAGTTTTCTTTTCAAGGCTCATATATGTACATATAAGTAAAAATAAACGAGCTCCGCCGTTTTTTACATATAAGTACCGCTATTTGTAAATATAAGTAAATAAACGTAAATATAAGTAAAAATAAATAAGCCCCGCCTTTTTTAACTTATATGTAAGTTATTGGTAAATATAAGTAAAAAATTTTACTTATAAGTAAATCCGAGTCCCCTGTGTTAGAACGCAAAAACTGGCTTGAAACAGAATGCCAAAGTTTTGGAGGAACGCGAGAAATTTGCATTCTGCCGCGGGTAGTAAGCCTAAAATTGATGAAGATGGATTTTTTGAAGCTTCGCCATCGTTTTTAGACAATTTCAGACTCTAAAAACGCCTTGAAACAGAATGCCAAGATTTGGCGGGAATTCAAAAATTCAAATTTTTTTGTTCTACAAAATCTTTAGAGGGCCTTAAAGCAGTTCGATTTTGCCTCGACACAATTTATTTTCTTTGCGGCGATTCGATTTTCGATTGCGACAGAGTGCTCATTATTTTCCCGACAGACTGATATATACGACTTTACCACGCTAATAACAAATGTAAAACAATAAAAAATGAATTTCCAGATAATCAATGCGTGGGTATCGCCTTCCTCCTCACTATGGGTATCCTCTTCAACTTCCTCGCGTACATGGCGTCGGTGTGGTCGGCGGAGCTGAACAGTGACGTCATCGAAGCGAAAGTCGCGAAACACGAGCAATCCCTCAACTACAAAATCAAAAAAGTCGTCTCGGGAGAGCCGTCCAAGTACTTGATCGGGCTCCTCAACTTTGGCGGCCGGATGCTGAGCGCCGTCGGCACGTTGATGCTGGTTCAGGTCATCATTACGCTGTGTCAGCTGCGGCGGGGCCGATGTGTGCGGGCGGCGAGTGGGAATGCCGACGAGCTGATCGTGGACAACATTCCGGAGGGCACGGTCAGCGAAACGATCGGGGAGTGCTTCATGGGATGCATTGTAAGTTTAAAAGGAGTTTTAAAAAATTTCAATTTTTAGGCGAAAAAAAGATATTTTTTTATTAAAAAAATGCTCTATAAGCCTTTTTCCAACCAAAAATGTCTCAAAAGCTACATTTTAGCATTTTCATAAAGTGCAGGGTCATTTGTCGCGCCCCGCACCGTGCACAAAAACCCCGATTTTTCGCACTGTGCGTTCCATCTTTTCTTTGATTTTGCACTGTGCACTTTACATTCTTTAATTTTGCACCGTGCATTCCTTGTTTTGGTCTTTGCACTGTGCGGTGAAAAGAACTACGTCGCTGCGGCCAATTTGCACAGTGCAAACGGCTTTTTTTTGAGGGGGTGCACTTTGCACTGTGCGTTGGCGACAAGCATGGGAAAAAGTTCAAAATGCACTGTGCAAAAATGAGAAAAACGTGAAACCCATTTTGCACGGTGCTTTCGCCCTTTTTTTGGCTTTGCGCCGCACGTCAAGATTTTGCGCTCAAAGAGTTGTCTTTCAACACGAAAATTGGCATTCTGTTCCCGCTTATGAAAGTGTCCAAAAAATCCGTCTCAATGACGGTTTTTTTGGATGAAGTCAGAGGAAAGGCGAAATATTGCGCAAAATGAGGAGATTTTCTATCTCGAAACTGGCTCATTTGATTTTTTTCGTTTTAGGCTCAAAAAATCCGCCTTGTTCCAGACTATGTTTCCACGAAACTTGAAATAGGGGCGAGGGAAAATCTTAGAGAAATCCTCGAAATCGCAACATTTTTTAGGCGTTGTTAGTTTAGGCTTCAAACAGATAGAAGGCAAACGATTTTTTTATATGAAATATATATGTTCAGGTTAAGCAGGAGTCCAGCTTCAAATTTATGTATGCAAAAACCCTATTCTACCCCATCTTCATGGTGTAATCAGGTTATCTTTGGGGCAAAAAAATATTCTTTCGCTGAAACAGAATGCCAAGAATTTTTCATTGCTTGAGCGCTTTTGTTTTATTTTTTCTTAACCTGCGCCGTGCCATCGCTGCGACGTAAGCTTTTCTTGCATTTAGTCTGCACCGTAGTGGCTTTGCTCAAAAATCTGCACAGTGCAAAGGGCTTTTTTAGGCTTGCACTGTGCGTTGGCGACAAACGTGGGAAAAAGTTCAAAATGCACTGTGCGAAAGCGAAAAAATGTCCATGCACTTTATGAAAATACGAATACTTTTGCCTTTTATGAGGATTATGTTTCTCCCCTGTTTCTTGATATTCCTATCATATTTTGGCATAACATTCCATTTCAGAGCTTCTGAGCCACAAATTGCAACGATCATAGTGCGCCATGTTCAAAAAATCTTTTCTACTATCATTCCCGGTTCTTATTTTACAATACTTTCATATTATATACAATCTTGTCCTCGATATATCTCATCTACCCCGTCCCCGGTGTTCGCAAAAAGCCCCGTTGTTCTATTCATTATCTTTCCACCCGGTCACCAGCTACTCGTTCCCAGTGATCATCAAGTCAAAATCATTCCAGCGACAACTCATTTTATTCGTATTGTAATCAAAAGATTTTATATATTTCATTACTCTTCCAATGTATCTCGAAACATTATGCAGTCAAAGCTCTGTACAGCCAATCGCAAGGGACTAAATCGAAAATTGATTCGTTGTAGAAGGGCTTCGTTGTACGGGGGTGCTTTTTGGCTTAGGATTGGCTCTTGAGATCTGGGAAATTGTTTGTAATAGAGAGGTTTGGGAAAAACTTGCTTTTCTGACCCAAACGTTTTGCAGCTTGCGCCCTGGGTTCTTTGCAGGGGCCAATGCGCTATCAGAAAGCTTGCTGAAAATCATAGGGCGCAGCTCGGAGAACTTGCACGGGCGCAGCTCGCGTCTTGGGCGCAGCGCGAAAACAAGTTGAAACTTAACTCCGGCGAGCCGCGAATGCTCGTTTTTCGAGCTGCCCCCGAGATTCGAGCTGCGCCCGTGCCAGTTTTCCGAGATGCGCTCTACCATTTTCAGCAAACTTTCAGAGAGCGCCCCAGGCCGCGTATAAAAAATAGGAAATAGCCTATGCCAAAAGCCTTAACTACCAAAAAAGTTTTAAGCCTAAACTATGCTCAACCCAGGAAAAGCTTGAGCCTAAAAATTCTGCTGCTAGAATCGTTCGGGCGCAGGCTGCGCAACCATATTTGCGCCATAAAGATAAGTTTTAGCCAGGCTTTTTTATACAGAGTTTTGACTGTATCTTGATTGCATAGTTCCCTCTTAGATCTCGCAACGCCAAGAAATGTCAATTCTCATGAAAATTCCGCAAAATTTGCAGACTTTTACATATACCTTTATATTTTTACATGTATTGCCTCCCGTTACTCTAATCAACCCCAAATACTGCCAATAAATTGTTGAAAATGAAGCGAGCATTCGAATAGAGTAGGACACAGAGCAGCACCATGACCAACCATCACAGGTTCAGAGATCTTTGGAGCTTGACAACATTCTTGAAGCCAGTGGAAGCTCAAGAACAAACCACACGGATACTCGCAAATGGTCTCACCACAAAGACACGTAGAGTGACGGGCCTGACCCAGTGGCAAAAAAGTACCATTTTGCATCCGGGAAGCATCAAAAATGAGGCAAAATGCTTCCCTCTCCAAGTGAAAAGACTTCGTTTTTAAAGGACCTCACCAACTACATTTGAATCGAGTTTTTACGGCTTGGAGGTGCGCCTCGCCAAAAGTTGCGAAAATCCCGCGAAAAAAACAAATACAAAAAATAATCGAGAATTTTTCTCGAAAATACAAAATTGAAGAAAGTTTGAGCTAGTTCATGTTCCAAAGTTGCTGAAAACGCTTCTTGATCACGTGGATCCTGCCGACACTCATTCGGATGCTTTTGGGGAAGGCTGATGTAAGTTTTCTTTGGTTTTTGCTTGATTTTTTCGCGTTTAGGTAGGAGTGAAGTATCTTGCACAATATTTCGGCGATTCTTTTGAAAAACAGCCCGAACGAAGTGTTGAGGAGCAAGTTTTGGACTCAAGGCTTGTGTGTATTCCATTTTCTTGCCTTGTAAGGGCTGTATTTGCCCATTTAGAGATATTTTATATTATTTTAGTCAAGTCTTTCAATTTCAGAGCTGTTCAATCGCCGAGAACGCGATGCATGAAGAAGAATTCTCTTCATACAAATTCCTTTGCATCACGATTCGAGATAGGGACGTTGTCTATGGGATATTCATGTAGGGGTGGTGCGATTTAAAATTTTTCGTCTTGACTGGCAAAAACCCCCGATTTCTTGGCTGTAGGGCCTCCAGCCAAGAATTTGATATTCTTGGCTGAAATTCAGGCAGAAATTTTTGCCCAAAATTTGGTCAAGAAATCAGTTTTTTTGACTAAATTTTAGTCGATTTTTTTTTGGCTGAACCAAAAAATTTTGGCTGAAATTCAGCCAGAAATCTCAGAGTTCTTGGCTGAACTTTCAGCCAAGCCTTTTTTGGCTCAGCCAAACAAATTTGGCTGAAATTCAGCCAGAATTTGTTTGTCTAAATCTCAGCCAGGGTTTTTTGGCTGCGCAAAAAAATTTTGACTCAAATTCAGCCAGAAATCTTCGATTTCTTGGCTGGATTTTGGATAAAACTTCTGAATTTCAAACAAAACAAGATGCCCTAAAAATGAGATTCGTATGTATTCCGGAAAAAATTACAACTGTCGTTAGTGTGGCTTCATACCCGTTCATCCAAATGTTGATACGCCGGTTGTCAGTTGTAGACAACAATCTGGACTATTTTTCTTGCTGTTGAAGAAGGTCGGGTCGTTGGATTTTGAAGGGACGGGTCCAATCAGAAGTTGTTTGCAGCGCACGACTCAAAAGGGAGCTGTATTACATCAGGTTCGTAGATTACGTGCTGTAATTTAGGCATAAACAATATTTCCCGGCGGCAGGTAAGCTATTTTCACTTTTCTTTGCCCTTTTTTAGGTAAAATTCGACAGAAAATAGAAGGCTCGAGAGAAATCGACTCAGTACCTCTAGTTTATGATCTAAAAAATAGCTAACGTAAAGATATTCCAATTTTTACCCGTTTTTTCTCTTGTCCCGAGCGAAAAAAGCAAAAACCATCATGGATAACATACTTTTACCTAAAAGAAAAGAAAAGCATAAACAACTTACAAATTGAACGCGGGTAACGTGGACAGGTCGGCGAAGAAATGACTGGTCGAATAACAACAGGTTGCAAAACATTTCCTGTCAAAAACGTAGAAATTTCTCGAAACGCGAGAATACGAAACATGCAAAAAAAACGAAAATTTCTGGCCGAAAATGTGATTTTTTTCGCGATGGGATCAAACACAATCAGGAACGAAAATGCACGATGTCGTGCTCCTTTCTTGTTTTTATTGTTTGGACACTTGAATTTCCACGCGTTTTCGACTATTTTTTTTAGATTTCTTTTGTTTTTAATTTCTCTGTATTTTAGATGTTTCCTGTCAAATAATTCGGGTATAGGCAGGTAAAGCTCAAAAATACTTTTGGAGACCTGTGGAACAACGAAATGGAACTTGCCTTGTCCCGCTCACCATTGGAACTCCAGTTTCTCACCCAGAAAGGTCACGTCAAAGAAGAAAACAAATTGTGAGTACTATTTGTTTGATTTTTGAGGTTTTAGCTAAATGACCCGTTCGTGGAGACAAATTTCGTGCTGCATGAGCCTTCTGATCAATTCCTGATGTCAAAAGGGAGCGTATTAGGTAACTTTGCCGTTTCAAAATGTTTGACTTGCCATGTGCAATATAACTTTTGGTCGAAAAACCTTCTTCAAGTCCACATTTCCGTCGAAACCAACATCAAGCCCTAAGCACAGACACGTATAGTTTCCTCACGATTTTTGGCAGATGGCGCTTGACTATACCTTGTTTTAGGCTGTTTCGGCTAAAACAAGATCTATATCGTTTGCCAAGTTTTTACGCCATAATCAATTTTTTTATTATTATGTGATAAATCTTGATCTTTCGCTATTTTATTATATACCGTGAAATTTACAACGCCAATCAATAGAAAATTTTTTTCGCAGTCAAATATTTTGACTGAATGTCAGTCAGTTTTTTTTTGGCTGAGCCAAGAGCTTTTGGCTGAACTTCAGACAGAAATCTTGGATTTCTTGGCTGAGTTGCCAGCCAATTTCTTTTTGACTGAACAGAAACATTTTGACTACTGTTCAGACAGAAATCTTCGATTTCTTGTCTGAGTTGCAGGCAAGAATTTGCTGTCTGAAATTCAGACAACAATTTTTGATTTCTTGGCTGGTTTACAGTCAAAAAAAAGCATGCAGTCAAGAAACGAAATATTGCTGTCTGAATTTCAGCCAAGAATATCAAATTCTTGGCTGGAGGCCCCACAGCCAAGAAATCGGGGGTTTTTGCCAGTCAAGACGAAAAATTTTAAATCGCACCACCCCTATGTGAGGTAATGTGTTATTTACTTTTTTGCTTAAAATTTCGTTATTAATTTCTCGGCCTCTATGCATTTAGTTTTAGATAGGCACTTGTCTTTGTGAATCAATGGATCAACTATGGAAACGAAAGCGGTTCGTAGACCAGCAAATTGAACAAAAACTGCATGATTATTATGTTTTTATTGATGTATTAGATAATAAAAGGTATATAAGTTACATTCTTTTATTTTGACCAGGATGCTTTATGTAAACGACAGGTCCGTGTGGACACGCCGGTTTCTTCATCTTCATGGGTCGTTCCAGGCGATTGCACAACTCTGAAATTGAAAGACTTGACTAAAATAATATAAAATATCTCTAAATGGGCAAATACAGCCCTTACAAGGCAAGAAAATGGAATACACACAAGCCTTGAGTCCAAAACTTGCTCCTCAACACTTCGTTCGGGCTGTTTTTCAAAAGAATCGCCGAAATATTGTGCAAGATACTTCACTCCTACCTAAACGCGAAAAAATCAAGCAAAAACCAAAGAAAACTTACATCAGCCTTCCCCAAGAGCATCCGAATGAGTGTCGGCAGGATCCACGTGAACAAGAAGCGTTTTCAGCAACTTTGGAACATGAACTAGCTCAAACTTTCTTCAATTTTGCATTTTCGAGAAAAATTCTCGATTATTTTTTGTATTTGTTTTTTTCGCGGGATCTTCGCAACTTTTGGCGAAGCGCACCTCCAAGCCGTAAAAATGCGATTCAAATGTAGTTGGTGAGGTCCTTTAAGGGCGCGCCCTTTCACTCGCAAGGGGTATTATCCGTTTGCGACAGTTTGATGTCGGTTTTAAACTGTCGACTTATTCACTCGTGCGGTAAAAGTTCCTTATTTTGGCCACAACTTATAACTTTGCGGAAACTGGTCGGAATTAGCCCAAATTTAGCGTGCATGCTCAATTCATCGTTGTGAATGCCCGGACGGTGGATTTAGTTAGTGAGGTACCTTCTTTTTTACGTACCACCTTACTCTTCAAAAACGGCTACAGCCTGTGATTTTACACTTTATACGATGAAACATGTCCGGAACTGAACTTATTGCCTCCGTATGGAACTAAATGAGTCGTCACAGCCTTCGTAGGTACCCTTAAAACCATAGAGCTATTATAGTAATTCAGTGCCAGCTAGGTCGAAGCGTTTTTTCCTAACTTTAGTGCCCAAGCTTGGGCGCAGTTCGCGGGGTTGCCTTGTTGTGGCCAAAATCACAACAAAGCTTTTTCCGAGCTACCCCATGAAATAGTTCTAATATAGTCAGTACAGTAAGTTTATTTCAAATCCAATACGCAATAAGAGCAAGTTAACCGCGACAGAAGCAGTACCATATGGCGTGGATCTCACCGGGTAGGCTGAAAAGAAAAAAAAGAAAACAAAGGCTAAAAAACAAATGCCTCGAAGCCATAAATTCCTACGTACAATCCGAGACACCAAAGCAGAAAATTGACGCAGGTAGCCCCTCCACAATGACCCTCTTTGAACAGAACCGCAAGCCACTAAAAAAATACAAAAAAAAAAAAAAACAACAAAAAAATTTGCAAAAAAATGCAGAAAGACTGCTTACCGAAAGCCCAAAGAGGATGCAGAGGACCATGCAACAAACATTTCCGAAGCTAAAAATAAAAAAATTAGCCAACTTGAAGCATAATGCCAAGAGTTTAAATTTTGGCGGGAAATTCAAATTTCAATCATTTTTTGGTCAGAAAATACTCAACACGCATCAGAGCGCTGCTTTAAATGATCTCAAAGTCCCCTTTTACATAATTTATCGAAATTTTTAATCTTGCAACAGAATGCCAAGAAATCTCTAAAATGGGCAAAAAAGCGGTAAATTTTGGCGGGAAATCCAAATTTTAATCATTTTTTGGTCCGAAAATACTCAACACGCATCAGAGTGATCTTCTAAATAACATAGTTGAAAAATTAGACGAATTGAAGCATAATGCCAAGATTTTAAATTTTGGCGGGAAATTCAAATTTAAACAATTTTTTGGTCAAAAAAATACTCAACAAACATAGCAGTGCTCTTTTATATAAGTTCAGAGTACCCTTTTGCATTCCTTATTGGAATTTTTAGCCTTGCAACAGAATGCCAAGAAATCTCCAAAATGGCAAAAAAAGGTGCGCGAACTCTAAATAACAAACGAAAACGGACGCAAATTAGACCCTAAGCCTTCTGTGGTGTCGTTGTAGACCATGCCGTCGCGATACCACGGAATCTTCCCACTTTTTAGCCCTTGAAACAGAATGCCAAAAAATTTTGAATTTCAGGGGAAAGCCAGAAATTCAAAAAAATTTTGGCAAGTAACCGCTATGGTGGCCTTCCAAACATCACCAACTTACCACATGTTGAGATGACTGGGCTTGGGGAGGAATCAGTTGGGCGCCGCCGTTCTCGACGGTCAGTGGAGTTTGGAATGAATCAAAATTTTCGGTGGCCATCTCAATAATTTGCATTAAAATTTTAATTTTTGCTGATTTTTGGGTCACTTCATTTTCCGAGATTTTAAATTTTTCTCGAATTTTGCATTATTAAATGAAAAATAAAACATTTAAAATAACATTTTTTTATTTGATTTTACACAGTCCATCAAGCTCATCACAAATTGGATGACTTTCCGGGCATCTTGAGCAGGCTGCGCCCGGCGAGAAGACCATTTCGCCCAGCCAATTGCCAGCTGGTTGGTAGAGGCAGACAAACAAAGCCATGTTCTGCGGTTTGCAGAAGTGGTAGCCGCAGCCGAGTCGATCGGTTTCGGCCCACGCCATCTGAAAGTAGGGTAAATTTCAAGGGAAGTGCCCCAAGTGCGACGCTCAGATTTTCTTCAAATTTTGCACACGGTTTGGGCATAGACTAAATATCAATTCCTGAAAGTTTTAGCTCGCGCTTTGCAAGCGCCACTGAAATTTTGACCGATCTTTGCCACCGAGGGAGTATGTTAAACGCGGAGGGTGGTCAGAGAGAAAAACATTTTTTGGCTATATCTTTATTAGTTTCGTGGGGAAAAAATTGATTTTTTGTGGAAACATTACACTTTACGGTAGAAAAAGGCACAGAACTTTTCATGCCAAAATTCGCAAAAAAAATTCACATTTTTTCCAACTTTCGGCTTAAAAATCTCGGTTGTTTCTGCAAAGCGCAAGCTAGGATTCTCGCATATACTTTAGGAAAAAATTATTCGACATTGAGGCACCTGATCCATTGGCAAAAAAAGTATCATTTTGCATCCTGGAAGTATCAAAAATGTGGCAAAATGCCTCCCTCTCCAACTAAAAAACTCCGTTTTGAAATGCGCGCCCTTTCTTTCACAAAAAGAGTGGGCGCGCTTTTGAAATCGGAGTTTTTTTCACTTGGAGTGGTACGTCAATGGGCCACTGTAAACTTGTGCCAAGTTTCATCGAAATCTGAGCGTCGCATTTGGGGAGACTTCCGCTGTCAGCACAAATGCGCGAATGGCGCTGCGTTTGGCCATATTTTGTCATAAAACCAAGATAACATCGTTTTTTTTGCAAAAACCAGAGCTATTCCTTGTCCAGCCCACCTGCGTAAAATGCCCGCCACCCATCAAGAACAGTTTCTCCTTCAAGACCGGCAAGTTGCCATCAAACACCACTCTTGTTTGATGCTCATTCCACCAATCCGTTGTGGCATTCATGATGACTTTTCGCTGCTTCTGAAGTACTTTTCATTACTCTAACACGACAGGAACCTCACCAGTTTGTATCGGCGTCCCGGATAAAATGCGTAAAGGTTTTCGCCATAGGTGTGGCCATCGTTCTTTGAATGCTCGAAAACGCAACGTTGCGCCCAGTTTAGCGCTTGCTCTTCTAATTTACAGTCGTAGGTCTGAAAAATGATGATCAAGAGGGGTGCTCAAAGTGTCCTTTGAGTAAAGCTTGCAACTACCCGAGACAAAAAGTCATGATAATTTATTGCGACCTCAAATTCTGTCGCACACTGAAAAAAATGATTTGTCGCTGAAAAATGGGAATTGCGACGCAAGGCAGAAAAACAAGAATGCAAATGGTATGTTTGGATGAACATGTTGCAAATTACCGAAAGGCTTAGCGCTCCGAGCAGAGATATTCTCATACTAGCATTTTCATAAAATGCGTAGACATTTCGTCGCGTGCCGCACTATGCATGAAAAAAGGTCAGCTAAACAGTGCATTTATTTTTTCAAACAAAATCACTGCGATGAAACATCCTACTCACTTTATGAAAATGACAATAAAGTTCATGGACATTTTTTCGCTTTCGCACAGTGCATGTTGAACCTTTTCCAACGCACCGTGCATTTTCTCCGTTCGCACCGTGCTAACCTCAAAAAAGCCGTTTGCACTGTGCAAAGTCCTGGCGTCGCTGCAGCGAACCTTGTTTACGTCGCAGCGATACTTCAAATGATCAGTGCGGAAACGAAAATAAAAGACAAAACGCCCAGTGCAAAATGGGGTGTTTTTTGCACAACAAACGCACAGTGCGGAAAGCTTGCGACAAAAAGCCTACAGTGAGGGACCTGATCCAATGGCATAAAACGTCTCCTTTTGCATCCCGGAAGGGATCAAAATGACTCCAAACCATTCCCTTCTCTAACAAGGGAAGTCACTTTTTTCGCAGACGGACTTTTGAACGGGACCTAGTAGGTTTCAAACGTGAAGCGTCTGCGATCATAAAACTGATTTCCAAAAGTGTTTACGGGGCTTCTCGACCGAGAAAATCGACCGCAAAGTTTAGCCGAAATGAGCGAATAGCCTCCTCAAAAGAAACAGCTATTTTGATCTGCAGTGGTGGCCGAGTGGTCAGTGCGCTCGCTTTTTGCGCCAGAAGGGGCCGGTTCGATCCTCTGCGCAGTTTATTTTCTTTTTTGGTTCGTAACTATTGATTTAGTATGTAAACATCAAATGTATACACTTTTTTAATTTTTTTACAGTAATTTAAACATAAATTCAAAGCTGAATGTTCATGAATATTGTAAAGTCGAAACAGGGCTGGGTTAATGAATTTATAGTTTCTAAATTCGTGTTTTATTAAAAATTGCTAATATTTAGCATATGCGATGTTAACGGCATTTCGCTACTTATTTCAATGGCCAAAAGAAACGCATCTGCAGACGGCCGAAATCGAACTCACGTCTTCTGGCGCAAAAAGCGAGCGCGCTGACCACTCTGCCACCACTGCAGATGAAACAAGGTGTTTCTTTCGAGGAGGCTTTTCGCTCATTTCGGCTAAACTTTGCGGTCAATTTTCTCGGCCGAGAAGCCCCGTAAACACACTTTATTTATGATCGCAGACGCTTCACGTTTGAAACCTACTAGGTCCCGTTCCAAAGTCCGTCTGCGAAAAAAGTGACTTCCCTGGTAAGCTAAAAAACTCCGGTTTGAAAAACGCGCCCTTTCCTTCAAGGCGGGCTCTTCAAAGCGGGGTTTTTTTAGCTTAGAGAAGGGAAGGGTTTGGAGACATTTTGGTCCCTTCCGGGATGCAAAATGAGACGTTTTTTGCCATTGGATCCGGTCCCTCACTGTACGCACTTTTGAAAAAGCGTAGCAAAGCGTAGTTTCGAGAAAAGCGTAGCAATACCCCTTACCATCTCCTTCATGTCTGCTGCAGGCCCTAAACTCTTGCCATTCCTCGAACGGATTGTTCCCAGCGCAAGAGTGGAGCGAAGATGGTTGTGACTGGCCAAGATCAGCTCTCGAGAGCTTTGCATCAACCCGTCCGTCTTGGGACACCAATCAACAATCTCTATAGCAACGAAAAACGGTCAAATCGCTGGTCATACCAACCTCTTACCCGCCGCACCTATTACTGATGACATTACCAGGGCGGTGAAAAAGCAATAACTCATCATTTTGTGGATCTCACACCAAATGATGGGTAAAATACGATGAACTTTAGGAAATAGATCACCAAATAAAAAGGAATGTAATATTTATAGCGATCGCTTTAACCGGTTAGGCATGTTTTTTCGTATACTTCAAGCTGTGTTTGTGAACTCACTTCTTGTTGCGACGACCTTCAAAACAAGAGATTCATAATTTTTGTTTATTTTATAAATGGATTAAAAGGAGAATCCAAAAATTCAAGGTTGAGTCATCCTTTTCTTGTGAGGGAAAATCGAAAAAACGGTAAAATACGAAGCAGTTTGGGCACCGTGTTTCTCTTGCAAAAATTCTAAATTTACAAATTTTCGTTTGTCCAATTTTTATTTCAAATATTCTCATGGGATACCACAAAACATAGAAGAAGTTTTTGCTCCGCTTTTGGACCCATTTTACACCTACGAGTTTCCCCTCCAAGTTTTATGTATTTATTTTCGTTTCACACGATCCCAAATTGTTTTCTCTTCCAAACAAAAAACAAGAACGCAGGCCGAAAAACCCATTTGCGTATTTATAGGGCCCGCACCTAATTTGAATCGTAAAATTGGGCGAAAAAAGGAAGTTCATGGGATCTGGAGAAGTTTGAGAAACAAATAGAATGTTGTATCAGTCTGTCGTGAAAATAATGAGCGTCGTTGCGCCAATCGCGCCGCTGAAGTGAAAAGAAAGTTGATTTTCTCGCAACACAATTCATTTCCTCGACAGCGATGCGATTTTCGACGCCACAGAGTGCTCATTATTTTCCCGACAGACTGATACAATATTCTATTTGTTTCTCAGGCTTCTCCAGATCCCATAAACCTCCTTTTTTCGCCCAATTTTACAACTCAAATTAGGAGCGGGCCCTATGATATTTACAAAGGAAGTGTTTGAAGTGCGACGCTCAAGTTCTTTAAATTTTGTACACATATCAGGCATGACTCACATATCAATCCCTGCAAGTTTTATCTCCCGCTTTGCAGGTGCAGCCGGGATATTCAACAATCTTTAGAGAGTGCGCGGAAGGCGGAGAGCGGTCAGAGATAAAAGGTTTTCTGGCCATATCTCTGCCAGTTTCGGAAAAAAACCTGGTTTTCGGGGTAGAGATGCCTCTACTTCAGAAGGTCGTAGCGACCTCAGTTTGCACTTTAAAAGCTTGTTATTTCGTAGACAAAAACTTATGTCTTTTAAAAATACATATTTCAAATACGGAAGTCTCTGCGGCGCCTCCGCCGGAAGTTATAGCCTTCCACTTTCCTTCACGTTTTTTGTAAGACCCTGTACATGGCCAAGTCGCAACTTTTTATCCCCTAATCCGATTGTTTTCCTCGACTCGGCCATTTTTTCGCTTTATCTCGGTTTCTTTTTTTCGCATTTTAAATGGATAAAATGAGCTTAACTTCGAGACTTAATCAAATCTGTTCTCGAACAGGAAGAGGGGACAATTTTAAAAAACGGCTGAAAACACTTGACACCGCCATGAAAACGCGCTGACGGAATACATAACACAAAAACCCACAAGAAAACTGGTCTCAGGACCAAATTATGCGTCAAATCGGCGTTGGACGCTAATTGAACATAGATTAAAAGCTCAATATCCTGATGAGATTTGAAGAATGATGAAATGTGTAGATTAACCATGTGCCACACGGGTCTTCTAGTGGAATTAGGGACCTTTTGACGAAATTTTCTATGTTTCTCTATTTCCCAAACTTGTACCGCATTTTAGAGCCTTGAATAACCTCTAATTCCACTGAATCCAGTGCCGTAAAACCATTGGACTCTTTCTGAACACATTTTTACTAAGATTTATCTTGAAACGATTGAAATTGAAGACCAAGGAGAATATAAATAGATGTAAACAGCCTTCTCCGGACCAAATCACCACGTACACTTCGTCCGCTTGCAAATTTTAAAGTGTGGGAGAGAATAGATTAGTCAAAAGCGCTTCCCATTGCATCCATGAGGCATTCCAAGTGCTGCAAAATACCTCCCTCTTCCGGCACTCTCTTAAAAACAGCGCTATTTTCGAGAATATAGGGAGCTATTTTTCAGTATTTTGTATGCGTCTTGGCTGCAATGGGAAGCACTTTCGACTATTGTATCCTAGCCGACACTCTAGATTAGCAATCGGACCATTTTCACATCTATTTATATTCTCCCTGGCCTTCATTTCCAATCGTTTCAAGGATTTTTGCACTTTTGGTAAACTTCAAAAAGGGTCCAAAGCTGTTACGGGGCCGGATTCTTAAAGAATTAGAGGTTATTCAAGGCTCCAAAATGTGTTACAAATTTAGAAACTAAAGAAAAATAAAAAATCTCGTCAAAAAGTTCCTAATTCCACCAGAAGCTTCCGTGTGGCACATTTTGTTACCTACACACTTTATCATCGGGATATTGAGCCTCTAATCTACCTTCAGTTAGCGTCTAATACCGATTTAGAGCATAATTTGGTCCTGAGACCAGTTTTCTTGTGGGTTTTTGTGTTATGTATTCTGTCAGCGCGTTCTCATTGCGGTGTCAAGTGTTTTCAGCCGTTTTTTCAAATTGTCCCCTCTTCCTGTTCGAGGGCAGATTTGATTAAGTCTCGAAGATAAACTCATTTTATCCGCTTAAAAATAACAAACCTCGAGATAAAACGAAAAAAACGACTGAGTCTAGGGAATCAATCGGATTAGGGGATAAAAAGTTCAGCCTTGGCTAAATACAGCGACGGACCCGATCCAGTGGCAAAAAACGTAGAATTTTGCATCCGGGAAGTATGAAAAAATGTAGTAAAATGTCTCCCTCTCCAACTAAAAAACTCCGTTTTGAAGGGCTCCCTCACAAAAAGAGCGGGCCACGTCAAACTGAGATAAGCTAAAACAGTCCGGTGAATGGATTGGCAATTTGCGAAAAAAAGACGCGAAAAAACGTTTTGTCGAGGAAGAAATGGGGAATTTTTGGGGCGAGAGAGTACGCTTTTGCGTGTCTTTTTTCTCTCTTTCTCTGCGAAATCAAGACGAAGTGTAAAAAACCAATAGCGAAAGGTCTATTCCGGTCACCGGACTCCTCAGTTTGACGTGCGGGCGCGCTTTGAAAATCGGAGTTTTTTCACCTATGTTTTTTGATACCTCCCGGATGCAGAATGGTACGTTTTTTGCCACTGGATCAGGTCCGGCACTGTATATGTCTATATATTTTGACCAAATCCTACAAAAAGTCAAATTTTCAGCATTTTTTGGGCAAAAAATCCCGATAGTCTCTCCAAATTGCAACCTAGAAATCTCAAGTGTGTCTTAGAAAATCTCTTTCTTCGCTTAGCCCAAGTTTCATCCAAATAACTTTCCTTCTCTTATCAAATTCAAATCCGATGACTTTGAAGTCCAGTGTAATATAATTTTAACCCCAGCTTCGAACCTAACTTATCCCACAATATTACAAGACCAAAACAATGTCTACTTCAAACTTTTTTGGCTTTTCCTACCATCTCTTTGCTCTATAATCCCCGGAAAGTGACTCAGAAAGCCACTGGGGTGGGTTACGGACTTCGACTTGGCTGAGTTCGCATAATGCTGCTTGGTCAGACATTAAGAATGAAAAAACATCGAGTAGTTTCCAAAACTGTTAATATGAATTACTTTTTAAAGTTTAAAAGCACCAAAATTTACCGTTTCCTACATTTTTACCTTATTTTAGCCAAAAAATCGATAAAAATAAGAAAACTGGAATTGTTGTTTCGTATTTTACCCCATATTTGTTTTTATTTTCATTTTCTTTCCCATTGATACATTTTTATTGGCATTTACCGGGGAAATGCCACATTTTTTGAGCTTTTTTACCTTATTTTAGGCCAAAGTCACCAAAAAAATTTTTTTAATCGGGCTTATTTCACCTCAAAACAATTTTGAATCCCTCTGTTTCTTTTCCACACACATTAATATCGTCATTTCCTTGCGAAGCGACACGTTATTCTCCAACTTTTCCCTTGTTTTAGGTGAAAACCGGCAAAAATTTATTTTCTCAATACTTCCTACCCGATCCAGCGGCAAAAAACGTACCATTTTGCATCCGGGAAGCATCAAAAATGTGGCAAAATGCTTCCCTCTCCAAGTGAAAAACTTCGTTTTGAAGGGCTGTCTCACAAAAATTGCGGGGGCGCCTCTGAATTCGGAGTTTTTTACTTGGAGAGGGAGGCATTTTGCCACATTTTTGATACTTCCCGGATGCCAAATGGTACGTTTTTTGCCACTGGATCAGGTCCGCAACTGTAGTTATCTTTAAAATACAGTTAGTTGTTTTTTTGGAAAGAGGTTGTCACAGCGACATTGTTCTCATTATTTTCTCGACAGACTAATATTTCTGCCCCAAAATAACACCCTCATTTTTTCTGAGACATCCCGTTTCTTTGGGCATCTCTATTTATAATTTATTTGTACTTTCTCAGGCAAAATAGGAAGAAAATTTGGTCGCTTTGTCAGAGCGAGAGATGGTGTATAAGGTTGATCGGAATGACCACATCCTTCGTTTTCTTGGTGTTGTCCTTGAAGATCAAGGTGTCTTGTTGGATGTCGTAGCTGTAGTTGTTTTTACGGCAAATCTCGAGGACTTTTAGCATGTTCTCGAACGACAGCACCACGTTCGAGTTTTCGCGGGGGTCGGCCGCGTTTCCGATCGGTTTTTCGGTCGATTTTTTGGTCGATTCCGGTTCCTCCTTACCTTCGCTGCTCTGGTTCACTTGACCCTTCCCTTCTGCGAGGTTTTTCTCCGAGAAATCGGGGGTCTTTGCCCTTAGATCCGTCAAATTTAGGGGTATTGGGCTAGTCGGCGTGACATAGAGGGTTGCCGAGTGGATTGGCTGCGGCGAAGTTGTGGTTGTTGCGTCGGAAATGGCCTCAAAATCCTTGATGGAGCGTTTCCTCGGGCGTCCGCGGGGCTTGGGACTCGTGGTGGCCATCACATTGTTGATCAAGGCATCCAATGGGTCCAGCTCTCGATCCGACGACTCCACCTTCCGAGGAGTCGACTTCCTTGGCCGTTTCGTTGGAGGAGACTCCGTTGTTACAGGGGTTGATTTTACCGGGATAATCGCGTGGCTCTGTTCTACGGCCTTCACAATCGTTTTATCTACCTAAAACAAGGTAAAATTGGAAAAATCCCTCAAAATCTTTCAAATTCTGCTTTTTAATTGGCTCAAAATTAATCTCTGAGGTTTTTACCTTCAAAAAATCTTATTTACCTCATTTAATGGGCCCTTTTTCCTCTTGGTGTTGTACTTTTTCATGGCCCACGCCACTTGCATGCGTCGGCGAAGGCCGGGCTGGTCCATTTCCGGATTAGCGGCCACGAAGTCGGCGTGAATCTTGTCCCAGGTCATCTTGTTCTGGCCGGACGTTTCTTTGCCTTCGATCAGGAGGTGGGCGTACGGGGCGACCGCCTTGAAGACGGCTATGGCAAAGGGGGACTGAGACTTGGGCAGGGAGGATTTTGGCTTGGCAGGGGACTGAAACAGAGCTAATAAACCTTCATTTACGGCTTTAGAGGCATTTTGGAGAAAAAACCAGGTAGGAAAACATCTTTTTTCGACCTTATACTAGGTCCAGCTCATGGATAATATAAAAATTTTAAAGTTCTTTATACAAACGTTGATTTTTGAGCATTATAATAAAGAAAGTGTCGTTAGCAAACTTTTTTAAAGGGATTGTGGCAAAAATTTTATTAAAAAATATACCTTTTGATATTACTTTAGTCAACTAACGTAAAATTTTAGTCTTTTTTCAAAAAATCTCGCGATTTTCGAGTCATATATTTAAATAAGAAGGTATTAACTACTATTAGAAATACTTTTCAGATAAAATTTCAGCGAAAAATTAAATTTTTTGACTTTATTTTAGACCCCATCTATAATAACATACAACATCAAAAATTTCGACAAAAATTAAAAAATTCTTAGTTGTAACTTGAAGAATAAGTCATGAGCTACCTTTAAAACCTTATTTCCACTGATATTTCGTCCAAAAATCAACCTTTCCGACCTTATTTTACCAGCCACCTCATGGATAATATAAAAATCTCAAAATCTCACCGAAAGATTGGCAACACCGGATGTCCCCGGCTCCGAAACATTGTCCGACTTCTTTTTAGCACCACACTTTCTCTGTTTCGTCTCTGTAACCGCTTTCCATTCGTCTTGGAACAGTTGGAACAGCTTGTCCACATCGTCCAAAACGTCCTGATTTGTCTTCAATTTTCCGTTCTTTTGCTCCTCCTCGTCGTTGCTGGTGCTCGGGCCTTCCGACGGACTGGGGGTGTTGTCGTCCGGACTTGAGAGGGACATCCAGCTAAACATTTTATATTATACATGGCTTGGAGGGGAAAACGCGAAATTTTTGGTAAAATACGGGAATGGAAACTACGATTAAAATTTTAAAATCGGTTTTGAGACATAAAAAAGCTATACGACACAAAAATATACAAATTCAAAAAAAATTTTATAAATTTATTACCTAAAATAAGGTAAAATATGGGAAAAAATCTCGAAATTTTTGTAAAATACGTCAACGCTAGCGAGGTATGCGGTTTAAGAATAAATTTTCAACGTTTTGAAAACCAATTACCTCAGATTTCAAAACAAATTTCATAGCTTTTACCTAAAATATGATCTTTATACCTAAAATTTGAAAATTTATGGTGAAATACGCCGACATAGGCAGGGTTATTAATCTTGCGGTTATTTATGAGAGAATTCAAACGCTCTAGACTGAAAATATCGGATTATTTTCGCAAATTTCACAACTTTGTACCTAAAATAATATAAGACCTAAAACAAGGTCAAAAAGTTCAATTTTTTCAATAAAATACGTCATAAACAGTGGTGACACAGACCTAAAAATAATATTTTAGGCATGTGAAAGCTTTAAAATATCAAAATTCGACAGTTTCGGACAAATTTTCTCAATTTGTTATCTAAAATAATGTCCGATAGCTAAAATAAAATAGATTTTCTCCAAAAAAAACCCGTCTAAAGTCCTTCCAGGTCCGAAATGTTCTTCCAGCAGTAAAATACAAGCATTTCAGCGACGATCCACCTCTAAAATTTCCCAAAATCCCCCGAAAACTGCTTTATAACCCGAAAAAAGTCGGCTTCCACGCGTATTTCGCTGTGGAAAAGTGCCTTCCGCATAAAATAGGAGCTGAAAAATTCCTCTCTTCCCCAAACTCGTATTTCACTCGCACAAACCCCACACCCCGCCACGAAGGGCCCCCTTCCGCCTATCAAGTGTAATATCGAGTGAAGGAGAAGTCGATAAGCGCCTGAAAATTACTCGAATCCCACCGAAAACCCGAAAGAAACGAGCGTATTTTATCGAAAATCGATTTATCTCGGAGTCGGGGAGAAAATTCTTTTATTTTTTGCGGCCCGACTCGCGCCCGAGCTTTTGCATTTTGCGGGTGACAGGTTATACGATGGGTCGAAATTTTCGGAAATGGAAAAGATTTGGGAAAAATATTGAAATATCTGTAATTATGCCGCCTATTGAGTCTAGAAACCACATTTTTTACCACATTTTTCTTTTTTGAAATTAGTATTATCCATTCAAATTCTGAAGAGACATGTTATACGAAAGGCAAAAAATATCTTCAAAATGGCGAAACTGATAAAACTAAGAATGTCATTGTAATCAACGGTCATTGCGAAGTACAGAAATGCATATTTTAATGCTTGTATTCTTGAATTTACCATACATAAACTTAGTTTACTATGTTCGCAAAAATGTAAATATTTGTAAAACCCGTTCAAAATATTACTTCTACACAACTTCCATCTACTCTTACTGTCCTATTAATGATCTAGATTCTATTCGCCTCCAGATTTATCGGTTTTTCAAACGACTTTAGGGATTTTTATCTATTTGCCTAGTGTAACATCCTAATGTCATCGTGCTCTAATTCTACCTCCGTTGTTCCGGCGAAATTGCATTTTCAGGGCCCTAAGTAAATAAACATCGTAATTCTTTCGGGGTTCCACTGTCAAACGTCGCTTTTTCCCGTTATTTATCATTTATGTTGTACTTGGTACATGTGTCATAATTTTTGTAAGAGTCATATGATTGCCATGAAATTGGTTTTAATCTGATGACTATGATCTCTAGTAACAGCTCAATATCAAGGATCATTGTGATATGCCGAAACCTTCCTATAACGGACAATTCTTTCGATCCCCCTCAAATTCATAGCTGTTCGTTGAAAACTCATTTTAAAAGCATTGCTATTGTCATTATTTCGTTAAGCATGTTGCATACGTGCCTCCAGCGCTATAAGGAAGTGAAGTGTATGGTTGATTACGCTATGTGAATGGGTTGTTTTTTTGGTTTGGCCTTTTAAACAAAAAAAAAGTCAGATTTGGGTGGGTCACGGGGAAAAAAGACCACCAGTGGCTCTGTTTATTAGCTAAAAAGTTTTTACTTTACTTTTGGCCTCTGACTGGATCCAGACTTACTTTGGAAAGCCAAAACACGAAAGTTTCGAAAATTTTTATTTTTGAAATTTCGATTTTTCAACCAAAAATAGACCAAAAAATGGTGACCAAGTTTTGCTAAGGTCTTCAAAGCTTGTGCAATGCCTGCTCAATTATTCTACAGTATCTTTTTCATTGCTTTTTTACTCTTTCATGCTTGCTTCAGCACTTTTTTTTGATATCCTTTCGCCTCCTGACGTCGGGATCTCTTTGTTCCGTGCTCTAAAGTAAACCCTCCACGAAAATTGCTAATGAGTTTCTGGGGCTTCGGAAACAATGGACGCCGCAGGGCATTCAAAAGGGATCCGGAGTCGAGAGCTTGCCGACTAAAGTTTCCTGCGTGAATATTGGACTTGCACTGTGCGGAAATTGGAAGTTATTTTTGCACCGTGCATCAAAAAATGATCATCATTTTATGCACGGTGCGGAAAGTTGGAGGATTTTTTTTGCACCGTGCAGAAAAAAATTGACTTTTTGGTCGCACTGTGCGGAAATTGGAAGTTATTTTTGCACCGTGCATCAAAAAATGATCATCATTTTATGCACAGTGCGGAAATTTGGAGGAATTGTCTTGCACTGTGCAGAAAAAAATTGACTTTTTGGTCGCACTGTGCATAAATTCGGTGGTCATTTTTTTGCACAGTGCATCAAAAAATGATCATCATTTTATGCACAGTGCGGAGATTTGTCAAGATTTTTTTGCACTGTGCGAAGCAACGTTAACTTTGTGGTCGCACTGTGCGAAAATTTGGTGAAATTTTCTTGCACCGTGCAAAGCAAAATTCGATTTTTGGTCGCACTGTGCGAAAATTGGAGGTTCATATTTTTGCACAGTGCAACAAAAAATGATCATCATTTTATTCACAGTGCGGGAATTTGATGACATTTTTTGCACAGTGCAAATAAAAATTATCATCATTTGATGCACTGTGCAAAAAATTTGCGACAATCGTTTTGCACAGTGCACTAAAAAAAGGATTTTTATCCTCTGCACGGTGCGAAAAGTTGTCGAGATTCTTTTGCACAGTGCGAATCAAAATTAACTTTTTTTGTCGCACTGTGCGAAAATTCCGAGTTCATTTTTTCGCACAGTGCAACTAAAAATAATCATTTTTAAGCACAGTGCAAAAAATTTGCGGCAATTTCTTTGCACAGTGCAATTAAAAAAAGTATTTTTATCCACTGCACGGTGCGGAAATTTGCCGAGATTTTTCGAAATTTTTTATTCAATTTTTTCCGGTGCATAATTTTTTGGTGCATTACGCTATTCTGCACTTGTTTTCCTATCCCTTTTTGTCCTTTTCGTGTGTGTTTTCGCCGAAACGGCGGAAATACGACAATGGAAAGACGGGGGCTTCTTACAAAGCACTTATAGCGGATTCTCCTCTTTTATGCAGGTCTTATGAAACGAGGGAGAAGGCGAAGGTGGGCCGGACATCATCTCTGGGGACTGCCGCGTGCCTTATCTCGCATTTTTGGACGTCTTATTTTGCACTAATGTCAGCGATGACGTAAAAATGAGATTTTATGGCTTAAAATTGAAGTTTATTGTAAAATATGAGCTGTTTTAATAGAAATTGCAGCCCATTCTTGCTTATAAAATCATAAAAATCAATTTTTTTCTAAAAAATCGCTTTTGAAGGGTTGCACTGTGCAAAAAATCCAAAAAAAAAAAATTCGCACGTTGCATCCAGTTTCCGTGCACAGTGCAATCTCAAAAAATCTGATTTGAAAAAAAATGTGCACAGTGCATTCGAATTTTGTCGCGATTGGTTCCGAAACGCACAGTGCAGTGATTAGTCGCAGTCGTTTTTTTCGCACCGTGCAATGTTCCTTTTGAAAAATTAGTTTCGCACCGTGCGAATTGTCCAACGTCTGCACAGTGCATTCGAATTTTGTTGCGATTGGTTTCGAAACGCACAGTGCAGTGATTTGTCGCAGTCGCTTTTTTCCGCACCGTGCAATCTTCTTTTTGAACCGCACAGTGCAGTGATTTGTCGCGATTGGTTTTTTCCGCACTGTGCAATGTTCCTTTTGAAAAATTGGTTTCGCACCGTGCGAATTTTTCAACATCTGCTTCGAAATGCACAGTGCAGACCCAAAAAAACATGTGCACCGTGCGCATTGAAAAAAATTTGCCGTTTTTGTCGCAATCGCCCAAAAAACAGATGCACTGTGCAAATTGAAAAACATTTGCACAGTGCATTCGAATTTTGTCGCGATTGGTTTCGGAACGCACAGTGCAGACCCAAAAAAAAAAGAAATGCACTGTGCGAATTAAAAAAAAATGTGCACAGTGCATTCAAATTTTGTCGCGATTGGTTTCGGAACGCACAGTGCAGACCCAAAAAGAAACATGTGCACCGTGCGAATTGAAAAAGATTTGATTTTTTTGTCGCATCGCGTTTTTGAGACAAAAAATTTTTCTGCACTTTGCAATTTTCTCGTAGAAAAATTAGGCTTCGCACCGTGCGAGATTTCGCAAACTCTGCACAGTGCATTCGAATTTTGTCGCGATTGGTTTTGGAACGCACAGTGCAGACCCAAAAAAAACGTGTGCACCGTGCGAATTGAAAAAGATGCGATTTTTTTGTCGCAATCGCTTTTTTCTGCACCGTGCAATTTTATTGTGAAAAAATTGGTTTCGCACCGTGCGAAATTTCGCAGACTCTGCACAGTGCAGTTCAAAATTACAAAACTATAAACTAATGTCATATAAACCGTCTATTTTTATCGCTCAGTACCTCCTTGAAAATCGTGATTATATTACACTAATTACCGGGTATTTACAGCGTCTTTGTTGACGTCAAAACGAATATTTTGCGAGAAGAAAAAAAAAATTTATTCCCCCACGATGTATCAAATATCAAGTCGCCGATGTAAACGAGAGGGCCGGAGGGTCCTCTAACATTTATATTCCGAGCTCTCGTCTTCGCTGCGCGTTTTTGGAAGTCAACAACTTTGGAGAGGGGGTTTTGCGGGTTATATTTTGCAGAAATTACTGTAATTTTCAAAAATTGAAAAATCATCTTCTTGAATATTTTTACTTTTTTCAACTTTAATCAAGTACCACACAGCTATTAAATAACTCCCAATTTAACGTAGGCACCTCTAAGCCCACCCCCACTCCCCATAAACACCTCTAGCATACTGTAATTTCCCGTAAACCCCAAAATTCCCCAAAAATTCGGCCAAAATTCCATTTCCGCAAAAATAATATTGTTGGAGCGGCGAATAAAGGCCGGGTATGGGCTGAAAAAAAAAACTATGGTCGGCCTCTAAAATACGGCCTTCCTTGCATTATTCGATGCGCCGTAAATTTCTTCGCAGCGATACAGCATGGTTAGACGGCGAGGGGAGGCGAGAGAGCGCGAGGGCCTCGTATTTTATGCATTTCGTTGGGTTTTTATTTCATTTCGAGAGTGCGTGGTGAATGTAGAGGGTGTCCTGAGGGCGATGGAGGGTTGGAGAGTGTTTTTACGATCTTCTGGGCGCGAGTTTTGGGAGATTTTTGGGAGCTGAGTTTGTCATGGATAACATGGAGATGGTCGGATAGAAGGGGCAGTAGCGAGAAAGTAGGAAGATCTGAGGGCATGGTTGCTATCCGTTATCGTAAACGAGCCTTCATAGAGTCTTATGAAGTAAGCGACACCAGATGGTGAAAGGAATTTGGAGAGATATTGCACTAGGAAGAAAAGTCATCAGAATCAAGGGTAATATGGAGATGGTCAGAAAGAAAGCGCTATATGGAAAGATTGAGAAAGCCTCAGGGTATCGGATGACGACAGGATCGTAGACAAGACACTAGAGAGTATTTCAACGCCAAAACCATCCGAATGCCTCAGGGCGTTCAAGAGATACGACGCTTCCACGACAAGTCGTCAGAATCATGGATAATTTAGAGATAGGCGGAAAGAAAGGGAAATAGCGTAAGAACAAGACAACCCTAGGCCATAAGTAGACTACAGGGTGATAGAAGAACACTTAGAGAGTATTCCAACACCAAAACCGCCCGAATGCCTCAGGGCATTCGCGAGATACAGCGCCTGCACGACGCGGTCCTCTCTCTCCCTTCACAGATTCGGAGCGGCCCGCCGAAAACATGCAAGTGCGCGGCGCGAAAGCCCTCAGGCCAGAGAAACAGAGGCGGGACGACGTGTTAGGGATGGACGGCGAAAAAGATTGGCGCCGGCGGGCCCGCCGTGTCCTTGGCGACTTTTTCGGCGGCTTTTTCCTCCTTTCCGAATTCTCCTCTTGGACAGGATTCAGATGTTCCGCATCCTGCTTTCTTGTCTTTGCTTTTTTCGCCCTCACGTCAACAAGTGTTTGGTCGACGTTCCCGACAAATTTAGGGCCCGCGGCGGGGACGCGGATTTTGTGTTCCGAGCTTTACTTTTTGCTCTTTGTACGCGGGTTTTGGAATCTTTTTTTGTAATGAATCGTATATTACGCTTTTTCAAAAGTGCAGACACATTTTGTCGTGGGCCGCACCGTGCACAAAAATCCCTTTTGCGGGGTGCATTTTGACCTTTCGCACTGTGCAACCGGATATCGCTGCGACGCAAGCTTTTCTCAACGGAGCCGGCGCGAATTTTTTGAAATTGCACAGTGCAAAAATGTTTCGAATCGGATCGCGTCGCGCGGGGAACACGAAACTTGCACTGTGCAAAAAAGGCCGGAAAATGTGTCTGCACTTTTGAAAAAGCGTAATAGAAAAAAGCTCGAATATCAGTCTGTCGGGAAAATAATGTGCGCGATGTCGCTGAGCTGAGCGTGTCGCTGAATTGAAAGCAATTTGATTTTTTTGCGACACAATTCATTTTTTTTGACGGCGAAGCGATTTTCGATGCGACAAAGTACTCATTATTTTCCCGACAGACTGAAAAGTAAATTTCGAGGGTTTGGTGGAATTTGCGACCGATTGAGAGAGAGAGAGAGAAAATAATATTTTTTTTATTTTTAAACATTTTTTTTTTGTTTTTCACTACTATTAGTACTTTCATAAAGTGCGTAGACTTTTTTCCCGCCGCTCAGTGCATCTTGAACCTTTTCCCACGCTTGTCGCTAACGCACAGTGCAAACCCCAAAAAAGCCGTTTGCACTGTGCGAATTCTTGGCGCCGGAATTTGCACAGTGCAAGCGACGCAATTGGAAATGTTTTCATTTTTCACTTTTTCGTCGCGAATGCACAGTGCACTTTTCTTTTTTCGCACCGTGCGAACCTCAAAAACCTTGAAAAGGTCGTTTGCACCGTGCAGATTTTTGAGCAAAGCCTCGGCGGAATCGCACAGTGCATCTCAAACATTTTCCCTGCTTGTCGCTAATGCACCGTGCAATTTTCTCTTTTCGCACCGTGCGAACCTCAAAAATCTCAAAAAAGTTCGTTTGCACTGTGCAGATTTTTTGGCAAAGCCTCGGTGGAACCGCACAGTGCATTTTGAACCTTTTCCCACGCTTGTCGCCAATGCACAGTGCACTCTTCTTTTTTCGCACAGTGCAAACCTCAAAAAAGGTCGTTTACACTGTGCAAATTCCTGGCGACGGAATTCGCACAGTGCAAAGCGCCGCGATATTTCGTCGCACAGTGCAAAAAATCGCAAAAAAGTGAAATGCACGGTGCAAAATTGGGTGTTTTTTTGTGCACGGTGCGGGACGCGACAAAGTCCATGCACTTTATGAAATTACGAATAGTAATTCCGATATCATGTCTGGCCGTTTTTCGCACCGTCACCGTTGGATTTGGCCCCAAAAACTTCCGGTTGTCGCCGCTTTTCCCCATTTTTTGGCTGTTTACGGAAGTAAAAACAGATATTCGGGGTTCAATTTTCACCTAAATTTGATCGCTTTTGTCACCCAGAGATCTTGTATATAATACGCAATTATTTAGGGTATAATGTAAGTCCTTAAAATTGAGATTTTTTGCGATATAACAGGTTTTATCCGGATTTTTGAGGGGTTTTCCCTGTTTTGGGGTTTAAATTAATTTTTCCGGCCAAACTACGCGTTCTTATGGTTTAATTACACTTATTAACTGTTGCCTATTGCCGTCAGCAGATTTAATTTATGGAGAACGGATTGAAAATGTATACGGATTGTGGGAAAAAATGATGACATTCTCGGGAGTAATATTGTAAAAAAACAGTATTGTAAGAGGATTTGCGGATTTATTTTCGAACACCAGAGTCTTAGAAGTGTTTTGCAGCAATAACAACACTTTTTTTAGAGTTTTAAGGCCTATTCGGGGGAAAGTGACATATTATACGATCAAAGATTTTTTTAAAATTTATTTTGACTGCAGACATCGTAAATTTTACAATGTGGCTCGTTATGAGTTTTATTTATGATCTTATATATTTTTTCGAAGGGAGACGTTTTATACGACAAAAACTTTTTTTGAATTTGATGACTAAAATAAGGAAATTTGGCTTGCTAATAAACAATTTGCCGGTTCTAGTGCTCGAAAGCGGTAGAAAAATCTTCCTGGCGGCGTATTTTACATATATTCGAAAAAAAAATTTGTCATTTTTAAAGTATTTCCTCCATTTTTGTGCAAAAATTTTCTCTTTTTTTGCGTGACGTGCCGAAAAATCCTTTTCTAATTGTCTCGAAACATCTGCAGCCTCTTAAATTCCTCGGCCTCCATTTGGAGTTCCGTTTCCGCGGGATTCAGACGCTTTTTCGGCCGAAAATGGGAAAATAAATTTTTTTTGCGATTCGAAAAAAGATTGTTTTACTGGTGTTTAATCCTTTCTAGTAGTATTTTCACAAGTGCATGGACATTTTTTCGCTTTCGCACAGTGCATTTTCAACTTTTTCCCACGCCTCCGCCAACGCACAGTGGCATTTTTGAATTTCAATTTTTCGCACAGTGCAAACCTCAAAAAAGCCGTTTGCACTGTGCATTCTCTTTTTCGCACAGTGCAAACCTCAAAATAGGTGGTTTGCACAGTGCAAAGTGACGTGTTTGAAACTTACGATTGTTGCAGCGATATTTCGCCGCACAGTGCAAAACCAAAAAATAAAATGCGCGGTGCAAGATGGGGGATTTTGCACGGTGCGGAGCGCGACAAGAACGCACGGTCCCCACCGTGCAAAAAAAAATTCGCGTGTTTTTGCACCGTGCACTCACCTTTTTTTGGTTTTGCACTGTGCATTTGAAATATCGCTGCGACGTGGGCTTTTCTCAATCGTGCCGCTGCGATTTGACTCAAAAATGTGCACAGTGCAATCGGCTTTTTTGAGGTTTGCACGGTGCGCAAAGACAAAAATCCGGGGGCTTTTAGTGCACGGTGCGGGCCGCCAAAACTGTCCGTGTGATTTATGAAGCAGCTAATATTTATAAATAAAAAATTTTTTATACCATTTCTCGAGTGTGAAGACAATTTTCCAAGCCATTACGACGTTTTTTTTCGCTATCTTGAAATTTTAAAATTTAAAAAAAAAAAATAAAGAATAAATTTTTTTCAGATTTTTCCAGCATAATCCAGTAGCAATAACCCTCAAATTGCCCTGATCTCCACGCAACACCACTTGTTCAACGCTTTCCACTTGTTATTTCATTGATTGTTATTCGATATGGGTGCACAACAGTCGTCGTTTGTTGTGGAAATCGCCGCACCGCGCTACGGGAAATTTCAGGTGATTTTTTTTTTAATTTTCGGCTTTTCTTGAAGGGTGACTTCATTTACAGAGGTGCGAGTCGGTTCGCAGAGTCGCTCTAGTGATTTCGGCGACCTGCACTGTGCGAAAACAAAAGTTCACCTTGCACTGTGCAGTTTCCCGCTTTCTGCACCGTGCAATAGACTTTTTTGGGATGTCGCTTGCGCCCTGGCTCTCCCTGCACAGTGCAAATCGCTCGAGTGATTTCTGCGACAATGCACTGTGCGAAAACATACGTTTTTTTTTGCTGCACAGTGCAATTTCTTGCATGGTGCAAAAATGACCCCAGCGACTTTGCGATCCCGCACGGTGCAAATTTTTTATTTTTCGCACCGTACACTCAAAAATCTGCACAGTGCAATGAAATTTTTTTCGGACAGTGCAAATTTTAAAATTTTTACCGCTCTGTGCAACTTATTTGTAGAGCTTTGCAGGCTTGAAATACGAGGAAAAAAATAATCCAAAAAATTTTTAAAAAAATAGGCCACTTTTTTTGTTATTCGTCCGATTCTCACAGTAATTCGCTATGAACATCGTATGTTTTCGTACGCGAGACAAGGATTTCCGAGCTTGCATATCCGACCCGAAGAATACGTATTTCGAAATCAAAAAAGATAGATGATGACTAAAAAAGATCATTCATAGGGCAAATTACATGAAATTTCATATAAAATTTATTTCAGAGATAAAAATTATATTTATGGCAAAAAATTTCATATATTATATAATACAAAAATCCTCTAAAATAATCAAAATTTTGCCTTCAGAGCCTCCCACAGAAGGATCCGGACGACGAAAATGCTCAATGGAGGATCACGGTGAATCCGGCCAGCGAATTGGGGAACACGGATACCCTGCGCAACCTGATCAACAAGCTATATCACATCCAAAAGCTCCTGAATCCCTCGGATGTCAGGCAAATTTTAACGGCATTGAAGTTTCTGGACTCGGGACAAGAATTGATGCTCCCATTGCTCACTGTGATCAGCAACTCCACCGCCTATCCCTCGAATCAGGTGAGAGTTTGTTTGCACTGTGCGAGGACATGTTTCATCGTATAAAGTGTCACTTTTTTTCACTGTGCAACCGAGACTAGAGTTTGTTTGCACTGTGCGAGAACATGTTTCATCGTATAAAATGTCGCTTTATCGCACTGTGCAACCGAAATTAGTGTTTTTTTTTGCACTGTGCGAGACTTCAAGCTTTTTTGCCGCACAGTGCAATCAAAAAAATTTTTTTTTCGAAATTTTCGTTGCACAGTGCGAAAAAAATCTGCACCGTGCAGTGGAAAATCAAAAATTTCGCACTGTGCAAAATTTCTAAACTTTTTCTGCACGGTGCAAAAATGGGAAAACATGCACAGTGCAGATCAAAAAAATATTTTTTTGCACTGTGCAACCGAAATTGGATCTTTTGCACTGTGCGAGACGGCAAGTCTTTTTGTCGCAAAGTGCAGTCAAAATTTTTGTTTTGAAATTTTCATTGCACAGTGCGAAAATCAAAATGCAAAGTTTGGAAAAGAGTTTGCACAGTGCGAAAAGTTATTTTTTATTTGCACTGTGCGGTAAAAAATAAAGATTGCACAGTGCGGGAAAAATATAAAACTGATTGCACTGTGCATTTTTTCACATTTTTGCACCGTTCACAAAAGTTTGGAGATTTTGCACAGTGCGAAATGTATGACTTTCGACTGCACGGTGCAGATTTTTTCGCACTGTGCAATGAGGCTTTCAAAAAAAATTTTTTTGATTGCACTGTGCGGTAAAAAAGCTTGAAGTCTCGCACAGTGCAAAAAATCTAATTTCGGTCGCACAGTGCGATAAAGTGACATTTTATACGATGAAACATGTTTTTCAAATTTTTATTTTTAAAATACGGTAGTTTGAAAATTTTGCAGTTTATCGCATTTTTAAGGAAAATTTAAGACCATTTTTTTAAGAAAAAAATGCTTCTTTGTGCCAGCTTTTTTTCAAAACCAGCAAAGTCGTCATATACAGGGTGACCCAAAATAACGGAGACAAAAAATTTCTCGTTTTTTCTGCGACTTATTAAGATTCGTGAGTGACTCCTTATTTATACTACAGTACCACGTTAGGGGAGTTTTATATACCGGAAGTTTTCTTGTACGACGCTCTTTTGCCTTGAACGACATCAATATATCCGGTTGACTCGGACCCTTCTGCCCGTGGGGTCTTTTTACAATAAAGCTGCCTTACTCAAAAAAGAAAACTCGGAAGAGGTTGAGATTTGCTGTAATTAATTATCATAATAAGGCCTTTAAAATGAGCTATCGTGCTCAGCTTAACTATCGATGGTTCAAAAGTTACAGCCGAGTATTTTCAGGCAGTTGAAGTGCAAAAATCGGCCTTTTTTGAAAATGTAAGCGTAAGAAGGAGTTTGAGTGTTAGATAAGGCAAAATGAAATATGAGTTACTAGAACATGATTAAAGGAACACCATAAAAGCAAAAGAGAAACATTTTGTAACTGCCACGGAATTCCATTTGGTAATCACTAGAATTCTGCCTTATTCTTGCCTTAGGCGAAATACCGGTCAAGCCGGTGACACATAAAGACCGAAAGTGCCCTAGGCTGATTCTCAAGAGTCGTATTCATAAGTGTGCAGGAGCATAATGCACCATTTTTATCTATCATGTCATTCTGTTATCGATAACCCATCTTTCTCAAAGCCGCGTGCCATGGGGAGGTTCTGGGCGAGAAACTTGTTAAGGAAAAGCTGTTGCAACCAGTAAGCAATACCAGCTTTTTTCAGAATCATTGTATTAATGAATAAAACACGTACTAGCGGTTTTAGCTTTATTCGAAAAAAACTGAATTTTTTATAGAAAAAACTTGGAAAAAATGGCAATCTTGAATGTTGAGATTGGTACCACCGTAGAAATAAAAACCGTAGCCCAAAAACCTACGCAACTGCTTTCTTAGGGGCATAGTAGTCTAACAAAACAAATGAACTTGCCATTTCTGCAACTGTAGTACAGCCAGGCTCTACGCAAAACACGGGAACCAAACTTGAAGGCCAAAAAACGGCGCAAGGCATCTTTGCTAAGCTGTAACTTTTTTCTGCGTCAGGATGATTCCACCAAATTTTCGTGGATTACAGAGGAGGTGTTATAGAATATTACCCGTTGTCGCTTATGTTTCTCTGACCCCCGGTTTTCGCGGTGGGACCTTTAAAAATTTGTCTCCGCTATTTTGGGTCACCCTGTATAATATAAAAAATTCAATTTTTTGTTTCATAAATATTCAAACACCCCTTCAAAATTTTTACAATTCATTTCCAGAGTCTTCTACGTCAATTCGGCGTCACCAAGCGGATCGTCGACTTGTTTACGGAGCGCCAATTCGAGTGGTCCAAGAGTTGTCGGATCATGTTGCTCCAATGCATCGCCAACATGGCCGTGGACCACGAAAACGAGATGATGCTGAGGAAGGCGATCCCCGCCATCGTGCGACGGACCGAAAGCACGGTGGACATGGAATGTGTGGTGGCATTGCAGGTGAGTTTTAGCTGATGATAGGGTAATATAAAAAAAGTTGGATTTTTGACATTTTTTTAAAAATAATATATCAATAAAGGTATGTAGAGGGGTTATAAAGTCATAACAGTTCTATTTTTTGCTTTTTTTTCTATTCCGAATTCAAAATCACCAATTTTCGGTGATTTTTTTTATTGCACTGTGCAAAAAATAAAAATGTCGATTGCACTGTGCAACATTGGTTTTTTGAAAAAAAAATTTTTGATAATATCTGAAAGTGCTTCTGTAACGCAACCATAAAAGTGCCATCACGTATTTTAACCCACAACCCTTTGAAAATTCAAATTTAAATTTTGCACTGTGCGAAAATTTAAAACTTGATTTTTCCCTTTGGATTTCGAAATTTTACAAAATGTAATGTCTTGTGGTTTCTCTACAGCTGTTGTTGACAGGTTGTGAAAATTTGGAAATTTTTTCTCACGGAAGCTCCGAGAAAATCACATTTTTTTCGACCGCACAGTGCGAAAATTTAAGACTGGGATTGCACAGTGCGGATGAAAAGATTTTGCACAGTGCGATTTTTATTGTTCTTATTGAGATGTCGCAAGCAAGAAAAAAAATTTTTTGAACGATTTTTTCTTCGAATTTTCCGAAAAATTCAATTTTTTAGGCTGCACTGTGCAAAGTTTGACAAACAAAAAACTAAAAAATCTTTGATCAAATTTTTTAATCAAAATTTTTTCAGGCCCTAACCAATCTATCATCGTCGATAACGCCGGAACAAGTCAATCTCTACGTCCCTTGCATTCCGCATGCGCTGAATAAACTCTGGGTGAAAGGGGAGGTCAATCTTCATTCGCTGAAATTGCTGGTCAACCTCGCTTGCTGTCCCGACTTGGTACCCTATATTTTGGCGTCCAAAGTGAGTTTTTTGATTTTTTTTTTTTTTTTTTTTTTTGAAAAATTTTTGCACTGTGCGCAAAATTACTTTTGGGTGCACGGTGGAAAATAATAGAAAATTCTGCACTGTGCAAAACAAAAATTTTTCGCACTGTGCAAAAATAAAATGTTTTTTGCACAGTGCAGAAAAAGTTTTTGAGTGCACGGTGCGAAACGATCAAAAATTTTGCACTGTGCAGAAATTGTTTCTGCACTTTTGTCTTTGCACAGTGCAGAATTTTGTATTTTGCACTGTACATCTAAAAAATTTTCTGCACTGTGCATCTAAAAAATGTTTCTGCACTGTGCGAAAAAAAAATTTTTTGCACAGTGCAGAAAATTTTTTTGAGTGCACGGTGCGAAACGATCGAAAATTTTGCACTGTGCAGAAATTGTTTTTGCCTTTTCGTTTTTGCACAGTGCAGAATTTTTTATTATTTTGCACCGTGCTTCTAAAAAATTTTTCAATTTTCTGCACTGTGCAAAAATAAATGTTTTTTCGCACTGTGCAAGAAAAAAATTTTTTTGGTACACGGTGCAAAATGATAGAAAATTTTGCACGGTGCAAAAAAATAAAAAAAATTTTTTTTTTTTTATTCTTTTGCACCGTGCATCTAAAGCAATTTTTGCACAGTGCGAAAATGATTCCCGCACGGTGCAAAAACAATTTCTGCACAGTGCAAAAAATTTTTTTTCGCACAGTGCAGAAAAAGTTTGTGGGTGCACAGTGCAAAATAATCGGAAATTTTGCACTGTGCACAACAAAAACTTTTTTTTACTAAAAATTTTTTTCAGACAGTAACCGGTCTACTGACAATTTTGGACGCCGACAAGCCGGATGTCCTGCTTCGAGCCGTCACCTGGCTGCTTTGCATGAGCACCGCAGTCGAGGCACTCTCAATAACTTATGATCAAATTGCGCCACTGAATCAGGATCCTTTTGGCAACCCAAATTACACATTATACCATACGTTATACGGATTTAGAGTGAGTTTTCAAAAAAAATCAAAAAATTTTTTTAATTTTTTTTTTTTTTTTTTTTTGAAAAAATTTTAAAAATACCTCATTTTCAGGGGAAACGCGAGCTCTCCGACCGCTGCCGAACCTTGCGCGACCACAAAAGCAAGGAAATTTCGGACAAAGCGGAGCGACTCTTGGAGACACTCGGCAAAATTCAGCAAATGAGAGAGTCTATGTACTCGTTGGACAAGGTCCTGCAATAATTTTCGGTTTTCTCAGACTTTCTCTTTACGTTCGCAATGAGGTTTTTGAGTGCACAGTGCGAAAAAAAGGAGAAATTTTTTGCACAGTGCGGCAATTGTTTTTGCACAGTGCAGAAAACAATTTTTGCGTGCACGGTGCGAAAAAAAGGAAAAATTTTTGCACAGTGCAGAAACTGTTTTTGCACTGTGCGGCAATCATTTTCGCACTGTGCAGAATTAGTTTTTTTGGTGCACGGTGCGAAAAAATGAATTTTTTTTAAATGCACGGTGCAAAATAATAGAAAATTTTTTTGCACCGTGCACCCAAAAAATTTTTCTGCACCGTGCAAAAAAAATTTTTCGCTCGGTGCAGAAAATTTTCTCTAACTGCACGGTGCAAAATAATGTTAAATTCTGCACTGTGCAAAAACAAAAAATTCGCACTGTGCAAAAATTTTCAATCCCATTTAGAAAATTTCTAGTCAATATTTATTTTTGATCTCAAGATGACCACTTTTTCTGTCTTTTCACTACCTTTTTCAGTTGTATTACCTTTTTTTCCATTATTATTTCGTTTTTTGTACAGGAATTTTCTCACAAATAAATTTTTTTGAACTCTCAAATAAAAATAAAACATTACGAATCGTTATTTTACAGCAATTTATTATTTGAAAAATTGAAAGACCAGTTGTTTTTTTGGCACATTTTCTCTCCAAAAAATCGGAGATTTTTCGAAATTTCAGGGGATTTTTTTTCATTATTCCTCGCGATTTCGCTTTCGTTCAGCCCGCCGTTGAATGTACTCGTTGGCATTTTGTTCCACATTTCTCATTCGTTTGTCGATGGCGTTGAATTTGCGCTTAAAAATATTGGTTTGTGCTCCAATTCCAAAGTTGAGCGTGGCGAGCTGAAAGTACTTGAATATTACTACTCTTTCTGGCTGTCTTGCCCAATCTGACCGGTCATTTCCCCCCAATCCGACCGGTCATATTGCCCGCTAAGCAGGTCCGACCGCACGGCAACCCAAAATAGAAGAAAAATGTCTCCCGCCCACTTTTGAATTTCGTCCAAACAAAGTGTCAAAATTCACAAAAGAAATAAAATAATTCCGAAAAAAATATTTTTTCGGTCGGAAAACCACACGAAAATTCATTTTTGACATTTGCTTTGAATTCAACCGATACTAACATTTGTAAGGGCCAATGCGCTATCTGAAAGTTTGCTGAAAATCATAGGGCGCAGCTCGGAGAACTTGCACGGGCGCAGCTCGCGTCTTGGGCGCAGCTCGAAAACAAGCCGAGACTTAGCTTCGGCGAGCTGCGAAACGTTGTTTTCCGAGCTGTGCCCTACCATTTTCAGCTAACTTTCAGCAAAAATTTTAGATAGCGCATTGGCCCTAGGTGGGCGAAGCGCCGAAACGAGGCGGGAGACTCCTTGGGTTGCCGTGGACCGCGACTGCGACTTGCCTGTTTTTTGATCTGCAATAACCGGTCATTCACATCGTGATACGACTGCTCTCTGTATCTGGCGTTCATCATGTCTTCTTCGGACCTCAACAGCCCCCGGACAGCCAGCATTTCGCGGGCTGAAAAGTGGACAAAAATATATGTACAAAAGCTGAGTTGCATCAATAAGTCCTTATCAGTCTGTCGGGAAATTAATGCGCACATTGTCGCATCGAAAATCGCATCGCACACGAGAAAATTATTTGTGTCGCGACAAATCAAATTGCTTTTCACTCCAGCGACGCGATCGGCGCAGCGAAAATGTGCTCATTATTTTCCCGACAGACTGATATGAAGATAATTGTGAGTCCCTCTATACTCACTCTTCTTATCCAATTCCTTGGTCAACACGGGGAAGTCCTGCAAAAGTCTCCGGAATTTATCCACGGGAAGCATGAAGACCTCGCTGAATCCCACCGAAATCAGCGACGTGTGGCGACGGTCCTCGAACCGATGCTCCGGCTGATACATTAGACTAAGCTCGCCGAACGCGTCGCCTTTTCGGAGCGTCCGTTTCACCTCTTTTTTGGAGATTTCGATCAAAACTCCGTCTTCGACAATGAAGAGCTCCTAAAAGGCGAAATAAGTGTTAACTCTAAATTTTGTGGCTTTACATTAGATTACTGTAACTTACTCTACAGACATCTCCTTTGGTGCAGAGATAATCGCCGGGCCCGTAGAGTTGGGTGTGAAAGTGCATGACCAGCTCTTGCAGAAACACTTCGGAGGTGTCCTAAAAACGCGATTTAGAAAGTATTCTTGCTGTCGGGGAATCAGTGAGCACAGGCGACGCTGAAGTGAATCGCGCGCGCGGCAAAAAACAAAAATGCACTGTGAAAACCACTTTATTGCAATCTTGCCAGCAACGCGCCAAAAGTGAACATGAAACTTCAAACATTGCAGAGACCTGAGATTGAAACATGAATACGAGTGCAAATTCAGCCGGTGGAAAGCCACAGAAGTGAATTTTTCATATTATAGTTATTCCGTCGCTAGAGAAATGCAAGGTCAGACTAATTGGTCAAGAGGATGCAGAAGGGTGCGTTACTGTTTTGACACACGGATACAGTATATGCCGCGTTGCAAAGCAGGCTTCCGAATGGGGCCAGGAATGCAAATGAAACCAAGTTCAAGGAGATCCCTTCGATTGTGCCTGAAACCTTCTATCGAGACCTCGAGCTGGGGCATCCTCTGTTGTCGCTGAGAAGGTTCAAGGTGTCGTCTACAAGCTGCGGAATACGATGAAAGATGATTACAGGTGGGGTGACTTTGAAAAGATTTTGGAGGAGATGGAGCAACCAACAAATGATGACGAGTTGGTTGAGCCGCAAGATATACCAAAAGCATTCTTGCAGTGCAAGAGAGATGAAGCCGAAAAGTTGGCCGTTAAGGATTTCGTTATTGCGATTTCCACGGGGAGACTTCTTACACAACAAAAGGTGCAGAAAGATTTGTATATTGATGGTACGTAACTTACTCTATGTCATGAAATGCGGATTTGTTCTAATCGCAGGTTTTTTGCTATTTCTATGATTCTACTTTTAGATTTTGATCTATACATACAATATTTTTAGCCAATATTATAAATTCTGCGACGTCAGCAGAAAATTTCACTGCGTTGGCTTCGCCATTGCCAAGACCGAATCAAAGTTTACCTACAGTAACCTCTTCATCGGATTAAAAATAACGATATTCAGCCGGACGTCGAACGTGCCATGTGGTTTTACCACGCCAAAGAGAGAATGCGAAACTTCGACAAACGCTTATCCAATAAAGACCGGGACGAGATCCGTGGTGATATTCACGTGGCGCAGAGATGTCAAACTATACAAGAGTTTACAAGATTGACAGATTTCATTATTTTCCCAACAGAATGATAAAGGAGACTTACTATCGCCGTTTACTGTCTTACCTTGAACAACGGGATCTCCCGCAAATACTTGAGAAGCACCTCGATCCGGACGTCTTGCCGCAGAGCGGTCGTCAGCAGCGGGTCTGAAGTCTGAAAACTCAAACATCAGCGCCAGACACTTCAACTCACCGGGTCGTCGAACACCCACTGCTCGCTGATCGTGAAGTCAAAGTAGTTGAAGACTTTCCGTTGAACTTTCTCCTCAACTTTTCGATTTTGCATAAAAATCTTGGCCAAGTCCTGATTCGCACGGAGCTCTCGATTGATTCGATTGGCGTTTTGGACAATCTCCGCCACCGACCCCATAATGGCACCGAAAATTAGGATACCAATCACGGTGTTCAAAATCTCGTACAGATTTTCGATACTATTGTCCGGCTCGGGCTGTTCGCCCAGAGTGGTGATTGTCATGGAGGACCAGTAGATTGAGAGGGCGTACTTCTTGGCCAGATCGGAGAAAAAGACTTCGATTGTTCTGAAAATGACGGAAAAAATGAAATTAGAAATTTTTAGCGACAAAAACCATTCATATTTTATTAGTTACTGGCTTATTCGGAAGCTAAGGTTGATGTATTTTTACTTTCTCATCATTCTCAGCCAATTAAAGACCAATTCCACAAATTTAAAATTCCAATAAATTTTGTGACATTTCGTCAAAAATATTTTACGCTTAAATTTGCTAAATAAAGCTTGAAGAGGCTTCAGAAACGTCGTTTTGGACCGAATTGCAAAGAATTAAAAATCCAATAATTTTTGTGACATTTTGTCAAAAATTTTATTATGGCATATTTGGATTTGAACTTCTTCTGGAAAAATTGTAATGTGTTTTTATTGATGTTGTGAACATGTAACGGCCCGAAAATACTTATTTTCCACAGAATATGCAGTGAATTTATATTACACTTGCCTATTCTCCCAATACTCAAACAACTCTTCGATATGCTCTTCTTTCGTCCCATTCCAGGGCCTCTCATCCACCGTGCACTCCAAATCCCACGGCATCCAATTGCAGGTCGAAAAAATGGGATCCATAATCTTGGAGTAGGCGAAAGGCCAATTGTTGGTCTCCGAATCGTCCACTCCGAAATACAAACTCAACGCGAAATACCCGCACGCATTCCAATGAAAAATGAACACTATGGGAATGATCACTTTGGCCATGACAATCACATTCGGCCAGGAGGTGTGCATTTGGACCCGATTCAGGAACTTGAGGATACGGTAGCTTTTGGCAAGAGAATTTACACGAAGCATGTGGAGGTCATGATGACGATGGATCAGCAGGTCCATCGGGAAGACGGCAATAAGGTCCATGATAAAGCGAGACCTGCAAAAAAGTCGATTTTTGGTAGTAAGTTGTTTCAAATCGATTTTATTTTGTTTTTCCGAGAAGTGGCATTTTATACGATGAAACATGTTTTCGCTCAAAAAATCTCAAAACCCCATAAAGACCAACGAAAATTACTTATGGACCTCCTGACTTGATTCAAATCGACTTTTTTTTCATTTTTCCAAAAAGTGACATTTTATACGATGAAACATGTTTTCGTTCAAAAAATCTCAAAAAAGCATCCAGACAAACGAAAATTACGTATGGGGCACATAACGGACCTCCGGACATGTTTCAAATCGATTCTTTTTCATTTTTCCAAAAAGTGACATTTTATTCGATGAAACATGTTTTCGCTCAAAAAAACTCAAAAAAGCCTCAAGACAATGAAAAATAAATTACCGAGCACATAGGGCACCTCAGGGGTTGATTTACATTGATTTTTTCATCTTTTTTTAAAAGGTGACATTTTATACGACAAAAAAGTTTTTTGCAAAAAGTGTCAAAATTGATCATGCCACTGGTCAGAAAGCATTGTCTTGTTTTCAATAAGCCTTGCAATGTCTATTTCACCGGTTTTTTCTTTTATTTTACAATCATGACACTTTATATGACCAAAAAACTATTTTGATGTCATGTGTAATATAATTTCCCTCCATTTTTGCATCCATTCCGTAATATTTTCGCCCGCCCCGTATTCCACGGATTACCCGGCTTCCGCGAAGGTAATCTGGCCCCCAAAAAACAAAAAGACATCACCCACCTTTTGATGTAATTTAACCCGATTATTTTGACGTTACGCTCCTTTAATCCGTCCTTAAAAATGGCTGAAAATGGAGGGCGAAAATAAATTAGACAAATGAAGACGCACCGACAAAACACTGGGCCGGCAGGTCCAGCAGGAAGATTACGTCGGCAATCACATTGCAGAGCATCCATTTCTGGTAGTTGTAGCGGAAGAGGTCGTCAAACGCCGGAAACGGGATCGCGAACAAATTGTACATGCAGACGAGGAAGATGAGGATCTCCCAACATAACACTGTCAGGCTGTGGTCGTCAAAGGCGAGGTCGAGACGGCTGGAAAAAAATTTGGAGTTTGAAAAAAAAAATTGTTTTCGCACAGTGCAAAAAAAATTTTTTTTTACTGCACGGTGCAAAAGGCACAGTTTTTTGCCGCACCGTGCAAAAATTTTTGAAGTTTTGCACTGTGCAAAAGATAATTTTTTTTTCGTTGCACCGTGCAAAAAATAAAGCTTTTTTGTCGCACCGTGCAGGAGTTTTTCGATTTTGCACTGAAAAAATTTTTTTGACTGCACTGTGCAAAAATTTTTTCAATTTCGCACTGTGCAAAAAATAAACTTTTTTTGTGGCGCCGTACAAAAAAATCACAATTCTGCACTGTGCAAAAAATAAACTTTTTTTGTCGCACGGTGCAAAAATTTTTCGCAATTTTGCACCGTGCAAAAAAATCAATTTTTTTCGTCGCACGGTGCAAAAAAACGCATTAAAATTTCGCACAGTGCAATTTTTTGGAATTTTCGGTTACCTGTTTTGTTCCAATTCTAATGAATCTTGTCGAGTTGTGTCAATATCACTCAATTGTCGATGGAATCCAACAGTTTGTGCGCCGTTTGACAACATATTTCGGAGCATCTGAAAAAAAAATTTTTTTCAAAAAATTCAAAAATTGATCAAAAAAATTTTTTTTAAATGCTAGTGGTCCCCTCTTGCCATACCGAAAAAAATATTTAAACATGATTTTTTTGCCCAAAAAATTCTAATTCCACGTTTTTTCAACAAAAAATCAAAAAATTCCAAAGTCCAAAATCAGTCCCCCCTTGCCTTACCCCCACCACCGCGCCCCGTTTCCAGAGTCTGTGCGGCGCCGACGCCGCAGGCACAACGATCTCCGGCGCATCGGACGCCCTGGAAGGGGCCTCGGAGCCGGCGGCACTCATTTCGATCGGCCGTTGGGCCGCTGGCTCATCTTTCGAGGCGCGTCAAGATGAGCCACTCATCTGCCATTCCGCTAACGATTCTTGTAGCTAAAAAGGAATTAGAGGAAATTTGGAAACAGTCGGAAAATTGAGCATTCGGAAAAATTTGTATACATATAAGTCAAGAGATGAATATAAATCAAAAAAAATCAAAATTAAAACACTTTTTTTATCTTACAGGTGCAAATAACCCGGAAAAAAACAGATACTAGTCTGTTCGTAAAGTCGCTGAAGTGATTTTTGGCGTTTGCACAGTGCGAAAAAAAATAAAAATTGCACAGTGCGGGAATTGTTTTCGCACTGTGCGAAAAAAGTTTTCTTCGCACTGTGCAAAAAAAAAAGATTTTTGAATGCACAAAAAAAATAAAAAAATTCTGCACTGTGCGCGATCGCAAATTCGCTGGAGTGATCTTTTGGTGTTTGCACTGTGCAGAAAAAGTCGGGGCGCGAGCTACATGCCTAAAAGCCGATTGCACTGATTCGGTCCGAACGGTGCACCTGACGAATTGTGCACCTGGCTGAACGGGGCACCTGGCATTGTCTTTTTTGAACAGTGCACCTAGGCGAATAGTGCACCTTGAAAAAAGTTTTTTTGTGCATTATTGAAGAAAATTTGAAAGGTTTTCGTTTCGGGACAAGGAAAAAGGATTTTTTTGGAAAATTTTTTAAAATTTTCAATGGTTTTCGCTTCGGGACTGGGAAAAAGGAATTTTTTGGAAAATTTTTCAAAAATTTGAAAGATTTTCGCTTCGGGACTGGGAAAAAGGAATTTTTTGGGTTGTGAAACGATAAATATGGCAAGGGTAGATCAAGGCAACTTGTTCTGACGAATTTTTCGTCTGTGAAAAATAATTATGTAACAACAACGCCCGCTTTTTTCCGACAAGAATTGAGCGTCTTTTTTTGCCTTGCTCCTTGCTCTTGTGCCATATCATTCTTTTGGCAAACCAACCCAAAAAAATCATTCTTTAAATGTCAAACAATTATCAGAAAAACATCTTACCTTGATCTCCCTTTGTCATATTTATCTTTTCACAAACAAAAACATTGGCAAAAACGGCTCACCTTGATCCTCCCTTGTTATATTTATCTTCTCACACACGAAAAAGTCAGTCAAAACCCTTGCTTTGATCTCCATTGTCATATTTACCTTTTCACAAAGAAAAAATTGTTTTTTCCCTTTCCCGAAGCGAAAACTTTTCAAATTCTTTTCAATTATTTACAAAAACTCCTTTTTCTCTGTCTCGAAGCGAAAACATTTCTAATTTTTTAAAAATTTTCCAAAAATTTCTTTTTTCCCAGTCCCGAAGCAAAAACATTTCAAATTTTGTTCAATTGTTTATAAAAAATCTTTTTTTCAAGGTGCACTATTCGCCCAGGTGCACAGTTCAAAATGTGTCAGGTGCACCGTTCGCTCAGGTGCACGGTTCGCCCAGGTGCACTGTTTGTTTCAGGTGCACTGTTCGGACACAACCGATTGCACTGTGCAAAAAGCATGAAATTGCACAGTGCGGAGTGAACTTTTGTTTTCGCACAGTGCATGTCGCGAAAATCAATCCAGCGACTTTGCACTGTGCAGAAAAAGTCAGGATGCAAGCGACATTCCTAAAAAGCCGATTGCACAGTGCAAAAAGCGAGAAACTGCACAGTGCAAAGTGAACTTTTGTTTTCGCACCGTGCATGTCCCCGAAATCACTTCAGCGACCTTGCACTGTGCTGAAAAAAAATTTTGAGTGCACAGTGCCAAAAAATAAAGAATTTGCACCGTGCCGGATCGCAAAGTCGCTGGAGTGATTTTTGCCGTTTGCACTGTGCAGGCAGCCCAAAAAAGCCGATTGCACGGTGCAAAAAGCGAGAGATTGCACGGTGCAAAGGGAACTTTTGATTTTGCACAGTGCAAAATGTCCCAATAGCCTTAGGCAATTTGAGCTCTAATTTGTAACAAAATTCCACCAAATTCAAAGGTCAAAAAAAACACAATGTAAAAGTTGTAAAGTTACATTTACATTTATTTTAACATCAAAAAGTAAAGAAAAAAATTACTTTTTACTGCTAAAAGTTCACCCCAACAAAAACGAAACCTGACAAATTCCGCTCTCTCAACAATTGAGACTACATTTCGGAGCCGAAGCCGAGGAAAAAATGTGTTTTCCGAGGCCGGCGAGAGTAATGAACGACCAAGAAAAAAAACAGCGCCGAATAAAACCCCTGCGGCTAAATCGGGGGGCCCGACACGAGTGTGAAAATTCGGGTGTGCCCCGAGGGCCTAGACGTCGATAAGCCCCCCTAAGATTGTGTTTATGACGCCCGATGACACTAATTCCATTTTATGACATTTTATGACCATTTTTGGGCCGAAAAATTTGAGATTTTTCAAATTTATGACAAAAAAAACAAATCTTTTGACCTATTTTAGAGGAGGAATTGAGATTTGTAGGGAATTTAGAGGCAGTGTAAAACGAAGCAAGGTCGTTTTAGTCATAAGAGGGGATTAAAAAAGACAAACATCATTCGAAAGTGGGGCCCTTTTTGTGCGAAAATGTTAATATAAATATAAGCAAAGTGCTCAACACTACATTACAACTCCTCGAGGCTCTTCAAATTGAGCGGTTAAAATACTAATTTAGAATACCAGGCTAAAACAAACTTTCAGGGGTCTGAAGAGACTATTTTGAGTAGAAAAATGGGCCTGTCGGGAAAATAATGAGCACTTTGTCGCGTCAAAAGTCGCGTCGAAGTAAAGAGAAATTTGATTTTGGAGAGTAAAAATTCATTTTCGATGCGATTTTGGTTGCGACAGAGTGCTCATTATTTTCCCGACAGACTGATATCGTCGCGGAAAAAAAAAGTTTTGGGTGTTTTCGGCGACTCTGCACTAAATGAGAGAAAAAATTTTTGCACAGTGCAAAATTTTTGTTTTTGCACTGTGCACAAAAAAACCTTCCACTGTGCAAAAATAAAATGTTTTTTTTTTGCACAGTGCGAAAAAATGAAAAATTGTTGCACAGTGCAGAACTTTATAGTATGTATTTTGCACCGTGCATCTAAAAAATTTTTGTGCACAGTGCGAAAATGATTCCCGCACAGTGCAAAACAATTTCTGCACAGTGCAAACGAACATTTATTTGTTTGCACAGTGCAAAAAAAAATTTCGGGTGCACGGTGCGAAATGATAGGAAATTTTGCACGGTGCGAAAAACTAAAAAAAAATTTTATTATTTTGCACCGAAAAAATTTTTCTGCACGGTGCGAAAGCGATTCCCGCACAGAGCAAAAAAAAATTTCTGCACTGTGCAAAAAGTTTTCATTTTTTCAACGTTTTGTACACCCAAAAAAAATTTTTCTGCACAGTGCGAAAAAAAATTTTTGGCACACGGTAAAAAAAAATTTTTTTGTTATTTCGCACCATGCATCCGAAAATTTTTTTTCATTTGTTTGCACCGTGCATCCAAAAAAAAATTTTATGCACAGTGCGAAAATTTTTCATTTTTTTGCACCGTGCATCCGAAAAAATTTTCTGCACGGTGCGAAAATGATTCCCGCACAGTGCAAAAACAATTTCTGCACTGTGCAAAAAATTTTCATTTCTTCGCACCGTGCATCCAAAAAAATTTTATGCACTGTGCGAGAAAACGTTTTATTTTTGCACAGTGCATAGTGCAGTCGCGGTAAATGCCCATGCACTTTATGAAAAGCTTTTTTTCAGGACGCTTTTTCGGAGTTTTCTCGTTAAAAAGCATAATCCATTCCTTCTCCGCGAATGAATTACCACATTCATCCAATTCCCGAGAGTGCTCTACGTAACCTTCACAGTCCATATAAAAAGCAAAACATAACAAATAAATCAAAAATTGAAAAAAAAAAATTACTATTTGCATGTTCACAAAGTGCCTGGACATTTTTTCGCTTTCGCACAGTGCACCTTGAATTTTCGTCGCCAACGCACTGTGCATTTGTGCATTTTTTCCCTTGCGCACCGTGCAAACCTCAAAAAAGCCGATTGCACGGTGCACATTTTTGAGCCAAATCGCAGTTGAGAAAACCTTACGTCGCAGCGATATTTCAAATGCACAGTGCAAACCCAGAAAAAAAGCAAATGTCCAGGCACTTTGTGAAAACCCTACGAACAGCAAAAGTAGTACCAAATTGCCAACACTCAATGGGACAAAGAATGCTGGCTATATCTTTGACGGATCATATATTATAAACCACGAAGATATCCGAGCTCGAACTGAACTGACGGATGTATGTATGGAAGCAAAGAAACGAAAATGGAACTGCATGACGAAGATGGAGCTTACAGCTGAAGTACCCCAAGTGCGACGCTCAGAGTTTGATGAAACCTGGCACAAATTTAGAATAACTTTTTATAAGATATATGCGAGAATCCTAACTCGCGCTTTGCAGAAACAACCGAGATTTTTAGAACGAAATTCGGCCAAAATTTAGGACTTTTTGCTGAATTTCGGCACGAAAAGTTTCATGACTATTTCAATCGTTAAGGACAATGTTTCTACAAAAAATCAAATTTTTCCGCACGAGACTGCCAAAGTTATGGCCAAAAAGCGCTTTTCTCTCCGACCGCTCTCCGCGTTTAGCGTGCTCTCTCGGCGGCAAAAATCGTTCGATATCTCGGCGGCGCCCGCAAAGCACGAGCTAAAACTTTCAGGAATTGATATTTAGTCCATACCCGACGTGTGTGCAAAATTTAAAGAAAATCGGCGCACTTGGAGTACTTCTCCTGTTAGAAAAGAGGAACGAAGATGACTGCTGGAATGGGCACCTCCATAATTATACAAGACAACAAACGGCCGCCCAAGGACGAGGTCGACCGGCGACTTTCGAAAACGCCATGGTTCGCGATGGAAGGATCTTGTACTGAGCACACAATGGAAACCAAACTGATTCACCCCATGCTTCGCATTTGAAGAGACTGGCTCACAAACACATCCCTGAAACGTAAGCAAGCAAAAAAAAACAGAGGGCGGCCGAGGTGTTCATAAAGCATAAAAACACTTCACGTTGAGTAAATCTTTTCAAGTGCATTTTCAAAGACCATTTAGGGGACCAGGAAGCAAATTGTCGTAAGAAAAAAAGTAAAAAGAATTTGGTGTCTTCATGCTTTAAAAATTGCAAACGGAAGAAAAAAAGAGTTAGCAAATCACTTATGTCGCAAGTTTTTTGGTCTTTTTTTATGTTACAACGGCTCACGGTCAAGCAAACTACGTTTCGCACCAAATAAAATTAGAAAAGTGGCCATATTGTATTTATGCGTCCTTTTCGCGCGACAACGCTTCGGGTCAACAAAAAATCGATCAATACAAGGCGGAGGGCAGACCGAAGACCCCAAGAAAGGTGGTAGGAGGAGCCTACAGGACTTGTGAAACCCGTCGGATAGTCGGCGGACGTCGGGCGAAGGCTCGGCGGAGACTTACAGTACGACCACTTTTTCTAATTTTAGCTGTTACAAAATCAATTGATACGGGGCGTAGGGCAGGTGGATACACCAAAAAAGGATTTTAAAACGCGTTCCACTACACTTTGAAGCTTAACCTAGCAGAAGGCGGACATTGTTAAAATTAATGTCTTAGAATTAAATGAAAATTGGTCTACTTGATCATAATGAGAGATAAAACATTCGCTTTCTTTGTTTTTGCCCCACGTTACCATATGGCGGATTACTGTAACATTGTTTTTCAAAAAAGAAGGGTCCTAATCGAGAAAACGAAGATTTATTTTATCCCGTACCAGGATTAGGTGAATCCACCATATAACGACTATGGGCAGAAAAAAATCAAGCGATTGCTCCATACCGATTGGTGATCCGCTTAACCAATTTTGGTTGAATTCTGAGACATCGACTCAACAATGTCCGGGCCAATCTCCGATTTGTAGTAAAACGCGTTTTAAGAAGTGCCTAGCGGCCTATGAATGTCATTAAATTCTCGGCGGACGTTCGCCGAAGACTTGGCGGAGACTTGGCACACAACATAACTTTCTAATTTCAGCTATTGCTAACCTTAGTTTTCTTTACCCTGAGTTGTTGTAACATATAAAAGACTAAAATTTGGGGCAAAAAAACAAAGATCCGTAACTTTTATCTAGATATTATTGACGTGAGCACATGTAAAATAAGTACCTCAATATGGATTATAAGCTATCCTAGCACCCAATCAATCTTATTATTTCTGCTGACTAAGCCTTCTCCTAGCCTCCTCAGCATACGATGACAAATTGAGGCAACCCGAGGTATCGCCAAGCCGAACTGTCGTTGGCCCGAAAAGTCGTAGCAACGTAGTGTACAGTAACGGACCAGACATAGTCGAAAAAACGCACCATTTTGCATTTTCGAAGTATCAAAAAAGCAGCAAAATACCTCCTTCTCCAAGTGAAAAAACGGAGTGTTTTAGTTGCAGAGGGAGGCATTTGGCCACATTTTTTGATACTTCCCGGAAGCAAAATGATACGTTTTCTGCCACTTAATCAGATCACCAAGTCTCCGCCAAGACTTCCGCCAAACATTAAACAGCTTTGGCAGGCCTTGTAGGCACCATCTACAACCCTTTTTTTTTAGGTCTCGGCCTGCTCTTCTTTCAGATTTTCAAAAAAAAATTGTTTTAAAATCAAAAAAATTTTTTTTTACTTTAAAAAAATTACACCTAAAATCAAGTTACACTTAAATTCCACCCCAATCTTCCTAAAATACCACTTTACAGCCGGGCTTGGCACGAAATAACCCCAAAAAAGTCCAAAGTCCGCAACAAGATTACAATTTGTTGCAAACCCGCGTTACAACGCCCAAAATTTACACTCCAAACTATGTTGCCCTCATAAAATTTTAATTGTTTTCGGCCCCGGAGGCATGCAACCGGCCCACCGATTGCACCTGCCAATTGTAAATCCAGTTTTACAATGTCTTTCGTTGGAAAAAGTAGGCCCTTTTTACGGCCCAAAATTTGCGGAATGGGCTTTGGATTTGTGACGATTGTATTGTAAATCTAATAGCCTGGGGGTCTGAGATTGCGTTGGATTGTAAATTGTAAATCTCCAAAGAGCTTTGCATGGGATTTGGGCAGTTATATTACACATGACGTCAGATTCAGGAATTTCGATTTTTCATCGTATAAAATGTCGCTCAGGCAACTTTGTTTGCTGAAAAAGTACTATACATGTTTTCACGGTTTTGTTGACGTTTTTCCATAGTTTAGTTTTGATTTTTTCTTGGAAATTTCGGAGATTTTGTCATTTTTTACCTTCAGACATGTTTCATCGTATAAAATACCGTTTGACGGATTTTTTCCACTAACAAGGGATGGAGTAGGCTCTCCGAAACAAGCTGAATTTTCTAAACAAAATTTTTATGACTTTTTCTTGAAATTTGGCGGTTTATACCGCTTTAGTCCTAGGATATGTTTCATCGTATAAAATGCCCCAAACTTCTGAATTTTTATGTCCAACTCAAAAAATCACTTTTTAAGGTAAGCGGAGTGCTTCTATACCCTTTACATACGCCTTTCAACGACTAGTGACATTTTATACGATGAAACATGTTTTTCGATATAACAGTAAATCGAGGTATAAAATCATCAAAAAAATACAAAACAGTAAATTTTGAGTCCAATTACACGCCAGTAAACCGTTCTTCATAATATTTTGAATATCCTTGCCAACTTTTTTAACACTTTTTTTATCCCTGTAAGTCCTATGTCCAACCTCCATAAAAGCAAGATGTAAGTATGTAACGACGCACGATTTGAGCCGGAAATTACGCAATGAAAGTTACAGTCGCTTTGCGGAGCCGATCCTCTGGTATTTGCATAATTTCGGTATTGAAATAATCTCACTGTTTGGCTCGCTTTTGTTGGGCTGCAGAATATTATAAATGCGGTTGTCAGACCAAAATATTTTTATTATTCTTCAATTCTGGGGCTCGCGATGAATGTCTAGGGAGTTGAGAGGGCGTTACAAACAATTTGAGGGAATTTTTGAATGATTTTTGGCAGCGAATTTTGAGTATCTGTAACTGAAAATAATGAGAATTTTTTTCCAGTTTTTTTAACACTTGTTGTGTATTAAAATTACAATTTTTTTAAGGCAAACGCCAAATTTTTAATTCGCGTTTCGCAGAAATAACCGGGATTTTCAATTTCGAAAAATTTCAAAATTTTGATTTTTTTTATTTTTTTTAAAGTCCTTCTTTTAAATCAAAATTAAAATATCTTTACAAAAAATCAATTTTTTCCACTTGAAATTCCCAAAGAAATGAGAAAAAACTTTCTTTTCACTGATGGTCTCCCCTTATTTCTCACTGTCTCTCGTTGAAAAATATTGTTGTATATCTCGACTGAAACGTTAAACCAAAGTCTAAAATTTGCTACGATTAATTTGCAACTCTAAAATACCGCTCAGAAAAAATTTTGTGAAAATCGACCGGTCGGTTTTTCAGAAACTCTCTTTTCAAAATTATCCCTATTTTTGTTCCTCGTTTGGAAAAATTGTTGAATATCTCGGCTGAAATGATAAACCAAAGCCTAAAATTTACCATGATAGATATATGACATATGAACAGAGCATTCAGAGAAAATTTTGTGAAAATCGACCAGTCGGTTTTGCGGAAATTTGCTTTTTATGATTAGCCCTATTTTTGTTCCTCCTTTGGAAAGAGCATTGAATATCTCAGCCGAAACGCTAAGCCCAACGCCAAATCTTACAGTAATTAATTAACGGCCCTAATAAACCACTCAGATAAAATTTTGTCAAAATCGACCGGTCGGTTTTGCAGAAAATTGTTTTTTTAAATGAGCCCTATTTTTGCCTCTCGTTTGTAAAGATTGTTGAATATCTCGGCTGAAATGCCAAAACAAAGTCTAAAATTTGCCACGATAAATTTAAAACCCCAATAGACCATTCAGAAAGCATTTTGTCAAAATCGACCAGTCGGTTTTGCCGAAATTTGCATTTTAAAATGAGCCCTATTTTTGCCTCTCGTTTGTAAAGATTGTTGAATATCTCGGCTGAAATGCCAAAACAAAGTCTAAAATTTGCCACGATAAATTTAAGACCCTAATAGACCATTCAGAAAAAATTTTGTCAAAATCGACCAGTCGGTTTTGCCAAAATTTGCCTTTTAAAATTAGCCCTATTGTTCGAAAATTTTTTGCCGGAAGTTCAGATTCATGGTTGTTATCTCTTCGAGAAGCATACCATCTCTCTGGCTTTTTGATCTGAAGGTCGGGGTTTGCCCTTTTGCCTCTCCGCATGCGTAATTAAAGTGTTATTCAGAATGGGAATGGCTCGCCCATCCGTTTCTGTGCGGATCCGTTTCTTTTGACGCACAAAATCTGAGACGCTTTCATTTTTTTTTTTTGAATTTTGAATTTTTAAAACTTTAAATTTTCTCTCTTCATTCGTATTTTACCCATATATGGCTCGAGCCGTCGAAATCTCTGTGTGTCCAGAAAATGTGTCACGATGACACCCCTTTAAAATGTGTCAGTGATATAAAACACGGCTCTATATGGATAGAACTACTCCATGGAGCACAGCAAAAAAATTTTGGGGGTTGCAACAGTTCTCATCGCAAAAAAAACAGAAAAATCCAGAAAATCCGTCATCCAAATTGCATATTGCGAAAGTTTTAAACCTAAATTTTTTTGTATGCCCTCTAGAGAGTATTTCTAGCTATATATAGCTGTTTTTAACACCACTGACATATTTTAAATGCTTGTCATCGTGACAGATTTTCTGGATAAACAGTGGTTTTGAAGCCTCAAGCCATTTTTAGCAACATTTTTGCGATTTTCTCGCTGAAAAATGAATTTTTTGTGGAAACGTCGCCTTTCCCAACAGAATGCCCTAAGGGTATAATAGATGTCCAAGTCCAAAGAACCTTAAAATTCGAAAGATTTGAGCAACTTTTCTTCCCGCAGATGCCATAGAATACGTCCATAGACATTACGCAGTGGTTTTACGCAGAAATATATGAAACCGGTCGGTCAACAAGGTCAAGTTCATGTCTTGACAAAAATTAATTTTATAATCGACAAACTGGATAAATTGACGCGATGATTGTGTTTTTAGCGCGTTCTTTGTCGCGGCAGCGACAAAGCATTCCATCATTTTTCCGTACAAGGATGGTTACAGAAGTTTTCGGTCTTCTTTTTTTCGCTTTTGGGTCGATTTTGGGTGCAAAAAAAGCATGCAGTAAAATTGAAAAAATATTGCAAACTGTCATGCAGACATTTTCCATGGTTGGCACGGGGTTTTCCAAAAATTTTGTCGCAAAAAAAATTTTGATTTTGCCGCGACACAGTTCATTTTCTCGGCGGCGATGCGATTTTCGCTGCGACAGACTCCTCATTATTTTCCCGACAGACCGGGGAGAAAAAACGCACTGTGCAATTTCTCTTTTCTATCTCTCTAGCGGCGCGGGGAGAAAAACGCACTGTGCAATTTCGACGGACTTTATGTCGCGACTAGTAGTCGTGCCAGAAAGTGCGTAGACTTTTTTTCGCGGCGCACAGTGCATTTTTCTTCTTTTTGCACTGTGGAATTGTTGTCGCGCGCCCAAAATTCGCGGCGACGCAGTTGAAAAAAGCTTACGTCGCGGCGATCTTTGAAATGCACGGTGCAAAGGTTAAATGCACAGTGCGGAAAATTGGCGACGAAAAGTCTACGCACTTTCTGGAACGACTAGTATTAGCATTTTCATAAAGTGCCTGGACTTGTTTTCGCTTTCGCACAGTGCATCTTGAACTTTTGTCGCCAACGCACTGTGGATTTTTGTCTTCGCGCACCGTGCACAACCTCGAAAAAGCCGATTGCACTGTGCATATTTTTGATCAAAATCGCCGCGGCGCAGTTGAGAAAAGCTTACGTCGCAGCGATATTTCAAATGCACAGTGCAAAACCAAAGAAAGGTCAATGCACGGTGCAAAAAATCGCGGGCGTTTGTGCACAGTGCGCGCAGCGACAAACGTCCAGGCACTTTATGAAAATGCTAATACTAGTCGTTCCAGAAAGTGCGTAGACTTTTTTCTGCCTTTTTTCGGACCGCACAGTGCAAGTTTCCTGTTTCCCACGCGACGCGATCCTTTTTGAAACATTTTGCACTGTGCAATTTCAAAATAGTCGCGCCGGCTCCCTTAAGAAATGCTTGCGTCGCAGCGATAGTGCACTTGCACGGTGCAAAAGGTCAAATGCACCCCGCAAAAAGGGAATTTTGTGCACAGTGCGGACCGCGACAAAAAGTCTACGCACTTTCTGGAACGACTAGTAGACCGTTCGTAAAGTCGCTGGAATGATTTCGGCGACGTGCACTGTGCAAAAAAACTCAGGGTGCGGGCGACAGCCCGAAAAAGCCTATTGCACTGTGCAAAGTGAACTTTTGTTTTCGCACAGTGCATGTCGCCGAAATCACTTCAGCGACATTGCGAACGGACCAGTAGGAGCTCAAGTCTCCTATCCTTTTTTGTTGACCTTTTCCCAGCCTTTTGAACAATATTTCATCGTCCCTGGAGATTTTGACGAAGACTTTTTTTTCCGATATTCCGATTATACGGTCTGTATTCAGATAGATCTTTTTTGTAAAAAAAAATAATTTTGGGAATTTCAAAAAAATTTTTTTTTGTTACAAAAGTCGCACAAAAATGCAGAGATTTCCCGCAATCTTTGTAAAGTTGAGCATAAAAAAAGGTGAGTCAGAGAGATGGGAAATGGAGATAACCTTCAATAAATCAGTCGGACTGGCTAATGGGCAGTCTTGCGGGTTCGCGGGAGAAACATTCAGTTGCCGCAATAACAGAGATGAGATTTTGGAAGTGGAATTTTCTAATTTTCAAAATTTTTATTTGAAAAAAAAAATTATTTTTTTTTAATTTTGAAAAAAATTTTTTTTTTTTTTTTTTGATTTTTTGATTTTTTTTTATATTCTTAATTTTTACACCTAAATAGTTAGGGATGAGATTTTGGAAGTGGAATTTTGTAGTGATTTTCAAAATTTTTATTTGAAAAAAAAAATTTTTTTTTAATTTTGAAAAAAAAAATTTTTCTGATTTTTGATTTTTTGAATATTCTTAATTTTTAGATCTAAATAGTTAGAGATGCATTTTGGAAGTGGAATTTTGTAGTGATTTTCAAAATTTTTATTTGAAAAAAAAATATTTTTTTTTTTAATTTTGAAAAAAAAAATTTTTGGTTTTTTGAATATTCTTAATTTTTACATCTAAATAGTAAGAGAATAAGACATTTTGGAGGTGGAATTTTCTAATTTTCAAAATTGAAAAAAAAAGTAAAAAAAATTATTTTTTTTAATTTTGAAAAAAAAATTTTTTTTTGATTTTTTGAATATTCTTAATTTTTACATCTAAATTTTTTTTTACAAAAAATATGATTTCATTGATTTCGTATTTTACAAAAAAAAATATATTTTTTTTTTACATTTTTTTTATTTTTACTTCTAATTTCCAAAAGAAAAAATATTTATTTTTCTGATCAATTAATTCCCTTAAAGGCTAATAGCCAATTCTGGGATCAGCGTGAATAAAACAGAAAGCAAAAAAATCGTAGTTGTTTCGACGATTTCTGAACTGGTTTGAATCAGATTGATGGGTTGGGAATTTGAACACCGGTGTGGAAGATTGAGGTGGGCTGGAGGGTTTTCTGATAGCTTCCATATTAAGGTGAACCAAAAATTTTTTCCGATTTTTAGCTATCTTTTTGTCCAATTTTTGTATATATGTATTAAATATAGTTTTTATTTTATTATAATATATGTTTTTGCAATTTTTTTTTTTTTTTTTTTGAAGAACTTCTATTGTCGCTGTATTATTTTAAACATGTCCAATGTCGCTAAAAAAAATTTTTGATTTTCTCCGCGACACAGTTGATTTTCTCGCCGGCGATGCGATTTTCGCTGCGACAGAGTGCTCATTATTTTCCCGACAGACCGATATTAGCCTTTGAATCTTCATTCAGTGACAAGGCTGAATTTTTTTCGATGCTAAGGAACCCTTGGGATTACATTTTGGACAGTTCCTTAAATTTTGCTTCTATGGAGGAAGAGGGGAAAAAATAATTTTTTTTTGTTTTCTTGATGTCAATATTTTGAGTGATTTTTTCTCAAATTTCGCTGTTCCTTTGAGAATTTTTGGAAAATAAAAAATCCCAATTTTCTTGAAAACTCAAAATTTTGAAAATCCGACCATGGGACAGGCTCTTTTCAACGTCAAAAATCGATTTTCTTTTAAAAAGTCTTTGTGTCCGACACCCAAATAGTCTGTCACCCAATTTTTCCGTTCCAATTTACACAGACAGGCCATGTTGGGGTGAACTTTAATCTGCCTTTTACCAGACCGTTCGAAAACTCGCTGGAATGATTTTTGCGGCATGCACAGTGCGAAAACAAAAGTTCACTTTGCACTGTGCAGTTTCTTGCTTTTCGCACCGTGCAATAGGCTTTTTTGAGCTAATTTTTGCGACATGCACTGTGCGAAAGGAAATTTTCACTATGCACTGTGCAATTTGCTGCTTTTCGCACAGTGCAAAATTTTTTCTCGGGCTGTCGCTCGCACACTGACTTTTTTCTGCACCGTGCAAATCGCCAAATTGATTTTTACGACATGCACTGTGCGAAAACAAAAGTTCACTTTGCACTGTGCAATAGGATTTTTTGGGCTGCTGCTCGCACCCTGACTTTTTTCTGCACAGTGCAAATCGCCAAAGTGATTTTTGCGACATGCACTGTGCAAAAAGAAAACTTTTCTTTGCACTGTACAATTTGTTTGTTGCTTTGCACCGTGCAAAATTTTTTTCGTCCGTAGCCCGCACCTTGACTTTTCTCGCACAGTGCAGGCCGCTGGAGTGATGTTTGCGACGTGCACTGTGCAAAAAGAAAAAAGCTTCACTTTGCACTGTGCAATTTTCGGCTTTTTGCACCGGGCAATAGGCTTTTTTCGGGCTGTCGCTTGCACCCTGACTTTTTCTGCACAGTGCAAAGTCGCTGAAGCGACATGCACCGTGCGAAAACAAAAGTTCTCTTTGCACTGTGCGGTTTCCTGCTTTTTGCACAGTGCAATATTTTTTCATCTGTCGCTTGCACACTGACTTTTTTCTGCACTGTGCAAATCACCAAAGTGATTTTTGCGACATGCACCGTGCAAAAACGAAAGTTCTCTTTGCACTGTGCGGTTTCTAGCTTTTTGCACAGTGCAATCTTTTTTCGTCTGTCGCTCGCCCCTTGACTTTTTCTGCACAGTGCGGGCCGTTGGAGTGATTTGACATGCACTGTGCGAAAAGAAAACTTCACTTTGCACCGTGCAATTGGATTCCTTCCTCTGTCGCTCGCACCTTGACATTTCTTGCACAGTGCGGGCCGTTGGAGTGATTTCGGTGACATGCACCGTGCGAAAACATAAGTTCACTTTGCACCGTGCAATCTTTTTTCGTCTGTCGCTCGCACCCTGACTTCGCCAAATTCATTTTTACGACATGCACCGCGCAAAAACAAAAGTTCACTTTGCACTGTGCGCTTTCTAGCTTTTTGCACCGTGCAATCTTTCTTCGTTTGTCGCTCGCATCCTGACTTTTCTGCACAGTGCATGTCGCCGAAACCACTGCAGCGACTTTTCTGACCGACTGCCAGTCTGTCGGGAAAATAATGAGCACTCTGTCGCAACGAAAATCGCATCGCCGCCGAAAAAAATGAATTGTGTCGCGGCAAAATCAAATTTTCTTTTCCGCGATTGACACAGCGAGATTGTACTCATTATTTCCCCGACAGACTGATAGTGCAATTTGTGCATCGTTTTTATCCGTCAGGCCGCCTTATCATCCCATCTTTCCTCTCGATTACACTCGCACTTTGTTTGAACCGAAAAGGGGCGTCTTTCGGCAAAAAAAAATCCGCTCCTAAACGAATCCGTATTCATGGCTGTTTTTGTTTTGGTCTGCCGAAGAAAAAAGTCCAAAATTTTGGCGTTTTTCGAGCGCTGATTGAGTTGACGGAACTTAATTTCCGCCTCGCGGCCAGGCTGGGCCTAATTTGAGAGTGTTTCCAATAGGTATTATAGGGCTTATTGCGATGTTTTTGAACGTTTTTTTGGAAGAGATTGGACCGAAAATCTTGTCGAGTTATTAGGACAAATTATTATCAGTCTGTCGGGAAAATAATGAGCACTCTGTCGCATCGAAAATCGCATCGCCGTTGAAAAAGAAATTAATTATTGAAAATCAAATTGCTTTTCACTTCAGCGACACGATTGGCGCAGCGACAAAATGCTCATTATTTTCCCGACAGACTGATGGCTAGTCTGGGTGTCAATCACCTTAAAATCTTTTTTCTAACGGTTTTTTTTGACAAGATGGCTACATACAATGAAGAAGGTTTGAAAAAGAAAAAAATCTATTTCTTCAAGGCTCGTTATTTTCCCGACAGACTGATACTAAATACATAATATACTTGTCCTTACATTCTCCCACCTCAACAGGTCTTGGTCTTCTCGATCTCGCCATTCTCGTATCCTCTTCCTATCAATTCCGTAATGTTTGGAAGCTCTGATCGACGACTTCTTGGCAAACGCCAGCTTTTTCTGACTTCCAGCCTTTCCCGGCCGTGAATACTCGAGGTAATCGCGGCTGAGCTGGCGGATGATCGGAACTGTCGAAGAGCTGCGGCATCTCCGGAATTGCCGAATTTTTGGATCCGAAGAGCGCCCCTAGCTTTTATAACAATGGGGGGCCTGATTCAGTGGCAAAAAACGTACCATTTTGCTGCCGGGAAGTATCAAAAATGTGGCAAAATGCCTCTCTCTCCAAGCAAAAAAGTTTCGTTTTGAAGGGCTCCCTCACAAAAAGAGCAAGCGCGCTTTTGAAATAAAAGTTTTTTTCACTTGGAGAGGGAGGTATTTTGCCACATTTTTTCTGCTTCCTGGATGCAAAATGGTACGTTTTTTGCCACTGGATCAGGTCCCCCACTGTATTTATCTTTAAAATGCAGTTTTTTTGTTTTTTGGATACTTCCCCCACTGTAGACCGTTCAAATTGCGAGGCCAATCCTCAATTTTAGCCAATTGATGACTAGGACACTTATCTCAAGTGAGACGCTCAGATTTCCTTCAAATTTTGCACACACGCCGGGCATAGACTAAATATCAATTCCTAAAAGTTTTAGCTCGCGCTTTGCAGGGAGAGCCGAGATATTGAACGATCTTTTCGGCCGAGAGAGTGCGCGAAATGCGGAGAGCGGTCAGAGAAAGACCGTTTTTGGCTATATCTCTGCCAACTTTGCGCGGAAAGTTACATTTTAAACTCATTTCAAAGTCTTACAATTAGCTTGCGATTTTCAGGGAGGACCGATACCTTTAGCAATCTTGTCGGCCGAGAGAGTGCGCGAAATGCGGAGAGCGGTCAGAGGAAGACCGTTTTTGGCCGTATCTTTGCCAGTTTTGCGCGGAAAAAATTGATTTTTTGCGGAGACATTACTCTCTACCGTAGAAATAAGTATAAAACTTTTCATGCTAAAATTTGCAAAAAAAAATCACATTTTTTCAATTTTCAACCTAAAAATCTCGGTTTTTCTGCAAAGCGCGAGCAAGCAACCTCGTATATTCCTTAGAAAAAGATAATCTAGACTTATAAAAAGTTTCATCAAAATCCGAGCGTCGCACTTGTGGAGACTTCCCCTGTTTTTCGCAAGCTCCGTTCCCCAAAAAAGGCCTGTCACCTTCCGCTCGCTTACACTCCACTTCCGGTGGCCCCCAAAAAGAATGTGTAAAAAGCATTTTGACGCAAAGAATGAAATGCCAGAACCCCATTTTTCCACCGAAAAAGGAGGGAGATTTTAAGTGGAAATCTCTTGCAGCCATCTTTCCCACCCTCCACCTACGCCTCCGGGGGATTAGCCGGAGGGAAACATAATTGAAAAAAAAACTTTTCGGTGGCCTGGAATGCAAAATGGTCGATGACTTTTCGCGGAATAACGACGAGATCTTTCAAAAAATCGAGTCTTTCGCCGATTTTTCCGAAGAAAAATAAGAAATTTTAATTTACAAAGAAAGTATCCCAAGTGCGACGCTCAGACTGTCTTCAAATTTTGCACACGCTTAGGGCATAGGGTACATATCAATAACTGAAATTTTCAGCTCGCGCTTTGCCGGGACAGCCGACATATTCAACGATCTCTCTTTAGAGAGTATGCGAAATGCGAAGAGTCAGAGAGAAAAACACTTTTTGGACATTCCTTTACTGGTTCAGCTAAGTTCGCGGATGTAAAATGCTTATCACTTTTTATAGGATTGTTCAATTTTTATGAGCAATAGCTCATTTTATTCCTTAGTAGTTGCCATTTTGTTTAAAAAAAAGATCATAAAAACGATCAATCCTACGTCGAGTTATGACCCTTTAAAGTCAAACATGCTTTTTCACGTAAATTTTTAAAAAAATTTTATTTTCAAAAATTTTGAATTTTGAAAACTGTAATAAAAACTGAAAAAATGATTTAGTTCCGTTCGGAAAAAAATGATTTTATGTGGAAGTATTTTCCTCTACAGTAGAAATATGTATGAAACTTTTCACGCTAAAATTCTCAAAAAAAGTTTGACAATTTTGCCGACTTTCGACCTAAAAATCTCGGTCGTTTTTACAAAGCGCAAGCAAGGAGTCTTGCATACATTTTAGAAAAAATTATTCTAAATTTGTGCCAAGTCCCTTCAAAATCTCGGTGTCGCACTTGGGGCACTTCCCTTGTTAATACGGGGTCTTACAAAAAACGTGAAGGAAAGTGGAAGGCTGTAACTTCCGGCGGAGGCGGCGCAGAGACTTCGTATTTGAAATATGTATTTTTAAAAGACATAAGTTTTTATCTACGAAATAACAAGCTTTTAAAGTGCAAACTGAGGTCGCTACGACCTTCTGAAGTAGAGGCATCTCTACCCCGAAAACCAGGTTTTTTCGGTTGAAAATGATCGAAAAATCTCGGTCTTTTTCGGTTGAAAAATCAATCAGGAAATGTCTCGGATTTTTTGGGGGGTTTCGATATGGGTGATGTTGAAAAATAGGAGGAAAGTGCCAACACCTGAAAATTATGCACGTTTTCTTAAAGACTGTATCAACAAACCCCCAAAAAATCCGACATTTCCTGGTGATTTTCAACCGAAAAAGTCCGAAATTTCTCGGTCATTTTCAACCGAAAAACCCTGGTTTTCGGGGTAGAGATGCCTCTACTTCAGAAGGTCGTAGCGTCCTCAGTTTGCACTTTAAAAGCTTGTTATCTCGTAGACAAAAACTAATGTCTTTTAAAAATACATATTTCAAACACGAAGTCTCTGCGCCGCCTTCGCCGGAAGTTATAGCCTTCCACTTTCCTTCACGTTTTTTGTAAGACCCTGTATGTCTTACAAAAAACAGTCTGTGTGCAACGAATTGAGAACAAAAAAAATTATTTGTTACTGTAGTAAAGAGGCCAGTTTGGCCTAAACATGGCTTGTTCGTTAGAAGTAGGGTTTGTTGTACAGAGGAAATATAGTTTTTTTTTCATTTGCTTCAATTGATTTTTTTATTTTATTTTATTTTATTTTATTTTATTTTATTTTATTTTATTTTATTTTATTTTATTTTATTTTATTTTATTTTATTTTATTTTATTTTATTTTATTTTATTTTATTTTATTTTATTTTATTTTATTTTATTTTATTTTATTTTATTTTATTTTATTTTATTTTATTATTTTTTTCTTTTTTTGAGCCGATAAATTATTTTCCGTGTGACTTTCAAAAATCTCAGGAAACAACATGGCTTTATAATATCCAAAAATATAATAATCCTGAAACCCCGTGAGGGCAACCACAATCTGGCTTCCATTGTTTCTGCTGTTCTTTTTGTTAATACCGGATTGAATGGGTAACAAAGATTATCAAATTTTTTTAACAATGGAAAAAAATAAAAAAAATGATATTATTATTACTCTTTTTTATTTTTTTTTTTTTTTTTTTTTTTTTTTTTTTTTTATTATTATTATTATTATTATTTTATTTTCTAATTTTATTTTCATTTCATTTTTCCAATTTTTCTCACTGACTTCACCCTTCCAAACACCCGTTTTTTTGTGACGTATCTCTTGCGCAGCCCTATCTCCCTAACTGCCTCAATAAAGTTTTCAGACCGGACAAAAAATCCCTTCATTGGCCCCAAAATTTATTGGCAAAATTTACAAGATGTTTACGTTTTTCGCACCCCTTTTTTGGAATTGGATTTGAATAAAAATTTCCACGCCATTCCCAATTGATTTTACGCTCAACCGGGTTTTCACATTTTTTGTGGCACCTCGTTTTCGAAATTTTCAAAAAAATTTTTTTTTCATTTTTTTTTTGCAAAAAATATTTTTTGAAACGTGCTGGAGGGCATTTTGGGGGAAATGAAGACGTTTGATTTTTTGCACAGTGCAATAAAAACTCAAAATTTTTGTTTTTTTTTTTTTTTTTTGATTTTTTCGAAAAGTAAAATTTTGGAAAAATTGGAAAATGATATTGCTGAAAATTAGCGGAAATTCACAATAATGCTTTCCAAGCCACATTTCGAAACTTCTTTGCCCGAAATTTTCAAAAATTTCGAGATTTTTTGATAAAGTATTTACAGGGGAAGTACTCCAAGTGCGACGCTCAGATTTTGATGAAGCTTGGCACAAATTTAGAATAATTTTTTATAAGATATATGCGAGAATCCTAGCTCGCGCTTTGCAGAAACAACCGAGATTTTTAGATCGAAAGTCGGCGAAAATTTAGGACTTTTTGCCGAATTTCGGCACGAAAAGTTTCATGCCTATTTCAACTGTAAAGGATAATGTTTCTACAAAAAATCAAAACTTTCCGCACGAAACTGCCAAAGTTATGGCCAAAAAACGATTTTTCTCTGACCGTCTCTTCATTCTCCATACTCTCTCGACTGGAAAGATTGTTGAATATCTCCGGTCTCCCTTCAAAGCATGACTTAAAAATTTCAGAGGTTAATTTGAAGACAATTTAGAGTATCTATCCAAAATTTGAAAGAAATCGGAGAAATTTTTTTTTTTTTAATTTACTACTTCATAGTGTACTGAAATTCAAAATTTCAAAAAAAAATCAAATCCAAATCGTCTCTAAACCCTTTATTTCTCTCTATCCACCACTAATCTTCTCCTTCGAACGCTTGTTTTCAAATTTCTCCTCTCAAAAAAAGCGCGGGAATTTCGCGATTCAAAAATCGAAGCCCTCAAAAAGAAAATCGCGTTTTTTTCTCCTCGAAAATTTTTTCGTGGAGCTTCAAACGACTTGAATTTGCAGAAAATCAAAGTTAGCTCTCGTTTGATGTGACTTTTATGGAGTCCGTCGGGTATTTTAGCCTTCAAATTTCAATTCTTTAGGCTTTATGGGCTTCCTTCGAATGGGTCTCACCAAATTTCTTCGAATTTGCTTTTTTCACCAGCTAAAAGCCATTTTAAAAGCATATTTTTGAGCCTGAAAGATGTCCAAGACGTTAGTTTAACTCTGTGTTCGCTTTTTTCCATCATTCTCCTCGCTTTACGACAGTTTTCGCCAGGGAAATCGAATTTTTCTCCTTGCTCCTCATGGAGAATATAATTTTTGATCCCAAACGGCGAACTTTTTGTTCTACCGGGAATTTTATGTTTTAGAATGTCTTTTACACCTGGAACTTCCTTTCCAAGCAAAAAATCTCCTTGAAATATCTGAAAATCTACTTTTCCGAACGGTCCTCATGGATAATATAAATTGTGCTCTGAAATCGGAAAACTTTATATTTCAGACGTTTTTTATGCCGTATGGTGTTTTTGGCAGTCTGAAGCTCCTTTGGAAGTTGCAGACAGCTGCAAATGAAAAACTTTTTCCATCATGGATAATATAATTTTTTGCTCGGAATAAGAGTCTTTTTGTTTCGAATGATAGCTTGTGTCCTGAGATGTCATTTACAGCTTGAAATTCTTGTTTTCGACATAAACTGTCTGTTTACCAGCGATTTTTTTGATAATCTTGAGCATCTAAAATAATATCGGGAATCTGGAATTTCCAGGGGTTTTTATTGTTTAAAAAGTAAGTTTATGTCTAATTAGAAGTGGTAAGGGCTGCTCGACTCAATCCCAACATTCAGACCTTGTTCATTGAGCAAAAATTATATTATCCATGATCCAATTCCCGCAAACCTTGAGCAGGTTTATGACGCGTCATCGGCTGCGCCCGCCAGCACGTCGCAAAACGTGCCTGGAACGGGTGGGGGAGAGATTTTCGGGCCGCTTTGAGTGCTGGTAAATTGAATGAAACAGCTGCCGTTTCTCCTCATTATACCGCCCGGAAAAAGTTTTCCTCCACTTTTTCCACTGCTCTCGCGTTCCTGGAATACCCCCAATTTCCTGGGGACTTTTATGGGCGATTCGCGGAAATCCGCGACAAACATCCGGCATGTTGATTTCGAGTTTTCGAACTTGGTCTCTTGGACCTTGTTTTAGGCGAAAATTTTTATGTTTTTTGAGATTTCTGGCCTTTTTGTTGGCTAAATATAAGACTAGAACCTTTATGGAGATGATTCGAACAAAAGTATGATCCGATGGAAACGCGAAATTTGAATTTTCATGCAAATTTCGCGTTCCCATCTAAAGTCATGTGGTAGATGGGGAAATTTTGATTTTTTCGTAAAACTTTTGGGATATTGAGGTCAAATACGGCACGCTATTGTATGGTATAGTGTTTACTACGTCAATGCAAAGTTTCATCCTTCGGAACCATCAAAAATTTAGTTTTCAGACTAAAACATTGGTTTAGATGACCTCTGATCGGAAATTTTCAATTTTCTCGGAGATTTAGCTAAATTTTTGGGTAAAATACGGTTGGTGTTGCATGGCATAGTTTTTCCCACGTCTATGCATTGCATTAAATTTGCATTTGTCGGAACCATCAAAAATTTACTTTTCGGGCTAAAACATTGGTTTAGATGACCTCTGATCGGAAAATTTTGAGTTTGGCCAACATTTAGCTAGATTTTTGAGTAAAATAGGGTACGTTATTGTATGGTATCCTATTTGTTATGTCTATGCAAAGATTCATCCTTCGGAACCATCAAAAATTTACTTTTTCGGACTAAAACATTGGTTTAGATGACCTCTGATCGGAAAATTTCGATTTTTTTGGAGATTTTGCTAGATTTTTGGGTAAAATACGTTAGTTTATTTGTATGAAAAAGTTTTTTCCACGTCTATGCAAAGTTTCATCCGTCGGGACCATCAAAAATTTAGTTTTCGGACTAAACATTGGTTTAGATGACCTCTGATAGGAAAATTTTGATTTTCTCGAAGATTTAGCTAGATTTTTGAGTAAAATAGGGTACGTTATTGTAAGATATAGTGTTTCCTATGTTTATGCAAATTTTCATCCGTGGGGACCATCAGAAATTTAGTTTTCGGACTAAAACATTGGTTTAGATGACCTTTTCTGATCGGAAAATTTCAATTTTTTCGTGGATTCGCTAATTTTTTGGGTAAAATACGTTAGTTTATTGTATGAAAAAGTTTTTAACACGTCTTTGCAAAGTTCCATCCTTCGGAACCATCAAAAATTTAGTTTTCGGACTAAACATTGGCTTAGATGACTTCTGGTCGGAAGATTTTGATTTTCTCGGAGATTTAACTAGATTTTTTGGGTAAAGTACGGTTCGCTATTGTATGGAATGGTCTTTCTCATGTCTATGCAAAGTTTCATCCTTCGGAACCATCAAAAATTTAGTTTTCGGACTAAAACATTGGTTTAGATGACCTCTGATCGGGAAATTTGGGTTTTCTCTGAGATTTAGCTAAATGTTTGGGTAAAATACAGCACACTATTGTATTATATAGTTTTTCCTATGTCTATGCAAAGTTCCATCCGTGGGGACCATAAAAAATTTACTTTTCGGACTAAAACATTGGTTTAGATGACCTCTGATCGGAAAATTTTGATTTTCTCGTGGATTTAGCTAAATTTTTGGGTAAAATACGGTTAGTAACACTTATTTTATCCTTTATCAAAAAAATTTCCACAAATTCTGTACATCTTTCCTCTATTTCCACCCAAAATTCGCCCCGGAAATCCCATTGATACGCCAAAATAATGGAATTTTCATAAAAACTCCCTCATTTTCCCCTCAAATCCAATTCCACTCCCAATTTTACATTCCCGCCGCCCGTCCAAGATTTGCCTATCAAAGTGGAGGACGCCCACCATAAAAATTATTCGTTTTATGTTCCTGCATTGGTCTCGGGAGGATTAAAAATAGATATTTTTTTTTTATTTTGGAATTGGTTTGTTTCCAACAGTTTTCCCCCCAGTGTCTGGCCGCGGAACGGGTATCGCGGGCTTTGGGGGAGCGTTTTTTTGGCGGGTGGGAGTAAAGATGTTCGGCTTGGTTTCGCTTTATTCGAATATCCCCCCGAAAAATGCGGAATTCCTGCTGGGTTTTTGCAATTTTCCGCTATTTTCTCCTCGAATGTTGCTGAAATTGTCGCGCAATTTGTGTAAAAAATATCGGTCTCGGTCCGACACAGCATATTCTTCTGGTTTTATCTTGTTTACGCATCGTAGTTGGCTGAATTGTTACAACAAACATCCTATTCTCCCTATTTTTTGGGGAAGTTGGTTTTTCTCGAATTTTAGCTGGTTTTTATGAGTTAATTTTGTTTTTATTAGTTATTTCTGGATAGAATAGGGCTATTTTATCTAAAACCTATAAAAAAGTTCTATAATTTTGACATCTTTTTGGATGTTTTACCATCTGATATTATACTAGGTAAAATTTATGTAAATTGCCCTGTTTTTCGACTGGAATGCCTTGCTTTTGGTTATAGCAGACTTTTTTTTCTATTCGTCCTGAAATCTATGAAAAAAATTCTTATTTTAGGTATTTTTTGGATGTTTTACCATCTGATATTGTACTAGGTAAAATTGATGTAAATCCAGCTGTTTTTAGACTGAAATGTCTTGCTTCTGTTCATAGCAGACTTCTTCTTTCCATTCGTCCCGAAATCTGCACAAAAATATACTTATTTTAGGTATTTTTTGGATGTTTTACCATCTGATATTATACTAGGTAAAATTTATGGAAATCCACCGGTTTTTCGATTGGACTGCCTTGCTTTTGGGCATAGCAGACTTCTTCTTTCTATTAGCCCCCAAAATCTTTGAAAAAATTCTACTTGTTTTAGGATTTTTTAAATTTGTTACCATCTGATATTAGACTGGGCAAAATTATTTAAAGACCCTTCTTTTATGATTTTTAGCCACTGTTTTTAATCTTTATTTGGATTATCGCATCCTTTCCATCCTTTTAATAAATGTTTTGCACTTATGGATCAGATGTATACGTCTATTAATCCGTCTGATTAATTTCGCTAATTAGAGGCCAAGACGAAGGTGGAATTACTTTTTCCGGAACACATTGTGGCATGTGGGCTCTGTAAACCGTTTTGTTCGAATATTTTCGACCGATTTATCCACCGTCGCGAAATCGGCTTATATTACACTAGATAATTTGATGTGAAAATTTTCGACCTTTGATGCCGCATTCTTTCAGCGCGCTCCTCAAGATTTACAAGGCGGTTGTGATTGTGCCGAAGGCGCCGAGCCCGCCATCCATCGCCGACTCGATTCTGCTGGGCATCACCGAACTGGTCGAGAGCTTCCTGGTCTTCCCCCTGCTCGCCGCCTCCCTCGGCCAACTGATCCTGCTGCTGGCGCGCGGCCAACGTTGACGAGCGCCGAGTGACGGGTCCGGACCAACTTTTTGGAATATGGGTTGCATTAACAGTACCGATCAAGACGCGAAAGCGCGATCGCGAGCCATCGATGAGCAGGTAAGAGGTTTGCAAATTATTGTTGTTTTGATGTTTAGGTTTGATGAAGAAGAAACCCAAAGATGTTTAAAAAGTTGGATTAGGAGTTCATCTCTCTAGTTCAGCCAAAATCCGGCACGCCGGGTGATTTCTTCCTACCGAAATGCACGAAATTATATTACACTAGACTTGTTTTGGTCACTTTTTGAGTTATTAAGCGTTTTGTAATAGATTTTCTATTATTATTGGCGTTAAAATAAGAGTAGAAGGCCACGTTAGACGTATTCCAAAGGATTTTTTGTCAGAAAATGTAGTTTTTGAACTTGGATCTACATCAATTTATCAATTTCATCTATCCAAAAATTTTTACTTTTCTCAAGAAAATAGCTCTTCAATTAGCTAATTACAATACTTTCAGCTAAAAGCAGACCATGAGAAGTCGCAACGAGAAGTCAAACTCCTACTTCTCGGCGCCGGCGAGTCGGGCAAGTCGACCATCGTCAAACAGATGAAAATTATCCACGAAACCGGGTATTCGGACGAGGAAAGGAAGGCGTATCGGCCGGTCGTCTACTCCAACACAATCCAGTCCCTAATGGCGATCGTCCGCGCCATGACGCCGCTGAAAATACAGTTCGGACACGTGCAGCGAGCCGAGGATTGCCGGCAATTCTTCCTGTACGCTCAGTCCATGGACGAAGGGGAACTTCCGCCCGAAATGGCCACAATAATGAAGCGGCTATGGACGGACGAGGGCGTACAGTATTGTCTGGCACGAAGCCGCGAATTCCAGCTCAACGATTCGGCCGCCTATTACTTGAATTCCCTGGACCGCATCTCGCAGCCCGGCTACATCCCAACGCAAGATGATGTCCTCCGGACAAGAGTAAAAACCACCGGAATTGTCGAGACTCACTTTACGTACAAGGATTTGCACTTCAAGTAAGAGATTTGTTTTGTTTTTGATTCGATTTTTAGGATGTTTGATGTTGGAGGTCAACGGTCGGAACGAAAGAAGTGGATCCATTGTTTCGAAGGTGTGACGGCCACCATCTTTTGTGTAGCCCTTTCGGAATACGATATGGTCCTAGCAGAAGACGATGAAATGGTATGGACAGAGATTTTTAGGGCTTTCAGATATTTTTTATATTATACTAGGCAACTAGTAAAAAATAAGTTTAATTTGAATAAAAGTATTGCGTTCTCCTTTCCAGAACCGAATGATCGAATCCATGAAGCTGTTCGATAGCATATGCAACAACAAATGGTTCACGGAAACGTCGATTATATTGTTCTTGAACAAGAAGGACCTCTTTGAAGAAAAAATCAAAAAATCCCCACTCACACTTTGTTTCCCGGAGTATCAAGGTAGGAAAAAGGTTTAGAGAGGCTTGATGTTGATTTAGAATAGCCAGAGGCAGAAGATTTTGTGGATTTAATCGAAATTTGAGGATTTTTTTGTGAATTCCGATGATTTTGGTCAAAATTAATGTGAAAATGGATGTTTTTGAGGAAATTATGGGAATCTTTTCTGTAAAATGATTGTGGATTCAAATAAAGTTACTTAGACCACAGCAGAACCCTTGGTTTGCCGATATTAAACTAAATTTGACCTTATTTTAGGATCAAACACCTACGAAGAAGCCGCCACTTACATCCAGACCCAATTCGAAGCCCTGAACAAACGAAAAGACGGCCAGAAAGAGATCTACGCCCACTTCACCTGCGCCACCGACACAAATAACATCCGATTCGTGTTCGACGCGGTCACGGACATAATCATAAAGGAGAACCTAAGGCAATGTGGACTGTTCTAGACGCACATGTTGTAGATTTCTAGAGATTTTATGGCTGGGAGATGGCGGAATGACCTTTTTTTGTTATCCATGGCGATTTTAAAGTTGTTTTTGCGATGATTTTGAGATAATATTACTTTAGATGGTCTAAAGTAATATTTGATGAAAAATTCCAATTTTTCGAGAAGCTTTACCATCGCTATGTTACTGCATATGAAAATGAATACTCAATCGTCCATTCGAAGCCATCTCCGCATCCCTTAGACCTTGTTTTAACTTATCTCCACCATCTTATTTATTATAGACGGCTTCCTCTAACATAATGTGTAAATTATCAAACCAATGCTCTCTAAACTCATGTCCAACATAATATTATACTCTCCTACTCCTGTGTCTGTTCGTTTCTCGGCATTTTTTCTTATTGTCTCATCGGTTTATGTAATCTTTTTTTGAATAGTTACAACATTCACATATGATGTCATTGATGAATAAAGTGTATTGAATATCAAATTTTTTGGAGAGTTATAGTGATTTTGAGAAGGAGAAAGAAAGATGAAAGGGTTTTTGAGGAAGTTGGAGCATATTGAAATGGATAAATCAGCAAAATTATATTACACTAGGATAAAGAGCTGTTGGAGACAATATTCACGTTTTTACAATCAAAATTGCGTTTTTCATGGGACTTCCAAGCATTGGAAATCAAGGTCAAGGTGTTAAAAGTAACTTGAGACCAAATGATGACTAAATTTACATTGGTTTAGATGAAAATTTTTCAGTTTTAGGTAAAGTGCGCTTGGCATTATGAACTTTTCCTTTGCCGGCTTTCTCAATATTCAAATCATTCAAAAATTCTGTCATAACGTTTGAAAACAGAAATGGCAGAAAAAAATCAAGGAATTGGCGCAATATCCAATCGTTGCGTAAATGCAGACATAAAACAATAAAAAATTAGCATCACACATTCTTTATCACCCACAAGACTTGTGACTGAAGCTTCTGCGCTTTGAATTTTCAACTTGTTGGACTACTATCCTCAACTTTTTTGTTCGACTTCCTGTTCATCTTCAAGCCCTGAAAAATGTTCTACAGACCATCCACCATCACCGCCGCCGACTTCGAGCACATCAAGTACCTGGGAAGTGGAACATTTGGAGTTGTAAGTTGACTTTTTACATTAACAGCCTTTGGGATTTCGGTTAAAAAATTTTTAAAACCGTACAAGCCCTTCCGGAAAGTCGTCGGACTTGAAATCGGCGTCATGCACTGTGCGAAACAAAAGTTCACTTTGCACTGTGCAATTTTTTGCTTTTGCACGGTGCAATCATCTTTTTTGGGCTGTCGCTCGCACTCTGACTTTTTTTGCACAGTGCACTGCAGTGCGAACATCAAAAACCAGTCCGGCGACTTTCCGGAAGGGCTAATAAATTTGCACAGTGCGGGTTTGTTGCTGCGAAAATCGCGAAAAAAGAGGGTTTGCACCGTGCATCACCCAAAACACAATTTGCACAGTGCATTTTAGAGTTTTTGCTTTACGCCTCGCAAATTTTTACAAACTAAAATTTTCATAATGTGCGTAGAACTTTTTTCTTGGCTTTTATCGCAAACGAACAGTGCATTTTGCCTTTTACCCTGTTTGTCACTCACGCACCGTGCATTTTACTAGTCCTTCCGGAAAGTCGCCGGACGGAAATCGGCGACATGCACTGTGAGAAAAAACTCAGGGTGCGAGCGACAGCTCGAAAAAGCCTATTGCACAGTGCAAAACCCCAAAAATTGCACAGTGCAAAGTGAACTTTCGATTTCGCAGAGTGCATGTCGCCGATTTCCGTCCGGCGACTTTCCGGAAGGACAGTACTGTCTTTCGCACAGTGCAAATTGGAAAAAGCGGTTTGCATTGCGCGAATAATTCGGCCAAGGATCAGCGACGTAGTCTGATGCACCGTGCAAAAACTTGAAAAAAATAATTGCACAGTGCAGAAACCTTCATGAAAGAAAGTCTACGTATTTTATCAGTCTGTCGGGAAAATAACGGCGGATCGTCGCGGCAAAATGTCTCGGCTCGCCGCTGTCGCGCACCAAATCCCCAGCCGCGGCTTGCATTCGCAAAGCGATGATGGTCGATTCGGAGGCGCGACGATCCGCCGTTATCTTCCCGACAGACTGATATGAAACTGCTAGCAACGAATTTTTGAAACGCAAAAAAAAACATGTTGAAGTTCAAGTTAAGCCATCCAAAAACAAAATTTTTTTCTAAAATCCGATTCCTCTTTCTAAAATCCCACTTTTCAGGTCTCATTGGTCCAAAAAATTGGCGGAGTAGACGCTGGACGAACCTATGCCCTCAAGGCAATCAAAAAAGAAGCCGTCGTTCAACGGAAAAACGGGTTCAAACACCTGCAAAATGAGCTTCGAGCTCTCAAAGAAGTCGATGGAAATATGGGAGTCCGTCTGTTCTACACGTTCCAGACGGACTACCTCTTCTACCTGGCCATGGAGCACGTCGAAGGCTGCGATCTGTGGACCTACATCCACAAGGTGTGCCGGCGCTTAACCTTGAAGGCGACACAGTTTTTCACGGCACAAATCATGCTCGCGATTGACTATTTGCACGAGGAGCAGATAGTTTTTCGCGACTTGAAGCCCGAAAACATCATGGTTGGACTTGATGGATACTTGAAGTTGATTGATTTCGGACACGCCAAAATGGAGATCAAAACTTGGTGCACCAAGATGTACAGTGTCATTGGGACGATCTACTATACGGCGCCGGAACAACTCGACAAGTCACAAGGATATACGAAAATGGTCGATTGGTGGGCTGTTGGGGTCGTGGCATACCAAATGTTCTTCGGTAGACTGCCTTTTGATTCAGAAAACCGGAAAGAAGTGTGCAGAAAGGTAAGTAATAAGTTTTTTTTTCATTAATACAAGCAAAAAGCTGGTTTTCTTCGAAAGAGACCCCGAGTTGAAAGAGACCCCGAGTTGAAAGAGACCCCGGAATCGGGGGTCTCTTTCGATGTTTCCTCGAAATGGCCGAAAAGGTCAAAAATAGGGTAATCGATGGCGTAGATTCCAAAAATCATATTCGTTTTTCTCGATCCTTACTTTTTTGCTTAAGTAGTAATGTTAAAAAGTAATTTTTTGAATTTTTTCTAAAAATAGTCGATTTAGGGGTTTTCGAGGGTGCTGATTTCGAAAATCATGTTAGCTTTCCTCTTTATAGTACTATCTGGTACTGTATAGCACAAGGTGGTACTATATAGCACGAGGTAAAAATTAAGCTATAACGCGTGAATGACGTTGTTTTGGTATGCAGTACTGATCAAACGTTCATTTTGTGCAAAAACAAATTCGTGCTATATAGTACCATGTGCTAAAACACATTTTTGAGAAGTACTGGGCTTCAAACCCATAGCATTGACGTGTTATGGCTTAATTTTTATCTCGTGCTATATAGTACCACCTCGTACTATACAGTACCAAGCGCAAAGAACATGTTGTTTGAGCAGTACTGGGCACCAAACCAACAGCATTAACATTTGAATGCATAATTTTTAATCGCACTGTCTGGGGACAAAATGGCTCGAAAAAAGTGGGGACAAAAACGTCCTGCGGACAAAACCGTTTTGGGGACAAAACCGGGGTGGGGACAAAAACCTCCACTACGCTCAAAAACACTTTTTAAATAACTGGTACTGTTTAGTACTGTCTGGTACTATGTAGTAAAAGGTAAAAATTTGGCCTTTAGGCGTTAGTGGTGTTGTTCTGTTGCTTAGTACTCCTATTTTCACCTTGTACTACATAGTACCAGACAGTACTAAACAGTACCAGTTATTTAAAACGTGTTTTTGAGGAGTACTAAGCATCAAAACAACACCATTAACGCCAAAAGCCATATTTTCACCTCGTACTGTATAGTACCAGATAGTACTATAAAGAGGAAAGCTAACATGATTTTCGAAATCAGCACCCTCGAAAACCCCTAAATCGACTATTTTTAGAAAAAATTCAAAAAATTACTTTTTAACATTACTACTTAAGCAAAAAAGTAAGAATCGGGAAAAACGAATATGATTTTTGGAATCTACGCCATCGATTACCCTTCGGGGTCTCTTTCAACTCGGGGTCTCTTTCAACTCGGGGTCTCTTTCAACTCGGGGTCTCTTTCGATGGCTTTCCAAAAAGCTTCTTTCTTCCCTTATTTTTGCCTGACAATCTCTCCAATATGCCGTATAGATTCTAATTTTTCAATTTCAGATCCTCGAAGACGAGCCCTACCTGCCTATGCAAACGAACAAGCAGTTCAAGGAGTTCATTCAAGTCCTCCTCCGCAAAGACCCCAATCAAAGAGTGGGATCGACCGGGAAACGGAGCCTGATGCTCTACGACTTCATGAAGGATGTCGACGTGGATGCTTTCATGGCGAAGACGATAGATCCACCGCTGGCCAAAAAAGTCCCATCGAATCCACCCGACGACACGGAGGCGTGGAAATACGACGAAAAAGTGAAACACGACCATTTCTACGGATTCGACTACACAGCTCCACAATTAAGAAGTTTGAAGCGGCCAGCACCTCCAGATTCCGAGGAAGTTCCAGTCAAAAGAACTAGGTAGTCCTCAGTAAAAAAAGTTGTCTTTCAATTTTTCTGTGATACTTTTACGTTTTCGGTTATCTTATTTGTTTGTATATAATTGTTGATTGTATTATATTAATAATATTTATAAATTTTTGTTAATTTCGGCTTAATAAATGGTAACCTCATCTTAATCGCTAATACGTTAGTTCAAAAAAGATCCACCATGAGAAATTAAATCATCATTTTCAATAATTTCGCTATCAAATATTGTAAAGATCAATCGCTGAGCAATGTTCAACCATCATCCAACAATATCAACTACCAAAAAAAAAGAAATTATCCTTGCCCCTACTCGACCAAAAGTACACCGAAAACGGCGTGTTAATGAATCCGGAGCGCGAAAATAAATCAGACAAATATTGTCTATTTCACTTCCGACCTTGACACTGATAATGCGGCAAGTCGAGCGGTTTTTTCCAAGTTTATAATAACCGCACAAGGATGTTTCTTCCATTATCAGAAAACTGGAACGGACTGGCACTTCGGAATCGCTTCAATTTGTAATTTCCAAACGTCTTCAATCCCAATATTGTCGCCCTGCGTATTTTACAACTCCAGCTTACTGTTTACTTTCCTACCCGCTGAACATGCTATTCCTAATCCTGTTAGCTATTCCCATAGCCGCTTCTCAGCCCTCCAAAGAGCTGGAACACATGTGTATCTACAAATTTGGCGGACGGATCGTTCGCCCGGCCGATTTTGAATATGACTCCATGTTTGACGCAAAAACAATTTGCGTTTCGGATACTTCCGGCTGTAGCTCAATCCGAGAAGGGATAAACGATCATGCAGACGAATATACAGTGCATTACAGTGATGTGAATGCTCTTTTATCATCGCAAAAGGCCCAGCTAATAAACGTGACAACCGATGACAAAAGATGCATCGTAGGTAAGCATATCTCATCCTATCAAATAAACCAATAAAAATTCAATCATATTTCCAGTTCACCGACCAAAAGTGCTGACTCTATCCTCTAACGTCTATCCCTACGACTTTCTTGGAACAACTGGCCTAGATTACAACGCAATTGAGCTTCATGGAGGAGATATCCCAACGGCCTATCGAAATGTCGAAAATTTAGTGCCTCTGTACGAGTATTTCAGTTTCAATCGAAGTGCATACTATGTTGACAGTATTCCCACCCAAGACGAAAGCGATGTCTTCATTCGTAAGGAAGCCCTAATAATTTCGAAGAAAACCGTTTGAATTTTCAGGATTCCTCGGTTACATTGTATCGCCTTTCAAGCTGGAAGAGTTCAAACAAGACTGTCCCTATCTGGAGCCTCTTTTCGTCAGAGTCGGAGTAAATGGTCAGAATTACTACGGAACAGCCAAGAAAGCCCTCGAACCTCTACTTATCAAGAAACATTTGCCAAATGGAACTTTAGGATACATCAGCGATGTCTACGCCTATTGTGAGAGCAACTTGGTGCTTTCCCAATACCGAAAATTGACGTACTCAAGTGCTCAGTCAATTACAACTGGAGACGATCGTTTGGACAGGTGTGATGTAAGCCGAATTCCATGGAAATCAAAATTTTTTGCCTTTTCATTTCGAAACAACAAAACTACTACATTTCAGAACGTCGAGCATTACATGGGCTATGGATTTGCCTCGCCAAAGTTCTGGGACATCAAGTATACTCTAACCGGCGATCTCAACTATCAATCTCTCACTTTTGAACAAATCAGGCGTCTTCTAGTTCCCATCTATGACAATGACCAAAACGCTGTGGAATCTTGCAGTAAGTCATCAAAATCAAACCAAACAATAACCGAATCACAGCTAGACGGGGGAATATCCTAAGCAAGGAGGATGGAGAGGTCTTATCAACTATTTGCCCATCTTTGATTCCACTTCACTATGGATACGATGCTTCCACACACGTCTACACCTATAGAACCGAGCCGGGAACACTAATTGACTCTGAGATCATTGGTTATTGCGCTCGAGTCTTTGACGATTGTTTTGCTACGGCCGCATTGAATGTGAAAAATCGAGGAACAGGTAGGAAATCGGTGCTACTTGGGATTTCTTTATTGACCATTTTTACCGCATAAAACCTCTAAATTTCTCAATTTCAGTCAGCGAAAGCTTCGGAATCGGGCGAAGTGCAAAGGATCCAGTCCTGTGCTATGTCTGGTAACCAGGACACATGGTTTTATAAACCAAAAACTATTTGTTTGCTAATAAAATCGCATTTTCTTGTCCTATTTCAATTCAGCAATCTCTGAATTCTCTGAATCCCGTTTTGCACGGTATATATCTGATTATTAATATGTTGGAACCTTTCAGCTATTTTTTACAGATGCTATCAGCTTTATCATTCCTTTTGGCTTTATCTACGCTCTCAGCGGTCCGATTAGATATTCGAACGCCTAAAACTTATCTGAAAGAGGCGGAAAGCAATTATCTACCCTATTTACAGGACGACTTTCTAGTCGAGCTTTTAGAATTCAAAAAGTTCGGACAGCCTAATGGATTTTTTGTCGGAACCGAGCCCACAACCAAACTGGATTCGAGATTTTCTCGTGAGTCATTCGACATCCGTATATTTGACCATATTTTAGGCTCAATCTCTCTGATCGTTGGTACTTCCGGCTATGAGGCTCTTCGGGGCTATGTCTACGCAAAACACAAGCCTTCAGAGCTCTTACCACTTTACACTACCGGAGAGAACGGTGAGAAATCAACTCAAAAAGCTTATACTCCCTTCAGACGTTGGAATTTTGTCCACAAACAAGTCGGAAGTCCATCTCTCCTATCTTTTGGGTTATTGTAGCCCAAAACTTGGGTATTTCGGTGCTACGGTTCCTCTTTTCGGAGAATTTGATGGTCCGCTGACGTTGAATCCTCTCAGCGGAAGGGATAACAACTGCCAATATATCCGAAAAGCGCTGTGCTATGGCTGGGCAAAGACAGCAAGGTATCATGTCAAGGTAAAGACAGTCATTTACCATCACATTTTCTTCCGTTTTCCGATCAAAAATCGTTTCAAAACGTAATTTAGGACCTTCTAACAGCCGAAGACACCATGGAAACGCTGACTTATTCCAAATTGTCCAATTCTTTTGTGCCCTTGATGCCAACAAACCCCGACAGTGTCACCACTTGCGGTGAGTTTATTATTTTATATTGTAATTGTCATATTCTCGCAAATATTGCATCATTTCTTGTATTTCAGCACAATTGGGAAGCACACTGAATCAAGTCGATGTTAAGAACGGGCTTGGCCGAATTTGTGGCTCATTGGTCCCATTGTACAGTTTGAGGAATAAAAAGTGGTGTAAGTTTGTTTAACCTTACTCAATGGTTCTCGGCTGAGTTACAGCCGCCAAGAAGGTAGAAAAAGATCAAAGTAAGCCGGAATTTGACACCAAAAAGAACCTTGATACTTTTTGCCATCAACTTCGGGCTTAGTGGGGGACCTGATCCAGTGGCAAAAAACGTATCATTTTGCATCTAGGAACTATCACAAAATGTAGCAAAATACCTCCATCTCCAAGTGAAAAAACTCCAATTTCAAGAACGCGCCAGATCTTTTTGTGAGGGAAAGGGCGCGCTCTCAAAACGTATTTCACTTGGAGAGGCAGGCATTTTAATACCTTTTTTGATACAATCCCGGATGCAAAATGATACGTTTTTTGCCACAGCATCAGGTCACTGTACTTTGATCTTTTCTACCTTTTCGTCTGAGATCGGAAATTTTATAGGGTACCGCACCTTCACCGTGAAGCCCGATCCAGCTATTCACACCATCTTGGGTGACAAGTTGCATAATATTGTTGGATATTGTGCCACCGTAAAGGGAGATTGTTATGCCAATGCGGCGTTGTATATTATTGGAGAAAATCAGAGTAAGTCCGGGAAAAAACCCTCAAAAACTGGGAATCGCATCGGACTATCCATTTATTTTATTGAAAGTTATACATTATTTTTATTTTCAGAGAAGGAGCGTTTCGAAATCGCTGAGAAATCAACTGGAAAATTCCTCTGCTATGTTTGGTAACTTTGTTTTGCCTTATTTGACGCGTAATCTGTTCATTATGTCCATGACATTATATTAAACCAAAACATTTTTCAAAGTTCCAAATAAAAATACATTTATCGCAACGCGTTCTTCAAAATTATCTTCGTTCAAGTTGGTTGGCCAGCCAATCCAACCCTTCGTAGAGCCCGTCGCCTGTGCCGGCACAAGTGGGTTGGACGTGCCAGTCACGGTTGCGCAGGTTATGCAGCCCAAGTTTTTCGGTGATTTCGGCCGCTGACATGGCATTTGGCAAATCCTAGAGCACAATAAGCGGCTGATTACTACTTAATACCCATTATCTTAGCTCAATAATCGTTTTTAGCTGGATCGCTTATACAGTGGGGGACCCAATCCAGTGGCAAAACGTACCATTTTGCATCCGGGAAGTATCAAAAATGTGGCAAATGCTTCCCTCTGCAAGTGAAAAAAACTCCGATTTCAAAAGCGCACCCGCTTTTTTGTGAGGGAGCCCCTCAAAACGGAGTTTTTTCACTTGGAAAGGGAAGCATTTTGCCACATTTTTTATGCTTCCCGGATGCAAAATGGTACGTTTTTTGCCACTGGATCAGGTCCGTCACCGTATTTTTATGAGCTAATATTATACTAAACATCAAAATATCTCAAAACTACTCAAAATCTTACTTGTTTGTTAGCAAAAACAAGCAGAACCGTGTCTCTGAGCTCGACTTCATCCAAAATCTGCGCCAACTCATATCTAGCTTCAACTATACGCTCTCTGTTGCCACTGTCAACGACAAAAATCAAGCCTAACGCGTTCTTAAAGTGGTCCTTCCACAACGACCGGCAAGGATCGTTTCTGTCGGTATCCCACACAGCAAATGAGATATTCTTGTAATCGGCGGTGTCAATTTCAAATCCCCGGCATGGGGTGATCATAAAAATTTCTCCGACCTTCAGTTTGAAAAGAATCGAGGATTTTCCAGCGCCGCGAGGCCCAATCATCACAATTCGGATATTTTTTTTACCAAACAGCCCAATTCGGAGGCTGGATATTGAATGTCCCATTTTGTCGCAATTTCAAAACCCGTTTGAAATACAGCTCAATTCCGGCAAGGAGACTATTCATTACATATTAAAACTGGATTTTCTTTGATTACATATCACAATGGTCAAAAAAACAAAAGTAAATTCGGGTTGTAACACCCATATATTCCCCATACATCAAAAATTTCCCCCAAATTTTCGGTGAATTATAAATTTATTGTTATAAATTAGAAACAAAGGTTAAATGGACGCAGCTGTGTTAACAATATACCCAAAAGACGAGTCGAAACTTCAAGAACAAGGCCATTGGAAGACAAAAAAAAACTTCGAACATATCACAATTTAAAATTTTATGGTGTTTGTCTTCGCGCTCTCCACACCCTTAGCAATAATTTAAGACCAAATACTTACAAATTTTATCATAAGCCAGACTATTGGTGTTTGAGACGCGAAGTTCGCCGATATTATCTTGCACTTAGCCGGTGCGGGACTTCAGTTGGTTGGAGAGCCAGTCCAGGCCTTCGTAGAGTCCGTCGCCGGTGGTGGCACATGTGGCTTGGATGTACCAATTGCGGTTGCGCAGGTTATGCAGACCAAGTTTGTCGGTGATTTCGGCCGCTGACATGGCATTTGGCAAATCCTAGAACAAATTTGAAGGTTAATGAAGACCTTTGCACATTGTTATAACCATCCATTATCCCTATTTCATAGCGAACATGGAATTATATTTCACTAGGACCACTGACCTAAAAATCAATCCAAAAATGTTCAAAATCTTACTTGTTTGTTAGCGAAAATAAGGAGAACAGCGTCTCTGAGCTCGTCTTCATTCAACATTCGGGCCAATTCATCTCTGGCCTCTTCCACACGCTCTCTGTCGTTACTGTCCACAACGAAGATTAGACCTAAAAGGATGAATCAATTTTTGATATTAACCAGATAAATTTTGAGGAGGTGGATTGCCAAATAGAAAGGAAATAGGGGTGTACTGCTAATAAAGGTAGAATTTTATCAATTCAGTGTAATTTTGACGAAAAAGTGTGATCCTCATCATGAATATAAGAATAAACAAAACAATCTAATTTTGGACGAATAATGCTTTCGAATAGCTCTCTTGCGCTTTCTCACTGCTAATCATATCAAGATCATAAGCAGAAAAGCAAAAAATTAAGACCTCTTTATCATGGATAACTTCCTGACGAAAATTTGTTGTGGCGTTTGAATTTCTTCTCAGTCCTAAACCAATAACAACAAAAACAAACAAAACCCCTACCTTGCGTGTTCTGGAAGTAATATCTCCACAATGGTCGGATCTTATCTTGTCCTCCGACATCCCAAACTGTGAACGAGATGTTCTTGTAGTCGACGGTCTCGACGTTAAAGCCAATGGTGGGAATGGTCGTCACAATCTCTCCCAGCTTCAGTTTGTAAAGGATCGTTGTTTTACCGGCAGCGTCGAGCCCAACCATCAGGATTCGCACAGCCTTGTTGCCGAAGAGACGGCCCAGCAAGCTGGAGATGGTTAGACCCATTACTGACGTGAGCGAGTTGTCAGGAGGTTACGAGAAGTTCGAGAAACCCTGCAAACATCAACAATATTAGTTTGGAAAGAGATAAGGAAAAACTTTGCGGAAAATTGCACGGAAATTTATATTGCACAAGGCGAAACAAAAAAATGAATAAAATTCTGCTGGATTTCGCAAACTAACTGTGAAATGCATCGCAAATTGTTCCACTGTTCTTTGTTTAGCTACGAATTAGTTTAAAATTCAAGCAAACAGCAGTACTGAGAAAAATTTATATTACACATGCCACCTGGCAAAAAATTCTAAATTTCTTTAAAACTACGGGCGCAAAATGGCTGAAATTTTCGTCATAGCTTCTTCAAGGCATTAGAAGAGTAAATTTAAAGTTGTAAACCCAACAAAACAGGATTGGCATTCGAATCCACTGATTTCGACATGCCTATCAAAGAAACTCGAATTCGTCACGCGTAAAGTTTGACAAATGATAACGATCCGGGAAAGGGTTCTCGAAGATGAATCACACTGAAAACTGGTATTTTCGTTTATCCAATACCTCAAATCGCATGGAAATCCACAAAAATTTAACCTTCGAGTAGACAAATTGCAAAGAAGATGAAAGCTCATAGCCAGCGGCTGAAAAGTAATGTCAAACGAGTGCAACCGAGTTTCAAATTCGACAACGTGTGAAACGTGTTATAAAACGCGACCAGAGAGATAGAAGGCGCATCGACCTGATCTCGCAATCTTTTCGTGGCGGGACCCAAGCTGGGTGGGCGTGTTGGTAATAAAACGATTGGATGTGATGTAAAATGAGTAAGAAATGGTAATCAGAAGGAGAAAAATATTGAAAAATACTGCCAACAGAAAACCAGACGTATTTTTGTAACCTTGATTTAAAAAATCGATCGATTTATCATCACCATGACGAAGTACCTGACAGTTTGTGAAAATTAAGCCTAATATAGCCGATTGTTTACTGTAACAAGTGTAAAAAGCTATGATTAGTGTACAATAATATTTTCTTCATCCAAAGAAACATTTGATTCGGCAATAATAACGAGAAAAGTCTTCAATTTCTAGGCGTTTATCTTCACCATGATATCAGCTTAAACGGTTGTGGAAACTGGCTCGTAACGGTGTCGACAACAAAGAATTTGACTGAAAAATCAATTTATTGGTGAGGTTATGGCCTCATCTTATTATTGGACAAATTTCTGGCCATAGCAAAAAAGATTTCAAGCAGTATGGTCAATTTTATCTTCACCATGACATTAATGAAGGTCCCTGTAAAGATTAGGCTGTTACGTCGAAGTCGACCGGCAAATAGACTTAGCTGCCATTTGCAATGATGAAACATGATCACTAGTTTCGTTATCACCAAGTTTTACTTTTTAGTAAATTTTAGCTAAATCAATATAATCGTTTTATCTTCACCATGACATTACTCCTCATGGATAACAAAATTTGCTTCTGATGCCAAACTTAAAGGTAAAATCTTGATTGAAAACAACTTTTATGTGATAATCATCGATCATAAGGTAATTTTAGCTACAATAAACAGCATTTTATTTTGAAATTTCCCTTTTAAAAGGGCTTTTTCGCAAAATTTGCGAATTTTTGGCGATGCATCCATTTTGCACTTTTACAAACCGGCCTTCTGATCTTTCCGGACATTACATTTGCTCGGTGTTACAGTCGCTTCTTCCGAACGACAAATCAAAAAAGCGCGCGGCGAAAACACCGAAAATTATTAACAAAAAACTTATATACTCCATGGGGTTGATGGATCGATTACTCCGAAAGGGTCAACCCAATAAATTTGTGGGACTTCTCCTATTTTCATCGACGTCTTCCGCCTCCCAACAATATCTTCCGTTTCGACGTTTTTTTTGTGATTTTCTTTCAATCGACGGAGATCATCGATTGAAAAAAGGGATAAACTAACAGTGTAATGACAAGTTTGTGTTCGTGAAAAGTAATTGTTGCGTACGAATACTTCTTATTATGATTTTTGGGGGCTTTAGGGACTTTTGAAAAGGGCTTTTGAAATTTTTGGGCAATTTATGTTATCCATGATGATTTAGATAAATTTTGATATTTCTCAAAACACACTTCTCATATTTTCTTTAAACTTTGCCATAACGTTGTAATGGCCTCAGAAAACAATGTCTCAAAATTTTACCTCGTGTTTTACAGAGAGAACGGAGATATTTAGCGATCTTTGCAGATGAGAGATCATGGAAAATGCGGAGAGACGGTCAGAGAAAATTCTTTTTTTGGGCTATTTCTGGTAGATTTTTCGTGAAAATATAATTATTCAGTGTAGAGAATACTTGAGTTAGCACATATTGTCATTTTTTTGTAAAAATGAAAAAAAAATCTTTTTAATTTTTGAAATTTTTTTTACTAAAAAATCTTGATGATATCAGATATTCTTTAGAAAATTCTAATATTTATTATTTACACCATGTTTCATCAAAATCTAAGGGCATTTTTTTGAGATTTTTGCTTTTTTTCTTCAAAAAATCTCGGTTTTCAAAATTGGTTTTTACAAAAAAATCGCTTTATAAATCTCCTCAATGCCCCTTATCTTCACTCTACAACCCATTTTCGACTATCTAACACTCTTTTCTACCCTGTTTTGAGCCAATTTTTATCTTACAGTAACCCTGACAACACGGTTCCACCGTCGCAAAACCCCGAGAAAAATCGCTGAAAATGTCGTCAGAAGTCGAGAATCCCACAGAAACTGTGGATGAGGAGTTTGAGGTGGCCAACGAGCTGCCTGAGGGCTTTATCGAGGAGCGAGTTCAGGTGGACCGAAGGCGTTTGGAGCAAATGATTTTGGGGTCGGATGAGGCTTTGCCAAAAGCTGAAGACTTCTTCGAAGAGGTATAAAATCCCATTTCTACTTTTTTCATTCAATTTTGAGATATTTCACAAATTTTTTTACTCAAAAAAATTCGAGTAAAAAAAAATTTTTTGAAATTTTTTTTCAAAAAACCCCAATTTTTAGGTGAAACTCCGCTCCGGAGCGCAAATCCAATGGCCGTCAAGGCTGAAAATCGGCGCCAAGACAAAGAAGGATCCGTTTGTGAAGATGATTGGCGAAAATGAGCAAGTGAAAGTGGCCAGAGACCTGATCACAGCCGTCCTCAAGGTGAAGGTAAGGAAATTCAAATTTCAAAAAAAAATCTAAATTTTGATGACTAATCGGGGTAAAGGTTGAAAAAAAATTTTAGCACAAAAAAAATTTTTTTGATGACAAAAAAAATTTTTTTTGATGACAAAAAATTTTTTTTCAAATTGAAAAATTTTGAATTTAGAAAGATCGTTTAACCCTGAAAATCGAAATCCCCCATGCCGGACATTCCCATGTGATCGGGAGAAGAGGTAAAAACACGCAGGAAATAATGCAAACCACCCGATGTCATATCCATTTCCCGGACTCGAACAAGCACGCTGACGCCGAAAAGAATAATCAAGTTTCAATTGCTGGCCCTACAGCTCAAGTGGAGGTCGCCAGATGCAAATTGAGGGTGAGATTTTTTTCGATTTAAAAAAATTTTTTTTGACATTTTCTTTGACAAAATTTGTTTCATGAAGTGCATAAACACTTTTTCGCTTTCGCACAGTGCATTTTGAACCTTTTCCCGCGCTTGTCGCCAAAGCACTGTGCATTTCCCTCTTTTCGCACAGTGCAGACCTCAAAGAAGCCGTTTGCACTGTGCAAATCCCCAAAAAAGCCGTTTGCACTGTGCAGATTTTTGAGCAAAGCCGCGGCGGAACCGCACAGTGCATTTTGAACCTTTTCCCATTCTTGTCGCAAACGCACGGTGAATTTCCCTCTTTTCCCACAGTGCAAAACACAAAAAAGCCGTTTGCACTGTGCAAATCCCCACCGCTTTTGCACCGTGCATTTCGTGCGACAATTGTGTCGCTCTTCGAAAAACCCATTCGCACTGTGCACCCGGCCGAAAAGGTGAGTTTGCACAGTGCATTTTGAACCTTTTCCAGGCTTGTCGCCAACGCACAGTGCATTTTAAACTTTTTCCCACGCTTGTCGCCAACGCACAGTGCATGTTGAAGTTTTCCCACACTTGTCGCCAACGCACGGTGCATTTTCCTCTTTTCGCACAGTGCAAACCACAAAAAAGCCGTTTGCACTGTGCCAATGCACCCCGCCGCTTTTGCACCGTGCATTTCACTTTTTTTTTTGATTTCCGCACCGTGCATTTTTTTCATTTCCCCAAATTTTTTCGTATATTAGGAAATTTGCCCAGTTACAATCACCGTGACCGCCGACCTGGATCCCTCAACTTTGGGGTGTTTGGAATCCCATCGAAGAGCTTTAAACCATCCGGATATCACAGTAAATGTTCAACAAATCGCCGCCGGGCAAGTGCAATGGACAATCAAGGCGTCTACGTTTAATCAGCTGGGAATTTTACAAGTCACGGAGAAAATTCGGGAGCTCAGTGGGTTGAGGGTATGTTTGGAGGTGATCTTTTGGAAGAAAAACAAAATATTTTTTTTTTCAAAAAAATTTTTTTTTTCAGAAATTTTTTTTCTTCTGATTTTCTTCAAATTTTGCGAAATAGTTTTGGATAGGTCAAGTATTAATTTCTGAAAATTTTAGCTCATGTTTTTCAGGCTGAGCCGAGTTATTCAACAATCTTAGCAGCCGAAAGACTGGGGAAAATGGGGAGAGCGGTCAGAGATTTTTTTTTGGTTTTACGGATTTTTTCTCGTGAAAAATAAAAACTTTCCGTACTAAAAAAATTTTAAAAATCAAATTTTTGGCAAATTTGGCATTTTGACTTAAAAATTTCGGAGGTTTATGCAGAGCGCGAATTATTATAAAAGTTTTTTTCGAATTTCGGCACAAAAAGTTTTATGCCTATTTCTACCGTAGACAGAAATGTTTTCACAAAAAATCAATTTTTTCCCTGCGAAACTGGCAGCGATATGGCCAAAAAGGTGTTTTTTCTGACCGCTCTCCGCATTTCGCGTACTCTCTCGGCGGCAAAAATCGTTTAATATCTCGGCTGTTCCTGCAAAGCGCGGGCTAAAACTTTCAGTAATTGATATGTGTGCTATGTACGACGTGTGTGCCAAATTTGAAGAAAATCTGAATGTTACACTTGAGGTAGTAGTACATCAAAATTTGAAAAAATTCAAAAAAAATTTTATTTTTTTTTTTTGAAATTCCTCTTAAGTCTTTAGAACGCCTAAATTTCCACTCTAACCCCTTTTTTCAGACCGGCGACTACTTCTGCCGTTCCATTTTCGAGCTGCGCCCGGCCCTTCTGACCCCCGCCTACGGTCTTTTTGGCCTAAACACAATCAGATGGATCGCCTTGCACACGAACACTCATATGCAATTCTCACCGCAAGACTCTTTCATCGTCGTTTTGGGCGAGCCTTTGGCCATTTTGAGTGCGCGCAAATATTTGAGCGGCCTTTTGCCGGTCTCGCTGATCTTCGACAAGCAAGATGTGGCGCAAAACCCCGTGGAGAAGGGTTTTATCCGCCGGGTGGAGGACGAATTTAACGTGAAAATCACGGAGAAACCGAAAAGTGGAGGGGTTGGCCTGGAAAGTGTAGGTTTTACGGTTCAAAGCGACTTTTTTGGGCGATTTTTGGGATGAAATGTGGGAAAATCGATAAAAAATCTCAGTTATTGGCCAAAATTGATATTAATTTTGATTTTTCAAAAATGAATATTAAATTCTACAGTATTTCCATCGATTTTAAAAAGAAAACCTACTGAAAATTTCTATTTTTCCCTTTCCAACTTACCCTTGTCATGTACAATATCAAAGACCCCAATATTTGTCAAAAATCAAGCTCCATAGGTATTCCTAGACCTCTAAAATCATTTTTTGTTATATTTCTGACCTTTCTCAACCATTTCCCAGCTGTAGATACCCTTACAAGCCCTTGAAACACTATGCCAAAAATTGCGGGAAACCCAAAATTTGAATTTTTGTCACTAAATTTGGCCAAAATGGAGACCCGATAAGATTGTAAAAATATTATCTTCAGTTATTTTTGATCCGCACGCACGAAGCGAACCTCAGCGCGGCTTATCATGTCCGTCAACTAATCCTCAACGAGCCCGCCGAAAACATCCCGGATGACTATGAATTCATGAAGGATATGCTGCAGTAAGACCTCAATTACCTAGATTTTATGTGGTTCGAAAATTTTCAGACAAATCAAGCAGCCGAATGAGCAAAATATCTTGAAGCCCCCACCAGGCATCCCAATTCCATTATTTTCGCAATCTGTCAACTTTAATATGGTAAGTTGAGTTTGGAATTGGTATTTACAGTAACAAGGGGGTGTTATCTTTGATTTACAATCCTTTTTCCCAAGTTTTGAAACCATTTTCATATTGAAAATTTGAAAAAAAAAGTTATCAAAATATAATTTTTGATGACTAAAGTGATATCAGGTATATCTCAAAGCTCGATAAACGTCAATTTGCAATATTTACAGTGGATTTACTATACAATATCTACTTTCAGATACGTGAACCTCCAGATTCCCCAGACCCGAAGGAGTCACCAATAGCACATTCTCTTCTGGCGGGTGTCAAGAGCCTAAATTTGAATAAAAAGTAAGTAAAAAGTGAAAATTTGGGTGGAAATTGAGTGGAACTGAAAGGCCAGGGTAAAATACGAGCTGAAAAGCATGTTATTAATCGAACATCAAGACATTTTTTTAGCAAAACAGCTTAAAAACCGTCTATTTCAGTGATATTTGGAGGACCCCGGGGTTCGAGCGTCAGCAAAGTCGCCAACGCAACGAATCCAGTTCAAATGAAAGTGCAAATACCTCAGCTCCCCGCCAAGTGGAAGGCCAGAGTCCCTGGCACACTGGCGGATTCAGCTCCTCGCTGCCGGCCAACATTTTGCGCGCCGACCTCAAGGAGATCTGGGACAAGGACGGCGAAAAGTTTGGTGAGATTTTTTGCCAACTACTGTAAGATTGGGGCGAAAGTTGATGTCGGAGATTGTAAAGGGATGTCTGAAGTATAATAAACGAGGTTTAGATCAATCCCAACGCAAGGCCGACCAAGGCTACAACCAGTCAATGAGTGCCGGCCAAAAACCGTTGGCTTCGGTGAGGGAGGAGGACGAATTGAGCGATTACAACCACTCCAACAGCTCCAATTTCTCGGGATCCCCGTTGAATCGAACCGGCACACAGAACACAATGCCTCAGCGGCGATCGCTGCTCCAGTCCAACTTCAATCAATCGCTGACGCAAGGTTTTAACCAATCGGCGAACGCGTTTTTCGACTCGACCGCCTCCTCTTTGGGCTCCGATATGAACTGGGACATTCGGTATCACACGGATCCGCAAAGTGTGCTGGCACAAGTGGGATGTGCCGAATATTTGCAGCAATTCAGAGAGCAGGAGGTAAAAGGGTTGAGGAGATATAAGCAAATATATTTTAGGGCATTAGTCGCCTAGTGTAATATAAATCCGGTCATTTTCTAGATTGATATGCAAGCATTCCTCTTGCTGGATGAGCACAACCTCAAAGACATTGGTGTGAACACTATGGGCGCCAGGAAGAAGATTTACAACGCAATTCTAAGTAAGAACTGAGCGATATTATCCATGATGTCTGATATCGCCAAAACTCAAAAGTTTTTCGAAAAACTCTCATTTCAGAACTACGGGACTCGGCGGAACGGCAAGGATATAGAATCTAAACGCCTCAGGAGAGCATTTCCAACTTTTCATTCAGTGATATTCCCCATAAACCGGCGATTTTATAAAATTATTTACTGAAAACTGCAAGAAACGGAGAAATCGAATGAATATAGACAGTGTTGGAGTTGTAACTCGACAAGAAGAGAAACTGGGACATGCGTTTCGAGGTGCGCATGCTGTTTCCGGTGTAGATCGAAGCCTCTTGGAAAGTGATCCCGCGCAATTGATTATAAAGGTATATGATTTTGAGGAGTTCTATGGGTTGGAAGGCATCGTATGTACATTCTATGATACATATTGTGTAAGTACATTGTGTGTTCTACACTTCTAGGCCAATGGAAGTTGATTAGAGGGAAAGAAATAGGGAGAAAACAAAGAAAAAGTATCAACAATATATTGGAGTAGATGACGACGAAAAAAAGGTTAATATCGCTTGCTATTCGAGAGGAATCGCTGGAAAATCATTTGTAAAACTCGCAATAGACCTTATCCTCTCAGTCATCATCCAAAAGCGGGCTGACTCGCGTATACTAGATACAAAAATCCGTCTTGTTCCTGCTCCATCTGATAGACCTGTTGGACGGTCATGGAATTGCTGACAATCGACTTCTCGTTCATCAGCAAAAAGAACGCTTGATCGGGATGCAAATGCAGACGACGGCGGACGATCTGCATCAGCTCGGCGACGGTAATATGGCCGGGCACCAGGTATTTGGACTTGTCCAACAACGGCAAGCTCTTCTCGCCCTCGAAACGCTCGATAATGATTGGAACCTTGTCGGGCTGTTGTCGGCGGATCTCTTCCACCATGCGCATGCGTTCATCTGCAAAATACGACAGATAAGATCAAGAGTTTCGATCAATATCCGCTAATCTCTTCGCTTTTCGGGTTTGATACCTAAACCAAGAAAAAACGGGTCAAAACCAAACTTACTCAGGCTCTTGCGCTCTTTGAAAGAAGGAATAAATCCATTACCCGACATGGTTTCACCAAATATGTCAAGTAAACAAAGATTTATGGCCTGAAAACACAAATTTTAAGGAGTGATATTATCCATGAGCCAAGAAATTTCAAAACTCGCAGAATCACTAATAAACATTGATTGCAAGGGAAAAAACACATTTACTACAAAAACAACATCGATAATCGCCCCATCCAACGGTAAGGGGTCATGAAGAAGATCGGTTTTCCGTCGGTGTTCTGAAATCGCACGGAAAACCTCATGACTTCACCAGAAGGAACCGGCCCAGAACCCTACTACACATTCGACCCAACGAAACCCGACCATATGACCCGTCTCGAGCCCTTCACATGACACTCTCTCGGCTCTTCTGCTCCTTCTTTTATTTTTTCGATTTTCTGCCGAAAAAGCGAACACTTGACCCGAAGACAGCTGATGTGTCAACTCTCACACGCCGCAGTTCGCGTTCGTGGGCGCGCAGCTCGCGCCCAATTTTAGACGTCAGTTTAGGCGCTGAGACGTGGAGCTTTGGTCCAATAGCTCCAGTTGATAGTCTTGAAGAGTAGTTGGGTGTAGATCAGCGAGATGCATTCGTTTTTGTCTCGATTAAACGCGTTGTTCACCTTCTTGTCGTCCGTTCTTGCCGCCGCCACTGCCCTGGTCTTCATTCAGACGCTCTTCCTCAACTACACCGTTCCAATTGATGTGAAAGTGGAGAATGTTAAATTGTAAGTTGTTTATGTTTGGTTTTTTTATATTTAGACGAAAAATTACGAGTTTTGGGGCAAAAAGCTTGTCATGGATAATGTCGCAGAAGACTTGTCGATTATGCTAATAATTGGCGATAATTTAGGAAGCCAATTCGTGATGTGACTGGGAAAAGCGATATCGCAACCGCCGGCTTCCATTTACACGCCGATCTCACTCCGATTTTCAACTGGAATGTGCGACTTGCCTACGTCTGGCTGCAAGCCGAATATGCGACCGAAGAAAGGGTAAATCTTGAATTTTTTCGGTTTCAGCGTTTAGATTAGTATATTTTCTTCATTATCAGCAAGACTTGGACTATCTTGCGACTACTTTCGACATTTTTTGGGCGATTTTTCGGCAACCCCCCTAAACTGCCTTGTATAATATAAAATTTCCGATTTTTTAGCCGATCAATCAGCTGATCATCTGGGACACGTACCTCAAACGTTTCGAGGACACCGTGTTGAACCGAAAAATCGCCAAACCCCCAATCTCGAATCAGTTCGTCGACTATGGCAACAATTTGCGCGGGAGAAACGTCACCTTCACCTTGCACTGGACCGTTGTGCCGAACGCGGGCTGGCTGAGAAATGTGCTGGATCAAGAGGGCTCAACTTCCGTCCGGCTTCCACTCGAATACAACTGGTAGACGCCGTGGGAAAGCGTTAATTCGATCAAGACCATCTAAAGTTATATTTATTGTTAAGTGTTTGTAATAAACCGGGTTAAAGTTTGGAGTTTTGGGCCTACAAAGTGCTTTTTTTTTGCAAAGCCACTGGAGATTCGTTTTGTTTTTACTTTACCACATTTTGCACGGTGCAAAGGCAAGGAATTGCACAGTGCAAAGTGAACTTTTGTTTTCGCACAGTGCGCGCCGCAAAATTTATTCTAGCGATGTGCACTGTGCAGAGAAAGTCAAGGTGCGAGCGACAGCCCGAAAAAGCCTATTGCACAGTGCAAACAACAAATTGCACAGTGCAAAGTGAACTTTTATTTTTGCACAGTGCATGTCGCAAAATTTATCCTAGCGACTTGCACTGTGCAGAAAAAGTCAGGGTGCGAGCGACAGCCCGAAAAAGCCTATTGCACAGTGCAAAAAGCAGCAAATTGCACAGTGCAAAGTGAACTTCTATTTTCGCACAGTGCATGTCGCAAAAAAGACCGTTTTCCCTATAAGGCAATAGTTTCAAACCGGTGATCACAAGCTCTTTAACAGACGGAAAAAACATTAAACATTCCTCGTTAATTTAACCGTATTAATTTACTAACATTGTAAAATAAACAACTTTAATTTCACTCCAAATTCTCATAGATCCATTTGAAGGAGCTGAGGAATGGAAACGGGCATCCAATCTCTGGTCACATTGTCCATACAAAATATGGCGGTACTGTCGAAATAAATGTTCCTGCTGCCTAGGTTGTAGATCTGCCGTCCTTGTTCTGATTTGATCGGGACGAAAACCAGTCCTCGCTCTCTGGCGATCTGTTCAATATGGCCTCGAAGAGTTCTTTGGTTGATAGTGACAGAATTTGTGTCCACCACCGGTTCGTCGTATGTTCGCTGAGGCTGTGCGAATTGGGAAGCGGAGAAGTCTTCGTAGCTGGCCAGTTTGATCAAGGGCTCGCCGCGCTTGGCCTGACCCAACGCCTTCACGGCTCGGGCGAATTCGGCTAAAAAAGTCAAATCACAAAAAAAAATCAAAAGCAAAAAAGTCAGTTCGTCAAGTCGCTGGAATGATTTTTGGCGTTTGCACTGTGCAGAAAAAGTCAGGGTGCGAGCGATAACCCAAAAAAGCCTATTGCACTGTGCAAAAAGCCAAAAATTGCACAGTGCAAAGTGAACTTTTGTTTTCGCACAGTGCATGTCGCGGAAATCACTAATCGGCGACACGCACTGTGCGAAAACAAAAGTTCTCTTCGCACTGTGCAATTTCTTGCTTTTTGCACCGTGCAATAGGCTTTTTTTGGGCTGTCGCTCGCACCCTAATTTTTTCTGCGCAGTGTAAACGCAAAAAAAAAAAAACTGGCAGCATTTCTGGCGGACAATCAGTCCGTCGGAAAAATAATGAGCACTCTGTCGGATCGAAAATCGCATCGCCGGCGAGAAAATGAATTGCGTCGCGGCAAAATCAAATTGCTTTTCACTTCAGCGACAAGACACAATTCATTTTCTCGGCGGTGATGCGATTTTCGATGCGACAGAGTTCTTATTATTTTCCCGACACACTGATAAAGCTCATTATTTTCCCGACACACTGACAATATCAACTTTTCCTTACTCTGAATTGGAGGCCACTGATGCAGCTCCTGGGGTACTCTTCCTTTCCATTCTCGGTAATAATTCGCGACTTCCGGCACAATAATGCCCGGATCTCCCGGGACTTGCAACCAATCGAACAATAAATTGTACCACTAAACAAGTAAATTATTCGGCAATCAAACATACCCTTGAGAAAAAGTTTCTGGTTAGGATGCGGCAAATGACGTCATCTTGAAGTAGCCCTCTCCAGGCCAGCAACACATTGAATTCCTCGTACTTCTGCAAAAAAAGAGTCATGATGAAAAAGTAAAATAAAAAATGCTTACCTTGTTCTGCAAAGGATTGATATTCATGTTGAACAAGCTGGATTCGAGCTTCGGGACAATGTTGGCATCCAAGAAATCTCTCATGTGTTTCTTGCTGAACACTTTGCCCCAGGGCTTAATCACCGTCAGCGCTCTGAAGAACGAGCATTAGTATTTTCACAAAGTCCATAGACATTTTTTCGCTTTCGCATGGTGAATTTTGAACTTTTTCCCACGCTTGTCGTCAACGCACAGCGCATTTTCTTTTTTGCGCACAGTGCAAAACATAAAAAAGCCGTTTGCACTGTGCAAATTTTGAGCAAAGCCGCGGCGCGCGCGGCGGAACCGCACAGTGCAAACGGCTTTTTTGTGGTTTGCACTGTGCGTTGGCGGCAAGCGTGGGAAAAAACGGGTTCGAGATGCACTGTGCGATCCGCCGCGGCTTTCCTCAAAAATCTGCACAGTGCAAACGACTTTCTTTGGAGTTTGCATTGCGCGAAAAGAAAAAATGCACTGTGCGTTGGCGACAAGCGTGGGAAAAGGTTCCAGATGTCGTGAAAACGCCGCGAAAAAAAGGTACAAACGCCATCTTGCACCGTGCATTTCACTTTTTTCTTCAGGTTCCATTGTAGATCGAAAAAATTTTTCCGGATCTTTCTGCCCAACAACCATTAAAAAAAAATTTTTTTTCTAGAATACAAGATTCAACGTGAAAAACAAAACCTACGACAAGTCGGTGGGGATCCACCTTCTCAGCGCAATGCCCATTTTCTGTCGGACATTACTGTAGACATCGAGCAGTCGATGGCCGAGCATTTCGTTCCACGGGATCAGCCATTCGTCGAGCGGGATCTCATCCGTCACTGGGTTCCATTCGGCGACCTTTTCCTCAATCTTGGGCAGGATCAACTGATCAAACATGTTGTCCACCATCCAGGGCGGCAACAGCGACGACCACGAGGCCAGAACGGAGTTCATTTGGGGCGAATTGGTGCGTGCGTCCCATCGGAGGACCGCTCTTCGCATCTGGGGCATCCATCCCTCCCAGAGGAGCAGATCGAAGGTGGGGATCGCGCGGTTCTCGTGCTTGTTCTCCTCCAAGACGCCCCGATTCCCCATGGACAGAAGCTTTTTCCAGTCCAGCATCTCATCGTAGCCGTACAGGTTCATCTCCGGGTCCAACGGGTCCCAGCGGGAGAAGAAGCGAGTGATCTAAAGACAGAATACAAATCGTATATTGCACTTACCATGGGCAGGACCTTGAATTGGATGACCGCTTCGATATTGAAAAGCTTCGATTCGGCCGAATATTCCGCATTCAGCTGGTAGAAAAGGCGTTTGTAGTGTTCTAACGGCTCCACTCCATGTTCCACATGATCAAATCTATAAAAAAAATTCAGTTTTTTACATGAAGCCACAATTGGTGAAACTGAGAAATATTATTTTTCTTGCATTTAAATTTTGAAATGACGTTAATCGAGGGCGTTGAGTTCAAAAAACATACTCGTTTTTTCTGATCGTTACTTTTTTTCTTAAGTAGTACTGTAAAGCAGTAATTTTTCAAATTTTTTCAACAAACACCCGACCTAGTGGTTTTCGACAGTGCTGATTTCAAAAATGACATTCATTTTTTCTGACCGTTACTTTTTTTTTTCTTAAGTAGTACTTTAAAGTAGTAATTTTTCCAATTTTTTCAACAAACACTCGATTTAGGGGTTTATGATAGTGCTGATTTCGAAAATGACATTCATTTTTATATTTTGACTTGAAATCAGCACCACCAAAAACCCCGAAGTCGAGTATTTGTGGAAAAAATTCAAAAAATAACTACTTTACAATACTATTTAAGAAAAAAAGAAACGATCAGAAAAAATGAAGGTCATTTTCGAAATCAGCACTATCAAAAACCCCTAAATCAAGATATTTGTAAAAAAATTTGAAAAATTACTACTTTACAGTACTACTTAAGAAAAAAAGTAACAATCAAAAAAAAAACGAATATAATTTTTGAACTCGCCTCATTTATCGTCATTTCAAAATTTACACGCAAGAAAAATCATATTTCTCAGTTTCCCCAATTTTTCCCCCAACTGAGCGCTTACTGTTTGACAAGGTGAATAACCTCATCCAACCGTCTCATTTCCTCTTCATTTTCCTTAATATCAACCTTCAGTTTGTTTTGATCGTTCTCAACAATCTTATTTTTCTTTTTCAACTCTTCCAGATGACTATGGGTGTTCAAAATCTCCTGTTCGCAGGAGGAAAGAAGCGTGTTCAGGTTCTCCGTCAACGCGGGCACATCGAAGAACGGCCGTTTGTTCGACTCCTTCAGGGGTTTGCGTCTATGATACGAATGAATGTCGTCGTAAGTCCGTTCCTGCGGCCCTGTCATATCAATTATCTTCATCTTGGGTGCGACGATGGCTGGGGATTCGATGGAGCCGTCGGAGATGACTTCGTTCAACGTTCGATACTTCACTCGTGCTTTCTTGGTCTTCTTCCAGGTGTCACCGACGACAACTTCCTCCTCGATGATCTCAACACTGTCATCCGACCTTTTTTGCGCATCAGCAGCGGATTCTAAACCAAAAATAAAAAAAATATTGAAAAAACTCACCTCCAAACTTGGGGCCCTTTTGCTCAGCACCGTAAGCTCCAACCGCTCCTCTTCCTTTCCTCACATTGGCCACAACCGGCTCCACAATGCCCTGTTTGTTCGATCCCAGGCCTTTTCCATGCTCGTATCCCATTTTCTAAACCAGAATCTCAAAAAAGCCTTTTCAACCCACCTTCATCATGTTCATAATGACAGATGCCTTCCCCGAGGATGCTGTCCATGACGGCGCTGCTTCGGATGATCTTGTCCCAGCAAACCCTCCACTAAAAAATAATATTTTAATCGCATCTAACCAACCCTTTGGCAGAAGCAAACGCAGTCTTCTTCTTGGTTTGAAACACCGAAACTTCAACATAATCATCCTTGTTTTTGATACCCGACGTTGATGGAGTGGGCTCGTCGTCTTCCTCGTCCTCTTCTTGTTTATCCATCTTACTTCCAACACTAATCCCACCACTCACAAAATTCGTAAATTTTAGTGGCTTAGTCTTCCCGAACGAGGGCCTCGCCTGCTCCTCTTCATCCTTCTCAGCCCATATACCTAAAAATAAAAGATGGGCATAAAGTTAACTTACCATAGATTTGATCATCTTTTGTTTGGCGCCGATTCCTCCCCGGATTCAAAGCGTATTCGATATCTCTATCATTCACATCAAAACTTTCGAATTCCTCATCAGACATCTTGGAAACGAGTCGAGATCAGAGCCGTTTCCACAATTTCGCAAGTTCCGGAAAATATTTCTTTATGAGAGCAACAGTTGACATGTTCCTTTCTATGGTCAAGTGTTTCTCTCTGCACGCTGCACTTTTACATGCGCACCCTGCGCCCGACGTTCGCGGAATTTCAGCCATTCGAAATTGAAGAAAAAGATTTTTTTTTATTTTTCGGTCGACTAATTTTTTTCCATCCAGTTTTGGTCGTCTTTCCTCAAGTAGGTTCCTTTTTTGTTTGGTTTTTTTTATTTTAGGCTGTGGTGTCATGGATAATATAAAATTTGGAGCTGTTATAACACTCTCAAAACCCCTGATATCAGATGAAATAAAGGCTTTATGCTCTATGCCTCATTTTCAGCTGATTCAGAATGCCGGGCCCCACTCAACTCTCCGAGAGCAGTCTTCGAAAGATGGAGGTCCTCAAAAAGTCCAACGAGGAACGCATTGAACAGCAGCGACTCATTGTGGAAAGAGTGAGGCAGCTTCAGAAAGACCAGCAGGACTACCTGGACGCTCTGCCGGACTTCATTGCCAGTCGCGTTCGAGTGAATATGGATGAAGTTGTGGCCGAGGCCGTGGAGAATGTTAGCCGATTTGTGGAGCAAATCCAGTCCAACGAAGAAAAGAAGAGGTTGTCACAGAAGCTCCGAGAGCTCAAGCAGGAAGAGGCTAGGGCGTTGGAGCGTCGTCAAGCTGTTGCGTATGTTTTTTTCCTTTTTTTTGAAGTTTAGGCGAAAAAATCGAATGGCTCGATACTCGTGTAGTGTGATAGGTCGGTAAATGGTCCTGTGGTGGAATTTCCTGCTCGGTCGCTTAAATAATAACATGTTTTACAATTAGTTGTGGCTTTTATACTCATTTTCTGCCTAATTTTCCCGTAGAAGGACAGTTTTCGATTGCTTTATGTTGAAGTAGGTACCTTAACTCAATTTTTTGAGAAGTCGGCTTATTTCTGGGCTAAATTGATGTTTTCTTGGTATGAATAGATCGCTGGCATCTGTTATTTTTATTTTTCATAAGAAATTCTAGAGGTGTGGACTCAAATTTTTCAGTTTAGATAAGAATATTATAGTAGACCCATCGGATGGAATATTTTTGCTTTCGCTGAAAAAATAAAGCATAGATTTGGAATCTCGCGCCCATCTAGGGATGAAAAAACTCCCCTACTATCTGTTCATTGTGAAATTTCTATAAAATTGACTTCATGATCATGAATAATATTCGATTTTCAGAGCCGAACGCCAAAGGGTCGCCGAATTGAAAGAACAACTTGGGTTAGCGACCCAGGAATACGTAGAACTGCTGCAGCTAGATCGAACCAAGGTGCAGGAGCAAATTCGGCTATACGAAGCCGTGAAGAAGGCCCAGTCTACTGGTTGTTAACCAAAAACATTGTAATACCGAATTTGATGTAATTATTTTTACTCTTAATACATACGATATGGCATGAGTTTAATGGCTAGAGATTTTATGACAGTTTTATGACTTGATTTGATGGCAAGAACCGACTAATTTTTTTTTTCAGTGGCATATAATTTGACCTAGTATAATATAATGACCTATTCTCCCTTGAAAACTGGCGCTCGTTTCTCAGCAAAGGCCGCCAATCCCTCCAGACGGTCTTTCGTATTGATCACTTGGGCATAACATTGTTGCTCGATCACCAATCCAGTCCGCAGATCGGTTTCGACCCCTTGATCAATCGCTGTTTTGGCCACACGAATAGCTATTGGGCCCTAAAACAATATTTGTAAATTGTTAAAAATATGAAAGCTTGCTTTTAACACATGCATTGGACAATAAAAAAGACTCAGAAATAGCTTACAGTCCTGAGAATTTCGTCGGCAATCTCTTTCGCCTTCTTGTACGGATCTTCCACACAATGATTGGCAAGGCCCAGAGAAAAGGCCTCATTTCCGTTCAGAACTCGACCTGTGAAGATCAATTCCTTCGCCAAAGCAGGCCCAACCAATCGTGGAAGTCGTTGCGAACCGCCAGCAGCAGGGATAATGGCTATTTTCGTCTCAACGAGACCAACTTTTGCCTTCGGAGCTGAAGTGTCATTGATAATATAAAAATTAATTTTTTTTGTTGGGAAAATAAGTTTTTGAAAAAAATAATGTGATAGATAAAATCTAAAGAGTCTATTTTACCTATATATCACCTTACTTTACTTTGAAAACGCATGAGTTTGAAATTATAGGCAAAAACTCACACACAACTCTAATATCACAGGCAAGTGCAAGTTCGAAGCCTCCACCCAACGCAAACCCATCGATGGCGGCAATTACGGGCACTGGCAGAGCGCTGACTTCATCCATCGCCGACCTGATGCTATCCACAAACTTGGGGACCTCTTCCACGGTCATTTTCCGGCGTTCTTTTAGATCAGCACCAGTACAAAAGGCGCCTTCAACATCGGACTTGATAATCAAAACCCGGGCCGATTTGTCAAATTTCAGCTGGCTGACGGCTTCTCGGAACTAGAAATACATTGTTTAGGCGATCAACCAGTGTCCTAAACCAGTAAAAAGACAAAAAATGTTAGACTTGACTTACTTTGGACAACAAAAGTTTGGAGATGGCATTCTTGGTGTCCGGCTTGTGAAGTCGAATGACGCTGATGCCTAAAAGATTCAACGTGCCTTATTCTACAAGGCAACCAATAATCAGCGTCTAAAAACAAAAGAAAAATATAAAATTTCTTACCTTCATGTTTCCCGCTCAACTTTTCCAATGTTAGAGGCGACGAATGGCTAGAAAACGCTCGGACTCCGTTGAAACAAAACCTATTCACATTGATAAAGCCTGGGTAAACCTTGGTAGCCATTTTGAAGACCAATATTACACAAAAATTCCACCAAAAATGAAAAATAAAAATTGGCGAGCTGCGCCCGAGCTTCGGATGTTCTTTGCTTATTCGAAAGTAAAAATTAGAAGCATTGGATGTTCAAGAATCTAGATGAACCTTGTATGTTCGCTACACAGCTAGGAATATCGTTAGAGCCGAATTCAGCGTGTTAATTACAGAGATATTCAACATTGATCTATGACAATATAAATTAGCCGAAAATGATTTTTATACCAAGAAATTTCACTTTAACCATAAGTAATGACCGATCGCAATTTGATTGGTAACATGTTTCCATTTATTTTACTTTCCATCTCACAAAACAGCAAGTATACTATTTCATCGTATAAAATGTCGCTGCACATATGAACCTCCGCAAGCTGCGCCCAATCTCCAATTTTTTTCTTCTCGGAAAAGTTTTACTGACGTATCACAAGTTGGTTGTCGCTGTATTCCCAGAGTTTTTAGTGTGTAGAATCGATTTGTGATCAGCATGCCTTACGTTAATTCGAGTAAGTTGATATTGTTTTAGACATCAACCGGAAGACTGATCAATATTGTTGCTTTTCAACTGAGATTATGTCCGCAATTGATTTGTAATAGAACAACACGACCTGTAGATGCTGAGAATCCTAATTTTTTTTGTTTTTAGAGGGCGAGATTGTAAATAATGAGCCATTTCTCAAGTCTATGTACAAGTTCTTCTTCGAGATTTATTTGGCGTTTATGATGTTGTAAGTTCCGGTTTCGTTTTGTTGATTGATTTTTAGAGCCTTCTTCGAGAAGTTTTTGCAGTTTCCACTAAATTAAAGGCTGCTGTTTGTTAGAAATTATGGTTCTCATATCTGACTTGAAGTATAACATAAAATAAGGGTGAAACTGGTTTCAATCCTCAATTATTTTAGCTTCCGATCGTTGTTTGGACCCCTTCTCGGCACATCAGTCGTAGATCCCGATGAACAAGACCGGTTTAGGAGCTCATTGGGTCGCCGCGGTGGAGGAGGTGGTGGTGGTGGAGGAGGAGGCGGTGGTGGCGGAAACTGGCCCGGCCGTCCTGGAGGTAAGCTTTTAAATTTGTTGTTGCATTTTTAGATTGATTGTCAATCAGTTTCACAAAGATTAGTCGATTTTTAAACGAAAATTTATCTTATCCATCCTTCAGGTGGTGGCCGTCGTCCAATTGGCCGGCTGAACACCACAACGACCAACATTCCAAGTTGTGCTTCCGGTGGTTGCTGTGGAGGATAATTTTGATTCCACTGTGCGATGTACAATCTTTCTTTTAATGTTTTTTATTCAAAAAATTAACGAGGATGTGTTCTTATAAAAAAATTTACAAGAATACATCTAATATTTCTTCTGGTCCTTTTCTTGTCGATTCAATACATTTCCTTCACGCAAATTCTTTCAAAACTCGTCTATTCGAGCTTTTTCGTAGCACATCCACTAGATGAATACCAATTTATTGGACAGAATAAAATTTTACTACGATATATGGACAGTTACTTAACGGAGTCGATGAATCAGAGGCCCTAAGTCATTTTGCAGTGGTAGTTGACGAACACCAGACAAACGGCCATCCCACCGACGGCCAGCGGTATGATGACCAAGAGGACGATCAAGTTGCTGCCTTGGTACCAACCGCGCGACTTGCTCGGGCCTTGCTGATAGTCACGCTGAAATTTGTTGGCGTTTAGAAGGGTTTAGAAGCACAGGGTCTTAAAAAAATCAATTTCAGCCCTCAAGAAGTTGAGGACGTCAGAAATTTGTAAAAACTCTACAGAAGTTGGCCTAATCCTCCTTAAAATTCTATTTCTCCAATATTAATCACCGAAATTTTTTTTCTGGTATTTTTTTCCAAATTTTAGGCCAAAATTTGATGAAAATTGGAAAATAAAGGGAATCTTGGTCGTACAGTGAGGGACCTGATCCAATGGCATAAAACGTCTCCTTTTGCATCCCGGAAGGGATCAAAATGACTCCAAACCCTTCCCTTCTCTAAGCTAAAAAACTCCGCTTTGAAAAGCGCGCCCTTTCCTTCAAGGCGGGGTTTTCAAAGCGGGGTTTTTTTAGCTTAGAGAAGGGAAGGGTTTGGAGACATTTTGGTCCCTTCCGGGATGCAAAATGAGACGTTTTTTGCCATTGGATCCGGTCCCTCACAGTACGACCAAGATTCCCTTTTATTTTGCAATTTCATCAAATTTTGGCCTAAAATTTGGAAAAAATACCAGAAAAAAAAATTTCCGGTGATTAATATTGGAGAAATAGAATTTTAAGGAGGGTTAGGCTAATTTCTGTAGAGTTTTTACAAATTTCTGACCTTATGTTGCACTTGAGCTCCTAGTGCAAAAACACAAAATTTTTTGGTAAAATAGAGGTTGTAAACAAGAGCAACTGTTTGAACAGGTTCTACGTACGATTTACACTCATTTAGATTTATCTCATTGCCAAAAAATAGGAATTTTTTGCATCACTTTATCTTCTCCTTACCCCTTTGGAACCCGCTCCATAACGAGTCATCTCGTAGTCGCCCTCTCGTCGCTGGTCCATGTTGGACCGCAGATGCGCGAACGTATTGCATAGGGGCTCATCACAGGCGCAGACCTCGGTCCAGCGGTCGAAATCCTTGGCACAATCGACCGGTCGGTCGCGGTCGTCCCAGCCGCATAACTGATCCAGACGGCCGTTTCCGCCTGAAATTTGGGGTAAAATACGCGAATTATTTCTCTTTTGAAAATATAGAGGGCTTTCGTACGCTGAAATATCGCTTAGACACCGTTTCCGGCGAAAAACGACATTTTATACGATGAAAAATGTTTTGAGTTTTTGTTTGGCCAAATGGTAAGTAAAAAGATGACTTAAAATAAAGTAAATGCGATTTTAATACTGCATAAACTCCTAAAAAACTATAAATATCAATTTTTCCCTTTGAATGTCACGTTTTTCGCAAAAAGTGACATTTTATACGACGAAAGATGTTTTGAGTTTTTTGGCCTAATAGTAAGTAAAAAGCCGGCTTAAAATAAAGTAAACACGATTTTAATACTGCATAAACTCCTAAAAAACTATAAATATCAATTTTTCCCTTTGAATGTCACGTTTTTCGCAAAAAGTGACATTTTATACGACGAAAGATGTTTTGAGTTTTTTGGCCTAATAGTAAGCAAAAAGACCACTTAAGTTGATATAGATACGATTTTTATACTACATAGACATCTAGAAATAACAATTTTGCCCCTTATCCGCCAAATCTGACATTTTATACGATGAAAGATGTTTCAAACTTACCTTCTGTACTAATTCCAATAAGACACCACTTGCCGGTGCAAACTAATGACCCAGGGCAGGTTAATTTATCACAGAAACATTTGATTTCGTCTGAAAATTCGGTGTTTACTACACAAATTCAAAAAATTGACGTCAACTTCAAGTATAATATAAACCTCACCTGAACTACCAAAACTACCGCTGATGAGGTTGGCTACAACCAGCAAGGCGACTGTGGGATGGACAAAGCGTCGGATCGCCGCTCCATCCCACATTTAGCGTTCGGCGGCCGAGGGTTTTGTGGCGGCGGGAAGAATGGCTCCAATTATGGGCCGCTCAATTCATGGCCCAGCCAAAACTTGTGCGCCCGGATGTCTGCAAACAAAAACATGACAATTATCATATGCTTTTATGTCGATTGTCTGCACGGAACGCACGCGGGGGATATAATCGAATAAACACGAAAATTCGCGGATTCGGCCGTTTCTCGGGGTGACAAGGTCAATTTTGCATGGTTAATGCGTCGGAATTTGAAAGAAAGTCCTAGCAACTAAAACGTACTGCAGCTTAGAAGGTATCAAAAGTCATTAAGCGTTGTTTTGGTTCTAAAAATTGGCATTCTTTACCAAAAATAGCCAAATCATCATGGATAATATAGAAAAGTGGCTAAAAAAGCAAAATTTTGAGTCTTCCTGTATTTTAAAATGCGCCTAATCAAGTAAATTTGCAATCTACACTGTTTTTACACCTATTTCGAACCCTAAGACGGAATGCCAAAAATGGCGGGAAAATTTATTTTTGAATTTTGAATATGGCTAATGGCTCTGAATGAAGTGAGAATTCATACGTTAGTCAAAATAGGCACGATAATGCATTTAAACGGTCAGTAAGACGGTATTTTGAAGGATAATTTGACGAAGGTCATGTGTAATATAAAAAAGCTCAGAATATGGCTTAAAAAATAGTTTTAGACTCAGTCTGCGGGTAAAATACGACATCGTAGGCTATGGTTACTATATTGCAGACGATTTTTTGGCCGAAAAATTTTGTTAAACACCAAAAATCTCAAAAAATGTCGAAAAAATCAAAGCTCCGCCCCAAAATGGTCGTTTATCTTGCTCACCTACTTTTACAGTCCCACTTCGCGGCTCATAAACACCGCCGGCCCCATTATTATGCAATGTCGGTTGCTTACGCACGAAAAAATCTCAGAATTCGGCGAATTCTCGCGTAAAATATGCAAATTCGGGGCGAGCAGCGGACGAAAGTAATTTACTAAATGCATTAATTAAACGAAAAACGAATTTCGGGGGGCCGGGCGAAGAAAAGAATGGCCATGAAGGTCCGCCGGGTTTAATGGAAATGCCTGTTTACCCCCTTGTTGTCATCAACAGATCATTGTAAAGGGCATTTTTGGGGCGGTTTGAAAGCAAAATGAGGCCAAAAGCGGTGACGAATGCGATGGGAATTATGCGGAATTGAATGAGAGGGCCGAATGAGGAACGATTTTGTACAGTAATCGGCAAAAAGTGCGGTAAATCTGCGAAAAATTACGATTTTGTGGGAAAAAATTAAAGTTTTGAGCGAAAAATCGCAAAAAATCTCAAAATTCGGGGGAAAATCGGTTGGAAAGTTGTCTTTAGGGATGTTAAATTTAATATAAAATATGAATACAGTATTATTTACTAAAATTTCAATCAGAAAATATAGTAAATTAGCAAAAAATCAAATTTTTTGGAGAAAAATAGAGTTTTTGTCCAAAAGACCGCGAAAAATGCCGATTTCAGAGAAAAAATCGATGAAATATCTCCTAAAATATGTAAAGGTAAATATGAACTAACAATAGATAATTATTTTTTTTCTTATAGCCGCTAAAAATGGGTGATAAATGAGTACAGTGGCGGACCTGATCCAGTGGCAAAAAACGTACCATTTTGCATCCGGGAAGTATCAAAAATGTGGCAAAATATCTTCCTCTCTCCGATTTTTTTGAGTTGGAGAGGGAGGCATTTTACCACATTTTTGATACTTCCCGGATGCAAAATGGTACGTTTTTTGTCACTGAATCATTTCCGTCACTGTATCAGTCTGTCGGGAAAATAATGAGCACTCTGTCGCAGCGAAAATCGCATCGTCGCTGAGAAAACGAATTTTGTCACGACAAAATCGATTTGCTTTTCACTTCAGCGACACTACTGACGCACCGACATTGTACTCATTATTTTCCCGACAGACTAAAAAAAGTAAAAAAAAATTTTTTTTTGGTATTTTTTCGCAAAAAATCGGTGTCGCAAAAATCCTGAAAAATCTTCTATAGCCGATTTCTTGGACTACACAGTGGCGGGCGTGATCCATTGGCCAAAAACGTGCCATTTTGCATCCGGGAAGTATCAAAAATGCAGCAAAATACCTCCCTTTCCAAGTGAAAAACTCTGATTTCAAAAGCGCGCCCACTCTTTTTGTGAGGAAGCCTTTGAAAACGAAGTTTTTCACTTGGAAAGGGAAGCATTTTGCCACATTTTTGATGCGTCCAGGATGCAAAATGATACGTTTTTTGCCACTGGATCAGGTCCCCCACTGTAAATGTCATCCGTATTTTGAAAAATTGAAATTATTTTTTTCCAAACGTCGGGTTCAGAAATTTAACATTGCTAAATGCATTACGAAACCAGAAGCATCATCTACGCCAAATTTGAAGCCAATCCGACTCCAAAAAACATCAAAGATTGCGCTTAAACATCAAAATTTGGAGGTCAGCTCAATGTCTTGGCCTTCCGCGTCCCGGAACAGCGAAATTCGGGCCGAAAAACGGCCCAAATGCCCATTCAAGAGTTTGTCGGCGGGGCCCGTCTCCATTGTCTTTCAAACGCAATTTGACACCTCATGCCGAGGGGTCGTTGCGACCGACCGACCGACGGCGAATCCGTGGAGTGGCGTGAGAGCCGCGAATGCAGATTTCGCGGCTATTTCGAACCGCGAGACGGATTAGGGGTGTTTGGAGAAGCCGGCAAGAGTCCGCCGGAATTTGCGGGTTTGTGCAAAACACACACCAAGATTATATTATACTACTAGGTCTGCAGTTGTTGGAGAGGCAGTTTCGGTGTGTGAGAAGAGATCTTTGTTTTCGGGGATTTGTTGATGTTGAGTGGAGAGGAGAGGAGGAGGGCTTGTAAATAGTGACTAAATTACGGCAAATTTTATCAACACTTTCGGTGCAATGTGTGTCCAGAAAATGTGTCACGATGACGCCGGTTTAAAATGTGCCAGCTGGCTGGGAGTACTCCTTACAGTACGTAAAAAATTTTGAAAGCATCGCTAAGCTCCTGGTCTCAGACAATTTCTGAAAAATCCAGAAAATCCGTCATCCAGATTGCAAATCGTTTTGAGCTTAAATTTTTTTGTGAGGACTTTAGAGGGTACTACTAGCCATATACAATCGTTTTTTATACCACTGACACATTTTAAGCAGGTGTCATCGTGACACATTTTCTGGAAATTCCTAAAAAAACCGGGATATCGCGAATTTGATGGCAAAAATGGGTGAATTCTGAGTAATAAACGTTGATAAATACAATACCAAGTGTCTAAATGCGAGGATGGTGTAATATACGATATCATGTTTTTGAATAATTTAAAAAATTCAAAAAATCTGCCAAGAAACAGCAAAAAAATCGGCGAAAATCAAAATTTCAAATATTCAGAAAGCCCCTACTATCACTTACTACCATTTAGAAACCTTTTCGATTCAATTCAGACCCAAAATACGTCACAATTTGATAGTAATTGATAAAAAATTTCGAAAATTGGGCTCATTTTTGCTCTAAACTCGCACGTTAGCCGTAAAAATGAGGGGAAAACCCGGGACACAACTGTTTGACGGATGGCCTTCGAACCCATCAAACGTTTAATTTCGACAGGATCAAGGATGTATTATATTTCCCAAAGTGCAATTTGGGTTTTTCAAAAATTCGGACTTTCCGCCGTTTGTGGCATTCTGTTTTAGGGGTGAAAAAAGAAGGTAAAACTGGAAAAACAATTTGTAAAATACGAATAGGCTATCCTTGAGAACTTCTAACACTCTTGGAAAAAATTTAATTCAAATTTTTAAATTTCCCGCCATGTTTGGCATTGTGTTCTAGGCGTTAAAAAAGGTGTAAATATCGGTGAAATAATTGTAAAATACGGAAAAAAATTATTTTCTGTCGGTTCTTGACACATTTCACAAAAATTCCAATTCAAATTTTTAAATTTCCCGCCATTTTTGGCATTGTGTTCTAGATGTTAAAAAAGATGTAAATATCGGTAAAATAATTGTAAAGTACGGTAAAATTCTTTTCTCTAGATTCTTGACCTTTTTCACAAAAATTCCAATTCAAATTTTTGACTTTCCCGCCATTTTTGGCATTGTGTTTTTAGGCCAAAAAAAGGCAAGAAAATCAAATTTTAAGATTCTTAATGCAACGTTCATTCTATTGCACGGTTTATTAGACAGCTAATTTGCTAAAAAGAAAATTTTTCGAAACGTGACACACAGACATTCTAAAAAAGGATTTTTTTCGGGATTTCTGGCCAAATTAATATCTAAAATTATATATTGTGACCTCCAAACAGTACAGAATGATATTTCAAATCCTCTACAAGCAAATTGCCTCAGGAAATTCCCAAAAAACTCCTTGAAAATCCTTTAATTGCCAAAAAATTACCTAATCTCAAGTGTAATATCCTAGTGTCCGACACCAATTTGAACCCCATAAATACCACACAAAAAGTGCAAAAGTATGTTCCCAGGCCCACTTTCGGCCCTCCGACGACATTTGGCGGCCCAAAATCAATCGGTTTTAAATTCTGCCCTGAGGGCATTTTCGAAAAATCCCCGTCGCAAATAATATTTATCCGGTCTGGATCAATCGAACATGTGTTCGCATTGTACTTTGTGGGTGTCTGCTAGGGGAAAAAGTGAGAAAAAATGAATTTTCGAGTCGTAAAAGGAAAAAGGCGATGGGAAAACAAGGTTCAAATGGGTGGGATAATGAGAAATTCTTGGTGGCCATTCGTTCGGCCGAGTATTTAGAGGATTAAGAGAGCAAAAATAGCCATGACGAGGGTGGGAGGAAAGAGGGGTTTTGAAAACAAAATTTTTTTATTATAAAAAAATTTTGAAGATTGGAAAATAAAAAAAATAAAATAAAAATAGTAAATAAAGAAAAATAAAATAAAATGAAATAAATAAAAAAAAGACAAAATAAAATAAAGAAATAATATAAAAAAACCGTAAAATAAAATAAAAAAAATTAAATAAAATAAAATAAAAAACATCATTTCTAAATATTTTTTTTTAAATAAAATAAATAAAAAAGCCAGAGTCTAAAATAAAACAAAAAAAATAAAGAAAATAATATAACGTATAATAAAAAAACGAAATGAAATAAAATAAAAAATAAAATACATTATTTCTAAATATTTTTTTAAATAAAAAAATAAAAAAAACTTTTTCTATCATAAATAAAATTAATAAAAAAGCCAGAGGCTAAAATAAGATAAAAAAAAGAAAATAATATATAATAAAATAAAATAAAATAAAAAGAAAACGAAATCAAATAGAATAAAATTAAAAATAAACTACATACTTTCTAAATATTTTTTTAAATAAAAAAATAAAAAAAAAACTTTTTCTGTCAGAAATAAAATAAATAAAAAATCCAGAGGCTAAAATAAGATAAAAAAAAGAAAATAATATAAAATAAAATTAAAAGAAAACGAAATCAAATAGAATAAAATTAAAAATAAAATACATTATTTCTAAATATTTTTTTTTTAAATTTAAAAATGAAAAAAATACCTTTACCATTCTATAAACATCACCAATAATGCAATAAAAAAGTTGGGAAAATTTCAAAGTGTCGGGGAGAATTCCCAAATCCCCTCAGGGGAAATATGAGTAGTTTCGTTTCTTCGCACTCTTTATATTTAAAAAAAATTTAAAACTTTTTAAAATAATTTTGAAAATATATTTTTTTGCAAAAAAAATAATAAAAATAAAATAAAAAATTCTAAACCTATTTTTCAGCCTCTCCAAAAACCAATATTGCCATCAAAGGCCCTTAAAAAATTATTTCCTCACCATTAATTATTATTAATAACAACTCATTGGAGCAAGAAAAAAATGGCCGCGAGCATAAACAAAAAACAACTTATCGTCCAGAAATGGGAAATATAAAGTAGTGTCTGGCCAAACAATCGGTCAAAAATGACAAATGGATGTGGAATTGGAGGGAGATGGATCGAGCGCGGGGAGAAATTCGACATGATCATTTATGATACTATGTGAAAAAATGGAGAAATGAAATAATGGAGGTGGAACGTCATCAAAAAAAAAAAAAAAAAAAAAAAAACAAGAAAAAAATATAGTTTTTTATTATTTTTGAAACAGAGAGTTTTAATTTTTTAATTTTTTTATGCACTGTGCGAAAAAATAAGTTTTTTTAAAACCGCACAGTGCAATAATCAATATAAAATTCTTGCACGGTGCGATAGAGAAATTTAGGAAATTTAGTCGAAACTTGTCGCAAATTTGTAGAAAAATTTTCCAAGATATTGTATACTTATTTTTTTATGCTTTTCGGCTATCAAAAATAACCAAAAAATAACTTTGGGTGCCTTAATTTTGTCAATGTATGCATGGGGAGGCTATGAGAAGGCTTGTTTGTAAAAATATAATAATAAGATTGATCGGGCCTTAGGATAGCTTATCACCTATTTTGAGGTATTTTACATGTACTCACACAATAATATCTAGATAAAAGTTACGGCCCTTTTTTTCAGGCCGCAAATTTCGGTCTTTTATATGTTACAGTACCTCAGGGTGAAGAAAACTGACGTTAGTAATAGCTAAAATTGTTGAAAATGGGTATATCGCAGGCCTTCGCCAAGTCTCCGCCGAGCCTTCGCCAAGCCTTCGCCAAGTATCCAACGGCTTTGTCAGGCCTCGTAGGCACTTCCTACAACTTTTTTTTGTGTATTCACCCGCCCTACCCCCCGTATCGATCGATTTTATGTTGACCCGAACTGTCGTCGACCCGAAAAGTCGGGACGCGCGAGCGACAGCCCAAGAAAGCCTACAGTGGGGGACCTGATTCACCTGATTCAGTGGCAAAAAACGTATCATTTTGCATCCGGGAATTATCAAAAATGTAGCAAAATGCTTCCCTCTCCAAGTGAAGAAACTTCGTTTTGAAGGGCCCTCACAAAAAGAGCGGGCGCGCTTTTGAAATCGGAGTTTTTCACTTGGAGAGGGAGACATTTTGCCACATTTTTTGATACTTCCTGGATACAAAATGGTACGTTTTTGCTACTGGATCAGGCCCGTCACTGTGCTAGTCCGTTTTGTCACAAAATGTCACAAAAATCACTGCAGCGACTGTGCATGCGAACGTGTGTAAAAACGAAAACGTTTTCCCGCAAAGACCTCTGCAAAACCTCACGCAAACCGTCGAAAAACCGCACCCGAAATCTCTTCAAAAATGCCCGATAACCGACGTGCAACCCGAACACAGACGTCCGCCTCGACCCACTCAGCTCGTCAAACCAATTGTCCTCGAATCTCACACCAAAACTCGTTCCTTTTTTCGGGCCGTTTTCGACATTTTTTCGCTCCGAAAAGCCAAAAAAGCAGAATATTCGAAGCGAACGTCCCCTGAGGGAATCTGCGCCGCTTCCTGACCTCGGGCCCGTCATTATGGCTGAGGGGCCAATGTTGGATGAATGGTCGACCGATATCGCCGAATAAACGGACCGAAACGGGATTTTTCGGCCGAATAATGGATGGAATGGCGTGATTGCGGAAGATTTGATGGATTGAGGAAGAAAAAATTGGTATAAATGGAGGAGAAAGTACCGGAAATGCGGAATAAGGCATTTTGAATTAAAATCAATGTTACTTGTAAAATTCCCAATATTGCCGGTCAAAATGACCAACCTGACCTGGATTTTGCCCAATATGACCGGTTAAAATGCCCAATATGATCAATTTGACTCGTCCAAATGCCTATGCTAGCTGTTAAAAATGGTCAACCTGACCAGACTTATGCACACTATGACCAAACCGCCCTCTGGAAATGCCCAATACGACCAATCTGACTTGCCAAAATGCCCAATCTTGCCGGCCAAGATGCCCAATATGATCAATTTGACCCGTCCAAATGCCCAAGCTGGCCGTTAAAAATTACCAACCTACCTTCTGGAAATGCCCAATATGACCAATTTGACCAGTGGAAATGACCAATATGACCTTTCAAAATGCCCAATATGACCAATCGGACTGACGGAATTGACCAACCTGCCCTCTGGAAATGCCCAATATGACAGGTCAAAATGCCCGATTTGACCAAATTAACCTGTCAAAATGATAATATGACCAACCTGCCATCTGGAGATGCCTAGTATGACTAATCTTATGGGTCAAAGTGCCGATTCTGACCAGTAGAAAGGGTAAATCTGACCGGCCATTATGACCAACCTGCCCTCTGGAAATCTCCAATATGACCAATGTGACCGGTCAAAATGACCAATCTGACCTCTGAAAATGCCCAATATGTCCAATCTGACATGTCAGAAGGCTCAATATGGCCAATCTGACCTGTGTAAAGGGCCAATCTGACCTGCCAAAATACCCAACCTGTCCTGCCAAAGTGCCCAATAGGCCTTACCTCCCCTCTGGAAATGCCCGATATAATCAATCTGACCGGTGAAAATGATCGAAATGACCGGTTTAGAATGACCTATCTTCCGCAATCTGAGCCTGTCAAAATTTTCAGCCTGCTCTGTGGAAATGCCCAATGTGACCAATCTGACCGTTCAAAATGACCACTAAAATGACCAACATGACTGATCAGGCCAATCCTTAAACAATCCCGTCAAGTTCAGAGACTCTCTTAGAATTTTCGATTTTTTCTGGCAAGTTGATCGGTCATATTAGGTCACTTGCCCCGGCAAAATTTTTTTACTACATAAGACAGCATTTGACCGGCCAAGTTCAATTAAATTAATAAAAATCGCCAATAATGCTTCAAAAGCAAAGAAACACGTCTTTTCTCTGGCCGTCTCTCCTCAGTTTGCACAGTCTCTCGTCTAGAAAGACCTTTGAATATCTCGGCTGTAACCGAACTTTTCGATCTAAAATTTTCAGGACTTAGTCTGGAGCCTATATATATTGCATGTGCAAAGTTTGAAGTTGCTCTGAAACTTTTTCTTTGAGAAATTTAATTTTTAATTTTGAGATTTTTTGTAAATTTTGATGGTGAAAATCAACTTGAAATGTAAAATACGAAGACCAAAAATGCTCCTCATATATATTGCAATTTTTGAACGATATTTTACCTCCTAATTTTTGGCGTTATTAAAAAAAATAACCTTTTTTATGCATTTTTTCCTCTCCTCTCAAATAAAGCTCATCATTTGTAAATTCCCCAACGCAGCCGGCAATTAGCTTCGACTAATTACGTGTGGGAATGGCCTGCAAAAAACACCGCATCGCCTTCGTTCGCAAAATCCCACCTTCCGCCGCGGGGCGAAGAGGGGGGGGAGAGGGACGCTAATTAAAGGGGGGCGAATTCCATGAAGGTGAGGCGGGCTGGCGGGCTGCTGCAGAGCCCCTTAGGGCTGTGGAAACACGGGCTTTTTCCAGCCCATTCCGCCTTTCTCTCTCATCTCGTCGGGGGCGGAAATTACAGGGCCTCAGGGATGGCGAATGGAATGGCTGTTTTCCTTCAATTCCATCGTGTTTAGCTCCCCCCGTTTCGGGTGAGCTTTGATTTAATGTTAAATTAAGGGGGAATCAGAGGGAGTCTCATGGTTATTTTCATTTTGTAGTGGTCGACAATGATGTTAGTTTATGTTAGAGTGATAATTCAATATTTGATTTTTGATAATTTTGCGATTTTCGGCCGGTTTTTTAAACATCACTCAGCTCTGGTGCCTAGCGTAATATAATCTTGGATTTCTCGATCGCTTTATCAAGTAATCACTAGATTTTTTGTTAGTATTATCTACGACTTTCTGTCGTTACAACTTTTCTGGTCAACGATAGTTGAATTCGTATCGGTTCGTTGTTGTATTTTAGAGGAGGCTTGAAGAAGGCTTAGTTAGTAGAAATAATAAGATTGATCGGGTCCTAGGATAGCTTATCACCTATTTTGAGCTTGGAATTTTCTGCGACTCTGCACTGTGCATGAACCCGAAAAGTGCATTTGCACAGTGCAATTTTCTTGTCTTTGCCTTATATTGTCGCGCGCGATCCCCATTTCTTATCACCTATTTTGAGGTATTTTGCATGTACTCACATCAATAGTATCAAGATAAAAGTTACGGATCTTTGTTTTTTGCCCTAAATATTGTTCTTTTATAATATGTTACAATAACTCAGGATAAAGGAAACTAACCTTATTAATAGCTACAATTAGAAAGTGATATATTGCAAGTCTCCGCCGAACCTTCGCCGAGCCTTCGCCGACCATCCAACGGCTTTGCCAGGCCTCATAGGCACTTCCTACAAGCTTTTTTTGGTTATCCACCTGCCCTACGCCCCGTATCGATTTTGTGTTGACCAGAAATGCCTGAAATGTTGCTGACCCAGATGTCGGGACGTGGATTTTTTTATTAGTATGAATTAGACCGTTTATTGGCCTAAGATGTCCGCTCTACATCCCTCATGGACATGGCTGGCGGACCGGAACGGATGGGGCCGGCAAGGCCAGCTTATCCATCCTAATATAGCATGACAGAACTTGTTATTAGCTAACCAATAGCTCCTATATTTATATTTCTTGTGGAGCCTCATAGGTATCCACAATTCCCACAGAAATTAGCATAAACCAACTCATATAAAAGCAACGTCTCATCACCAATTATTCGAACATTATCTCACTTCTCTTTTCCCTGCGTGCGGTCGCAATAAACCTTATTCCTAATCTTGTGTCTACCCTCGATACCTATCTACGTTTGATCATCCACTACAACTTTGCCTACATTTAAAAAAATGTCTTCTAATACAGTGAGGGACCTGATCCAATGGCAAGCAACGTCTCCTTTTGCATCCCGGAAGGGACCAAAATGACTCCAAACCATTCCCTTCTCTAAGCTAAAAAACTCCGCTTTGAAAAGCGCGCCCTTTCCTTCAAGGCGGGCTCTTCAAAGCTGAGTTTTTTAGCTTAGAGAAGGGAAGGGTTTGGAGACATTTTGGTTCCTTTCGGGATGCAAAATGAGTCGTTTTTTGCCATTGGATCCGGTCCCTCACTGTACTGCTTATTCAACCCATGGGAAGCTAATTTTACCATATTCTTTGCATATTCTTAATCAGCATGATTTTACACGGTTTTTTTGAGATATCTCCCGTCTAAAAGTAGGAGCCCCAATAAAAGTACTTTCCTTGCAAAGTAACCTTAATTTTTTGAGCCTACCTCTTCACGGAGTTGTGAAATGGCCCGCCGAAAAAGGGCAGTTACGATAAGCGACCGCCTTCCTCGCCCAGGGGCTCTTATCGTTGGGTTTTTTTCAAAAAAGAGGCTCTTTTCGAACCTAGAGGGAGACCGGGTACGAACTTGGAAAATACCTTTTAATTCGCTCTGAGTAAAGGGCTCGTCATTTTGAAGAAATTTCGCCTAAACTTTGCAGAAACAACCGGGATTTTTAGGTCGAAATTTGGGGAAAAATGGGACATTTTTTTGAATTTTGGTATGAAAAGGTTTCCGCTTATTTTTGTTGTAGAATGTACCCACAAAAAATATTTTTTTCCGCACAAAACTGGCAAAGACATGGCTTAAAATTGTTTCACTCCGACCGACCTCCGACTTTTGCGTTGTCTCTCGGCAGTGAAAATTGTTTGGTATCTCACAAGGGAAGTCTCCCCAAGTGCGACGCTCAGATTTTCTTTAAAATTTGCACACATGTCGGGCATGGACTAAGTATCAATTCCTGAAAGTTTTAGCTCGCGCTTTGCGGGCGCCGCCGAGATATCGAACGATTTTTGCCGCCGAGAGAGCACGCTAAACGTGGAGAGCGGTCAGAGAGAAAAACGCTTTTTGGCCAAACTTTGGCAGTTTCGTGCGGAAAAATTTGGCTTTAAGAAACATTATCCTTTACGGTAGAAATAGGCATCAGCGCGATCGCAAAAACAGATGATGAATTTTGAATGCTCGTATTTTACCCAATATTTTTTAGCTGGATGTCGTTGAAATCACCGCTGAAACGGCTGTCCGACAGCCCTTCCGAAGCAAGTTTAGCGGTAGCTGAAACCTCAAGAATTCCGGAGATGTCGCAGCTCTTTGACAGTTCCGATCATCCGCCAGTTCAGCCGCGATCCCCCCGAGTTTTCACGGCCGAGAAAAAGCTGGAAGTCGTGGCGTTCGCGAAGAAGTCGTCGATCAGAGCCGCTTCCAAACATTACGGAATCGACCGGAAGAGGATACGAGAATGGCGAGATCGAGAGGACCTGTTGAGGTAGGGGAATACAACGACAAATATATTATGTATCTATAGTATTAGTCTGTCGGGAAAGTTATGAGCACAGTGTCGTAATCGCGTCGTTGAAGTAAAAAGCAATTTGATTTTATCGTGACGCAATTCATTTTCTCTGCGGCGATGCGACTTTCGATGCGACGGAGTGCACATTATTTTCCCGACAGACTGGTATTTTCATAAAGTGCATGGCCATTATTTCGCTAGCGCATCGCACGGTGCAGCACAGTGCAAACCTCAAAAAAGCCGTTTGCACTGTGCAGACTTTTGCGCAAAGCCGCCGCGGAACCGCACAGCGCTTTAGAAACGTTTTCTTACGCTTGTCGCCAACGCACAGTGCATTTCCCTCTTTTCGCACTCAAAAAAAAAACCCGTTTTGCACTGTGCAAATTTCAGGTGCCGTTTCGCAGCGATATTTCAAATGCACAGTGCAAAACTCCAAAAAAGATGAGATGCACGGTGCAAAAGGGGGGTTTTTATGGTTTTTTATGCACGAGTTTTCTCTCGCACTCAAACACGGTGTGTGGGAGAAAAATCAATTTTTAGCCACATCTTTGTCATTTTCGCATGGAAAAAATTGATTTTTTGTGGAAACATTACCCTCTGTGGTAGAAATAGGCATGAAAAATTTTGTCCCAAAATTCGCTAAAAAGTGTCACATTTCTGGCAACTTTCGACCTAAAAATCTCGGTTGTTTATGCAAAGCGCGAGTTAGAAGTCTTGCATGTCTCATAGAACAAATTATTCTAAATTTGTGAAAAATAAAAAAATTGCTTTCAGACAAATGGACCCGAATCAAAAGCGCGCCAAAGGCGCGGGTCGGCCCGTCAAATCCAAGGACTTCGACCGCACAATCGCCGAATTAGTGGAGAATGCGGCCAGATCGGGCGCCAAAATCAATCGGCGCTTCATCCTGGAGAAGGCGACCGCCATTCTGACGGAGAAAGCGCCGGAAAACGGGGTCGACTTGAAGCTGAGTCACGGCTGGATGGACTCCTTTCTGAAGCGACATCAACTTATTCGGCCAAAGAGCAAAAGTTTGGACGAAAAATTCGCGAGAATGGGCGAGGATTCGATGACAATTCAAGATTTCCTAAATGGCCTCGAGCTGCCGGCTTGCAGCGGGAAGGAGAGGCCGGAAAGTCCAACATTGGACTGTCTACAGTGGCTACTGGAAGCATGCCGTAAAATTGAGGCCGGGAATTTGGAGCAGAACGAAGAAAAAATGGGAAAAATGGAAGGAAATGAGAGAAAATGCATTATCCATGAGGAAAAGGGGGAGAAAGCCCTTGAAATTGACGGAGAACTGAAAGAAAAGAGGCTAAAATACGATGGAAATGGGTTTTCTGTTAAAAATGAAGAGTGAAATTGTTAAAAAAGTAGTGGAAAGGCGCTACAAGTTGTTAATTTTGAAAATTCAAAAAAAAAATTTTTTATTTTTTTTTTTATTTTTTGTTGTTCATGTCATCACAAAATTTCGGGTGATCTCAAAATACGGTTGAAAATTTACACAGTCTATTTTTATCGATAATAAATTTTTATTTGTGGATTTTTGGATTTTATTTTTTTTAAAAACTTGGCCAAACTTACAAGGCCAAAGTACCAAACTGCAACCCTCAGATTTTCTTTGAATTTTACACAACCGTCGTACATAGGCCACTTGTCAAATACTGAAAATTTTAGCTCCCGCTTTGCAGGAACATCCGAGATATTCAATGATCTTTGCGGCCAAAAGAGCACGCGAAACATAGAGAGCGGTCAGAGAAAAAAAAAATTTGCGAGATCTTTGCCAGTTTTTTCCGCATGGAAAAATTTGATTTTTTGTGGAAGCATTTACCTTTACGGTAGAAATAGCCACGAAACTTTTGAAGCCAAAATTCGCAAAAAGGTATTTTCATAAAGTGCGTAGACTTTTTTTGCTCGCGCACGGTGCATTTTGAACCTTTTCCCATGCCTGTCGCCAACTCACAGTCCATTTCCCTCTTTTCGCACAGTGCTCGCTGGAAATCTGGCGTATGTCTTGCTATGCCCTAATTTTTATTTGTGTTTCGTAAAATTCCCGAATAATTCTTCGAAACTTTGGGAAGGCATAGAAAGGTCAATTCAAAATACATTTTTTTGAAATTCAATCGGTTAAAAATGGCGGGTCTCAGCTCCAGAAAAATCTAAATTTCGGGAAAATCGGCGGACTCTCCGCGGAGAAATTCAAAGAAACAACTTACCCGTTTCGAGTGGCCCACCCTGTATGTCTATCAATAACCCGGCTTCAAATGGAGCCGGCTCTTAGCTCCGGCTCCGAGCCCAAAGTCGGAGCCAGGCTTCTCAGCGGTCAGAAAAGTAAAAATTTCGTGATCTTTGTTAAACCAATGGTTCAAAAAATACTGGAGGATATGTTGCGTACGACTTGGCTCAAAAACGTTGAGTCACCTCTAACACTAATGGATTTATATATAATAGTAAAAAAACCGCAACAGTGAAATTTTGCACGGGCGTCGGAGCTAAAATTCTGGCCTCGGCTCCGGCTCTGGGAGCTAAGAGCCGGAGCCGAAATTTTGGCCATGGCAATCTCTGGTAAAAACCAAAAAAAAATATCGAAAAATACAGTAACCCAAAATCAAAATCATCCCTTTACAACCCGAAAACCCCCGTCAAAATCTCACAATGCAAATGATCATGACTTTTTGCCCTGAATACTACAGTAACCCCAAATTGAAACACTCCATTTTCGTATAATCACCAAAAAACCCAGCTTCCGACCAGTTGCTTTTGTGCCAACCGACCATTCGCCGAAGCGCTTAAGGCTTCTGATATAAACAAAAGAAGTCCAATTTGCAAGTGAGGAAGAGAAAGAAGAGAAAAAGGAAAAGTTTTGTTTCAGGCGCCCCTCCAAAAGCGCCGAGATAATCACGTCTCCACGGGCCCCCCTCCGAAAAGCCGTCGCGTTCCCTAACAAAGACTTGTTAAACAAACCAGAAGACGGCCCAGAAATGCCCCCCGCGGCCACCGGAAACGCAAGCCCCTCAAGGCTGAGGGGGGATGGAATGCCTCCAAAAACTTGGGACATCTGGATTTGAGGAAGGTAAACAACAGCCCTAACCGGCGATTGAAAAGATAATTGAGGAGGAAGATGTGAAAATTTGATGAAAATCGAGGAAATGATGACAAATACAGGGTGGCCAGAGAAATTCCGCGGAAAGTTTTTATCAATTTCTCGGCGTTTATGCAAGATATTCAAAAAATTCTTTTTGCACAAGAAAGAAGAAGTTGGATGGTTTTTTGCCTAAAAACTTTTTTTCTCCGCGAACGCGGAACGTATTGCATTCGGCGGAGACTTTTGATCGCTTTTTTGGTCAGTCGGCGCCAAAAGTCTTTGGAATTTTTCTCGAGTCCCCATAAAATCGATCGATACGGGGCGTAGAGCAGGTGAATACCCAAAAAAATTGTAACGAGTGCCTACGAGGCCTGGCAAAGCCGTTGGATGATTGGCGAAGGCTTAGCGAAGGCACAGCGGAGACTGCCGAAGCTTACAACATGTCTCACTTTTTCTAATTTTAGCCATTACCAACTTCAGTTTTCTTTACCCTGAGTTCCTGCAACACATAAAAAGTTAAAAATACACACAGATCAAATGGTCGAAATGCGATTTTATACATTTTAAAAGTAAAGTCTTACAGGATATCGAAAAAATGATGAGCACAATGTTGCTGGTGCCGATCGTGTCGCTAAAATCAAAAATAATTTGACTTTGCCTCGACACAATTCATTTTTTTCGGCAGCGATGCGATTTTCGATGCGACGGAGTGCTCATTATTTTCCCGACAGGGTGATATGCCAAGTGTATTTTTCTGATATCTACAAGACTTCTAGCATTGGCCATGGAAATTTTTTGGCCGGCAGTTGTAAAAGTATTTGTCTTTCCATAAAGTGCGTAGAATTTTTTGCCGCCGCGTAGTGCATGAAAAATTTCATGCCTATGTATTTCAATCGTAGAGGGTAATGTTTTCACAAAAAAATCAATTTTTTCCTCATTATACAGAGATGTGGCCAAAAAGTCTTTTTTCTGATCGCTCTCCGCATTTCGCGTACTCTCTCCACCATCGGTCATTAAATGAAAAATTAGGAACCAGAGATTGCCACGGCTCCGGAGCCGGCTCTTGGCTCCGGCTCTGAGCGGCTCCGGCTCCGAGCCGGGAGCCAGAGCCGGAGCCGGAAATTTTGGGGTCGGCTCCGGCTCCCGAGCCCAAAGTCGGAGCCAGGCTTCCCAGCGGTCAGAAAAGTAAAAATTTCGTGATCTTGTTAAACCAAATTGCTTGAAAAAACACTGCGGAGGATGTCACTTGACTGCAAAAACGTTGGCTGTATGATCTGTGGCACTAATAACTTTTATTTTTGGAAAAATATTTTAAAAAAACATTTTGCATAGGAGCCGGGATTCGGAGCCGGAGGCTTTTTTAAATTTTGCACGGAGCCAAGAGCCGGAGCCGGAGCTGCAAATTTGGCCTCGGCTCCGGCTCTGGGAGCTAAGAGCCGGAGCCGGAGCCGAAATTTTGACCGTGGCAATCTCTGTTAGGAACCCAGATTTTCATCTAGAGACCGCTCAGGATGGATAATTTGCACGGAAAAAATGGCCGATCTGACCGGTATATTTATCAGCATAACATATTCAAATGAATAGCGTTAGGGCCGGCTTTCCTCGGCGCAATAACAGAAAGATAGCGAATGCGTTAAATTGGGAGGTTATCAACAAAAACTGCATCATCCCTTTCTTATTAAAAGATGTTGGTTCCGGTGTTTTTTTCACAAATTGAAGGGCCTCAAATAAATTTTGCGAATTTTGAGAAACGGTTGTCAATCTGGCTTTCTGCCAAGGCCATTGTAGGGACCACCCAACTCGTTGTTTGCGAGATCTTTCGCTGCTTAATTTGCCCGTCAGACCGAGTTAAAGAAGTCACGATGCAGGAACTAACAACAGGCAACTGTATTTGTTTACTCAAAAATGACGTGTTTTTACGTTGCCTGTCAAATTTATGTTTTTGGTATTTTATCTTTCAGGAGCCGTGCCAAAAAATGTCAAAGGACTTTTTTTTGGTCCACCTAGTATCCTCAGTCTGCCGGGAAAATAATGAGCTCTATTTTGTCGAAGAAAATCGCATCGCCGCGGAAAAAATCAATTGTGTTATCAAATTTCCCTTCACTCCAGCGACGCGCCCGGCGCAGCGACATTGTACTCATTATTTTCCCGACAAACTGAAATTTTTATAAAGTGCACTGTGCGATCTTGTCGCCATCGCACTGTACACAAAAAACACCCCATTTCGCACTGTGCAATGTCTTGCTTTTTGCACCGTGCAATACGCTTTTTCCTTTCACAAAAATCCCCGACCTTTTGCACCGTGCATTCACCTTTGTTTTCGTTTGCACTGTGCATTTAAAATATCGCTGCGACTTGAGCTTTTTTCAGCTGCGCCGTCGGGGTTTTGCCGAAGATTTTGCAGAGTGCGACGATGAGCCGACACCCAAGGGCGAAGAAACGAAAACCCTAAAATTGTGACACGGATGAGAGAGAACTTATGCGTGATCACAACGATACCACAGTCATGCCTTAGCGCCCTCTGGCTTATGAGTTACAAACGGGTGGAAAGAAAATTTTGTCATTCGGTTTTTTGCCTTCTTCAAAAAAAGTGCATGAAAAGTGCATCAAATGATATGATTTTTTGGGTATCGTGTTAGACCGTCCCACAGTGTTTCTGTGCCCAATTTCAAGGTTCTAGGCCCCGCAGTTCCCGAGATCCAGGTGGAAAGAAAATTTTGGCGACCAGTATACTCTTCTACAACTAGTACATTTTCATTTTTTCCGTCCATAATTTTTGCACTAAATTTTCACTCAGGAAATTTCACTTTCAATTTCAGCCAAAAAATCATGATTTTTCTCCTCATCCTCTCCGCAATTTCCCTCCTTCTCTTCTACAACTACTACTACAAGCGTCGCAATCTCCCACCCGGCCCCGCTCCCCTCCCACTTCTCGGCAATGTCCTCGAATTGATAAAACAAGAGCGTTGGGAGGACAAGTTCCTAGAATGGAGTCGAGAATACGGCTCCACGTTCACCTACTGGCTCGGCGAAATGGCATTCGTGGCGGTTTGCGATTACAGCGACATGCAGAATTACTTTGTCAAGAACGCGGAGATCTTTTCGGACCGTCCGCGCAAGAAGAACATCCTGCACACGTATCGGGGCGGCTCCGACGGCGTCGCCATGGCGAATGGCGAGGAGTGGAGGGAGCAGCGGCGATTCGTGCTGAAAGTCTTGAGGGACTTTGGGCTGGGGAAGAATCAGATGGAGGAGAGGGTGAGTTAGCAACGTTAGAGGTTTCAGTCTGTCGGGAAAATAATGAGCATTCTGTCGCGTCGGAAATGGCATCGCGACAGTGAATTAAGAAAATAAATTGTGTCGTGGTAAAATATTATAAAATAAAATTGCTTTTCACTTCAGCGATCGGCGCACGCCAAAAAATTCTTTCAGAAAATTGAAAAAGCAAGGAATCCCGGATCATTCATTTTTTGCGAAGTGCCACGGAATCATCGAGTTAGAAAATTTTTTTCTCTTCGAAAAAGATTCCTTGTTTTTTCACTTTTTCTTTGACGTGCGGCGCAGCGACATTGTGCTCATTATTTCCCCGACAGACTGATAGCCGAGACAAAAAATTATGATAATTTGCAAAGGGCAGCTTTGGCGCGTGGCTGCCAAAACCGCGAAAAAGGTGCTTTGCACAGTGCGTTTTCGTTCTTTTTTGCTTACGTCGCACGATTCCCATTTTTCGCAGCGGCAAATCATTTTTTTTCACAGCGACAAAAGTTGGGGCTGCGATAAATTCTCAAGCCTTTTTTGTGGGCATCCGAGACAAAAAAAAATATTTTTTTAATAAAAAAATTGATAATTTTGTGATCATAAAAATGAAAAAGAATTTACTAGTCTGTCGGGGAAATAATGAGCATAATTTCGCTGCGCCAATCGCGTCGCTGAAGTGAAAAGAAATTTGATTTTGTCGCGACACAATTCATTTTCTTGGTGATGCGATTTTCGACGTGACAGAGTGCTCATTATTTTCCCGACAGATTAATCCGTGCCCCTGTCTCATAGCTCTCTTCATTTCCAATTTGAACGACTTTCCCGCCTTAGCAGACGCAATCAAATCGTATCTCCGACAATTCCCTTGTAAAATACAGTGGGGGACCTGATCCAGTGGCAAAAAACGTACCATTTTGCATCCAGGAAGCATCAAAAAATGTGGCAAAATACCTCCCTCTCCAAGTGAAAAATCTCAGATTTCAAAAGCGTGCCTGCTCGTTTTGTGAGGGAGCCCTTCAAAAAGAAGGGTTTTATTTGGAGAGGGAAGCATTTTGCCACATTTTTGATGCTTCCCGGAGTCAAAAATGTACGTTTTTGCCACTGAAACGGGACCGTCACTGTACACTCATTCTCTTGATTTCCCACCAACCTTTCAGATCACCGTAGAGCTCCAACTCCTCCTCGAACGCATCAACAACGAGCTGCCTGCCGACGAAATCGACCTCTTCAAGTTCTCGGACATGGCGGTCGGCTCCATCATCAACAACATTGTCTCCGGCTACCGGTTCACCGAAGGCAAAGAGGATGAGTTCTATCGGCTCAAAGAGTTGGCCTGTCGTTTGGTGAAAGCGTTTGCGTCGCCAGCCGCGAATTTGGTGTTGAATTCGTCGAAATTGATGCGAATTCCGATCATAAATGAGAAAGCCAAGGAGAGGGTTGAGCTAATGCTCGCTTTTTACGAGTTCTTCACAATGCAAATCGACGCGCATTTGAGGGAAAATGATTACACGCAGGAGCTGGAGCCGCACGATTACATTGATGCCTTCCTAATCGAACGGCAGAAGAGGATTCAGAAGGTCGGTTAAGGGCCAAAAATTTTTTTGCAAAGGTCTCAAGAGGAGGGTATTTTACTACAGTAATGTTGGGTTATTGTAGTTTTCGATTTTTTTTTGGTTTTTAAACATTTTTTTTGATTTTGAGCCAGATTATCGAAAAAATAAAATTTTTTTTTACAAGTAAAGTAGCACCAAGTGCGATGCTCAGATTTTCTTGAAATTTTGCACATATGTTGAGTATAGGTGACATATCAATTCCTCCAAGTTTTAGCTCGCGCTTTGCAGGCGCAGCCGAGATATTCAATAATCTTTCCCGACGAGAGAGTACACGAAAACCGGAGAGCAATTAGAGAAAAAACGGTTTTTGGCCATTTCTTTGCCAGTTTTGTGCGGAAAAACGAATTTTTTGTGGGAAAATTAGCGCTGTGCGTTAGAAATTGCCATGAAATTTTTCATACAAAAATTCGCAAAAAAGCGATTTTTTCCGACTTTCGAGTTAAAAATCTCTGTTCTTCCTTCAAATTGCAAACTGAGAACCCCCAATATACCTTGTTAGGCAATGATAGTCTAAATTTGTGGTACTTCCTATCTGTCTGTCGGGAAAATAATGGTCGTCTCGCTGAATCGAAAAGAAATTTGATTTTCCCGCGACACAATTGGTTTTCTCAGCGGCAATGCGACTTTCGCTGCTATAGAGTGCTCATTATTTTCCCGACAGACCGATTTTGCCTTCCCAATCCATCTTGGAGTTTTCAGAACGGAACCGAAGGCTATTTCACTCTGGCCGCCGTCCGCAACATTTGTCTCGACTTGTGGGTCGCGGGACAAGAGACAACCTCCTCAACGATGAACTGGATCATCGCCTATATGATCCGCTATCCGGAAGTTCAGGAGAAATTGCAAAAAGAGCTGGACACTGTGATTGGAAGCGGCCGGATTGTCGGCAACTCCGATAAAATGAACTTACCCTATGCCAATGCTGTTATAATGGTTGGTTCTTGAAATTTACAAAAGATTTTCAATTTTAGGAGTGTCAGCGATGCTGCAACTTGGTCGCACAGAACCTTCCACGAGCTGTTAGTGAAGACGTGCAGTTTGATGGATACGTTTTCAGGAAAGGAACAATTGTCATCCCGCAAATCTCAGTGCTTTTTAGAAACGAAAAGGTGAGATAGCAGAGAGATATCAGTCTGTCGGGAAAATAATGAGCACTCTGTCGCATCGAAAATCGCATCGCCGGCGAGAAAATGAATTGTGTCGCGGAAAAATCGAATTGCCTTTCACTTGAGTGATGTGACTCATTATTTTCCCGACAGACTGATATCCGTGTCTTGGTTAGTTATTTTTATAAAGTGCATAGACATTTTTCGCCGTCGCACAGTGCATTTCAAACTTTTTCTCACGCTTGTCGCTAACGCACAGTGCATTTCCTCTTTTCGCGCAGTGCAAACCACAAAGATGCCGTTTGCACTGTGCAAACGACCGCTTCTGCCTCCTAATTGGTAAAACTTTGTTGGAACTCTGCGTTACGTTTATGTAATTAATATGTGGCGGACCTGATCCAGTGGCAAGAAACATAGCATTCTGCTTCCGGGAAGTATCAAAAAATGTAGCAGAATGCCTCTCTCTTCAACTGAAAAACTCCGTTTTGAAGGGCTTCTTCACAAAAACGGCGGGTGCGTTTTTGAAATCGGAGTCTTCTCACTTGGAGAGGGAGGCATTTTGCCACATTTTTTGATGCTTCCGGGATGCAAAATGGTATATTTTTGGCCACTGGATCAGGTCCGCCACTGTAGGACTTTCGCATATCTCTTCAGTTTTACTGTTAGAACGGACGTGATGGACTCCTTTTTTCCGATATTAATGCGACAGACATTCTGTTGGGTTGTAGAAAAAGATTGATTTGTTTTCGAATCTTTTGACATGACGTTCCCGAGAGAAACATAAGAATATTATGGTCACTTTAATAGACATGCACTGTGAGAAAACAAAAGTTCATTTTGCACTGTGCATGTCGCCGAAATAACTCCAGCGGCTTTACGGACCGAAAAGACAGTGCCTTACTTTTTTCAGGTCTTTCCCGAGCCCCTGAAATTCAATCCCGACCGATTTATCGACCAGAATGGGAAGCTGCGACAAGTGGAAGAGCTGATTCCATTCTCGCTGGGCAAACGGATCTGCTTGGGCGAGGGAATGGCCCGAATGGAGCTGTTCATCTTCACCGCCAACCTCTTCAATCAGTACAAGTTTTCGGCCGGAAAAGTCCCGCCAAGCCTGAAGAAAGTCAATGGCGCTTCCACAATGATCGAGCCTTTCAATTGTAAAGTCTCTTTAAGGCGACAGTAAAAATTTTTTCGTAAATTCTTGTCTTCATCTTTTTTCGGATATTTTGCGGTTTCGGTATGCTAAAATAAACAATTTTCCACGTCGTATCTCGGAACCAGGGCTTTTTCGCATTTTCACAATGTGCATGGACATTTGTCGCGTTCCGCAACGTGCGCAAAAACCCATATTTTGCACCGTGCATTTCACTTTTTTTTGATGATTGCACTGTGCGAAACGAAGAAATGCACTGTGCGTTGGCGACAAGCGTGCGAAAAGTCTCAAAATGCCCTGTGCAAAGCAAACCGCACTGTGCGTCCCTGTCGCGGTCCGCACCGTGCACAAAAACCCCCTATTTTGCACCGTGCAAACGGCTTTTTTGAGGTTTGCACTGTGCGAAAAAAAGAAAACACAGTGCACTGTGCGTTGGCGACAAGCGTGGGAAAAAGTTCAAAATGCGCAGTGAGCTCTTTTCGCGATCCGCACCGTGCACAAAAAACCCCTATTTTGCACCGTGCATTTCACTTTTTTTTTATTTTTTGCACAGTGCATTTGAAATATCGCTGCGACGGGAAGTTTGCACTGTGCGAAAAGAAAATAAAATGCACTGTGCGTTCCTGTCGCGATCCGCACCGTGCACAAAAAACCCCCTATTTTGCACCATGCATTTCACTTTTTTTTTATTTTTTGCACAGTGCATTTGAAATATCGCTGCGACGGGAAGTTTGCACTGTGCGAAAAGAAAATAAAGTGCACTGTGCGTTGGCGACAAGCGTGGGAAAAAGTTCAAAATGCACTGTGCGGTCCTGTTGTTGCAAAAAACCCCTATTTTGCACCGTGCATTTCACTTTTTTTTTATTTTTTGCACAGTGCATTTGAAATATCGCTGCGACGGGAAGTTTGCACTGTGCGAAAAGAAAATAAAATGCACTGTGCGTGGGCGACAAGCGTGGGAAAAAGTTCAAAATGCGCAGTGAGCTCTTTTCGCGATCCGCACCGTGCACAAAAAACCCCTATTTTGCACCGTGCATTTCACTTTTTTTTTAGTTTTTGCACCGTGCATTTGAAATATCGCTGCGACGAGAAGATTGCACTGTGCGGGAAAAAAGAAAATGCACTGTGCGTTGGCGACAAGCATGGGAAAAAGTTCAAAATGCACTGTGCGAAAGCGAAAAAATGTCTATGCACTTTATGAATATATTAAAACTACTTAGAATTGCGAAAAAATAGAAAAATTTCTAAAATTAGAGAAATTTCTGTATTTTGTAATTTGTATCTGCTAATAAAGAGGAGATACAGTTTGTTTCTTCCTTGGAGCGCGAAAGAAAAAACGCACGTTTTTATCAATCGCCGTTCATCAATCATTTCATCGCAATTTGTTTTGCCCCTTTTCCTTTCCCAAAATAGTTTATGACCTGGGAACTATTAAATAGATGAAAATAGATTCCAAATTAGGCCATATCAGTCTGTCGGGAAAATAATGGGCACAAGTCGCTGCGCCGATCGCAAAGTGAAAAGCAATTTGATTTTTTCGCTACACAATTCATTTTCTCGTCGACGATGCGATTTTCGATGCGACAAAGTGCTCATTATTTTCCCGACAGACTGATAAAATTCATGGTTCACATCGACCATTCACAGTGCAAAATTAATTGTTTTGAAAAGGGGAATCAATGTTTTTTTCGCGCGATGAAACTGCACGGTGCGTTTTCCATTCGCACCGTGCTGATTGTTTGTCGCAAAGCCGCTTTGTGATTTTGCGCAGCACCATGCAAAAAAAAGGTTTTTTGGCCCGCTTAGTAAGTGAAAGACGACAATTTATCAGTATGTCGGGAAAATAATGAGCATCTTTTTGCATCGAAAATCACATCGCCGCCGAGAAAATGAATTGTGTTGCGACAAAATCAATTGCTTTTCACTTTGCGACCGGCACGACGAAATTCTGCTCATTATTTTCCCGACAGACTGATAACTTTTCGAAAATTACGAAAATGAAAAACAAATAATTTCGCGATCATTCTCTGTAGTTTGAGACCTCAAAAACCGAAGAGAAAGCATCGCTATCGCACGAAAGACACGTTGACTTTATTTTTCTTTAACCTTTTCTTATCAATATGGTCATTGCAAGCGGCAGAATCCCAAACCCAACGAATTGTTGGGTTTGTGACTTTGTTTTATGTCTTCCCTATAAATCATGGGCTGGAGCGGGATTTTTTGGGAACTTTCTGGCGTCTTGGTAAGCTAGAAATTAATGCCGAATTTATCGATTTATTAAGTCGGTCAATTGTTGCTACGAAAGAATAGCTCACGAGCCGGGCCGAATTGTGAATATCGGTCTGTCGGGAAAATAATGAGCCCTCTGTCGCATCCAAAAACGCATTGCCGCCGAGAAAATGAAAGGTGTTGCGGTAAAATCAAATTTCATTTCACTTCAGTGATGGGATCGGCGACATTGTGCTCATTATTTTCTCGACAGACTGATAAAAAATTTTTTTTGGTTTTTTTGATCGAAAAATCGACCATTTTCTTATCAAAAAAAATATTTTTTCGTTTTTGAATTTCTATATTTTTGCAAAATTTTAATTTTTAAAATTTTTTTGATTTTCATTTTTTTCTTTTTTAAATCCCAAAATAATTTTTTTTAATCAATTTTAATGATTTTTTTATTTTCCTGCTTCTCCCAACAAATAGGAATAAAAATTTTGCCTGCCCAGACTACTAAATGTGCACCTCAAAATATATATTTTTTATTTTATTGCATGCCCAGCTTTATAAAAACACAAATTATTTTGTGGCGCACACCGCTTTAGAACCTATACATATTGCAGAATCTCGTGATAACGGCGTTCCAAAATTTTATCCTCAAAGCCGGCTTTTTTTATGTGTATAAGTGAGCCGACATAAAGCCGTTATATCAGTCTGTCGGGAAAATAATGAGCACAATGTCGTTGTTGCTGAAGCAAAAAACAATATGATTTTTCCGCGACACAATTCATTTTCACGGTGGCGATGCTATTTTCGATGCGACAGAGTGTTCATTATTTTCCCGACAGACTGATATTTTCATTTTTCCGTCGATAATTTTGCCCCGAACTTTCGTTCAACGAATTTCACAATTTCACCTAAGATTTCAGCCAAAAAATCATGATTCTTTTCTTCATTCTCTCCGCGATTACCCTCCTTCTCTTCTACAACTACTACTACAAACGCCGCAATCTCCCCGCCGGCCCAGCGCCCCTCCCATTCGTCGGGAATGTCCTCGAATTGTCCAAGGAGGAGCGTTGGGAGAACAAGTTCATCGAATGGAGCCAGCAATACGGGTCCATTTACACGTACTGGCTGGGCGAGATGCCGGTTGTGGCGGTGTGTGACTACCAGGACATGGTCAAGTACTTTGTCAAGAATGCCGACGCTTTTTCGGACCGGCTTCAGACCAGAAATGTGATGGAGGAAGTGAAGGGCTACACGCTGGGCGTGGTGGTGAACAGTGGCGAGGCTTGGAGGGAATACCGCCGATTCTCGTTGAAAGTGCTCAGAGATTTTGGGCTGGGGAAAAATCAGATGGAGGAGAGAGTAAGATATTGTTGATAAGGAAAGAGCGACGCTTAGAATTGCCTAAAATTTTGCGCGTCCCAGCTCTGCGAGTCGATGACAGTTCGGGTCAACACAAAATCGAACGATACGAGGTGTAGGACAGGTAGAAGAGAGAGAGAAAAAAAGGTAGATACTCAAAAGAAGGTTCTAGGAAGTGTCTACGAGGCCTGGCGAAGCCGTTGGATGCTCGGCGGACCTTGGCGAAGGCTCGGCGGAGATTTGGCAAACACTTGCAAGACGACCACCTTCTCTAATTGTTTCGTTGAAGTCTCTAAATCGAGTCACCTTTCAAGAACCCAAAGTTTTCATACGACTGTTTATTTACGACCAAAAAATAGGTGATTTTTTTATCCGAGGACCCGAAATCGTTGACCCAACTTTCGCTGACCCGAAAAGTCGTAGCGCCCATTATCATACACGGTCTTACAAAAAACGTGAAGGAAAGTGGAAGGCTATAACTTCCGGCGGAGGCGGCGCAGAGACTTCGTATTTGAAATATGTATTTTTAAAAGACATTAGTTTTTGTCTACGAAATAACAAGCTCTTAAAAGTGCACACCGAGGTCGCTACGACCTTCTGAAGTAGAGGCATCTCTACCCCGAAAACCAGGGGCCTGTCCCACTAACAAATCGTAGGGCGAATCACGAATTGGAAGCGCGAAAAATCATGCGAAAGTGAGAGAGTCGAGAGAAAAAGCGGGCTCTCTCGGAATTCCCGCGCACGGCAACCCAAAATAGAACAAAAATGTCTCCCGCCCACTTTTGAATTTCGTCCAAACGAAGTGTCAAAATTCACAAAAGAAATAAAATAATTCCGAGAAAAATATTTTTCGGTCGGAAAACCACACGAAAAATTCATTTTTGACATTTCGTTTGAATTCAACCGATACTAGGCGGGCGAAGTGCCGAAACGAGGCGGGAGACTCCCTGGGTTGCCGTGCCGCGCTACGGATTTTTTGTGCTAAAAACCGATTTTTTTTTACTTTTTTTGCCATAACTTCTTTCAAAGACGTTCGCTTTACATGATTTTAAAAATCATGAACAGAAGAGACCAACAGCTTCCAGAAAATGTAAATTTTGTTTGCTTTAACGCAGATTAAGGCTTCCCGCCAGGACGAATTACAATTTCCTCCTCAAGAATCACGATTCCAAAATGTCGTATTTTCTAGTAAAATTTATCCTTAATCTACTCATCATAACCCCCAACGTTCATATTGTCATTTATCAGCCCAAACTGCCCCTCCCAAGCCCAAACTGCCCCTTCCAAGCCCAATATTGACTTCCTCTTGCCATAATTTGTTTGGATCGCAAAAAAATTTAAGTTTGAAATTTTTTTTTAAAAAGTACTCCATTCGTCATTCAGAGGGACTGGGTCGGTTTTATCAGCCCAAATTAGCCCTGCCAAGCCCAATTTGGATCCCCCATTGCCATAATTTGTTTGATTGCACACGGGGACACTCCTGGAACGTCCCATTGAGTAATTAATCGCGCTTGGCGTTGTTATATGAAAACGTTTGTTATCCCAAATGAATTTTTTGTTTTTGTTACGAAGATAAAACTTACAAGGGAAGTACTTGAAGTGTGACGCTCAGATTTTGATGAAACTTGGCACAAATTTAGAATAATTTTTTCTAAGATATATGCGGGAATCCTAGCTCGCGCTTTGCAGAAACAACCGAGATTTTTAGATCGAAAGTCGGCGAAAATTTGGGACTTTTTGCCGAATTTCGGCACGAAAAGTTTCATGCCTATTTCAACCGTAAAGAATAATGTTTCTACAAAAAATCAAATTTTTCCGCACGAAACTGCCAAAGTTATGGCCAAAAAGCGGTTTTCTCTCTGACCGCTCTCCACGTTGAGCGTGCTCTCTCGGCGGCAAAAATCGTTCAATATCTCGGCGGCGCCCGCAAAGCGCGAGCTAAAACTTTCAGGAATTGATATTTAGTCCATACCCGATGCGTGTGCAAAATTTAAAGAAAATCTGAGCGTCACACTTGAAGTACTTCCCCTGTTAGATAAAAAAACGTAAATTTTTTTGATTCAAACAAATTGTGGCAAGGGGAGATCAAAATTGGGCTTGGCAGGGCTAATTTGGGCTTATAAAACCGACCCAGTCCCTCTGAATGACGAATGGAGTACTTTTTTTTTAAAATTTCAAACTTAAATTTTTTACGATCCAAACAAATTATGGCAAGAAGAGGTCAAAATTGGGCTTGGAAGGGGCAGTTTGGGCTTGGGAGGGGCAGTTTGGGCTGATAAATGACAATATGAACGTTGGGGGTTATGATGAGTAGATTAAGGATAAATTTTACTTGAAAATACGACATTTTGGAATCGTGATTCTTGAGGAGGAAATTGTAATTCGTCCTGGCGGGAAGCCTTAATCTGCGTTAAAGCAAACAAAATTTACATTTTCTGGAAGCTGTTGGTCTCTTCTGTTCATGATTTTTAAAATCATGTAAATCGAACGTCTTTGAAAGAAGTTATGGCAAAAAAAGTAAAAAAAAATCGGTATTTAGCACAAAAAAACCGTAGCGCGGGAATTCCGAGAGAGCCCGCTTTTTCTCTCGACTCTCTCACTTTCGCATGATTTTTCGCGCTTCCAATTCGTGATTCGCGCTACGATTTGTTAGTGGGACAGGCCCCAGGCTTTTTCGGTTGAAAATGATCGGGAAATTTCGGACTTTTTCGGTTGAAAATCACCTGGAAATGTCGGATTTTTTGGGGGTTTCACATATGAATTGCTGAAATTTTTAGCTCGCGCTTTTCAGGCGCAGCCGAGATATTCGGCGATTGAAGAGAGAGAGTACGTAAAATGCAGAGACCGGTCAGAGAGAAAACCGATTTTTCTGCCATATCTTTGCCAGTTTTGTGCGAAAAAAAAATTATTTTTTGTGGAAACATTACCCTCTACGGTAGAAACAGATATAACATTTTCCATGCCATAAAAGGTATGACATTTCTTGTAAACTAAAATAATTTATGGCACATCAGACCAAATTTTCAAAACTTTGAACCCAACTAAACAATTTTTTCAACCCAAATGTTTTTTTTCAATCCAAAGGCTTTCTTTTTTGGCTGCCCCCAGATATTTTCGCGTCAGGACCCATGAAAAGAGTCCATTTTTTTGGTGCACCCTATTTATAGGGAAAGTGCGCAAGCAGCGACCCACAAAATTCCATGAAATTTTTTCAACCCAATTCCACAATTTCTTCAATCCAAAAACCTTCTTGTAGATCCTCGACGAGCTGTACTTGATCCTCGAAAAAGTGAACAATGAACTGGACGCCGACGAAATTGACTTTTTCAAGTACTCAGACATTGCAATTGGCTCCATCATCAATAACATTGTGGCCGGCTACCGCTTCACCGGCGGGCATGAGCACGAGTTTGACCGACTGAAGAACTTGGCCACCCAACTCATACAGGATATTATGACGTCGACGGCCAATTTGGCGCTGAACAACCCGTTCCTGATGCAGGTCCCACTCCTGAACTCGAAGGCCAAACGCGCCGTGGAGTGTATGAGGGAGATTTTAGAGTTCTTGGACCGGCAAATTCAGAAACATGTTGCCGAAAACGATTATACGCAGGATCTGGAGCCCCATGACTACATTGACGCCTATTTGTTGGAACGCCAGAGGCATATTCAAAAGGTTGGTGGGGAGCTTGGATTAGGGGAATCAAGGGCTAAACGGCTATGGTGCTATGTTCTTTCGGGCCTACGAAGGACTTTGAGCTGCCTCAATTTGTTATTGTAGGCTAGGAGAAGGCTTACTTACAAGTTTATTACCTATATGCAGTATTTTACGTGGTATTTTTTATGTTAAAATACCGGGGGATCAAGAAAACCAAGCTTAGCAATAGCTAGGTTTAGAAAAAGTCTTCGTAATAAGACGAGAAGCTAGTCTTCGACAAGCTTCCGCCAAGCCTCCGCCGAGCATGTAACGGCTTTTCCAGGCATCGTAGACACATGCGTTTCCAAGACAGTCTTTTGACAATAATCCTTTAGGAAGGAACGGAGGGAAAGTACAACTTACCGGAATTGCGCAACATCTGCATGGACTTGTGGGTGGCGGGGCAAGAGACAACCTCCTCGACGCTGACCTGGATCATCGCCTATTTGATCAGGTATCCGGAGGTTCAGGAGAAGATGCAAAAGGAGCTGGATGCCGTGATTGGAAGCACTCGAATCATACGGAATGCGGACAGACCCGATTTGCCCTACACCAATGCTGTTATTATGGTGAGTTCAGGCGTTATAGAGCCAGTTTACAGTGACTAGAAGAGATTGGAGGCGAATATTTTAACAGTCGGATTTGATCAAACTTACTGGCCAAATTTGGCCAAGGTTTGGTTTAATCAGACCGGCCAACTCTCAACCTCTTCAAAGTGACGATGAAATCTCTGCTTTCGAGATAATACCATCAAATTTCAGGAAAGTCAACGCCACTGCAACTTGCTCGCCCAAAACCTCCCCCGATGCTTGTCAGTGGACGTCGAAGTCGACGGGCGCCACTTCCAAAAAGGCACAGTAATCCTGCCACAAATCTCGGTCCTCCTACAGAACCCAAAAATCTTCCCCGAGCCGCGGAAATTCAATCCCGACCGATTTATCGACCAAAACGGGAAGCTGAAACAAGTGGAAGAGCTGATTCCGTTCTCAATTGGCAAGAGGATCTGCTTGGGTGAGGGAATGGCCCGAATGGAGCTGTTCATCTTCACCGCCAACCTCTTCAATCAGTACAAGTTTTCGGCCGGAAAAGTCCCGCCAAGCCTGAGGAAAGTGAGTGGCGCTGCAACCATGTGCGAGGATTACAAGTGCAAAGTGTCTTTGCGTCGGTAGAAAATGAAAAGCTAGTCGATGTCAAGCTTTGATTTGTACATATTTACTGTTGATGTGGAAAGCAATAAATTTTATTTAAAATCGTGAAATCCTTCGAGGCCAAAAGTCGTTGGATTTTCAACCTAATTTCATCCAGTTCCCAGGTCATAGACCTTTCTGGGGAAGTGGTGTGGAGTCTCAAAAGTCTCCACAATTCCCACGGAAATTAGTATAACTCAAGTGATATAAAAGGAACGTCTCGTCACAAATTATCATGTAATATCTCATTCTTTTCCCATGCTCCGCGTCGAATAAACTCTCTCTCTCTCTGTTGGCCGGTCGATTCTCTTCTATCAACTCCCCGATCTCCTCTTTTCCGTGCCTGTCCAGTATATAAAGGTGGTCATACAGTGCGGGTCATAATTATAACCGCACCTTTAAAATGAGTGTAACTTTTGTTTGAAAACCAAATTATGGCTAAAGGTAGGCTTTTGGCTTTATTGTAATATAAATTTCGAACCAGAAACATCGAGTTTCACCAAATTTTTATGTTGTACTTGCTTCACGTATTTGGCCCCTCGGTCAAGCTGCTATTCCTTAAAATTAGTCCTATTTTCATGGTATAATTAACCTAGTGGCCAGTCCTGAAACTGTCCATTTTTGGCGAGTTTGCACAAAAAATAGGAAAATCGACTTACACTATCCATGGTACAACAAACATCACAAGATTCCAAAATTTGGTGCTTTATCCGAGCAGAAAACGGGAAATCTAGACCTCAAAGCGAACGGGGCAGCCTGCTCTTGGTAAAAATTCCCTTTTTGGACAAATTCCATCTTGTCTTCATTCATAAAATATACCTTGAACATTGGCGAAAAACAAAAAAAAATTCTCGAGCAGGAATATAAAATGGGTCAACTGTTCCCCCAAAAAAGCCAAGTCTGCACCGAATTCCGGAATTTGGTACACACTTAAAATTTTGGAATTGGGTGCCGTGTTAAAAATCGGAGTCTTAAGTCGACGACAATTTTTCGATTTGGGCATCGACTTTTTTTTGTGCACCGAAAATCGCGATTTGGGAAAAAATTTTTTTTGAATTCTTATATGACCACCTTTATATGTAGAAAGAGAAGAGTCAAAACAAATTGATTGATCAACGACGATTGATAAAAACGTGTGCTTTTTTGTTTCGCACTCCAAAGAGGAAGAAACAAACGTATTTCCTTCTTATTGGTAGATACAAATTACAAAATACAGAAAGTTCTCTAATTTTAGAAATTTTTCTGTTTTTTCACAATTCAAAATAGTATTTGTATATTCATAAAGTGCAGAGACAATTTTCGCCTTCGCACAGAGCGTTTTGAAACTTTTCCCAGGCTTGTCGCCAACGCACACTTTCTGTTTTTTTGCACCATGCAGGTTGGAGCCAAGTCTTTTCCTGATGTGTCAAGTTTTTCTCTGCGAGAAAAAAATTGTTTTTTTGCGAAATTTTACCGCCTGTTTCTACATGAAGATGGCAAGAATACTAGTCCGTTCGTAAAGTCGCTGGAATGTTTTCGGCGACATGCACTCCGCGAAAACGAAAGTTCACTTTGCACTGTGCAATTTTTGGGGTTTTGCACAGTGCAATAGGTTTTTTGGGCTGTCGCCCGCACCCTGAGTTTTCTTGCACTGTGCACGTCGCCGAAATCATTCCAGCGACTTTACGAACGGACTAGTATGTAAGGTTGTCGAAATTCATGAATTGCGGAACCACTATAGAGTGAGGGACCGGATCCGGTGGCAAAAACCGTCTCCAAACCCTTCCCTTCTCTAAACCTTGAAGGAAAGGGCGCGCTTTTCAAAACGGAGTTTTTTAGCTTAGAGAAGGGAAGGGTTTGGAGACGTTTTGGTCCCTTCCGGGATGCAAAGTGGGACGTTTTTTGCCACTGGATCCGGTCCCTCACTGTACTTGCTGAGCCGACCGCGTCGCTGAAATGAAAATCAATTTGATTTTGCCGCGACACAATTTATTTTCTGGGCGGCGATGCGATTTCCGATGCGAAAAATTGCTCATTATTTTCCCGACAGACTGATAACTTTTCGAAAATTACGAAAATAAAAAACAAATAATTTCCCAATCATTCTCTGTAGTTTGAAACCTCAAAAACCGAAGAGAAAAGCATCGCTATCTCGCGAAAGACACGTTAACTTTATTTTTCTTTAACCTTTTCTTATCAATATGGTCATTGCAAGCGGCAGAAATCGGATGAATTGTGGGTTTGTGCCCTTGTGTAATATTTTCCCTATAAAAGGCGGCGAACAAGGGCTGGAGAGGGATTTTTTGGGAACTTTCTGGCGTCTAGGTAAGCTGGAAATTACTGCGGAATTTGTTGACAGGGTTAATTGTTGCTATGAAAAACTATTTTTGAGATTTTTTTAGTTTGTCGGGAAAATAATGAGCACTCTGTCGCAGCGAAAATCGCATCGCCGCAGAGAAAATGAAGGGTGTCGCGGCAAAATCAAATTTCATTTCACTTTAGCGACGCGATTGGCGCAGCGACAAAGTGCTCATTATTTTCCCGACAGACTGACAAATTATTTTTGTTTTTTTTTGTCGAAAATTTTCACTTAAAAAAAATAATATTTTTGCATTTTTTGCAATTTCTAAATTTTCAGGTAAAAAAGTATTTTTTTTTTTTATTTTTTTGGTTTTTAAATTCTAAAATTAGAAAAAATATTTTCAATTTTATTTAGTGGTGGCAAAAGGGGCCAGCAAAAATGCTCGTTTTAAAGTTTTGTATATGAGCCAGGACCAAAAGTTTGGCAATTCCCGCCCAACCGGGCTTGTTATTTTTATCAGGTATACGTAATTTTTATCATTCTTTGGTTTTTTTATTTTTCCTTCTCTTAAAAAATTTTTGATTGTTCTTGCAGTCTAGCATTAGGCCACAGCATTGGCGTTACTGTTACTGTATGCATGACTGTTAACCTAAAAAGGCCAAAACTTTTAATTCTTAGGCTACCCGAAAAAAGCTTCGTGGAATTGTTTTTTTGTCCCAGTGCTTTTGGCACATCCTCTATGATATTAGGGTGGCCCATAAGTCTTGTGTATTTTTGGGTTTGAGATTAAAGTTTTGTTTCGCAGGCCTAAATGAATGCACCCCTTAAAATGTTTGTCACTGCTGAAACCACCATCTCTTACACCTATAAGCAGCATAAAAATTTTAACTAATAACATGCCCTCCGGGAAAATACTTGAAATTCTTCAAAAACGTGTGTCTAACATGTCTCGTAATGCGTTACAAAGCTTACAGGAATTCGTACAAGTTAACGACCCCAAAATACACAAGACTTATGGGCCACCCTAATACATAAGTATTTTATGTCCAGCAAATTATTTTGTTGCGCACACGTTTCCCGTCGATAATTCAAGTCAACCTGCATTCATTCAATTTCACCTTAAATTCCAGCCAGAAAAATTATGATTCTTTTCTTTATTCTCGCCGCAATTACCCTCCTTCTCTTCTACAACTACTACTACAAACGCCGCAATCTCCCGGCCGGCCCCGCTCCGCTCCCATTCGTGGGGAATGTCCTCGAACTCTCCAAAGAGGAGCGTTGGGAGAACAAGTTCATCGAATGGAGCCAGCAATACGGCTCCATTTACACGTACTGGCTGGGCGAGATGCCGGTTGTGGCCGTGTGTGACTACCAGGACATGGTCAAGTACTTTGTCAAGAATTCCGAGGTCTTTTCGGATCGGCTTGAGACCAGAAATGTGATGGAGGAAGTGAAGGGCTACACGCTGGGCGTGGTGGTGAACAGTGGCGAGGATTGGAGGGAATACCGCAGGTTCTCGTTGAAAGTTCTCAGAGATTTTGGGCTGGGGAAGAATCAGATGGAAGAGAGAGTAAGATATTATTTATAAGGATAAGTGCAACACTCAGATTTCCGTGAAATTTTGCACACACGCCAAGCATAGCCCAGATATAAATTCCTGAAATTTTTAGCTCGCGCTTTTCAGGCGCAGCCGAGATATTGAATGATCTTTGCCGCCGAGAGAGTACGTGAAATGCAGAGACCGGTCAGAGAGAAAACCGCTTTTTTCTTTGCCTGTTTTGTGCGGAAAAATTGATTTTTTGTGGAAACATTGCCCTCTATGGTAGAAATAGACAAGAAACTTTCAATGCCAAAAAAGGTATGACATTTGCCAACAATTTCTCTGTTTCTTTTTGCAAAGCACGCGCTAAAATTTTTATAAAATGATTAATGGCACATCAGATCAATTTTTCAAAACGTTGAGCCAATTTCACAAATTTTTTTCAATCCAAAAACCTTCTTGTAGATCCTTGACGAGCTGTACTTGATCCTCGAAAAAGTGAACAATGAATTGGACGCCGAAGAGATTGACTTCTTCAAGTACTCGGACATTGCGATCGGCTCCATCATTAACAACATTGTGGCCGGCTACCGCTTCACCGGCGGGCATGAGCACGAGTTCGACCGGCTGAAGAACTTGGCCACCCAACTCATGCAGGATATCATGACGCCGACGGCTAATCTGGCGTTGAACAACCCGTCCTTGATGCAGGTCCCGGTCCTCAATTGGAGGGCCAAGCGGGCCGTGGAGTGTATGAGGGAGATTTTGGTGTTCTTGGACCGGCAAATTCAGAAACATGTCGCCGAAAACGATTACACGCAGGACCTGGAGCCCCATGACTATATTGACGCGTATTTGTTGGAACGCCAGAGGCATATTCAAAAGGTTGGTGGGGAGTTTTGACGAAATAGAGGTCTTTCAACTACTAGTACATGCCGTTCCATAAAGTACATAGACTTTTTTTTGTGCATTTTGCTTCATTTTTCACAGTGCCAAGGGCATTGCGGCGAAGTCTGAGCGCTCGGCGTGGTCTAGAAATGGCTTACGAGCTGGCCCGAATGAGGAGTATCACTTTGTCGGGAAAATAATGAGCACTCTGTCGCATCGAAAATCGCATCGCCACCGAGGCAAAAATTAATTGTGTCGCGGCAAAATCAAATTGTTTTTCACTTCAGCGACGCGATCGGCGCAGCCACAGAGTGCTCATTATTTTCCCGACAGACTGATACTATTCAAATTTTTAGCCCCTTGTGATAGAATACTGACAGTAATCCTTGTTCTAGGAAGGAACGGAGGGAAAGTACAACTTCCCGGAATTGCGCAACATCTGCATGGACTTGTGGGTGGCGGGGCAAGAGACAACCTCCTCGACGCTGACCTGGATCATCGCTTATTTGATCAGATATCCGGAGGTTCAGGAGAAGATGCAACAGGAGCTGGATGCCGTGATTGGAAGCACTCGGATCATACGGAATGCAGACAGACCCGATTTGCCCTACACCAATGCTGTTATTATGGTGAGTTCAGGTCGTAGAGAGCCAGTTTACAGTGGATAGAGGGATTTGAGGCCAAGACTTGGTAAGTTAGTTTTGACCAAACTTAATGGCCAAATTCGGCCAAGGCTTGGTTTAATCAGACCGGCCAACGGCGGGCCCAGACTTGCGGGCAACCACTTTGCGGGCAGCTTGAAAACCACGGATATTCTGCGGACATGTTTTGAAATCAGCCAAAACTTGCTTACAACTGGAAATTCAAACGATGAGCTTGACGATTAGATGTTGCGGTTTAAGTTTCCAGGTATACAAGTGGCTTGAATAGTCATCATAAGCTTATCCAGGCATTTTGAAAACAAACTCCCATAACTTTGAAAGCAGTGGATGAATTTAATAGATTTGTGTACTTATCAGTATCAGAGAGTTGTCAATGTAAAATTCGTACTACGTAGATTACGGGATGGAAATCGTACTTACAATCAAAAAATGTCGGCTGCCCGCAAAGTGGTTGCCCGCAAGTGTCGCGACGCCCGGCCAACTTTCACCCTCTTCAAAGTGGCGATGCGATCTTCGTTTGCACGATAATACCATCAAATTTCAGGAAAGTCAACGCCACTGCAACTTGGTCGCCCAAAACATCCCCCGATGCTTGTCGGAGGACGTCGAAATTGACGGGCGTCACTTCCAAAAGGGCACAGTAATCCTGCCACAAATCTCGGTCCTCCTACAGAACCCGAAAATCTTCCCAGAGCCACGGAAATTCAATCCCGACCGATTTATCGACCAAAACGGGAAGCTGAAGCAAGTGGAAGAGCTGATTCCATTCTCGCTGGGCAAGAGAATCTGCTTGGGCGAGGGAATGGCCCGAATGGAGCTGTTCATCTTCACCGCCAACCTGTTCAATCAGTACAAGTTTTCGGCCGGGAAAGTCCCGCCAAGCCTGAAGAAAGTGAGCGGCGCTGCAACGATGTGCGAGGATTACAAGTGCAAAGTGTCTTTGCGTCGATAGAAAATGCATATATCGTCGATATCAAGCCCTGATTTGTAGATATTTATTATTGATTTGGAAGCAATAAAGTTTATTTAAAATCACCAAATACCTTGCGGCAAAAAGGTATTGGGATTTAAAAATAATTTCATCCAGTTCCCAGGTCAGTCCTTTCAGGGAATGAGAGTCAAAACAAATTGCGATGAAATGATTGATGAACGACGATTGATAAAAACATGTGCTTTTTTCTTGCGCGCTCTGAAAAGGAAGAAACAAACGTATTTCCTTCTTATTGGTAGATACAAATTACAAAGTACAAAAAATTTCTCTAATATTAGAAATTTTTCGATTTTTTTCCCAATTCAGAGTGGTTTTAGTACCTTCATAAAGTGCATGGACATTTTTTCGCTTTCGCACAGTGCGTTTTGAACCTTTTCCCAGACTTGTCGCCAACGAACCGTGCATTTTGTTTTTCGCACAGTGCAAACCTGAAAAAAAGCCATTTGCACTGTGCAAATTCCAGACGCACGGTGCAGGGGTTTTCATGTACGATGCACTGCAGGTTTGGCGTCAAGTCTTTTCCTGATGTGCCAAGTTTCTCTCTGCGAGAAAAAAAATAGCTTTTTGCGACATTGTGCAGCCTGTTTCTGCGCGAAGATGGCCAGAATATTGGACAAGTAAGCCATAATCAGCAAGAGGAGGTGTTCTTCTTTCATTTGACACCAAATAATATAAGTGCGCTTAGTGGTGCATGGCACTATAAATGTCCATTGTAAGGCGGAACGACCGAGCTTCGCGGGTTTTCCCACAAGAAACTATCTTCATTCAAATTTTTATTGTACTTTTCTACGTGGAATTTCCCTATAAAGGCCTCTTTTCCACTGAACAAATCTAAAAAAAAAAATACAAAAATCGCCTCATACCGGCGGGCTGTTTAGCCGGGCTTAGCGATCTGGGACTGACCTGAGCTTAGCGATTAGGGTAAGCTTAGCGATCTTGACGTCTACAACAATGTGCGTTCTGAACGCTACCTTTCTACTAGGCTCAGTCTGACGCGTAGCGTTTTTCTGCCGCGGTCGGAGGCCGTCGGCAAAGCTTTGGCGAGCTTTACATCACATTTGGACCTGGAATGTTGCCCAAACCGCGCGCGAAGCAGCGAAATCCGGTGCAGGGCTGCCCGAGAGACGTGAGCAGCCGCAGGCTGCGAAGTCTCGAGCCCTAGTTCGTTAAAATAAATGTTTTAATTGGTAAAAACTTGGTCAAACTTGAAAAACTTATGGCGCTTTTTTCGTATTTACAGCGAAAATGACACTACTGCTTAAGCAAAATTGTAAAATTCAGAAAAAATTGCTATGATTTTTATACCTCGTAATGAATGCAGTATTTATATATGCCGTCCGGCCCCCGGTCGGCCCCCGGCCCGGGTTGCAGCCATGCTTAGTGCCAACTCGATGGCATCACGATGGAATTTATGGAGGGAGAGAGATGTCTCCCCGTGTCAATTGTTTTCCCCAGCTTCTTTTTTCACCGATTTTCGAGAATGTTCGATGGAGAGATCCCGAAGCGGAGAGCATGAATCACGACACCGTAACGTTCTCTGAGGTTTTATCCCATCTTGATTTGAGTGTTGTAGTAGTTGTAGTCGTGCTGCAGTGAGTGTAGGTTGTTGTTGAGTGTTGTTGTAGTGTTGTGTTTTGTTATTGTATTGCTATTTTAATTTTATTGTATTTGTCACTTCTTGATAAACTTATCTGTTCGAATTGAGTATCGTTTATTATCAACGGTATACAGAAACGGCGCTTGTGTTCCGTCAGAGCCTTTTGTTATTTACTGTCTGGGCCGATAGATCAATACTCCCTAAGGAAACCAATTCTCAATTGAGAAGAGATGTGCAAAATCTCGGAAAAGAATCAAAAAAAAATTAATAAAATCAACTAACCCCTCCCCACATAGAGAACGCTGCTCAACCCACTGCCCTATCGCAAGACGTAAAGGATAGAAGGGCCCAGGAATTGAAAGAAAAATGTACCTTTCCCTAATCATCAAAAATCTAACAAGGAAAGTACTTCTATGGGGTATGGAATTACAGGTCGAGATATATATCAAAAAATTCGCAAAAAATTACTGATTCAGAATATATAAAAATTAGCTGCCTAATTTTGGTCTATCAACGAGTTTTATCAATAAATGTATTTCTCGAGGAAAAAAATCTGCGGCAACAAAAGCGAGCTCGGTCTCTTCCTTCGGAAGAGAGCGGTGTGGGTTAGAGGGCTAGACTGATAATCCGATGGGAAAGGCTGCCCATCTGGGTTCGAGCCCTTTTACCACAGAACCCGTTTTTTTCCATTGGAACTACTATTAAGGTGTAGTTGTAATCCAAGTTGATATTTTAAGGCTTGTCAAGGCCTCAGAATTTATTTCTGCACAAAAAAAATTTTTTTATTGGTAAAAACACGGTCAAAAAGATACACTGCTCCACGAAATGATAGACGCACTCAATTTTTAGCGATTATCTTTCTTATACTGAATGATATCCAAAAATGTTCAACAGATGAAATGTGGCAAATTAAACGAGAATTCATGTCCCGTAGCGATTTTGGGACAAAATTTTGCCTTGACTGAGATATGACATTTTTAGACTTTTTTGGGGTCCACAAAATGATAGACGCAATTAAGTAATTTTTTGTTTATTTAAAAGAATTTTGAGTCAACCTGCTCTTATTACACTTCCTCGTGTTCTCTGTAGTATTAGAAAGGTAATTACATTTATATCCGCCGTACTTCATAGACGCAGTGGCCTTATGAGCCATTTCCGACCTTGTACATGAGGTAAATATTCGGTTTGAAAAAAAAAATTGATTAACAATTTGGCTTTCGCCAAAAATCCATCTTAAACCATCATAGATTACTAGTAGCAAATATAAGACATAAAATAAACCAATACCGATTCGCTTGAAGTCATTTAATCGACCATTAAGTTACCGTATACCTTCTACAGTAACCTTCAAAGGCTCTAAAAGTACAGAAGATTACTATCGATGGCAATTTTTTGCTCAGAAAATCAAACTCAGCATGTTAACAAACCTAAAACCGCAACTTATTGCCTGCTTAAATGTCATAATGATTGATAGATGATTGATTAAAAATAAACGTGTAAAAACAAGCCTATTTTTGGTGACTTTTTTTTGTCGAACGACGTTACCGACCAAATTTATTCTGTAACGGCTGATGATTAAAACATTACGTTTTCAGGCATGCTCAGTTCGAATTTGCAAATTAAATTTTGTCATTCTCTTTATTCGCCTTGGTATTTCGGGGTTCTAAAAGTATTAAGGCAGCTACATGTTGAAGATGATATGCCAAGAAAATGCTCGGGATCCTTGAGCAAGCCGTTTTTTTTATCAGTGAGATCTACACGTATAATGTGATAGTATTAGCTAGTTTTTCGCCCATGAAAACAGCATAACCTACAGTTTTTTTCAAACCGAATATTTACCTCATGTACAAGGTCGGAAATGGCTCATAAGGCCACTGCGTCGATGAAGTACGGCGGATATAAATGTAATTACCTTTCTAATACTACAGAGAACACGAGGAAGTGCAATAAGAGCAGGTTGACTCAAAATTCTTTTAAATAAACAAAAAATTACTTAATTGCGTCTATCATTTTGTGGACCCCAAAAAAGTCGAAAATTGTCATATCTTAGTCAAGACAAAATGTTGTTCCAAAATTGCTACGGGACATGATTTCTCTTTTAATTTGTCACATTTCATCTGTTGAACATTATTCGATATCATTTAGTACAAGGAAGATAACCGCTAAAAACAGGGTGCGTCTATCATTTCGTGGAGCAGTGTACTTGCATGGTGTCGCGAGAAAACTTCTGAGGACAAAAACATGTCATCAGACCAAAATTAGACAGCTAAGTTTTATATATTCTGAACCAGAAAATTTTTGCAAATTTTTTGATATATATATCTCGACCTGTAACTCCATACCCCATAGAAGTGCTTTCCTTGTAAAATAACTTTCGCCCACGTTTCATGAATCAAACCCGATAAACAAACTATATTATCATAAAAAGAAGTATATTGAAACACGTAGGCGTCCACTCTCCCAGACTACATCTTATCAATTTGTAGTGAAATCACGGCCTTAGCTGATTCTGGCCCATTGCAAAGGGCGCTCCCATTTAAAGCCCCCATTGAATGTTAATTAAAAACATAGGAGAATGATAACGGAAGTTTTATCGTTGACCGAAACTATAAAATACCCCACGATTCCCCGGAGAGAGTATATTGAACAGAAAATGCGCTCTATCAGCATTTCTCTATTACTGGTGGCGGCCGCGTTGGCCATTGAGATTCCAATCAGACGGGTTCAACGGAAGGAAAGCGGCTTTTCCTCAGGAATTCCAATTGATCTGGACACTGGTTCAAAAGCATATGTTGGCATAGTGTCGATTGGAAACCCCGCAAAAGACATTAATGTTGCTTTTGACATCAGCACTTCTGCCCTCTGGGTTCCTGATGCTTCATGCTCATGTGCAGCTCAATGTGGCGATGGTATGTATATACATACAATCATCAAATAGCCTTTAGAAAAGCTGTGCCCTCACCTCTGTGCTTCTCACTGCTGCGCCAAGAAACTCAGCGACGAAAAGTCTTCCGGATCATGCCCAAACAAAAACGTCTTTGACCCGGAGCGATCAAGGAGCTACGTGAAGGGTAAGTTCCAAATTCCAAAAGATATTTCCAACCTTGTGGTGTCAGCGTTTCTCAAACAACATCATTTTATTTTAGGAACCGGCTCATCCAACTTGACGTTCTTGGGCTCCACGATTCAAGCCGCTCTTGGGTATGACACCCTCCGTCTTGGAACTCACTATCGTCCTGGCCTTACCGCCGACAATGTTCAATTTGGCGTTGTCAAGGAATTCAACGAGGCCTACCAAGACGTTAACTACGACGGAGTCTTTGGTCTTAGCTTGGCCTCCAAGGATGGAGTCCCCTCCCCCATCAAGCAGCTGGCTGTTCATGGAGTGATCCCATCTCCTTTGCTATCCGTCTATTTGTTGCCTCAAACTCCCGACAATGTTGTTGACGGAGTTCTTACTGTCGGACAGTTGGACAGACAGCGTTGTCTTCCAGTCACCCGATTCGTTAACGTCGAGAAGGAAGAAGGATGGGTTTTCAGTGCCACCACCTTCAACCTGAGCTATACTGGCTATGGAGCTTACAACGGATCGTGGCGGGTAAGATGACAGCATGTTTCAAGGATCTCAATCTTTACTTTCACTGCAGTTTTAATGACTGGATTTTCAGGGGGTCTTCGACTTCGGAAGTGAGTACATCCATGTACCAAGAGAGGTGTTTAGCGAGTTGAGACGATCCTTCGGAGATGACAGTGAAGGCCGTTTGATCATCCCTTGCAGAAATAGTTATTCCGTGGTAGTTGACGTTGGCGGTGAAAGCATTTCTATTTCAAGCTCGCTTCTGTCTCCATACGATGAGCACGATTGTGAATTCAAGATCAAGGAAACTAAGGACAAATACGACTTCCGCTTCGGTCTTCCGGTGCTGCAGAAAAAATGTGTTGTCCTCGATTTCAACGGACGGCTGGCGTTGCCCGATAAAAGAGTGTAATTCGAATTGCAATTTGATTAAAAAAATCACAAGCCGCATATTCCAGTTGATATTAGGGTGTCCCATAAGTCTTGCAAATTTTTGGGTTTAACAAGGAAGGTACTTTTATGGGGGCTCCTACTTTTCGACGGGACTTGCTGAGATTCGCCATTTTCAACCGATTGAATTTCTGGAAAAAAATATTCTGAATTGACTTTACTATGCCTTCCCAAAGTTTTTGAAAATTATTTCCGAGCCGAAACCGCTAAAACTTATTGTTAGAAATTTTTTTTGGAATGATTTTCAATTGGCTTTCTCGGACTTGGAAAATTTTGGGCTTTTTTGGTAGAATCGTGGAGTAAAAAGTTCCGTACGCTTTTCCCTAAACTTTGTTTAAAGAAAAATTACGGCCACCAGAGCGGCCGGAAATTTCGGTCGATTTTTGGTGCACCGTGCGAAAAAAGTTGCCCTCAGGGCAATAAGCGGAATTGAGAAAATTGATTTCACGGGGGCTATTGGGCACAGAATAAGCTACCATCGTGCCAATTTTCATATCTCTACATTCAATATTCCGTGTGCACTGTGCTTCCGAAACAAAAATTCGAAATTTCGGCCCTGAGGGCTTGGAATCGAATTTTTTCGGATTTTAATTTCGTCCATCATATTCAGCACGGCAAACTGCAATAGAAACACGTATCGACTTTTAATATACCAACAAGCTGACAAAGCAGTAGTCAAATTACAAAATTTCTGGATTTTGCTTACTTTGACGAAAGTACATTATCTGAAAAACAAGGTCGAAATCGAAAAATCCCGCTTTCAGTTGCACTTCGTATTTGCACTCCCAACAAGTTGCCCAAATTTGGTGGGGTGATCCAAAGTTTTGAACAGTTATCCGGTCGCAAAAAAATTATACCAAGTTTCGCAAATCTTACATTTGACCATAACTAAAAAATTTCCGACTAAAATTTGTCTAAACGTTACATATTCGGAATCTCCATGCCGTTTCGGATACAGTAGTACCTTTTTCGCGGGTACTTTTAGTGCAACAAGTGCCAGTTTTGAAAAAACACCCACTTCCATGACCGAAAACCCCGAAAAAGAGCGCGGCGAAGAGAGAGAGCGGGCAGAGAACCGCTTCCTTCTTCGTTTGGCGGGAGAAAAGAGAGAGAGTGGGAAGGAAGTGGAGGGTGGTCAGAGAAAGGTTTTCTCTTTCGATCCGGGTCAGAGATAGGACGGATAGAGTGCTGAGTGTGAGGAGGGTGGTACGGAAACGGTCATCATGACGCGTCATGACGGGGTTTTCTAGATTTTTTCGAGAAATTTTTGTATTTAAAATTATTTTTTTGGTCCTGGATTCTCGGGATTTGGCCGTTTTAGGGCCAAATTTGACGGGGAATTTGGGAAAAATACTCGCTTATGATACCTTTGAATGCTGAGTCCATTTTTTTAAATTTTTTAGTTGATTTTTGGTTACTGATAGTGTTTTTGATCAACTTTTGGTGGAAGGGAATTTTTTTAGGTAACACGCTTCTACTAGGCTCAATCTAACGCGTAGCGTTTTTCTGCCGCGGCCGGAGGCCGTCGGCAAAGCTTTGGCGAGCGCTTATGTTGTTTTTGGCGTTAAATAAGTCCAAATCGAGCGCAAAGCAGCGAAATCGGGTGCAGGGCTGCCCGAGAGACGTGAGCAGCCGCAGGCTGCGAAGTCTCGAACCCTAGTCACTTGACTTTTGAGCTCTCGTCTTGTTTGGTTACTGGGTTGTCGGGCCTTTCGAAGTGCATGCATTATGGAAGCATTGTAAATTTCTGAGCCGATCGCGTCGCGGAAGCGAAAAGTAGTTTGATCTTGCCGCGACACAACCCATTTTCTCGGCGGCAATGCGATTTTCCATGCGACAGAGTGCTCATTATTTTCCCGACAGACTGATAGTTCAAGTCCTACTCATTTTATTCTCCAAGAAAAGGTTAATTTATCTTCTCAACACCACTTTACAATTATAAGGTTGAATCACTGTCCCAGCGCCGCTGATTCTCTTCAGGGTCGGCGGGACTTTTCCGGGCAAGAACTTGTACTGGTTGAAGAGGTTGGCGGTGAAGAGGAACAGCTCCATTCGCGCCAATCCCTCACCCAAACAGATCCTCTTGCCAATGGAGAACGGAATCAGCTCGTCCACTTGTCGCAGCTTCCCGTTTTCGTCGATAAATCGGTCGGGATTGAATCTCTCGGGCTCGGGGAAGACTTTTGGGTCGCGCATGACGACCGAGATTTGTGGGGTGAAAATGGTGCCCTTTTTGAAGTGTCGGCCATCAATTTCGACGTCTCTCGGCAAGCATCTGGTGATGTTCTGGGCGACCAAGTTGCAGCAGCGTTGACTTTCCTGAAATTTGATGGTATTATCGCAAAAATGAAAATTGCATTGCCATTTTGAAGAGGTTGAGAGTTGGCAGGTCCGATTAAACCTAGCCTTGGCCAAATTTGGCCAGAAAGTTTGATCAAATCTGAACGGTCAAGTCTTGACCTCCAATCCCCTCTATTCACCGTAAACTGGCTCTAAAATTTCTCTCTACGACCTGAACTCACCATAATAACAGCATTGGTGTAGGGCAAATCGGGTCTGTCCGCATTGCCAACCATTCGATTGCTTCCAACCACCGCATCCAGCTCTTTTTGCACCTTCTCTTGGATCTCCGGATACCTGATCAAATAAGCGATGACCCAGGTCAGCGTCGAGGAGGTTGTCTCTTGTCCCGCCATCCACAAGTCCATGCAAATGTTGCGGAGTTCGGGGAAATTGTAGTATCCTTCCGAGCTATTCTAAACAAAGGTTTCTTGATGAGAATTCCCCACCAACCTTTTGAATATGCCTCTGGCGTTCCAACAAATACGCGTCAATGAAGCTGTTGGGCTCCAGGTCTTGTGTGTAGTCGTTATCGGCCAAGTGCTCCTCGATTTGTCGGTCAAGGAAGGCGAACAACTCCAGCAATATTCGTACGGTCTCCTTGGCTTTGGAGTTGAGGATTGGGACCTGCATTAGTTTCGGGTTGTTCAACACCAAGCTGGCTCTGGCGGTGCCGAACGCCCGCATGAAAGCGGTCGATAAATCCTTCAAAAGATAGAACTCCTCTTCGCGCCCCTCGGTGAATCTGTAGCCGGCGACGATCGCGTTGATAATGGAGCCAACCGCAATGTCGGTGTACTTGAAAAAGTCGATTTCATCGGAGTCCAGTTGACCGTTCACTTTTTCAATTAGGTTCTGCACTTCGGCTTGGATCTGAAATGAGTTGCATTGGATGACAAATCTGTCCGAGGAAGAGCGAACTTGAGTCGATCTCGGTTTAGTGCGGGTGACTAGTAAGACAAGGCACTTCAACAAAATCGTATGGCGGCCCGACTGTCGAATTATCGGGTAAAATGTATAGTAAAGAGTAGCAGGAAATTCCAAAGACTTTTTGCCATGAATGGTACCAATATTGAGCTCTTATTCTCGCCTCAATTTTAGCAACTTACCCTCTCTTCCATTTGATTTTTCCCCAGTCCAAAATCTCTCAACACCTTCAACGCGAATCGGCGATATTCCCGCCAAGGCTCGCCACTGTTGAAGACCACTCCAAAGGTCCCCCCTCGGGCCTGATCGAGCGCACTGTTCGTTCGCACACGATCCGAAAAGACGTCAGCATTCTTCACAAAGTACTTAACCATCTCCTGGTACCCACAAACTGAGACTATTGGCATTTCACCCAGCCAGTACGTGTAAACTGGGCCGTATTGTTGAGTCCATTCGATGAACTTGTCCTCCCAACGCTCTTCTCTGTCTAAATCGAGCAGATTCCCGACGAATGGGAGGGGAGCCGGGCCGGGCGGGAGATCCCGACGTTTGTAGTAGTAGTTGTAGAAGAGAAGGAGGGAAATTGCGGAGAGGATGAGGAGGAAAATCATGATTTTTTGGCTGAAATTGCAATTAAAATTGGCTGATGAATGGACGGCAAAATTATCGATGTAAAAAGTGTAAAAGAGTGTAAACAGGGCTAGTGGCCCAGCATTTGTTGCACGGCAACCCAAAATAGAACTAAAATGTCTCCCGCCCACTTTTCAGGTAACCTCAAAACAAAACATTAGGTAAAAGAATCAGGGCCGGATGACAAATCAAAAAAAGCCCGGGCGGCATTAGACATGACTCGTTGGCCGGCCCGGGATCGCGGCCCGGCCGGTTTCAGCTTTGCCTCGACCCCGAAGCCATGTCTAGGAGGATGACCTTGACGCGATATGGATCGGAGGGCGCGAAGGCCTGGAAGTAAAAGCCCGACCCCTTGGCCATGTCTACTAATAGTTCAACGCCTTTATGTCGGGTTAAACAACAAACCCCCGCTTTGGTGATAAGACCTTGAACGCCGTTATCACGCAAGTCGATATGTTTCCAAAACTCCAATGAAACTGAACACAGTTCAATGAGTATATCAAGTCATTAACGCAATTTTTTCGCAATTTCTATCAAATTTTGTCGGAGAGAAGAACGCTTTTTGCCTGTATCTCCAACAATTTCGCGTAGAAAAGACTGATTTTTTGCAGAAATATTGCTCTAACCGGTAAGAGCAAGGCTGAAACTTTTCACGCATAAGCTGACAAAAAACGGGTTAATATTTCGTTAACTCCCGCTCTAAAAATATAAGGGTTTCCTTCGAAAAACAAGGTTGGAAACTTATTTCAGTTTGTGCCCAATTTCATTAAAATCTGAACGTCGCACTTTGAGCACTTCCCTTTAAATCAAGCCCTCTCAACTGCAGAAAAATCAAAAAACGTTATTTTGTTTGGGTGTTTCGCCCGAAAACAAGAGAGCAAGATCACAAAATTGTGAAAAAGCTCCTTGTGAATACCCTTTCAGCTATTTAAGAAGACATGGGCCGAAACTATACGGAAAGTTTCGAACTACAAGTCACAATTAACCCAATGACTATGCATACTTATAAAAGTGTCTGTCTACCTCTAGCGTTGGGATCTCAACCAATTTCCCAAGAAATCTGCATAAGACAAGGACTATAAATACTTCCGTTCGATCCCAAAAGCCCTCATTTCTTCTTCTGTCTCCCGCTTGATCGGTCGAGCAGTGCTAGTTTTGTGTTGTGTCTCAATAAACTATTCTAATTTGTGTCTATCCCTCGGAGCGGTGGCCAAAGGTCTTCCTTGACTTTTGACTCTTCGGTCAAAGGGTCTCCTTTGACCATAAGGGAGGACCTCTTCATGTGCATCAAGACGTTATATGGAGGCTGAGCCGGGTAATTTAATCTAGAAGAACTCGTCGGAGAGTCGATGTGCGGTCTCTTCCATTCGCGTCCCCAGATGGTCAACACCTTGTCCTCCACAGTTTCGTGGTTCCTCCATCAGAGGTCCTATTCCAGTTGGCTCGCCTTACTGGAATAGGACCTAGTCTATAGAGGTAGCGAGAGCATAACGGGATATAAAACCCCCGGGAAGACAGAATAGATGGCCGAAAGGGATATATAATATATATTTATCCCGCGTGCCGTCACAGCCAAACGGAACACTTAGTCAGCGTCGAACGTCGTCCATATCGTTGTTGTTAGTTTCGAAGAACTTACCTTCGTCGTTTGAAACTTGAGAACTCAAGCCGACCCAATCCGTCGCACGAAGACAAGTCAATCCAGTACTTGGATCCAGTTGGATCTCCATGGGTCATCCTGTTCTCATCAACTCCCTAACTGTGCAAAAAGCAACCAATTGCAAAGTACAAAGAAAAGTTTGTTTTTTGCACATTGCATGTTGCCGAAATCACTCCGACGACCTTATGAAAACTATACAACAAAGCACTTCTCTAACAAGCTCAATTTTTCTGTTCCTTGCGATTCATGTTGCATGAACATAGAGCTTTACTGTAAACATCTAAAAAATAAAATATTTTATTTTCGCATCGTTCCAACAGTCTTTTCAATTATTCAAAAATATTTGTAACAATTCATCGGCTCTCCGTTCTTTAACGCCTCAGCTGGACCTTGCACTGGTATGGTTCAGTCATTGTGGAGGCGCCATTCGTCTTCCTCAAGCTTGGCGGGACTTTTCCGGCCGAAAACTTGTACTGACTGAAGAGGTTGGCGGTGAAGAGGAACAGCTCCATTCGGGCCATTCCCTCGCCCAAACAGATGCGCTTGCCGATCGAAAATGGAATCAGCTCTTCCACTTGTTTCAGCTTCCCATTCTGGGCGATAAATCGGTCGGGATTGAATTTCTCGGGCTCGGGGAAGATCTGAAAGACTTGTTGGTTATTACTGTCCACCCTATTGGTTGTGGAGGAAGTTTTAGGGGGGTTTTTTGCTACCTTTGGATTCTGTAGGAGCACCGAGATTTGAGGCAGGATAATTGTGCCCTTCTTCACATTGTATCCGTTAATTTCAAAGTCCTGTTGAAGGGCTCGTGGGATATTTTGACTCAACAAATTGCAGCATCGTTGGCCTTCCTGAAAGCAATTTAAAAAGGCTTTCAAATTGTGAGCTCCGCACAGAATTCAAGCCCTCTTGAACTCACCATAATCACAGCATTTGTGTAGGGCAAATCGCCTCTATCGGCATTCCGTATGATCCGATTGCTTCCGACCACAGCGTCCAGCTCCTTCTGCATCTTCTCCTGTGCGTCGGGGTTGCGGATCAAATAGGCGATGATCCAGGTGATCGTGGAGCTGGTCGTCTCCTGCCCGGCCAGCCACAAGTCCATGCACACGTTGCGCAACTGCGCCAAATGATAGTAGCCCTCGCCGCCGGCACTCTGAATCTGCCGTTGGCGCTCCAACAAAAACGCGTCGATGAAATCGTGCGGCTCAGCGGCTTCAGTGTAGTCATTCTCCGCCAAATGCCGCTGGATTTGCCCGTCCAGGAACTCGAACAACTCCAGCATCACGCTGATCGAGTAGTTGGCCTTGGAGTTCACAATCGGCACCCTGAACAGAACGGGGTTGTTCAGCGCCAAGTTGGCGCGCGCACTGGTGAAGCCCTTCATCAGCTCGGTGGTGAGGTGCTTCATTTTGTAGAACTCGTCTTCTTTGCCCTGGAATAGTGGGACTTTTGGGGGGAGTAAGAAAAATTGAAAGAAAAGGTTAAATACCGACCTCAGTAAACCGATATCCACTCAGAATGGAGTTGATCACGGAGCCAACAGCAATGTCCGAGTAATTGAAGAAGTCAATTTCTTCGGCGTCCAAGTTCTTGTTCACTTTTTCAATCATCAAGTGGAGCTCTTGGAGGATCTGGAAAACTAGGTCATTTCATTTTATCCAAACTAACAAAGTTGGAAGTACCCCATGCGCGACGCTCAGATTTTCTTCAAATTTTGCACACAAGTCCGGCATAGACTAAGTATCAATTCTTAAAAGTTTTAGTTCCCACTTTGCAGGCGCAGCGGAGCTATTCAGCGATCTTTGCGGCTGAGAGTACGCAAAACGCGGAGAGCGGTCAGAGAGAAAAACACTTTTTTATCATAAGTTTGCCAGATTCCTGGGGAAAAAATTCATTTTTTGTGGAAACATTACACTCAGCAGTAGAATTAGGTATGAAACTTTTCGTGCCAAAATTCGGCAAAAAGTCTCAATTTTTCGCCGACTTTCGATCTAAAAATCTCGGTTGTTTCTGCAAAGCGCGAGCTAGGATTCTCGCATAGCTCCTGGAAAAAACTATTCTAAATTTGTGTCAAGTTTCATCAAAATTTATGCGTCGAACTTGGGGTACTTCGCTGTAAAAAGAACTTTTTGGCCATTATTGCCAGTTTCGTACGGAAAAAACTGATTTTTTTGTGGAAACCCCACTATCGTAGGTATAGGCATAAATGTCGAAAAAGTTGAAATTATTTGGTCCGATGAGGGCTCCTTGGCAAAGAGGGTACCTTGAAGAAATAAAGATGCAAAGAGCGGGCCAAGGCGGATTTTACAATAATGATTTCTTCAGATTGCCAAAAAAATAATATTTATCTTGAAGAATCCGCCTTGCTCCCCTCTTAACACATCATTTTTTTGCAAACCAAAGAAATGATTCTTAAAAAATCCGCCTATGTCCCCTCTCACCATATCATTTTTTCCTCAAGGTCCACTCTGTGCCCTAATGCCATCTTTGGACACAACGGGGACTTCTAAAAATCCCGTATTTGACCCAACTTACCCTCTCTTCCATTTCATTCTTGCCCAATCCAAAGTCTCTCAACACCTTCAACGCAAACCTCCGCTGCTCTCTCCAGCTATCGCCATTGTTTATAATCACCCCATACTGGCCACCTCGAATGGTCTCCACGATATTCTTCGTGTAATGCCGATCCGAGAAGACGTCCGCATGCTTCACAAAGTACTTGACCATGTCGTTGTAGTCGCAGATCGCGACGAACGGCAGATGGCCCAGCCAGTAGGTAAAAGTGGAGCCGTACTTGTTATTCCACTCGATGAACTTGGTCTCCCAACGATTCTCCCGGGCCAATTCGAGCAGGTTTCCGAGCACCGGGAGAGGCGTGGGGCCGGGAGGGAGATTGCGCCGCTTCCAGTAGAAATTGTGGAAAAGTATGAGGGCGAGGAGGGCGAGAGTGATGTACAGTATCATCTTAGGACCCTTAAAACAAAAGCTGTTTGGAAGAAACTTGGAAGAAAATGGTAATTACATAAATGAATGCGGTGATGGCGTTGCTCGAAATAATGACTACTATTTACTTGTCTGTCGAGGAAAATAATGAGCGGTCTGTCGCAACAAAAATAAAAAGGTCGTTTTTTTCAAAAAGTCAACACTTGTTGGTCTGTCCGGAAAATAATGTGGAACCGTCGCGCTTTTAAATTAGGCATGGCTCTCGGGCCGGCCAGAGCCGTTTCAACTTTGCGTCGGCCAGGCCCAGCGGCCAAGTCTACTTTAAATCGTCCGTCATCGCTTTACGACGGCTAGCCGCGGCTTGAGATTTGATGCGCGACTCCGACGAGTGGTCACATTCTTCTCACATTATTTTCCCGACAAAATGATAGTAAGCACAGTGTCGCTGCGCCGATCGCGTCGCCGAAGTGAAAAGCCATTTGATTTTGCCGCGACACAGTTCATTCTATCGCCGGCAATGCGATTTTCGTTGCGACAGAGTGCTCATTATTTTCCCGACAGACTGACCAAGTTTCCCCAAAAAAAAAATAAAAAATTCAGAAACGCAGAGAGGGAAAATTTCAGTTTAAATTAACCTTGAAAGCGTTGATTTCACTTTGAGCACAAGAAACATGCATGCATTTTTTTAAACTGATATCAGCAAAGACTGATTACTCAGGAAATTGATAAAAATACAAAGTTTCAAGCTCAAAAAGAGGCTAGAAAACAAAATAGAAAAGCAGCTCTTAATTGACGCTTGCAAGAAAAGACCACCACAACTTTACAGCCCTCCAGGCAACTGACTCAGATGTACCCCGTGTTTTGTGAAAGCAGCGGCTGTGTAATATGTGCACTTCCTTTTACACTGTGAGAGATGGTGCAACGAGCGTTTGTTTTTTTGGAAAACAAAAAAAATTTGGCGACTTGGTCCGAAGAGGGCACATGGGCGAAGAAGGCACCTAGGCGAAGAGGCACCTGGGCGAAGAGGGCACCAAAGCGAAGAGGGCACCGAGGCGAAGAGGGCACATAGGCGAAGAGGGCACCGAGGCGAAGAGGGCACATAGGCGAAGAGGGCACATGGCCGAGGAAGGCACATAGTCGAAGAGGGCACATAGGCGAAGAGGGCACCAAGGCGAAAAGGGCACGTAGGCCAAGAGGCACCTGGGCGAAGGGGCCACTTGGGCAAAAATGGCACCTTGAAAAAAAGATGCAGTAAGGAGGACCAAGGCGAATTTTTTTAAATCGAACAGTGATCAAACTTACCTGCCAAATTCAGCCAAGGTTTGGTTTAATCAGATCGACCAACTCTCAGACCCTTCAAAGTGACGATGGAGTCTTTGATTTTGGGGTAATACCATCAAATTTCAGGAAAGTCAACGCCGCTGCAACTTGTTGGCTCAGAACATCCCTCGATGCTTGTCGGAAGACGTTGAAGTTGATGGCGGTAACTTCTATGAAGGCGCAGTAATTCTGTCGCAAGTCTCGGTCCTCCTACAGGACCCTAAAGTCTTCTACGAGCTTCACAAATTCAATCCCGACCGATTTATCGACCAGAATGGGAAGCTGCGACAAGTGGAAAAGCTGATTCCATTCTCGCTGGGCAAGAGAATCTGCTTGGGCGGTTGATAAAGAAATTGACAACAAAAAATCATATTTATTTTCGCAATTCGATTCTACATTTATATGGTACAATTTTCGAAGAAGCTCCACTCTCTTTCTTCAGGCTTGGCGGGACTTTTCCGGCCGAAAACTTGTACTGATTGAAGAGGTTGGCGGTGAAGAGGAACAGCTCCATTCGCGCCAATCCCTCGCCCAAACAGATTCGCTTGCCAATGGAGAATGGAATCAGCTCTTCCACTTGTCGCAGCTTCCCGTTCTGGTCGATAAATCGGTCGGGATTGAATTTCTCGGGCTCGGGGAAGATCTGAGATTATTTTAGATATTGAAATTGAAGAGAGTCATATTCTACTTACTTTCGGGTCCTGTAGAAGAACAGAGATTTGTGGGAGGACAACGGTCCCTTTTTTATACGAAAACCCATCCAATGTAATGTCCTCGGTAACGGCTCTGGGAATGTTTTGGCTCACAATATTGCCGCATCTTTGGGACTCCTAAAAATGGCAAAATACCAGTGAAAATCAGAATCCATTTTTCAAAATTTTCACACCATAATGACAGCATTGGTGTATGGCAAATCGGGTCGATCTGAATTCCGGATAATCCGATTGCTTCCAATCACAGTATCCAGCTCTGTTTGCAGTTTCTCCTGAGCCTCCGGATAAAGAATTAAATAGGCGATGGTCCAAGTGATTGTCTCGGAAGTTGTCTCTTGTCCGGCCGACCAGATATCGAAACAAACGTTGCTAAGTTCGTTGAGACTGAAAGAAATGGGCTTACGGGCTGTAATGAGTTTTGCTTTACAAGGGAGGTACTACAAGTTGTCACGATTCCGTGAAGAATTCCCAGAAATTCGCATAAACCGGCGAATATTTTGATATAAATGTAATGGACCGATCGCTTTTCGGTCACTCGTTTGGGAAATAAACCTATATTTGTAATTGTTGGAAGTCCCCTTGATACAGTCCGGTGGTGGTCCATGCTCATTGGAATAAATTTGTGTGAGTTCGCAGTTTTTCAGCTAGAATTCTCTAGTTGTGGTCTCCAGGTTATTAGGGGTAGTTGATACTAGGAGTAGAGGGCAAGTTAGGGGCCTCAAAAGACCTCGACTTATAGCTGAGTCTTGACAAAGTGCGATGTTCAGATTTTAATGAAACTTTGCGTAAATTTAGATAACGTTTTCATAAGACATCTGTGAGATTCCTAGCCCGCGATTTGTAGAAGTGACCGAGATTTTTAGGTCGAAAGTTGGAAAAAATATGACACTTTTTTGCAAATTTTGGCATGAAAAGTTCCGTACCTATAGACGTGATCCAGTGGCCAAAAAAGGTACCATTTTGCATTTGGGAAGTATCAAAAAATGTAGCAAAATGCCTCCCTCTCCAGTTGAAAAAACTCTGTTTTGAAAGACTGCCTCACAAAAAGAGCGGGCGCGTTTTTGAAATCGGAGTTTTTTACTTGGAGGTATTTTGCTACATTTTTCGTACTTCCCGGATGCAAAATGGTACGTTTTTTGCTACTGGACATCAATAACACTCACCTAAAATGCCCCTCGCTTCCATTACTTCGCACCTGCTTCTCCCGTTCGACCAAAAATGCGTCCAGAAAATCGGTCGGCTCCAAGTCTTGGGTGTAATCGTTTTCTTTCAAATGCTTTTCAACCTGCCGATCGAAATAGGAGATCATCTCCTTTGTCACATCAACGCCAATCCTTGCTTCGGCGTTTAAAACCGGGACCTTCATCAGATAAGGGTTCATGAATACAAGACCGGCTGTAGCTGTGCCTACAGCCCTTGTGGCTTCTTTGGAGCAATCTTTTAACCGGTAAAACTCGTCTTCGGTGTCCTGAAAAAAGAAAAAACGTATTCTTGTTTCAGTCTGTCGGGAAAATAATGACGATATCGCTGTGCCAATGGCGTCGCTGAAGTGAAAAGCAATTTGATTTTGCCGCGACACAATTCATTTTCTCGGCGGCGATGCGATTTTCGATGCGACAGAGGGCTCATCATTTTCCCGACAGACTGATAGTTCGTTGTAAAGCTGCTGGATTGATTTCTGCCACAAGCATGAGAAAAACAAAGATCCATCTTATCTACCTTGCACCGTGCAAATGGTTATCTTACTATCAGTCTGTCGGGAAAATAATGAGGACTCTGTCGCATCGAAAATCGCACCGCCACCGAGAAAAAAAATGTGTCGCGGCAAAATCAAATTGCTTTTCACTTCAGCGACAGGTTCGGCGCAGCGACAAGTTACAATCAAAAGCGGGTCTAGTGAATCTTAAGGCTCAAAAAAATTATTGGTTATACAAAGGCTTCGTTTCTGTGAGGCGGAACGACCGAGCTTCGAGGATTTTCCCACGAGGGACCATCTGCATTTATTCAAATTTGATTGTACTTTCCTAGGTGGGGCTGCGCTATAAAAGACCTCCTTTCTACTGAATAAACCACTGGACTCTTGAGCTCTCGTCTTGTCTCGTTACTGGGTTGTCGGGCCTTTCGACAGTTTCTAGCTAACTTTCAGCTGGCTTCAGAGAGCTCATTGGCGTTCGCAGTTTCTCTTCAAAAAGTCCAACCCACCCCAACAAAGCTGTAGCCGCACATAATCGCGTTGATAATGGAGCCAACAGCCAGATCCGAGTACCGGAAGAAGTCAATTTCTTCTGCGGGCAAAGCCTTGTTAACTCTTTCAAGCAAGTAGTGAAGCTCAGTGATGATCTAAAACAACGGCTTAGATGGCTTTGCAGCTACAAAGAATACTTCAACTGACCCTTTCCTCCATCTGATTCTTCCCTAGCCCGAAATCTCTCAAAGTTTTCAACGCGAATCTCCGATGCTCCTTCCAACTGTCGCCATTCGTCATCACGATCCCATAAACACCTCCTCGGCTCAACTCCAGAAGACTCCGCAGATCCATACGGTCGGAGAAGATGTCAGCGTGCTTCACAAAATACTTTTGCATGTCTTTGTAGTCGCAGACAGCCACAAACGGGGCTTCGCCCAGCCAATAAGTAAATGTTGAGCCATATTTCTCTTTCCATTCACAGAACTTCGTCTCCCAACGATTTTCCGTGGCCAATGCGAGAATATTGCCGAGGAATGGGAGGGGTGCGGGGCCCGGAGGGAGACCGCGACGTTTGTAGATGTAGTTGTAGTAGAGAAGGAGGGAAATCGATGCAAGGAGGAGATAGAAAATCATACCTTTTCTGCTGAAATTTTAAAGAAACAATAAATTTGGATAGAGTTTTGACTGTATATTTGGAGACCTCATCTAGTGGAAAAAAACGTATCATTTTGCATCCGGGAAGCGTCAAAAAATGTGGCAAAATGCCTCCTTCTTCAACTAAAAAAACTTCGTTTTGAAGGGCTCCCTCACCAAAAAGAGTCGTAGACCCGAAAAAACATACAGTGACGGACATGACCCAGTGGCAAAAAATGTTCCATTTTGCATCCAGAAAGTATCAAAAAATGTGGCAAAATGCCTCCCTCTCCAACTAAAAAAACTTCGTTTTGAAGGGCATCCTCACAAAAAAAGCGGGCGCATTTTTGAAATCGGATTCTTTTCACTTGAAAAGGGAGGTATTTTGCCACATTTTTTTTCTGTACTTCCCGAATGCAAAATGGTACGCTTTTTGCCACTGGGCTTGCTGCCACTGTAAAAAAAAGTCAAAAAAATCGATTTTAGATGGGAATATGGCTTAATTAGCATTTCAATCCCTTTTTATATACCAGTGAATTTAAGGATAACCCAAAAACGTCATCGCAAACAGTCAAGAAGGTGTCGAAAGAGCAAGTCCTGTTCTTTTTATCGATATCACTACAACTGTGTTCCGTGTTTTATAACGCTCTAGCGACAAAAAAATAATCAGATTGTTCGTAAAACAGCCCCTCAGCGACAATTAAAGACCGCTTGTAATATGCATAAGGAACACAAAAATAGTCAAAAGATAACAATTTTTCATCGCATTTTCAATGATTTTCTACCTACTTCTCCTCTTAATTTCCTACTTTTTATTCCAAAAATACTACTGGAGCCGACGAAACCTGCCTTCAGGGCCTTTTCCATTGCCAATTGTCGGAAATATTTTCGATTTACTGCGGGAAAATCGCTGGGAGCGCAAGTTCTCCAAGTGGCGCTCGACCTACGGCTCGGTCTACACGTACTACTTGGGGGATTTGCCAGTGGTGGCGGTGTGCGACTACGATGATATGGTCAAGTATTTTGTGAAGAAAGGCGACCTTTTCGCCGACCGCTACATTGCCGACTTTTCGATGAATTTGCTCCGCGGCGGCGAATACGGAGTAATTTCGACGAATGGTGAGGTCTGGAGGGAGCAACGGAGATTTGCGTTGAAAGTGCTGCGGGATTTTGGACTGGGGAAAAACCAGATGGAAGAGAGGGTAGGAAAAAAGTTTTTTTTTTATGATTTTGAGATTTTTAGATCCTCGCTGAACTCCATTACACGTTGAATGTGATCAACAGGAAGATTGAGGAAGGCAAAGAGGAGATTGATCTAATCCCGGTGACCGACATGGCTGTGGGCTCGATTATCAACGCCATTATGAGTGGGTATCGGTTTACGGAGGTAGGCGACAAACTTAAAATAAAAATAAAATGGTCAAAATAAGGGCAAGGCCAACCTTCTATCAGCCTGTCGGGAAAATATTATAATAAGCCTTCTCTCGCATCGAAAACCGCATTGCTGCCGGGAAATTGAATTGTGTTGCGACAAAATATAGAATTTCTTTTCACTTGAGCGACCTGTTATAAGGTTCACTCTACAGTCAGGGGTCTGATCCAGTGGGGAAAAAAGTATCATTTTGCATCCGGGAAGCACCAAAAATGTGGCAAAATCCCTCCCTCTCCAACTAAAAAAACTCCACTTTGAACTGCGCGCCCTGGATAGAGTTTTGACTGTATATTTAGAGGCTTGATCCAGTGGAAAAAACGTAGCATTTTGCATCCGGGAAGCGTCAAAAAATGTGGCAAAATGCCTCCCTCTCCAAGTGAAAAAGCTTCGTTTTGAAGGGCTCCCTCGCAAAAAGAGTGGGCGCGCTTTGAAATCGGAGTTTTTTCACTTGGAAAGGGAGGCATTTTGCCACATTTTTGATACTTCCCGGATGCAAAATGAAACGTTTTTGGCCAATGGATCAGGTCCCCCACTGTAGTGCTTTTTTTTGAGGTTACTATGAAAAAAGTTTGAAATTACCTTGGTCCCCCCTTACCATTTTTCGCTCGACCCCGGCCTGGGAGGATGGAGTTCGATACTAGGCGGGCCAAAAAGTCTTGACATGTTTTCGCACCGTGCGGGCGCATGAATTCGGTGTCGCGACGAGGTGTCGCGCGATAAAACCTTTGGCGGGGTGCGAATGAAGAACGCACTGTGCGTTGTTTACCCTTTTTCAAAACAATCTTTTTGCACTGTGCGGTGTCGCATTGCACCGTAAATTTTCCTTGTCGCCGCGCGACAAATTTCATGCACGACGGCGCACTGTGCAGACATGTAAAGACTTTTTGGCCCGCCTAGTAAAGTCTCAAGACTTTGTGGCACGAGTAGTCTCAGTCTGTCGGAAAAATATTGAGCAAAATGTCGCTCGCGTCGCTAAAGTGAAAGGAAATTTGATTTTTCCGTGGCAATTACTTCCTCTTCGGCGATGCGATTTTCGCTCCGACAGAGTGTTCATTATTTTCCCGACAATATGATATTACGTTTTCCAGGGGCATGAAGAAGAATTCTACACAATAAAGAAGCTGACCACCGAAATCATGAACTGTTTTATGAGCGCTGGCGCCAATTTGGTCTTCAACAATCCCTGGCTTTATACCGTGCCAGTTGTTAATCGCCGCGCCAGGAGCGCCGTGCGCCTCATGCACGAAATCTTCGAGTATTTGAATTCGCAAATTCAGCATCATTTGAAGGAGAATGACTACTCTCACGACGCCGAAGCCACCGACTTCATCGACGCGTTTCTGTTGGAGAAGGCGAGAAGAGAGCGGGACGGCGAAGATGCCGGGATTTACCATGTCCAGCAGCTGCGGAATGTCTGCTTTGACATGTGGATTGGAGGCCAGGAGACGACCAGTAGCACCATTACTTGGATCATTGCATTTATGATCAGATACCCGGAGGCGCAGGCGAAAATGCAAAGGGAATTGGATGCTGTGATTGGAAGCAAAAGGATCGTTCGGAATGAGGACAGACCCGACTTGCCATACACTAATGCCGTTATTATGGTGAGGATTTTAGAATTAGATATTGGTTCGGGGGAAACTACTACAGTAGCGGACCCGATTCAGTGGCAAAAAACGTATCATTTTGTCTCCGGGAAGAACGAAAAATGTGGCAAAATACCTCCCTCTCTAAATAAAAAAAATCCGAAGTCAAAAACGCGCCCATTTTTTTTTGTGAGGGAGCCCTTCAAAAGGGAGCTTTTTCAGTTGAAGAGGGAGACATTTTGCCACTTTTTTTGATACTTCCCGGATGCAAAATGATACATTTTTTGCCACTGGATCAGGTCCGTCACTGTAATATCAGCCTGTCGGGTAAATAATGAGCGCAATGCCGCTATGCCGACCGCGTCGCTGAAGTGAAAAGCAATTTGATTTTGCCGCGACACAGTTAATTTTCTTGGCGGTGATGCGATTTTTGCTGCGACAGAGTGCTCATTATTTTCCCGACAGACTGATAAAACATTCATGGAATCAAAGAAAGCAAATTGTAAACTTTACAAACTTTTGAGCGCGAGTAACTTCATCCTTTCAGGAATGCCAACGCTCTTGCAATTTGTTCAGCCAGAATGTCTTGCGAGTTGCTGCCGAGGACACTGAAATTAAAGGGTATGCAATAAAGAAGGGGACAATTGTTGTCCCACAGGTCTCTGTGCTCTTTCAGAACCCCAAAGTGAGTAAAATACGATGCCCTCTTTTATTACAATCTAAAATGATCTCAGATCTTCCCCGAGCCCCACAAATTCGATCCCGACCGATTTATCGACCAGAATGGGAAGCTGCGACAAGTGGAAGAGCTGATTCCATTCTCGCTGGGCAAGAGGATCTGCTTGGGCGAGGGAATGGCCCGAATGGAGCTGTTCATCTTCACCGCCAACCTCTTCAATCAGTACAAGTTTGAGAGCGGAAAAGTCCCGCCAAGTTTGCAAAAACTTCATGGCGCTTCTACAATGACCGAGTCCTATACATGCGTTATTTCTCGACGTTAACTGTCTTATATGTTTGTGGTTTTCGGAAGAAGTAAACAGCTTATAATATAAGGGCAGTAGGGAGGCCTCTGTCTCTATTACTTTCAAAAATGTGGCAAAATGCCTCCCTCCCTGACTAAAAAAAACTCCATTTTGAAGGGCTACCTCACAAAAAGAACGGGCTCGTTTTTGAAATCGGAGTTTTTCACTTGGAGAGGGAGGTACAGTGAGGGACCTGATCCAATGGCAAAAAACGTCTCCTTTTGCATCCCGGAAGGGACCAAAATGACTCCAAACCATTCCCTTCGTAAGCTAAAAAACTCCGCTTTGAAAAGCGCGCCCTTTGTTTCAAGGCGGGCTCTTCAAAGCGGGGGTTTTTAGCTTAGAGAAGGGAAGGGTTTGGAGACATTTTGGTCCCGTCCGGGAAGCAAAATGAGGCGTTTTTTACCATTGGATCCGGTCCCTCACTGTATTTTGCTACATTTTTGATACTTCCCGGATGCAAAATGGTGTTTTCTGCCACTGGACTGTAATTGCAAGATCGTGTTAAGGAAGTAAATAAAAATTAATCGGAAATCTTTTTTTTGACAATAAAAAATGCATCAGAACTTTTATCAAGCACTCGGCTGTATTCTGTGACTTGTTCTTCCACAACGCTCAAGGGAAAAAAGAGGGCTTTTGTTACTTCTTGCAAAGTTTTTGATTACATATTTTGGCGCTTCCAAATGATATTTTGGTTGCTTATCCTACTTTTGGCCCTCCTTCTTTTCTACAATTTCCATTACAAGCGGCGCAATCTCCCGCCAGGCCCAACTCCTTGGCCCTTCGTCGGAAATGCGCTAACATTGTCGCGCACCAACCGATGGGAGACCAAGTTTCTGGAATGGAGCCGGACGTACGGCTCCACCTTTACGTATTGGCTGGGCGAGTTGCCGGTCGTGGCGGTGTGCGACTACGCCGATATGCAGCAATATTTCGTGAAGCAGGCCGACCTCTTCTCGGACCGCTACAACCAACATTTGACGAGGCTCCGATTCGGCGAATACGGGATTTTGATGACGAACGGAGCGGTTTGGAGGGAACAGCGACGGTTCGCTTTGAAGGTGTTGAGAGACTTTGGGCTGGGGAAGAATCAAATGGAAGAGAGGGTAAGTTCTGTTTTTGAAAAATTTTGAGTCGACAAAATATCAGCCTGTCGGGAAAATAATCAACTCTCTGACGCATCGAAAATCGCTTCGCCGCAGAGAAAAAAAATTGTGTCGCGAAAAAATTAAATTTCTTTTCAATTAGCGACATAATCGGCGCAGCGACGTTTCTCCTATTATTTTCCCGACAGACTTGCTGCATGTAAGATTTCCAAATTGCGTATTTTAAAAATTTTTCTGTTTTTGGGAGATCTGTGAAAAAACTTTAAATCCATCAAAGTGGCTTTGTAGAACAAAAAAAATTTACATTTTTTAATTCCCGCCAAATCCTGGCATTCTGTTTCAAGGCTCTCCTTGAAAAGAGTTTGTTGTCCAGAAGTACGAACTTTAGATTTTCCTTAAACTTTGCGCACACGTCAGGCATAAGCCACGAACTATTATAATTCCTGAAAATTTTCGCTGACGCTTTTCAGGGCTACTTCCCTTGTGAGGGGTTCATTTATAATACGACATCTTCGATTTCAGATCCTTCTGGAGCTTGATGACGTCATCCGAAAGACGGATCGGATTTGCGGTCCGGAAGAAATTGATTTTTTCAAATTCACCGACATTGCTGTTGGCTCGGTCATCAACTCCATTGTGAATGGCTACAGATTCACGGAGGTAATTCCTGTTCTAGGGATTTTAGCCAAAATGTTGAGTGGCCTAATTGACCGGTAATTTCGTGAGATTTCAGTGGTTTTGGGAGAAATTGGTCAGATTTTTTCATTTTTTTTTTTTTTTTTTGAGAATTTTGGGCAATTTGCCCTGTCAAGTTTGGGCATTTGACCAGTCAAAAAATTGAGATACTTGAGCTACCATTTTTAGGCAAATCGGTCAAATTAGTGTTGGGGAAATTGCACGTCAAACTGAGATAAGCTAAAACAGTCCGGTGAATGAGTTGGCAATTTGCCAAAAAAAAGACGCGAAAAAAGGTTTTGTCGGGGAAGAAATGGGGAATTTTTGGGGCGAGAGAGTACGTTTTTGCGTGTCTTTTTTTTCTCTTTCGCTGCGAAATCAAGACGAAGTGTAAAAAACCGATAGCGAAGGGTCTAATCCGGTCACCGGACTCCTCGGTTTGACGTGAGTTGCCCTGTCATATTTCGTCAAATTGCCCATCCAATTAGGGAATAAAAGTAAATTTTTTTTTGAGAATTTTGTTCAACGTATCCTGTCAAATTTCATCGAGTTGATCGGTCAAGTTTTTGTATGTTGACTGGCGAGATTCGGGCAACATTTTCTGTTAAATTTGGGCAAGTTGACCGACAGAATCTCAATCACTTCCTCAAAATTTCTTCTCCGCTTTTCAGGAGAATTCCCACGAATTCTACCGCCTCAAAGACCTCACCAAAAATCTGATGATGGCCACCCGAAACTGGCGCTCCAATTTGGCCACAAACAACCCCTGGCTTCAACGGTTCTCGTTTTTCAAGTCCAAAATGGACATTGCGATTAACTACTTCAACGAAATCACAGCGTTTCTGAATCAACAAGTCGCGAAACACTTGGAAAAAATCGATTATTCGCAGGACTTGGAGCCCAACGACCTGATTGACGCGTTTTTGTTGGAGCGACAGAGGCGGATTGCGGCTGGAAATGAGGGAAGTTTTGTCATTCGGCAGCTGAACACGGTCGTATTCGACTTGTGGCTGGCCGGACAAGAGACCACCAGCAGCACGTTGACCTGGATCATTGGGTATTTGATGAGATTCCCTGAGGTTCAGGAGAAGCTGCAAAAAGAGCTGGATACCGTGATTGGGAGCAAAAGGATTGTGAGGAATTCAGATAGAGCCGATTTGCCCTACACAAACGCAGTTATTATGGTAAGAGAAATTCAAAGTTTTGCGGGACCGATCAAGGACCCTAAAAGTCGTGTCCTTTTTTATTACAGTGAGGGACATGAACCAGTGGCAAAAAACGTAGCATTTTGCATCCAGGAAGTATCAAAAATGTAGCAAAATACCTCCCTCTCCAACTAAAAAAGCTCCGCTTTGAACTGCGCGCCCGCTTTTTTCTGAGAGGACCCTTCAAAACGGAGTTTTTTAGCTGGGGTGGGAGGCATTTTGCCACATTTTTGATATTTCCCGGATGCAAAATGGCACGTTTTCTGCCACTGGATCAGGTCCGCCACTGTATACTTTTCGGGTCGACAACAATTCGCGTCATCACAAAATCGATCAATACGGGGCGTAGGGCAGGTGGAGACTCAAAAAAAGGTTGTAGGAAATGTCTACGAGGCCTGGCAAAGCCGGTGGATGATCGGCGGACGCACGGCATAGGCTCGGCGAAGACTTGCAAGGTCTCCACTTTTTCCAATTTTATCTATATTTTACCAAAATCGATAAAATTAAGGCTTCCTTTACCTGAGTTATTGCAACATATAAAAGTAAAATTCCCATCTCCTTTAATATATGTCTTTAGGAATGCCAAAGATGCAGTAATATTCTGAGTCAAAACGTCGCTCGCTCCGTGCATCAAGACGTGGAAGTGAACGGTTATTTGTTGAAGAAGGGAACCACGATAGTCCCACAAATCTCTGTGCTCCTACAGAACCCCAAAGTAAGTCAAATACGACGACCGCTCTTACTAATATCTAAAATGATCTCAGATCTTCGCCGAGCCCGAGAAATTCAATCCCGACCGATTTATCGACCAGAATGGGAAGTTGCGACAAGTGGAAGAGCTGATTCCATTCTCGCTGGGCAAGAGGATCTGTTTGGGCGAGGGAATGGCCCGAATGGAGCTGTTCATCTTTACTGCCAACCTCTTCAATCAGTACAAGTTTGAGAGCGGAAAAGTCGCGCCGAGTTTGCAAAAAGTAACAGGGAATTCGATGATGATGAAGCCTTATAGCTGTGTGGTTCGGAGGCGGTAACAAAATGCTAATTTATGAATACAATTCTTATTTTTGAATGCATTGGATAACAGAGATAAAATCATAAAATCAAAGTTAAACTTCTGTTCCTACCATAGAGAATGGTGTTTATATAAAAAAATTAATGTTTTCTCACAGTGCGCGTTGCCGAAATCCCTCCAGCGACTTTCCTATAGGGTCTTTGACATGCTCCTTCGAATGGCGTAAGCAGTTTTTTGATGGCTCCAACCAAGCCTTTGATACGGCAATTTTGCATTGGTATACCTTCGTAACAGAGGATATACCAAATCTTGTGAAAAAGAAACTATTTCACCTGAATCCCCATAGTATTAGCCGCAAAATATAATGAATTAATATATGAGTGTCTAATTTCATTATTCCTTTTTTGTATAAAAGCACACAACTATTGTGAAAACGCTTCATTTCCTCGTGCCGTAACTCGGCTAAAACTTCGAAAGTGCGCTCTCCAACCTATGCCAATAACTGCTATTTTTGACTATTTTGAAATCAGCGACCAATACCAGTCTGTCGGGAAAATAATGAGCCCTCTGTCGCAGCGAAAATCGCGTCGCCGACGAGAAAATGAATTGTGTCGCTGTAAAATCAAATGGCTTTCTACTCCAGCAACGCAGCGACATTGCGCTCACTATTTTCCCGACAGACTGATATATACCAAACCAACTCCTATGAAAATCACATCATTTCATCTGGGGATCTTTCCTGCCCTCTGATTGATAAAAATTTATCCGAACTCTGAGTCATGTTTATGTAATTCAAATGTGACGGACCTGATCCGGTGCCAAAAAACATACCATTTTGCCTATGGGAGGTATCAAAAAATGTGGCAAAATGCCTCCCTCTTCAACTAAAAAGACTCCGTTTTGAAGGGCTCCTTCAAAAAGTAAACGGGCGCGTTTTAAAAATCGGTCTTTTTTACTTGAAGAGGGAGGTATTTACTTTGCCACATTTCATTTTTTTTGATACTTCCCGGAAGCGAAATGGCACGTTTTCTGCCACTGGATCAGGTCCGCCACTGTATTTAGCGCCTTACTTCTGGCACTTCTGTCCGATCATGTCTTTATAAAAGCGGTCTGCCAGAACTGACTCCACCTTCTTCTCGCTTTCGGTCTGATATGGGATCCGTCGTGGTATCTTTTAGGCGCTAATCTAAGGAAATCTTGAAACTCCGGAGCGGCTGTAAAAACTAAAATTACTGTCTAAAACCACTTCACAAAAACCCAGCTTACTGGCCGATGTTGAAGGCAGGTTTCTCAATACGTCAGAAAAGTCTCTCCCTTGCATGGCTGAAAATCACGTTTAATCAAACTGCAATGGAAGTCAGGGAGTGATTTTTTTGTGCTATTCAACCTGGAAGTTCTCTAGTTTTAGCCTAGCTCTGAGAAATGTGTTAGCATGACACCCATTTATAATAGAATGTACCAGTGGTATAAAATACGGTAGTATGCGGCAGCCAGTACAACCCAGAGTGTCCATAAAACAATTTAGGTTAAACATTGTTGTATGCAATTTGGATGACGGATTTTCTAAATCGCTTTTAGAACCTTTGCAATGCCCACAATATCTTGACGTGCCCCGCGAAGCTGCTGGAAAAAATCTACGGAATTTATGGCATATTATTGTGTGAGTAGATGTAAAATACCTCAAAATAGGTGATAACCTATCCTAGGACCCGATCAAACGGAAACTGGTCGGAATTTAGCCCAAATTTGGCGTGCAGGCTCAATTCATCGTTGTCAATGGCCGGACAGTGGATTTAGTTAGTGAGGTAGCTCCTTTTTTACGTACCAGCATACCCTTCAAAAACGGCTGCAGCCAGCGATTTTACACCTTATACGATGAAACATGTCCGGAACTATACTTATTGCCTCCGTATAGAACTAAATGAGTCGTCATAGCCTTCGTAGGAGTCTTTAAAACTATAGAACTATTATAGTAAGTCAGTGCCAGCTAGGTTGAAGCCTTTTCTCCTAACTTTAGTTCCTAAGCTTGGGCGCAGTTCGCAGAGTAACTTTGTTGTGGCCAGAATAAGGAATTTTTTGTCCTATACTCTATGACGTCCCCAAGCCGTCAGCGACTCTTTGCCGAACAAAGCTTTTGACTAATTGGCCTTTTTTTGCTCCTTACCAGTGCAGATGTCTAACTCGGGAAAATGGCGGCGGACAGAACGCCGAGCCGGAACAGAGACAGTAAAAAATACTAGGAAAATAAAAAAGTTTGGAATGCTCGGCATCTGTGTTGTCCTCGTATTCTGTATTCTGGAGCTGTCTTTTCTTTTATACGAGGGAATAAAATTAAAAATTTGCGAAATTATGAAAATTATACATGGCGAAAATAATCAAATTAATCGATAAAACTAATTTTTTATTGTTTTTTTAAGAGTCGCAAAAGAGGATTTAGTCCAAAAAAATAAAAAGTTTTTGCCAATGGATAAATAAGGTTATGGAGTCATTGTTTGAAGAGGTTAGAGGTTACAGACCCACTCTTTCTCTTTTCAGACTTTTGTCCGCCCTTATAAGGCCTTAGTATTATACTTTACCTGGTGATCTTCTCGGATTAGTAAAATTTATTCAAAATCTGAGACAAGTTTTCAAAATATCTCAGCGTCTTACTTCGACCACTTCTTCGGAATCATGCTTGCTTAGGCCGTAGTTTCTTGGATTTTCTCAGTGATCGGAGCGGTGGTCAACTGCAACCCTAGGGGCTCCTCTCTTTCCCAGCCCATCAAGAGCTTACATGGGGCAAGGCCGGGGGATTAAAACGCGAAGAACTCGTCGGAGAATCGGTGGCCGGATTCATTCATTCGCTTCAACGTTTTTGAGCCAAGTCGTAACTACGCAACACATCATTCCGAGTATTTTTCAAGCAATTGGTCACGAAACTTTTACTTTCCTGAACGCTGAGAAGCCTGGCTCCGACTTTGGGCTCGGACGCCGGAGCCAAGAGCCGGCTCCGGAGCCGTGGCAATCTCTGATTCAGCACCTTCTTGTTCTCCGCGATCTTGGTGGTTACTCCACTAAAGTTGGCGCTGGTACTGGACCCGTTATATAACTCGAAGAAAAGATCGTCGAGGCCTTATGAGAAGCCGCCATTCGCTTCCTAGTGCCTCAAGACGTTATGGAATTTTTGAAAGGCCTCCTAGTCTATGACGGATTTATCAGTGAATGCCAAATGCCGACGACGATATAGACGTGCTGCCTGGCCCGTTAAACTTCAGGTCCGACCAGTCCGTTTTCAAACTTCCACTATTCAACCCGGCCCCGGTTTAGGATACCATGGCTCGCCGGCCCTCCGAGCAAAGGACATGTAAGTAGCAAATTATAAACTACAACCTTACTCTCTGATTTTTTCAAATTTTTGTTGAAAAAAATCGCTGATTCAAGTAAAAATTTTTGACGTCTTTGACAGCTTCGAGTCATGAATTTTCTCTTTACAACACTACCTTCGCATTAAGCGGACGGAATGGCCCCGTGTCGTCCGGAAATTCCAGTTTCCCTCCGTTTCTGGTCCAAGTTTTGATTGATGCGCGGCGTCGCGGAATTTACTCGACGGAATTATAAGAGGCGTTGAGGTCCTCCTCCTCCTCCCACCGCTGCGTTGATAATGTCCCGCAGTAACGTCAGGAGGGGCTTTGTTTGCTCGGTTGAGACACTTTTTCCGCGGCGGCTGTCCGACCTCCAGCCGCGACAGGGAGCCCCGGTTTCGCCGGGGGCTGTGGGGGTTCAGGTTGGAGGAGATGAGGAAGTTGAGGATCAGGGTCTGAGAAGATGGCTGATGTAGTTTTTAAGTACTTTTGAGGATTTTATTTTGACTTTTTGACGGTGCTTCTTCTATTTAAGTTTGCCTTGAAATGAAGATTTCTCTGCGATTTTCTCAGCCCGGAGAATAACGGCGGTTCATCGCAACAAAATGTTTTGCCTCGTCGAAAAAGGGGTGCAGTCGCCCACCAAATCTCCAACTGCGGCTAGCCCTTGCAAAGCGATGATGGCCGATTCCAAGCCGCGACAAATCCACATTATTTTCCCGACGCACTGATAGTCGGTGCAACAAGTCCTGAGAATTTTTTGCGCCCTCTAAATTACGACGCCCCCCGAAGAAAAGAATTGTCGCTGCGAAAAATAGGAATCGCGCGCGACGTAGTGCAAAAATCTTTACGAAAATGGAAATATCAGTCTGGAAAATAATGAGTGGAAAATAGGCATGCCTCTGGGGCCGGCCCGGCCAGCCGATGTATCCTTTCAAACCCGCCCGGCCCGCCACGGCCCGGCCGCAGAGGTATGGCTAGTACTCGAAAGTTAAGTCACCGCCAGAGATTGCCACGGCTCCGGAGCCGGCTCTTGGCTCCGGCTCCCGAGCCCAAAGTCGGAGCCAGGCTTCTCAGAGTTCAGAAAAGTAAAAACTTCGTGATCTTTTTACACCAAATTGTTTGAAAAATACTGGAAAGGAAGTGTTGCATACGACTTGGCTGCAAAAACGTGCGTTTTCTGATCTCTGGCACCAATAACATTTATTTTTGAAAAAGTTTTTAAAAAAAAATTTTTATGGGAGCCGTGATTCGGAGCCGGAGACCTTTTTAAATTTTTTATGGGAGCCGGGAGCCGAAATTTTGACCGTGGCAATCTCTGGTCACCGCCAAGAAAATGATTTGTGTTGCGACAAAATCAAATTGCTTTCCACTTCAGCGACCCGACCGGCTCAGCGACAGGGTGCTCATTATTTTCCCGACAGACTTTTTTTTAATAACTTCTCTGATGAACCCGTAAAATCGGTCAAATTCCGGCGTCCGTACCCTCCACCTTCAAATGGTCTCAGTCCACGCAATAAGCTCACCATAATAGCAGCGACAAAGCGCTCACTACTATTTTCCCGACAGACTGATAGAAGCGGCTTTATTTTTCGGTTCCTTGGCTATACAGAGGTTTGATTGCAAATTGTCAGACTTCTGTAAAGACCGCGGAATCATGACCTTTTCGTTACCTATCATTGGTTTGCTCCTGTGAGTTTTTATGGGTTTCCGTCATCAATGACTTGGAAGTTTAATTACTTCCAAATCCTTCTAGAAGCAAATCACAATGATTACGAATCGCCGCAGCGGATATACGATCGCTTTTCGCAGAGATCACAATGGAACGCGTTCGGAAATCCCGATGCGACCGCGTGCTATGTATCATACATTTTTTGAAAAGTATTTTTCATCTTTTTTGGAGACACCTCAAGAAATATCTTCGGGGCCACGAAAAAGTATCAGAACTCTTTGTATCGGGGCATTATTATCGGTCTGTCGGGAAAAAAACGGCGGATCGTCGCGCCTCCGAATCGCCAATCATCGCTTTGCGACTGCAAGCCGCGGCTTGGGATTTGGTGCGCGACAGCGGCGAGGCGAGACATTTTGATGCGACGATCCGCCGTTATTTTTCCGACAGACTGATACATTAGGGTATTACTTACTTATATAAAATCGTTCTGTCGAGAAAATAATGGGCATTCTGTCGCATCAAAAATTGCATCGCAGCCGAGAAACTGAATTGTGTCGCGGCGAAATCAAATCGCTTCTCAATTCAGCGACGCAACCGGCGCAGCGCCAGAGTCTTCACTATCTTCCTGACAGCCTGATAATATATAATGACAGACCTGATCCAGTGGCAAAAAACGTACCATTTTGCATCCGCGAAGTATCAAAAAATGTGGCAAAATGCCTCCCTCTTCAAATAATGACCTCGTTTTTGAAGAGCATCATCACAAAAAGCCTTCAAAACGAAGTTTTCTCACTTCGAGAGGGAAGCATTTTGCCACATTTTTGACACTTCCCGGATGCAAAATAATACGTTTTTTGCCACTGGATCAGGTCCCCCACTGTAATGCTAATATAAGATATATATTTTGACCGCTAGAATGTCGCGAAAAAAGTTCACCAAGCAAAAAAAGAGCCGTGGCGAAACACCCATGTGATTTTCGGGTATTTTACTTATAAATAGTTTCGTAATCGACCCATCGAAAGAAATCCACGGATATGCCCTAAGGGGCTTTGATAAACATTGACGGGATATTTATGGTTGTAAAAGCAACTTTTGGTTAGGTCTAAAGAACAGGTCGTTTAAAAATTGTTCGTTGACTTTTGCTGTAACGATTGGTTGCAATATGTATTGTATTCTGGCAGCCTGAAGAAATAGATTTTCTTTCGGTTTTTGTGGGCGACAAACATCCGGCTGGTTCTTGATTTGTTGTTTGTAATGTATGAAAATTGAATGAAAATGCTACTACTAGTCGTTGCACAAAGTGCGTAGACTTTTTGTCACACGTTTTGCGCACTGTGCGTATGACCTTTTGCACTGTGCAATTCAATAATTGCCGCGACGAGTCACGACTTTGTGTGAGAATTTGCACATTCCCACGGATTATTCTTCTGTATTTTTCCCGCTGAAGCGGTTGTTGTCTGTGTCGTAGAATACATTGTATTTCTACTCTCTGTCTATCGTATAGTATTGGATGGTCAAGTCAACGAATATCGTGCTTTCCGAAGTTTAACATTGTGAGTTGACCATTGTATTTGTTGCTTAGGGCTTAGCTATTCGTTTGTCATAGTTTGTACAGACTTAGTTGGGCTTGGGATCTTAGATAGGAGCTAGAATATTGATCACTAATCCATGTGTTCTGACTCAGGTCGTGACAATTTGTTGCGACATTCAAGGTGCACCTTGAATGTCGCAACAATTATTCCAGCGACTATGCGAACGGCATGTGCTTACTAGCCACGCCATAAAGTCCGTAGTATTTTTTGCTGTCTAATACTCCTTCCGGAAAGTCGCTGAACTTTCCGGACGCCGTCGAAAAAAATCTGTGGACTTTATGGCGCAACTATTACACAATTTGTTTTGAGGGCAAGAAAAGATGTGCGACATTTTTGTTTCAAGCCATAAACGGGCAATTTAGTTGCTTGCACGGTTCAAAAAAGGAGTCTGACTACTCATGACTGTTTTATCTTTCCCGTAGTTTCAATCGCACAGTAACTAATTACACTCCCTCACATCTATTGCCGGATTCTTCCGTCTCCCGCTAGCCCAGTTCATCAGAATTCAACAAGTGTTCCGTACAGGCTATAAGGTCGCCGGAGCCCAAACCACAATGTCAAAAGTCGGTCGTCAATTTTTTCCCGAATGACTTCAATATTTGTCACCGCTTCGGCGTTGACACAATTCCAGCGTTCGTGTTTTCGAATCATCCCGGGCGTTCTTCCTCGAATTTGTGGCTATGTTTTGTGGTCGTGGATGATGGATGGTGGCGTTTACTTGCGCTCTGAAGGGTTTCTCAGCCCCCAAAGCAGAAACCGGTCAACATTAAAAAACAAATCAAGTGATTGTCGAACACTTTGGGGGGAGGGGGCCAGCTTTTTCTCGGGTTCTTGAGGCAAACCAATTCGACAATGTTTTATGGGTGAAAGCGGTTTGATAATTTATTTTAATGGTTCGTTGAGTCGCTGGAGTAATTTTTGGCCTTTGCACTGTGCATAAAAGAAAGTTCACTTTGCACCGTGCAGTAGGCTTTTCTGGGCTGTCGCTCACATGACTTTTTTTGCACTGTGCAAGTCGCTGGGGTGAATTCTGCGACAATGCACAGTGCAAAAAGGAGTTTTCACTTTGCACCGTGCAATAGGCTTTTTTGGGCTGTCGCTCGCACCCTAAGTTTTTTCGCACTGTGCAAGTCGCTGGGGTGAATTCTGCGACAATGCACAGTGCAAAAAGAAGTTTAAACTTAGCACCGTGCAACAGGCTTTTCTGGGCTGTCGCTAACACTCTGACTTTTTCCGTACTGTGCAAGTTGCTGGAGTGATGTCTGCGACAATGCACAGTGCGAAAACGAATGTTCCCTTTGCACCGTGCAATTTCTTGCTTTTTGCACGGTGCAAAAGGCTTTTTTGGACTGTCGCTCGCACCCTGAGTTTTCTTGCACAGTGCAAGTCTCTCGAGAGATTTCTGCGACAATGCACAGTGCGAAAACAAAAGTTCACTTTGCACCGTGCAAAAGGCTTTTTTGGACTGTCGCTCGCACCCTGACTTTTCTTGCACAGTGCAAGTCGCTAGAGTGATTTCTGCGACAATGCACAGTGCGAAAACGAAAGTTCACCTTGCACCGTGCAATTTTTTGCTTTTTGCACGGTGCAGTAGGCTTTTTGGACTGTCGCTCGACCCTGACTTTTTCCGCACTGTGCAAACGTCAGAAATCAATCTGGCGAGTTTTTAGCAGCTGTATTTATACCGAAGTTGTTGGAAAAAATGCCGACCGACTTTTGACATTGTGTTTTGGGCTCCGACGACCTTATAGCCTGTGGAGAACACTTGTTGAATCCCGACGAAGTGGGCTAGTGGAAGACGGAAGAATCCGGCAATAGATGTGGGGGAGTGTAAAAAGGGAAGTGTAAAGATATAGTCATTGTGCGATTGAAACTACGGGTACACGGAAAAGTATAATAGTATGACAGACATGGCTGCTGCAGTGACGGACCTGATTCTATGGCAAAAAATATACCCGCTATGCGCAGAAAGTCAGCGACAGCCCAAAAAAGCGTGTTGCACGTTGAAATAAGTAAGAAATTGCACAGTGCAAAGGAAACCTTTGTTTTCGCACAGTGCATGTTGCAAAAATCACTTGAGCTACTCTGCAAATACACTCATACATTTATTGTGCGGAGAATTGGCCAAAAATTTTTTGTTTAGAACCTGAAAGGTCTATGACGGCCGAAATAAGGGTCTGATGACTAAAAGTTGTGCTCAATTTGTGTGTAAAATGAAGTCGTGGTGTGATGTTTGATGTCGTCTTTTGGTGGGCAAAGTGCGATCACCGATTTTTCTCCAAATTTTTCTCTCACGCTCTGGCTGGATCACACATCAACTTCTGAAAGTTTTAGTTCGCGTGTTGAAGCGGCATATGAGGTATTTGAAAGCCTTTATGTTGCTTGTGAGCTGTATATGTACGCCATGGAAAAAGAGGAGGGACAGAGAAAGAAAAGATCGTTTTTCTGTCCTACAGCGGCAGTAGACATGATTACAATACAGCCTCGATTTTCCCTCCATATATAAATGGCGCTATGACGTCATATATGCGGTCAAACAGTCCATCCCCGCCAGTAAGCTTAGTTTCGAACCCAACTTTTTCCATCGTGACCACAAAACACACTGCAATCATAATTGCCCGAAAGCAACTCCTGTCGCAAAACTTCTTCCCCCCTTTTTTTTAACAATCATCCCACTTTTTCTATTGTAATTCTCTACTACCTTTGATAGTCGTTTCCGGGCGGAAGGTCGCTGAAAATAATGCTCTTTGTTGTTTCCCTGATATATGGGCTTTGGGTTGGTGGCGGTTTGAAAATTTATTATGTTGGCTTTGAGTGGGAATTAGCCACCTTTTTGGGGGGATGAAGTTCGCTGAACGGGTTGGTCAAAACGAGATTTTTTTCGCTTTTTATGGGTCCAAATCGTCGATTTATGAAGGAATCTAGACGTTGTTATTGGTTTAGGAGGTTCAGGAGACGAAATAGAAGATTTTTCCAAATTGTCAAGTTTTCGTGGTGGGACCTGGAAAATGATTATAATGCGATTTTAGTCATGAAAAACCGATTTTTGGCCGAATTTGTATTTATTTTGGCTAAGGAGCACGATTTTTTGCGGTTTTACAAAATCTATTGTTTTCGTGGTGGGACCTGGAAAAGTGATAAAAATGCGATTTTTGCGATGAAAACATGATTTCTTGGCTGAATTTGTATTTATTTTGGCTAATGAATACGATTTTTTGCGGTTTTGCAAAATCTATTGTTTTCGTGGTGGGACCTAAAAAAATTTTTTAATTTAAATTTTTCGATTTTTTGAGCAAATGCTTGGTCTCTAAATGATGTAGAGACGAAAAATTTAAAATTTTCTTGACACCCACTGACACATTTTCTAGAATTTTTTCAAAAAATCTCAAAAATCTCAATTTTTCAGTCCCTGAACTACCTGACTTTCCGTATATAGTAATGTCCGTGGTGTTTGTCGGCGACGGGTTTGAACACCATGGGTGTTTCCGCTCTTCGTTTGTTATGTGGAACCTTTTTTTGGTTGGGATTTTTTCAAGCTGTTTTAGCTTTTTTGAGCTCTTTATCCGGGGGAATTACTATTCCCCCCACAAAAGTCGGAAATCATCCCGAAGCGTTCGTCTTTTTCACCGAGGGTTTATGCGGATTGTGTTGTTTTTACTTTCGCTTTTGTGTTTTTTTGGGGGGACATTTTATACGATGAAATTTTGAAATATTATTTTTTATTGTTTGAAGCTATAAATATGGAAGTAATTGATTGTGGTAGGATTTGTTTTTGATATCGAGAAAACTGAAGTGTTTTTGGTGACATTTTATACGATTAAACATGTTTTTAAAAGGTTTTGGGTCAAAAAATTTAATGGACATATTTCATCGTATAAAAATGTCGCCTGCCCGAAAAACCTTTGGATGTTGTTTTTTATATCTTTTAAATTAAATATTGCCTAATATTCTCAACGCCACACTATATTTACAGATTTTTTAAACTTTTAAACTTTTTTGCGTATAAAATGTCGCCCCTTCGCGAAATCATCGTTTTTTTGCTAAAACATGACAAAATTCCAGTCAACATGGTCTCAAAGTCCTTCATCTTGACGATATTCCTCGTCGTCGCAGTGCAAGCCGATGTTTTCGACCAGTTGACTCAAGAGACCCGCAAAATCATCAACGAATCCCTGATTCCGGGCGCCGAAATTCGCCAATGCACTTGCGAGGAGCAGTCCGAGTGCGTGAAAGAGATGAAGGACCAGGCCATGGGATGTGTGGATACCTGTTGGAGTAAATTTAACGCCATTTCGAAGAAGCCGGACGAGCTGAGGAAGTGCTTCAGCGACAAGGATGACATGCTGGCAACTTTGTTGGACTGCTTCGAACACAATGCGGATTCGTAAGTTCCGTGGTTTGATATGAAAATGCGATAGGATAGGGGTGTAGAGGGTAGTGTAACTGCTTTGATTTTTGAGTTGCAAGTGTTCGAAAATGAGGTTTTTTGTAAAAATGGCTGGTAAAGACTAGGATGACTAAAAAAGAGGAGTGCGCGAAGATGACAGCGCAGATTTCCTTGAAAATTGGCACAAACAATCTCTATAGACTCTATATCGACTACTTAAAATCTTAGCTCGCCCGTTGCAGAAGTCGCTGAAATATTCAGCGATCCTTGCATATGGGAAAAAATGAAGGGAGTCGGTTGTAAAAAAAGCATTTTTTGACTGTATTTATTTCTCATCGCTACGACTTTTCGGTTCAGCGGCTGTTCGGTTCAACGATACAATTAATCTTGTTGGTTTGTAGTTGTATGAATATGGGAGACTAGGGGAAGCCTTAATTAGTAGAAATAATAAGATTTATCGGGTCCTAGGATAGCTTATCACCTAGTTTGATGTATTTTACATGTACTCACATCAATAATATCTAGATAAAAGTTACGGGTATTCACTTTTTTGCCGCAAATTTTGGTCTTTTATGTGTTACGGTAACTCAGGGTGAAGACAACTAACGTTAGAAATAGCAAGAATTAGAAAAATTGGACATGTTGAAAGTCTTCGCCGAGCCTTCGCCAGGTCTCCGTCGACCATCAAAAACAAAAAGAAATGTTTTTTCAGGCCTTATAGGCACTTTTTAAAACCTTTTTTTGGGTGTTCACGTGGCTTATGCCCCGTATCGATCGATTTTGTGATGACCCAAACTGTCGCCGACCCGAAAAGTCGGGCACGTAGAGTGGGGGATCTGATCCTGATCCGGTGGCAAAAAACATACCACTTTGCATCCGGGAAGTATCAAAAATGTGGCAAAATGCTTCCATCTCGAAGTAAAAAAACTCCGGTTTCAAAAGCGCGCCCGCCCTTTTTTTGAGGGAGCCCTTCAAAAGGAAGCTTTTTCACTTGGAGAGAGAGGCATTTTGCCACATTTTTTGACGCTTTCCGGATCCAAAATGGCACGTTTTTTGAAGGACGCGGCCTTTCCCTCACAGAAAGACTGTATTTTCTCCACAAAATTTACATCTTTTCAGCTGCCTCGCCAAGCATGAGGACAAGAAGATCCAGCCGGTCGACATTGACAAGATGTTCACTTTGGGCGTGGAGCGAATCAACAAGACCTCCTCCAAGATGACCAAGACCCTGTCCAACTCGATCAAAAAGATTGTCGACACGATCGGAGAGTTTGGGCTTTGCGTGAAGGACTGTTTCATCGCGAAAAACAAGCCCGATGGCTTCTGCTTCGACAAGAAACAATGCCAGCCGCTGATTGCGGACAAGAAGACGAGAAAATCGCTGAAGACCTGCACCAAGAAGATTGACTTCAAGAAGGAGGCCGGCGAATTGTGCGAATGCACTGTGAAGGCGGGTCTGAAGTGAGTTGCAATTTACGGAAGCGGGCCCTTTCGGGGTGGGCCCTTTCGGGGTGGGGCCTTCCGGGGTGGGCCCTTTCGGGCTGGGGCCTTCCGGGGTGGGCCTTTTCGGGGTGGGCCCTTTCGGGGTGGGCTTTTTGGGGTCGCCCTTCCTGGGTCATGGCATATACTGGGGTTTCCGGGTCCCGGAGCATAAATAATTATATTTTTTTGAAACTATTGATTAATTTTATGACGTAATCTCGTAAAATTTTTGAAAAAATGATAAAACAAACACCGAGATTGAAAAAATGGTAAAAATGGCGAGTAGCCCAAGTTGCGACGCTCAGATTTTGATGAAACTTGGCACAAATTTAGAATGGTTTTTTCGAAGATATATGCGAGATTCTTGGCTCGCGCTTTGCAGAAACAACCGAGATTTTTAGACCGAAAGTCGGCGAAATTTTGGGACTTTTTTTCGAATTTTGACACGAAAAGTTCCATATCTATTCCTACCGTAAAGGGTAATGCTTCCACAAAAAATTATTTTTTTCCGCGCGAAACTAGCAAAGTTATGGCCAAAAAATGTTTTTCTCTGTGGAAAACGCGTGTGCAAAATTTAAAGAAAATCTGAGCGTCGCTGCGTACTTCTTTTGTTAGTTTAGTGGTATTTATCACTTTTAAAATCATTTTTAACAACTTTCCCGCACTCTGCGACAAAATTTTTATCCCGCCGCACAGTGCGGTAAAATTTGGAAAATGCGCACAGTGCAGTTTGAAAAGAATTTTTGATCATAACTACTGTAACAAAAGGTCTAATCTCCTAAAAAATTTTTGAATATGCTGAGAAAGACGTCGTATTTCATTGTCAAAAACAATTTTTACATTGCTTTTATCTTCCACCGCACAGTGCATTAAAAACGAAAAGTCATCGCACAGTGCGAAAGTCCAAAAAGTCACTGCACAGTGCAGTTTTTTGAAAAAAATAATATACTTTTTTTTGCACTGTGCAATTCAAAAAAAAAATTTTTTTCAATTTTTATGTCACAATTACAATTAAAAATTATTTTTTTTCAGTGAGCTCTCTCAATATTGCCCCATGCTGAAGCTGATTGGCCAACGTGGAGGGCGCAAAGGATAATATTTTTCGCAGAATTCTATAAAATTCATAATATCTCGGTAGTTGAAAATCTCATAACTTTCTTAAAATATGGATTAAAGTGTATATTATCTATGCAACAATTGCTGAATGACATATTGTTTGTTGTTGAATAAATTTTTGAAAATCTTAATGTCGGCGGTGGCTGAATTTGGCGGGTGCAAAGATTGAATCAATACATATTTTCAGCAAATTTAGGATAATTTTTTCTATGATTGATGCGAGACTTCCTAGCTCGCGCTTTGCAGAAACAAGCGAGAGTTTTAGATCGAAAGTCGGCAAAAGGTGACGGCGGTTTTTGGCGAACTTGGGAACGTACAGTGGCGGACCTGACCCAGTGGCAAAACACGTACCATTTTGCATCCAGGAAGCATCAAAAAAGTGGCAAAATACCTCCCTTCCAAGTGAAAAAACTGATTTCAAAAGCGCGCCGGCTCTTTTTGTGAGAAAACCCTTCAAACGGAGTTTTTTTAGTTGCAGGGGGAGGCATTTTGCTACATTTTTGGTACTTCCCGAATGCAAAATGGAACGATTTTTTCACTGGATCAGATCTGCCGCTGTAATGCTAATATGTAAAGAGAAATGTTTCCCCAAAAAATCGAGTTTTTCCTCGCAGACCTGAGAAATGTACAGTGGCGGACTCTTTCGGCCGTAAAGATCGTTGCATATCTCAACTGCCTGTGCATAGCGCGAGCTAAAACTTTCAGAAATTTATGTGTACGGTGGGGACCTGATCCATTGGCCAAAAACGTATCATTTTGCATCCGGGAAGTATCAAAAATGTGGCAAAATGCTTCCCTCTCCAAGTAAAAAACTCCGATTTCAAAAGCTCTCTTTTTGTGAGGGAGCCCTTCAAAACGGAGTTTTTTAGTATGAGAGGGATGCATTTTGCCACATTTTTGATACTTCCCGGAGGCAAAATGATACGTTTTTTTGCCGCTGGATCAGATCAGCGCCTATTTCTACCGTAAAGGGAAATGCTTCCACAAAAAATCGATTTTTTGTAAAAGCTACAGTGGCGGACCTGATCCATTCGCAAAAAACATACCATTTTGCTTCCGGGAAGTATCAAAGATGTAGCAAAATACCTCCCTCTTCAAGTGAAAAGACTCCGATTTCAATCAAAAGCGCGCCCACTCTTTTTGTGAGAGAAAGAGCGCGCAGGTAAAAAGGGAGCTTTTTTAGTTGGAGAGGGAGGCATTTTGCCACATTTTTGATACTTCCCAGGCGCAAAATGATACCTTTTTTGCCACTGAATCAGGTCCCTACTGCTTATGCATGAAGTGTATGAAAAATTTGAAGAAAATCTGAGGATCGCACTTGGGGTAACAAGAGAAGTTTACAAAGTGTACTATGAAATGATCAATAAATATTTATTATATTTCTCTATGGTAAAACAACTCGTATTTCTATTGACTATGCTGATCGAACCATTTGATCATGTTGATGACAAAGTCAGATTCCACTTCGACTTCAATTAGGGGGTGATTGCTCTCCGGATAGGACAAGACTTTGGCCGTGGATCCATTGGCCTGAAGAGTCCGGATGAATCCTCGATAATGTGGGACCACTCTCAAGTCTTTCTCTCCAATTAGCAGCAAATATGGGGTCTTGATTTTGTTCGCATGAGCTGCTGGCGAGGAAGCGAAGAGTTTTTCGCGTTCCTCGGGGCTGAGAACTTTCTGGAAGTCGGGCCATTGGCCGAGCGCTTCGTAGGCGGTCCAATCGGTGATGTCGGTGAGGTCGTGCATGGCTAAAAACGATTTATTTATACCATAAATCCGGTTGTCAATCCTCTAAATTCAATTTTCAGGCCAAAAAACAAAAAAAAAAACGGCCTAAATTTCAAAAAAAAAAAATAATAAAAAATCGGCCAAAATTTCCAAAAAATCCAAAAAAAAATCGGCCTAAATTTCAAAAAAAATCGGCCAAAATTTCCAAAAAATCCAAAAAAAATCGGCCTAAATTTCAAAAAAAAATCAACAAAAAATCGGCCAAAATTTCCAAAAAAAAAATCAATTTTCAGCCAAAAATTCACTAAAATTCTATCCGACTTCCCTAAAACCTGCTTTAAAAAATGTCCAATCTTCTTCAAGATAACCTTTTTACAACCTTCAATTATAGTGACGGACCTGATCCAGTGGCAAAAAAGGTACCATTTTGCATATGGGAAGTATCAAAAAATGTGGCAAAATGCCTCCCCCTCCAACTAAAAAACTCCGTTTTGAAGGACTCATTTACAAAAAAAACGGGCGCGCTTTTTAAAAAAAACTTTTTAAAAGGGTTTTTTCACTTGGAAAGGGAGGCATTTTGCCACATTTTTAGACACTTCCCGGATGCAAAATGGCACTTTTTGCCACTGGATCATTCCCGTCACTGTAATTAAAGATCGTAAAGGTGATTTTGAAAAAGATTGGACATTTTTAAAGCAGGTTTTTATAAAGTCGGACATTATTTCAGTGAATTTTTGGCTGAAAATTGATTTTTTGGAAATTTCGGCCGATTTTTTGCGTTTTTTTTTTGGTCCGGCATTGTCTCAAAAAATCGACTCACTCAAGATATTCAGCACCGGGTTCAGTGCCACACAGGCCTTGTAGAACTCGGGGTATTGGCCGATCAAATGACTGACCAAGAATCCTCCGTGCGACCCTCCGAACAGGACAACTCTGTCCTTGTCCAGCTGTTCGTATGCTTTGAGGGTTGTCTCCACCGCATAATGGACGTCTTTCACGTCCATATCACCACAATTTCCCGGTAACCGGCGGAGAAGTTCTTCGCCGTAGCCTTGGGATCCATGATAGTTGACCTGGAAAATCATGGAATTGGATCCATCGGTCATTAAACGTTGCAGGCGAACTCTCCCCTTTCCGAAATCTCCCTTTTTTTGAACACTCCGCCATTTTGAAAATTGAAAATTTTTTTCAATTTGAAAAAACTTTCATCGTATAACATGTCACACCTAATTTTTTCAATTTTCAAAAACGGGGAGTATTCAAAAAAGGAGAGGTTCAGGTTCAATCGTCATAAAAAGCACCGACATAGCAAGTTCAAATCAACAAGGCACATTCTGTACAGAGTGGCCAACCTCTTTTCAGGTATTTCTCCGCCAATAATAAACCAATTTCCATAAAATTTATATCAAATTAAAGCTGAGACACCCCATTTCTTGTTATCCAAGTATGGCCCGTCTAAGTTAACGGAGGCACCCGTACTGACCTTTCACATTTTCATTCCAAATTTCACTTTTTTTGGCTCCAAAATAGAATGAAAATGTCAAAGGTCAGTACGGGTGCCTCCATTAACTTAAAAGGGCCATGTTTGGACAACAAGAAATGGGGTGTCTCAGCTTTAATTTGATAGAAATTTTATGAAAATTGATGCATTATTGGCGTAGAAATACTCGAAAATAGGTTGGGAGTTTCGAGTGGCCCACTCTGAACAGAATGTGCCTTGTTGATTTGAACGTGCAATGTCGCTGTTTTTTATGCCGGATCGATCCAATTCCAGGATTTTCCAGGTCAAATAGAAAATCCATTTTTCCCCCCAAAAAATCGACAAAGTTCCACCTGAAGAACCGCATAGCCACTTGCAACCAAGCTGCCAATCAATGTGCCATGCCACATGATGACTGAGCATCCATGAGGGCCTCCGTGAGGCAAAACAACCAGTGGAACCTTGAAATTTCCCTCTTTCTTCGGGAAACGGATGAAAGACTCGTAAATATGCCCATCTAAAAGCAAACTAGCCCATCACAACCAATATTACGGGTCCTCAATCAATATAAAATATCAATATATAAAATTCCTTGCCTTCGCGCTTCAAATAAACCACTTCCCACTTCTCGGTCAAGTCTTCCAATCCGACTTTGGGATCTTGCGCCTCCACCGGCTTGAATTCAATGTTTTGGGCGTTCAGGTCGGCCAAAACGAGTGTTGCTGGACGTGCTGGAGAGGAGGCGTAAGCTAGGAGGTATCCATCCTAAAGGCATCATTTATTACAATCAGGGGACATCTTATACGATGAAAAAATTAGAAATTTTTTTAGGTATAAAACATCTAGATATCTTCAAAATCTATTTCAAATCTTTGTTCATAGTCTTTTAGTGTCACTCTTCAGACATTAAAAATAAAAAATTCTGCATCGGAGACATTTTATACGCAAAAATCGAAAAACTTCAAGTTCTCTAATTTTCGAAAACTTTTCATCGTATAAAATCTCACATGTATCCTCAAAATCAAATACCATGCCCTAATGCCATTTTAAACACAAAAGACTGAATGAAGTTCAATTTAACGACATTTTATACGACAAAAATTCAAAAATACTTTTTCATCGTATAACATGTCACCTCGCCAAGAAAAACACTCACTTTGACATCCAATGGGAAAGTAGAGCCAATCTTCTTCTCATAATACGGGAGTTTTGTTATTTTTCCATCAGTCAGATCGACTAGGACCACAGTATTCGCAGCTCCCCATAACGTCGAAACCACCAATTGGCCCTTGGAAAATGGCTGTCGTACCAGTGTCGGCAAGTAGAATCCGGGGAATGTTCCGCTTACTCCAATTTTCTCCGGCTTTTGGACCAATGGGACTAGTAATTCGGGGGTCCGTTCGGGCTTTGTCCAATCCAACTGGAACGAAAATTTGTGGATAATTTGTAGGGCAAATTCAATTAGAAATTATCCAAAAATTTTCGTAAAAATGGAAACTTTTTATACTAACTTTTTTATAAAAATACAGTAATATCAACGTAAAATATGTTATCAATAACCTTTTCACACTTCATATTACCTATTATTATTTCTTTTTACCCATAATTCCACTATTTTTTTGTAATTCTTAGTCTAAACTCACCTTCCACAGCTCAAATCCGGCTCCATGAGGTCCAGTTCCATCCCTTTGGAACCAAACCACCCTCTTTCCGCACGGCGACACCCTCAAGCCTTCGATTCCGACACCAAATTTTCCAATTTTTTCGAATGAATCCGCCTTAAAGTCGTAGAAATAGAGCTGACTCGGTCTGTTGCTGCAATAAATCTTCCCCAACTTGAACGGAGTCGACTTTACGCCCACAAACAGGATGCCAGTGTCTTCTGGAGCCCATGTGGATTGTGCTGGGCTGAACTCCTCAAAGATATCAGTCTCAATTAGCCGCAGGACATTAGTTTTCCAGGTCAAGGTGCAGATGACGGGGGTCTTAACTTCCGGCATTTGCTCGCCCCAGGACTCGCGGACTGCGAATTTTTCGCCAACATTGGCCTGGAAATTCAAAAATTCAGACAAAAAAGTATAGTTCAAATCCAGTTTTATATTGATTTAGGCACTTGATGATCACCAAAATTTTGGCCAGATGAAGTTCTAAATATCAATTGCAAAAATCAAAAACAACTCTACCTTGCTAATCTTCTCCTCATCAGTCCAATCCAGGTCAGGATCAAAGAAATGTGTCGGCTTTACCAGCTTCTCCGCTACGAACAAAATCTTCTCCTCGTCATGGGAGAACTTGAACGCCCCAAATTCATTGGCCACATGGACTTTTCCGTGCTTTTTGGAAGCCGCCAGATCGATGGTCTTCAATCTTCGTTGGGATTTAGTGCATGAAACGATCAAAAATTGCTTCTCATCCTTCCCTTCAGTTTGAGAAAGAATGGTAGCAGAGAGCGCGCCAGAAGGAGAGTATATTGTAGGGTGAGCACTAAAAATACATCTCAACTACATTGGCCATCAATTCATGACGATTTTGCAACATTTTTTATCGGAAAGAGAGAAGATCTTATTGATGTCATGTATAATATAATTTTTTGGATGTAAAACCTCAAACCAAAGATGGAAACTATTTTACAATGTGAATCTGACTCTCTTCAAACTTTTTCACGAAAAAAATTTGAACATCAGGCCTCAAATTTTAGGTATTCAATCGATCACCCGAGAAACAAGGATAACATCCGAGAACGTTAAAGAAAATGCCAGATTTCCATAAAAAAGCTATACCGCATCCCCAAATTCAGCTAGTATCAAGCCAATTACATTACCAAACAGTACAAAAAATTTCAGACCAATAGAGTCAGCTAGCCAGGAGTGGCAACATCTTCTTCTTGACCATCTCCAATCAAGTCCCTAAAAATTCAAAACTCCAAAACAAAAACAACTCACTCCGTACCGATCTGCCGACCGCCAATACTCGAAACCGGCGTCAGGTTCTCCTTATTCAGCAGTGAAAATCTCGTCGACTTGATGGCTTTCTTCAACACAGGCTCTCGATTCGTCCACACCGACTCCACTTGAATAAGATCGTCTTGAACCGACACAATCCGCCCTGCTACCGGCTCCCGTACAGCCGAAACACGTTCATAGTTCTCTATCCAACCTTGAACACGCGCGAGACTGGCCGTCATTCTTCGAAAAAGGGAAATTTTGAGCTGAAAAGTGTTGGTTTATGGAATAAATACCAAGCGGGCAGTGTAAAATGCGAGATATGATGGATTGATAAGAAAACGGCGGTGTAAAGTGGTAAAATCTTGTGGAGAGAGCAAACAAACTTATCTTCTCGTCCAAATAAATTGCTTTGCAAAGAATTTTGGGCGCAGCTCGCGACGCGAACTGCAGAAGTTAGGGCGCAGGCTGTGGAAGAAAAATCTGCGAAAAATCGGTAAAATCCATGTAATTTCTTCGAGATGATAGTGAATTGAGCTGCTAAAGAGATGTTTATTCAACTAAAATCAGGTTTTTTTCAACGTCTTTCAGTAAATTGAGATAAATTAGAGGGTAATATCAAGTGGGATGTGTAATATAAAATTAATATGATTTTGTTAGAAAAGATGGGGCAGTTTTGGATGAATTATGAAATTAGATGAACGTAGTCGAAGCTGGCGCTAGAATTTGTTGATTATGATTGGTTGTGGTGGTGCGGACAATCCGATCTTCACTCCTCCCTTCATGCTGAACAACTGGCTTTTCTCCGCCCTTCTGGGATACTGTACTCTCTTCACGAACCAGGGTATACTCCTGGAAGTGTTCGGTAACTCCGTGGGTTGGGCGGTCTGGAAAATCAAAAGTTATTTTAGGCACTTGCACTGTGCAATATAAGATTGCAAAATTTCGCACAGTGCGGAGATTTTGGAATAGCTCTTGCACTCTGCTGAATGACGTCATGAGGAAAGTAAAGTGCGGATTATACTGAGCAAGAGTAGTCGAAAAAACCGACAGAAAAGAGAAATCGAACTTTGCCCTCGGGCGCGCTGCACGGTGCAAGGAAAAAATCCGCACTGTGCAGTCGACTTTCGCACAGTGCAGGGTCGTCAAAAGCTTACGGCCTGGACTGAAAAGTGCTGGACGCTCCACAAAGATCTGCGGAGTAGGTGGCTGCATGTATGTGGAGGGTTTTTGAGTTGAAAAAGTGGTCTGAGGAACCGACTTATCAACCACTGGAACTTGAGGAATATATTCCGGCTGAAGATAGGCACTAGGCGGCGGGTATTTTCCTGAACGCCCAGTAGGGTCCTGAGAACGTTGAGTTCGGACTAAAAATTGGTATATTAGATATAAAAATCAAGATTTTTTATCTGATATTAACCATCAAGTTGAAAACATCATAAAGGTCTTAGCAACTTACGCCATTGCTGGAAATACCATCTGGCGGAGCCTAGAGGCCATGGATGGTGCATTCTGTGAGTTTCGGCCACCTAAACAATTTTTGGGATATTATACATGACGTTTGATCACATCCACTCACCTCCTCTCTAAAGCCCTCCAAAAACTTCTTGAAGCAGGCAAAATAGATGGCAGTGAAGATGGCGCCAAGCCCAACGAATGTCCCCAGTAGGGAGAAGAATATGACTGCAAATTTGTGAAAATCTCCCCAATCGTAGGCCACACAAGCCGAGGGCAATGATAAGATGGCCAAAAATCTTAGGGAATCCATCTGAAACCGAACTCTTATGCCCCAAACACTCCGCGAATTTCAAGCACGCGGCATGGTAACAGGTGGCGAGTGCGCAACTTTTGTGATCAAGTGCGCTTTGGGCGCATCGTCTCCATGACAACTGCGCGCCCCCTCAGGGCTTGCGGCCCCTTTCGACGCACGCGTTTATGCTAATAACTTTTTGGAAACACTCTTTCGGGGGTCCGCAAACGACTTTGTCAGTATTACTACCGCGTTTGCGACAGTAACCTGAAGAGAGAAACAGTTGACCCAAATCGGTCATTTTTGGTCAAGTCTTCCCCACAAATTGTTCTTCTTTTTTCGGAAGCGAGAAAAACGGAATTGGTGTGAATAGCGTAGTCAGAGGTAAGAATTGTGACAATGTTTAAGAAGTTCGACCCCACCAAGGACGTCAATGGCTCGCAACAGCTAAAATCTTCGGTTCAGGTAAGAGTTTGATAGTTTTTCTTGAAATTTTAGGTAAAAAAGATTGAAACTCTGACGAATTTCGCTTTGTAAAAGGAAAATAAGATTTCACTCGTCGCGTAAAAGCTATTGGAACTGGGATTTACCATTATTTTTCACGGTTCATGAATTTTTTGTTTTCCCTTTTTTGGATGGTAGAATTGTATCGAAAAAGCTTTTCCCGACTTTCTAAGTGCTATAAATTTTCTACGGGGCTGTTCAATAGCATGAAGAAGGATTTATACTTCAGCGTGGAATCCGTGCCAAGTTGATCGAGGAGTACCCACCTTTGGCCACGGTGATTGAAGAGATCTTCCCGAAGAAGGAGAATTTCAAGGTGATAAAGTGCAAAGACCATGTGGAATTGCTGGTTAGTGAAGATGGAACAGTTCAATTCATCAAACACCGGGATTTGCCGTACATTCCTTCGCTAAGGTTGTTGCATAAGTATCCATTCATTCTGCCACATCAACAGGTAAGAGTTTCGACATTTTTTGTTGAATTTTAGTGGTCAAAAGTGGAAAATTTGGGCAGCTGATGTAGTGCAGAGTAACAGAAGACTTTAGAGAAAGCTATTTTGCCTTTTCTAAAACAAAAAGAACTGTTGTCTTTGAGGTTTTGCGAGTTTTATGTTATCTATGATCTATGTGTAAAGTTTCTCAAAATTTTATGCTTTATTGTTTTTTTGTGGTGGTAACTTTTTCGTGGAAGATAATAGAATACCTTCAACGCCTTCAGGACTCTTTTTCATCCTTTTATTGCAAAAGATATTATTTTAATAGCTCATTTTTCCACAAGACATCGGATGGCCAATTATAATATAAAATCTTGAAGTTTAAATGCATCTTGCTAACTAATATTTATTTTCAGGTCGATACAGGTGCCATTCGCCCCGTTCTCAACGGTTCTCATATCATGGCTCCGGGTTTGAAAAGTCCGGGCGCCAAATTGGCCGAAAACGTGAAAAAGGATCAAGTGGTCGCCGTGATGGCCCAAGGAATGGAACATGCGATGGCAATTGGGCAACAAAAGTTCAGTTCCAGCGAGATTCTGACGCAGTCGACTGGTACGGCCATTGATAATGTCCATTATTTGAACGATGGACTTTGGAGATTGCCGAAAGTCTGCTAAATTGGTTTAGCCTTTGTTTTTGTTGGGTTTTGAATGAAATTATTTATGGAGAACGTGGGAAATGTCTTATCTAGTCGTTTTAAACGTTAGATATTCACTGATGATGTTTAAAAATATTATTTTTAATATCAAAAGTTTGGTTATTAGGCCTTTATGGGCTAAAATAATATTGCGAATGCATCGTATTTTACAATAATTTATTCCAACACGATCTCAAAAATAGCATAATGCAATATAACTGCAACTAAAACGGCTTACAATAACTGATATGAGCAATATCTGTACAAGTAATCAGATAGAAATTTAACCGGTTTTCCGAACTAATTCAAAGTAAAATACGAACGAAGGAGCAACTAATTGGACATTGATGTCCGTTACAAGAGAACAATTCGATATCTATAAGGCGTGCGTGTATTTATATGACACATGAAAAGGGCTTGAGCAACAGAAAAGGAGCACTATAATATACAAATATCCTAAGAGCAGTGGCGTTTGAGCAGTTGCTGACATTTTCAAGGCACTATTTCGGGCTAAACGCCAAAGTATCACAAAGTGAACGAAATGTCACAAAAATTATTGGGTTTGACATTTCGTCTCAAATGACCCTCAAAACAATAACAGATAACTAAATAGGAATAAATTACAACCCAAGCGTTCCATCGTCCAATTGTCGTCGCTTTTCGGCGTCGAATGGAACATAGGCACCTTGATGGAGGACGAATAATCGATCATTGTCGTTGGCATCCAACCCCAGGCTTTGTAGATGCGTTTTTATAAGCTTGAAGGTTCCTAAAATACGACAGATTATGTTTACGGAATGTTTTATCAGCACAGGGAAAGTTGACATTTCGTTGACTTGATATTGGTTTTTTGTAATTTCGAAAGGTGTAAGGTACAGTGGGGGACCTGATCCAGTGGCAAAAACGCACCATTTTGCCTCCGGGAAGTGTCAAAAATGTGGCAAAATGCCTCCCTCTCCAAGCGAAAAAACTTTTTTCCTCACAAAAAGAGCGGACGCGCTTTTGAAATCGGAGTTTTTTCACTTGGAGAGGGAGGTATTTTGCCACATTTTTTGATGCTTCCAGGATGCAAAATGGTACGTTTTTTGCCACTGGATCAGGTCCCCCACTGTATTAGAAGTGTAGTCTAGAGGGCTAAAAAAAGCTCACCTGTCTTCTGAACGTCACTACACAGACGCAGGAAGGTGGGAATGGCCGGTCCCACCAATCGATCTTTGAGATGGTCGGCAATTTTTTCAACCATTTCCTGAAAAATCAAATCAAATATCGAATAACAACACGATTTTTAATCCAAAATAAGTGTCTTGCCTCGTCCGAGATCCCGGAATCCTGATTTTTGACAATAGCCGCCATTCCAGTCCGACCCTCGGTTCTGGGAGCTCGAACTCCATACACGGTGACGTCGGAAATGCATTTTCGAAGCTCCAAAGAGCCATAGAAGGCCTTCTCGACTTCGGTAGTTGAGACGTTTTCGCCCTTCCATCGGAAAGTGTCTCCGGTCCGGTCTCGGAAATAGACGTAGCCAAGCCGGTCCCAATGGAGAATATCGCCTGAAAATTGCGATTTATTAGAGCCATAGTTGGTATACAGTGGGGGACCTGGTCCAGTGGCAAAAAAACGTACCATTTTGCATCCAGGAAGCATAAAAAAATATGGCAAAACACCTCCCTCTCCAAGTGAAAAAATCAGATTTCAAAAGCACGCCCGCTTTTTTTGTGAGGAAAAAGGGCGCGCTTTTCAAAACGAAGTTTTTTCACTTGGAGAGGAAAGCATTTTGCCACATTTTTGATACTTCCCGGATGCAAAATGATACGTTTTTTGCCACTGGATCAGATCACCCACTGCATAGCAATGGGTGGTTTAGATGGTATATTAGGGTAGAAAAAGGTCTCTAAAGTCCCTTAGAACAGATAGATCTATCGGTTCAGAGGAATTGTGACTTTTTTTTAGCAATTATATCACCCTTCCTCACCTGACACAAAAACTTGATCTCCTTTTCGGAAAACGTCGGACAGCACTTTTTTGCTCGTCTCCTTTTGATTCAAATAGCCTTCGAAATTGAGCAATGGATTGCCGCGACGAATCGTCGAGACCATCGCTCCAGTTTCCCCTGGCCTACAGGGAATGCAAAGCCCGTCGTCGCCGCGGATAACTTCGCCGGTGGCCTCGTCGACTTTGATTAATCGCACTGGATGGAGTCTGGAGGTAATAGGGGAGATAGGCAGGAATCCACAGGAGCCAACTTGGCCATCAATGTTGACTGAAAAGCAAATTTTAGGGCAAAACTGTAGAAAATATGTAAAAAAATATTTCTTCTTCAAATTAACGAAATTAAACCCTCGAAAATGTGGTAAAATGCCGTTTATTAATCAAAAAATGCAATGTAAAATACGGATGGCTTTCCTCTTTGGGTAAAAAGTCGCGAAACTCAAAAAATGCCACGAACCGGGATCGAACCGGTGACCTTTAGATCTTCAGTCTAACGCTCTCCCAACTGAGCTATCATGGCGCACGCTCCGAAGTGCTTTTTTCTTCCCCGCTCTCTTTTGGGAAGAGGAAAACGGTGCGAATAAATAAATTTGGAAGAAAAACTGGGGAAATTTGAGTAAAAATGGTAGCAAAAATAGTAAATTCAGTGAAATTTGTAGGTAAAAATTAATTTACGAGTTTTATTCAACACATTTTTATATTTTTTGTACTAGTTTCGACAAAAAATTAGTTTTTTTTTAACTATAAAAAAGCCTAAACTCACCCAAATTCGATGTTCCTTCGGTAGATCCGTAAAGTTCTCCGATTCGGACGCCAAATCGGTCCACCACATCTTGCCAGATTTCTTGGCGAAGGCCATTTCCATACATCAATTTGACTTTGTGCAGTTTTTCCTCTGGACTTGGAGGCTGGGCCAGGAGGTAGCGACAAATTTCGCCAATGTACTGAGAGGCCTAAAGTTTAACAGTGATTGTTTTTTTGTTGTAAAATATGCAACTTTCAATTCATTAGTGATACAAAAATAAATGTTTTTTTATTAAATTAAAAAGTTTTTTTATCAAATTAAAAAAAAATTTTTTTTAAAACTTACAGTACACTGGTGCTTAATACAGTCCTTCCAGAAGTTGCTGGCCGAAAATTTGGGCCGAATAACCGCTGTGGATCCCCGTAAAATTGTCTGGCCCATTCCCAGAATGCCTGCGGCAGTGTGGTATAAAGGCATCGAGATGTAAATCCGGTCCTCCGGAGACACTTTGAACGCTTTGGCTGCGCCCACAGCCATCGAGTAGAATCTAAAAATTTTATTTTTGAGCGTTTTTTGGAAAAAAAACTTTTATAAAAAACAAAAAAAAATAGAAATTTTTTACAAGGGAAATACTTCTATGGGGTATGGAGTTACAGGTCGAGACATATATCAAAAAAATCGAAAATTTTTTCTGATTCAGAATATGTAAAAACTAGCTGCCGAATTTTGGTTTGTATGGGCCAAAAAACCCTCAGAAATTTTCTTGCAACACCACGCAAATGCCCCTTTTTTACTTTGGAACTACTGTTAAGGTGTAGTATTAATCAAATATTTCAAGGCTCGTCATAATACCAGGTTTACTTTAGCTCAAAGCGAAGCTTTTGGATTGGTAAAAACTTGGTCAAAAAGGCGTTTGCGTGGTGTTGCGAGAAAAGCTTTTACGGGTTTTTTCGCCCTTACAAACAAAAATTGGACAGCTAATTTTTACATATTCTGAATCAGAAAAATTTTGCGATTTTTTTGATATATCTCTCGACCTGTAACTCCATACCTCATAGAAGTACTTTCCATTCAAAAAAATTGCAAAAATTTTGGAAAGATATTATTTATTTTTTTGGTTTTTGATGTCTAAAACAAGGTCCATCTTTCTTAAAAATTCATTATATGGACATTTTATTACAGTACACAATTTGGCGACCCAAAAAATTGCAAAAATTATTTTACTTGAGACGAAAAATCCTACTTTCCTTGTAAAAAAATTCTCTTTTTTTTGTTTTATAAAAGTTTTTTCTTCCAAAAATGCCCAAAAATTTAATTTTTAATTTTTTTGGGCAAGTAGTACTTTCTTGTTAGAAAAAACCTACCGTAATCCCCTCATTACTGCTGCTTTCGGCATGCCAGTGGTTCCACTGGTGTAGATAAAGCACAAAACTGACTGAAAATCGACTCCGTCCACTTTGGCCGGCTCCTCAATTGATTGCTCCTCCAAAAGCGGGGTCAGATGGGTGTATTCCGGTGCTGCGAATTTGGGATCTAATGGTGATTTGTCGCCAAGGTCACAAATGTAAAAATTCAGCTCGATTGTGGGATCCAAATGGCCTTCCGACTTGGCTGTGGCCAAAACTGAAAATTTTGGCTGTATGATAGTCCGTTCGGAATGAAATCTGGAGCTATATGAAGTCGCTGGAGCGACTTTTGCGACATGCACTGTGAAAAAGCACAATTTTTTTTGCATTGTGCAATTTATTGTTTTTTGCACCGTGCAATAGGCTTTTTTTGGCTTTTTTAAGCTGTTTTTTGGGCTGTCTCTCGCACCCTGAATTTTCTTGCACTGTGCAAACGTTAAAAATCACTCCGACGACTTTCAAGAAGGCCTAGTAAATGAATTTGAGGGCTTTAATTTTGATAACGAATTTCTAAAAATTCTGCCAAAACTTGGTTTCATGAATTGTTTGGAAAAACTGTTACGACAAAAAAAAATTCGAAGACTGAAAAAAAAATCCAAGAAAAAATCGCTCAATTTTTTATCCTTTATTCCTCACTTTTTATCACCAAAAAAACCCCCGATGATTTTTGGCGCCTTCTAAAATCCTATTGGACCATCCAACCATAGCTCAGTTGGTAGAGCGGAGGACTGTAGTTCAGCGGAAATCCTTAGGTCGCTGGTTCGAATCCGGCTGGTTGGAATTTCTTTTTTATCACTTTTTTGATAATGTAAATCATGTTTTTTTGTTTGCTAAGCAATTGCTATGTCTTTGGCATCTTAGTTTTTGGACTTTTATGGTCTTTTTTTTCTCTCAAATTAGTCGAAAAGAAGGGTAAAATTACTAATATTGTCTTTTTTCCAGCGGTCAAAAGCTTTTTTTGGATGTCAAATCAGATTTATTCCTACAGAGATAAACAGAAGCGTCTTCTGCACGAAATTTTCTTCGATATTCGCATTTTTAAAAGCTTTTTTGATCTTAGAATGCGCTTACCTTTAGCCAAGCTTTTCGAGCAGATCACTGCATTCGTTTTGGAAGTTTGAATGCAGTGCGCCAGCTGCTCGGACTTCAACGACGAGTTGATCCACGCCGTCACCACTCCAATCTTGGACAAACCAAGCCATGCGGCGACGAAATCAATCGAATTTTCCATAAAAAGCGCGATCGGATCGCCTTTTTTGTAGCCTAATCGCTGAAATGGGATATTAGAGTTGACATAGTAGCTTTTTCAAAAGTAAAATAGCCTAAAAATTTCAAAATTTACCTGAAAATAATTGGCATAACGATTGGCCAACAGATTCAGCTCCTCGAACGTCACTTGTCGCTCCGTGTTGACTTCGATTATTGCCGATTTTTGCGGATGTTTGCGGCAAATGTCGAGGAAAATCTCATGCAGTGGACGGTTCCGTTTACTCTGTCGGAACAAATCTGATTTGACATCCAGAAGGAGCTTTAGACCGCTGAAAAAAGACAATATTAGTCATGTTATCCTATTTTTCGCATAATTTGAGCCAAAAAAGCCTATAAAAGTCCAAAAATTAAGATTCCAAGGGCATAGCAATTGCTTAGAAAACAAAAAAGATGATTTGTGATATCCAAAAAGCTAAAAAAAAAAAAAAAATAAAAAAGAAATTCCAACCAGCCGGATTCGAACCAGCGACCTAAGGATTTCCGCTGAACTACAGTCCTCCGCTCTACCAACTGAGCTATGGTTGGACGGTCCAATAGGCCTTTCGAAGGCGCCAAAAATCATCGGGGTTTTTTTGAGTGATAAAACGTGAGGAATAAAGGTTAAAAATTGACCGATTTTCTGTCGGGAAAATAATGAACAGTCTGTCGAATCGCGGCGAAAATTAATTGTGATGCGACAAAATCAACTTGCTTTTCACTTCAGCGACGGGAAATGATAATAATGACGCATCGGAATTATGCTCATTATTTTCCCGACAGACTGCAAAACTTTTGATTTTACAAAATTTTCGCCATAACAACCGAAGTAATAGTAATTGTGAAAAACAAAAAATTTTTTTTTGAGCCCTGACATGATTTTTTTGTTTTTTGCAATTAATTTAGGCCAAATTTCCAAAAAAAAAAAAAAAAAAAAAAAAATTTTTTTAAATGTCGCACCTCAGGTCCCGGTCCAAAGTGATGTAGGATCTGTGCAGAAAGTCCCCGTAACGGGCCCAAATCCAGACGCACATTGCGGCGACGGCCAACGCCTCGTAACCGAAGGCTTCGACGATCAGGCAGCCCGCCAAGAGGATGCTGAAAAGTTGCTCCCAATTCAGCTGCATCTTCGCCGCTCTTCTCGTGTTTGGAGGACGTTCCAAGGGGGGCGGAGCTTGCGCTTTCAACGAAAACAGCCGTTCCAAAGACTTGCGGGCTGAAAACTCGGTGGAGGTTAGGTAATCGGGGGGAGAGAGGTTATTCTTTCTGTCCTTGAGTTTTCGAAGAGAATTTTAAAGATCAAAGTTTGCAAAAAATGAATTTTGAAACTTTGAAATTATTAAAAATTTTTAATTTAGAAAATTTACTGGAACTTTTTAGGAGATAAATGAGGTTTTTCGCTGGCGCTTTTCAAGATTTTTAGGCCGAAAATTTCAGAAAATTCGAAAATTTCCATCAAAAACTCGGTCTTTTTTGATGCCTGGAGCACACCTTTCCAATAAAAAAATTAAAAAAAAATAAAAGAGGTGCCTTATATTATTCCAAAAAGCTTCAAACTTACTTCATTTTTGGCCTACATGAAATTTTTGTTTTTTTAACCTAGGCAAAAAAAAATTATTTTTTTGGCATAGGTGGTTTTTTTTCCTGTATGCAAAAATAAATTTTTTTTGGCCCACATGAAATTTTTTCACGTAGGCAGACGACATTTTGAAGTAGGCCACAAAATTTCATGTAGGCCAAAAATGAAGTAAGTTTGAAATTTTTGGCAATATAAGAGCACCATGTATTGCCAAAAAGCACTTTTCTGTGGGATTTCTCATCATTTTCCATGGTCTTTTAGCTGGAAAATCGTTGAATATCTACACCTACAGAGTTCTGGCCAAAATATTCTGGATTTGTTAGCCACATATCAACTGCGTTAACTTTGCAATTGAAACGTTTCCTTGGAAGCTCTAGCTACAAAAGTATTTCTTCTACTCTCCCTAACTTCCATTGCCTCTGGCAATATCCTAAAAAATATGCATTTCCTTACTTCCTTCTCCTGTCTGTTGTATTCCTGATTACGCAAACTTGTTTCGGTGCCGTACAACGGCGCAAACCACAGGCCTGCAATTTGTCAAACCTTTGGGAAATTACTGTATTCTCTGTAACGAAATAATAAAGATATAAAATTGTACAAAAAATAGTAAAGAAGAGCTCGGGAAATTGTAGATATACAATCCGCAATGCATAGTTGAGGTCTCGCGAAAAGATGGTTTTCATTTTTCAACTGACGGCATTTTCTTTGGAACAAATCCCATGGAGATTCAGGTGAATTACCGGGTTGTTGTTAGCTCCAAAGAAATGAAATGCGTTTCGAAAGATTAGTCAGAGCTGTTTGAGTAATAGCCGAGGTTTTGTGAGCCACAAAGGATTAGGAAATCTGCAGCACTGGTGATTAATTTCAGCTTAAAAAACGGGTCTTATCGTTGAAAATGTCACTACAATTATTTCTGTCGTCATTGGTGCTGTAGACAAAGAGATTTTTATTAATATGAAAAAATTCAAAATTAATCCTTCCTAACATAGACACCAAATTCTATTTCGCGCTATGCATAAACAACCGGGATTCTTTAGGTTGAATGATGTCACAAATGTTATGCTATTTGGCGAATTTTGTCATGAAAAATTTCACACCTTTTTCTACCCTAGAGGGTAATGTTTCCACAAAAAATTATTTTTTTCCGCGCAAAACCTGCAAAGATCCGGCCGAAAAGTGGGTATCTCTCTGACCGCTCTCCACGTTTCGCGTACTCTCTCGGCGGAGAGTACGCGACCTAGCTCTCCCGGCAAAACGTGGGCTAAAAAATCATGAACTGAAACTTAATTCATCGTGGGTGCAAAATTTGAAGAAAATATGAGCGTCACACTTGGAAGGACCTGAAAATCCGATGGCTCTCTAGGAAAGCACTAACAAGGGAAGTACCCCAAGTGCGACGCTCAGATTTTCTTTAGATTTTGGACACACGTCAGTCATAAATTAAGTGTCAATTCCTCAAAGTTTTAGCTCGCGCTTTGAAGGCGCAGCCGAGATATTCAGCGATCTTTGCGGCCGTAAGAGTTCGCTAAGCGCGGAGAGCGGTTAGAGAGAAAAAACACTTTTTGGCCATAACTTTGCTATTTTTGTGCGGAAAAAATTGATTTTTTGTCGAAACGTTACCCTTCACGGTAGTAATAGGTATGAAACTTTTCGTGCCGAAAGTCGGAAAAAAGTGTCAAATTTTCGCCAACTTTCGATCTAAAAATCTCGGTTGTTTCTGCAAAGCACGAGCTAGGATTCTCGCATACATTTTAGAAAAAACTATTCTAAATTTGTGCCAAGCTTCATCAGAATCTGAGGGTCGCACTTGGGGTACTTCCCTTGTATTAGGTTGTCCAACAAATAATGACCCTCTTCGAAAAATTTATTTTTTCGGCAAAATTTACCGTAATAACTGCGATCTATTTAATCAAAATAATTATCATGTGCTTTATCACGCTCGTTACAATGTGCCAAAAGCTTTTTTATGTCTGTAGCTTAGGAACCCCGGCTTCTGGAGCCGATGAAACTTTTGAAGGCCTTTTCAAGGGCGTCTTGGAACCTTAGATAATTTTAGATTAGGGCTAAATTACTGTAATTTGGTCCCAATATGGCAAACGATACATCAAACGAAAGCCTGAGATCTCAGCTACAAAATGGTATAATATTTCGAAATTCCATCATCGATTGCCTTTTTTAGAGACTTTAAACTTTGCCCCTCTCTCAGAGGGTCATTATTTGTTGGAAAACCTAAGAAAATCAGAACAAGCCTCTCACAGAGCTGTGCTCAGACATCGAGACTTACATTGTCTTCAGGTAAATGCTCCTATACAAGCATTTACGGTAAACCAAAACATTCTGAATGCTTTACGCCATGACTTAATTCTGAAGGAATCAAAACTGTAGATCTCCGCTACTCCTTCAAATGTATCCGTTTTGTTTTTTTCGTTACTTTTCACTCCCCGTTCTTTCAATTCGACCACAATTCCAGCCAATTTGAAGATCGACGGAGGACGAGTAAATGTCAGAGCGAATTGATGACTCACGTAATTAAATGTTTTTTTTTTGTAAACTCTCACTTGTACGGAAATTCGGACAGAATTAGTTGTAATTTTCCGGCTTTGTCGGCTTTTGTGTAAAACTACAGCGGAAGGAGTGGTCTTTTCGGAACCGCGACGACAATTGATTAGCTGTGGCGGACTTGATCAAAGAAGTTTAAAAAAAAGTATTAAGTTGAGATTGAGGCAGAGATCAGTTTACGTACAGTATAAGTATAGTTGGGGACCTGTTCCAGTCGCAAAAAAAGTACCATTTTGCATCCGGGGAGTATCAAACATGTCTCTTTTTGTGAAGGAGCCCTTCAAAATGAAGTTTTTTTTCACATGGTGAGCGGGAAGTATCAAAAATGTGGCAAAATGCCTCCCTCTCCAAGTGAAAAAACTCCGATTTCAAAAGCGCGCCCTTCAAAACGAAGTTTTTTCACTTGAAGAGGGAGGTATTTTGCCACATTTTTCATGCTTTCCGGATGCAAAATGGTATGTTTTTTGCCATTGTATCGGGTTCGTCACTGTATAAGTATTGATCACGAGTTGACGGAAAAAATATCGAAAATTCAAAACTTTATGAATGAAAAGAAACTGTTTCCTTTGTAGAGATCATCGGGAACGCGAAAACTGTCTCCAAGCTGGTCGAAGATCCCATTCAAAAGAAAATTTTGGGTCGCGAAAGGTCCGGGGGATTCTACAGAAACAATTTTTATCCATCTCTCACGTACACGAGGTGTGACGCTCATATTTTCTTTAAATTTTGAGCCTTTGGTCTACATAGGTCACTAATCAACTGATAATCTTTCTACCGTATAGAGTAATATTTTCACAAAAAAACAATTTTTTCTGGGCAGAACTGGCAAAGATATGGCCAAAAGGGGTCTTCTCTGTGACCGCTCTCCGCATTTCCCGTACTCTCCCGGCCAAAAAATCGTTCAATACTTGACTACGCCTGCAAAGCGCGAGTTAAAACTTTCAGGAATTGATGTGCGGCCTATGCATTACATGTGTGTAAAATTTAAAGAAAATCTGAGCGTTGTACTTGGGGTCGTTCCCTTGCAAGTCAAGTCAAAATACGTTTAAAAAGAACGTCTACACGAGTACTTCACTTCAAAATAAAACTCCTGGAAGAGTTACGAAACCCACTGACCAATAAACCCCACGAAAATGATCGCCATTTGCGACTTGTCATCCTCACGTAACCAGTCTTCAACCCATCATCATCTCCACCCTCTATGCATGTCACAACACCCTCTATGTCATCTTGTCCCTACGTTTGCCCGAAATTAAAGATCAAAAAAAAACTCCTTGAAGCCTCTCGGCGCAACTCCGCAACGCAATCCAGCTCTCGCCCCCTCCAAAGTATTACATCTTATTTTGACGAAACCTTGGCGCTGCGGTCAGGTTTTTCGGCATTGCGACGAACGAGAAGGGGGCTTTATGAAAGCGGTGGCGCGACCACAAAAAATGGGAGAAAAGCCGAGGCAAAACCAGATCCGAAGGCTCTTCCTTCCTTCCCCCCACCGCTCCTCGCCGCTTCCTGAATCCGATCGCCTTCAGATGACCATTCGGTTGATCTCTTTTCTCTCCCACACCACTCGATTCGAAACCAACAAATATGAAGGGATTTGTGTTCTGTAATGCGCGATTTGCATAATTTTGGAGGGATTTGCAACATAAAGCTTGAGCCGAGAGGGATGATAAGGCGAGGGTGGAAGACAGGCGAAATTTGAAAAGGAAATAATTTACAGTGGGGGACATGATCCAGTGGCAAAAAACGTACCATTTTGCTTCCGGGAAGTATTAAAAATGTGGCAAAATGCTTCCTATTCCAAGTGAAAAAACTCCGATTTCAAAAGCGCGCCCGCTCTTTTTATGAGGGAAAGAGGCTTGGAGAAGGCTTAGTTATTAGAAATAATTACAGTGGGGACCTGATTCAGTGGCAAAAAACGTACCATTTTGCATTCGGGAGTTTTAAAACTGTGGTAAAATGCTTCCCTCTCCAAGTGAAAAAACTCCGTTTTGAAGGGCTCTCTCACAAAATAAACGGGCGCGTTTTAAAAATCGGTCTTTTTTACTTGAAGAGGGAGGTGTTTTGCTACATTTTTGATACTTCCCGGATGCAAAATGGCACGTTTTCTGGCACTGGATAAGGTCCGCCACTGTATTCAGCGCCTTACTTTGACCGCTTCTGTTCGATCACGTTTTTATAAGAGCGGTCTTCCAGTACGGACTCCACCTTCCCTCACAAAAAGAGAAGACGCGCCCTTCAAAACGAAGTTTGTTCACTTGGAGTGGGAAGCATTTTGCCACATTTTTAAAGCTTCCCGGATGCAAAATGGTACGTTTTCTTGCCACTGGATCAGGTCCACCACTGTAGATCCCATAGAGAGGAGTTGATAAGCCTCGGCACAAGTTTGCTAAGGTTCTACTAGCCGTTCCAGAAAGTGCGTAGATTTTTTTCGGCCTTTTTCGCACCGCACAGTGTAGTAACTTGCCTGTTCCCTCTTACGCGATGCTTTTCGAAACTTTTCGCGCTGTGCAACTTCTCTTTGCGCGCTCAAAATTCGCGCCGATTCCGTTGCGAAAAGCTTGTGTCGCAATGATATTAGACTTGCACGACGATGCATAATCTCAAATGCATGCCGCAAAAAGGGTTTTGTGCACGATGCGGCCAACGACAAAAATCTGTGCACTTTCTGGAACGACTAGTATTAGTCTGTCGGGAAAATAATGAGCACTCTTTCGCATCAAAAATGGCATCGCCGCCGAGAAAATGAATGGTGTCGCGACAAAATCAAATTGCTTTTCACTTCAGCGACACAATGCTCATTATTTTCCCGACAGAGTCATAGTAAATATTTCAAAACAAAAAAAAATCCTAGACATCCGAAGCAACGCAGTCTGATGTTCTTAAAATCGCATCAATGAAATTTGTATTTCATCCCCCGCAAAAAAACATGTGCCAGGCTCATAAAAAAATTTGTGGAAAATTTCGGCGCTGAGCATGTCTCTAGGCAACATTTTGGGTGCAAAGGGGATGTTTTTCTGTTTCCGGAAGTGTTTCAAAAATCCAGCATACAAATTTGTGAAATTTACGAATGATTTCGACAGAAATTTCTTTATGAAGTCAAAAAGCTTTGCACAAAATTAAAAAAAAGCAGAATGATGTGCGTCCCGACTTTTCGGGTCGACTACAGTTCGGGTGAGTGCAAAATCGATAGATACGAGGCCTAGGAGAGACAAAAAAAGTGGTACAAATGTCCTACGAGGCCTGGAAAAGCCGTTGGATGGTCGGCGGACGTTCGGCGAAGGCTCGGCGGAGACTTACAATATGCCCACTTTCGCTGATCTCAGCTATTCCCAATCCTAGTTTTCTTAATCCTGAGTTATTGTAACATATGTGTAAAACACCAAAATTTGCGGGAAAAACGAAGATCCGTCATTTTAACCCATGATATTATTGATGTGAGTGCTTGTAAAATACCTCAAAATATGTGACAACCTATTCTACGACCTGATCAATCTAAGTGGGGGACGTGATCCATGGGCAAAAAATGTACCATTTTGCATCCAGGAAGCATCAAAAAATGTGGCAAAATACCTCCTTCGCCAAGTGAAAAAACTCCGATTTCAAAAGCGCGCCCGCTCTTTTTGTGAGGGAGCCATTAAAAACGAAGTTTTTTTTCGCTTGGAGAGGGAAGCATTTTGCCACATTTTTGATACTTCCCGGATGCAAAATAGCACGTTTTTTGCAACTGGATCAGGTCCCCCGCTGTAATTATTTCTAATAACTAAGCCTTCTCCAAGCTTCCCCCATGCATACAACGACGAATTGAGGCACCCCAAAGTATCGTCGACCCGAACTGTAGTTCACTCGAAAACTCGTAGCCCCCAATAATCATCGAACAAAGCCCAGCAATAAAGCTACAGTAGTCGTTTCAAAAGCCCCAAAAATAACCGCCAAAGATCAGTCAAAGCCGCCTTCGCAAACTGGAAAACAAATGATGTTCCTACACGACGGGATTTATCACCCCCAACACAAAACTTGATTAGATGGATTAAGCAACTCATCTTCATCTCTCGTCGTAAAAATTAGAAAGAGATTAGAAAAGGAGGCATGCCAAAAATACACGCTTTGTCAAGCGTTTTGCTCTACATTTACTGCGGAAGTAAATGTAGGGCAAACGCTTGCGACGCTCAGATTTTGATGACACTTTCAAACATTATCTAATTTTTGCGAGGAAATATGCCCTTCAAAAACAAATATGCGACTTCAAGCTCGCGCCTTGCAGAAACGACCGAATTTTTAGATCGAAAGTTGGCAAAAATGTGACAGTTCTTTGCGAATTTTGACATGACAAATTGCATACCTATTTCTACCGTAGAGAGTAATGTTACCACTAAAAATAAACTTTTTTCCGCACGAAACTGGCATAGATAGGGCGAAAAACCGTTTTTCTCTCTGACCCCTCTCCGCATTTCGCGTACTCTCTCGGAGGCAAAAATCGTTCAATATCTCAGCTGCGCATGCAAAGCCAGAGCTAAAATTTTCAGTGATTGATATGTGGACTATCTTCAACGCGTGTGCAAAGTTTAGGGAAAAGCTGAGCGTGGAACTTGGGGTAATTAGTGTGCCTCTGTAGTCAAACCAGATGTTTTCCAATCGTCATCAAAATCTGCCAAATTCGCCATTCAGATTTTACCTAAATTTTGCACATGTGTCGTGCATTACACACGCATCAAACCCTCAAAATATTAGATGGCACTTTGCAGAAACGGGCCAAATATTGAACGGTCTTTCTTGACCAGAGAGTATGCAAAATCTAGAGAGCGCTAGGAGAGAAAAACACTCTTGGGCAATATTGCCAATTCTTGGCAGTAAAAAATGAGTTTTATGTGGAACTGTTGCCCTCTGTCGTAGCAATACAACTGATATGCTTCATGGCTAAACTCGAAAAGAGAAGTCAAATTTCGCCCATCCTAAAGCCTTTTTTACCTTGATAAAATTACTCTGACTTGAGATAATTTTCACGCAAATATAGAGGAGGTATTTCAAGCCATCCCTTCGTCAGCAAATTCTAATCAAAATCTGAGAAAATTCGGGGCTTCGGTAGTTCAGCCCCCCCACGAAAGGTAGTCTAACCCCCACTGTTTTTGCCCGTTTCACACCCCACATAATGAACAAATTAGAATAATACAAAAAATGTAAGTGGGGGTTTGATCTAAAACGTAGGGGGGTTGACCTAAAACTTAGGGGGCTTTTTCTAAAACGAAGGGGCTTGATCTAAAACGTAAGGGGCTTGATCTAAAACGTTGGGGGCTTCATCTAAAACGTAGGGGGCTTGTGCTGGACCATACTACAACTTGGATTAATTCTTTGAAATAAATTTTGGGGTTCAGAATGGACGAGGGGGGCTGTACTGGGTTATGGGGGCTAAACTGGACTGGGGGGGGGGGGCTGTACTACCTTAGCCCCGAAAATTCTCATGAAAATACTACCTGACTTATGTTAGAGAATTTGCCATCCACAACTTACAAGGGAAGTATCCGTGAAACTTTTCATGTCAAAATTCGCAAAAAAGAGATAAATTTTTCCCAACTTTTGGTCTAACGAAACCTCGGTAGTCTCTGCAAAGCGCGAGCTAGGATTCTCGCATGTCTTAGAAAAAACTACTCTAAACTTGTGCCAAGTTTTATCAAAATCTGAGTGTCGCACTTCGGGTACTTCCCCTACAAACATACTCAGCCCCCTCAAAAACAAACTCCCTAATTATTTTCTTCGCAATGCATCCTACCACAAGATGATCTGAAACAAAATTTTCTGTCGAAAAACGAATAAACCTCCTAACCTGTTGACCTCAAAATGGGAAACGTCTGAAGACGCACTAAAAAAAGTTTTAATTCGGAATAAGAATAACCCTCGCCCACTTCGAATCCGTCCCTCAAATCCAATTAAGGATGTCAAGAGGAAGAGGTTTTATTGGGATCGGGCTTGTTTCATCGCCGAAGGGCGGTGGAAACGCGAGGTTGGAGGGGAGTTTGGTCAGTCATAAACCAAAGTCTTTCGGGCACAGGGGATCGATGAGGTTTAGTGAAAAGAGCGGGAGAGGTTACAAACGTGACCAAATAATAGGTCGGAATTCACAAGGGATTACAGTACAAGTCAGTTTGCGCTGGAGTAATTATTGCTGCTTGTACTGTGCAGAAAAAGTCAAGTTGCGACAGACTGATAACACCGCAATTTGAAACAAGCGGTTGAAAAGTATTTTAATAAATGATGACTACAGTGGGGGGACCTGATCCAGTGACAAAAAACGTAACATTTTGCATCCGGGAAGTATACAAAAATGGCAAAATGCTTCCCTCTCCAACTAAAAAACACCGTTTTGAAGGGCTCCCTCGCAAAAACCGCGGGCGCGCCCTTCAAAACGGAGTTTTTCACTTGGAGGCATTTTGCCACATTTTTTGATACTTCCTGGACGCAAAGTGGTACGTTTCTTGCCACTGGATCATGTCCCCACTGTAATTTTCAGGGCCAATATTTTTAGCCAGCGCTTTGCAGAAGCTTATTTGGGAAGGAGCGGTGTCATTTTGAAAGAAGTCGAACTCGCTTTTTCTCTGAACTATCGGCCGACCAATAGTTCAGACTTTTTATATTGGCGTCGGGAAAAAATACATCGCTACATGACATCGGATACATTTCAATAGCATTTGAAATAGCGTGCGATAAAACCTCATAGAGCAGGAAAAAAGTCCAGCCGTCGTCGACCGGCTGATATAGGCTAAAGAAATTTTTTGCCGTTTAAATGAACCTACACCTGTTTTTTGGCCAATTAGGCTCGGATTTTGAATTATCCTAGCCCATCTTTACATTCCCATCGTGCTCCACAAAGTACTAGAAACTATTACACTCATATATTACACTGATTTATGTTGCTTTTTTAAACCTAATCGTCAGCATTAAAAAAGAACTGGTATTTTTAGCCGCCCCCAAACTTTGACAAGATCAATTGCAGCAAAAAACTCAACGCATTGGAGCTTGTGACACAAAGAAACAGATCCATCTTGCTTCAAAACAAGCGAGGTAAAAATTGTTTTAATGATCAACAAAACTGAAAAAAACAGATAAAATTTTCGGACCTCAAACACCTTTTTATAATAATAAAGTAAATTTTCAATGCCATTTCGGCGAAGATGGACTTTAAAATTCGAAAAACCCCATCGAACAAGGTCTATTTAAACTGTTTATTGTCTTTGTTTTTCAACGCTGGACTCATTAGCAGCAGCCCACATGTTTTTCCCAACCCCTCCCATAACAGGTAAGCTGCTTTCTGTTGATTCTGGGGATCGTAATCGTAACGGGAATCTCATCAGAACATCAAAAGGTCATAGCGTAAAGTTTGCATTGACAAAAAAAATAAAAACAATATTTACTGAATCTGTTGATGACAACAAAAATCAGTGGGAAAATATTTCAAAATTTTGAAAAAAAATGCAAATTCTTGGCATACAATTTCTCGTGGATTTTGTGGCTTGAGAAGGTGCTATTCGTACAAGGGTAAAATAAATAGGGACTGTATTTTCATAAAGTGCATGGACATTTTCCACGAGCACAAAAATCCCATTTTGTCGTTGGGGTGGAAAAAATCATTGGAATGAATTTAAAAATTTTGAGAAATCAATTTTTCGGTAAATTTCGATTTCAAAATCTCGATCTCCTCTGCAAACCGCGAGAAAAACACCCGGAATACGGGTTCAAAATCTTAACCATAATCTTTGCTGTGTTTCAACGGGAATCTAAGCCTCACTTGATCGACTGATTTGCGACAATTTCGTATCAATTTTGCCTTTTCATGTGGTCAAAAATAACAAAGATTCAGTATGATAAAGATTTATGACCACATTTTCGGCACTTCCCCTTCCTTGTCCACTCACAAAGTCGCTTGAGTGATTTCAGGGACATGCACTGTGCAAAAACAAAACTTTACTTTGCACTGTGCAATTTCCTGCTTTTTGCACCGTGCAATACGCTTTTCCCTTTCACAAAAATCCCCGATTTTTTGCACCGTGCATTCACCTTCTTTTGGGCTTGCACTGTGCATTCGAAATATCGCTGCGACTTGAGCTTTTGTCAGCTGCGCTGCCGCGGTTTCACTGAAGAATTTGCACAGTGCAAACAACCTTTTTGAGGTTTGCACGGTGCGCAAAGAAAAAATGCACTGTGCGTTGGCGACAAGCGTGAGAAAAAAATTCAAAATGCACTGTGCGAACGCGAAAAACTGTCTTTTTTCGTTTCGCACAGTGCATCTTGAATTTTTGTTTCCAACGCACAGTGCATTTTTTCTTTGTGCACCGTGCGAACCCCATAAAAAAAAATTGTTTGCACTGTGCAAATTCTTGAGCAAAACCGCGACGGCGGAGTTGAGAAAAGTCTACGTCGCAGCGATATTTCAAATGCACAGTGCAAACTCAAAAAAAAATGTGAATGCACGGTGCGAAAAATCGGGGATTTTTGTGAAAGGAAAAAGCGTATTGCACAGTGCAAAAAGCCAGAAATTGCACAGTGCGAAGTAAGATTTTGTTTTCGCACAGTGCATGTCGCTAAAATCACCCCAACGACTTTGTGAGCGGGCTAGCAAGAGGAAGTGCTGAAAATGTGGTCATAAATCTTTATCATGCTGAATCTTTGTTATTTTTGACCAAATGAAAAGGCAAAATTGATACGAAATTGTCGCAAATGAACCGATAAAGTGAGGCTGAGATTCCGATGAAACACAGCAAAGATTATGGTTAAGATTTTTAAGCCGTATTCCGGGTGTTTTTCTCGCGTTTTGCAGAGGAAATCGAGATTTTGAAATCGAAATTTACCGAACTGACCTTTCAAAATTTTTAAATTCATTCCAATGATTTTTTCCACCCCAACGACAAAATGTGCGATTTTTTGTGCTCGTGGCGAATGTCCATGCACTTTATGAAAATACAGCCCCTATTACCCTACCCTTGTACGAATAGCACCTTCCCAAGCCACAAAATCCACGAGAAATTGTATAAAATCGCCCAAGAATCGAAAACTTCGCAGCCGTTCGCCGCACCCAACCTTTCCACCCACTCCCCAAACAACAGAAACCCGCAAAAACATGTAAAATGTCGCTTTTCCGCCATCGGCGATCAACGTCAAAAAACAAGCCGTCGGCAGATTCACTTTCATCGACCGCCGGAGGCAAAGTCCACCCCGCGAAAAAAATTTCGCCCTTCCCAACGCCGAAAATTTCTCTCTTGACTTCGAACTTTCGCCCCCGACGCGGTATGACCCAGTTACCGCCGTGGAATATACATTCAGAACGCGATCTCCCGGCGGCGCCTCCAGCTGCCTTCAAAACCCCCAAGGTTCGCAAAAAAAAACAAATAAAAAAGGGGACTTTTTGACAAATCTCCCACCGAAATTTGGAGGTAGATCACAAGCAAGAGCAGAAACCAATGTAAATTGCGTTTTTATACGGCAAAATGGCTCACGAATGCAAAATTTAGGACCGAAAACTCACAATTTTAGCGCAAAAATATGAGATATGACAAAATGAAGCGAATATGGAAGTTCAAGCAATATTTTTCAGCTAAAACATAAATTTGAAAAGCAATTTCCACCGTATCCTGTCAAATCAAGCCCTATTTTTATCGATTTTTGGGCTAAAGCCATGCTTTTGGCAAGAAGGAAAGACTTGACCCAAAATCGATCGGTTTTAGAGTCAACTCTTGCTCTTCGGTCGCGTTTCGCTTGCCGGAAGCTGTGACCAACAAGTCGATGTGAAAGTTGTTTGTCTCGATAATGTATGCACTCCCATCAACTGAAAATCAGGGAAACAGATACGATTATCTTGTTCCGCACAAAACCGTAAGTGTTTCCTTATTGTTTTTATCGATTTTATGGTGGAAACGGAAGTGATTTGCCCAATTTTGCTGGAGCAGCTGTAGAAAAGTTTGATTAAATTGATACTGACTTTTTCGAGTTCAAAAAACTCGCAATTCGGCCAAAATTTTGATATTGCCTTGTTTTAGGTACCTCTTTTGGGTTTCCCCAAAATTATCGAAAAATCAAGTGTTTTCAGGATTTTGGGCACTTGGTGTGGAAGCTGGATCGGTCATCATTGGATGTTGAAGGAAACGAAGTAATTTGCAGTCCACAATTTGGGCCAAATGGAGTCAAAGATGCCGGTTTCACGGTAAAGGTGTATCCAAATGGTTTTGACGAAAACTCGGAGGAATTTGTCTCAATTTTGGTGTCTTCTACCGAGAATTGTGGTAAGGTCATAGACCGTGATGGAGATATTTATCTCTATAAGGATGCTGGGTTCAACGAATTTCTTGGATGGAAATTGGAGTTCAGCAACAGTAAAGGTCCAATTGCACTGGCAAGCCGACGTCCGTTGGTGAATGTTAAGGACTATGAAAGTAAGTGTGAGCTTCTGAAGCAGTTTTTGGTTTCTTTCTTGCGATTTTAGGGACTAAAATTTGATGCGTTATGGATAATATAAATTGATGCCTAAAATTGGTTACGTGCGTGCTACTTTTAGACCAAGCGCAAGTGGGACTCGTGTATGGCCGAAAGAAATTTTTCCGACGTTCTGAGCTTCTGAAATTGTTGGAGAATGACCCACTAACCATCGTATGTTACGCTCGACGTTTTGTTCGCCGCACCGTGTATTTCGATGAGAACCTGAAGCCAGAGCATTCGGAGAAGGACAAGGTCTTCGAGGAAGCTCAGCGGACCGAAGAGGAGCTGGATTCGTTGCGCAGAAAGAAGGAGGAGCAAAAACAAAAGATGTTTATGGAAGAGGAGGAAGAGGACGAAAAAGATCCCGATGTGGAAGAAGTTGAAGTCGGAAAAGAGGAAGAAGACGAGGAGGATGATGATGAGGGACTTGGAGAAGAGAGTCAGAAGACAGAGGACGATGAAAAGTGGGTTTTATTCGGAATTTTTGGGTTTTAGGCGAAGTGTAATATAAAAAGATGATCGAATGTGGGAATTCGCTCATACCTGTTGTTCGAATTGATGTCAATTACATTTATTTTGTATGAGAAACCCTTTTGAGGAATTTTTTTTTTGGATTCGTCTTTTTTTATCGATTTTTTCCATGTTCTGTATTTCAGAGAGTCCGAAGAGGATAAGGAGTCGGAAGACTCTTCAGAAGACGGAGAAACGAAAAAGGATGACGAGGAAAAGAAAGAGGAGGACGAAATGAATCCAGAGGCTAAGAAAGACGACGAAAATGAGTCCAAAAACGAGCAACAAAGAGACGATTTTCAAGGAGAACCAAAAAAGACGTTCGAAGAAAAAGAATGGAACTCCTACAAAAAGAAGGGGAATCATGACGTCCTACTGATCTTCAAAACAGGTCCGGAAGAGGTAAGGGGATTAAATGACTCTCAATTTGGAGAGTTTTATATAATTTTTGTCTAAAGTAATATGTAAAAATGTCAAAATTTTTTGATTTTTTTGACAAGGAAACTACTTCTATGGGGTATGGAGTTACAGGTCAAGAAATGTATCAAAACAATCGCAAAATTTTGCTGATTCAGAATATGTAAAAATTAGCTGCCTAATTTTGGTCTGTAAGGTCGAATAAACCCCTCAGAACTTTTCTCACAATACCACGCAAATCCCTTTTTAACCAAGTTTTTACCAATTCAAAAGCTTTGTTTGGAGCTGGTGTAAACCCTGGCATCTTGGCAAGCCTTAAAATATCAAATTTGATTAATGCTACACTTAATCAGTTGTTCCAAGATAAAAAAGGGCCATTTTTATACTGAAACTATTATTAAGGTGTAGTACGAATCAAATTTGATATTTTAAGGCTTGTCAAGATATTAGGGTTGCTTTAGCACTCAACAAAACTTTTGAATTGGTAAACACTTGGTCAAAAAGGAATTTGCGTGGTGTTGCGAGAACAGTTCTGAGGTTTTTTTCGCCCTTACAAACCAAAATTGGTCAGCTAATTTTTACATATTTTGAATCAGAAAAATTTTGCGATTTTTTGATATACAGTGAAGGACCCGATCCAGTGGCAAAAAACGTATCATTTTGCATCCGGGAAGTACGAAAAATGTGGCAAAATGCTTCCCTCTCCAAGAGAAAAAATCTCAGATTTCAAAAGCATGCCTGCTCTTTTTGTGAGGGAGCGATTCAAAACGAAGTTTTTTTTCACTTGGAGAGGGAAGCATTTTGCCACATTTTTGATACTTCCGGGATGCAAAATGGTACGTTTTTTGCCACTGGATCAGGCCCCCCATTGTATGTTTCTACCTGGAATTTCATACCCCATGGAAGTAATTTCCTCGTGATAAAATTGATGTTGGTCTGATTTTCAGTTCGATCAAGCGGTGATCTGCAAACACAGCGAATATTTCCGCCGAGAATGCGAGAAGGCCGAGGAAATGTTTGATGGAATGGTTGTGATTGACATGCGAACGTACAAGTACAGCATGTTTGTTCCGATCAAGATGTTCATGTACGAGTACAAATGGCCGCTGGAAGAGAACATCGATCCGATGTTTCTGCATTTGGTGAATTTCTTGGAAATTGAAGAGCTTATGGTCAGTCTTTGATATTTTTTCAAAAGGAAAGTACTTCTATGGGGTATGGAGTTACAGGCCAAGACATATACAATAGGGGACCTGATCCAGTGGCAAAAAAGTACCATTTTGCATCCGGGGAGTATCAAAAATGTGGCAAAATACCTCCCTCTCCAAGTGAAAAAACTCCGATTTCAAAAGCGCGCCCGCTCTTTTTTAAGAGAGCCCTTCAAAACGAAGTTTTTTCACTTGGAGAGGGAAGCATTTTGCCACATTTTTTATGCTTCCCGTACTCAACATGATACGTTTTTTGCCACTGGATCGGGTCCGTCTCTGTATCAAAAAAATTGCAAAATTTTTCTAATTCGGAATATGTAAAAATTAGCTGCCTAATTTTGCTTTGTAAGGGTGAAAAAATCCTCAGAACTTTTCTCGCAACACCATGCAAATGCCCATTTTTTACTTTGGAACTACTATTAAGGTGTAGTATTAATCAAATTTGATATTCTAAGGCTCACGCAAATGGCTTTTTGACCAAGTTTTTACCAAATTAAGCCTTAAAATATCAAATTTTATTTATACTACGCCTTAATTAGTAGTTGCATTATAAAAAAGTGGCATTTGTGGTGTTGCGAGAAAAGTTCTGAAGATTTTTTCGCCATTACTAGTCGCGGAAAAAAGTCCTGGGATTTTCTCGCGCCCCCCAAATTCCGTCGCGCTCCGAAAAGTTGATTTGTCGCGGGAATCGCGTGCGACAATAAGGCAAAATCAACAAAATTGCACTGTGCAAAAGCACTTTTCGGGTTCATGCACAGTGCAGAGTCGCAGAAAAATCCCAGGACTTTTTTCCGCGACTATTACAAACCAAAATTAGGCAGCTAATTTTTACATATTCTGAATCAGAAAAATTTTGCGATTTTTTTGATGTATCTCTCGACCCTGTAACTCCATACCCCATAGAAGTAATTTCCTTGTCAAAAAAGTAGAATAAGAGGCTAAAATACGACTTATTTTGGATTTTTTCAGCTCTACATTGACCACTTCCTGACCTTCAATCTGCGCCCAGGCTATAGCCCGGTTATGCTGAAAGTGGCGAAGGAATACAAATTGAAGACCCTGCAAAAAGCATCGGGACAATATATCACCGTTTTTTACAGCATTTTCGAGGCAATGAAGACGTTCAAGGACTTTGTCAAGCAATTTTATGACGTTATTGGCGAGGCTCTGAGCGGTTTATTCAAAAATTTTAAGTTTTGGTAAGGTTTTTTTTCATTTTTTTCTCCATACCTAATATTTGTGATGCAATCCCGAATACGTGGATTTTTTGTACAGTACGTTATAATCATTCCCCAACTTTGTTGTTTTTTGTTCTTAATAAATTATAATATTTGCTATTGAAGCCGTCGGAAGTTGGTGTACTTAGCTGTTTGAATACTGCTACCATATTTGAATGTTGGCTTATTTTTTAATCCTTGATGCCGGAAGGACCGTTTTATCAAACTTTGACCCCAAATCCGTGAATTAATGTAAGCATCAAGGTTTCAAACCATATGTGCAAACAAGACCCCACCGCTTTTTTAATGAAGTCTTGTTTCACAAGGAAAGTACTTTTATGGGGACTCTTACTTTTAGACCGGAAGTATCTGAAAAAAATGCGTGAAATCGTGCAGATCAAGAATATGTAAAAATTAGCTGCCCAATTTCGGGTTTAAATGTAGGAAATGACCAAGAACTAAATTTCTAGGCAAACTGAAGGTCTGGAAAATAAATTTCCTTGCCAAAACCTATTCATTCCCTCTTATCACCTCAAAAACATCAATTTCAGCTAAAAAAAATTTTTAAACCTGTGAAAAAGTGAGCGGAAAAGGTTTTACAGTAACGGACCTGATCCAATGGCTAAAAACGTACCATTTTGCATCCGGGAAGTATCAAAAATGTCGCAAAATGCTTCCCTCTCCAAGTGAAAAAGGCTGTTTTTGTGAGGGAATAGGCGCGCCCTTCAAAACGAAGGTTTTTCCCTTGGTGGGGGAAACATTTTGCCACATTTTTGATACTTCCCGGATGCAAAATGATACTTTTTTTGCACCTGGATCAGGGCCTTCACTGTAAAACCTTTTCCGCTCACTTTTTCACAGGTTTAAAAATTTTGTTTTAGCTGAAATTGATGTTTTGAGGTGATAAGACGGAATGAATAGGTTTTGGCAAGGAAGTTTATTTTCTAGACCTGCCTTGTCTAGGAATTTAGCCAGTTTTTGGGCATTTTCGACATTTGAACCCGAAATTGGGTGGCTATTTTTTTCATATTCTTCAGCACGATTTTCCGGATTTTTTGAGATACTTCCGGTCTAAAAGTAGGAGCCCCCGTAAAAGCACTTTCCTTGTGAAACAAGACTTCATTTAAAAAATCGGCGGGGTTTTGTTTGCACATATGGTTTGAAACCTTGACTTACATTAAATCACGCATGTTGGGTCAAATTTGATAAAATGGGCGCAAAAAAGAATCTGAAAAAATTTGACGGAAAAAATGTGAAACTCGAATAAAACATGTATCAAAGTTGTCCGTAATTTCGGCACTACGACTCTTCGAGTCAACGATGCTTTGGCTGCATAGATGGGCATCCCCCATCGGGACGGGCGGTAACTTCTTAGAGATTGCAAAAGAGTTTATTGATGAAAAAATATATTAATTGAATTGAAAGAATAGCAAGCTTAGCATACGCCGCATGTCTTCTTGCAGAAGGTCTTCATCTTTGGTGTTCCGCATTGTCCGCTGAATTGGGCACAGTTGGTGGCTCCGTCGACGCAGCCTGAAAAAGTCGGAATATCTGACTGAAATATACGTATACGGCGGCGGACCTAATGGAGTGCTAAAAAACTTTCATTTTGCATCAGCGAAGTATCAAAAATGTGGCAAAATGCCTCCCTCTGCAATTAAAAAACTCCGTTTTGAAGACCGCCCTTTTTCTCACAAAAAGGAGTGGTTCTTGAAACTGGAGTCTTTTAACTTGGAGAGGGAGGTATTTTGCCACATTTTTGAGACTTCCCGGATACAAAATGGCTCGTTTTTTGCCACTGGATCAGGTCCGTCATTGTAATATTCAGGTGAACCAAAAAAATTTCCCGATTTTTATTTCCTGATATTGACCGGAAATCTAAAGCGACAATAATTTTTTTTTGCTTGAACTTACTCGAGGAAGGCGGTGCAGGGGGTGCAGGGCTGGACCCGCAGAGTCCACAAGTATGTTTACAGTACTCCTGAATCTTGGGCGTACCACACTGACTTATGAAATCGGCACAGTTGGTCGCGCCGTCATTGCATTCTAAAACATTTTCGCTTTTGTATGCAGAAAGAATAGCAATATAAAGGTCAGAGATTTCTCCTGTTACCTTTGGTTGGCTGAGGTTTAGGTGAACTCGAGGCGCAGAGACCACAGGTGTTCTTACAGTATGTCTGCATTTTTGGGGTTCCGCATTGGCTCTTGAAGTCAGCGCAGTTTGTAGCGCCGTCGACGCACATTTCTGAAAATAAACGGTCCTTTTTGGTAAAGGCAGAGGCGCACGGCAACCCAAAATGGAAGAAAAATGTCTCCGGCCCACTTTTGAATTTCGTCCAAACGAAGTGTCAAAATTGGCAAAAGAAATAAAATACATCCGAGAAAAATATTTTTCGGTCGGAAAACCACACGGAAAATTTGCTCTTGACATTTCGTTTGAATTCGACCGATACTAGGCGGGCGAAGCGCCGAAACGAGACGGAAGAGTCCCTTGGTTGCCGTGAGGCGGGTTTTCATGCACTTTCGAGGAGAAATTTACTTACGTGATGGAGTTGTTGGAGTGGTTGGAGTAGTAGGGGTTGTAGGCGTGGTGGGAGTTGTAGGAGTAGTTGGAGTTGTTGGGGTGGTAGGGGTTGTAGGAGTAGTAGGGGTTGTTGGAGTTGTGGGGGTAGTGGGAGTAGTGGGGGTGGTAGGTGTTGTTGGTGTAGTCGGAGTTGTCGGTGTCGTAGGGGTAGTAGGCGTGGTGGGTGTTGTTGGAGTTGTGGGTGTCGTCGGAGTTGTCGGCGTTGTTGGGGTAGTTGGAGTTGTCGGTGTGGTTGGTGTAGTAGGTGTAGTCGGAGTTGTAGGAGTGGTAGGAGTTGTCGGAGTCGTCGGTGTGGTCGGTGTAGTCGGAGTTGTGGGCGTTGTTGGGGTAGTAGGCGTTGTCGGTGTAGTTGGCGTTGTCGGAGTGGTCGGTGTCGTCGGAGTAGTAGGGGTAGTTGGTGTTGTAGGGGTAGTCGGAGTTGTAGGAGTGGTGGGGGTAGTGGGAGTGGTAGGTGTTGTTGGTGTGGTTGGTGTAGTTGGAGTTGTCGGCGTCGTAGGAGTTGTAGGCGTTGTTGGCGTGGTGGGAGTCGTTGGTGTGGTTGGCGTAGTGGGGGTTGTGGGGGTAGTAGGGGTTGTCGGTGTAGTTGGCGTTGTCGGAGTGGTCGGAGTAGTCGGTGTCGTCGGAGTAGTAGGAGTTGTTGGGGTAGTTGGAGTAGTAGGCGTGGTCGGAGTGGTTGGTGTTGTTGGATCCGTCACCATGACCAGTTTGTTACCCCGTAGCTCGGGATCTTCTTCGGCCACTAAAACAATACATATTCCCCTGCAATGTCAGACCTTACCGGTTAAGCCGACGACAATAAAGAATATCCAGAACAACATTCTGCTAAGCCGTCAAGTGGAGTCAACCAAAACTAATGCATGTGTATCCGTTTTCTCTCATTAAATACGAACTGTCGGTGTTTGCCCAGCCGCGGTCTCTGACATTGCGTATGTTGTTGGAGGAACAGTCAAGAGCGACAACTGCGATTATGCAAATAACTTTTTCTTTGAAAATCAAGGAATTTTGCACAGCTAGACCGTCTGCCTACGTTGAACGCGTTGGTTTGCTAGCAAAACGCCAAACTCGAACTGTGTTTAAAGGTCAAAGTTTAAGCATGATATATTGAAACTGCCGTAATCATCAACTAGCGTTTGATTGCGCATTATTTATTCAACGATAATTTAATTTTTTCAACGGAACTGATTAGTTCAGCGGATGCAAAATCAACATGCACCGCAGGTCTTCTTGCACACCTTGGCAATTGCTGGGCTCCCGCATTCGAAGCGGAACTGCAGGCAGTTGACGGCGCGGTCAAGACAAATCTTCGGCGTTGACGAGCATGCACCGCAAGTGGCTTTGCAGTAGGTCTGCATCTTTGGTGTTTTACATTGCTGCACAAAGTCAACGCAGTTGAGGGCAATGTCAGCGCACGCCGCTGAAATGGTCTTTTCGTCATGAATTATTGACCTTATGTGGCCTTGTCATATACGGTTTAGAAGCGCTTTATCTGTGCTTCAAACGCGTATATCCAACATACTCCGTAATGTTTCAAAGCTTACAAGAATTCGTACAAATCGACGACCCAAAAATTTGCAAGACTTATGGGACACCCTAATACTAGCCGTTCCAGAAAGTGCGTGCACTTTTTGTCGTGGGCCGCACTGTGCACAAAATTCCATTCTTGTGGGGTGCATTTGACTTTTTGCACCGTGCATTTGCAATGTTGCAGCGACGCAGGCTTTTCTCAACGGAGCTGGCGCGAATTTTTAGAAATTGCACAGTGTAAAATGTTTCGAAACGGATCGCGTCGCGCGGGGAACACGAAACTTGCACCGTGCGGTGTAAAAAAGGTGGAAAAAGTGCACGCACTTTCTGGAACGACTAGTACAACAAATATAAAGGCTTACGTGTAGTTGGCGTAGTAGGGGTTGTGGGAGTTGTTGGAGTGGTCGGTGTAGTGGGAGTAGTCGGTGTGGTTGGAGTGGTCGGTGTGGTTGGAGTTGTTGGTGTAGTAGGGGTGGTGGGGGTAGTAGGGGTTGTCGGAGTCGTAGGCGTGGTCGGAGTTGTCGGTGTCGTCGGAGTTGTTGGCGTGGTGGGAGTTGTAGGAGTAGTCGGAGTCGTTGGGGTTGTTGGAGTAGTTGGAGTAGTCGGAGTTGTTGGCGTGGTGGGAGTTGTGGGCGTCGTTGGAGTGGTAGGAGTTGTGGGCTCCGTTTCCGCGGCTACTTTAATGTCAACATTTTTACATCAGCATTTTTGATTGCAAAAGCTTTTATCGACTTACGAGCAAGGCCAAACACAAGAAACAGGCAGTACAGCATTTCGGGCCTTTTGAAGATGCCAATGAAACATAATAATTGGGTCGGGGAGAAATCTTTATAATTTGTTTTATGTTTGCCAAGCTGCTAACAATACATCAAATTGACATTTTGGGTCGTGTTTTTCGTGTCTGTGTATACCTAGCAGTAGGATTTGTCGGAGGCATAATATAAAGATTGTCCAAAAAATGGTAGCTTTTTTAGACGTCCTGACGCCAGCATGTTAAGGTGTAGCCAAATGTTTCTTTTACCATTAAATTCTCCTTCATTTTCTGTCCTAGGCCTTTGATTTTCATGTCAATTTTGATTGGTTAACATGTTTGTTTTGAATGTCAAACAGAGAGGTCTCGATTTTGGACCTGTCACAGAATCTTTGATAACATTCAAAACAAAATCAATCCAAGTCCCCTTGAAAGTATTTACCGAACACAACACTGCATAATAAAATTTATTGAACGCTCTAAAGTCCATGCAAATCGGAATGCAACAACAATGAGTCGGTAATTTAGCATTCGCCACACGTACGTTTGCAAACTGCAGCGATGGTGGGGTTTCTGCATTGGAAACGGAATACCAGACAGTTTGTCGCACCGTCCAGACAAGGTGGCTTTGGTAACGGGTTGCAAAGACCACAAGTCGATTTGCAATACTTTTCCATTTTTTCGGTCTTGCATTGGGCGATGAAGTCGACACAGTTTAGAGCAAAATCGGAGCAGATTGCTGAAACGTCGAGTAATGGTAATATCAGCCTGTCGGAAAAATAATGGCGGGTCGTCGCAGCAAAATGTTTCGCCTCGTTGAAAAAAGCGTGCAGTCGCGCACTAAATCCCCAGCCGCGGCCAGCGGTCGCAAAGTAATGATGGGCGATTTCAAGGCGCGGCGACCCGCCGCTATTTTCCCGGCAGACTGAGATTTACGTGACTTACGCGATGGTTTCGGTGTCGTTGGAGTAGTTGGGGTGGTTGGAGTGGTGGGGGTTGTCGGAGTGGTTGGTGTTGTTGGCGTGGTAGGTGTTGTTGGAGTTGTTGGTGTAGTTGGAGTAGTGGGGGTTGTTGGCGTGGTTGGGGTAGTCGGGGTTGTTGGTGTAGTGGGAGTTGTCGGCGTCGTGGGGGTTGTTGGTGTAGTAGGGGTTGTCGGGGTGGTCGGAGTCGTCGGTGTGGTAGGAGTTGTAGGCGTTGTGGGAGTTGTAGGAGTAGTCGGAGTCGTCGGTGTGGTAGGAGTAGTTGGCGTTGTGGGAGTTGTAGGAGTAGTTGGAGTTGTCGGCGTTGTGGGAGTAGTTGGCGTCGTTGGGGTAGTCGGGGTTGTTGGTGTAGTGGGAGTTGTCGGCGTCGTGGGGGTTGTGGGAGTTGTAGGAGTTGTAGGCGTGGTCGGAGTGGTAGGTGTAGTCGGAGTAGTTGGAGTTGTGGGTGTAGTTGGACTAGTAGAGGTTGTCTCGACGTCTTGCGCTTCTGCAATATCGCTGGTTTACAGACTTTCAACATGAAAGACACATACAGTGTGAGGGGCCTGATCCAGTGGCAAAAAACGTACCGTTTGCATCCGGGGAGTATCAAAAAATATAGCAAAGTGCCTCCCTCTCCAACTAAAAAACTCCGCTTTGAAGGAGGCCTTTTGAAATCAGAGTTTTTTCACTTGGAGAGGGAGGTGTTTTGCTACATTTTTTGATACTTCCCGGATGCAAAATGGTACGTTTTTTGGCGCTAGATCAGGTCCGCCACTATACAATTGCCGCATACTTACGAGTTACGGCGATGGCCAACAACAGCACTAACAACTTCATGATGGCTATAGTTGGCCAAATAATCTATGAAACACACGGCTGTGTTCGGTTTTTATATTGAAAAAGTAACATGATTGTACATCTGCGCTTCCACCTAACGTACAACTCGATAAAAAATTGATTAGGATGGACCTTGCAGCCACAAACATTTGCCAACTGTTCAATTCAAATTGTTTATTCAGCTTTCCTCATCCATTCTGTTTCATGTGAGTTCAAATGAAGCTGTTGTTTTTACATGTGATATCTCTTTCGGAGATGATGCTATTGATTGTAGTCTTAATTCGACGAATAGTTTGAAAGGCAATTGCTAGTTGTTCCATGAATACGAAAAGGTCGCGTCTCTGGACGCCGCTTTAAATGGCCCGTACCGATTCAAAGGTAGCTACTATGCCTCTAACAGACGGAAATATTTCCACAAAAAAATCGATTTTTTCCGCGCAGACCTGAAAAAGTTATAGTGGCGGGCCTGATCCAGTGGCAAAAAACGTACCATTTTGCATTCGGGAAGCATCAAAAATGTGACAAAATGCTTCCCTCTCCAAGTGAAAAAACTTTGTTTTGAAAGGCTCTCTCACTAAAAGAGCGGGAGAGCTTTTGAAATTTGAGTTTTTTCAATTGGAAAGGGAGGCATTTTGCCACATTTTTTATGCTTCTCGAATGCAAAAATGATACGTTTTTTGCCACTAGATGAGGTCCGTCACTATACCTTTTTCAGTGCTGCGCGGAAAAAATCGATTTTTTATGGAAACATTTCCGTCTGTTGGAGGCATAGAAGCTACCTTTGAATCGGTACGGGATGCAAAGTGGTACGTTTTTTGCCACTGGAACAGGTCCTCCACTGTATCAGTCTGTTGGAAAAATAGTGAACGCAATGTCGATGGGCTGATCGCATCGCCGCCGAGAAAACGAATTGCGTTGCGACGAAATGAAATTTCTTTTCACTTCAGCGACACGATCGGCGCAGCGACATTGCGATCATTGTTTTCCCGACAAACCGATGTTCCGCACATATTCTGCACCACTTGTGTTGTATTGACGTCATAGGAGAATTTGTTACCAGAACAGGAACACCTGTACAAACTGATCTGTCGTCTGTCTCGTCGACAAAGAAATTCCGCCGAAACTTTTTTGAACGTTTTTAGAGTCAATCTGTTTCGTTTTATTGGACGAATTCAGATTCCACTGACTTTCTGCCGCGGGTAAAAACAATAAATTAACATTTTGCACACGTCTTTTTGCAAATTTTTGCAAATGCTGGCTTGCTGCATTGCTGCGAAAACTTTGCACAGTTAGTAGCACCGTCGACGCAAGCAGACGGAGTTGTGGACGAACAGGCGCCACATGTTTGCTTGCAGTAGTGCTTCATTTTAGCCGCTCCACATTGACTTTTGAACTGGGCGCAGTTCAAGGCTCCATCAACGCACATATCTAACATACAGTTTTGAAAACATGGCAGTTGTTTCACTTACGTGATGGGGTTGTTGGCGTGGTTGGAGTGGTGGGAGTGGTTGGGGTTGTAGGGGTGGTTGGAGTCGTGTGTGTGGTAGGGGTGGTGGGCTTGGTTGCAGGTGTGTCCGCTACCAACTCACCTCCTAACAGATCCAAGTCCTGTGCCACTAAAGTTGTGCATGTAGTAAAATACCCGAGAAAAAAAGTCTTGATACAGTGAGGGACCGGATCCAATAGCAAAAAACGTCTCTTTTTGCAACCCGGAAGGGACCGAAATGTCTCCAAACCCTTCTCTTCTCTAACATAAGCTAAAAAACCCCGTTTTGAAGAGCCCGCCTTGAAGGAAAGGGCGCGCTTTTCAAAACGGAGTTTTTTGGCTTAGAGAAGGGAAGGGTTTGGAGTCATTTTGATCCCTTCCGGGATGCAAAAGGAGACGTTTTTTGCCATTGGATCGGGTCCCTGTATCAGTTGTGAGGCGGAACGACCGAGCTTCGAGGATTTTCCCACGAGGAACGATCTGCATTTATTCAAATTTGATTGCACTTTCCTACGTGGGGCTTCCCTATAAAAGGCCTCCTTTCCACTGAATAAATCACTTGACTCTTGAGCTATCGTCTCGTCTCGTTACTGGGTTGTCGGGCCTTTCGACATCAGTCTGTTGGGAAAATAATATGGATTTCTCGGGGCATGATGTTTAGCCTAAATATCCAGCCGCGGCTGGCGGTTGCAAAGCGATGATGGGCAATTCCAATGCGCGACACATCCACATTATTTTCCCGGCAGACGGATAGTCAAGGACCTTGTTGCATCGAGAATTATTGCCTCCGAATGCATTGCGTCGCAGCAAAATGCCTTTCGTTTTAGCAACGCGAGATCGCCGAGGTCTTATACTGTCACAAAATATACTGCAGCAACTTACCTGCAGTTCCAATGACAATGCTAATCAGTAAGCATAAGCCCAATTCTCTCATTTTGAAGTCTTTGTTCCGAGCTTAGTCTTTATAAATTCCGGCAGTTTATATATTTCTTTTTTTCATTCCACTAGTTATTTGCACAGGTTTTTAGACGTCCTACATGCTTCTTGAAAAAAAACACTAAACGAACATTGATTGACAATACACAAAAACAAAAAATCCGTTGGTTATAGATTAGTTTATTGCACAATATTTATACATACAATATCACTATAAATTGAGAAGGCAACGGTGTTAAAGGTGCTATAAAGTATTCTAGTTTTTCTATCCTGCCATTACGGTTCCGCCTCCGCCACCGTTCAGGAAGTCGTTGAACAGGCTGAACAGGTTCTTGCCTGTGGGAAGACCGGGGACTTGTGGAATTACTAGAAGTCAAAAATATTAGTGTGGGAAGGCCGAAAACTTGGTGGTGCAAGGTTGGGGTTATAGATATATCGCTCTAGGCTTATAAATCTATGTGTGTTCAAAAATGTGTCACTGTGACTCTGCATTAAAATTTGCAAGCGGTATAACTAACGGCTGTATGTGGCTTGGAGTAATCCCTAGAGAAAGCAAAAATTTTTTGGGCATTGCGAAAGTTCACGCCTCGGGAAAAATTGAAAAAATCCGTCATCCAAATTGCACATTGCAAAAGTTTTGGGCTTAAATTTTTTTATGGGTACTCTAGGGAGTACTCGTGTCTATATTCAGCCGTTGGTTACACACTGACGGACCCGATCCAGTGGCAAAAAACGTACATCCCTAAGGTACCAAAAAATGTGGCAAAATGCCTCACTCTCTAACTAAGAAACTCCGTTTTGAAGAGCGCGCCTTTTCCCTCACAAAAAGAGCGGGCACGCTTTTGAAATCGGAGTCTTTCACCTGGAAATGGAGGTATTTTGCCACATTTTTGATACTTTCCGGATGCAAAATGGTACGTTTTTTGCCACTGCCTCAGGTTCGCCACTGTACCACTGCCACATTCCGAACGAGTGTAATTATGACACATTTTATAGACACACAAAGATTTATAAGCTACTAGTCATATATTCCAGCGATTAAGATCGCAAAGTAAAGACTTTTGGAATATTCAGATTGCATGCACTAGGACCATTCGTGCTTAAAAACCTATTCAGGACGCAAAGAAAGGTTTCTTTTGGGTCCGGCTCGGGCGATTGGGGTGTTCGAATACCTGGAAGAGGCAAGAACGGTTTTTTGTTCGCGATACTTTCTATTTTTGCCAAATTACCTTGCGGAGGCGCTTGCGTGGTGGGCGGGGGGATCTCCACGCATTTCCCATTACTAGCCTGCTTGTAGCCACAGCGGCACATGCATCGTCCTCGGTAGCAGCCGGAGTTGGCGGGGCACTGCTCTTGCACGAAGCACTGACCTCCCAGCTGGGTTCGCGCAAAACAAGCCGTGTCGCGGCTCAACATGTCCTTCGCACAGTCCTTGGTGCAGGTCTGACTGGGGTTGTGGATTGGATTGCTGATGGCATCGAGATGGGGTTTGAACCCGTCGGAACATATGCACTGCCCATCTTTGCATTCCATTCCCTCAGCGGCGCCACACTGATCATGCGTTTGGCATGCCGAGTTCAGTTGGCCACGCGGCACACACTCTCCGTTAATGTACAGCGCTTCAGGCGCCATGGAGTTACAAGGCCGCTTGCAGCATATTGCCTGAAAACGGGTTGATTTAGCGGGTCTTAGCGGGTCAGGGGTCGTTGAAATCTTCAGTTTTTAAATTGAACAATTAAAATTGAGCGTATGCTTACTTGTGAGAAGCTGTCTCCCGCCACATAATGGCAGTAATGCGTATCACTGGGACATGGTCGTTGAGTCAACGTCAGGTTGCCCAAGATCCGCTCCACACCGCCGGGAGTGCAACTGTATTGCGTGTCCACCTGGGTTCCAAGTGGGCATTTGTGGGGACAGCAGTGACCGGCGTGTGACTCCGGCGTTGTGACGCAATAATAACCCGACTGACAGGTGTCCGCTTCAGGAACAAAATTTGGTATCTAAATTTATGTGATTGAGTGGCACATACAGCGGGGTATCTGATCCAATGTCAAAAAACGTAACATTTCGCGTCCGGAAAGCATCAGAAATGTGGCAAAATCCCTCCCTCTCCAAGTGAAAAAACTCCCTTTTGAAGGGCTCCCTCAAAAAAAGAGCTGGCGCGCTTTTGAAGTCGGAGTATTTTTCACTTGGAAAGGGAGGCATTTTGCCGCATTTTTGATGCTTCCCGGATGCAAAATGGTATGTTTTTTGCCACTGGATCAGGTCCCCACTGTATATGGCACGGGACTTTTTAAGACTTATAAATCTTTGTGTGTCCAGCAAAATTTGTCACGATGACACATGTTTAAAATGTGCCAGTGGTATAAATAACGTCTGTATATGGGTAGGAGTACTCCACAGAGCACGTCAAAAAAATTCGGTACTCCTAGCCATATATACAGTTGTTGTTTATACCACTGGCACATTCAAAAAATATGTCATTGTGACAAATTTTCTGGACACACAAAGATTTATAAGTCCTGAGGCCATACATATACATATATACAAAGCTTACTGTTGACAACGGAACTCTTCTCGTGCAAGTTCCATGAGGCTGCCCTCCTAATGGACAATTGGTTGAAGCCACACATCGAGTCCCCTGTTGCACGGTGCCGGCAATGCACGTGCACTGCTGATTGACGCAGGCCGAGAACGGCGAGCTGCAATCGTAATGACGCGAACAGCGGTCGCCGACTTTGGTGACTGAACAAATATTTTCATTTTTTATCAGTCTGTCGGGAAAATAATGAGCATTCTGTCGCATCGAAAATCGCATCGCCGCTGAGAAAATGAATTGTGTCGCGACAAGATCAAATTACTTTTCACTTCACCGAAACGATTGGTCCAAATCGTGTCGCGACAGATCACTCATTATTTTCCCGACAGACTGATATTTGGGGGTGTCTTACCTGTCACACAAACACCATTCTGCACGCTGGTCGAGCCGCGCTGAACACACTGACACTTTCCATTCCGGCAAAACAGCGGCTCTCTGCATTTTGTTGTGCACTCTTCACCGATACGTGACGGCACTAAAGATATGAAGAATAATGCGAAACCCAACTTACATCTCACACATTTGCCTCTAGGATAGTCCTTCGAAGTCCGGGCTTCGTAGTACGGGTGGCATTGACATTTGTTGCGCAAGCAAATCGATCCCTTGTTATCGCAGTCCTCGTCCCGATCGCAATTTTCACCCAATATCGCTTTACCTGAAAATCACGGTAACCTTTTTGTAATTGTAAACTGCAAGCGAAAAGTCCTGAGAATTTATGGCTCCTTCGCACTCCGGAAAAAAATAGTTGTCGCTGCGAAAAATTGGAATTGCGGGCGATTTATCAATTTGTCGGGAAAATAATGAGCACTCTGTCGCATCGAAAATCACATCCCCGCGGAGAAAGTGAAGCGTGCCGCGAAAAAATCAAATTGCTTTTCTCTTCAGCGATTCTATTGGCGCAGCGACATTATTTTCCCGACAGACAGAAAAATTCAAATTGCACTGTGCAAACAGGTTTTTTGGTCAAAATGCACTGTGCAAAGCACTCTGTCGCGATTTTCGCAGCGACGCGCCAAAATGCGCAAGCTTGCACTATGAAAAGTTGCGCGATTTTTGTTCTGTGAAAACCTCTAATTGGTTGGAAGAGGGCATCAGGGCGAAAAAGGCACCTCGGCGAAGAGGACGCATTATATCAGTCTGTCCGGGAAATAACGGCGGATCGTCGCGCCTCGGAGTCGCTCATCATCGCTTTGCGACTGCACGCCGCGACTTGGGATTTGGTGCGGCGAGGCGAGACATTTTGCTGCGACGACTCGCCGTTATTTTTCCGACAGACTGATAAAAATAGGTGTGTTGAGGGGGCGTATTTTTTAATTTGCCAATATTGGCTAGCCAAAAAATTGTTCTAAAAAATCCCCTTTGATCCCCGCTTATCATGTTTTTTATGGTGCCCTCTTCGCCCAGGTGTCCTCTCCAGTTCCATCCCAGATTCTCTTGGAATTTTTACACCGAATAATAGACAAAAAAGCTCCTACCACTGCATGGAGAGTATTGCGAGGCTGCGATCCTGAACAGGTTGAGACAAAGAAGACACAAAATTTTACGTTGCAGAAGACTTCTCTGCATTTTGCATCTGAAAATCCTGAAATTTAAGATAGCCTGTAGATGCACACTTAAAATAAAAGAATCACGAAAGAAAAACTTCAAAGGCCATGCATATTAACGCTACCGAACTGCATAAAAGCAGAAATCAATGGAGCTATCTGACTCATTGCGACGATTTTCGCTGAAAAAGGAAGAAGATCTCCACTTTCGCTCAAATCCACCCGCCTTCCCATTTTTACCTTGCCCTCGTTTTTACCCGAATCGCCGACGGAGAAGCAGAGGAAGGGGGGCGAAGATGGAGGATCCACGAGCCTGCTCGTCGGATATTGTGTGAACGATCTGCGTTTGGAGGCTTGCGTTGAGCGTTTATCAGCGGTAAATATGAGTGTTTTGTAGTATCAGTCCGTCGGGAAAATAATGAGCACAATTTCGCTGCGCAATAAATTTGCCATTATTTTCCGTCGGGAAAATAATATGGATTTATCGCAGCAAAATTTCTCGCCTCTTCGCAGTGCGCGCCAAATCTTCGACCTAGCCGTTGTCAAGCGATGATCGCCATTTGAAAGCCGCTACAAATCCACATTATTTTCCCGACAGAATGATAATGCGACAGAGATTACTTTGTATCAGTGTGTCGGAAAAATAAGCAGTACAATGTCGCTGGGTTAGTCGTGTCGCTGAAGTGAGAAGAAATTTTATTTTGTCGCGGCACAATTCATTTTCTCGGCCGCGATGCGATTTTGGCCGCGACAGATTGCTCATTATGTTCCCGACAGACTGATATTGAGATAATGTTTGGTTGTTCGTTGTGGCCAGGATTCTCTTTTTATTGAGTTTTTATAAATAATAATGTCGCTTTCAGTTTATTTTGACCGGTCTGTGACAAGGGGATATCCCAATTCAAATTTAGACATTTTTAGCTCACGGCTTTGCAGAAACAACCGAGATTTTTCGGTCGAAAGGTGGCAAAAATTTGACCCTCTTTGCGGAATTTCGGCACGAAAAACTTAATGCCTATTTTCTACAATAGAAAGTAATGTTTCCACAAAAAATCATTTTCCCGCTCAACACTGTCAAAGATCCGGACAAGAAGGGTTTTCTCTCTGACCGTTCTCTGTGTTTATCTTACTCTCTCGGCGGCAAAGATTGTTCAATATCTCGGCTTCATCTGCAAAGCGCGAGCTAAAACTTTCAAGCATTGATAAGTGTCATATGACTGACGTGTGTCCAAAATTTCAAGAAAATCTCTGCGTCGCGCTTCCAACAGTTCCCACTTTCTTTCTGAACAAGTTTTTAAAATAGCTTTGACCGTTTCAAAACTCAACTTTTGTTACATTCTCCCGTGATTAATAATGTTTACTGTTTTGGTTAGGGGTTTCCGAACCGGTTTCGCCCGACAACTCGGACCTTGGCTTCAGTGTAATGCCTTTTCCACAAAAAAGATGGTCATTACTCGGTGGGAACCGGGTTTACAACTTGAAGGAACTTGGCGGGTATTTAAGGCATTGGTTTGCCGGAACAGTTCAGACTTCCCTCTGCTGTCTTGTGTGAAGGTAGGTTCAATTAGATTTATGATTTCATTCATTTGGAACAGTTGGGTCTTCTTTTATTGAAGAAAGGAAAAAAACTTCGCTGATGATTGTTCATTTCCAGGATGTCGCACAAAACAATCGTCTCCTTGGCCTGTGTTGCCTCGGCCACGGCGATTGTGGTGTCCCTAGTGTGCGCCGCAATGATCTTCAACGACATTAACTCGCTGCATGATGAAATCATGGAGGACATGTCCGAGTTCCGCATCCTCTCCAACGACGCTTGGGCGGGCTTGGTTCATCGCTCTCCCAAAATGGAAAAGTCCGAGTTCATGGGACTCATTGGCCGCAACAAACGTCAAGCCGGGTGTGCGTGCGCGCGACAACAACAAAACTGCCCGCCAGGCCCAGCCGGACCACCCGGCACCCCAGGCCTCCCCGGAAATGATGGAGAACCCGGAAAGGCGGGCCGAGTTGGAGCTCCGGGCGTTGGTATCATTGGAAACGATGTTGCTCCTGGTGGTTGCATCAAGTGCCCTGCCGGCCCACGCGGCCCACCTGGACCTACTGGCCCTGCTGGACCGGTCGGTCAGCCCGGACATCCCGGTCAAGCCGGACGCAAGGGACAAGATGGACATCCAGGACCCAACGGGCCCGCCGGCAACGCCGGACCAGCCGGTCAACCAGGCCATCCCGGTGGTCCGGGACAACCGGGACGCCCAGGTCAACGCGGAAAAGGACTGCCAGGCCCGAAGGGACCGCGTGGCCAGCCCGGACAGCCCGGCCATCCTGGTCAGCCCGGTCAACGAGGACCACTTGGACACCCAGGACCACAAGGACCCGTCGGACCTCGCGGTCAGCCAGGACAGCCCGGACAGGCCGGTCATCCCGGACTTCCCGGTGGTCAAGGCCCCCACGGAAAGGATGCCGCTTACTGCCCATGCCCTCCACGTGCCGGTTCGGCGCCGGTCGCTGCGGCTCCACAGACCGCCTACAATGCCGGTCCTGCGGTTGGCGCTCCGGCTTCCTATCGTCGACGTGTCGCAGCTCGCCGTCATGCCAATCGGCCTGTCGCTGCGGCTCGTGTGGCCAAGGCGTGAGACGTTCTTCAACAACCTCTTCAAGTCTCTTGAGTAAACCTTTACTTCTGAAATTGGCCGACTGTAACGACTACAAGTCGGCTTCCGCTACATTCTTATTGTTTGTTTTTGTCCTCTGTTCCCTTGCTGTGACGAAAATAAAACATTAAGTGCAACATGTAATTGAAGTTTTTTGATATTATCAAAATGCATACGTGACCGTAGTATACGGAAAAGAAGCTTTCCGAAAACGGCTTAGGGCGCCGAAAAACGTTTCCAAGACCTGGAAAACTACACACCGGGCCAGGTTTATTGCACTCAAATGCATTCCTCCACCATTATAGTAATGAGGCCGGGAATCCCAGCGATCTCAGGCATTCGGGCTAAGAGGCTCACGTTTCATTGACATGGCCGATAAGTCGGGGATTATAATAGATCGTATGCAGTGCTACAGCGGGATTTGTCGGCTGATTCAAAATTCGCTGACATCATTTAGAAGACGAGGAGCCATTGTCACGAGTATGTATATAAGGCCTCCCGGAAGAATACAGTAATACAATTCTTATTCTTGTCGCTTTTGACCAGCTGGGAGCAAGTTTGGACAGAACGTAAGCGACTTTTTACTCATAGTTTGGATGACGTCGAAACTGTGAGTATTGACGGGGGAGGTATCCCAAGTGCGACACTCAGATTTTGAGGAAACTTATCGTAAATTTAGAAAAATGTTTTCTAATATTTACATAGGCGAGACCTCAAGCCCGCGCTTTGCAGAAACGACCAAGATTTTGGGTCGAAATTTGGAAAAGACGCGATACCTTTTTGCAAATTTTAGCGTCAAAAGTTCCGTACCAGTGACGGACCTGATCCAGTGGCAAAAAACGTACCATTTTGCATCCGGGAAGTATAAAAAATGTAGCAAAACGCCTCCACGTCAAAGAAAAAGTCAAAAAACAAGGAATCTCGGATCATTGATTTTTGATGAAATGTCGCTGAATCATCGTTTTTTCTCACTTGAAGAGGGAGGTATTTTGCTACGTTTTCCGTACTTCCCGGATGCAAGATGGTACAATGCCCGTCGTGTGTGCAAAGTTTGAGGAAAATCTGAGCGTCGCACTTGGACGCCTTCCCTTGTCAGACAATAACATTGTAAATGCTTCTTGATATTTTTAAGACCAATTGCGTTCTTCAAAAATTCTTCCGAAGGAATTTTGCTGCCTACCATAAAGTGCGTTTGCTTTTTTTGTTCGAAGCAGACGCACGCCGCTACGACTTCATGTTTCTACACTTGTGACATGCACTTTTCGGCGAGCGTTGAAAAAATTCAACGGACTTTACTACAGTGGTGCGGCTAGGAAAACCTGTTGATCGATCAATGGTGTATGGACTAAAGTTCAAAACGGTCGGATTGACATGTGATTTAGTCTCCAAGCGAGGACATTTATTTCTTCGCAAGTAGGCGGAATTCATTCAAAATATATTGGAGTTTGGCCTGAAACGCAACTATCAGTTTGTCGGGAAAATAACGAGCACTCTGTGGCATCCAAAATCGTATAGCCGCTGAAAAAATGAATTGTGTTGTGACCAGAGATTGCCACGGCTCTGGAGCCGGCTCTTGGCTCCGGCTCTGAGCGGCTCCGGCTCCGAGCCGGGAGCCAGAGCCAGGCTTCTCAACGTTCAGAAAAGCAAAAATTTCATAAACCAAATTGCTTGAAAAATACTGGAAAGGATGTGCTGCTTACGAATTGGCTACAAAAACGTGGGGTGTATGATATCCGGCACTGATAACTTTTATTTTTGGTAAGATATTTTTTAAAAAATTTTTGCACGGGAGCCGGGATTCGGAGCCGGAGACCTTTTTAAATTTTTTATGGGAGCCGGAGCCGGAGCTGCAAATTTGGCCCCGGCTCCGGCTCTGGGAGCTAAGAGCCGGAGCCGAAATTTTGACCGTGGCAATCTCTGGTTGTGACAAAATCAAATTGCTTTTCACTTCAGCGACACGATTCTCCTGCCGCGATATTTTGCTTATTATTTTCCCAACCGACTGATACAGTAATCCCGGAGGGAATACCTGGGTCTCCAAGGCCGCGGTTTCGGCTCGCGCCGAGTCCCCATCGCCCAAGTTTGGGGGCGAACGAATGCTTAGTAAATTGTGACATCAAAAATACATATTTTATTTGGTCCAACATCATAAATGTTTGATGCGCGCCGCGTCAAAAAATCCACGTCGGTTTTGTCCTTTTGAAGAAATAAAACATCAAAAAAAAGTTTTTGTATGAAGAATTGAAACATCAAAAATGTATACTGTTTTTTCGTTCGGCATATGGTATTGCGAGTTTCAAAAAGTGCGTAGACTTTTTTGTCGCACGCTTTCCGCACTGTGCATTTGATCTCTTGCACGGTGCAATTGGAAAAACGCTGAGGGGCTAGGTTCGGCGTCGCGACCCTTGCGGGCAACCCCTCTGCGGGCAACCGACATTTTTTGATCAGAATTACGATTTCCCTCCCGTAATCTACGTAGTACGATATAAATTTTACATTGACAACTCTCTGGTACTGATAAGTCCAGAAATCTATTAAATTTATCCACTGCTTTCAAAGTTAAACGAGTTTGTTTTCAAAAAACGGTAAAAAATGCCTGGATAAGCTTATGGTAACTATGCAAGCCACTTATGCACCTGGAAACTTAATCCGCACCATCTAATGCCAAATTCATCGTTAGAGTTTCCAGTTGTAAGCAGAGATTGCCACGGCCAAAATTTCGGCTCCGGCTCTGAGCTCCCAGAACCGGAGCCGAGGCCAACTCCGGCAGCTCCGGCTCCGGCTCCCATGAAAAGTTTAAAAAGGTCTCCGGCTCCGAATCCCGGCTCCCGTGTAAAAAAAAAATTTGATATTTTTCCAAAAATAAAAGTTATTAGTGCCAGAGATCATACACCCAATGTTTTTGCAGCCAAGTCGTATGCAACGCATCCTTCCCAGTATTTTTCAAGCAATTTGCTTCAACAAGATCATGAAATTTTTACTTTTCTGAACGCTGAGATGCCTGGCTCCGACTTTGGGCTCGGGAGCCGGAGCCGCACCCAAAATTTCCGGCTCTGGCTCTCGGCTCGGAGCCGGAGCCGCTCAGAGCCGGAGCCAAGAGCCGGCTCCGAAGCCGCGGAAATCTCTGGTTGTAAGCAAATTTTGGCTGATTTCAAAAGATGTCCGCCGAATCTCCGTGGTTTTTCAAGCTGCCCGCAAAGTTTATTTTTCAAGCAAAATCGCTGCGACGCAAGTCTTTTTTCGTTACGCCGTCGCAAAAATTGAGACAATTGCACAAGGCAAAGACGCTTTGAAAAAGTGTTGTGTCGCGTGAAGATGGCAAAGTGCGCAGGGCAAGAATCTACGACCGGAGATTGCCACGGCTCCGGAGCCGGCTCTTGGCTCCGGCTCTGAGCGGCTCCGGCTCCGAGCCGAGAGCCAGAGCCGGAGCCGGAAATTTTGGGTGCGGCTCCGGATCCCGAGCCCAAAGTCGGAGCCAGGCTTCTCAGCGTTCAGAAAAGTGAAAATTTCGTGATCTTGTTGAACCAAATTGCTCAAAAAATACTGCGGAGGATGCGTTGCGTACGACTTGGCTGCAAAAACCTTGGCTGTATGACCTCTGGCACTAACAACGTTTTCTTTTGGGAAAATTTTTTTTAAAGTTCTTTGCACGGGAGCCGGGATTCGGAGCCGCAAACCGTTTTAAGTTTTTCATGGGAGCCGGGAGGGGGAGCCGGAGCTGCAAAGTTGGCCTCGGCTCCGGCTCTCGGAGCTAAGATCCGGAGCCGGAGCCGAAATTTTGACCGTGGCAATCTCTGTCTACGGCTTTATGAAAATTCTGGTATATTCTGACTGCATAGCGTTCGAAATTATTAGTCTGTCGGGAAACTAATATGCGCAATGTCGCTACGCCGATCCTGTCGCTGATTTGAAAAGCAATTCGATTTCGCCGCCACACAATTCATTTTCTCGACGGTGATGCGATGTTCGATGCGACAGAGTGTTCATTATTTTCCCGACAGACTGATAAACCTCTACTAAATACTTTTTTCGATGAAATCGGCTTCCAGGCAATGTGCTATAATAAATTCTCCATTATATTTAATTCCATCAAACGGATGGGCTGGGTGGTTTTTCTGAGAATGTTGAGTGGAGTGTATATATTCATATCTTCTTTGCTTTCAAAACGGATTTGCTGTTAGGGGACGGGGGTCAAACGGCAATTTCCCGTCTCATACCGTATGCTTTCCGTCTTAATTTCTTTTGCGGATTATGGCTGTAATCATGTCTTCAACCGAAAAAATGAGGTTCATGTCCGTTCGCAAAGTCGATGGAGTGATTTCGCGACATGCACTGTGCAAAAACAAAATTTTTCTTTGCACTGTGCAATTTGTTGGTTTTTGCACAGTGCAAGAGGGTTTCCCGGGCTGTCGCTCGCACTCTGAATTTTTCTGCACAGTGCAAGTCGCCAGAGTAGTTTCTGCGGCATGCACTGTGCAGACAAAGTCAGGGTGCGAGCGACAGCCCGAGAACGCCCATTGCACAGTGCAAAAAGCAACAAATTGCACAGTGCAAGGTGAACCTTCCTTTTGCACAGTGCATGTCGCCAAAGCCACTTCAGTGGCTTGCACTGTGCAGGAAAAGTCACGGTGAGAGTGACAGCCAGAAAAAAGCCTACTATCAGTCTGTGGGGAAAATAACGGTGGATCGTCGCGCCTCGGAATCGCCCATCATCGCTTTGCGACTGCAAGCCGCGGCTTGGGATTTGGTGCGCGATAGCGGCGAGGCGAGACATTTTACTGCGACGATCCGCCGTTATTTTTCCGACAGACTGATAAAACATAATATAATATATTTACATGTAGCTTTACATCCCTTCGGCCACAGCTGTCATCGTCTCTTGGCTTGGGTTCTGGCTCGCTACAAACGCGCTCTGTCTTAGGGTGATACTATCAGTCTGTCGGAAAAATAACGGCGGGTCGTTGCATCAAAATGTCTCGCCTCTCCGCCAAATCCCCAGCCGCGGCTTTCAGTCGCGAAGCGATGATGAGCGATTCCGAGTCACAACGATCCGCCGTTATTTTCCCGACAGACTGATAGTCGTTCCGGACAGTGGGTAGAATTTTTTCGGCCTTTTTTCGCCTCCTGTTGTGCGGCGGCTGTGTCGCTGCGATATTGCACTTGCACGGTGCAAAATGTCAAATGCAAAGGGGCTTTGCGGCCAACGACAAAAAAAAGTCTACGCACTTTCTGGAACGACTATTTAGTAGGCTTTTTTCGGGCTGTCGCTCTCACCCTGACTTTTCCTGCACAATGCAATTCGCTGGAGTGATTTTGGCGACAAGCACTATGCGAAAAGGAAGGTTCACTTTGCACTGTGCAATTTGTCGCTGTTTGCACCGTGCAATAAGCTTTTTTTGGCTGTCGTACCCTGACTTTGTCTGCACAGTGCAAATGCCAAAAATCACTTCAGCGACTTACCAGCGGACTAGTATGTCATTTCTGGCCATCATCACATTCGAACGCAGTTTTACTGCCTTCCCCGAGGTGGCCCCATCGATAAACGTGAGATTGGCAAGGTTTTGTGACACACGAAAATCACAAATCTAATCCGAGCTCTAACTCAGTAAGCAAATACCCTCCCACATGTTGCGGATTAACTCAAGGCGGCAAATAAGATTGGTTCAGGGGTGGGGGAATTATAAAGCCGGAAATGGTATATTATATATCTCGTTTTTTCAGAGTTTAAAGTGTTCCACAACCTTCCACAGCCATGCTTGCGTAATAATAGGGACAGTACTCCAAGTGTGACGCTCTGATTTTGATGAAACTTGGCACAAACTTACAAGGGAAGTATCCCAAGTGCGACGCTCAGATTTTTATGAAACTTGGCAAAAATTTAAAATAATTTTTTCTAAGATATATGTGACAATCCTAGCTCGCGCTTTGCAGAAACAACCGAGATTTTTAAATCGAAAGTCGGCCAAAATTTAGGACTTTTTGCGGAATTTCGGCACGAAAAGTTTCATGCCTATTTCTCCCGTAAAGGATAATGTTTCTACAAAAAATCAAATTTTTCCGCACGAAACTGCCAAAGGTATGGCCAAAAAGGTGTTTTCCCTCTGACCGCTCTCCACGTTTAGCGTGCTCTCTCGGCGGCGCCCGCAAAGCGCGAGCTAAAACTTTCAGGAATTGATATTTAGTCCATACCCGACGTGTGTGCAAAATTTAAAGGAAATCTGAGCGTCGAACTTGGAGTACTTCCCCTGTCAGATTTTCTTTTGATTTTTCACACATGTCGGGGATGAACGAGATGTCAATTCCTGAAAGTTTTAGCTCGCGCTTTGCCAGCGCCGCCGAGATATTGAACCATTTTTGTCGCCGAGAGGGCATGCCAACCGTGGAGAGTGGTCATGGCGAAAAACATTTTTTGGCCATGACTTTGCTAGTTTCGTGCGGAAAAAATTAATTTTTTTTGTGGAAACACTACCCTCTATGGAAGAAATAGGCATGAAACTTTTCATGTCGAAATTCGGCAAAAAGTCTCAAATTTTTGCCGATTTTTGATCTGAAACCCTCGGTTGTCTTAGCGAGTCTCATACGGAAACAGTTGATTTTTCGTGGAAACATTACTTTCTGAAATAAGTATGAAACTTTTCATGCCAAAATTCGGCAAAAACTGTCAAATTTTCACCAATTTTCGATCTAAAAATCTAGTTTGTTTTTGCATATTTTTTAGAAAAAATTATTCTAAATTTGGGCCAAATTTTGATCAAAATTTGAGCCTCGTATTTGGAGTGTTTCACCTATGAAAGGCTTCTTCAGGTTCTCCGAAGAGTTGGGTCTTTATCTAATTCTACATTTTTTGTGGAAACATTACATTCTATGGTAGAAATATACACGAAACTTTTCTTGCCGAAATTCAGCAAAAAGCCTCAAATTTTCGCCGACCTTCGATCTAAAAATCTCGATTGTTTCTGCAAAGCGCGAGCTGGAATTCTCGCATATACTTTAGAAAAAACTATTCTAAATTCGTGTCAAATTTCATCAAAATCTGAGCGCCGCACTTGGGGTACTTTCCCTGTAAGAATAATCTTTTTTTGAAACATACGCAAGATTTCCAGCTTGCGCTTTGCACAAATGACCAAGGTTTTTCAGTCGAAACGGCTAAAAAATACGTCATTTTTCAACGAATTTAGGCATGAAAAGTTTCATAACGTTTTTCTGAGACTGATAGTTCCTCGACATAAAGTCCTGACACATTTTGCACCGTGCATTCTTCTTTCATTTCATCCGCACTGTGCATCTTTTCGCAGTTGTCGCCGCGATTTCCCGTTTTTGCACTAGCGACGTGCACTTTCGCGCGCGACAAACCCGAATTTGGGGGCGCGACGTCCAAACCCCGAACTTTCGCACGGTGCAAAATGTGTCAGGACTTTATGTCCCGACTAGTACTAGTCCTTCCGGAAAGTCTCCGGACTGATTTTTGGGGTTTGCACTGTGCGAAAAAAGTCAGGGTGCGAGCGACATCCCAAAAAAGCCTATTGCACAGTGCAAAAAGCTTGAAATTGCACAGTGCAAAGTGAACTTTCGTTTTCGCGGAGTGCATGTCGCCAATTTCCGTCCGGCGACTTTCCGGAAAAACTAGTATAAGAAATAATTTTTTTTCCATGGAAAACTTGTAAAGTTGCGGCCATTTTGCCGCGCTTCGCGTGCAGAAACTGTGGCTTGCACAGTGCAATTTCGTTTTTTTGTCTTACATTTTTTTTGGAATTTGGAGACCGATCGCGACAAGTTCGAAGAAATTTTTCCTTTCTTCCCGCCACTATATGTAGCCCGTGCCCGGCGGGTTTGCAAAAATTACAAAAAAAACTCCGTGCGTTGCACTTGGGGTACTTTGTGGGTTCAAATTTTTTCTGTAATCTATGTACGGCCCTAAATATGACGATAAAACCGTAGCATACCGTACCCTCAATCCGGTCGTAAAAAACGGTATTGCAGCTGCGGAAGTATTACAAATATTTGGCCGAGAAAATTTAAATAATTTCTGGAATGTGCAAAAGTGAATGGTATTGAAATCTTTAAGCGGATATCCCATTCAACCAAACTGACGCGAAGAATTACAGCTTCCGGTGAAAAACACCTTAAGCCGCTTTTCGGAGGAATCGCCGCTCTTGTCAAAGGGGGGTTAAACCATCTTCTTGTGCCGCTTTCTTACAGTCGTCAATTTCGAGGACATGCAAATTTGCTACTTCACCCAGAAAGTTACGATATCAGTCTGCCGGGAAAATAATAAGCACTCTGTCGCATCTAAAGTCGTATCGCCGCCGAAAAAATGAATTGTGTCGCGGCAAAATAAAATTGCTTTCACTTCAGCGACGCGAGCGACACAGTGTTTAGTATTTTCCCGACAGACTGATATCAGTTCTTGAGGCCCTGAGTTTCATTGCACTCTGGAAAAAAAATGATTCGCCGCTGCGAAAAATGGGAGCAACGCAAAATACTAGCCGCGACACAAAGTCCGCAGAATTTTTTCGGCGACGTCGCGGGGAGCGCTTGCAGAGGATGCATGTCGCTAGTGCAAAAACGGAAAGTCGCAGCGGCGCGGGCGGAACAAGCGCAAAAATCTACGGACTTTATGGCTCTAGTAACAAAGAACCGTACTGCGCAAATCCTCTGAACTTTTATCAGTCTGTCGGGAAAATAATGAGCACTCTGTAGCATCGAAAATCGCATCGCCGCCAAAAAAATGAATTGTGTCGCAGCAAAATCAAATTGCTTTTTTCAGTGACGCAAGCGACATTATGCCCATTATTTTCCCGACAAACTGATACAAAGAAATCTCTGTCCCACTATCAGTCTGTCGGGAAAATAATGTGGATTTGTAGTGCCTTCGACGCGGCCAAATTGTTTTGCAACGGCTAGGTCGGAGATTGGCGCGCACAGCGAAGAGACGAGAAATTTTGCTGCTACAAAGCCACATTATTTTCCCGATAAACTGATAGGTGCGCGGCGACATTGTGCTCATTATTTTCCCGACAAAAATATAGAACATCCGTGTAGATCCGAAATTTCGTTTGGCCCGGCGAACCTAACTACCGTAACGTGCGTTCCAAATGTCACAATTGTCCTTTCAATTAGCCCTATTTTTGCACACAAAATCTAGTTACGGAGAGTTCAGGTATTCTGAGAACGTTTTACGTAGAGGTAAAGTTGATTGTGTTAGCCGGCTTCGCGGAAATTATTCTCAATTTTACCGAGACGGGAAGTGGGCCTCGTGTTGGTCTTTGTGACGAAGCATGCGTAAAGACGTCTTACAGCGTGAAATTTAACTGAACTCAAAACCTGCTATTCATTCAATAAGAGCTGTTTTTTGGCGGAAAACTTTTTTCGTTTCAAAAACCACACGTTCTTCACGTTTTAATCAAAAAAAAATTGAATTGTATTCCGCTGTACTTGGGTATTTGCTCCATTAAACACGCTGTATTTCCACACTCCTTTGTGATGTCTCGCACAACACTCATGCGCCGGCACAGTTGTACCCAATGCAATGTTTTCCACGTAGTCCGACTACGTCGAGGTGTTATTAAATATATTAGTACGAAGGTTGCGTAATTGGATCGGCCTTTTGGTAATAACAGCTTGCCGTGTGGGCACGTTAAAGGGCTCGTACCGTGTGCGCTTTGGGGAAATGAACCGTCAAAAAAATCTTTTTATTATACTATCAGTCTGTCGGGAAAATAGTGAGCGCAATGTCGCTGCGCCTGTCGCGTCGCTGAAGTGAAGAGAAATCTGATTTTTCCGCGATACAATTCATTTTCTCGGCGGCGATGCGATTTTCGATGCGACAGAGTGCTCATTATTTTCCCGACAGAGTGACAGCTCCTTCTTATATTAGTCTGTCGGAAAAATAACGGCGGATCGTCGCATCAAAATGTCTCGCCGCTATCGCGCACCAAGTCCCAAGTCGCGGCTTGCAGTCGCAAAGCGATGATAGGCGATTCCGAGGCGCGACGATCCGCCGTTATTTTCCCGACAGACTGATAGTCGCTGGTGTGATTTTGCGACATGAATTGTGTAAGAAAAGTCAGAGGTCAGGGTGCGGGCGACAGCCGCAAAACCCCTATTGCACGGTGAGAAGTAAACCTTTGGTTTCGCACAGTGCATGTCGTAGAAACCGCCTCTGCGGTTTCTGCGAGTCAGAGTGGAAGCGACGGCCCGAAAAAGCCTGTTACAGTTGCAAAAAGCAAGAAATTGCACAGTCCAAGGCGAAATTTTCATAATAGTTGCGGCAAAAAGTCCTCGGAATTTTCGGCGACTCTGCACTGTGCATGAACCCGGAAAACATTTTGCACCGTGCATTCGGCGCAAAAAAGTGCTTTTGCACACGCAACTTTGCTGTTTTTGCCTTACGTCGTGCGCGATTCCCATTTTTTGCAAGCGACAAATCAACTTTTCGAAGTGCGAGGGATGCGCCAATCGCGTCGCTGAAATGAAAAGCTATTTGACTTTGTCGCGACACAACTCATTTTTTCGACGGCGATGCGATCTTCGATGAAACAGAGTGCTCATTATTTTCTCGACAGACCGATAATTATCATTCAGCACGTGGGATGTCATCATAACTTTTTGCCGTCGTAAGTGGTGCCCTTGACGACAAAATATTTTTGACATTTTTTCCCCATGATTCAAAAATGACTGTGCTTTAACATTGTCACGGCTAGTGAAACTAGTTTCTGTTTTAATAAGCAATCAATCTCTCAACATCAGCAATCTCTTTTATTTCCAGAGATTGACTTGAAGCGGGTGTTTCTTTTCCCTTTCAACGGCTTGCAAACATCCACCTTTTTTGGGGGTTTATTAATCATGAAGCTAGGAGCGGGTAATGTCAGCATGTCGGGAAAATAGTGGTGGGTTGTCGCGCCTTGAAATCGCCGAGCATCGCTCGGCGACAGCTGCAAAGTCTGGTGCGCGCAACCCTTTTTCGACGGGGCAAAACGTCTGGCTGCGATGACCCGTCACTATTTTCCCAACAGAATGAGGAATAGCTTAGGTCTACATCCCTTTAGCCATGGCTGTCATCGTTCCTAAACATCTTCCCGCAACGATCCGCTACTACTTTTCCACAGACTGATAGTCAGTTTGCAGTGAGTGATTCCTGTGACATACAGTCGGCTTCCGCTCGCGCCCTGACCAGAGATTGCCAGGCTCTTGGCTCCGGCCTTGAGCGGCTGCGGCTCCGAACCGGGAGCAAGAGCCGGAGCTGGAGATTTTGGGCGTGGCTCCGGCTCCCGAGCCCAATCTCGGAGCCAGGCATCTCAGCGTTCAGAAAAGTAAAAATTTCATGATCTTTGATGTGCTGCTTACAATTTGGCTACAAAAACGTTGGGTGTGTGATTTCTGGTACCACTAACTTTTATTTTTGGAAAAATATTTAAAAAAAATAGCCCGGATTCGGAGCCAGAGACCATGTTAATTTTTTTTACGGGAGCCGGGAGCCGGAGCAGTATAGCCTGGCCAGAGCCAAAATTTTAACCGTGGCAATCTCCGGCCCTGACATTTTTCGCACAGCGCAAGCCGCTGGAGTGATTTCGTGATTTTAGCGACATGCACTGTGCGAAAACGAAAGTTTACTCTGCACTGTGCAATTTGTTGGGTTTGCACCGTGCAATAGGGTTTGTTGGGCTGTCGCTCGCCCTGACCTTTTCTGCCCAGTGCAAACGCCAAAAATCACTCCAGCGACTTTACGAACGGACAAGTGTTTTCATCGTATATGTACTTGGTTAGTGATGCCCTTTTCCGCAGCTCCGTGCACAAACCATGACAACAATTTTTTGAACAGGGGATTGTGTGACCGCCGTGTTCTTTACTGTTTTTTTCGCCGAAGATTGTAGTCAGTATGATTTACGTAAGCCGATGAAAGCCCTTACCCTTTTCATAGCCAATTGTAATTTGATTGTTTGCGAACGGAAGCAATCCTTACTTACATTCCTTTGCATTGCCCGTGGCGTACACGTGATTCTTCGCAAAGTTACACATACATATATCGTATGGTTGTTCATGCTATATTCTGCCTATTTGATTATACAATTAGTGGCTATGAATATAAGTTGAATTAAAATTGATGTTAGTCCGTTCGAGTCGATGAAGTGACTTTGCCGACGTGCACTTTGTACGAAATTTCAGGGTGTGAGTGACAGAGCAAAAAAGTCCTATTATACGGTGCAATAAGCAAGAGATTGCACAGAATTTTTTTTCGTAGAGTGCATGTTGCGAAGATGACTCCATGGACTAATATTATTAGTCCGTCGGGAGCATCAAAAATCGCATCGTCGCCGAGAAAATGAAGCGTGTCGCGACAAAATCGAATCACTTCTAATTCAACGGTGTGATTGGCGCGGCGGCACTGTGCTCATTATTTTCCCGACAGGCCGATACGGACAAACACTGTGCGAACACAAAAAATTCCTTTGCACTGTGCAATTTTTGGTTTTTGCACCGCGCAATGGGCTTTTTTTGGGGCCGTCGCTTCGCTCTGACTTTATTGCACAGTGAATGCCAATAATCAGTCCGGCGACTTTCCGGACAGACTAGTACAATTTCCTTCCGAAATTCGTCATTTTGTCCTCTTACTGTCCCGGAATAGACGGAACGTCATCCATAGGCGGTGGGATGGATTCCAAAGATTTTGGGCGTTTAATCACCATGGGGGCATGTTCTTCGAACACAACTTGAAACAAATCTCTAATCTGCTGTTGCTTCCGGCCTTAATAGGTGTTTTTCGAAGCGCCACATATCGCGCTATTTTTAAATCATTTAAAAAAGTTTCCAATTTTTCATACTGCATTAGTTGTAGTTTTGGGGATACGGTGCTCGGGAGATCCGAAAATGCACGTTCTATTCCTCTAATCTGTGAGTCGTCACGAAAACGTGACATGCCGCGGCTCCGCGTTCTGGGCGTGGGTGACTGTGTTTTTAACTGGATTTTTGAGCTTAACATATTTCTGTAGGCAGGTATTAGGCCCCGTATATGAGTAAATCATGTATAATCTTGTGTTCTACAAAATTTGAAAAATAATTTGCGCAATCGTGCAAAGTTTTTCAGCCCTTCTTCGTTAATCCTTCGTTAACACTGAAAAACAGCGCTGATCTTCGGCTTTTGTGCAATCCACTTAGCGGTAATCCAAGTGTTATTCGCCCTGTAAACCGTATAACATCCGGAGAGTCATCGGGGTTTTAAATCGCGCTTCCAGAAAAACGCCCTGCCCCTCCCCATGCCGAAATTCTTTCGTATCCCTCCCATTTGGCGGCTTAACACTCCTTCCATTTGTTATTCTTGCGTATTATTTTCCCCGAGCCGTACGTGATTTTCGCAAGATTTTTGCCGTTTTTATTTACACACTACTCCCGACCTCCAGATGAACAAACCGGCACTGTCCCTGCTGCTTCTGGTGCTCTACTTCCTCGCCGCTTACTCGTTACCGGTGGAGCTGCGGCAGGACGATGAGGACGAGGACTACTACAACGCAGAAATTCAGACTCCACAGAAGCCGGAGTGCTACAAGTAAGTGGGGTTGGCGATGAGGGGAAAAGTTGACTCTCAAAGTTTTTACTATGACTTTCTAGTGTACAGTTGCATTTTGTACTAGCGGAAGGCCGAATTGTTGTCATATTTGGCGTTAGTTTGTATTCGCAAGACTGTAAAATCGTACAGTGTCCTGCGTTTCTCATTAATTTGCCTCAAACAGAGGCATTGGGAGAAACTGTGGCCTAACTTTATTCATTTCCCTTCTTCAGGCATGACGACTGCTCCTTCTGCTGCTTCAACCCCATCACAAAGGTCAAACTGACCGTGAAGCGAGCACGATGCGACGACGGGCTGTGCCAGTGCTTGTGCGAAATCCTATGATCTGCCGGTCGCCTTTCCTCTTGTGATATCAGTCCTTGGTCTTTAAAACGTTTTGTTTCTTTTTGTTGTAATAATACGTATGTAGTTTATGTCCGCTGACGACGCGGTCTCATCCTTTATTGTTTGAATAAAAATAGAAAAAATGTACAATGGTCAAGTGGGGTGCGTTTACAGGCATTCCTTTTGTAGTTTACTTTGACAAAAGGCCTGCACGTCCTCAGGCTTCGGCACGGAGCCGCTTGGGGAGGGGCATAAAACACAGCCGACGGCCCGGCGAACGATTAAGGCAAGGGGCGCGAAATTGGTTGCAGAACCGTCGTATAATCCGGATTAATTAATTCATCATGTATGAAGATTGTGTGCGAGGTCAGTGAATGATAGGTCGAAGATTTTTAGGCACTTAAATTTCCCCTTAAGCGGCTATAAGCTTCTTTAAAAAGAAATTTGTCTTAAGGCTTTACGTGAGATTTGGCAATTTCGAAAGTGCACTTTGTAGCGATTGGTGCTTTTATTTTTACCGTAGTGCAATGTTTCTCCACCGACAAGCCGTAGTTTTCGTCGAACGCAGCTCATCACGCTTGTTTTTCCCGCTTTGTTGGTTGGCACGTTACTGTAGCGTACGCACGTCACAAAGTAAAAAATGGTCTCCCTTTTGTATCTCTAAAGTTTCATCTTCTCCGGCACTTGGACTACTCCATAACAGAGCAGAATTGATCCGGTCTCCGAGCACAAAGCCATGCGTTGGCGGAGAAAAGCGGCTGGAATGAGCTAGTGCCCGTAAACTGATTAAATTTCCGGCCTAACGAGGAGTACAAAACAACAAGCCACAGAGCGCCGAGAACAGCGGCCCAGGAGAAGTCGTACAATGGACGTTTTGTTTTTAAAGTCCTGCGGTGAACATAATTCTGAGGGTTTTTGGTTCGATAAAACTTTGCATACTAGTCCGTTCACATAGACTTTGCGTCATGCACTGTGAGAAAACGATGGTACACCGTGTACTGTGGAATTTGTTGCTTGTTGCAGAGGGAAGGTCTGCTAGGCTAGGGGCTGGGGGTCCCCCAGTAAGAAATTATTTATTTTATGTATTACCTTGGATTATCACCTTGGTCCTTCCTTGTAACTTGTTTCCCTTCACCCACAACCTGGGGCACTTTAACCCTTTGCTACGCCCCTGGGAATAATTACACAGCAATACTACAAAATACAAGCTAGTAATCTATAAACCCCTTCCAAACTGGGTCCAAGATATATGTGAAACCAGTCAGGGTTCATCGAACGTTCTTGGTTAAATTTTGTCACGTTCATGGCGTCATTTTATGTTATAATAAATAGTATTAGTAGAGGACAAATACGTGATTAAAACTATTTTTTGATAATTCCGATAGGGTCGGTGTAGTCACCACAACTCGTCATGTTTGTGCACAACCCAATCGTCTTCGGACATTGCAAATTCCCCGCCGTTTTGCAGTCGAGTTGCTGTTTTATCATACGTGCAGTTCTGGCTTTCAGGAAGCTGAATAATTGTTATACAAAAGAGATTTAAGACTGCATTTTTGTGTTTCCTTAAGATGAATAGAAAAATAGCGGATTTCAAAACAAGATTTATCCGCAAAATTAAAGGCTTTGATTTACTGTTATAAAGATGGTATGAGGGATGAAAACATGGGACTTTCGGTGTTGTAGTCCTACTGTAGGTAGATTGCCCAATAGTATGCTAGAATTTGAGACTTAAATTCGGGATGATGGGCTTACCGTTGAAGCAGGCGAACGCCAGAGGGAATATCTGAAAATTGGCAAGGTTTTTTTCGATTTTGGTAACAGCTCTAAAAAAGAGGTCGTGCTTACTACTCGAGCTACGAAATCAATCCTCTCTGCCCAGCGGCTGTTCGCGGTTCGTTGATCATCGGCTTCGCATAGCGGCTCGTATACTTCACTGCTTCTGGGTAGTGCCGCATCTTGCTAGAACAAAAAATTGGTTACTATAGTCAATTTTTTATACAACTGGTCCTTCCGAAAAGTTGCCGGACTGATTTTTGGCGGCTCTGCCGGAAAACTCAGAGGGCTAGCGACAGCCAAAAAAAGCCTGTTGCACAGTGTAAAAGCAAGAAATTGCACTGAATAAAGAAAAGTTTTGTTTTCAGCAAGTGCATGTCGCCGATTTCCATCCAGCGACTTTCCGGAAAGACTAGCATCAAGTAGTGGCTTCTGCAGAAATCGTGGGAGGCCTACCGGATCGTTCGTCGTCTTAGGAAGGCGACGGCAATTTCTGTTTCTTCCGGCGATGATGCTCACTGCAGCAAACTCAACCAGACTGCCAACAATGAACGCCAAACACGTTTCGAACCAAAAAGAAATCGCCTTCGCATACGTTGCGGCCGGAAATTTTAGAGTAATTGCGAAATTTTGTATCGTAATGATGATAAGGCTGGAAATATTGCCAATTGATCCCAAATTTCCAAGAAATCCTCACCATGCGACTGCAAGAGTCACCCTTGCTGCTGCCGCGTTCGTAGCAAGCCAAAACCCAAGCCAAGAGACGATGACAGCTGTGGCCGAAGGGATGTAAAGCTATATAATATTAAGTTTTATCAGTCTGTCGGGAAAATAGTGCCGGGTCAGCGCAGCTAAGTCTGTCGGAAAAATAACGGCGGATCGTCGCATCAAAATGTCTCGCCTCATCGCTATAGCGCGCCAAATCTCCAGCTTCGGCAGTCGTCGCAATGCGATGATGGGCGATTCCGAGGCGCGACGATCCGCCGTTATTTTCCCGACAGACTGATGTTTCGCCTCGTCGAAAAAGGGGTGCAGTCGCGCACCTACTTTTCAGCTGCGGTTAGCCGTCGCAAAACGATGATGGGCGATTCCGAAGCCACTACTTTCCCGGCACACTGATAAAAAAACATGTGGGGGACCTGATCCAGTGGCAAAGAATGTGCCATTTTGCATCCGGGAAGCATCAAAAAATGTGGCAAAATGCTTTCCTCTCCAAGTGAAAAAACACCGTTTTGAAGGGCTCCCTCACAAAAAAAACGGGCGCGCTTTTGAAACCGGAGTTTTTTTCACTTGGAAATGGAGGTATTTTGCCACATTTTTTTTACTTCCCGGATGCAAAATGATAGGTTTTTTCCCACTGGATCGGGTCCGCCACTATATGGTCAGAACTCAAAGACTTTTTGATGGCGATGACACGCTTCATTGTTTTGAAGGTTCGCTTGACCTACCTGAGACAACAAGACAATCCATTCCCGTCTCAGGAGAATCTTGGCACGGAGGCACGAGTATTCGTCAGTATTAGTTTTTGCGCTGCAATCCTCAGCCACAACTTCTTCCAGATCAAAGTCGCGCAAGCTTTGTCGAAGGCCGGCCTTTTGTTGAAGTGCGTAATGTCCTTTCCATTCGTATTTTATGTCATCAGCGGTGTGGGCGTAGCTGGCCAGGTCAATGGGACAGGCGTGCCGATCAAATGGGTAGCTCTCCAACGACATTGGACACGACAAAACTAGTGACAATCGTACGCTATAAAGAACCCTCCCGTCCGGATGAATTCGAATCAAAACGTTGGGTTTGTCGACGGAATGCCTTCGGGCTTCTTTTTCGTTCTGAAAATACGTGTCGGGCATCCAAATTTGGTCTGTGGCTGGCTCTGCGGTTGGTAGGAGCAGGAATTTCGGCACTTCGGAGCCATCACTCGCCATATCTTTGTAGGCCAATCGGGGGTCCAGCCATTCCTCGCGGAGGGTTATTTGCCTGGAAATTGTGTCTGTAGAAGCTTAACAATGTAATGTAGAAAATTTATCTCCCGCTTTACAGAAAAAATTGGCTTGTACTGTGCAGAAAAAGTCAGGGTGCAAGCGACACCCCAAAAAAGCCTTTTTCACGGTGCAAAAAGCAAGAAATTGCACAGTGACAAGTAAAATTTTGTTTTCGCACAGTGCATGTCGCAAACATCACTTCTGCGACATGAAGTGTAATTTCAAAGGAGAAGATATTCTTAGAAGAGACGGTCAGAGAAAAAATTAATTTTTTGTTTCTTTTTGCGTGGAAACAGCTTTAAAATAAAATTCCTTTTGGCGCTAATCCGTTCGTAAAGTCGCTGGAGTGATTTGCGTGACATGCACTGTGGGAAAGCAAAATTTTTCGTTGCACTGTGCAATTTCTTGCTTTTTGCACTGTGAAATAGGCTTTTATGGGCTGTTGCACCCTGACTTTTCTCGCACAGTGCATGTTGCCAGAAGTGACGGCAGCGATTTTGCAAACGGACTATTGCGCTTTTTTAAAAGTGCGTAGACTTTTTTCTGCTTTTTTTCGCACCGTGCAGTGCAAGTTATCCTTTTCGAAATTTCGAAGCATTTTGCACTATGCAATTTTATTTCGTGCGCCCGAAATTCGCTTTTCTAAGTTGGCAAAACCGTGTGTCGCTGCGATATTGCAATGCACGGTGCGAAACATCAAATGCACCCCGCAAAAAGGGGTTTTTTGTGCATGGTGCAGCCCATGACAAAAAATCTACGCATTTCTGAGAAATCGTAATATAGTGATGGACCTGATCCATTGGCAAAAAACGTACTATTTTGCATTCGGGAAGTATCAAAAATGTGGCAAAATACCTCCATTTCCAAATGAAAGACTCCGATTTCATGTGAGGGAAACGAAGCTTTTTCACTTGGAGAGGGAAGCATTTTGCCACATTTTTTTGATACTTCCAAGGTGCAAACTGATACGTTTTTTGCCACTGGATCAGGTCCCCTACTCAAATAGTGCTCCCGGGAAACTTACGTGCTGTATTCCGAGTTCACTTCATCGATCTTTGAGATAGTTCTCAAGAAAATATTGACTGTCACGACGACCGGACCGTCCCCTGAAATACTCCGTTTCCTTGTGTGCAATTTTTCGCTCACCCGGCAAAGAAGAATTGGTCCCCTTTGGCCGAACCCGAAAATCATAGTCGTTGAAAAGCCGTTGGATTATTTCTTGCTCCTCCAACTTTGTATTGGGCTGCTGGGCCGTAGCGAGAAGGAAAATAAGTAACAGAGTAACAGTGGAATGGAGAAAAGACATATCGATTGAGAAGCTTGGAAAACAAAGAAAATGACGTGAAGTTTAAAGCATCAAAAGAGCAAAAAAATTGATTGGTGTTTGCAAAAAAAATCGCAGCGATAGCCAAGGTGAGTGGCTCTAATATCGTGCGAAACGCTTAGCATAATCTGTTGACACTTTTTTCGGCCTGATAAGCGGATTATAAGGGTTTCTTTTTTTTGTTTGAGGTCACATGGCCGTGTGATATATTCTATAATATTCAACTTTTTCATAATGTTTATTGCAGTGCGACGATGATATTTTGGCCGTATTTTGTCTGTATGGCCTGCAAGTTTTATATGCTTACTATTCCTTCAAATTCAAAGATCAACTTTTGCAGACACCGCCAAGATGTCGCTGTAATTCACAAGGGAAGTAACCTCATGTGAAGTACCCATATTTTCTTCAAACTTTGCACACATGTCGTACATGGGAGACATATCAACTCCTTGAAATTTGAACTCGCACTTTGCAGTTTCAGCCGAGATATTGAGCAATCTTTGCGGCCGAGAGAGCACGCGAAATGCGGAGAGCAGTCAAAGAGAGAACCCTTTTTTGGCGATATCTTTGTCAGTCTCGCGTGGAAAAAATTGATTTTTTGTGGAAACATTACTCTCCATAGTAGAAAACTTTACAAAATTTTTTATGCCAAAATTCGGAAAAAAAGTGGCCAATTTTTTCCAACTTAAAAACATACCGTTTTGCATCCGGGAAGCATTAAAAATGTGGCAAAATCCATCCCTCTCCAAATGGGAAAGGGGCGGCCTTTAAAACGAAGTTTTTTCACTTGGAAAGGGAAGCATTTTGCCACATTTTTGATGCTTCCCGGATGCAAAATGGTGCGTTTTTTGCCACTGGGTCAGGTCCGTCACTGTAGAAAGCGTAATTGCAAATTTTTGCCAATTTTTGATCAAAATCTTACCGTCACACTTGCAGTACTTTTCCAGCGTTCTTTTGAGCTTTCGATAAAAACTTTTCTAGTTTGTGCATGCCAAAAAATACCGTCAAAAAACGCTCTCTCTCTCTTGTTCCCACCTGTCTTTAATTAACAAGGCAATGTCACCAAATTTAACAAAGCTTTTGTCATCAACTTGCTGTGTCAGTGAAGTCAGAAAGTCATAATCATTTATAGTAATCCTATTACATCATATTTCCTGAGTTATAACCCGATTTTCCGGGTAGCGCGCTAATTAGGTTGTGCGATGTTTGTAGTTTTTTCGTCGGGTCCAAACACTTTCATTTCGAGAGTCATGATACAAGTTTATTATGGTAATAAAAGAGTAATACGATATGTCACGTTGGCAAGAGATTCAAAAAGAAAAACAAATTGAGTTTTCGTCACGGGTCGCTTTCCAGACGACTTGCGTAGAAGTACTTGAAGTAGTAGAATACTGTAAACAAAGGAATTAGAAATGTATATCGCGTGAACTACATACAATGGGGGACCTGATCCAATGGCAAAAACGTTCCATTTTGCATCCAGGAAGTATCAAAAAGGTGGCAAAATACCTCCAAGTGAAAAATTCCGATTTCAAAAGCACGCCCGCTCTTTCTGTGAGGGAGCCCTTCAAAACGAAGTTTTTTCATTTGGAGAGGGAAGCATTTTGCCACATTTTTGATACTTCCTGGATGCAAAATAATACGTTTTTTCCTCTGGATCAGTTCTGTCACTGTACAAAGGCCGTATAAACCACGGATGCTCTTCTCGTGTGGGTACGTACATATCTTATCAGCATGGTCTACCTATGCAGTCGTACACCAAGTATAAAAAGTTTTGGATCGCCGTTTGTATGAACACCGTCCAAATTCTGATTTTCGAAAAGTATTTTTGAAATAGTTGTCAATTTGGACTCAAAAAATCTTGTTGGTTTCTGTAAAGCGCAAGCTCAGCGTCCCGTATGTCTCAAAGAATTATGTTCTGGATTTTCATCGCAATACATATTTTTTATGCCTTGACCGGTGACCTGATATGTATCTGGTTGGGGACTTATAAAATCATCATGTGTTTCGAAAATGTGTCACGATGACACCTATTCACTATGTGCCAATGGTATAAAAAATTGCTGCATATGGCTAGGAGTACTCTCTAGTGTACCCATAAAAAAGTTCTGGCTCAAAACTTTTGCAAGGCGCAATTTTGATGACGAATTTTCTGGACTTTTTCTGATTTCTGGATTTTTTCTGCGGGCAGAAACTTTCCAATTCCACAGATTTTTTGACGTGCTCTAGTGAGTACTAGAAGACATATACAGCCATTTTTTATACCACTCACACATTTTAAACCGGTGTCATCGTGACATATTTTCTGGACACACCAAGATATACTATATGACTGCCGCTGGCAACAACTTACTCAAAAACGATATAAACAACGCGGGGAACATGTATCGGGACACAATGTCCACACGCTTCGACAGATCGTCGCCCAGCATCTTCCTCAACTTGGTCCTCAACGGCATCTGGCTGTTCAGGACGCTCAAGTCCAGCCGCATCGAGCGCCGATGTTGCCTTAACGGATGAACATCGTTGTTGTTCAATCCGCTGAGATTCATGTTTATCGTGTCGTGCATCATGTTCATATGGGCGTTCGGCACAATCGACGGCGGACACAGGCAATCGGGGCCCATCAGGGACGGGAGTTGCGCCGCCATCTGCTGCAGCCCTCCCAACTTTTTGCCGCGCTCCCGGCGCGTAAACTCCTTCCTACCGTAGTAGTTGACCAACGCGTACTCGAGCAGGGCCGAGAAGATGAATCCTGGAAAGAAAAAAGGGTTTTGCGAAAAGCCACGTAAAAGGAATTATGGCACATCCTCGGGATGAGTAATTTGCGCTAAGCCAAATTCGCTTCGGCGGATTTGACGGCTGACTCATGAAACGAGTTTTTCCCCGCACGCAAGCCGCTTACACAACTTTGATGGCAAAAATAAACGAATGGATAAGCAACAGGATCAACCAAAGACCACTTCAGGTGGTTGTTGTTGGGTCTTGGAGGCTGTTAAAGTTCATGTATGTACATGTCGCGCCAAATGCCCGCAACGTAGTGCAAAGAAAGCAAAACTTGTCTGAAAATGTTTTTTCGAAATCATGAAAAGTGCAGAGTTGCCGAAAATTCCGAGGACTTTCCGCGCCGAGTACAAGTGTTTCCGGAAAGTCGCCGGTCTGACAAGGAAGTACCTTTATTGGGGCTCCTACTTTTTGACGCGACATATCTCAAAAAATCAGAAAAAATGTGCTGATCAAGGATATATAAATCTTAGCTGCCCATTTTAGGTTTTTAGGGGTGAAAACTCAATCGGAAGTTGACTTAAAGTCCTGTATGAACCCCTTTTTCTCTTAATTTTTCACAGGTTTACAATTTTTATTTTGGCTTAAAATGGTGTTTATTGAGTTTCTAAGACGTAATAAGTCAGCCTTGGCCCAAAAATTTATTTTTTCGACCTTCAACTTCAAAAAAAGTTGATTCAGCCCAAAAGGAAAATCGAACCCGTGCGGCGTCCTCCCTCTTGATTCCCAGACTACGGCACTAACCACTCGGTCACACCGCACTCTTCCTAAGGAAGAGAACGACTGCGCTTTTTATCGTTTCGAATGCCTGCGCCTTTTGTAGGGAAATTAAGCAAGTTTTTGGGCATTTTCACCCCTAAAAACCCAAAATGGGCAGCTAAATTTTATATATCCTTGATCAGCGCATTTTTTCTGATTTTTTGAGGTATGTCCCGTCAAAAAGTAGGAGGCCCCATAAAAGCACTTTCCTTGTGAAATCGGCGACACGCACTGTGCGAAAATAAAACTTTTCTTTGCGATGTGAAATTTCTTCCTTTTTGCACCGCAAGGACTTTTTTCGGCTGTCGTTTCCACATTTTTCGCACAGTGCAAACGCCAAAAATCAGTCCGGCGGCTTCCCGAAAGGACTAGTAGTAAAGGAATATACAGTGGCCGATCTGATCCAGTGGCAAAAAACGTACCATTTCGTGTCCGGGAAGTATCAAAAAATGTGGCAAACTACCTCCCTCTCCAAGTGAAAAAACTGCGATTTCATTTTTTTGGTTGGAGAGGGAGGTATTTTGCTGCATTTTGGATACTTCCCGGATGCAAAATGATACGTTTTTTCCGCTGGATCAGGTCCGTCACTGTACCACATACTCGGGCAATAAATTATATATCCTAAACGGAAGTGGGTAAACTGGTGCTATTATAGTTTGTTTGCAAAGTCGCTGAAGTTTTTGGCGCTTGCTATGCAGAAAAAATCAAGGTGCGGGCGACAGCCCAAAACAGCCTATTGCACGGTGCAAAAAGCGAGAAATTGCACTGTGCGAAGCGAACTCTTGTTTCCGCACAGTACGCCGATAAATTTCGGTAGTCATGGCGATAACCTTCCCCTTTACTGTTATTTTTGCCATCTTCATTTTCGCCCCAGCATGGCCTCAGAAATCGTACGGTATTCGTGCGTCATAAAACCGCATCTTTGTATTCCTCTTCATCGGATTAGGATTACTACAAATGCCACAGGAATTGATCCATTCTCACGTACACATAAACGCTACATGTGGGGGGTTTGGCGGCAAGACAAAGCCGTTGGAATGACCTAAACCCCCATTCAGAGGGCCCCCATAAACGAAACCCTTGAGGATTAGCGGGGATAACAATAGATCATGGAGAGATTTCGAAGGACAATGGCTGAACGGGTTTGTCACATACCTAGACAGATTCCAATCCAAACATCGACGGCTTTGATGTACGAGACTGGCGGCAATTTGGAGTTGATACCGGAGGCTTGCGTGGTCATCGTGAGGAGACTGAAAAACTTACAGTAGAATTAGATAAGGACACAACTTTTTGGGGATCTTTAGGAGTGCTTTCACAGAGCTTTCACTCCAAGTATTACAACGCTCAAATTTTGATCAAAACTTGGCACAAATTTTAGAACAATTCCCAAATTTTTTGATCAAAACTTGGTATAAATTTAGAATAAGTTTTCTACAATATATGCGTGAATCCTAGCTCGCGCTTCGCAGAAGCAACCGAGATTTCGTAAGACCAAAAGTTGGGAAAAATTCACCATTTTTTCGCGAATTTTGACATAAAAAGTTTCATGCCTATTTCTGCCGTATAAGGTAATTTTTCAACAAAAAATCAATCTTTTCTCCGCGGCACCAGCGAAGTTATGGCCAAAAAAGTTTTTTCTTTCTGTATGTCCACCCCACGCATCTCGCTTAATCTCTCGGTGGCGTCTGCAAAGCGTGAGCTAATTCAAATCACAGTGGCTCTTTTACTAACGAAGGGAAGTACAGCAAGTGCGATGCTCAAATTTTGATCAAAACTTGGCATAAATTTAGAATAATTGTTTCTAAAAAAATGCGAAAATCCCAGCTCGCGTTTTGCAGAAACAACCGAGATTTTTAGATCGAAAGTTGGCGAAAATCTGACACTTTTTGCCGAATTTCGGCACGAAAAATTTCATGCCTATTTCTACCGTAGAGGGAAATGTTTCCACAAAAAATCATTTTTTCCCGCGCGAAACTTGCGAAGCTATGGCTAAAAAAGTGTCTTGATCGCTCTCCATGTTTAGTGTGCTCTCTCGGCGGCAAAGATCGTTCAAAATCTCAGCGGCGTCTGCAAAGAGCGAGCTAAAGCTTTCAGGAATTGAAATTTAAAAACCAAATTAGTCTATGCCCGAAGTGCGTGCAAAATTTAAAGAAAATATGAGCTTCGCACTTGGGGTACTTCCCTTGTAAAACCTTCAATTTAATAGATCACTGAATTGACCACTACTTTTCAGCCGCTTCGAACGACAGACTTACGTTGTAACACCCAGAGACACTCGCGCCGGCACAGCATCCTTGTCCAACCAAAAGCTGACCCATGAAACGACCACCAACATGATGCAGGGAATGTAGAGTTGAATGAGGTAGTAACTAAACTCATATGTAAGCAATCATCGCCATGACTTGCCTGTATTCCCTTCGGAGGATTAATTTAACTCGTGCGCAACTGTATTCACCTAAATTCGATGGTTAAAGTTGAAATTTCTTTTGGGATTTCAAGTAAATTCTAATAATATATAATATTTATCGACTAGATAATTTGAAATTCTTTTTGGTATAGTGTCCTATGAAATCTACAGCTCTTCTGAGCCCTTCTACCTACATGCTTTTCCTTTCCGAGTACCCTTTTCTGGCATTTCCAATACGACAACTTACGTTGTTACAATCGGCACACTGGTATCATCACAAATTGTAAACATATACTTTATATCGTTATATACATATATTATAATTAGCAGCTCGTCATGAACAATGTTAAGCGCAAACAAACCCGGTTTTTGAACATTCGGATATTGTAAAACACGCTACACAACTGGCATGTATATTTTACTAACAAAGGAAGTCACTTATGCTACGGATCGATTTTTAAAAACGACTGTCGCAGAAATGGAGAGGACATAATGGAGATGTCGAATCTGGTGACCAGTAACTTTACCGGCTTTGTTCAGCGTTGATAATCGACGAATATGTTTGGCAAGAAAAAATTGCCCAAAAAAGTTCTCATTTTGGCCTCAAACCGGCCTTGAGACATCAACATCGTCCTTACCGGAATTTTGTATAACAGAGTCCGTGGAGAGTACCCCTTCACTCAAAAGTTCGGACAATTTTCGCACAATACGAAAGTTTGGGTTTTGACTTATCCCCGACACCGCGAGCGCAATTTCGGGTTTTTTGCGAGCAAACGTTTCTGATGCAAAAAACAGGTATGTTGGGTTCTCACCCAAGTTCCCAGGAAATTTGAATAAACCAGGAAGTATAAATACAACAGACAATCCCAATATCTTTTAATTCTGTCTCCGGATTTCGGTTGTTTGTGTGTGTGTCTCATCTCGTCTCAATAAACCCTATACTCTTCTTACTTTGGATTGGTGACCACCTCCCCCCTTCTCCCAGTGCCTCTCGTCGTTATATGGGGGCTGAGCCGGGTAATTGTCAATGCGAAAAACCAGGGAAAGATATGCAATGCTAACTGCAGGTCTCCGCCGAGCCTTCGCGCAGCGTCCGCCGACCATCCAACGGTTTTGCCAGGCCTCGCAGGCACTTTCTACAACCTTTTTTTGGGTAGTTGTTGGTCTTTTCAATGTGTAATAGAGGTTGTTTTCAAAACAGCCACTTTTTTGATGTTTGCTGATTTTTTTAGTGTCAAATTAACATTGATACTTTCTGACACAAATTTCAGATATCTTAATGTGTAATTTCCGGCTTTTGTGTCCACTATCAATCTGTGGGGAAAATAATGAGCGCAGTTTCGTCATCGCCGCCGAGAAAATGAATTGTGTTGCGGCAAAATCAAACCGCTTTTGAGTTCAGCGACGCGATTATCGCAGCGACGTTGTAGTCATTATTTTCCCGACAAACTGATTGACTGATAAAAAAGGCAAAAAATGCCAGTTTTTTTTTGTTTTCTTTCAGCGGATCATAACCAAATCAACAACGTCTGAAGTCGGCCAAGCTGCTGATTCTTCAGCCTTCACCTCAAGGACATGACATACTATATTATACATCAGATACATATAGTATTATCAAACAAATTGCGGTTTCAAACAAAAAAGCCAAGCAAATCCTCGCACCTAACGTACTGTTTACTGTATGTACAGAGCATTAACACATACAAATAACAACCCACGGAGACACGAAGCTCGGGCATTTCGGAGGTAAGGGAACTCAAATCGTTTGTAAAACACACAAAGAAGAAACACCGGACCTTGTAAGATAATACAAAAAATGCAAAGTGAATATTGAGCCACAAGTAGTCGGGGGATTTTGCTCACATATTCCGGAAGCCAAATCCACAATTGAGCAGTTACATCAGGTAGACAGTCCAATATAACACTGCAAATGGCAAGGCAAGGGTAAGCAGGTTTATAGCGCGAGACTTACCGTTAAAGCAGGCATAACCGATGGGAAAGACCTGAAAAGAAGTGGTCGGTTATATCGGAAATATGTTGGTGGAAATTTTAACCCATACGTTGCAATCCCATGTCATATACTCATGGGTTTTTTGGTGGAAAATGTAAAATGAGGAGGGAATTTTGACAAGGGAAGTACCCCAAGTGCGACGCTCAGATCTCCTTCAAATTTGGCACACATTTCGGTCATAGACTAAGTATCAATTCCTCAACGTTTTAGCCCGCGCTTTGCAGCCGAAGCCGAGATATTCAACGATCTTTGTGGCCGAGAGAGCACCCGAAATGTGGCTCGGTCAGAGAGAAAAACACTTTTTGGCTATATCTTTGCTAGCTTGGTGCGGAAAAAATGATTTTTTGTGGAAACCTTACCCTCTATGGTAGAAATAGTGATGCAACTTTTCGTGCCGATATTCGACAAAAAGTCTCAAATTTTCCTCGATCTTCGACCTGAAAATTTCGGTGGTTTCTGCAAAACGCGAGCTCGGATTCTAGCACATATTTCTAAAAAAATTATTCTAAATTTGTGCCAAGTTTTATCAAAATCTGGGCGTCGCACTTGGCGAGAATTCCCTCGTAAGTGCCAAAAATCGTTGGGACAAAAACGCTTTTTTCTCTAAAACTAATGTCCATGGACTTTATGAAAATGCTATTGGCCCAAAATAGCCTATGCAGACAAATTTGGAACAACCTCCAAACGTCGTATCTCCGGCAATTCCCTTATAAAATACAGTGGGGGACCTGACCCAGTGGCAAAAAACGTACCATTTTGCATTCAGGAAGCATAAAAAAATGTGGCAAAATACCTCCGTCTCCAAGTGAAAAATATCAGATTTCAAAAACGCGCCCGATCTTTTTGTGAGGAAGCACTTCAAAACGGAGTTTTTTTACTTTGAGAGGGAGGCATTTTGCCACATTTTTGATGCATCCCGGATGCAAAATGGTACGTCTTTTGCCACTGGATCAGATCCCCCACTGTATGTATACACACGACTTACCAATCTGGAAACCACGTCGATCCGCTTCGACCGCTCCTTGTACCGACGCACAAAGATCCGACAGCAGCACGTGTAGAAGCGTGTGAAATAGCCGGCACTCGACGGGTTAGCATAGTTGATGACCATGTTATGGCCATACGTTGTTTGGCCGTCGGTCGTGTCGCCCGACCGATACAGCGGCTCGTACATGCCGCCGTTGCCGCGGAACTCGGCCTTCGGCTGAAACTGCGAGTTCTCCACGAGCTGCGGCTGCTGCCGGAAGCGGGGCATCCGCTGCTGGCCGCTGATGTCCTTGCGGGCGGCGTAGTTGACCAGGGCGAACTAGAAAATACGACAAAGTCAATCTTTTTTGCGTCCCGACTTTTCGGGTCGACGACAGTTCGGGTCAATACCAAATTGATCGGTACGAGGTGTAGGGCAGATGGATACTCAAAAAAAGGTTGTAAGAAATGCCTACGAGGTCTAGAAAAGAAGTTGGATGCTCGGCGAAGGCTCGGCGGAGCCTCGCCGGAGCCTCGGCGGAGCCTCGGCGGAGAAGACTGGAAATATGTCCAGTTTTTCTTTTTTTAGCTATTAACAACATTATTTTTCTGTACCCTGCGTTACTGCATCCTATAAAAAACCCAAATTTGCGGCAAAAAACGAATACCCGAAACTTTTATCTATATATTTTTGATGTGAGTATATGTAAAATAAATACCTCAAAATGTGTCATAAGCCATCCTAGGACTCGATCAATCTTCTTATCTCTACTAACTAAGCCTTTTCCTAGCCTCGCCTATGCATACAACACCTGGCCGTCGCAATTCATAGTATCGTTGACCCGAACTGTCGCTGCTCCGAAAATTCGTAGAGCCATGTTATTTTACGGAAAGACATACCTCCAATAAAGCGCCGAAAATGAACGCCATACAAACACCGATCCACACATCCACGGCCTTGGTGTAGGAGACTGGAGGCAGTTTGGCGTTGATACCCGAACTTTGCGTGGTCATGGTTAGGAGACTAAAAACGAATGATTACGGACGTATTTCCGTTATGTAATTTGTTGGAGCCGGGCTTTAGACTGATTGGAAATTTTAGGGCCGGCCCCCTCAAAAAAATGTTTTTTTTTGTGTATTGAAACGAAAAATTGGGATGCCAATTTTGGGTTCTTGGCATTGTGCAACAAGACTTATTTGTGGCTCTATAAAGACCAAAAAAAAATATTTTTGCTGTTCGAAATGTTTCTGGCAGCGATAAAACGCCCTTAAACGAGCCAAGAACACAATGCCAAAGAATTGCCAAAATGGCGGAAAAATTGAAATTAAAACTTCTTCAAACTCTGGTGAGCTTTGGCTTCAAAATTTTCATGCCTATTTCTACTGTAGAGAGTAATGTTACCACAAAAAAATAATTTTTCCCCGCGATGGCAAAGATATAGCCAAAAAAAATGATTTCTCTCTGACCGCTCTCCGCCTTTCGCGTGCTCTCTCGCCCACAAAGATCGCTAAAAATCTCGACTGCGCTAGTAAAGCGCAAGCTAAAACTTTCAGGAATTGATACTTGGTCTATGCCCAAGATGTCTGCAAAATTTAAAGAAAATATGTCGCGTCGCACTTGAGCAATTTTTAAAGATTTCCCTGTAAATCTTTTGAAATACCATCTAAAAATTAATCCCAATAAGTTCCCCATTCAACGGCCAAAAAATCCGTCAAAGTTGGCGGAACTTACGTTGTCACTCCCAACGTGACTCTGGCCGGCACAGAGTCTTTGTCCAGCCAAAAGCTGACCCACGACACGATGACCAACATGCAGGATGGTATGTACAACTAAAATCAAATAAATTTTAAGATCAATACTGCTTGCTATGGAACGTACCTGCAGCAGGTAGTACGAGAACTCTCTTCGCAGGATCATTTTGGTCCGCAGACAAGAATATTCACCTAAATTTGCAAAAGCCGTCACTTCAACGCACTCAAAGCGAGTTAATTTTGTTAGGACGGAGGTAAATGGGGCAACAAAGTAATAATAATATTGGTGATTATGGTCAGGGCTTTTGAAAAAATAATTTTTCAGGCCTAAAAAAATTTTTTGAGAAAATCGACCGGTCGTTTTTTTGACTTCATTTTTATCGACCGGTCGATTTTTCAAGCCTTGTTTAAAAAAAACAAAATCGACCGGTCGATTTTTTGACTTGGTTTTAACCGACCGGTCGATTTTTTGCGCTTTTTAAAAAAAAACAAAATCGACCGGTCGATTTTTCGACTTAATTTTTATCGACCGGTCGATATTACTTGAATTTTTTGAACAACAAAATCGACCGGTCGATTTTTCAACTTGATTTTTATCGACCGGTCGATTTTCTGAAATAAAAAAAAATTTTTTTTTGACTCAAAAGTTTCAAAAGCCCCGAGAATAATCTCAAATTGCCTCCACAAATGTTACAGTAAGCTTAAAGCAACATTTACACACCAAAAATTGCAAAAGCAAAAGCACATTTACACTGCAAAAATTGCAAGCGATACATTGAGGTTATTATGCCAAATACTCGGAAGAAGTTCTCCTTAGCCTTCAGAAAGGCGACTACGATACCAAAACTAGTTGTAACTACCTACAAAACTGTGTTTCACCATGTGTTACGGTTGAATAAGTGCGCTTACTAATTACAATACGATGCCGGAGGCTACAAGTGCTTACTATAGAGTGTATGTGCTAGAGTGAATTAATGAAAATGTTTGTGTTCTGTGATGACTACAATATTGTGTTTATGGCACTTTATTGTACTTTATTTTTGATTTTTTGAACTTTTTTAGAGGTCCGGAAATTGCACAGTGCAAAAACTTTTTTTTTGAGATTGCACAGTGCAAAATTTTTTTTTATCAAAATTGCAGTAGTGCAAAAAAAATATTTTTTAAATTGCACAGTGCAAAAATTTTTTTTTGTAAAATTGCACAGTGCAGAAATTTTTTGGGTAAAATTGCACAGTGCAAAAACAATTTTTTTATTTGCACAGTGCAAATTTTTTTTTTGTAAAATCGCACAGTGCAAAAACAATTTTTTTATTTGCACAGTGCAAAAAATTTTTTTTTGTAAAATCGCACAGTGCAATAATTTTTTTCTAAAATTGCACAGTGCAGTAAATTTCTTATTAAAATTGCCCAGTGCAAAATTTATTTTGTAAAATTGCACAGTGCAAATTTTTTTTTATCAAAATTGCACAGTGCAAAAACAATTTTTTATTTGCACAGTGCAAAAATTTTTTTTTCATCAAGATTGCACAGTGCAAAAACAATTTTTATTTGCACAGTGCAAAACTTTTTTTTATCAAAATTGCAGAGTGCAATTCAAAAAAAAACTTTTTTTTTTGAAAAATTAGTACTGTAAAGTGTCTAAACATGTGCCATAACCATTGAAAAAATCTTAATTTTTTTTCACTACCTATAAAATCTCCGTGAAAAAAACTTGCCCGTATTCGTTTTGCTCGTGCAATAATCCGTGAGCACCTCCTGTAGCTCGAAGCTGGGCAAGCTCTGGCGGAGCCCGTCCTTTTGTTGGATGGGATTGCTCGACTTCCACTCGTATTTGATGTCGTCCGTGGTGTAGGCGTAGCTGGCCAGGTCGATCAGACAGGTCTGATGGTCCAGCGGGTAGTACTCCAGCGACATGGGACAGGAGAGAACGAGCGACAGTCGAACGCTATACAAGATTTTTCCATCCGGATGGATTCGAATCAGGACGTTCGGCTTGTCGATCAAATGTCGACGGGCCTCTTTTTCGTTCTGGAAAAAGGTGTCGGGCATCCAGACCTGCCGCGACAGGTCCGCCGAGTCCGACGTGGCCAGCACGACGAACGGCGGGACTTGGGTTTCGTCGTCGGCGAAACGCTTGTACGCCAGACGCGGGTCCCACCATTCTTCGCGGAATGTGAATTGCCTGAAAAAAAGTTGATTTTTCGAGCGGATAATCTAATCTCTAAAGGACTAACAAGTCAATTTTTGGTCAAAAATAAAACTTGACAGAGCAAAACTCTTCTATAACAATTTTATTCTTTGGTCCGTTCCAGTTATTTTTAGACCGCTTGGTCCGGGTCCAGTGGCAAAAAACGTGCCGTTTTGCATCCGGGAAGTATCAAAAATGTGGCAAAATGCCTCCCCTTCCATCTAAAAAACTCCGTTTTGAAGGGTTTTTTTAAATAACAGTAGTTTTACATACCAAGGGTTAAAATAAGTAAACCAAAGATATGGAAAGTCCAATAAAAACAGATTTTGAAGCCAGAAGAGTCTGAAATATGGCCTGCAGTGACAGAACTGATCCATTGGCAAAAACGTACCATTTTGCATCCAGGAAGTAGCAAAAAATGTGGCAGAAGGTCTCCCCTTCCAACTAAAAAAGCTCGTTTTGAAGCGCTCCCACAAAAGAATAACGGGCGCGTTTTTCAAGTCGGAGTTTTTCAGCTAGAAGAGGGAGATATTTTGCCACATTTTTTGATACTTCCCGGATGCAAAATGGTATGTTTTTTCCCACTGGATCAGGTCCGCCACTGTACATAGAGGACTAAAAAGTGAGTCTTGGGTCAAAAATAACACTTGATAGAGAAAGACCCTTCAATAACAAATTTATTTTTTGGTCTGTTCCAGTTGTTTTCATACCTCTTGGACATGATCCAGTGACAAAAATCTCCCTTTCCAACTGAAAAACTCCGTTTTGAAGGGCTCCCTCACAAAAAAGAGCGGGCGCGCTTTTGAAATAGGAGTCTTTCACGTGGAAATGGAGGTATTTTGCCACATTTTTGATACTTCCGGGATGCAAAATGGTATGTTTTTTGCCACTGGATCATGTTCGCCACTGTACGTAGAGGACAAACAGGTCAATCTTATGCTCAAAATAAAACTTAATAGAGGAAAAACCCTTCTTTAACAAATTTATTTTTAGTCCGCGCCAGTTATTTTTATACGACTTTGACTGTACAGCGATGGACCTCATCCATTGGCAAGTATCATTTTGCATCCGTGAAGTATCAAAAAATGTGGCAAAATGCCTCCCCTTCCAGCTAAAAAAACTTCGTTTTTAAAGGCTCCCTCACAAAAAGAACGAGCGCGCTTTTGAAATCGGAGTTTCTGCACTTGGAAATGGAGGTATTTTGCCAATTTTTTTATACTTCCTGGATGCAAAATGATACGTTTTTTGCCGCTGGATTAGGTCCGCCACTATAGTAATCAAAAAAATCACTTGTGAGGCTATGGTATATCCCAAAAGAATCGACTTACGCGCTGTATTCCATATTGACATCATCAATTTTTGATATGCTCCTCAAATAAATATTCACTGACACAACGACAGGACCGCCAGTATCTACAAAAATTGATTGTAAAATTGTAAAATAGCATCTAATCGCGTCAAAAAATACCGTTTTTTTGTGTATTCTTACCAGGCCAAGAATCGTTGGCGCCCCGCGGCCGGACCCGCCAGTCGTAATCCCTGAGAACCCGTTGAATAATATCCTGCTCCTTTAGCTTCTTCTTCGCCTTCTGCCCGAACGTCACCACGAACCAGGTGCAGAGCAGGAACGCGACGGACACCGCAAGATTCATGGCGTAGCCTAAAATTAACAGGGGAAGTGCTCCAAGTGCGACGCTCAGATTTTCTTTAAATTTTGCACACACGTCGGGTATGGACTAAATATCTATTCCTGAAAGTTTTAGCTCGCGCTTTGCGGGCGCCGTCAAGATATCGAACGATTTTTGCCGCCGAGAGGGCGCGCTAAACGTGGAGAGCGGTCAGAGAGAAAAACGCTTTTTGGCCATAACTTTGGCAGTCTCGTGTGGAAAAATTTGATTTTTTGTAGAAACATTTTCCTTTACGATTGAAATAGGCATGAAACTTTTCGAGCCGAAATTCGGTAAAAGTCCTAAATTTTGGCCGACTTTTGATCTAAAAATCTCGGTTGTTTCTGCAAAGCGCGAGCTAGAATTCTCGTATATATCTTAGAAAAAATCATTCTAAACTAGTGCCAAGTTTCATCAAAACCTGAGCGTCGCACTTGGAGTACCTCTCCTGTAGGCAAAATTGCAAAAAAAGTTACATTTCTACTGTCAATATTTTTTGTCTGGAAAACAAAAGAAGGATGGACGAATTTTGATGAAACTGGACGCAAATTTAGAGTCTTTTACCGAGTTGTGTCTAATAATTATACTTTACAATACGAGCTACAACCGAGACTTGTTTTTCAAACGTCCGTGAAACATTCTTTGTAATGTCGGCATAAACAACTTTAGCAAAATTCGGTATATAGCATTTTACTAAAGTGCCTGGAGATTTGGTCCCAGCAACTCACTTTTCCACTGAGATCAAGTGTAACAACACGAGGAGTGGTACCGCAGTTTGTATGAAGGGCTGTGGCCAATACGACGTCTTGAAAATCACTTTGGATCAGCGCCTTTGAATCCGAATCCAGGATAAACTACCATGTCGTCAAAGTCGAAAGGGGAAAAATATTGAGGAATTTCTGTGATTTTTTTGCAATGTGTGTGGCAGCGAGATCTGGATTTTACCTGGAATGGAAGCTTTGTAAAAATCAAGGGATGAAATGTAAAATACGACATCATAACTTGTGTCTATGTATTCCACGGATCAATGGCCAAAAAAGCGATAAAAACGTCGCGTATAAAAAAAAATTATAAAAAAAAGACAACGAGGGATTATAAGGAGCCAAATAAAAACGATGATAAACATTTTTAAAACTCCGTATACCAAAAAGTTTCTATAACAAACTTATTTTTTTTCCTTTTGTTCCACAGAGTTTAACTTTGCTTGTTGCACAGTGCGAAAATTTCCAAACTTTTTGTATTGCACAGTGCAAACAAAATTTTCTTCTGCACCGTGCGGTAATGGGGAAAACAAAATTAAAAAAACATTTGGGACGATAAATAAAGCTGTTTCAGTCTATTTCGTGCGTTTTTGTACTAAAAAATACCTTTGCACTGTGCAGTAAAATCGTATTTCCATTCAGCACCGTGCAGTCAAAATATTTCTCTGCAGAGTGCAAAGGGGCTGAAAATAAAGTTTGAAAGGGTATGCACAACGTATACTGGTATGTCGTTGTCATTTTATGTCATTTTCGACCCAAAAAATTGATTGCACTGTGCAAAAACACCTAATTTTTAATTCCGCACTGTGCAGACAGACCAGATCAAACTGCACAGTGCAAAAGCTCAACAAACCTTCATTTGGCGGTTCAGCCATTGAAACATCATGGCAAAAAATTTCAGCTGACATCATGGCAACAAATTTCAAAAAAACGTATCAATTACAAGCGATCATAGGAAAAATTCGAAAACCCAAAAAATAAGCCTCCTAGGCCAAGAAAAACAAGCGCTTTCGATTTCGAATTCTTTTCGAAAAACGTCTGCAACACATGCGAATTGTGGAAGTGATGGAAAAGTGCGGTGAAAGTCGTCAAAGACAAATGTTTTTCTAACTCCCGTCCCCGTCAAAGACCACTCTTCGCCTATCGAATATGATAGATGGGGTTAATAAGGAAGGCCCGGAAGTCGGCCAAATTGGCTTTTTGGAAGACATTCGGGAAAGTGCACTGTGCAAAAAATGGGGATTGCACTGTGCAAAGAAGTGAAAAATTGAATTGCTTTAAAAAAGTGAATTGCACAGTGCAAGAAAAGTAGATTGCACCGTGCAAAAAAGTGGATGGCACTTTGCGGAAAAAAGGTGGGCTGCACTGTGCAAAAAAATTTGGATCGCACATTGCCAAGGGAAAATATTTTTTTTGAAATTTTTTTAGCACAGTGCAGCAAAAATTCAAAACCCATTGTTTGGCACCGTGCAAAAAAATGGACCGTACGGTGCAAAAAAAGTGGTTTGCACCGTGCAAAAAATTAGATTGCACTGTGCGAAAAAATTTGGACCGCACAGTGCCAAGGGAAAATATATTTTCTTTGAAATTTTTTTTGCACAGTGCAGTAAAAATTCAAAAAAAAAAATGGACTGCACTGTGCAAAAAAACGATGAATTGCACTGTGCAAAAAAGTGGATTGCACCGTGCGAAAAAAATTAGATTGCACAGTGCGCAAAAGTGGATGGCACTGTGCAAAAAAGTGAAAAATTGAATTGCTTTAAAAAAGTGAATTGCACAGTGCAAGAAAAGTGGATTGCACCGTGCAAAAAGACGGATGGCACTGTGTGGAAAAAAGGTGGGCTGCACCGTGCAAAAAACCCATTGTATGCACTGTGAAAAACAAAAGTGGTTTGCACCGTGCAAAAAATTAGATTGCACTGTGCGAAAAAGTTTGGATCGCACAGTGCCAACGGAAAATATATTTTCTTTGAAATTTTTTCTGCACAGTGCGGTAAAAATTCAAAAAAAATGGACTGCACTGTGCAAAAAAAAAGATGAATTGCACTGTGCAAAAAAGTGGATTGCACAGTGCGAAAAAAAATAGATTGCACTGTGCAAAAAAGCAAAAAAGTGGATTGCACCGTGCAAAAGCCCCATTGGTTGCACAGTGCGGAAAAAATTGGATTGCACCGTGCAAAAAAATTGGGTCGCACTGTGCCCAGGGAAAATATATTTTTTTGGAAAAAATTTTTTATAGTGCAGTAAAAATTCAAAAAAAATGGACTGCACTGTGCAAAAAAGGGGATTGCACTGTGCAAAAAAATTATGGATTGCACTGTGCAAAAAAAGTGAATTGCACAGTGCGGAAAAAATTAGATCGCACGGTGTAAAAAAGTGGATTGCACTGTGCAAAAAATTAGATTGCACAGTGCGGAAAAAATTGGATTGCACCGTGCAAAAAAATTGGATCGCACTGTGCCCAGGGAAAATATATTTTTTGGAAAAAATTTTTTTTGCACTGTGCGGCGAAAATGAAAAGAAAACGATGCATTGCACTGTGCAAAAAAAGTGGATTGCACCGTGCGGAGGGAAAATATTTTTTTTTTCAAAAATATTTTTTTCACAGTGCGGTCAAAAAATAAAAATGTGTGCACAGTGCAACGAAAATTCAATTTGTCGCACTGTGCGTTCAAAAATCGAAAATCGACCACCGTCAACGGCGTGTGGATGTGGCGTAAAAAACGGTGGGCTGTTCGAGAAAAGCAATTAAAAGTGGGATTTGGCCGGAATGGAATGGGGCAAAGATTAAAAAAAATCTCTGACAATTCAAAAAGCAAAAAAAAAATAAAAAAAAATTACGTAATGCATTTGAGTTCCCATTAATTTCCGAACGCATTTAGTGTTGATTAATCGAAAATCGGAAACGGATCAAGCCCTGAGGGCAGCTAGACGTGAGCTAAAGACTTGTTGATTTGTCACTCCGAGTTTAAAAGAGGGAATTTTTTGATTTCCCCCAGTCAAATCGATTGTTTTTCCGCTTGTTTTGGCCGTTTTTTCGGTGCCAAAAGTCTTGGAATTCCGAAAAAAATGAAAATTTTGGTATTTTCTATCGTTTTCTTGGCCGTTTTGGCCATTGCCGATGATTCTTCGGAAGAAAGAGACCGCTCAATCAGCTCACGGACTGGATCGGTCGCCTCCCGAAAGAATAGTGCGGATTTTGATCGGAAAAGTGTCAGCTCGGATTCCAGCTTCTTTTCGAGGAAGTCCAGCAAAAGCTCGGTGGATTCGGACGCTACGGTGACTGGTGGGTTGAGTTTTTAGACTTTATCGACCGGATTACAATATGCCTACGTTACAGTAGTCTGAGAGACTTAATTTTCACAAAAATGAATTCCCAATGGTCGAAAACGTATACAAGCAAAACTTTGGGTGATTTGCTCTTTCTATGACGTCACCAGGTCGAAAATTCCAAAAAAGACAAATTTAAGCAAATTTATGCCTTCCGGGCAGAATTGAGAAAAACTGTTGTTCGCTTTTCCTTTGCGCATGTCGACGGTCATTTTTATGGAAAAAACTCAAAATCCATTTTTTCCTATGTCCCGGGTCCATTACGGGCTGATGCAGCGAGCCAAAAATCGTCTTTTAAAGTGCTAAACTGACCCTTATAATCGAAATATTTAGTTGGTAAAATACGCGAGTTGAAGTGCATTGCGGAGAATTTTAGCTAGCGATTTTTAGCAATATACGGTTGAAATATCAAAAAAATTTTTGAAATAGAGAAAAATCGATTAATTAATTGGAGTTTCTACATAAAATTTTCATAGTAATTCGGAACGTATTTTACAAAAATATAATATATTACTTACAGGGGAAGTACTCCAAGTGCGACGTTCAGATTTTGATGAAACTTGGCACAAATTTTGAATATTTTTTTCTAAAATATATGCGAAAATCCTAGCTCGCGCTTTGCAGAAACAACCGAGATTTTTAGCTCAAAAGTCGGCGAAAATTTAGGACTTTTTGCCGAATTTCGGCACGAAAAGATTCATGCCTATTTCTACCGTAAAGGATAGTGTTTCTACAAAAAATCAAATTTTTCCGCACAAAACTGCCAAAGTTATGGCCAAAAAGCGTTTTTCTCTCCGACCGCTCTCCACGTTTACCTTGGCGGCAAAAATCGTTCGATATCTCGGCGGCGCCCGCAAAGCGCGAGCTAAAACTTTCAGGAATTGATATTTAGTCTATATCCGACGTGTGTGCAAAATTTTAAGAAAATCTGAGCGTCGCACTTGGAGTACTTTCCCCTGTAAAAAATTGTTTCAGACGCCTCCCCAACCCGCCCATCGTTCGGCGACTTTGTCCCCACCTGTCGCCAGCTGACCGACTGTTTCGCGGACTCGGAATGCGGCCGCAACGGACGTTGCGTGGGGATTTATGTCGGGACATGTGATTGCGACGCCTGCGCGAACAACCAGAAATGCCAATTCGACCATCAATGCGGCGGACTGAAGGGCGCTTGCGATTGGGAAAAGGGGAAATGCAACTGCTCGAATGGCTTCAAGAAGAGCGGCTTTGAGAACTTTAACAGGGCCAGAGAGGAGTTCTGCAATATCAAGAAGTGTGTCAGAGATGGCGAGGAGTGTCATGGACTGCCTTGTCGCAAAGGCAAATGCATGTGCAACTGAAAAAAGATATATATATATATACTATATATATATATATATACGAATAATCGAATTGTAAGCGTTTTCGCGATGTTTCGAAACAATCGCGGATATAATCAATATAACCAATAAATAGAGAGGTGTAACAAAAATTCAAAGTCTTTGAAAATACGAGTCCTCTTTTAGTGATTTTTATAATTTTTTTTTCAAACTGTAAAGCAAAAACAAGTTATAATATATTTGCTCTTTTGAGACCGTTTTAAGGATTCTTTAACATTTTTTTCCATAAATGTTCTTATGTAATTCATCTCTAGTCCATGAAATCGCCCCTAGATGACTTTTGAGCATTTTTTCGACATTGATTTTTTTGTGAAAAATCCAATTTTTTTAACTATTTTGTCGAGAAAATAATGAAAACAATGTCGCTGAAGTGAAAAGCAATCTGATTTTGTCGCGACACAATTCATTTTCTCGGCGGCAATGCGATTTTCACTGCGACAAAATGCTCATTATTTTCCCGACTGAAAACTATACAATTATATGGGAAGAGCATCACCGATTTTACGCCATTTGTAGCATAATATTATACATACACTGGGGGACCTGATCCAGCGGCAAAAAACGTACCATTTTGCATCTGGGAAGTATCAAAAATGTGGCAAAATGCTTCCCTCTCCAAGTGGAAAAACTTCGTTTTGAAGGGTTGCCTCACAAAAAGAGAGCTCATTATTTTCCCGACAGACTGAAAAATGAAAAGAAGAACGTCATCCAAAGATGCTCAAAGACCATATAAAAAGCCCCAAAGATCGCATAAAAAGTCGACAAAACATTGTCGGCGCAAACAAGCAGGACAATGGAGCCGCGAGCCCGATCTATCTCAACCTTGGGGCCGCTTTCTCCTTCTCCTAATCTTGGCTTTGTTCGACGGGCGGCACTCTCTGCGCATTCGCCCATAACCTAATTTGTCCCATTTCTGGGCCCTCATTTCCCTCGCCCCGGGGCTGTTTATCTCTTCAACGGGCCCGCCAGGAGGAGGAGGGCAGTAGACTAAATTAACAACGTTTTAATAGTGCATATCACTGAAGCATCTCGAGATTAATGGAAATGAGATAACAGAGCAAATATGTATTACTGTAAGTTTTTTCTGGGAAAGTGACGATTTTTGACTCGGAAATGTTCATTGTGGAAGGCACAAACTTAAAGAAGAAGTGTTCCAACTGCGGCACGAACAATTCAAGGCTATTTATTCTAAGATTTTGATGAAACTTGGCATGAACTCAAACATGTGTTTTGTAAGATATATCCATGACTTTTAGCTTATGATCAATGTTTGATTTGCATGAAAAATTTAAAGAAAATCTGAGGATTGCGCTAGGGTTACCTGTTATATAGTGGCTGACCTGATCCAGTGCCAAAAAACATATCATTTTGCATCCCGGAAGTATCAAAAATGTGGCAAAATGCCTCCCTCTCCAAGTGAAAAAACCCGATTTCAAAAGCGCGCCCGCTCTTTTTGTGAGGGATACCCTTCAAAACAAAGTTTTTTCGTTTGGAGAGGGATGCATTTTGCCACATTTTTGATGCTTCCCGGATGCAAAATGGCACGTTTTTTGCCACTGGATCGGGCCGCCGCTTTAGAACATAGCAAAGTTTTTCGTGACATACTGGGCGGGCCCACACTTGCGGGCAGCTAGAAGAACAACTGAAATTCTGCAGGCATGTTTGGAGATCAGCCAAAATTTGTCTACAACAGAAAACTCTAACGACGGACCGGGCAGGAAAATTCCTTACTTTTAAAAGGTGTATAAGTGGCTTGAATGTTTACCACAGTTTTAACAAGGCATGTTTACCATTTTTTGAAAGCAAACTCCCATAACTTTGAAAGCGATGGGTGAATTCAATACATATAGATCCGTCAGATATCACTGCGAATTCTCAAAACTGAAAGATTTGCGAAAAACAGAAAATTTCTGGCTAATCTCACTTATCTGCCATCCCCATGAAAATCCACTCCTAGACAGACTTCCCAGAATCTGCTTGTTGTTCGACCCTCCGTGATTAGCATAATTCCCAAAGAAGCCACAAAAAAGTGACTATAATAGGGACGGAGCTGATAAATAGACATTAAGTCGGCGGCTAATTGTGCTGTAATCGTGAAAAGGGCAGTATTCATAAACAAAACTATTAATATTGAAGAGATTCTTTCGCAGGAAGAATTAGAGGGATTTGTACATAAAATGGCTATGTAATATGCATATAGAAATGGCAGGGTCGGGCTGAGCTCTTATGGGGCCGGGCTTTGGCTTTGATCAATTTTTTGGAGCCGAACTTCTGCTTTGAGATAGGAAATTTCAAGCCCCGACCCTTCACAAAAAAAATTTCTTGAAACGAAAAACTTTGATGCCAATTTTGGATTTTTGGCATAATGCAACAAGGTGTATTTGTGGCCCTGTAAATATCGGAAACATTTTTTTTTTATTCAAAATGTTTCTGGGAACGTTAAAACCCCCGTAAAACGAGCCCAAAACACAATGCCAAAATGGAGAAAAAATTGAAATTCAAAATTATCAAAAAAAAATTTTCTTTTGCTTTGCGATTACATAATATGTATTTTTTCGGTCGCTTAACTATTTATTCGTCATCCAAGGTCACTTCTACGTGCTCTCCAATCTACTACTGCACTCACTGCTAATCCTATAGAACTTTGTACTCGTAAACTTGCGCCGCCCCAGCCACCCAGCCAGCGGAACCATATGAAACCAAACAAACTTGGTTCATTCCCTGGCCCGCAAATTCCGTCAAACCCAACCAAATTGGATTGGGTAGTTAGCGGGAAATCCCGCGAAACCGCCGCTGGGCATTCCAGCTCGCAATCGAATTATTCGAATTCGATTTGGTCCACAAAAAACGGCTTTTGTTTAGTGCCGCTTTTTGCCGCAAATAACACGCGAAAAATATTATAAATAACGCGGAAGGAAGGAAGGAAGTCTGCGCAGTGTCTACGACAACATGCTCCGAGAGATGGAGAATGTGGGGAGAGAGAGAGCGGAAAAAATACTTTGCACAGTGCAACAGGGGGAAATGAGATGTTTTTGAGATGCGAAAGAAGAATAATGTTTTTAGAGCAGTCATAAAAATGGGATGAAGTACACCAGGTGCGACGCTCAGATTTTGATGAAACTTGCCGTAAATTTAGAATAATTTTTTCTAACACGGGAAGTACTCCAAGTGCGACGCTCAGATTTTCTTTAAATTTTGTACACACGTCGAGTACGGACTAAATATCAATTCCTGAAAGTTTTAGCTCGCGCTTTGCGGGCGCCGCCGAGATATCGAACGGTTTTTGCCCCCAAGCTAAACGTGGAGAGCGGTCAGAGAGAAAAGCGTTTTTTGGCCATAACTTTGGCAGTTTCGTGCGGAAAAATTTGATTTTTTGTAGAAACATTATTCTTTACCGTAGAAATTGGCATGAAACTTTTCGTGCCAAAATTCGGCAAAAAATCCTAAATTTTCGCCGCCTTTCGAGTTAAAAATCTCGGTTGTTTCTGCAAAGCGCGATCTAGGATTCTCGCATACACCTTACAGAATTAGAAAAAAAATCTGAGAATTGCAACTCGAGACAATGCAGAAATCACCGGGATTTTCACACCAAAAGTTGGGAAAAATTTGCCATTTTTCTCAAATTCTGACATAAAAATTTGTGTCGAAACTCAACCGTGGAGGGTAATGTTCCCACAAAAAATCAATTTTTTCCCCGTGAAACTGCCAAAAATACGGCTAAAAAAATTTTCGCTCTCTGACTACTCTCCGCGTTTCGCATACTCTCTCGGCTGAAAAGATTGTTGAATATCTCGGCTGTACCTGCAAAGCTCGAGCTAAAACTTTCAGAAATTGATATGTGGCCTATGCTCGAGGTGTGTGCAAAAGTTAAAGAAAATCTGAGCGTCGCACCTCAAACACTTCCTTTGTAAATTTTAGACTGCACAGCGGAAAAAAATCAAAATTTTCGGTTGCACAGTGTTGGATGCTCAAAAAAAAAAAAGTTTTTTTGCATTTTTTTGATTGCACTGTGCGCCTAAAAAATACAGTGAGGGGCTTGATCCAGTGGGAAGAACCGTACCATTTTGCATCCGGGAAGTATTAAAAATGTGGCAAAATGCTTCCCTTTGTGAAAAAACTTCGTTTTGAAGGGCGCGCCCTTTCCTTCACAAAAAGAGCGGGCGGGCTTTTGAAATCGGAGTTTTTTCACTTGGAGAGGGAAGCATTTTGCCACATTTTTGATACTTCCCGGATGCAAAATGGTACGTTTTTTGTCACTGGATCAGGTCCCCCATTGTAATCTACATTTCAAAATTGACCTTAAAAGGTCACTATATTTGAGCTATTGGTAGCCTTGCTTGAGCCCGAACTACTACTAGCAGCCGTACCATAAAGTGCGAAGACTTTTAGCTGCATAGTATGAAACAATCAACCATTATTTTTTTATGGAACTGTGCAAACAAAGCTTATATCTGAAAGTTGGAGTGGGCTATGCAAAATAAATATTTCATATCATCAAAAATGCCGTTATGCCCAAAAAGTCATAGAATTCTTTTACCTTTAGAAATAATTTTTCCTTTCTATACCATCCCCAATATTCATTAATTGTCACCATCCTATTATTCGCAAAATTTGGGTCCTCGGGCAATGCACGTCCTCAAGTATCAACAATTCGCATGTCGTCATCGCCATTCATCATCTTCCCCTCTTCAAATACACCGTCTAATATTTATTTCCTTTTTTTTGATTATAATAAAGAGGCCTGCACGGAAAACATTCGTATAAGACGGGAATTATGGAGAGGGATTTGCGGTTCACCGGTTGTTATTTATTTTTTGCGACGTCTAAGTGGATTTTAACTCGGCTCGAATCAGATGCAGAACGAGGCATTTGCAAGCTGGATATGGGGAAATATCGATAATATATAATAGTATATGTTTTGTACATATATGGGAAATTGAATAGATTATGGGAGAATTTAAACAGTGATAACGGGTATAAAAAGTACAGTAATGAAAAATTTGAAAAAACAGACATACAGAATTGCCTATAAAAAGTCAAAATATCAGTCTGTAGGGAAAATAATGAACATTGTCGCGTCAAAAAATCGCATCGCCGTTGAGAAAATGAGTTGTGTCGCGACAAACTCAAATCGCTTTTTACTTCAGCGACACAATTTTTGCAGCTACAGTGTGTCCATTATTTTCCCGACAGACTGAGACTTGGTGCAAATCGCAATATTTTAGGCAAATGTCTAACAATAAGGGGAGAAGACAATTTTTTTTTAATTTTAAAACAAGTTGGGGATATTTTTTTTGACGAAAAAAACTCTCAAAAAATTTACGAATTTTCATCAACTTTTGGACTAAAAATCCCGATTGTAAAACTTCCGATAGTTTCTGCAAAGCGCTAGCCAAAGATCCCGCTTCTTTCAAGAAAAAATTAGTCTAAATTTGTGGCTCGTTTCATTAAAATCCTAACATTTTCCCATGTTTAATTCCAAGTAAAAAGACACCAGGAAATTGCCTGTAAAAGACACCAAAAAATTGCCTTTGGTATCTCTGGTATGTCGAGTTTCTAACACGCTAATTTTCTATCACACATCCGCTTAAAAGTCCACTACTTTTTTCGCAATTTTCCGGTAAACAAGTCGATTAATAGCCGCCGTCATTATCCATAATCCCTCACACAGTTAATCCTCTTACCCCCACAAAGCCACCCAAACATATCTGTCGCCATTTACCGCCGCAATTCAACGTCGCGGCCCCCCATTTTCCCATGAGCCCAAAGTAAACCCTTCCGCAAACTTTTGCTTATCAGATTGCGTGCGAAAATCAGCCGTAAGCGGAGCGGAAAACGAATCTTCCGCAAACACGACAGTACTATGCCAACAGTTGAATACGACCGCTGAACGTTTCAGGTCCCACAATAAACATTGCCAGGGAGACTTCCGGGGCGTCGTCAAAGTATGTTTGGAGAAACAATGACTGCCAAAAAGTTAAAAAAAAAACGTCGGCATGCCCGCGAAGAAGTTGCAAACCCCACGGAGAAAAACAAAGAGACTGCATTGTGAAAGCCTATGGAAAGAGAGGTGTGAAATGGCGCAGGAAAAGCGGAAAGGAAGCGCTCTGCAATTGTTGAGAATTGTACAGAATGGTCAAGTGGATATTGCGTACGAACCAAGGATACTGCGCCTTTTCCGAAAGTTCGTAGACTTTGTTTCGCGTGCATTTTTTAAAATTTTACACTGTGCAAGGTTTGTCGCCGTTGCAAAATACGCGGGTTTACGACAAAAATTCAAGGCACTCAATTTTGAAAAGGCGTAAATATTATACCAGTGTGTCGGGAAAATAATGTGGATTTGTCACGTCTTGGAATCACCCATCAATACAGGGTGGTTCAGCTAAGTTCGCGGATGTAAAATGCTTATAACTTTTTATAGGATTGTTCAATTTTTATGAGCAATAGCTCATTTTATTCCTTAGTAGTTACCATTTTGTTTAAAAAAATATCATTAAAAATGATCAGTCCTACGTCGAGTTATGACCCTTCAAAGTCAAACATGCTTTTTCACGTAAATTTTAAAAAAATTTACGGATTTTTTCGGATTTTCGGATTTTTTTTTGATTCCATCGTATTCTACGCAAAATTCTATGACTTCTGAAGCCCACTTACAATTTACAATTATCGACCGGTCGAAAGTTATAAGCGATTTTCGAGATTTTTCGGAAATTTTCAGATTGAAGCGTGAAAAGGCAAGTTTGACTTTGAAGGGTCATAACTCGACGTAGGATTGATCATTTTTAATGATCTTTTTTTTTAAACAAATGGTAACTACTAAGGAATAAAATGAGCTATTGCTCATAAAAATTGAACAATCCTATAAAAAGTTATAAGCATTTTACATCCGCGAACTTAGCTGAACCACCCTGTACTTTTCGGAAGCTTACTGGAGCCGGAGACTCGGTGCGAAGCGAGGCATTTTTACAAAAATCCACATTATTTTCACGACAGATTGACAAACCAGAGTTTTTGCCGGAAAGTTGGCAAAATTTTACTACGTTTTTCAAGTTTGCGCATAAAAAAGTCATCCTCTTTTTGCAGCACTACAGATGATGATTTTTAAAAAAAAATCAGGCCAGGAGAGATAAGGTACTCCCCCTCTAACAAGAGAAGTACCCCAAATGCGACGCTCAGATTTTGAAAGTTAAAGAAAATCTGAGCGTCGCACTTGGAGTACTTCCCTTGTAAACTTGAAGACTATTCCTTTATAAATTCAAGTTTCAACTGCCCACGATCTTGTTGAAAAACATCGCACAGACAAAAACCGGCTAAACCCTCAAGTCTTTGAATCAGTCCTTGTCTCACGATCCTCCCGTCAATCTGGATTAGGAATAACATCCCCAAAAACATCCCTCCCATCGCGATCTCGGCCACGATCCGGCAAAAAACAGCAGTTTATGAGGCCGGGTTGAGAACCTCACACAAACCCCGGCACAACGTCACCACTCGCGATTTTTGAGTGACATTAGCGGACAGTTGACAGGGCCCTCTGACTCAACCGACGGGGTAAATTCTCGCAGCCGAAAAATGAAGGTATTCTAGAGGTTTGGCGAGGACATAGGAAGGAGCAGACGGACGGGAAAGGTCAGAATATCATAAGTTTCTTGAGAATTTCGGGTTGAACTAAAGATATGCAATTGTGAGCAAAATATTACTTTCTATCCTTGTCATATCGCTCAGTAAAGGTAAAAAATTAACCTGTCTTTCAAAAAGTCTTTTTTGAAAATCTCGAAAAAGTGGTTTAAGCTCACAACACGTCGTATGTAAAGCCGTGTTGAGCCCTTTCCCCTCTTTTCCCGGCATTTTCTAAATATTTGTTCCGAAAAATGTTTATTTTTTCACCACTGAGCAAGCTTCTTCCCTTTGCAGACTGGTTAAAGATCACGTAAAAAGTGAAAGTTTCAGACCGTCGAAAAGGATAAACATACGACAAATGTCTACGACACTTTTGTTGGAATTAAAAAAAAGTCTTTGCATGGATATAGGTTTACATACATGGGGTTTATATAGTATATAAATGTTGATTTGGGAGTAAAATTGATAGTGGTCTCTTTGCAAAGTCGCTGGTGTGATTTTGGCGACATGCACTGTGCGAAAACAAAATTTCTCTTTGCACTGTGCAATTTTTTGTTTTTTGCACCGTGCACCAGGCTTTTTTGGGCTGTCGCTTGCACCCTAATTTTTTTCTGCACAGTGCAAGTTGCTGGAGTGGTTTCTGCGACATGCACTGTGCGAAAACAAAAGTTCTCTTTGCACTGTGCAATTTCTTATTTTTTGCACGGTGCAATAGGTTTTTTGGGGTTGTCGCTTGCACCCTGAATTTTTTGCACAGTGCAAACGCCAAAAATCACACCGGCGACTCTCTTCCGGCCCTTGTCGCAAACGCACAGTGAATTTTTCTTTTTTCGCACCGTGCAAATGTCAAAAAAGCGGTTTGCACTGTGCGAATTTCCGGCGCCGCCACAGCGACGTGGTTGAAACTTGCTTATGTCGCAGCGATGTTTGAATGCACAGTGCGAAAGCCAAAAAGCCAAAACAAAAGAGAAATTCATGTCGCACCGTGCACAAAAATCCCCCACGTCCTGCACCGTGCATTTCACTTTTTGGTGTTTCTCGTTTTCGCACCGTGCATCGAAACATCGCCGCGACATAAGCTTGTTCCAACTGTGTCGCCGCGAAAAAATTTGCACAGTGCAAACGGTTTTTTGAGGTTTGCACGGTGCGCAAAAGGAAAATGCACTGTGCGTTGGCGACAAGCGTGGGAAAAGGTTTAAAATGCACTGTGCGTTGGCGAAAAAATGTCCATGCACTTTATGAAGATAAAAATATATTAAAAGCACCTAATGTCTTTTAGTGTTCTCATTATTGCAACCCAAAAATACGAAAAGGAAAGCGTAGGCCAAGAATTGGGCATAAAGAAAAGACGTAGGCAGTCAAAGAGGCCACTTATTCCGTACTTATTCTGGACGCGTTTTGGGTATAGCATCGAAAATGGGTTCGCTAAGAGTCTGCTGGGGCTAAGAGCCTGCTTGGTGCGGGTTTTGTCTGCAAACAAGTGCCGCATTTTTTATAATGGTCGTTCGTAAAGTCGCTGGAATGATTTTTGACGTTTGCACTGTGCAGAAAAAGTCAGGGTGCAAGCGACAGCCCAAAAAGCCACTTGCACGGTGCAAAAAACAAGAAATTGCACTGTGAACAGTGAACCTTTGTTTTCGCACAGTGCATGTCGCCGAAATCACTCCAGCGGCTTGCACTGTGCAGAAAAAGTCAGGGTGGAAGCGACAGCTCAAAAAAGCCATTTGCACGGTGCGAAAAAACAGGAAATTACACAGTGCAAAGAGAACTTTTGTCTTTGCACAGTGCTTGTCGCCGAAATCACTCCAACGGCTTGCACAGTGCAGAAAAAGTCAGGATGCGAGCGACAGCCCAAAAAGCCACTTGCACGGTGCAAAAAAACAAGAAAATGCACAGTGCAAAGAAAAATTTTGCTTTCGCACAGTGCATGTCACGAAAATCAGTTCTACGGCTTGCACTGTGCAGAAAAGCCACATTTCAGTCCGTCGGAAAAATATTGGCATTTTCACAAAGTGCCTGGACATTTGTCGCGGTCCGCACCGTGCAGAACGCTTTTTTGCACCGTGCACTCATTTTTTTTATTATAGTTTTGCACTGTGCGTTCGAAATATCGCTGCGACGTCAGCTTTTCTCAACTGCGCCGCTGCGATTTGGCTCAAAAATGTGCACAGTGCAATCGGGTTTTTTGAGGTTTGCACGGTGCGCAAGGGGAAAAATGCACTGTGCGTTCGCGACAAAAATTCAAGATGCACTGTGCGAAAGCGAAAGTCCAGGGACTTTGTGAAAATGCTAATGTCAGTCTGTCGGAAAAATAGTGATTCTGTCATTTAGATGAATATTGCACAGTGAAAATAAATTTTTTGTTTTCGCACAGTGCTTATCTTGCAGTTTTTTTAGATGCAGTCCGGCCAGTTTCGGGAAGGCTTAGTATCAGTCTGTCGGGAAAATAATGTGCACAATGTACATACAATTCATTTCCCCGGCGGTCGACCCCAGCGACTATGCGAACGTGTCAAAGTTCCAAAATTTTTTGGGGTGAAAAATTGGTATCCTGCTTCAAGACAAATTTTGCGATACGCGAATAAAAAATCCACTGTTGTCACGCAAAATTTGCGGAAAAAACTTCTAATTTTCTTCCTACAGTAAAAACAAAAAAAAAATTGAAATTTTTTAAATTATGCCCTAAGGGAGATATCTCTTCAAACAGCTGGTATTCGAAAAAATTTCGAATTTCAATTTCCGACCTTCACTTTGCCATATATAGAACATACGAAAAATGTAAATATTGCCTTTGGAACATCAAAAAAAGGCAGGGGAACAACTCAAAAATTCGGTTTTGGGTTCAACTCGTAAACCCAAGCAAACATAACCGAAAATATTTCCCGCAAAGTCCATACCTATAGGGCTGAAATAAATTTTAAAAGCTTTTAAAATACGCGCCATCAACTCGTCCACGTTTGTTTACTCCGTAAAGTTCCAAAAAGCTCAAAAATGCGTTCAAAAATATGTGGTTTTTCTCTGCGCTCCCTCTCATTCACAAATGCACTCTGGCCGCACTCAAATGTTTACCGATATGCAGGTTATAAAAAACGAGGATGGCGAAACCCGAAACCGCTGAAAAACGCGCCGACAAAACCACCTGCGAGGATTACGGGAGTGAAAAGTCGGTCTCAGGGTTTCATTCGGATCAAATGTACGAAATGGGCCAGACATCAGGAACGTGATGATACTACTAGTCCTTCCAGAAAGTGCGTAGACTTTTTGTCGTGGGCCGCACAGTGCGTTTTTCTTCTTTTTGCACTGTCACGATTCCGTGAAGAATTCCCAGAAATTAGCATAAACACGAATATTTTGATATAAATGTAATGGATCGACCGCTTTTCGGTCAGACGTTTTTCCGTGGCGAATAAATATTTTGTGATCATTTGGGAAGTTCCTTTGTGTTAAGAGCGGTGGTGGAAACTACTGGAAATCAACAGCGTGAGTTTACCTTTTTCTTGCTAGGTTGCGTCTACGAGTTAGGTAGGGACTACTAGTAGTAGCGGGCGAGTCAAGTGGGCCTTACATCACGACTCATAGTTAAGTCGTGACAGCACCGTGCAATTGTTGTCGCGCACCCAAAATTTGCGGCGACGTGGCGAAAAAAGCTTACGTCGCTGCAACTTTTGAATTGCACGGTGCAAAAGGTCAAATGCACAGTGCGGAAAATTTGCGACGAAAAGTCTACGCACTGTGCATAAAACGCGTTTTTGCACGGTGCATTTGACCGTTTGCACCGTGCAACCGGATCTCGCTGCGACGCAAACTTTTCTCAACGGAGTCGGCGCGAATTTTGGGTTCTGAAATGAAAGCGCAGTGCAAAACGCTTCGAACAGGATCGCGTCGCGCGGGAAACACGCAACGGGCACTTTGCATTGCGAAAAAACGAAAAATTCTACGCACTTTCTGGAACGACCAGTAGGGTTAACCAGGCATTTTCAAGGGTTCAGAAACCGTTTTTTGAAAACAAACACTTATAGCTTTGAAAGCGGTGGATGGATTCAAATATTTTTTTAGATTCGTGTATTTATCAGTACCTGGAAGTTGTCGACGCAAAATTCTTACCATACTAGTCCTTCCAGAAAGTAGTCGGACTAATTTTTGGCGTTTGCACTGTGCAAGTCAGGGTGTGAGCGACTAGACATGGCTCGTCGGCCGGCCCAGGCCGAAAATCTCGGCCCGGCCGTCGGCCTGAAGGGTTCCGGCCGGCCCGGCCCGTTTCAAATTTTCCGTCGGCCCGGCCCGGCCCATTGCAACGAAAGTCTCCCCAAGTCTAACTCCTTATGACCAAATTTTTTTCTATCATCATGTAAATGGATAAATACTGTGTTCCGTAGCTATCTAAAAACAAAAAACCCTTGAAAAAACCAATTGTGTCTTGACATTGCGTTTATTTTCATTATGAAAAACCCTATTTTCACTTCGAGATTCTGGATTTTAAATACTCCGAGCCGGGCCGGGCCGAAACGCCGGCCCGGCCGATCTGAAATCGGGCCGGCGGGCCGAAATTTCGGCCCGGGAGCCATGTCTATGAGCGACAGCCGAAAAAAGCCTATTGCACGGTGCAAAAAAGCAAGAAATTGCACAGTGCAAAGAACACTTTTGTTTTCGCACAGTGCATGTCGCCGAACCCACTTCAGCGACTTTGCAAATGGACTAGTACTACATAGATTACGGTAGAAAAAATGGCAATTCTATGCGGTAAATTTCGGAGTGTTTCCCCGCAAATGTCGCGACGCCGCAATCTTAAAAGGCCAACAATCTTTGAAGACTCAAAAATTAACCTGTTTACAACCCTCTCACAGTGATTCCCTTGGCCGCCTTCCCTTATGTTTACACCCGTTTCCACGGATCACAGTCCATTTTTTCTTGCTCCTCCTAATCCCCCATTGTTTCCAAAAAAGTTCGAAGCGGATTCGTCGTTCCCTTCTTCGCTTCTTTCGCCACTCAAAACCTCAAGGACCCGAACACCTAAGGGCCTCGATTTTTGCACTTGGAAATGAAAAATTTATCGGCGACGCTTTTCCTGGCGGGCCGCCGGATTTTCCACACAGGGATTTACTTTTTTTGCGGCCCGAAAAATTCCGAAAAAACAGGCCAAATAAAGGGAAGTGGCGGGTTTTTTGTGAAACAATGCACGAGATTTCAACGAACTTGCGACGCAAGTGCAAGTGAAGTTTGGGCGAGAAAATTCGAACTGTGAAATGGGACAGGAAAAGTGGTGAATGTGAATTTCAAAAAATCCCAAAATTGGCCTCAAAAGCGTTCAATATTCTGAACTCAAGAATTCTCAAAACTTGAGAATTTTCGATTGTCAACTCCTTGGCAATCGAGGAAAAAAGGAAATTTTTTTAACGTCTTGAAAAGTTCGACATCGTCCAACAGTCTCTGTATTTGTTGTAGCCATGGAAATATGACGTCGCGGAATAAATCAAAATTCTTCCTGAATGGCCAAGGTTTTGGTAAGCGGAAGGGGAAAAGGGCAGGCAATATTAGAGCAATGGAATTTATAAATTGAAAAATTAAAAATTCAAATTGGTTATGGACAGGAAATTGGTTCGGAGGCCATATTCAAATTTCACAAAAACACCTGGGACAAATTGCTTTATAGCCACATAAAAATTGATATGGGTAGCAGGCCAACCACACAGCAATCCTTGAAAGTTTTGGCTCGCGCTTGGCAGGCGCAGCCGAGATATCGAACAATCTTTGCGGCCGAGAGAGTATGCGGAATGCGGAGAGCGGTCAGAGCTAAACCCCTTTTTGATCGTGGCTTTGACAGTTTTGCATGAAAAAATGATCAAATTACCATCTTAGAAAAGCTATAAAGCTTTAAAAAATGTTGGCTTGGGGGGAGGTCACCGTGTAAAAACTTATTTATATCTTTGATATTATACTAGATTACCTTGGTCCCCCTTACCATTTATTTCCTTCGATCCCAGGCCTGAAAAGGGAGGTACCCTCTAGTTATTCCCCTCTAGAGGGCGATGGAAATTTTGTATAAGATTTTTCATAACAAAATTTGCCAAAAAATCCGCATTTCTGATGAGTTTTGATCTAAAAATCTCGGTCGTTTCTGCAAAGCGCAAGCTAGAAATCTCGCATATATTTTAGAAAAAACTATTCTATATTTGTGCCAATTTTCATCACAATCTGAGCCTTGCATTTGCAGTACTTTAACTATAAAATTTCCCTTATAACATCATACCAAAATTTGCCAAAAAATTCCGCATTTCTGATGACTTTTGATCTAAAAATCTTGGTGGTTTCTGCAAAGCGCGAGCTAGAATTCTCGCATGTATTTTATAAAAAAATAATTTAAATTTGTGCCAAGTTTCATTACAATCTAAGCCTTGCACTTGCAGTACCTCACCTGTAAAATTTTCGTTTTTTAGGTCATCCAAGCTTTGATCACACTGCCCAATACTTATTAAACCACTTAGCACTCCCAATCCGCTAACCCCTCCAAATCAATTCACCTCCAAACTCGGGCGGCGGCACGGAAGTATTACATTATACATGCATATGTCTTCAGTCCGAAACCCCTGCACACACCTTCCGCAAATCCCCTCAGGCGCGGCGTAAAAGCCATTCTTCTGCTCGGACGTGTTTCCCGGTGTGATGACACACTTGTGGCTATCACTTCCGCGCCACTCGCAAAAAAAACACATGTGTAAAAGTTGGACGGACGGGGGGCCGCAAAAACAGCGCGGCTCGGCCCCACCGAATCCCTGCATTCAGTGCGCTTCGGCGGACCGGAAATGCCTTTCTCGTCCCTGCGAGGGCCGTGCGGCGAGGAGGGCGGCGGAAAAACTTTAAGAACATTTTCTTTTCAGGGATTTCGCTTTCGCTCCTTTCCACTTGTCCTGCAAGAATACGTGGGGCCCGCCGCTATTGTCGACCTAAAGCCCCTCGAAACGCCCCAAGGCAAATGAGCGAGAATTGGCGGATAAAATTGGAGAGTTTCGGGGGAGCCGAAGTTATCGGTCTGTCGGGAAAATAGTGAGCGCTCTTTCGTATCCCAAAATCGCGGCCGAGAAAATGAATTGTGTCGCGAAAAATCAAATTGCTTTTCATTTCAGCGACGCGATCGGCGCAGCGAAATTGTGCTCATTATTTACAGAATGATCGCTATTTTTCCGACGGTCTGATACAGCATTATAGATTGCTCAATAAATCATCATTTTATGGAGTGAAGTGAGCAAAGCAATAAAAAATGATGACAATTTAATGGTCCGTTCGTAAAGCCGCCCAGTGGTTTTTGACGTCTGCATTGTGAAAAAAGTCAGAATGCGAGCAAGAACTCCATCGATTGCGACCATGAAAATAGGAGTAATAAGCACCGGAATAACACCACTAACGCCCAAAGGCCAAATTTGCACCTCGTACTATATAGTACCAGATGGTACTATATAGCACTAAGTCTTTAAAACGTGTCTTTGAAGAGTACTGAGCATCGAAACAACACCATTACCGTAAAAAAACCAGATTTTCCCTTCGTGCTATCTAGTATCCGATAGTACTATTTAGCACCGAGTCTTTAAAACGTGTTTTTGAAGAGTGCTAAGCATCAAAACAACACCATTACCGTAAAAACCAGATTTTGCCTTCGTACTATATAGTATCAGATAATACTATATAGCACCGAGTTTTTAAAACGTGTTTTTGAAGAGTACTGAGCATCGAAACAACACCATTACCGTAAAAAAACCAGATTTTCTCCTCGTACTATAAAGTATCAGATAGTACTATACAGTACTAGAGAAAAAATGAACATAATTTTTGAAATCAGCACCCTCGAAAACCCCTAAACCAAGTTCGTTTTTAAATTGCATCTCTGGCAATGTTCCATGGGAAAAAAATTAAGTCTGCGACGTTACCAATTCGCAACATTGGAGTATACATCTTTTTGTTGTGTGCAAAGTACGAGGCAGAAATCTTCCATAGAAATGTTTATTTCTTCACCACTGAGCAAGATTCCTCTCTCCGCGGACTGGTTAAAGATCAAGTAAAAAGTGAAAGTTTCAGTCCGAAAAAGGGATAAACATACGACAAATGTCTGCGGTACCTTTTTTGGAATTAAGAAAACATATGCGTAAGGTTAACATAGCATGTGAAAGTCGATTTTAGAGTAAAATCGATGGTAAGCCTTTCGCAAAGTCGCTTGGGTGATTTTCGCGACATGCACTGTGTGAAAAGAAAAACTCGCTTTGCACTGTGCAATTTCTTACTCTTTGCACCTTGCGGCTTTTTTGGGCTGTTGCTCGAACCCTGATTTTTTCTACGCAGTGCAAATGCCAAAGATTACTCCAGCGACTTTACGTACGGACTAACATTAAGAATCTCAATTGTTCCGAGTTTTATTAAGCTCTACAGTGGTGACATGAATCTGTCACCTGGTCCAGTGACAGAAAACGTACCATTTTGCATCCGGGAAGTATAAAAAATGCGGCAAATGCTTCCCTCTTCAAGCGAAAAAACTCCGAGTTCAAAAGCGCGCGGGCTTTTTTTGTGAGGGGGAGGGCTTGCCCTTCAAAACGAAGTTCTTTTCACTTGGAGAAGGAAGCATTTTGCCACATTCTTGATACTTCCTGGATACAAAATGGTACGTTTTTTGCCGCTGGATCAGGTCCCCTACTGTAAATTTCTTATCAGACCGTCGGGAAAATAGTGCCGGATTGTCGCACAAAACGTTTCGCCTCTTCGAAAAAGGATGCATGTGCGCACCAAGTGTTCCGCTGCAGCTAGCCCTCGCAAAGCGATGTTGGTCGATTCCAAGGCCTATCATCCAATCCACATTACTTTTCATACAGACTGATATTTGTAACCATTACGGGCAAGGTCTCTTTAGCCACGCAAATTTTCCTTTTACCCTCGAACTTTTCCATAACCGTCATGACCAATTTCCACGACCCGTTATTACATCCGAACTCAAGTCCAAACGCCGTGTTTAGCCTTTCAAAAAACACAGCCAATTTCCCGGTAACGAAACGGCCTAAACTTCCGTTTAGCACGTAAAACTCCCACCAATAATTGCAAGAACATTGCCGGTAGCTACCCGAAAAAAATGGTCGATATTCGGCGAAACGGGCGCTAAACACCGAATCCTCAAATCAGACTTGACGGCTCTTCCGGCTTTTAGCGCCCAACTTGGAGCGCAACACGTCATTCCGCATTCCTTTTCCATCTTTTTGGCGTCTATTCCGGGCCAGTTAATGGTTATAAATAAATGGGAGGTTGATGTGCTCGATGTATGGTGGAATGAAAAGGGGAAGGGGGAAATTGGAAAAAGTTGGATTTGCAGAAAAAATGAAAGCCATGGTCTCGGGTTTGTGATGTCGGTTGAGGAAATCTTAAATCGGAAACGCTGCAAAAGAGGTTGAATTTTAGGGAAGTTAGCCAAAAAAAGAAATAAAGATTTTAGGATATTTTTAGTGCATGGTGACAAACAGAGATTGTCACGGCTCCGGAGCTGGCTCTTGGCTCCGGCTGTGAGCGGCTCCGGCTCCGAACCGGGAGCCAGAGCCGGAGCCGGAAATTTTGGGTGCGGCTCCGGCTCCCGAGCCCAAAGTCGGAGCCAGGCTTCGCAGCGTTCAGAAAAGCAAAAATTTCATAAACCAAATTGCTTGAAAAATACTGGAAAGGATGTGCTGCATACGAATTGGCTGCAAAACCGTTGGGTGTATGATATCCGGCACTAATAACCTTTATATTTGGTAAGATATTTTTAAAAAATTTTTTGCACGGGAGCCGGGATTCGGAGCTGCAAATTTGGCCCCGGCTCCGGCTCTGGGAGCTAAGAGCCGGAGCCGGAGCCTAAATTTTGACCGTGGCAATCTCTGATGACAAACCGAGTAGTACCAAGTCGCCAGATCATACTCATAAGTGTTTCCTTACAGCACGCACTGTGTGAAAAGAAACGTTTTCTTTGCACTGTGCTATTTTTTGCTTTTTGCACCGTGCAATAGGCTTTTTTGGGCTGTCGCTCGCACCCTGATTTTTCCGCACAGTGCACATGCAAAAAATCATTTCGGCGTAAATAAACTTTTCCAAAAGTGCGTAGACTGTTTGTTGTGGGCCGCATCGTACACAAACCCCCTTTTTGCGATTTGCATATGGCCGTTTGCACTGTGCAACCAGAATATCGCTGCGACATATGCTTTTTCCTGCAGGATCGGAGCGAATTTTAGGCGCGTGAAAAGTAATTGCAATGTGCAAATGTTTCGCAAAATTTTCGATCCGACAGAGTGTTCATTATTTTCCCGACGATATGAAAAGTAAAAGAAATGGTGTTTTAATTGAAACTTGTGCTCGAACTATATATTATTACATAGTGAAACCTTAGTACAGCCTGCAGCGAAAGCCAAAATCCCAATCTTGCATTTGATCTGATGTTGTTATGTTTGCAATATCAGATCAAGATTTGTGCCATGTGTAAAAAAATTTTCGCCAATAAAAAGAGCATCGCGCTGAAATCCCTCTGAGACTACGATCTCAGTAAGCAGTTCTATTCATGACGCAGGTTCTATCAAAATTCAGAGAAAAAGCAACTTGCAAATTTGAAATTTCATTTCCCCTCTTTCCTAACTTGATCTCCTGCCAAACCTCAAGATAGCCCCTTCACTCATCATTCCCCAATCTGACGTCGTTCCGCGAATCCGTAGCCCAAAACACTACGAAATTAGGTTACGCGCACAAACGATGAAAGGAGCGGGGCCCGGGGAGGAATCCGCGAAACGAAATAAGACGCTTCACGCCGTCACCGGCGCACGTGAGAAATTCTTGTGGCAAATCTCGAGAGTCAAGGCCAATTGTCGTGTGCCCTTGAGGCGGAGGGGCCGCTAACTTTTTTCTTCCGGCACTCCCCATTTAATCGACGAGTAGCGACGGGCCAAAAGCCCGAAGGTTAAAGTTTAGGAGATGAACGCGAAGCTTTGTACGGTCTCTTCGGGATTGGCGAATTACAGAAATCTTTGCTTGAAAACGCTCTTTGGAATGGATCAAAGAAATAAGGCCATGTACTCCAAAGGGCTTTACACTAGTGAGTGCAAAGTGGCCTTCAAATGGCCACAGATGGCCCAAGTTTTCAACTGGGTCCATCAAGTCATCAGATCATACAGTGATTCAGTGGCAAAAAACGTACCATTTTGTGTCCGGGAAGTATCAAAAAATGGGGCAAAATACCTCCCTCTCCAAGTGAAAAAAACTCCGTTTTGAAGAGCCCCCTTTTCCTCACAGAAAAAGCGTTCGCGCTTTTGAAATCGGAGTTTTTTTAACTTGGAGAGGGAAGCATTTTGCCACATTTTTGATACTTCCCGGATGCAAAATGGTACGTTTTTTGCCACTGGATCGGGTCTCCCACTTTAGCAAAACGCCAAGTTTATTTCTTCTCGTCTATTGCCAAAGATGAAGGATGACAATTGAAAAAATGCGGAAGCAAAACTTTGCCGAGCGTCCGCCGAGCATCTCACGGTTTTGCCAGGTTTGCTGGCACTTCCTACAACCTTTTTTTGCGTATCCACCTGCCCTACCCCCCGTGTTAATCGATTTTGTGTTGACCCGAAATGTCATCGAAACAAAAAGCCGGGACGCGAATTTTACTACGAGAAGCATTACTTTCAACTAAAGAAGTTGGCTCTTATCCATGACCTTGTAAGTGGCGGAGCTGATCCAGTGGCAAAAAACATACCATTGCATCCGGGAAGTATCAAAAACGCAGCAAAATACCTCCTTCTCCGACTAAAAAGCTCCGCTTTGAAGAGCGCATCCTTTCGCTCACAAAAAGATCATGAGCGTTTTTGATATTGGAGTCTCACTTGGAGAGGGAGGTATTTTGCCGCATTTTTGATACTTCCTGGATCCGAAATGGTACGGTTTTTGCCACCGGATCATTTCCATCAATGTAGGCCGTTTTTTCGTTAAAAATTTTCTTTTACTTTTGAAGTTTAAAGAAGATCTTGGAACGCTTTCCTTGCGAGCTGACTAGAGTTCTCGTCGTCTCTAACAAATTGATTTATAAGTGGCCACAGATGCTCTGCGACTCAATTTAGTCGATTTCAAAAAAAAGACTACGAATTTGGAAGACGATGATTCAAAGATCACTGCCGACAAAAGTTTTAGCGTCATTTCCAATCAAAAACATTCTGCAAAGCCTCCACTCAAAACAAAAACTAGTTTTTATCATCGTGCACACCTCGTATTACAGTAAATTGTTGAAATCATCGGAATTTCTTCAAAACTCCCCCACCGAGAGCTCCATTCCCATTTTTGGGCAAGTCGGCAATTATAAAGCCACCTGTCACACGTTTTACACCCCCATTCAACCACTCTCCAGGACATAATCTTTTCCGAAGACGTGCCAAAAGTGATGTGGACACGTGTTTTTCGAAATGGAAAGGTCAAGAAATTTGGAACCGAATATATTCAAATTGAATATGGCACAGAGTAAAAACAGACCTTACTCGGTGATTTATGATGCCCCGGAAATTTTTAGTCAAGCTTAGGGATAGGGATAGTTATTGTAAAGGTTTGTAAAAATGGAGATAAAAAGCGGTAAGTGTATAGTACAGGGTTCTCCATGGCTTCACCATCAACTCTATCTTGGTGCTTTTCAACCGAAAAAGTCCCAAATTTCGAGATCATTTCCAACCGAAAAACCTTGGTTTTTGGGGTAAAGGAGCCCTTTTTCAAAAGGTTGTAGCGACCTCAGTTTGCCCTTTAAAATCTTGTTATTTCACAGACAAACATTAATGTCGCTTAAAAGTACACGTTTCAAAAATGAAGTCTCTGCGCCGCCTCCGCCGGAAGTTATAGCCTCCGACTTTCCTTCACGTTTCTTGAAAGACCCTGTAAAGTAATGGTCATTTGGGGATAAAAGTCGTATTCTTTTGCTGCAAAATGCCTCTGTAATGGACTAACATGCATTTTGGGACGTCCTTGTCTTCAATTTGACAACTTTTTTATTCAAAATCATCAAAAAATCCAGAAAATTTGATGTTGATCTAGGCAAGTATAATATAATATGAAAAATACGCTTAACGCCGAGAATAATTCGATTTTTTTACTCTCCAAGCGGCTCGAATTCAAAGAAAAAAATTCAAAACAATCAGATTCATTCCGAAGTCGTATTTTACCCATATTTCTTCACGCAGCCTGCAAACCCACGGGCGCATCTTGCCGAAAAAGAATCCCGAAAAAAGTCGGATCAAAAATCGACGACGAGAAACATGGTGGAAAACGGGTTGGAAAATGAGTTTACTGACGATAAATGGCTTCAGAAAGTCTTTCACGATGATAAGGAAGTCCTTTGGCCAAGAGAAGCGGGTGAATTTGTGGCTAAAACAACAAAAATTGTCAAGATTAACAACGAAAAGGTCGATGAGGTGGCAAAACTGGTAAGTTCTTTTAAATTTTTTGTTTGAATTTTAGAGATTAGAAGACTTCGAACGATTTAAACAATATTGGTCTATAAAATACAGGGTTTTCGATAATTTTTTGGTGTCTTGATCATGGATAATATAAAGTTATGGTTGTTTTACAAAATTTTGACGTTGAAGAGCTAAAGTAAAGACCTTAAGATGATGTAGGGTACATTTAAGGACTTATAAAGGAGCTTGCGGGATGCTGCTCACTGTTTGGCCTACCTGCCATGTATTATATCCGGATACCTCAATTTTACTCTTTTTTATCCCGAAAACTCTTCAAGAATTCTCCTCAGCATCTTGTAGTTTAGATTTACGACGAGGCCAAGAAGGGTGCGCTGGAGAAAACCGAGTTTCACGACCATGAACTTCACCCCAATTACGAAGATCCAGAACGGACCGCAAGATGGGTATTTTTCGTTGATACGATCAATTTTTGCTTCTGGTATGGCCATGACGGGAATGTAGAATATAATGGGAAGAATTATTCGGGTTACTATTTTGGTGCAGCGTGTTTGAAGAGGGCTCTGGACAATTATAATATCGATGTGACAGACCCTAATGTGATGATCACCTTGGATGAAAAGAAGTTTGGTGAGCTGTTCAGAGGGAAATGTAAGTGGTTTCAATTTTGTGTTTTTATTTTTAGGTGGTTCTAAGCGAAAAAAACGGACTTGATCTACTACAAGGTCATGGATAAAATCGAACTTTTTTGGTTGAAAAATAACACTTTTCATAGTAAAAGTGCATAAATGAGGGTGTATTTTTTCTAATTATTTTGGTTCCGAACTGACTTTCCAAGTTTTCACATCAAAATTCACCTTTTGACCTTGTTTTAGATACCTTGATTGTTTTCAGTGCCAATTGGTCTCTCAGCTCTGCGAGCGCGCGCCGTTGTCGAAGCTGGTCGAGTTCTTCTTCAAAAATACGACGGAAAAGTTCTAAATCTTCTGAAATCAGCGAATGGAAGTGCTCAAAGTCTGGTGAAAATATTGGTTCGGGACTTCAAGAGCTACCGAGATTCCTGCGTCTATAAGGGGAAGCGACGTGAGTTTTTAAAGTTGTATTGTTGACGTTTAGTGATGATCCTAAAACGAGCTCAAATCTTCACCGCCGATGTTTATTCCGCTTTGAAGGGGAATTCCAAGACAAATGTGGCCAATTTTAGAGACATAGAGTAAGTTTAAAGTGCGGTGACGAGGAGTAAATCTCGATTTCAGTTCATTGACAATGTTCGCCGACTACCGAGTCCCTCAAATTCTCTGTCATCTGGGGGTTTTGGAATATTCGAAGCAATTGCAAAATATTTTGAAGAGATTCTCTCCAATTCGAAAAGGATCTGCCACGGAAACTGCAATCAGAGCAGTCTCCATTCATGCCTGTGATGTAAGAATCATTTTTAAAAATATTTTTCGATTTCTAGAAACTAACGAAAAAAGTAATCGAATTGGAAAAAGAGCACGGAAAGTTGTCGAAGCCCGTCACTGACGCCGATATTGACGTATTTTTGTGGCTGAAGCGGCGAGAAATCGCAGAGGAGGTTGAGAAAACCACTTCCCACCATCGAGTCATCACCTGGTTTTACTGAAACCCGGTGAATTTACTTGTGAAAAAATAGTAAATTATTCTAAATTATAGAGAAGTAAATATTTATAGATATTCCGAAGCAGAATTGATGATATTTTTGGGCATTATTTTTTGTCGTAAAATTGAGGAAAATTATATTACACTAGAGTAACCCATCCCATTTGGTTTCAAAATTTATTGTGGTTTTTTGGCCGGGCTTTGAATCGATCAAAGTCAAATAGGATGAAACTTTGCATAGCTTATTCTTAAGGGCTGGTTAACACTTCTGTAAAAGTTCATGACATTTGGAAAAAACCCCTCGAGACACGATCAAAAAATGGGGTGGAACCAAAAACCTGGGACGCAATGTACAGTGGCGGTCCAGTGCCAAAAAACGTACCATTTTGCATCCGGGAAGTATCACAAAATGTGGCAAAATGTCTCTCTCTCCCAGTTGAAAAACTCCGATTTCAAAAGCGCGCCCGCTTTTTTGTGAGAGAGCTCTTCCAAACGAAGTTTTTTTCACTTGGAGAGGGAGGCATTTTGCCACATTTTTGGTACTTCCCGAATGCAAAATGGTACGGTTTTTGCCACCAGATCAGGTCCGTCACTGTACATTACGTCCCAGGTTTTTGGTCTCGCCGTATTTTTTGATCGTATCTCGAGGGGTTTTTTCCCAAATGTCATGAAATTTTACAGAAGGGTTAATCAGCCTTTAAGATTAATCTATGCAAGGTTTCATCCTATTTGGCTTTGATCGATTCAAAACCGGGCCAAAAAATCACAATAGATTTTGAAGCCAAATGGGGTGAAACGTTGCATCGATTATTCCTAAAAGCTGATTAAAATTTGTGTGAAATTTCATGACATTTGTAAAAAAAACCCCTCGAGGCATGATCAAAAAATGGGGAGAACCAAAAACCTGGGACGCACTAGTGCCTTGAAACTGAAATACAACTTGAAAAATAACAGTACAGAGACCAATTTATTCATTCCAAAACCAGTCAGAATAGTCAAAGATTTCCCTCATTTCTCTACTTCTTTCCCTTCTTGGAACTCTTCCGTCGGGAGGACGGTCCGTCATCAGTCTTCTCCAATTTGCAACTCTCCACCTTCTCCAGCGTATCATCCTCATCCGACTTGGACTGGAAGAATCCCTTTTCAATTTTTTCCTGCTTCTCCTTTTTCAACTTCTCCTCGATCATCTTCTTCTTGTGCGAGTTGAAATCAGTCTGAAATTTAAGTTTTTTTTGGGGGGAAATGATGACACACAAGAAAAGGAAAATATATTCACCTCAATAGGTTTAGCTTGTGACTTGTTTTTGTTGGGCTTCTCCGCCGAGGCGGCCTTCTTTACCGCTGAAAATGAAAAAAATGGAGGATTCGTGGCTTATTGAATATTCAAAAAAGATACAGTGAGGGACCTGATCCAGTGGCAAAAAACGTACCATTTTGCATCCCGGAATTATCAAAAAATGTTGCAAAATACCTCCCTCTCCCAGTGAAAAAAGCCCGATTCCAAAAGCGCGCCATTCAAAACGGAGTTTTTTAGTTATAGAGGGAGGCATTTTGCCGCATTTTTAATACAGGGTCTTTCAAGAAATATGAAGGAAAGTAGGAGGCTATAACTTTCGGCGGAGGCAGCGCAGAGAGTTAGTTTTTGGAATATGTATTTTTCAGTGACATTATTTTTTGCCTACGAAATAACAAGATTTTTAGGTGCAAACTGAAGTCGCTACAACCTTTTGATAAAGGGCTCTTTTACCCCGAAAACCAGGGTTTTTCGGTTGAAAATGATCGAGAAATTTCAAGAGTTTTTCGGTTGAAAATGATCGTGAAATGTCGGGTTTTTTTGGGGATTTCGATAGAGCTGACGTTGAAAACAAGGAAGGAAATTGCCAACACGTTGCAAATGGAGCAAAAATTCAAATAAAAAGATGAAAAATCATCTAAACAACTATTCGTTTAAAAAAATGAGTTGGACCACAGAAGTTCGAGTGGAGTGTGTCGGCTAAATGATTCAAACGGGATCTCCAGCTGCTGCACGGCGGATTTTCCAACACAGTGCCAAAATTTTTTGGCACTTTTGTAAAGAGACTGGCAAAAAATTCCATGAAACTCCGACATTTCTCGGTGATTTTCGACCGAAAAACTCTGAAATTTCTCGATCATTTTCAACCGAAAAACCCTGGTTTTCGGGGTAAAAGAGCCCTTCTTCAAAAGGTTGTAGCGACCTCAGTTTGCACTTAAAAATCTTGTTATTTCGTAGGCAAAAAATAATGTCTCCGAAAAATACATATTCCAAAAACGAACTCTCTGCGCCGCCTCCGCCGAAAGTTATTGCTTCCTACTTTCCTTCACATTTCTTGAAAGACCCTGTACTTCCCGGATGCAAAATGATACGTTTTTTGCCGCTGGATCAGTTCTGTCACTGTTCAAAAGCCGTATAAATCACTGATGACTGTATCTAATGCCCCTTCCCTCAAAACCACCGCCAAAACTGACCCGGACTATCCATTTTGGAGCCCTTCTCCACTGGCTTGACGGTGGAGCTGGTGCTTCCTTGTGAGGCGTTTTTGCTTCCCGCTCCGCTCGGAGTCGTTTGCGGCTTCTTGGCCTTCTGCTTGCTGCACTGCAAGAGCAGTGCGGCGCCGACGACTGAGGCTAGCCAAACCCAGAGAATTTCTTGCTAAAGACAGGAGAGATGAAGCTGGTCCATAAAGTTGCTGGAGTGATTTTGCTGGCACTGAATTACTATAATAGCTCTATAGCTTTAAGCGTACCTACAAAGGCTATAACGACTTATTTAGTTCCGTACGGAGGCAATAAGTTTAGTACCGGACAGGTCTCATCGAATAAAGTGTAAAATCGCAGGCTTCAGCCGTTTTTGAAGGGTAAGGAGGAACGTAAAAAATAAGGTACCTCACTAACTAAATCCACTGTCCGGGCATTGACAACGATGGGTTGAGCCTGCACGCCAAATTTGGGCTAATTCTGTCCATTTTCCGCAAAGTTATAAGTTGTGGCCAGAATAAGGAACTTTTACCGATTTTTGACGTTTGCATTGCGCCGGCAAAGACAGAGAAAAATCAGGGAGCGAGCGACAGCACAAAAAAGCCTATTGCACGGTGCAAAGTGAACTTTTTTGCACAGTGCATGTCGTTAAAATCACTCAGCGGCTTTCAAACGGACTAATAGTCAAAATAATCGCCAATCGAAAAAGCGGCAAAGCAACATACCCATAACATTTCCTCCATGGCGCGAAAACAACAGATTCCCAACAACTGCTCTGGAAAAGGGACCCTCACCCACAATGACAAAGAATCTCGTGAGAATGAGAACTCCAGAACTTTCGTACGATTTTATTTTTTCTCATTTTGAACATTTTTGGAAATTTGCATTTTTTTGGAAAAATACGCGTCCTCTAGCATTTTCTACTCAAATTGTGAATAGGTCATAAAATTAATTGTGAATAGGTCATTCACAATTTGAGACCTCATTGTCAGATGTTGAAAAATGCGTCAGTAAACTGGTTTTCTACAGTGTCCGCACCTGATTCAGTGGTCAAAAACGTACCATTTTGCATCCAGGAAGCATCAAAAATGGGGCAAAATACCTCCCTCTCCAAGTGAAAAAACTCCGGTTTCAAATGCGCTCTTTTTGTGAGGGAAATGGCGCGCAGTTCAAAACGGAGTTTTTTAGTTGGAGAGGGAGGCATTTTGCCACATTTTTGTTACTTTCCGGAAGCAAAATGATACGTTTTTGCCACTGGATCAGGTCCCTCACTGTAGAGCCAACGTTTATTATCACTGACGAACGGTATATATTGTATCCGCAAGACGTTAATGACCACTCTTTTCCAAGAATATTCATCCTTTTATTACATGTTACCAATGGAGTTCACAATAAAAACCAGAAAGAGACAAAAAATCATAATATTATGAGCTTATACTATTACACATGAAAGAAATATAACATACCACATACAGTGGCAGATCCGATCTAGTGGCAAAAACGTACCATTTTGCATCCGGGAAGCAGCAAAAACGCAGCAAAATACCTCCCTCTACAACTGAGAAGACTAAAATTTCAAAATCGCGCCTGCTGTTTTTGTGAGGGAGCGCTTCAAAAAACAAAAGTTTTTTAGTTGGAAATGGAGTCATTTTGCTGCGTTTTTGATACTTCCCGGATGCAAAATGGTACGTTTTTTGCCACTTGATCAGGTCTACCGCTGTAGTAAAAAACCGAGCTCAGAGACAACATAATTACAACACAACCGTATTCTACAAGGCCATCGAGGATTTCAGACCGATTACATTAGGTTTTTCGACAAATTTCTCAACAATATTATACCATATGAAGACAAAAACCGAGCAAAAATCAACCCGTCAGCGTTCTAATTCATTTCAGTCGACCCGAAAACAAATACACGCAAATTGGTGGCCTTAGGGGTCCAGTTTGGTGGGGCGTTCTTGGGCGTTGGCGCGCTGCTGATCCGACGGACTCTTGTCGCAACTTTTGGTGACCGAAGTGTGGATGGAGGAGGTGCAGTCCCCTTCCCAGTCGTATTTCGCTCCAATCGAGATCCGCGCCTCTTCGCAGGCCTGAAAGTGGAGGAGATTAGAGAAGGCGAACTTTTTATTGTTCTTTGATTTTTTGATAAATCTCTCAGCCGCGCATAGTGAAATTTTTTTGGACTTTGCAGGTGCGAAAACCTTGCTTTTTTAAAAGCGAAGAAAAAAGTGTTATGTATAAAAATTGTTTTGTCGATGAAATTAAACGTCTGTCTCAAAATGCTAAAAGTATTTAGGGCAGCAGACCTACTACAGTGGCGGACCTGTTCCAGTGGCAAAAACGTACCATTTTGCATCCGGGAAGTATCAAAAAATGCAGCAAAATACCTCCCTCTCCAAGTGAAAAAACTCATATTTCAAAAGCGCGCCCGGTCTTCTTGTCAGGAAAAAGGGCCCTTCAAAACAAAGTTTTTCACTTGGAGAGGGAAGCATTTGCCACATTTTTGATACTTCCCGGATGCAAAATGGTACGTTCCCAAGGTCGCTGGAGTGATTTTCAATATGACTTCTTGCGAGCGAAAACAAAAGTTCAACTTGCACTGTGCAATTTCTTGCCTTTTGCACCGTGCAAAAAAGCAAGAAATAGCGCAGTGCAAAGAAAAGTCTTGTTTTTTCACTGTGCAAACGCCAAAAATCACTCCAGCGACTTTACAAATGGACCAATAAGCAATGCGTATTTCCAAAAGAAACAAAAAATTTTTCAAAACCAAAAAAAAATTTTTTAATTTCCGGTATTGGGCATAAAAAAAAATATCAAAAATCCTTGTGTTTCAAATCTGGATATAAGACGTTTCAACGTCTAAAAAGTTGTTTTAACCCTTAAAAATTGATTTAATCAAAAAATTCCATCAATTTCTCTCTTTTTTCAAGAAAAAATTACTATGCCAAAATTGGCCCCAAAATTCAAAAATCAAAAAAATCAAAAAAAATCCCACCTCCACCAAAATTTTCTGGAATTCCTGATACGGTGGGCACGAGTCAAACGCCAATTTGTCGATCATTTCCATCAATCGGTCGTATTGTTTGGGGCATCCGGCAAAGAAGGCGGTCCGGTTTGTGGTGCGGATGCTGAGCTTCGTCTCCTGCACCTTGGCCCGGTCCGTCACCATTCTCCAGGGCAGCGAGCCTTTTGTGATTTCGACCAGCTGAAATTTCAAATTTATTATCAATTTTCGGCGTATTTTAGGGCCAAAAATCTACTTTTTTTGTGACTTTTTTCTCAAAAATTAATTTTTTATCTCAAAAATTAATTTTTTAATGCAAAAACCAAGAAAAAAACTTACCATGTAGAGCCAGCTTTCGTAGTCGTCCTTTCGGCCCAGGTCCGCCTTTTGATGGGCTTGCAGTGATCCGTAGCGGGTGGTACCTCTCCATCCGGGCTCTTTTCTGGCTGGGAGGACGTTGGAATTCTGAAAAGTTTATTGGTATTCTTATTGGTTTCAAATCAAGGTTTGAGATACTAGAGCCCCCCAAATACGCTTTACTGGCAACCTAATAAACTTCGATTGGCAGTGGAAGTACCCCCGTGCGACGCTCAGATTTTGATGAAACTTGGCATAAATTCAGAATATTTTTTTCTAAAACATATGCGAGAATCCTAGCGCTTTGCAGAAACAACCTAGATTTTTAGATCGAGAGTCGGCGAAAATTTGACACTTTTTGCCGAATCTCGGCACAAAAAGTTTCATGCCTATTTCTACCATACCATAGAGGGTAATACTTCCTTAAAAAATACTTTTTTCCGCACGAAACTAGCAAAGTTATAGCCAAAAAGCTTTTTCGCTCTGGCCGCTCTCCGCGGTCAGCATGCTTTCTCGGCGGCCAAGATCGTTCAATATCTCGGCGGCGCTTGCAAATCGCGAGCTAAAACTTTCAGGAATTGATATTTCGTTCATGCCCGACTTTTGTGCAAAATGTAACAAATCTGAGCGCCGTACTTGGGGTACTTTCCTTGTGAGCCCGAGAGGGCCCCCTAACCTAGAAGACACCTCCCAATTTCACAAGAAAACCGAAGAGGCCCCCTTTAATTTTTTTTTTCAAAATTAAGGGTGACATTTTATACGATGAAAAAGTTGTTGAACATTGAAAACATAGGATGTGACATTTTATACGATGAAATGTCATGCCTTATTTTTTCGATTTTCAAAGATTTTTTCATCGTATAACATGTCACCCTTCATTTCAAATTTTTTTAATTGGCCATTTTTTCCAAATCTGAAGTTTCCCTTTACATTACACACCTCAATAGGTTTTAGCCTATCCAACAAAGCCTATTACCACCTCTTTTCACCCTACCTTGTCCAAATACTTTCTGCTCAGGCCAAAGTCGAACATGAACACGATCCGATGCTGTTCCTCGTCCCTGTTGCCGATGGCGAAATTGCCCGGCTTCACGTCGCGCGAGATGAACCCGGTCCGATGCAGCTCTTCGATGGCGGCCGAGGTCTGCATCCCAACTCTGAGGGCGGTTCCGATCGAAAACTTTCGCTCGGGCTGTTCGTTGCGAAGGCGCGCGATATCCGGCCCGAGAAGTGTGACCACAATGAACATATAGTCGGGAGAGGAACGGCCCTGAAGGTAGAATGTATTCGAATAATTAAAATCGAGTTTTTTGAAAATTCAGGTTTTCGTGGTGGGACCAAAAGCTATGGGAAAAATGCAAAAAACGGTTGCAAAAGTGTCAAAAATAATGTTTTGAGGGCATAGATGGCATATAAACGTAAAAATCATGGCGTTAAAAAGTTTCCACATTTTCGTGGTGGGACCCAGAACTTTTGAAAATATTCAAAAATCAAGGTAAAAGTGACAAAATGAACGTCCAAAAGCTCTAACACTTCACATATTTTTAAATCAGTGTGCCAAAAACTTCTTCACGTTTTCGTGGTGGGACCCAAAATTTCAAAAAAATTTTAAAAAACTAAAATTTTCCCAAAAAAACTTTACCAATCCCATTCAACAGACCTACCACATCAAACAAAGTGCAAAAATGTCGGCAACTCCGTGCATTTGTCGCCTTCAGCACACCAATCTCGATCTTCAGCACCGTCTTGCTCCACTTCTCGGCTTTCAAGGCGTACGCGCGGCTGTCGCAATCGTTCGCCTCGAACACGGTCCCATAGCCGCCTTCGCCGAGCACTCTCTTCAAGTTGTAGGTGCGGTTGGTGTCCGACTTGACCGTCTCTCCGGCCTGCGGCAGACGATCGCCCTTGGTTTGGGCGCCGTCGTCCTTCATTCGGCCGCCGATTGTTTTGTAAGCTGAAAAAATGGGGAAAAATATGGGGTTCGACCTGCAGGGGACATTTTATACGATGAAAAGGTGGCTAGGCTCAGCTTACAGTCAGCTTAAGTTAGCCTAAAAAAGAGGGTTTTATCAAGCTAAAATGGCAAATTTCAGGCTTCTAAGAGACCGAAACAAAAAAAATTAAAAAATTTTCTAAAAAATAAAAAAAAATTTCCAAAAAATCAAAAAAATTTCCAAAAAATCAAAAAAAATTTGAAAAAAAAATTTAAAGAAAACCCCCTTTTCGCCCCCAACTTACTTCTCTGATGAGTTCTGGTGTTGCTGAATGGGCGCTTGCACCAATTGTAGAAGCGGCGAAGCGAGGAGGAGCGTCGACGCTCGGCGTTTCGCAGTTGCAGGGGCTCGTCGGAGGCGACGTCCACGACCGCTCCAATTTTGGCCACCCTGTTCGAATGAAAGTTGCGCTGTTGGAGGTCAATTGTGCTGGAAAAATGGAAATGGAAATTTAGGGAAAAAAATAAAAATTTCATTTTTTTCACAATTTTTAATTTTTGAATTTTTGAAAAAAAATTGGGCGAAGTTCCGCAGATTGGCCACTAGTATAGGATTCTTTAGCCGAATTTATCATTTCAACAGCGTATTTTACTCAAAAATGAAAAACTATTTTTTTTGGAAAAACTTCCTTTTTCTGGCCCGGCGCTTCGGATGGTTTCCTTGCAGATTGCGAATAAAATTAGGAAACAGCCTAAGCGCTAAACTAACAGGGGAAGTACCCCAAGTGCGACGGTCAGATTTTGATGAAACTTGACACAAATTTATAATGTTTTTTTCTAAGACATGTGCGAGAATCGTAGCTCGCGCTTTGCAGAAACAACCGAGATTTTTTGGATCGAAAGTTGGCGAAAATTTGACAATTTTTGCCGAATTTTGGCACGAAAAGTTTCGTGCCTATTTCTTCCATAGAGGGTAATGTTTCCACAAAAAATCAATTTTTTCCGCGCGAAACTGCCAAAGTTATGGCCAAAAAGGGATTTTCCCTCTGACCGCTCTCCACGTTTAGTGTACTCTCTCGGCGACAAACATCGTTGAATCTCTCGGTGGCGCCCGCAAAGCGCGAGCTAAAACTTTCAGGAATTGATATTCAGTCTATTCCCGACGTGTGTGCAAAATTTAAAGGAAATCTGAGTGTCGCACTTGGGGTACTTCCCTTGTAAGCCTAATTTGCCTAAGCCTGAGGCTAAGACTAAGCCTGATATTCCTTGTAACCAGAGATTGTCACGGCTCCGGAGCCGGCTCTTGGCTTCGGCTCTGAGCGGCTCCGGCTCCGAGCAGGGAGCAGTTTCCGGAGCCGGAAATTTTGGGGTCGGCTCCGGCTCCCGAGCCCAAAGTCGGAGCCAGGCTTCCCAACGGTCAGAAAAGTAAAAATTTCGTGATCTTGTTAAACCAATTTGCTTGAAAAACACTGCGGAGGTTGTGGCTTGACTGCAAAAAGGTTGGCTGTATGATCTCTGGCACTAATAACTTTTATTTTTGGAAAAATATTTTTAAAAAACATTTTGCATAGGAGCCGGGATTCGGAGCCGGAGGCCTTTTTAAATTTTGCACGGAGCCAAGAGCCGGAGCTGAAAATTTGGCCCCGGCTCCGGCTCTGGGAGCTAAGAGCCGGAGCCGAAATTTTGACCGTGGCAATCTCTGCTTGCAACCGGAATTTTTCGGGCTGCAAAGCCTTCTTTTCGCTGGGGCCAGAAAAAGGAAGTTTTTCTTTGTTTCACTTACTGTCTCGGCGAACGATAGAAATCACCATTCATTTTTGTCACGACATGAATTTACAGCACAATTTAGCCCGAAATATGAGGAGTTACATTATTTTAGACCCAAAATTATTTCCGAATTCGGAATTTCCTTCTCATTCGAAGCCGAATTTGTCTCATAATCAGGAAATAAACAATCGAATTGGCGTCATTCCGGCTATTTTCTAGTCGGAAAAAGAGCTGGGAAATAAACTTTTCATAAATTGCACTGTCCAAATTCACAATAAAGCCTCACTTACCTGATCAGCCGAAGTAAGTGGGTTCAGTGGAGGTTCGGCCGTTCGTTTTGGCTGAAACCCGACCGCTTCGCAGCGAAAATTCCGTTGATACAATCATTTTTCATTCATAAATCGACTTTTACGCTCTTGAAATTTGAATAAATTTTCAAAAAAGTTGAGATTTTATAGGATTTTTTATATTTTTTAAGATTTTTTGGCTAAAACTTTGGATTTTTAAAAGATTTTTGCGATTTTCAAGGGTTCTCATAAAATTTTCTTTATTGAAATGACTTCCAAGAACTCTGAAATTACTCGTAATATTACTCTTTGTCCTTTCCAGTTCAATTGTTATCCGAAATTTCCAAAAGTTCTCATTTCTCTTCAAAAAGTCACCATTTTTAATTGAATTCCCTATTTTTTGTTGCTTTCTCCCCAAAATTTCCCCCTTGTCCAGCTTCTTCTTACTACAACCAGCTTGTCAAATTAATTTACCATGTAAAAGGTCGTATTTTTGATATTCATTTTCACCTGGAAACGTAAAGTTATATCGAAAATCCAATTTTTCGTCGGGTTTGGCAAGAAAAAGTGCGCCAATTGGGTTATTTTTACGATTTTGGCAGGATTACATTCGTATTCTTATCGTTTACGGGGTCGTAATTCGTCGTATACAAGTTCGGATATTATAATAGGGCCTAATGAAGAGGGAAAAAGGGTTATTTTGAGCGAGAAAACTTGGGATTTTGTTGCGAATTTTTAGTCCATAAGTTGTAGAATAGAAGGTAGATTATTCTCCAAGTTGAGATGTTATTTTATATTGTCGTATTTTACCTTAAATTCACAAAAAATGCATGAAAAACGCCTAAAAACGCATCTCTTTTCCTTCTCTTTTCGGCCTTTTGAAACGAAGAGAGAACGGAACAAGAAAAGGCGTGTGCTTCCGTGGCGCAATCGGTTAGCGCGTTCGGCTGTTAACCGAAAGGTTGGTGGTTCGAGTCCACCCGGGAGCGAGTACTGTTTTTGTTTTTTTTTTGAGGTTTTTCTGAAAAAATACATCTTATATGATCAATATCCAATTTTTCGTATTTTACACTTCGTTTTTTACTCAGTTCTTTGATTTTTTCGGATTTTAAGGGAGATTTTGATAAGTGTTTTTTGTCAGAAAAATGTAAAAAAACATTGTAATTTTGGGTTACTGTAACATTTTAAAGTCTAAAAAGTATTTTTTTCGGGCTCATAGAGAATTTCTAAACAAGAATCCAACTGTATTTTGTCAGCATTTCCTCATAATTTTCGTATTTTCTCTCCCAAACCCATGCATACCGCATGATTTTCTCCTCCCTCAAAATTTTTAATGTTGAGCGCAAAACAAAGGCCAAGGATGGGCCGAAAAAAACCGACTGCACTTTTTTTTTTGTTATCCCTTCTTGGCCGTAGGTTCGGGCCACACCGGCCGTTTCAATTCGCCATTGTGTTGGAAACCGGTTTTTTTGGGCCGCGCACTTAAAATAAATTGCCTCGGGCGATTTAATTTGCCTCAACCTGCTGAAGTGCGTGGTTAGGGGACATTTTTTTTAAATTTTTGAAGGTTTTTCGTAAAATACGAAATGGTTGAAAGTAGAAAAAATAAAATTTTCTGTCAGATATTGAACGATTATTACTTCTGACAGCTTAAAAGCGCGTTTAATCCAATTTATGAGCGGGAAATTTCGGGAAAAGTAAGTCAATTTGTTGCGCAGTCCCAAATCCGCCGTTTCATTGTCTCAAATTTCGAGGTTTGAAGTGCGTTCGGGACTTGAAAATGACATTTGGTGTTCGTGGGAGTTGCTGTGGAGCAGAGACAAAATTTTTTTGAATTGCGAAAAAAAATGTTTAAAAAAAAATATTTTTTTTTAAATTCAAATCCGATTTTTATAAAATTTTTCCAAAATTTGCACATCAACTCGACATATGTTGTACAGTAGCGGACCTGATCCAGTGGCAAAAAACGTACCATCTTGTATCCGGGAAGCATCAAAAATGTGGCAAAATGCCTCCCTCTCCAACTAAAAAAAGACTACGGTTTGAACTGCTAGCAGTCGCGCACCAAATTTCCAGTTACAGCTAGCTGTCGCAATCTGATGATGGGCGATTTCAAAGCGCGACCAGTCGTCACTATTTTCCCGACAGTCCAAGATTATTTTTTCAGGCCTAAAATGGACGACAAAGAAACATTTTTTGTCATTTTTTTAATCAACGTGTTTTATGAATTGTCGTAAAATGCATTTTAGACCCATTTTACAACTTTTTCGACCTTACATAACGCCAAACCTTAACCTTACACCCAGCTTCAGAATGGTATAACACTAGCAATATCAAATTATATATATATATATATATATATATATATATATATATATATATATATATATATCACCTACTCGTAAAAACTTTCTCTTTTTTTGCCATGTTCAACATAAATCCTCTCTCTTTTTTTGTCCGGAGGCATATGCAAATGCCGACCGCATCCGCATTTCTTATTCCAGCGCGCTCTAATTAGTGCTCTTGGTTTCATTAGCGGTCGCCGAATGCACTGTGCACATGTCACTGTCAGCGGAAGAAGGGAGATGAAAAGGGGGCCTGCGGCAAAGTCAGAGGTCCGCGAAATGAACTAGAGGTTTTGTGGAATTCGAAATTTGAATTTATGGCCAGAAGGATGACTTTTGAAATTTTTGAAAATTTGAGTTTATTTGTGGTAATACGTACATATAGGGTACCCCAATTTTTTAACACTTTTGCACATATCATTTACATAGCCTATCGATCAATTTCTAAAAAGTTTAGCGCACAATTTGCATGTAGAATCGAAATATTGAACGATAAAGTTAGAGAGTACGGAAAAAATGAGACCGGCAGAGAAAACAACATTTTTGACGATATCTTTGCAAATATAAGTGCGAAAAAAATTATTTTTTGCTGAAATATTGCTCTCCTCATTAGAAATTGATCGCCGATTTTTTAATGAAGAAATTTTTTCAAAAGTATCAAAAAGTATCCATTTTTTGAAAATTTTGTAATTTAACTCTATTCGTCTTCCGCATAGCGCGAGTGTATAATTTTGATCTTTAACATTCAATTTCAGCCCATTCCTCACATTTTTAGCTTAATGCCCTCGGGCCAAAGTCGATTCCTCTTCATTAATTTATTAGCCAAATTTCGCTGCCGACCCCAAATTTTCCCCCTCCGAAAATTTGCATACGCGATAAAATTTTCACTTGCCAAACTGCGCCGCCCTTGGGGAAATAATTCCTGACCTCAGCGCGTGCTGGAAATTATAGAGAGGCTGGAAAACAAATTAGGCAAATTCCAATTTTATCGCATTTGATGCGCAACAGTCGGGGGATGGTGTGGCCAAGTGCGTCTTGAGTGTGGGCCGCGATGAGTGTGGGGTTTAATTAAGAAGGAGGATTGAGAGCTTTGAGATGGGATTGTTGATGTAAGAGGGGATCGGGAATGGTGATTTAGGGGTTTTTTGGCGTTCTACAGAGTTTTTTGTATTATAGTTTAGATAGAACCCCTGAAAAGGGAAGTCACATTTTTTGCAGACGGACATTGGCACGGGACCTTGTACAGTGAGGGACCGGATTCAGTGGCAAAAAACGTACCAATTTGCATCCCGGAAGGGACCAAAACGTCTCCAAACCCTTCCCTTCTCTAAGCTAAAAAACTCCGCTTTGAAAAGCGCGCCCTTTCCTTCAAGGCGGGCTCTTCAAATCGGAGTTTTTTAGCTTAGAGAAGGGAAGGGTTTGGAGACGTTTTTTGACACTGGATCCGCTCCCTAGCTGTAGGTTTCCAACGTGAAGCGTCAGCGATCATAAAACTGATTTCCAAAAGTTTTTACGCGGCTTCTCGGCCGAGAAAATCGACCGCAAAGTTTAGCCGAAATAGGTGTGAGATTTCGCGGTCAAAATGGTGGCGATACAAAGTTCTTGATCTTGAGTAGATATGGTATACCCTACAGACAACTTTAAGGCATAGGAAAATTTACGACCGGTATAAAAAGCATGGACAGTCCTTGAGAAGTTGAAAATTGAAAAACTTGCCTTATCAGCAGTTTTTTCGTGGGCTCAACATAAGGCGCTCATATCACCGAGTTACCCCCACCAAAGTGTCCAGTTTTCTGTCAGTCCCTCGACTTTCACATCTTGATAATTTCTCCGGCACAGAAATTGCCTAGTCTTAAATTACGACAGTTTCCATTAATGGATACTTTTTGATACTTTTGCAAAAATTTCATCAATAAAAAACCGGCGTTCAATTTGAGCAAAATCTCAGCAAAAAGAGATAATTTTTTCCGGCATAGATATGCAAAGACATCGCCAACATTTTTTTCTCTGGCGGTCTCATTCTTTTCCGTACTCTCTAATCTTTTCGTTGAATATCTCGATTCTAAATTCAATGTGGGCGCTAAAATTTTCAGGGATTGATTGGCGGAGCATGCAAATGATATGTACAAAATTTTGAAAAAATTGGGGTACCCTATATGTGCGTACTACAAAAAAAATGTCAAATTTTCAAAAATTTCAAAAATCATCCTTCTAGCGACGAATTCAAATTTCCAATTCCAGCAAACCATCAGTTCATTTTGCGAACAAAATACGGCTAAAGGGACCTCTGACTTTGCCGGTTTGTACCTATACCAAGTGCAGGTACACTATATGAGGAAGATTTTTACATTCTTATTCTTCGACAGACATAACTTTACCATAAATTTTCAATTTTTTACCATGTTATTTTACCATGTTATTCTTGCCGATTTTGCTGTTTCGTCCTTCTCTTCGGCTCCCGGCGCTCCCTTCTCCTTCGCTCGCGCTTTTCCCGGCCCAGGTATTAAAATTGCCCCCAATTTCCATGGGAAAACAAGGGTGCATTTGCATTTGCACCCATTCCCTTTCGTTTCTTTCTCGGTCAGTTCTTACTCGTTTCGTGGAAATCTTAATGTCGCGCTTATTTTTCACCTGTCCCAAAAATTTGGAGGACAAGGTTTTTCTTGAGAATTTTTAGGATTTTTAGGGTTTTTGGATTTTTTGCTTTGAGAGTTTTCCGTGTTTTTTGGCGGACTAACCCGGTGGAGAGCAATTTTCGGGCAGCTAGCAGAAACAGGGAGATTCTGCGGGCATGCTTTGAGTCAAAATTTGCTTATAACAGGACATTCTAATGATTGATTTGGTAGTTGAATGCTGCGTATAAAGTTTACAGATGTACTATTGGCATTTTCATAAAGTGCCTGGATTTTTTGCATTAGATTTTTCAAACAAAATCGCTGCAAAGCAATGTTTTTTCCATTGCACTGCCCCGAAATTTCAGAGAATCCAGGCACTTTATGTGCACAAAAATTTGTGAGTTCTTGCACCGTGCACTCGCCTATTTTTTGGTTTTGCACTGTGCATTTGAAATACCGCTGCTTTTGAAGCATCGTGAGCTTTTCTCAACTGCGTGTTTGCTCAAAAGACGTACACAGTTCAATCGGCTTTTTTGAGGTTCGCACGGTGCGCAAGGCAAAACTCCATAGTGCGTTGGCGACAAAAATTCAAGATGCACTGTGCAAAAATGCAGTATAAGTGGCTTGAAGATCAGTCTGTCGGGAAAATAACGGCGGATCGTCGCGCCTCGAAATCGCCAATCATCGCTGTGCGACTGCAAGCCGCGGCTGGGGATTTGGTGCGCGACAGCGGCGAGGCGACCATTTTGATGCGACAATCCGCCGTTATTTTTCCGACAGACTGATAGTTACCATAAGGTTAACCAGGCATTTTAAATTTGTTTTCGAATTCATACATACTTGAAAAAAATTTAAATTTTTTTCGAGGAATTTTTCCCGCCACTGCTTGTGCATAAAATCGTATTACATTTCAAAAAAATTTCACTCCGCTTTCGCCAACCTTATCCGAATTCCTCGTCATTTACCATTAACCTTTTATGAGTCATTTTCTCGCTGCCATTTCTGGATAAGAAATCAAGGGCCGGCGACAATTTTGTCGAGAAATTTATGGGAAAAGGAAGGAAATTCTTTTATTTTTAGGTGAGAGGAAGCGGATCAGAAATATTTGAAAATTTATTTGTTAATTAGACTTTGTTAAGTAAATTAAAATTTTTTTTTCTGAATATTGCAAATTTTCTCTCTAAAAAATCGCTTATTTCCCCCCAAAAATTTGCGTCATAAACCTCCCAAAATTGGGCAATCACCTTCGCCGAAAGTGTTTTCCAAAAAGAATGTCCCAGTTGGTCGCAAAAAACAATGGCCAAACTTGAGGCAAGCGGACGTAATTAGGGAGGGTCTTGGCCTCGCACCTGCACTTGGAAGGGGCGTTGCGCAAATCTCAAGGCCCATGAAATCGAGATGGGACTTAATTTGGGCCGGAGAAAAGAGGTTTATGTAGTGGGGCAAGAGGGGATGCAATTTGGGCGCGTACAAAAGACATAAATCCGGGATGTAAAAGGGGGATTTTTGGCGATTTTTTTGGACAATGAAACCTCTGTAAATCCACTCTCCAAACAACGAAACCTTTCTGTAAAAGATAAGTTCTAGAAGCCCTAAGGGCCAAAGATACCCTATTCTTTACATCGTGCAATTTTTTTTTTATTTTTGAATTCCTCTTCGGTTGTGGGGCTTCTTCGGATTTTAGTGAGAATAAAAAAGGGGTTTCTTCGCTTTCCTTGATCCTTGTTTGTTTTGGTGGTCCCTTGTTTTTGAAAGATGTGCATAAAAATTAAATTCGCTGCAAAAGATATAAGAAGGAACGTACTTCTATGGGGTATGGAGTTACAGGTCGAGACATATATCACAAATTTGCAAAATTTCCCTGATTCGGAATCTTTAAAAATTAGCTGAGGACCGGAAGAACACAGTGGCCGAAATCGGCGTTATAAAAGACGCCGGGTATTCAAGTGCTTTACCGGAGGACATGGGATTAGGATATGTCGGGAAGGAGCTGGATTGTGTGTAGTGGGAGACAGGGGAGTCTATGTGGGGCAAACTACGAGAAAATATTGAGAAATATGCAAGTTTGTCGACAACTTTCTGTATGGATCGCACGTCAACCACCAAAAATTCTAGCCACGCGGTTTGCAGATGTAGCCCTATTTTTTCAATGAAAGTACTTCAATGGGGTATGGAGTTGCAGGTCAAGACATATATCAAAAAATTGCAAAATTTTCCTGATTCGGAATCTTTAAAAATTAGCTGCCCAATAGTGGTCTGTAAGGGCGAAAGAATCCTCAGAACTTTTCTTGCAACACCACGCAAATGCCCCTAAAAATCAAGTTTTTTTGCCTCCGGTTTAAATTGCAATTACAAGTTAAGGTGTAGTATTAATCAAATTTGGTATTGTAAGGCTTGTCAAGATACCCGGATTTATTTACTTTAGCTCAAAAACAAGCTTTTGATTTGGAAAAAATTTGATGATAAAAGCATTTGCGTGGTGTTGCGAGAAAAGTATTTTTTCGCCCTTACGAACCAAAATTGGGCAGCTAATTTTTACATATTCTGAATCCAAAAAATTCTGCATTTTTTTTTGATGTATGTCTCCACTTGTAACTCCACACCCCATAGAAGCAGTTTCCTTGAAAAAATGAAGGAAAAAGATCTCGGCTGCCTCTGCAAACCGCGTGGCTAGAATTTTTGGTAGCGGGCGTGCGATCATACAGAAAGTTGTCCATAAACTTACATATTTGTCAATATTTTCTCGTAGTTTGCCCCCACATAGACTCCCCTGTCTCCCACTACACACAATCCAGCTCCTTCCCGACATATCCTAATCCCATGTCCTCCGGCAAAACACTTGAATGCGCGACGTCTTTTATAACGCCGATTTCGGCCACTGTGTTCTTCCGGTCCTCCGCTTATGACAGTTTTTCGATTCAATTTCGCCGATTCCAAATTTCGCCCTCGATTTCATTTGTGGGGCCAAAATCGGGGACCAAGGAAATCAGGGGATTTGCGGGTTTATTTGAGGGTAAATTTGAATAAAAATTGGCGTTCTTACTGAAAATAGTATACTGTGTAATACATATATACATGTATAGGTCTGTCGGGAAAATAATGAGCACTCTGTCGCTGGAAAATCGCTGAAAAAATAAACTGTATCGCGACAAAATCAAATTTCTTTTTACTTTAGCGATCGGCACAGCGACCTTGTGGTCATTATTTTCCCGACAGACTAGGTATAAAAGGCTAGATACGTCGTGGAAAATCAACGAAAGGTTTCTACAGAAAATGGGGCGACTAAATGTGCTTATTCAAGTCATACCCTATTTTTCATTTTGAAAAATGTTTTCATCGTATGACATGTCACCTTTCATTTTTTATTTTGCATTTTTTTTTAATTTTGGGGGCTTCTTTGGTTCGGTTTTTTGTGAAAAGGTAAAAAGGGACCCTTCGTTTTGGGGGCCTCTTCATTTAGGGGGCGTCTTCGGTTGCGGGGCCTCTTCGGATTTTCGTTAAAATGAAAAAATGCCCTGCGTTTTAGGTGTTTATTTTTAGGGGGGGGCTCTTCGGTTGTGGGGCCTCTTCGAAATTCCGTGAAAATGAGAAAAGGGCCCTTCGCTTTGGGGGTCTATTTTTAGGGGGGCCTCTTCGGTTTTGGGGGGACTTCTGCGGATTTTCGTGAAAATGAGAAAAGAAGAATTTTTGGTTTGGGGGTCTGTTCGTTTTGGAGGCCTATTTTTGTGTGGCTCTTCATTTTGGGGCCTATTTTTGGGGGGCTCTTCATTTTTGGGGCCTATTTTTGTGGGGCTCTTCATTTTTGGGGCCTCTTCGGTCTCAGCCTGTCCAACCTTATCTGTCTCAACCGCATTTCCATGAGTCATGACCCGGGCCCGCCGCGTCCCCGTCCACGACCTCCAATTATCCGTCTTCCGCCCATAAAGCCCGCAAAACTGCTGAAAGGGGGGCGGGGCCGGCTCCAGTCGGATATTCTAATTTCCAGGCGCAAAAAGGCGGCCCTCAGCGATGGTCATTCTCCGTGCAACGCCACGAAAAACGCGAATATCATTTCTGGGATGCCCACGGGGAATGGAGGGAATTTTGAATGCCCTCGGGGCAATGCAGAAGGATGCGCTTGGAAGTGGGTCAGGAAGTGACAAAAAAATAAGTGCGGGTCCAGAAAAACGGCTCCAGATTTGCGAGATTTGAGCAGCGAGAATTTTGCGCCCTGCGGGCAGGAGTTTAATTAAGGTTGCGAAATTGAGCCAAAATTGGGAAAGGGGAGAAATTTGCGGTGGTTTCGCAATTTCGGAATGAATTTTTTGGCATTTTTGAGTTTAATTTGCATTAATTTTGGGTCTGAATTTTTTAAGATTTGAATATTCAAATTTTTATTTTTTTTGAATATTCAAATTTTCTACCTATTTTTTCGTAAGGCCATATTTTGTTTTTTTTTTGCATTTTCTATATTAATTTCATGAAATTTTCATCTGAATATTCTTGAAATTTGAATATTCAAAATTTTTTTGATTATTCAAATTTTTTTCCAAATTTGTTTTTGGTAAGGCCAAAATTTTTTTGCATTTTTCGTTTTATTTTCATCAATTTTCTCCCTGAATACTTTAAAGATTTGAATATTCAAATTTTTTAGTTTTTGAATATGCAAATTTTTTTGTAACGCCTAAATTTTTTAGCGTTTTCGGCCTTAATTTTGATAAATGTTCTCTTTGAAATTTTGGAAAATTTTTTAAAAAATCAAAAATTTTTTTTGAATATTCAATTATTTTACAAAAAATTTAATTTATAACTATTTTTTACCGCAAAAAATAAAAAAAAATTTTTTAATTCTCCAGCAATTTTTTTCCGGAAATTGAAACCGGAAGGGTCACTGCAAGGCTTCAAGGAGCCGAATTTTAGCCCCTATGCAAATCGTGGAGCGAAAAAGAAGGTTCAGGAAATTCAATTTCCCCCGGCGTTTCACGTGTTTTTTGTATAAAAAATTATGATTTTTATTTTCCCAGCGATTTTTTGGAATAAAATTTATGTATTTTTTGATTGTAAAATACGAAATATGATGGTTAATATCTACTATAATACTTTTTCAGCCCAGAATTTTCAATTTTCTTTTGATTTTACCGAAAAAATCCCGTTTTCCCCACATTTTTTGTTTATTTTTGTTTGTTGTTCCGCCGATTGGTTCCAAAAAAGTCGCGCGATTGCGTACAAAGGCGTCGTTTTATCGGGGGATCTTCCCGATTTTCCGGATTTTGTTAATCTCCCCGACAAAATCAACAATTTTCTATTGTGTTTTTTCACGATTTCCAAAAAAATTTTTTTTTTAATTTTTCCAAAAAATCCCAAATTTTAGCTGGCGAAAAAATTATCAAGTGCCAAAAATCCGCAGCTTGGATGAATGCCGCCGCACTCGAGCGCATCCAACCCCACTTCAGGCGCACTCCGCACCCACAATCGAACACCTGTCACGCCAAATTCGGGCCCAAATTCGCCCAAAACGCATGGTAAGTCGGGGCGAAGCGGCTGGGTTTGGAGGCGTCCTGAGGGCCGGTAAATACATTTGGATGTATTTATTGACCTGTAAATGTGATATTAAGGCGTTTAGAGAGCAATTTTTGAAAAATTTTTTTTTTGAAAAAAAAAATTTTGGAAAAAAATTTTTGGATTAAAACGGGATTTTTTGAATTTTTTAGCGATTTTAGGCTCGCGATTTGCAAAAACTTTCGAGTTTTTACTTTTAAATGCTTGAAAGTACCATTTATAAAATTTCTTTTTGAATATTGCAATTTGAATTTTTTTTTCTATTGTTTACAGAGTAATTTTTGAAAAAAAAGAATTTCAAAAAAAAAATTTTTGAAAAAAAAAAATTTTTTGAAAAAAAAAATTTGAAAAAATTTTTTGATTAAAACGGGATTTTTAAATTTTTTTTGCGATTTTTAGGCTTTCAGTTTTCAAAAACTCTTGATTTTACACTTGTAAATCTTTGAAAACACCATTTTTTAAAAATTTTCAATTTGAAAAAAAAAATTTTTTTCTTGGTTTTTCTATAAAAAATCAATTTTTTCTAAAAAAAATAAAAGAAAATCTCATAATTTTTATCCCCATCCCTCCCCTTATGATGACTTTTCCAGAAAATGCTGACAAATCGCTGAAATCCCCCGAAAACTCATCAGATTTTGGACCTTCCTCCAGCCTAGATGTCCCATCCGTAACATCCAAAAAATACCCCGTAAAACCGACAGCTTCTAACTCAATTTCCCCATCAACAATGTTCCGGATATTCCTTCTCTTCGGCCTCCTCAGCAACTCCCATTCCCATCAACTGTTCCCCGAGATCAGCGAGAATTTCGTCTGTCAGCCCTGTTCGCATCCGCTGAATGGGATTGCAATAAAGTTGCCGCAGAACCACGCTCCCTGCGTGCATCCGGGACAGCCGGTTTTTGAGTGGCCACGTGGGCGCAAGTGCGCGATTCCGAGCGACTTTTTCAGCGACGATGTTTCGTTTGATCCCGAGAAATTGATGGTGTTCTCCAAGCGGAGGGTGTGCTTTTACTCCGGCGAATGGACGATATCGTATAGGTTCCGGTGCGAGCTGGATGAAGGAGCGGCTTGGCAATGGAGTCAGTTGAGGGTTGGGCATGAGGTAAGGGGGTTTTGGGAGGGTTTTTGAAAAGTCTTGGCTTTGAAATGACTTCGAAATTTTTGAAAAAAACTATATCTTTTGTCTGGCAGACTCTCTTCATTCTGCACTCTCAAAAAATAATATCACTGAATATACGGCTCAAGACTAAAAAATCTCTGTGTGTCCAGAAAATGTGTCATGATGACATCCCTTTAAAATGTGCCAAAGATATAAACAACAACTGTATAGGACAAGAAATACTACTAAAGAAATACGTGTAATATCCACACAAAAAATGAGTTTAAAACTTTTGAAATGCCCAATTTGGATGACTTATTTTATGGATTATTCTGGATTTTTTCGCGGTGAGAAACTTTGCAGTGCCTGAAATTTTTTGGATTTTCTCTGGAGGCACTCCTAGCCAAATACAGTTGTTGATTATGCCACTGGCATATCTTTAATGTGTGTCATCGCGACACATTTTCTGGACACACAAAGATTTGTAATTCCCAGTATATCTCAATACATCTCAGTTGCTGTTGAAAAAACCAGGATAACATTTTTTGCAAATGATTTGCAGCTAATTTAAAAAAATGCATGGATTTAGTCATCATTTTTTATACCTATTATGTACTCTTTGTCTAGTCAAAACTTGCCTTCCTAACACTTCCTCTATGTTCCCATATGGCTCTCTAGATTCGATAATTACCATAAATTCCTTTAGCGCTTCTCCCTCCAACGACGTGTGAAGCGTTGGCTGAAGCGACGCAATCCCAAGCATTCTCCCATCCATTTCCAACAAGATCGATATGTCGCCGAAATCCGGGAGGACATTGAGATCCGATCGACTGTGCTGAAAGTGCATGCTACTCATGCCAACAATCAACCATTATATTATACATTATCAGCGCCGGAAGACCAACGCTCCGCGGATTTGTTCGCGTTGGACACAGTTACTGGTACAGTCATTTTTTTGCGTATATGTATCGTGTTGTAGGTGAGATTCGAGTGGCAAAAAAGCTGGATAGAGAGACCTTGGCCAGACATGTGCTGAAGCTGAGCGCCTACGAAAGGCTGGATCCACAAGTTACGGCGACAACTACGGTCGTTGTCGATCTTATTGATGTTCAAGATAACCGACCGATATTTGAGAAACAGAATTATTACGCCGATATTCGAGAGGATGCGTCGGTAAGAATTTTCATGCAATATCCTTTTCCTAAGCTTGCAGCTTTGCGAAGAAAACAAGGCAAACCGTATTTTACCCCTAAAAATTGTGCCTTTAGCAATGACAGCATAACATGTAATAATAATTCTGACACAAGCCTTTGTTTTTGTGTAGATTTGGCTCAAATTTCAGCCAGCAATACATCAGTCTGTCGGGGAAATAATAAGCACTCTGTCGCATCGAAAATCGCATCACCGACGAGAAAATGAATTGTGTTGCGGCAAAATCAAATGGCCTTTCTCTTGGTGATCAGCACAGCGAAATTGTGCTCATTATTTTCCCGATAGACTGATATGTCACCCTCCACATTTCTGTACTTTTGCCGGTAGACACCGTAGAACATCTTTGTAGAGACGTAAAATGACAAGCTAATCCCTTTATAAATTATGACTAGCCAATGCGCGAAAACTTCGTAGAAAATACGAGGGTCTGCCTTTTAGAACTTTCTTGGGTCGCAAAAATAAAATGACAAAACATGAGTCTTACTCCAAACCCTGATTTTATAACTGAGCTCAGAATTTTCAAAGGTAGCTTGTCGGGAAAATAATGAGCGTCGCTGCGCCAATCGCGTCGCTGAAGTGAAAAGCAATTTGATTTTGTCATATCACAATTCATTTTTTCTGCGGAGGTGCGATTTTCGATGCAACTGAAGGCTCATTATTTTCCCGACAGACTGATATATTTGTAAGATTAATTTGATGACATTTTACTATAGTCCCCTTTTCAGATTAGCACAACCGTTCTCTCAGTGTTCGCCCGAGACCTAGACGCCGGCCAAAACGGAGAGATCACCTACACGCTGCAAGGCGACGAACAATATCTCAAAATGTTCTCAATCAACCCGACCAGCGGCGTAATTCAAACAATTGCCGAGTTGGACCGGGAAATTGTAAATTCAGTGCGAATTAAAGCCGTTGCAACGGACCATGGGGAGCCTGCAATGTCTTCCGAAGCCGGCGTTGAGATCAACATCTTGGATGTGAACGACAACTCGCCGATTTTCGACAAACCCTCGTACAACGTCACCATCAACGAGAATGTCACGATTCCGTTGATGATTTTGAAGATTACTGCGACGGATGCGGACTCTGGCGCGAATGGCGAGGTGCACTACTCGATTGTGACTTCCTCAAGTTTGGGCCTATTCTCGCTGGACTACGACTCGGGGGAGCTGACGTTGCGCGCTGCGCCAGACCCACGACAAACTCCGTATTCGATTTTGGTGAGGGCCAAAGATGGGGGCCAGCCAGCCATGTCCACAACCGCTCATGTGACGGTAAATATCGTCGATATCAACGATCATGCGCCCACGTTTTTGGGCGCAACCTCTCATGAGATCAATGTGGAGGAGAACTTGCCCGCAGGGCGAGAATTGGGGCGTCTCTTCGCAATGGACGAGGACTCCGGGAAGAACGGGGAAGTCCGCTATTTTCTCAAGAATCTTGATGAAAATTCAAATGAGACTGATGCGGTTGTGATCGATGAAATCTCGGGAGCGCTGCGGACAAACATCATGCTGGATCGCGAGCTCAAGTCACGCTATGAATACAAAATTATCGCCAAAGACCAGGGCGAGCCTCCGTTGGAGACGTCGATTCAGCTGACCGTCACAGTCATCGATGTGAACGACAATGCCCCCAAATTTGAGAAGGACACCTACGAACTCACCATGAGCGAGAACTCCCCGAAAGGAACGCAGATCCTCGATTTAAGAGCCACTGATGCCGACGCGGATCAACAGCTCAGCTATCGGATAGAGAGCGCGGACAAACCGCTGTTCGCGTTGATTTCTATGGGCGCGGATCAGGGCGCAGTGCTGTCGTTGACGCAGAGCTTCAGCCCGTTGGATGAGAGGATAAAATTGGTGATCTCGGCGACGGATCAGGGAGGATTGAAGGTAGGAATGATATATTATAATAGTTTGTCCAAGAAATAATGTCGTTTCCAAGAGGGGCAGTTTCTAAAGTCTATAAAAAAGGTAAACGACAATAAAATTTCGCAATATTGCACCGTTTTGTAGCCGAAAACGCAAGCTTTCGTTCTATATATCATTTGCTATATTTGGGTTAAATTACAGTAATTTAGCCCTAATCGAAAATTATCGAAAGCTGGACCTTTTGTAGGAGGTTTTTGAGGCCTTTGCGGAGAGTATTAATAAGATTTTTAGGTCGAAAAAATAAATTTTTTTATTTGATATGGCTGCTTGTGTAAAGCGCAAGCAAAAAATCAGGAAAATTTCAGTCTGTCGGGAAAATAATGAGCAATCTGTCGCATCGAAAATCGCATCGAAAATGAATCGTGTCGCTGCAAAATCAAGTTTTTTTTTCACTTCAGCGACTCAATCGGCCCAGCGAAAGATTCCTCATTATTTTCCCGACAAACTATCCTAGAAAATTCTAAGCTCAATTAAAAAAATTTTCAGGGCTTCACGAATGTGACGATCACCATAACCGACGAGAATAGCGCTCCAGTTTTTGTCGACACTCCCGTCAGCGTCAAGGTGTCCGAATCGGCGGAAATCGGATCTCCGGTCGTCCAAATCAAGGCCAGAGACAATGATCGCGGCGCCAATTCGGAGCTGATTTTTTCCATCGACTCGGCCGACTTTTTGTAAGCGTTTTTTTGGATTTTTTTATCGTAAAGTAATATTTATTATAAATTTCAAATTTTTTTTAGAATTGACAACTCTACCGGTCTTATTACTCTGGCCAAGCGATTGGATCGAGAAGCCAAAGCGTCGTATTCGATGACGGTTACGGTAACTGACAGTGGAGTGCCTCCGATGAGTTCATCGACTGTTTTGGAGATTTTCGTCGAGGATGGTAGGAGATTTTTGAATTTTTTTGTGTAAACTATAGTAGTAGATACGATATGGAAACCTCTCAAAAAAATTTTAACAAAAAACAAAAAAATTTTTTTTGTCATTGCAAAATCTCTCAAACTGTAAAATACGGAGCGGTGTCGTTTCTTTTTTATTTTTTATGCTAACTATAGCACCTTTTTCTATTCAAATTTACCGCCTTCTATTTATTTTGGCGTTTTTATTTGTTCTTTTGTCCGGAAATTTTATAATAGGCGGCTTGCCAAGGCAAAAAAAAACTCTGCAACCTATCAAAAATAGGTCATTATTCAAATTTTATGCAAATTTTTGAAATTTAAATAATTTTTCAAAATATGCAAATTTTTGAAATTTACATAATTTGTAAAAATATGCAAATTTTTCGTCATGAAAATACCGGACAATACTATTTTTTAATTAAAATTTATTTTTTTTTCGCTACTTTATTTATTATTCTCGACACGACAATATCCAATATTGTCCAATTAGGCGATCCGCGCCCTTCTTTTCCCAATAGAAGTGGCCGGAAAAACAAATCGCGAATAATGAAAGACGCTGGGCGGATTATTATAATTCGTCCGTATGTCAATAATTTAGCTTGTTAGAGGCTCGGAAATAATTGAGGGAAGGATTGGAAGATTTGGAAAAAAATTAAGAAATTTGGAAAATTTGCATAAGATTCTTCAAGTTTGCTCAATGAAATTTCCATAAATTTTCGTTTTTTTAAAAAATTTCTTAAAATAGCTTTTTTCATTTTTGCAAAGGTCCAATTCCCCCATGAAAATTACTTATTCTCCCTTTGCTTCCAAATTCCATGGCCAATTCCTCACACGGCCAACCCGAAAAAAGTGACCGGAAAAGTGAGCATTCATCAACTTCACGCAAATTATGAATTGACTGCTGAAAATGGCCCAATTTTCGTGGCCCTTTTTTTGTCTTTAGCTGCCAACATAACGGAGCCGAAAGCGTGTTAAATTTGCGGCGAAAAAAGCGCTGAATGAATGACCAAATGAAGGGGAAGAATGGACGCAAAAGCGGGGCGATTCAAGAGGGTTTTTGGGGAGAAATTGAGAAAAAAATGCGCAATTTTGAGGGAGAATATAAAGCGGGAGATAAAAGATTTTCTGAAAAATTTCCGGAAATTTTCGATTTCGGAGAGTCAAAAAACATTCTTACTCCGAACGACAAATTTTTGGAAAGTTGGATCAAAAATGGCTCGCCAAAAGGTCGATCCGCAAAGTTGAAACAAAAATGGCTCGCCCATTTTGGCTGGTGAGTAGGATGCCGTTTTTACTCACCTGCACGCCAATTTATTTTCTTCAAAACTATTTTTGCGAGCTGCGCCCGGGAATTCCAGATGTGTCAAATTTCTCTCTCCCGGAAGAAACGTTTTGATTTTTTTTGAAGTTGTGAATCTATTTTCTCCACGAAGATGGGCTGAAAAGTGATCAAGTAAGTTAGCATTAGCAAGAGGAGATGTACTTTTTTCGTTTGACACCAAAAATTTTCCTTTTATTTCAGAGAAAGGTACAAATTTTTTCCAATTCGTAAAGATTCATGACCATGGATAATGTAAGTGCGCTTATCGCGTTTTTTGTTCCGTTATTGGAGTTAACAGTTCTAGGCTGGCGAGTTCTAGAGGACACCTCACTTTAGTTTTGTTATATACTCTATCTATCAAACGCCACCAATTTCGATTTCTAGGTGTCATGTACAATATCGAAATCCGCTCAGATCTGCCGGATTTTTGCCACGAATGCGTTCTAAACTGAGGTAATAACGTAATAAGGCTCAAATAACGTTGTTACAATAACTTGAAGATAGTTTGCATAGGTTTTACTTTAGTATAACATACTTTTGGAAAGTTAGTATAGTATTTGAAATTTTTACGTCGTTATTCCTCAAAATTTATGGGGTTTCATACATGGAGAATATACATGAGAGTGGGGTCTCCTCTAAACGTTTCCCGACTTAGAATCTTGACGTCGTAGCAAAAAAGGAGATAATCTCACTTACATTATCCATGGTCATGAAGCTTTACGAATTGGAAAAATTTTGTACCTTTCTCTGAAATAAAATGGAAATTTTTGATGTCAAATGAAAAACGTACATCTCCTCTTGCCAATGCTAACTTACTTGATCACTTTCCAGCCCATCTTCGTGGAGAACATAGCTTCACAACGTCGCACAAACGTAAAAATAATTTTTTCGGAAGAGAAAAACTTGACACATCAGGGAAAGACTTGGCATCAACCTTGCAACCTGCAGACTGCAGTGCGGGGCCAAAAAGAGGAATAAAGTAAAAACAAGCTCTGACTTTCGGCGACTCCGAGCGGGGAGTAAGATCCGGTCCTACTCCCGACCTTGAAGTCGGAAAGCCAGAAACAAAATTGACTTTCTTTTGCATTTTCCTTGAAGTAAACTGAAAATTTACTTTTTTTTTAAAAAAAAAGTAAAAACAGAAAAATTTCAAAAATTTTTCAGAAAATCTTTTATCTCCCGCTTTATATAAAAAAATAAGCAAAAAAATTGGAGATCGTAGTTTATCTTGGCTCTTTGCTAGACCGTTCGCAAAGTTGCTGGAGTGGTTTGGCGACTTCTTTTGTGAAAACAAAGGCTTGTTTTGCACTCTGCAATATCTTGATTTTTGCACCGTGCAGTAGGCTTGTTTTGGGCTGTCGCTGGCACCCTGAAGCCCTGATAAAGCCTTAGGTAGGACTTTGCAGAAATTTTCAATATTTTTAGGTCGAAAGCCGGGGAAAATTCGAAACTCTTGACCGATTTTTGGGGTTACCAGCCTTCTTTTTATTGCAGTAGAGACTTTTTTATCACAAAAGATAAGTTTTTCCCCCCGAAATTCGTGAGGATACTAGAGAAACCTTGTTTTCTCTTACTATTCTCCTCATTTCCTGCACTGTCTCGTCCGCAAAGCGCATTGAAATTTATGTCTGCTCCTGAAAAACGCAAGCCACAACTTGACATTAAAAAATCGCATTTGTAGAGCCAAAAATATCTCGGTTTTTAATGTCGCTGCGCCGATCGCATCGCTGAAGAAAAAGCAATTTGATTTTGCCGCGACACAATTCATTTTCTCGGCGGCGATGCAATTTTCTATGCGACAGAATTGTTATTATTTTCCCGACAGACTTAGTGTCCATGTTCTTTCTCTTCGTTCTACTCTGTAGTATGCCCTATCCATGACACTACATGGCGCATGGCAAATAGATTTGGGTTTCTGTTTCCCCTTCCTTTTTGGCTCTTTAGAAATGGCCGGATATTTGACGACATGCGTCAAACGCGCGGCGCGCGCAAATTTCGGAAATTGAATCGGACGCTTTGAATGGGGCCAAATAGGAAATAGGGCCGAGTTCATAAAACATTGGGGCGAAATGTTACACTGTTTGCTTTTGAATGGCAAATTTGGGTTATTATGTAATGGCTGGAAATACATAATAAACGGTGAAAAGGTAGACAGTGCCTAATAGGGGGAGAGCAACAGTAAAATTTTTGCGAAATGTGCGAAAACAAAAGTTTGATTTCCACTCTGCAATTTCTTGCTTTTTGCACCGTGCAATACGCTTTTTTTGGCTGTCGCTAAGCATGGCTGCAAACCTGGCCAGGCCGGCCCGGCCCGGTCCGGCCCGGGCCTGCGGGCCAGGCCTAAATATTCAAGCCCGGCCCGGCCCGGGCTTGGAAAATTTGGAAAGCCCGGCCCGGTTCGGCCCGGAAAATTTTTATACTAGGCTGGAAAGAAACAAAGTAGGTAATGAAGGGGAAATTATGGCAAATTTTTGTAAAATGTAAAGAATAATTTAGCAAAACCTATACATAAGTAGTGCCTGAAAATCGAAGCCCGGGGGCGGGCCGAGGAATTAGTCGGCCCGGCCCGGGCCGGAAAATTTTGGAAACCCCGGCCCGGAGCCATGCCTAGCTGTCGCTCAGACCCTGATTTCGCACACTAAAAACGTGAAAAATCATCGCAGCGACTTTGCAGAACGATTATCGGTCTGTCGGGAAAATAATGATCACTCTGCCGAAACACATGCAGGCTTTGCTTTGAGTATATTTGGCTCAAATTTCAGTGAAGTCTTGCTAAGAAATTTCTTACGGCAATATATCAGTCTGTCGGGAAAATAATGAGCGCTCTGTCGCGTCAAAAATCGCACCGCCGCAGGGAAAATGAATCGTGTCGCGGAGAAAATCAAATTGTTTTTCTCAACGACGCGATTGGAGCTGCGGAATTTTGATCATTATTTTCCCGACAGACTTATTCATACTCACAATGCAAACTCCAATAAGCTGCCGGCCAAATTTTTTAAAAGTTGTACCAACTTTTCATTAAATTTATAGCGTGGTATCTTGTCTATTGCATCCTTATATTCAAAGCCCATCCGAATTGAAGCTTTTAGCGCGCCTTTAGCGACATTTTTTTAATCAAATGCTCATCCCTGGAGACCCGATGAGCGCAAATAATTTCACTTTGCCAAGCGGCTTTTTGAGGGCAAAATCTGAGGGTTTTTGTGTGTCAGCGAGTGCCAGGAAATGGGAAGATATTTGAATAGAAAAATTTTGAAAAATTTGTAAAATACGAAAAGAAAAATAAAAACCATTTTTTTGCCTAAAATGCCATTCAAAAAAAAAATAAAAAAAAAATAAAATAAAAAGACGTCAAAAAAATTAATTTCTTTTTTTTTTGAATTTTTTTTCGGAAAATTCCCTCAGGGGATTTTGATTTACATATAAATTAAAAATCTTGGAACTTGCGAATTTTTTTTATAAAATAACTTTTTTTCTGTGCGGTGTAAAAAGGCAAAATACGCATTAATTTTTTTAGCCAATAGGAGCCTACTCCAATTTCAACATATTCTTTTTCCCGTTTCAATTTCGACATTATCCGTAATGGCCGCGAAATGACCCTTCTAATTAGGCTGCCGCTGACTTTCACTCAGCTGGCTACTCTCTGAAAATTTTCTAAAAATGAGGGCGGATGAAATGCGAAAAAATTTTGGGGAAATATTGAGTTAGGGAGCAAAAATTTTAAAAAAAATTTAAAAAATTTTAAAAAAAAATTTACAAGGAAAGTACTTTTATGGGGGCTCCTACTTTTTGACGGGACATATCTCAAAAAATCAGAAAAAATGCGCTGATCAAGGATATATAAATCTTAGCTGCCCATTTTAGGTTTTTAAGGGTGAAAATGCCCAAAAACTGGTTTAATTCCCCTACAAAAGGCAGACATTCGAAACGATAAAAAGAGCACTCGATCTCTTCCTTCGGAAGAGAGCGGTGTGGCCGAGTGGTTAGTGCCGTAGTCTGGGAATCAAGAGGGGGGACGCCGCACAGGTTCGATTTCCCTTTTGGGCTGAATCAACTTTTTTGAAGTTGAAGGTCGGAAAAATAAATTTTTGGGCCAAGACTGTCTTATTACGTCTTAAAAACTCAATAAACACCATTTTAAGCCAAAATAAAAATTGTAAACCTTTGAAAAAATTAAGCGGAAAGGGGTTCATGTAGGACTTTAAGTCAACTTCCGACTGAGTTTTCACCCCTAAAAACCTAAAATGGGCAGCTAAGATCTATATATTCTTGATCAGCACATTTTTTCTGATTTTTTGAGATATGTCCCGTCAAAAAGTAGGAGCCCCCATAAAAGTACTTTCCTTGTTAAAAAAATATAAAATTTTTAAAAAAATTTAAAAAAATAAAAAAAAAAATATAAAATTTCAAAAAAAAATTAAAAAAAATAAAAAAAAATATAAAATTTTTCTCTTTAGAGACAAAAAATGGATTGTAAAAATAAAAAAATCGAAAAAAATAAAAAAAAAAAGGATTTGAAAAATTATGATAGCACTCTGTCGGGAAAATAATAAGCAGACTGCCAAGCACTTGAACAGGAAACTAAGTTATAAGAATTGACCAGAATGTGGTATCAAAAAATGGCATCAAAGCATGCTGAAGGAAACAGGAAGCTCAAAAAATGCCTTCAAAAAGCTCGAGGTGCAATATCAATCTGTCGGGAAAATAATGAGCACAATAAATTGCAAGTGAAAAGCAATTTGACTTTATCGCGACACTATTCATTTTCTCGCCGGCGATGCGACTTTCCATGCGACAGAGTGCTCATTATTTTTCCGACAGAAATTTTAAAAACCAAAAAAATATTTTTTTTGAACTCAAAAAATAAAAAAAAATTAAAAAATCCCATTTTCAGTCAACGACAATGCCCCAAAGTTCCTCCTCACGGAATACACCGCCCGAATCAAGGAGGACATGCCGGTGGGGACCAGTTTTCTCCAAGTCCAAGCGATTGATCCGGACGAGGGCCAGAACGGAGTGGTCGATTATTTTTTGAACGAGACCGACCAATTCGTCAAGTTGGATGCCTTTAGACTTGATCGGACTTCTGGGCTGTTGAGAATTCATAAGCCGCTGGATCGAGAGAGCAATGAAAAGTAGGTTGAGCAAAAAATTTGTATGTGGAGTTGTTGGAAGTTCATCAGTCGATAAGAGTATGACGAAAAATACAGTAGAAACAAGCAATGAATGAGGCATATCTTACAGGGGAAGTACTGTGTAGGTTACCCTTTTCTGAAAAAAAAAACTTTTTGTGAAATGTATTCGCTTCAGAAGTAAAAAAAAAGAAAGATTTTTTATGAAAATCTGAACAAATGTTGAAATTTTTACGCTTCGTGACTGTTGCGACGCTCAGATTTTCTTGAGATTTTTCACACATTTCGAGAATAGGCCACATATCAATTCCTGAAAACCTTAACTCGCGACTTGCAGATACTATCAAGATATTAACCGACCTTTGCTGCCGAGACAGTATGCTAAATGTGGAGAAAGGCCAGAGAGAAAAACACCTTTTTTGGCCATAGCTTTGCTAGTTTCGTGCTGAAAAAATTGATTTTTTTGTGGAAACGTTGCCCTTTACGGTAAAAATAGGCATGAAACTTTTCGTGCCGAGATTCGGCCAAAAGTGTCAAATTTTCGCCAAATTTCGATCTAAAAATCTCGGTCGTTTCTGCAAAACGCGAGCTAGGATTCTCGCACAAATTTTATAATACAAGAACATTTCTTTTTTAGAAAGAATTTTTCGAAATTTGTCCCAAGTTTGATCCAAATCTGAGCGTCGCACTTGGGTACTTCCCCTGTAAGTTTAGGCGAAATTTGTTCAAAATTACGATCCCTTTACTCATATCGCATTAAAAGGTATTTCCCAAGTTCGTACCCAGTATCCTTCTAAGCTCGAAAAGGGCGTCTTTTGTGATAAAACCCCAACGATAAGAGCCCTTGGGCGAGGAAGGCGGTCGCTTACCGTTACTACCTTTTCGTCGGCGCACCATTTCACAACTCCGCGAAAAATAGGCTCAAAATAATGAAGTTACAAGTCTGGATCAAGGCATATCCGATTTTTAACTGGGAGCTCGTTTTTATTATATTTTACCCTCGTTTTTCAGACACATTCTCCCAGTGATTGCGCAAGACCGCGGGAACCCGCAACAGATTTCTCACGCCACCGTGACCATTGAGCTCGAAGATGTGAATGACAATGCTCCTCAATTCGAAAAACCCTCATATTCTTTGTGGATCGCCGAAAACTCCCCGATCGGCACAATTGTGGGCACATTGGTGGCCACTGACGCGGATATTGGGCCCAACTCTCACATTGACTTCAAGATTTTCGGAGGCTCCGATGCGAAGCTGTTCGAGATCGAGACGGACCCACAGCAGAATGGCGTGGTGAGGATACGGTCGAGAGCCGAGTTCGATTACGAAGCCAAAAACAACAAGTTTTTTGTGGAACTACAGGCGTCAAGGTGAGAATTTGGGCGAAAAGATGGCAAGGAATAAAAAAGAAGAGAATATCAGTTTGTCGGGAAAATAATGAGCAGTCTATCGCACCGAAAATCGCTTCGCCGACGAAGGGATATTGTGCTTATTATTTTCCCGACAACTGATACAAAGAAATCTCTATTGCACTATCAGTGTGTCGGGAAAATAATGTGGATTTATAACGCCTTCCAAGTGGCCATCATCGCTTCGCAGCGGCCAGGTCGGAGATTTGGCGCGCACCGCGAAGAGGCGAGAAATTTTCCTGCGATAAGCCCTCATTATTTTCCCGACATACTGATACAATAAAACACTTATATTTACCGCTGATAAATGCTCAAAGAAAGCCTCCAAATGCAGATCGTTCAGAATAATGTTCGCTATTGTAGAGGGAGGTATTTTGCCACATTTTTGATACTTCCCGGATGCAAAATTATACGTTTTTTGCTTATGAATCAGGTGCCTCACTGTAGCTCGTTTTCACGACTTAGCTATGAGTCGTGGTATAAGATGACCCTTAACTTGCCCGCTACTACTAGTATTCACTTCCCCCTGATAACCCGGAGACACAAACTAGAGGACGCTGGCAATAAAACTGTGAACTCACGATATTGACTCCAATTAGTTTCTACCACCACCGCACTATCACAAGGCCTTGCAAGGGGACTTCCAATAATTACCACAAATATATTTATTTCACCAACGAGAGTCTGACCGAAAAGCGGTCGATCCATTACATTTATATCAAAATATTCGTGTTTATGCTAATTTCTGGGAATTCTTCACGGAATCGTGACATCTTGAGATCATAATTTCTTTATCCTTTTCAATTCCAGCGGACAACTCAGCTCCACCGTCCCAATCACTATTCACGTCAGCGATGTGAACGACAACAAGCCGCAACTCAACGACTTTGTCGTTCTCGTCGCCCACTTTGAGGATGAGATCAGTGACAGTGCAAGTATCGGGAGTGTTCCTGCTTTGTAAGTGGCATTTTCAAGGCTTACCATATTCATTTTTTTAGTGATCCCGATCAAAACGCAACTCTTGAGTTCTATTTGGAACCCAACCAGTTGTTGGACGTGGAGCCATTTAGTGGCGCGTTGAGGTTGAAGGGCCATTGGAAAAGGCAGTTGAACGCGGAGAACAAGGCGTGTGTTTCGGGTAAGGATCATGTAACTTTGACGCAAAAATTTTAGCAGTAGTTGTAAAATACGTTGTAAGATACGATATTACTGTCAAACCTCTGTACAACAAATCGCAAAGGAACAAAAAATATAGCAGAAAAAATGTTTCTGCTGATATACAGTATCAGTACGGTGCTCTTGGGTCAACTGTAGAGGGGAACAGTTGACCCAAATGGTCGGGGAAAGACTTGACTCGATCATTCCGTTTCCTCTTTTTATGCGTAAACAAATTGGAGCGCTTCTTGCTTGATATAGCTCAAAACTTACAAATGTTTGAAACTTATAAATCTTAGGGTGTCCAGAAAATGTGTCATGATGACACCAGTTTAAGATGTTCCAGCGGTATAGAAAACGGTTGTATATGGCTAGCAGCACTGTTTACAGTACCCACAAAAAAATTTTCGGCTCAAACCTTTTGCAATGCACAATTTGAATGACGGATTTTCTGGACTTCTCCAGATTTTTTGGCGGCGCGAATTTTTGCAGTGCCCGAATTTTTTTGACAAGCTCTATTGAGTACTCCTAGCCATATACAGTTGTTTTTTAAACCACTAGCACATTTTAAATGGGTGTCATCGTGACACATTTTCTGGAAGACACTAAAATTTATACGTTTCAAAGATTTGTAAGTTTTGAGCTATATCAAGAAGGACTCCAATTTTTTACGCGTAAAAATGGCAAAGGAATGATCGAGTCAAGTGTTTCCCCGACCATTTGGGTCAACTGTTCCCCTCTACAGTTGACCCAGGATCGCCATACTAATACAGCAGAAAACCCCGGTTTCGATCTAATAAGGTTCATTTTGGCCTAGAATTCACTTTTTCCGAAATTGTTTGCTATAGCCAGTCTTTGCTATAAAAGGTTTTTTGTCCAGAAAATTGTCTGAATTCATCCCGTATTTTACCAAAAAAAATTATAAAATCATTACGTAACAACTTTTTCAGACGGTCCCAACACAGTTTGCGCGACGGCCCGCATAATCTACGTCGCCGTGGACGAAAATTCCCTTCGGAATTCGGTTTCATTCGAGATTTTGGACATGAATCGCGACTCGTTTTTGGAGAGCGCAACCTTTGATCGATTCATTGCCTCAATTACTGCGTTGGATCAGAGTTGGTTGCCGGAGGATGTGCGCGTTTTCGGCGTGGAATCGGTGGAGGTGAATGGAAAACAACGGCTGAATGTCAGCCTGTTTGTTAGTCAGGACGAAATGGCTGTGAAGTGAGTCTTTTAGATCTATTGGATCAACTGTATGACCTGTAAAAATTGTGATGAAATCAAGACCTTTGGCTTACTTTTTGAAGAAACTATGGGGATTTTTGGTCAAAAAATACCACTGCTTTTGAAATTTTCTAAATGACATTTTTCCAATCGCAAAAAACGTACCATTTTGCATCCAGGAAGTATCAAAAATGTGGCAAAATGCTTCCTGCTTTCCCTCACAAAAAGAACGTTTTTGCCGCTGTATGAGATTTGTCTGTTATTGGCCGTTCGATCTTTGAACTCCTCTCTTTTCATTTCGCCTTTTAACTTCATTAGGTTCGAACGTCAGATGTGCTCGCGGATTAAGAGACTGTCCAAATTACAGGCTGCGAAGTGCGCTGTTGCGTAATAAATACACTCAAGAGAGGGGTCTTGGGGATAAGTGCGGGAAATTGATGGGACAGATGATGGATTAGGGCTAATAGGGTTACAATTGAGGGGTTAGTGCAAAGTTGGAGTGAGGGAAAGTAAAAAAAGGAGTAGAAAAGTATAAAAAAGAATAAAAAATTTAAAAATTTAAAAAAAAATTAAATAAAACATAAAAAATCAAATTTTTAGTCCCCACCGAATCGAATCGGCCGACCAAACCGCGCTCAGCGCCTCATTCGATCACCCGATTCGCATCCTCAAGGATGATATGTGTGTCAACGAGCCTTGCGCGTTCTATCAACAGTGTCGACGGACCCTTCGTTACGACAAAACTCAACCGGCGTTGGCTTTCGAAACCGACAACTTTCTGTTCCGTTCGCTGGCCACAATTCGGTCATTCAAATGCGAGTGTCCTCAAGGCTTTACGAGTGAGTTTTTTTATTTTTTTTTTGGAAATTTCAACGGCCGTATTTTACAAAATAAATTTTTTTTGAAAAATTTTTTTTTGGTTTTTAAAATACTTTTTAGCTTTTTTGAAATCCCGTTTTTAGCCAGTCCAACCAAGCCTGGCGTCTGTAACGAGCGTTTGGACTTGTGCTTCAACAATCCTTGTCTGAATAATGGAAGTTGTGTCTCGTTGGAGAGCTCGTATCGATGCGAATGCCCAGCGGGAAGGATAGGTAGGAATATTTTATCAAATTTTTTATCAATCTGTCGGGAAAATAATGAGCAAAATGTTGCTTGGACTTGTGCAATGTGTCTGAAAGAATTCGCAAAATCTCGGAATTCTTTGGAGTATGAAGCTGTCGGGAAAATAATGTGGATCCATCGCGCCTTGAAATGGCCTGTCGTCTTGCCGTAGCTAGAATTTTTGCACGAGGCGAGACAGTTTGCTGCGACAAACCCACATTATTTTCCCGACAGAATGATACCTCTAAAAAATTCTTTTGAAATCTACAGTGACGGACCTAATTCAGTGGCAAAAAAAGTATCATTTTGGATCCGGGAAGTATCAAAAAATGTGGCAAAATGCCTCCCTCTCCAACTCAAAAAACTCCATTTTGAAGGGCTCCCTCACAAAAAGAGCGGGCGCGCTTTTGAAATCGGATTTTTTTACTTGGAGAGGGAGGTATTTTGCCACATTTTTGATACCTTCCGGAGGCAAAATGGTACGTTTTTTCCACTGGGTCAGGTCCGCCATTGTATACCTCTTAAAAGAGCTATTAGAAAACTTTATAAATCTGCTTTAGGCAAGCACTGCGAGCTCTCCGAAAAAGTGGACACTTGCCTTCCCAACTACTGCCATTCCGGTGCCCAATGCGATCGGACGCCGAATCGCGAGCAGAAATGCCTCCACTGCCCGTGGACGCCGCTCGAAACGGACTCCAGATGCCGTCTACGCAGTCTCTCCTTCAACGGCGACGGCTATTTGGCGGTTCCGCATGAGATCCCAAGAATGGAATTTCGACTCGACTTAACGTTCGCGACAACATCGCAAAACTCGGTGCTGTTCTATGCGTCGCATTCGGCCGACAATTTCGACGGCGATATGTTGGAGCTGATCTTGCAGGGGGCGCCGAGATTGCGGGCCTCGTTGGGAGGCTCGTCCATGGTTGAGGTGGCACTGCCGGATTGGAAAGAGAACCGAGTCAGCGACGGAGAGTGGCATACCATTCATATCAGCTATAGGAATTTGGTGAGTTGACTGTTGCAGACAGCTATAATTGATCCTCTCGTTCTCTAATATTGTTGCATATCTCATCTGCAATTGCAACGTAAAAACCCAGATTTTCGAGAATTTACAAGCAGTGAATTAGGTGGGCTATACACTCTGTGCCCTCTTATTTTCTGAACTCTACACTCTAATCTCCCACCTCTGCCCTCTATTTGTACATAGCGCCCTCTAATATACATCCTGATCTTTTGGCCAAAAAACGTACCATTTTGCATCCGGGAAGTATGAAAAATGTAGCAAGTGTAAGTGAAAAACTCCGACTTCAAAAGCGTATCCGCTGTTTTTGTAAGACAAAGAGCGCGCCCTTCAAACGGAGTTTTTTCACTTGGAGAGGGAGGCATTTTGCCACATTTCTGAGACTTCTCGGACGCAAAATGATACGTTTTTTCCCACTGGATCAGGTGCCTCACTATAGATGCCCTCTAACCGAAACTGAAATAGGCCGTCTAAAAATCTGAATGGATTCTCCGGGAATTTTGCGAGGACGCTTCTAAACCGGCGTCATTGTAATACATTTTCTGGACAAAGAAAGACTTATAAGTTACGAGCCATATAAGGAGCGAAACTTTGAAGAAACGAGAGCTTCTTCCGTCACTCACTTTATACATTTATCATCAATTTATTACTTTTTTGAGCAAAGTTATAATTTTCAATAACTTCAAATCCTTTTTTAGACCTTCCGCCTTTGGCTCGACGACTGTGACGCCGAACTCGCCTTGAACCACGCCGACAAAGTGGGATACAAAAAGTGCGCGGCCGAAGCAAAAATCTCCCTTCCGGCGCGCTGCAACGACCCCGCCGTTCCTTGTCATCGTTTCCTCGACCTCAGCTCCGCGCTCTACCTGGGAGCCCAGCCGAAACACGTGGAAAACGGCTTTGTCGGCTGCTTGAAGGACCTGCGAATCGACGGGAAACTCGTTCACTTCTCCGACTTCAAACGTCTCGAGAAAGTGGGCGACGTTCAGGCGGGTTGTCGCCGGTTCCGGCCCGACCATTGCGCGTTACAAAGAGCGTTGATTGCCGTGAGCAAAGAGGAGCAAATTTCGGAGCATGTGGCGAGAGGAATGATGGACGAACCGTGTCATCCGACCGCGAAATGTCAGGATCAATGGGAAGGGAGGGTTTGCAAGTGCCCGCATCGCTTGCACTCCCATCGAAGCTGCGCCATGGAGACTTCGCACGCAATTAGTCTGCTGAGCGAAGAGAGCTATGTGGTGTGGAGATTGCCGGCGGAGCCGAAGAACTCCGTGCTCTATTTTGAGTTCAGGACGAGGGAAAAGAAAACACAGGTCATGGTTATGGAGTTTGAAATGAAAACGGATCTTTTCATGTTCTCGGTGAGTAAAACTTATATTTAGTGGGGTTTCCAGCTCAAATTTGGTGTCTTAATGCCATAAAATTTCATTTTCTAGCTTATAGAATCTGTTAGAAATACTATTGTTACATTTTCCGACCTTGCAACAGAATGCCAAAAAATTTCAAAATTCGGCGGGAAATTCAAAATTCAATTTTTTCGCTCTAGTTTTGTTTGTACAGGGAAGATCATGTGTAAACATGATAGGAAGTCATCCTTAAAGTACAAATTACTTTAAAACAAAACGTTTTTATCAAAAAAACGGCTTTTTTCCGTTAAACTTTGTTAATGCAGTTTTTTAACCGCCGAATACCCCCTTAACCCACCTTTTTTCAGCTCGAATCCGGCCACGGATCCATTCGTTATGGCCAGGAGCAGTTCTTCCTCTCGCATCCCGATCTGTCGGACGGAGAATGGCACTCAGTCCGGGTGGACTTCGAATCCGACACCCTGATCGTCGACCACATCCATGCGCGAAGTATGAAGCCCACAACAAACGTCAAATCGCAGTCCTTGCACACCCAATTCCTCTACTCTGGGAATGCGCCATCAATGGCGTATCCGTCCGAGTTTTTGGGCTGCCTGCGGAACGTCGAAGTGGGCGGCGTGAAGCTGAAGCCGCATGAGCAGAGCAAGACCAAGCCCGGCTGCTCTCCCGCCACGAATCCCTGCAGTCAGCACGGGAACATATGCCCGCCGGCCTCGTCCTGCCAGAAGCAATGGGATCGGCATCGGTGCGAATGCAGTTTTGGGCATGTCGGCGATGCCTGCTTGGATATTTGCAGCGTGGAAGGGATCTGCAATCAAGGGCTTTGTATACGGACGAATTTGACGGAAAAAGGCTATGAGTGCGCATGCCCGGAGGGGAGATCCGGCGAAAATTGTGAGGCTGAGGCGTTGGAACAGGAGTGTCCGCCAGGATGGTTTGGAGTTTTTGGACAGTGTAAAATCTGCAATTGCCGGATGGATAGAGGGTTCCTACAGCAATGCGATGAGATCAGCGGGCAATGCAAATGTCGACCTGGGTTCTACAGACAGGTAATGGCTATCCTAAGCATCCATAAATGGGTCTCTTTAGTTGATAGAGAGACAGCAAAAAAAATGTTTTTTTCTCTTGACTGTCTCTCTCAATTTTCTATAGTTTCTTGGCCCTTAAAGACCGCTGACTTCAAGCTAATGGATGTCCCAAAAAAATTCCAGACTTTCAGTGGGGGACCTGATCCACTGGCAGAAAACGTGCCATTTTATTACATCCGGGAAGTATCAAAAATGTGGCAAAATACCTCCCTCTCCAAGTAAAAAAATCCGATTTTAAAAATGAGCCCGCTTCTTTGTGAGGAAACCCTTCAAAATGAAGTTTTTTCACTTGGAGAGGGAAGCATTTTGCCACATTTTTGATACTTCCCGGAACCAAAATCTTACTTTTTTGCCTCTGGATCAGATCCCATACTTACAATATTTACCATAATTTATTAATCTTTTCAGAACGACCGTTGTCTCCCATGTGAATGCGGCTACGGCGCTGAAAGTCCCCAATGTCACTCCGAAACCGGCCAATGCCAATGCGCTGGCGAAGCGACCGGTCGCCGTTGCGACCGTTGCCCAACGAAAAACAACCGACCTCAACTCCTTGAACGCAAGAGCTTGAAATGTCAGCCGTTGAAGGATCGCTGCCCCGCCGAAATCGAGCTGGGAATTCAATGGGCGAGCACGGTGCGTGGAGTGGTCGCACGGCAGAGTTGCCCGCATGGACAAATGGGAATTGCAACGCGTCTCTGTCGGGCGAGCGGCGAATGGGCGCCGGCCAAGACCTACAACTGCACCTCGAGTGTGCTGTATGAGCTCGCCGAACGAGTGAATAGCAATTCGAACACGGGTATAACCGCTATAACCAGATCGCTGGAGAATTTGACGGTTTGGGACGCAACCCTTGCAACTGGCCGCAATTTGGACTTGGCCATCGGCGTGTTATCGAGTATTATCAAGACCACCGACGCCGCTACAGCACACGCAACGGACCATCGATTCACACGGACCGTGTTGAAGATTGCCGACAATTTGCTAGACCAAAAACTGAACGCGGTGCAGTTTCTGGGAGTGCTCTCGAGATTGTACGAATTCGGCTCCACACTGTCTAGAATTCATGCCGACATGCCATTCATACGGCCGTTTGTCTACTACGGTCAGGAATTCGTCTTCGCTATCGATATTATCAATGAGAAATCGGCGGGAATTCAGCTGCCAAAATATCAGAGTCTGATTGCGCCTGAAGCCAACCGCGTTTTCAGCAGACAAGCAAATGATTTCTACAGTAATCAAGGCAATGGCTACAGTAATTCAGATGGTTATTCTCGAGAGCCCATTAAGAATCTCCATGTCAACTTGCCAACGCAAAATTCCGCAGTGTTCTACAGTTTCGTGCGACCGCAGTGCAAAGATTGTGGCAACGGCGATATCGTACTGCTAAAGACCACCCCGTTGGATGTGAAGTCGAGCTCATACGACGGCATGGTCCAACTCACCTTCCGACGCCAAGACTCGACGATCGATGAGGATATCAACAGTCTAAAGTACCCGGAGTGTGTTCAAGCCGCGGAGTTGGAAGAGCGTTTGAGTTCGGAGAGATTCAGGAAAAATCAGAATCTGGATGGCGCTAATGTCGGATACAGTAATCTAGAATCTTTACATGACCCGTATTCTATCAACTCCAAAGATTTCTCCAGCGAGATCTCGTTTGACTGGACGACCGCTACAAGCTCAGGCCAGCTCATGTCCCTGAATCGAACGCATGCGGTGTGCCGATTCGCGACGGACGCGACAAAGCCAATTGGCGGAATTTTCACCCTACTTTCCAAGTCCGACAACAGCGCGATTATTCAGTTCACAATTGGTCGTCTACCCTATACGGCGCCACTTTGCGCCGCATTCGCCTTGTTCCTGTTGCTGCTCTCGGTGCTGGCCACGATATTCAGGCGGGATATTGGGCAGAGATTGGTGAAGCTGGCGTTTTTGGGCGCCTTCATCTTCAACGCTGGAGTTTTGTTCTTCTTGCCGAGACTGCAGTTCAACAGCATCTTCTGTGGGTTCCGAACCGCGTTGCTGGTGTTCAGCTCCAGTGGAGAGTTTTCGTGGCTATTCTTGTTGACGCTGCACATCTACCGGATCTTGGTGGAGGAGAGGGCAAAGACAAAGTGAGCTTTTTTCGGAATGAAAAATACAGCCAAGCCTCTGTGCAAATAATTGAAAGCGATCAAAAAGTACAATATTTTGGAGGGCTTTTTTTACGAAGGTTGATTTTGGCCCAAATTCACCACTACGACCTCTAAAATTGCTCGTTATACAGAGGCTTTGTTCTACGGAAATTTTTGTAAAAATTTTTCACCGTAAAATTTCGGAGTAACATTGTTATCCTCCAACTAATCTAACAACATTTTCAGCTACGTTTTCTCCTTCATTTTTGGCCTTCTTGCTCCCTGCATTTCCTGCACGGCCATCTTCTTCCTCAGCGAAGGCTGCACATTGCAGCCCGGCTCCCGAAATCTTTGGCTACTCATCGCTCCGGTGGTGTTACTGTTGATGTTCAGTTTTTACGCTCTGGCCACCTCATTCATTGTCTCCTTCAGCAAGCAGTACGACGTCATTGTCGCCAAACATGGATTGAAGAAAATGCTGGCTTCGCATGCAATTTTGGTAAGCTCTTGGATCGAATTATCTATACAATTGAGAGAGTGAGACATTAAAAAATTATTTTTTTAGCTGATTCTCTGCACCGTTCATGTTACGGTCTCCGTTTACTACTTCATTTTCTGGACTCAACACACATTTTTGATTGAGGGAATCACCAATGTTGTGCTGGTGTTCGTCGCTATCTACATCTTTATTTGGAGCAACTTCTTGTCCAAAATGGTAAGCAATCCCCGTTTCTTCCAAACCCCCATCTCTTTAGAAATCGGCCAACCGAAAATCCGAATTCTGGCTTGACTCTGAGCAAAAGATTGCCCCGGCCAATTTGCATCAGAATTTCTTGGATCAGCCGGACGCTCACTCACCATTATTGCACACCTTAAGCAATGATTCGAGTGAATACAGTCAAAAGAATGCGTATGGAGAGGCAGTGAATGATCATATGAGCGACGTCAACCCTTATAATGCAACCTACGTTCATCACACGTTGCAAAGATCGTTGAAGCTGCAACAGAACTCGGTATGAGATATCTTTAGCTCTCTCCTCTTTAACCGTAGTGTTCACGTCACTTTTGACAGCCCTTTAATGCCGCTTTTCTTTCAGATCCTCTCTCCAGTCCCTCCTCTCCCGCGATCGCTTGGAGCTCAGCTGCATGATGATCTTGACTCCGCTCACTCCTCACCCTATACGACACGATCACCGCTACTGTCGCATCACTTGGATCATCAAATCCCGCGGACCCCGGAACTCGCTCAACGAGACCCTGGAAGCCATTTCGGCACCATGCGATCCACAATGGACAGTCCGGCGCGAAGCCGCTTCGGTTCCGCTGTCGATGAAGGGAACGATATTTACTATTCATTTACCGGCAGGAGAAAACGTTCTACTCAGGCATGCACAACTTTCTCTTAATTTTATTTCAAAAATATTTTAACAGTCTTATATTTCATTTTTTTCATATTCCAAAACTCACGGGTTATAAAATAATTGTAGTCAAATTTTGATCTCTCAATGAGTAAATTTACCTTGCTATTAAACTTTAAATCTTGGTGCAGTAACCGTCAAATTGAACAAAAAACTTTTATTGCGAATGTCTGTACATTTCATCTTGCGTATAATTGAAATAAATTAAATATTTTTCCATGACAAATTGCTTGAAAAACGAAATATGACCTTTTGGGGAGCCAGAAGGCCTACAAGAAGCCACGACATGTCTGTTTAGTGCATCCCCGCGAAAACACCTTGTCGCACCTATTCAAACGGAGGCGAGCAAAATTCACGTAGCACTGTCACTTCGCACGGTGAGAAATAAATTTTACCGGGGACGGCAAAAAAGCTTGTTTCGGAAATGAAACTGCACAGTGTAAGGCAACCCCAAATAGAATGATAATGTTTCCCGCAGAATTTTGAGCTTTGTCAAATCAAAGTCTCAAAATTGACAAAAAAAATCTAATAGTTATGAGAACATAGTTTTCGGCAGGGAATCCCCACGAAAAAAACCTTTTTTGATGTTTCGTTTGATTCAATTGATACAAAATGGGCGACGTGCCAAAAGGAGGCATTAAATATTTTGGGTTGCACCTGTGGTATAAAGAATGCCAACGAAGAAGACAATCACAACCCAGGACTTCAAGGGGATTTCATTACAATAAGGAGGAATGTGTATTTCGACTTACGATTAGCATAGAGAACAAAAAACTATAAAGAATTTCTAGCACTCACGCGTATTTCTCTTAAATGGATGGAACAGTTTCTAAACAACAAAGTTTGTTAGTTTAAAGTATGATTGCTCTTTCACCATTGAACAGAATAACCGTAGGTGATCCCAACAAATAATTTGCACGCGTTTATTACTTGTTCAGCATTGTTTGAGAGTCATTTGATGTCATACAAACAAGATTGACCTGCAGCTAAACAATCAAACCGGGACATATTTAAAGTCTTGACAATGTTTTATGGTAATATTGACGAGCCTCGTGCAGGACACGACAAAAATGAGGGTCTTCGCATTGTTGCCGGTTTTGGCATTTGCATTAGTCGGTAAGTAAAAAAGACGACTTTTATAGTAGGGTGACCGCCTTTTTCAAAGAAGAAATTAAATTTCAGCTGCTAACTCCCAAGAAGAAACGACTTCATCGACAACACCGACCACCACGACAACTCCGACAACCCCGACTACTCCAACCACACCGACCAGCCAGACAACTCCTACAAGCCAGACGACAACACCAACGACTCCGACTACTCCAACTACGCCGACCACATCGACTAGTCAGACCACCCCCACGAGTCAAACCACTCCAACTACCCCCACCACTCCGACCACACCAACGACCTCTACAACGCCTACTACACCAACTAGTCAGACCACTCCTACAAGTCAGACAACTCCCACAACACCAACAACTCCAACTACTCCCTCAACTCCTACACCGACGACACCCACTAGTCAGACAACCCCTACAAGTCCGACGACTCCCACAACACCAACGACCCCTACAACCCCTACTACACCAACTAGTCAGACAACTCCCACAACTCCTACACCGACGACACCCACTAGTCAGACAACCCCTACAAGTCCGACGACTCCCACAACACCAACGACCCCTACAACCCCTACTACACCAACGACCCCTACAACCCCTACTACACCAACTAGTCAGACAACTCCCACAACACCAACAACTCCCACTACTCCCACAACTCCTACACCGACGACACCCACTAGTCAGACAACCCCTACAAGTCCGACGACTCCCACAACACCAACGACCCCTACAACCCCTACTACACCAACTAGTCAGACAACTCCCACAACTCCTACACCGACGACACCCACTAGTCAGACAACCCCTACAAGTCCGACGACTCCCACAACACCAACGACCCCTACCACTCCGACCACACCTACGAGTCAAACGAGCTCTACAACTCCAACGACGCCAACAACTCCAACTACTCCGAGCACACCAAGTAGTCCAACAACCCCGACCACTCCAACTACCCCTACCACACCAACAACACCGACTACTCCAAGCACACCAAGTAGTCCAACCACCCCGACCACTCCAACTACCCCTACCACACCAACAACACCGACTACTCCAAGCACACCAAGTAGTCCAACCACCCCGACCACTCCAACTACCCCTACCACACCAACGACGCCGACTACTCCGAGCACACCAAGTAGTCCAACGACCCCGACCACTCCAACTACCCCAACAACACCGACTACTCCAAGCACACCAAGTAGTCCAACAACCCCGACCACTCCAACTACCCCTACCACACCAACGACGCCGACTACTCCGAGCACACCAAGTAGTCCAACGACCCCGACCACTCCAACTACCCCAACCACACCAACAACACCGACTACTCCAAGCACACCGAGTAGTCCAACAACCCCGACCTCTCCAACTACCCCTACCACGCCAACGACGCCGACTACTCCAAGCACACCAAGTAGTCCAACGACCCCGACCACTCCAACTACCCCAACCACACCAACAACACCGACTACTCCAAGCACACCGAGTAGTCCAACAACCCCGACCTCTCCAACTACCCCTACCACGCCAACGACGCCGACTACACCAAGCACACCAAGTAGTCCAACAACCCCAACCACTCCAACTACCCCTACCACGCCAACGACGCCGACTACTCCAAGCACACCAAGTAGTCCAACAACCCCAACCACTACAACTACCCCTACCACGCCAACGACGCCGACTACTCCAAGCACACCAAGTAGTCCAACAACCCCGACCACTCCAACTACCCCTACCACGCCAACGACGCCGGCTACTCCAAGCACACCAAGTAGTCCAACAACCCCAACCACTCCAACTACCCCTACCACGCCAACGACGCCGACTACTCCAAGCACACCAAGTAGTCCAACAACCCCGACCACTCCAACTACCCCAACCACACCAACAACACCGACTACTCCAAGCACACCAAGTAGCCCAACAACCCCAACCACTCCAACTACCCCTACCACGCCAACGACGCCGACTACTCCAAGCACACCAAGTAGTCCAACAACCCCGACCACTCCAACCACCCCTACCACGCCAACGACGCCGACTACTCCAAGCACACCAAGTAGTCCAACAACCCCGACCACTCCAACTACCCCTACCACGCCAACGACGCCGACTACTCCAAGCACACCAAGTAGTCCAACAACCCCGACCAGTCCAACTACCCCTACCACGCCAACGACGCCGACTACTCCAAGCACACCAAGTAGTCCAACAACCCCGACCAGTCCAACTACCCCTACCACACCAACAACGCCGACTACTCCAAGCACACCAAGTAGTCCAACAACCCCAACCACTCCAACTACCCTTACCACGCCAACGACGCCGACTACTCCAAGCACACCAAGTAGTCCAACAACCCCGACCACTCCAACTACCCCTACCACGCCAACGACGCCGACTACTCCAAGCACACCAAGTAGTCCAACAACCCCAACCACTCCAACTACCCCTACCACGCCAACGACGCCGACTACTCCAAGCACACCAAGTAGTCCAACAACCCCGACCACTCCAACTACCCCAACCACACCAACGACGCCGACTACTCCAAGCACACCAAGTAGTCCAACAACCCCGACCACTCCAACTACCCCTACCACACCAACAACTCCAACCACCCCTACGACTCCGACCACTCCCACAACCCCAAGCACCCCAACGACGCCGACTACTCCAAGCACACCAAGTAGTCCAACAACCCCAACCACTCCAACTACCCCTACCACGCCAACGACGCCGACTACTCCAAGCACACCAAGTAGTCCAACAACCCCGACCACTCCAACTACCCCTACCACGCCAACGACGCCGACTACTCCAAGCACACCAAGTAGTCCAACAACCCCGACCAGTCCAACTACCCCTACCACGCCAACGACGCCGACTACTCCAAGCACACCAAGTAGTCCAACAACCCCGACCAGTCCAACTACCCCTACCACACCAACAACGCCGACTACTCCAAGCACACCAAGTAGTCCAACAACCCCGACCACTCCAACTACCCCAACCACACCAACAACACCGACTACTCCAAGCACACCAAGTAGCCCAACAACCCCAACCACTCCAACTACCCCTACCACGCCAACGACGCCGACTACTCCAAGCACACCAAGTAGTCCAACAACCCCGACCACTCCAACCACCCCTACCACGCCAACGACGCCGACTACTCCAAGCACACCAAGTAGTCCAACAACCCCGACCACTCCAACTACCCCTACCACGCCAACGACGCCGACTACTCCAAGCACACCAAGTAGTCCAACAACCCCGACCACTCCAACTACCCCGACCACTCCAACTACCCCAACCACACCAACAACACCGACTACTCCAAGCACACCAAGTAGCCCAACAACCCCAACCACTCCAACTACCCCTACCACGCCAACGACGCCGACTACTCCAAGCACACCAAGTAGTCCAACAACCCCAACCACTCCAACAACGCCTACAACCCCAACCACCCCAACAACCCCCACTACTCCAACGACACCCACTACACCGACAACCCCAACCACTCCTACAACTCCAACGACCCCTATCACTCCGACAACACCTACAACCCCAACAACTCCCACTACCCCAACAACTCCCACCACACCAACTACTCCAACCACACCAACAACTCCAACGACACCTACAACCCCAACTACTCCCACAACCCCAACTACCCCAACCACTCCCACTACTCCAACAACTCCTACGACACCAACAACCCCAACCACTCCAACAACGCCTACAACCCCAACCACCCCAACAACCCCCACTACTCCAACAACTCCCACAACACCAACAACCCCAACGACCCCAACGACTCCAACAACTCCTACCACACCAACAACCCCAACCACTCCAACAACGCCTACAACCCCAACCACCCCAACAACCCCCACTACTCCAACAACTCCCACGACACCAACGACCCCTACCACTCCGACAACACCTACAACCCCAACAACTCCCACTACCCCAACAACTCCCACCACACCAATTACTCCAACCACACCAACAACTCCAACGACACCTACAACCCCAACTACTCCCACAACCCCAACTACCCCAACCACTCCCACTACTCCAACAACTCCTACGAAACCAACAACCCCAACCACTCCAACAACGCCTACAACCCCAACCACCCCAACAACCCCCACTACTCCAACAACTCCCACAACACCAACAACCCCAACGACCCCAACGACTCCAACAACTCCTACCACACCAACAACCCCAACCACTCCAACAACGCCTACAACCCCAACCACCCCAACAACCCCCACTACTCCAACAACTCCCACGACACCAACGACCCCAACGACTCCAACAACACCCACTACGCCTTCATGTAAGTGTCGTACTAAGGAACCGTAATACAATTCTTTTAGCTAAATGCGTTGACGGAGCTACTAACTGTGCTCAATTCAAGAGCCAATGCGGGACTCCTAAAATGCAAACTTATTGTAAGAATACTTGTGGTCTTTGCGGTTCTACCTCCCCACCACCAACTCAAGGTAAGCAAAATAGGCCACATAACAACAGCATCCTTAAATCTTAAAATTTTCAAATTTAATACACCCATTCTCTTCCAGGCTGCGTCGATGGCGCTACAAATTGCGCTGACTTCAAGAGTCAATGTGGTACACCAAAGGTGCAAACATACTGTAAACATACATGCGGTCTTTGCGGATCAACGCCAACCCCAGTTACCCCACCAACCCAAGGATGTGTTGACGGAGCTACAAACTGCGCTGACTTCAAGAGTAAATGCGGTACACCGAAAATGCAGACATACTGTAAGCACACGTGCGGAGCCTGTGGTTCAACTACACCTACCCCGACCACTCGTGAGTTAGACTACGTTTCGAAGCAAAAATATATATTTTTGCGTTTCTAATGCACAATAATTTTTTCTTCAGAATGCGTTGATGGAGCCACAAATTGCTCTCAATTCAAGAGCCAATGCGGAACCCCTAAGATGAAAGAATTCTGCAAACACACTTGTGGAGCTTGCTGAGCTGCACATTTTGTTGTAAATCGGAGAACTCTGTGAGCTGATAGTTTTCTCGTAATAACCGAAATAAAAATTCTAATTCCTGGTATTATTCAATAGGACATTCCAACAAAAACCTGTTTATTCATTCGGTTGGAATTTGGTCTGTTGACAAAGCTGCACAACTCCGAGCATTTGAAGGGGATCTGCTGTGCAAACGGAGAAGTCCAGGGGTGATGGAGCAGAGGATGCATGTTCAAACATGCAAAAACATTCATGCAATTAAAAACTTTATTTGCAAGGATTCATGTGTATTTAAAAATTAAAAGTAAATCTAAGAGCAATAAGACAAAATATGCATGCAAATTGAATGGGAATCCCAATTCTATGTCGTCTTTACCTTTACAGAACTTGTTGAACATTCAAAGAGAGCCATGTCCATTTGTCAGTCCTTACGATGAATACATAGTTTGCAGACGTTTATTACTTGTTCTTGAGAGCCATTTGATGTCATACAAACAAGATTGCCCTGCAGCTAAACAATCAAACCGGGACATATTTAAAGTCTTGACAATGTTCAATGGTAATATTGACGAGCCTCGTGCAGGACACGACAAAAATGAGGGTCTTCGCATTGTTGCCGGTTTTGGCATTTGCATTAGTCGGTAAGTAAAATAGACGATTTTTATGCAAGGGTGCCCGCCTTTTTTCAAAGAAGAAATTTAATTTCAGGTGCAAACGAAGAAACGACTACATCGACAACACTGACCACCCCGACAACTCCGACAACCCCGACTACTCCAACCACACCGACCAGCCAGACAACTCCTACAAGCCAGACAACAACACCAACGACTCCGACTACTGCAACTACGCCGACCACACCGACTAGTCAGACCACCCCCACGAGTCAAACCACTCCAACTACCCCCACCACTCCGACCACACCAACGACCTCTACAACGCCTACTACACCAACTAGTCAGACCACTCCTACAAGTCAGACAACTCCCACAACACCAACAACTCCAACTACTCCCTCAACTCCTACACCGACGACACCCACTAGTCAGACAACCCCTACAAGTCCGACGACACCCACAACACCAACGACCCCCACGACTCCGACCACACCTACGAGCCAAACGACCCCTACAACTCCAACGACGCCAACAACTCCAACTACTCCCACCACGCCTACCAGCCCGTCGACGCCAACTACGCCTACGAGTCAAACGACTCCCACTACGCCAACAACCCCGACCACTCCAACTACCCCTACCACACCAACGACGCCGACAACTCCGAGCACACCAAGTAGTCCAACGACGCCGACCACTCCAACCACACCTACAACCCCCAGCACCCCGACGACGCCAAGCACACCAAGTAGTCCAACAACCCCGACCACTCCAACTACCCCTACCACACCAAGGACGCCGACTACTCCGAGCACACCAAGTAGTCCAACGACGCCGACCACTCCAACCACACCTACAACCCCCAGCACCCCGACGACTCCAAGCACACCAAGTAGTCCAACAACCCCGACCACTCCAACTACCCCTACCACACCAACGACGCCGACTACTCCGAGCACACCAAGTAGTCCAACGACCCCGACCACTCCAACTACCCCTACCACACCAACAACACCGACTACTCCAAGCACACCAAGTAGTCCAACAACCCCGACCACTCCAACTACCCCTACCACACCAACAACACCGACTACTCCAAGCACACCAAGTAGTCCAACAACCCCTACAACTCCTACCACACCAACAACTCCGTCTACCCCCACTACTTCGACAACCCCAAGTACCCCAACGACTCCCACAACCCCAAGCACCCCGACAACTCCTACTACACCAACAACTCCTACAACTCCAACCACCCCCACTACCCCAACAACCCCTAGTACACCTACGACTCCAACGACCCCGACAACGCCAACAACTCCCACCACCCCAAGCACGCCAACGACCCCTACAACACCCTCTACCCCTACAACACCAACAACACCTACAACTCCAACTACTCCAACGACGCCAACTACTCCGACTACTCCCACCACTCCCACAACCCCAAGCACCCCAACGACCCCAACAACTCCAACCACCCCGACTACTCCAACCACACCAACGACACCCACTACTCCTACAACACCAACAACTCCGTCTACCCCCACTACTCCGACAACCCCAACGACTCCCACAACCCCAAGCACCCCGACAACTCCTACTACACCAACGACTCCAACGACACCCACTACACCGACAACCCCAACCACTCCTACAACTCCAACGACCCCTACTACTCCGACAACACCAACCACCCCAACAACTCCCACCACACCAACAACTCCAACGACACCTACAACACCCACTACTCCTACAACACCTACAACCCCAACAACTCCCACTACCCCAACAACTCCCACCACACCAACAACTCCAACGACACCTACAACCCCAACTACTCCCACAACCCCAACTACCCCAACCACTCCCACTACGCCAACAACTCCTACCACACCAACAACCCCAACCACTCCAACAACGCCTACAACCCCAACCACCCCAACAACTCCCACTACCCCAACAACTCCCACCACACCAACAACTCCAACCACACCAACAACTCCAACGACACCTACAACCCCAACTACTCCCACAACCCCAACTACCCCAACCACTCCCACTACGCCAACAACTCCTACCACACCAACAACCCCAACCACTCCAACAACGCCTACAACCCCAACCACCCCAACAACCCCCACTACTCCAACAACTCCCACGACACCGACAACCCCAACGACTCCAACAACACCCACTACACCTTCATGTAAGTGTCGTACTAAGAAACCGTAATGCAATTCTTTTAGCTAAATGCGTTGACGGAGCTACTAACTGCGCTCAATTCAAGAGCGAATGCGGGACTCCTAAAATGCAAACTTATTGTAAGAATACTTGTGGTCTTTGCGGTTCTACCTCTCCACCACCAACTCAAGGTAAGCAAAATAGGCCACATAACAACAGCATTCTTAAACCTTTAAATTTTCAAATTTAATACACCCATTCTCTTCCAGGCTGTGTCGATGGCGCTACAAATTGCGCCGACTTCAAGAGTCAATGTGGTACACCAAAGATGCAAACATACTGTAAACATACATGCGGTCTTTGCGGATCAACGCCAGCCCCATTTACCCCACCAACCCAAGGCTGTGTTGACGGAGCTACAAACTGCGCTGACTTCAAGAGTCAATGCGGCACACCAAAAATGCAGACATACTGTAAGCACACGTGCGGAGCCTGTGGTTCAACTACACCTACCCCAACCACTCGTGAGTAGACTACGTTTTTTAAAACTATGTATATTCCCCGCCAAAAGTTTTGACCCCCCTTCTAACTCGGTCCAAAGTGTACCAATTTGGACCAAATTTGGTACGTAGTCTAGTGACAGCCTAGTAATAAAAAATATCATAGTAGGAGAAACCATATAGCTGTATTTCAAAATCTAGGGACAGTTTTCAAAAATCACCTCAAAAAAACGGGACAAAAGTTTTGACCCCCCTGCAAAAAAATTAAATATCGCCACCGGATGTAGCCCGAACCTTTTACAATCGATGCCCCATACCTGAATACAGATTAATAAATGCTTTTTCGTTGAATGCTTCGTTGCATTTGAGGATGCAACGCGTTAAACTGATTTTGATGTAGAGCTGCCCAAAATGGTAAAAATCTTGTACTGGCGCTTTGTAAAAGTTCTAAATTATGTTCACATCATGTGATCTTGACGTGTTATAACCTGCATTAACCTTTTCCTTTCGAAAAAAGTCCATGATGGCCTAGCGGTATCGATTCGGCCGATATCCAGTTGTCATGGTCAGCCTTGGTGAGCCATTTGCTCTTTCACTAAAGGTCTAGATGTGGTCGCTAGGTCCTCAATATAATCCTGAGACTCCTATTTACTCTCAGCAGGGTAAAAAGTTTCGATTTGACGCGTTTTGGAATGGGTTTCATTCACCTAAATCTTAAGTTTGCCGTTACTGTAGATGCTCCTGAGTACGACGCCATCCCCACCGCCCATTTGTCGTTCCATACGTCTCAAATGAGTATGGCGGGTGCTGCAGCGTCCTAAATTACCTGGCCCATCAAGTGAAAGCCATTTTTGGTCGCAAAAAATCCATTTGAAGAAAGCGGGTTTTTCATTAAGGTGCAGATGCGCAAAGCTGCATCTGCAAACCATATGAGATCGTGTCAGCGGGAGTTTATTCTTGGTTTAAGAGTTGATATGAGTCTCAGGATTAGATTGAGGACATAGCGACCACATCTAGCCCTTTAGTGAAAGAGCAAATGGCTCACCAAGGCTGACCATGACAACTGGATATCGGCCGAATCAATACCGCTAGGCCATCATGGACTTTTTTCGAAAGGAAAAGGTTAATGCAGGTTATAGCACGTCAAGATCACATGATGTGAACATAATTTAGAACTTTTACAAAGCGCCAGTACAAGATTTTTACCATTTTGGGCAGCTCTACATCAAAATCAGTTTAACGCGTTGCATCCTCAAATGCAACGAAGCATTCAACGAAAAAGCATTTATTAATCTGTATTCAGGTATGGGGCATCGATTGTAAAAGGTTCGGGCTACATCCGGTGGCGATATTTAATTTTTTTGCAGGGGGGTCAAAACTTTTGTCCCGTTTTTTTGAGGTGATTTTTGAAAATTGTCTCTGGATTTTGAAATACAGCTATATGGTTTGTCCTACTATGATATTTTTTATTACTAGGCTGTCAGTAGACTACGTACCAAATTTGGTCCAAATTGGTACACTTTGGACCGAGTTAGAAGGGGGGTCAAAACTTTTGGCGGGGAGTATATGTTAGCGTTTCTAATGCATAATATTTTTTCTTCAGAATGCGTTGATGGAGCTACAAATTGCTCTCAATTCAAGAGCCAATGCGGAACCCCTAAGATGAAAGAATTCTGCAAACACACTTGTGGAGCTTGCTGAGCTGCACATTTTGTTGTAAATCGGAGAACTCTGTGAGCTGATAGCTTTCTCGTAATTACCGAAATAAAAATTGTAATCCCTGGCATTATTCAATAGGACTTTGCAATAAAAGCCTGTTCATTCATTCGGTTGGAATTTGGTCTGTTGACAAAACTACACAACATTTGAAGGGGATCTGCTGTGCAAACGGAGAAGTCCAGGGGTGATGGAGCAGAGGATGCATGTTCAAACATGCAAAAACAATGATGCAATTAATTGAAATTAAAGATTTTATTTGCAAGGATTCATGTGTATTTAAAAATTTAAAGTAAATCTAACGTAAGAGCAATAAGACAAAATATGCATGCAAATTGTATGGGAATCCCAATTCTGTGTCGCCTTTACAGAACTTGTTGAACCTTCAAAGAGAGCCATGTCCATTTGTCAGCCGGTATGATTTCCTGGTCACTCGGACCTGCCAAGTTGTTCATCAATCAAAATTCTTTTTGACTTCGGGCGTACGACACATTTTTATTAATGTCATTTTAAAGCAAACTTCGTAATTGATATTTTATGCAAACCATCTTCATACTGGCGTCTGTACGACATTTGATTTTCTGCAGAAAAGTTTTTCTTTGGGGTATCATGAAAGAATTTGTAAAAAAGTGTCATATTTTTTGTTTTGGCCAAAAAATCTCGTTTGTTTCTGCACAGCGCAAGCTGGGAGTCTCGCACATGTCCGTGCTAAGTCTCATCAAAATCTGTGTTCTCCTGTAAGCTGTGTATCCATTTTGCTTTGAACTCCGGCTATAAAATAAAGTAAGTTTTACTTCATTTCCACCCTTATTGCCCATGATGACATCTCTTGGGATTTGCTTCAACAATACCCCATGTGGTCTCGATTCTGTTTTTTCTCCTCGTCCGCAAAAACAACAACAATAAGAAAGGCGTGCGGAAAACTTTTACCCAAAGCCATTTAGGTCCCTCTCGAGTCCCTAAAAACGGAAGAAAGAGCCGGCCAAAGTTGCGCAATGACCCTCGCAAAGACAAAATGCACGGGCTTTCAGTCAGACATTGCGACGGCGCGGAGAGCGCAGACAGCGAATATGGGGCATTGCTCGAAAGGCCAATGCACTCCGAGCGGGCCAGAAGCGTTGGGGGCCGGTTCGTCTTTGTGTCGTCTTTCTTTGCGTCCAACTTTTCGACATTTTTCGTTCGACTATCGGCATATCGTCGGGCGGGTGAGGAGGGGTCGTAAGTCATAGGCGTTGGAGAAACGATAAAAAAAACTTTTTGAGTTATTCCCCGGTTTTTTATGGGCTTTGTCGAACAAAGATTATACGGATGCCATGGCAAAATTTTTGAAGCAATTCGGCTTGATTCTTTGCGTGAACAATTTTTTATACGAGAACGAATGGGTTTCCGCGCAATTTGCGGTCTTGGCATTCTGTTTTCGCATTTTTCTTGATCACTTTTTCCATTTTTGTGAGACCGATTTGAAGAGAAAAAGAAGTGGACGGAATTGACTGTTTTTATTATAAATTTCGACTTCAAAATTCATTTTTGACATTATAGTAGGTAGTGACAGAGAATTTCACCCAGAACGTCAAATTTCTTTCTTTTTGTTTTATGTTGTTTTAGGTAACCTTTTATTAATTTTAACTTAAAATTTAACTTGAACACTAATATTATTTGGTTTTTACTGTGAACCGGATGCCATGAGACTTCCACAACGTCTTCTTGACAAGGTAAAGATTTTATTTTTTGTTATTTCAATTTTTAGGCAAGAAAATCGTCGGTGAATCCACTTTGAGGGATATTCAGCCATTTTCCAGCTGGTTAAAAGCAGAATCGTTCAAATTGACACCTTTTTTATCACTTTTTCAAAGTGTTTTTGGCTTGACCCTCCATTTTTGAATCCTTTTTTTTGCCCTCTGACCAGCGACACCTTCTCCAAATCCCATTGATTTTCTCTTGCCCACAAGCCAAACTGCCTTCGAATTTGCTTCGAACATTAAATCCGGGATATTTTATGGGGATTTGTTTCCTTTCGACTTGTTTTTGAGATCCAAACCCGACAGAAGGAACAAGTGTTTCATTGGGCGCTAAACTTTTTGCTCTGTTTATTTATCCGCATCCACTCGAATTTTACAGTGTTTATGGGTGGGGTGTTAATTAGAAGGGTCTGTGAGAAAAGAAGAGGGAGTTTTAAGCAGGAATTTGAAAATTGTGGGAAGCGTATTTTAAAAACAAAATTGTTTTGGACTATTAGGAACGAAGCCTGAGGAATCCAAAGATTTTTAGCTCGCGCTAGGTGGCTTATAAGGTCATAATTTTTTTGTTCTTTTGAGTTTTTTGTAGCAAATTCTCCAGAGAAATGTAAAACGATTTTTCATGGATTTTCATTGCTTCTACTCCACAAATATTCTTGAATATCTTGGGTGAATTTGTAGGGAACGAGCCAAAATTTTTCAGTATTTATTTTGAGGTCTATGTGGATCAATCATAAAAAATATAAGATAAATTTTTGTTTTTTTGGGGCACAACTGTCGTATTTTGCAACCCTACCTCGATTTTTTACATTTTTTTCGCGATTTCCACTTTTTCGACCAAGAACTCAACTTAAAATTTCAGTCACCCCCTCATTTGGTGTCAAACTACATTCCAGGTATCTGCAAACCTCAAAAGTTATTATTACTTTTTTGTACTAACTACCAGTTTCAAAGCACGAAGATTGACAATTGGACCCAGTGAAGAGCGGTTGTTATGGTGAAACGGCCGCGAACAACGGTGTTCTCAACTCGGTGGTCAAAGAGCCGGCATTGCTAGAGGGTCAGTTGTGAGTTGTACTCTTTGTGGGTTATCGTTTTTGATTTTTAGAATAAAATAATATGATTTTTTGGGGCTAAAATGAAATTTTGCGATTTTTCGGGGATTTTGACCATTTTATTTTTGTCGGTTTTTTGAGGTATTACAAGAAAGTTTAAGCAAACACAGTAATCTTTGTGGACCTTACAGTGGCGGACCTGATCCAATGACAAAAAACGTACTGTTTTACATCCGGGAAGTATCAAAAGATGTGGCAAAATACCTCTCTCTCCAAGTGAAAAAACTACGTTTTGAAGGGCGCGCTCTTTCCCTTACAAAAAGACTCGGAGTTTTTTAGTTGGAGAGGGTGGTATTTTGCTTCATTTTTTGATACTTCCCGGATGCGAAATGGTACGTTTTTTGCCACTGGATCAGGCCCGTCACTGTATATGGATCCTGCAAACATGATTACCTTCTTTTTCAACTCCCAGTATTTACTCTGCCTCCCATATTTGGCCTTCAATTTGCTTAGAAGACCTAACTTTCACCGTTCTTATAATTAAACGTCAACCTGTACTCAGTAATCAAAGCAATACTCAGTAATACTCGGTAATACTGAGGAGGACAAATGACAAGTCTTGGTCTTTTCCTTTTACTTTTTTTAGCCGCGGGGACAGGTGGTTTTCCGAGTGTAAAGTAATTCAAAATTCGTTGTTCGTCAGTCTAGTGTGTGCAGAATTTGGGGGATTTTGTGCAGCGGACAAATTGTATTTCTGCCGGGTGCTTTTACAAAAGAAGTAGTCCAAGTGCAACGCTCAAATTTTGGTGAAATTTTTCGTATATTTTGAACGTAGGATATCAATTTGTGAAAATTTTAGCTTGGACTTTCCTGGGGCCGTCGTTTTTTTGTGATAACATTACTCTCCAGAGTAGAAATTGGTATGAAACTTTTCGTGCCACAATTCGACAAAAGTCATGGCTTTTATGCCGACTTTCGAGCTAAAAATTTTGGTCGTTTTTGCAAAGCGCGAATGGAAATTTTTCTTATGGAGCTGGTTCCAAGTTTCAGGACGACCTGAGAATTTCATTTTACGATTTTTACTGCAAAAATCCCGTTAGTCCATCCGTTTTACCATAGATTTCGCATTGACTGTTCAACGTTGCCTGACACTGTAAAAATTTACAATTGCTCTGTACTACAGTGACGGACCTGATCCAGTGGCAAAAAACGTACCATTTTGCACCCGGGAAGTATCAAAAAATGTAGCAAAATGCCTCCCTCTCCAACTAAAAAACTCCGTTTTGAAGAGCCCGCTTTTGAAAATCGTGGTTCTTTCACTTGGAGAGGGAGGTATTTTGCCACATTTTTTGATACTTCCCGGATGCAAAATGGTACGTTTTTTCCCACTTGATCAGATCCGCCACTGTAGATCGAGATATCAGACTACAGTAATATTATTCTCAAACATCCGACTCCATTCTTTCCGCCTCCGTTCCAGAGCAATTACCTATTTTTGGTTGCCATGGGGAAAGTCTAAGGGGGTCGGCGTTTTCGCTAACCGCGAAAAAAACTTGGAAATTTTGAAACTGACTTTGTTAGTGAGGACTGAGCGAAACGAGGGGGAATTTATGGAAATATGAGAAGAGAAGGGACTGGATATTTTATGTTATTTTAGTTTGTCCCGTTTCGAAGGTCGAATTTTTAGTCTTTTTTGGGGGTGACGTTTGGGAAAGATGGTTTGAATTTTTTGGAGGGAGCGCTTTAGGTTTGAAAAGATTTTTTTTAACGAAAAAGACGTCTTAAAAATGTAGTAAACGCTTTTTATAAACAAACAATTCTTTTTTTCGCTCTATCAGCCTGTCGGGAAAATAATGTGGATTCGTCGCGGCTTCAAATCGCCCATTATCGCTTTGACGCGGCTTCCTGAAGATTTATTGCGCGACTGCGGAGAGGCGAGACAATTTTTTTTGCTGCGGCAAATCCACATTATTTTCCCGACAGGCTAATACATAATAGTCGGGAAAATAATGAGGGTAGTGTCGGAAAAGAGCTGGCCCAATTCGTATGGCGAAAAAACGTCTGCGAGAATTTCCCCAGGACCCCAAAAATAAACCGGAAGAGCTTGTTGGGGGTTTCCATATACTATGGGACATTATTCGAGATTACTATGGGAGGGAGGGAAAAATAGACAATGGGGTGGGAAGAAAATTTTATTAGTCTGTCGGAAAAATAATGAGCACTCTTGAATTGAAGGGCAATTTGATTTTGCCTATGATTCATTTCCTCGGCGGTGATGCTATTTTCGCTGCGAAAGAGTGCTCATTATTTTCCCGACAGCCTAATAAAATTTTCTTCCCACCCCATTGTCTATTTTCCCTCCCATAGTAATCTCGAATAATGTCCCATAGCATTTGGAAACCCCCAACCAGCTCTTCCGGTTTATTTCTGGGTCCTGGGGAAATTCTCGCAGACGTTTTTTCGCCATACGGAATTGGGCCGAAAATGAGATTTTGCGAATGCGAAAAAACAGATTTTTCTCTCGGTTTCGAATTTACTCCAAAACCCTCCGGCGAAAAAAAGATGGATTGGGGTGGCGGGGAATCGGAAATGAGGACCAGCAGAATGGACAGAGGTTAAAGACGTTCGAATTGGAGGGCGAGATTTGTTTTTGGGCTTTTATCGAGCTTACAGGGGGGAATGGTCGAAAGTGTTTTACTCAAGCTTGGCAAAAAATTGGATTGTTCTCTAAAAAATTTGGGGGATTTTGAGCATGCGCTTTGTAGAAATTGTCAAGAGTATTAAATTGTTGGAAAATTGGCGAAAATTCAACTGATTTTTTTTTGTTTTTTTTTGAGTTCATCCATAATTTTTTCCCCTTTTTTTGGGCAATGCTTCTTCAAAAAAATCTATTTTTTCCGCACGAAATTGAGGGAGGTGTGGTCGAACACCATGTTTTTCTCTAACCGCTCTCCTGCTTTTACGTATTCTCTCGTCGGGAAAAGTGGCTGACCTATTGGCTGTCCCTGCCGGAGCTGAAATGTTTTTAGGCATTTATATTAGACGTAGTTTAACATTTTGTGGCCTTTGAAATCTTCATATGATGTTGGGCTTTGAAAAAATCGGCATGTTGTTGAGGAAAAAACTTTTTTTATATGAAATCGATGCAAAATTCTAAACTTACAGTATCTTTCCCCACAATGTTGATATTTCCTTGCCCCCTACGATTTGTGATAAAAGGGCTTGAACGGTTTTTTGAAAACTGAGGGACAAGATAAGAGGTCAAGAACGTTTTTTGTAAGCTTCAAAGTTTTTTCGCTGTAAAAATCCCTCTCTTTTCGATACAAAGCTTGCTCATTTTAAAATATGAAACAAAGGAGGAAAATTTGTGTAGTAGAATGACGTTGTAGACTAAGAAAAAAGTAAAAAGTTGTGGTTTTGTGGCTTGAATTGAGATTTTTCACTTTTAAAAATTTTATTAATGGCTCTCACGTATTTTACATTTTAGAATTTTTTAGAGATATTTCTGCAGAACCTCTGTCCACTATTCCCCGTACAAAAAAAAAATTGTAAAATACGACCCGGGAAAATGCGACATAATCACAGTGCTTTGTCCATATCTTCTTGCAGTTTGATTTTGCATTAAAAAAATTTTTTTGAACTTATCCTTATTGACTTTTTGATATCGAATGACTCACAATTAAACCCACTATCTCGATTTCCCCACTTTTCCTTCTCCCGAATGACGTTTGCACGGGATTTTTGGAGCCGCGATAGGGCCGGCTCGAGGAACGATTAGGGGGGTTTTTTTCGAAAAATATTTCTACGCTGACAAAGGACGTTAGTCGGACCGTTCTTCCGGTGTTTTGCATAAAACTCCGAGAGCGTTTTTATATTATTTTTGGACTGTTTCCCGATGTTCTTAGCAACGTAACTTTTTTGGGGATTAGAACGGCTTGTTTAAGAGAGGATAAGGACTTGGGAAAGACAAATTTTTGGCCATATCTTAGCGAGTTTATTGCGGAAAGAATTGATTTTCGTGGAAACATTACGTTCAGAAATAAGTATGAAACTTTTCGCGCCAAAATTGTGCCAAAATTAGCAAAAAAGTGTCAATTTTTGGTCGACCTTTGATTTAAAAATCTCGGCTGTTTGTGCAAAGCGCGAGCTAGGATTCTCGCATATATCCTAGAAAAAAAATATTCTAAATTTGTGTCAAGTTTCATTAAAATCTGAGCGTCACACTTGGGGTACTTCTCTTGTTAATACAGTCTGTGTATAACCATTTGGACAACCATAAACTTCATATTTAAAAAAAATTTTTTAAAAGAAAATCAAAATTTATGTATTTCGCATATTTTTACAAACTTTTTTCAACCTGTTTTATCAAAATGTTTTCTTCAGGTTACCAGAAAGATGGAGTCCAATTTAACAGTGGACACGTCGGGCGTGCGGCCGACGTCGACCGGCGGCGAGTCGATAAAAGTGGTCGTTCGTTGTCGACCAATGTCGGAAATGGAGGTTAAACAAGGGCATGAGAAGTAAGAAAAACCCAAAAAAAATTCTCGTTTTTCCAAAAAAAAATCTTATTTTTCAAAAAAAAATAAAAAATACTTTACCTTTTCAAAAAAAAATTTAAAAGACTCTTATTTTTTCAAGAAAAAATAAAAAAAATTAATTGAAAAAATAAAAAATTCCCTTTTTTTTAAGAAAAAATCAAAAAAAAAATCAAATTTTTTGTGTCAAAAGGACTTGTAAAGCACAAGCCATGCAAGTCTCTGCTTTTTCCAGTGTGGTGGAAATGTCGCCGAACCGCGGAGTTGTGGACGTGAAAAACCCCAAAGACGGGACCCTGAAGAGCTTCACCTTTGATTCGGTCTACGACCACAACTCGAAGCAGATGGACCTGTACTACGAGACGTTCCGCGACCTCGTGGATTCGGTCCTCAACGGCTTCAACGGCACGATTTTCGCGTACGGCCAGACCGGCACGGGCAAGACCTTCACGATGGAGGGCGTGGAAAGCGATCCCGCCCTGCGCGGCGTCATTCCCAACGCCATCGAGCACATCTTCCAACACATTGCGCAGTCGTCGAATCAGGAGTACCTGGTGCGCGTGTCGTACTTGGAGATTTATCAGGAGGAAATCCGCGACCTCATGTGCAAGGACGCGAAGAAGCGGCTCGAGCTGAAGGAGCGGCCGGATACGGGTGTCTATGTCAAGGATCTCACGTCGTTTGTGACCAAGTCGGTTCAGGTGAGCGAATATTTTCGGGCGTTTTGATTTGCAATTTAGTTGGCGAGGTTTCGAAATACAGTGACGGACCTGATCCAGTGGCAAAAAAACGTACCATTTTGCATCCGGGAAGTATCAAAAATACAGCAAAATGTCTCCCTCTCCAAGTAAAAAACTCAGTTTTGAAAGGCACTTTGAAGAAGAGTTTTGAAACCGGAGTTTTTTCACTTGGAGATGGAGGTATTTCGCTACATTTTTTAATACTTCCCGGATGCAAAATGGTACGTTTTTTGCCACTGGATCAGGTCCGCCACTGTATCAGTTTGTCGGGAAAATAATGATCGAAAATCGCAAATTAATTGTGTCGTGACAAAATCAAATTGCTTTTCACTTCAGCGACACGATTGGCCCAGCGACATTATGCTCATTATTTTCCCGACAGACTGCTACAATATTCTAGTTGTTTATGGGGTGTTTTTCAGACCCCATAAACTTCATTTTTTTGGCCAATTGAAAATTTTAACCGGGATTTTTTGGACGCCAAGAGACTCTTGGAATTCTATTTTGCTTTTTCTGGAGGAAGCCCGGCCCGATGGGCTTTCTCCACAAAACCTAACCCTAACAAAAAGTATTAATAATTTTTCAGGAAATCAAGCACGTCATGAAACTCGGCAACGAGAACCGGAGCGTCGGCCGGACAAGCATGAACGAGCACTCCTCTCGCTCCCACGCCATCTTCATAATCACCGTCGAGTCGTCGGAACGAGGCATTGACGGCAACAACCATATTCGTGTGGGTCGCTTGAATCTGGTTGATTTGGCGGGAAGTGAGCGACAAGCCAAAACCGGAGCGTCTGGGGAGCGGCTCAAGGAAGCGACAAAAATTAATTTGTCGCTGAGCGCACTGGGCAATGTGATATCAGCGTTGGTGGACGGGAAAAGCAGTCATGTCCCTTATAGGGACAGCAAGTTGACAAGGCTGCTGCAAGGTGGGTTTTGAGAAATCTTTTGCGGGGAAAATTGCGTTAGCGGAGAGAGATTTGTAAAATACGACAGTCATTTTCAACATGATGATGTAGCTGATAGATGCACTAAACTTTTTAGCTTTTTTCTCAAGGGATTTTTTTTAATTGGTCACAAAAAACGTATCCCGAGTTTTCGGGTCGACGACAGTTCGGATCAACACAAAATCTATCGATACGGGGCGTGGATGCCCAAAAAAGGTTGTAGAAGTGCCTGCGGCGCCTGGCAAAGCCGTTGGATGGTCGGCGGAGGCTCGGCGAAGACTTGCAATATGTCCACTTTTTCTAATTTTAGCTATTACTAAGGGTAGCTGTCTTTACCCTGAGTTATTGTAACATTTAAAAGACCAAAATTTGCGGTAAAAAACGAAGATCCGTTACTTTTATATAGAGATTAGGGATGTGAGAACATGTAAAGTACTTAAAAATAGATGAGAAGCTGTTCTAGGACCCGATTAATCTTATTATTTCTGCGAACTAATCCTTCTCCTAAAACAGACAACATCAACACATGAAACAAAATCGTATTTTACCATTTGCTTTCGTTTTTTGCCGCAAATTTTGGTCTTTTTTATGTTACAATAACTCTGGGTAAAGAGACCTAACCTTAGTAATAGCTAAAATTAGAAAAAGTGGACATATTGCAAGTCTTCGCCGAGTCTCCGCCGACCATCAAACGGCTTTGCCAGGCCTCGTAGGCACTTCCTACAACCTTTTTTTGGGTATCCACGCCCCGTGTCGATCGATTTGGTGTTGATCCGAGCTGTTGTCGACCCAAAAAGTCGAGATACGTTTTTTGTGACCAATAGAAAAAAAAATCCCTTGAGAAAAAAGCAAAAAACTTTAATGTAAACAACAATTATCATGTTAAAAATGAGTCCTGTATTTTTAAAATTTCTACCTGCTCGAGGCCCCATATTGATTTTTTTGGCGGCGAAGAAAAAAGACTTCGTATTTTACCAAGAATTTTCTCCTCCCAGCGTGCTTTTTCTCTAACTTTGCCTCTATTTTCAGACTCGCTCGGCGGAAACTCAAAGACCGTGATGGTGGCGAATATCGGACCTGCCTCGTACAACTACGACGAAACAGTGAATACGTTGCGGTATGCGAATCGCGCCAAGAACATCAAAAACAAGCCGAGAGTCAACGAGGACCCGAAGGACGCCATGCTTCGCGAATTCCAAAATCAAATTGCGGAGTTGAAACGGAAGTTGGAGATGCGGATGACGTCATCGGGGAAGAGGAAAAAGAGAAGGCCAAAGACGGCGACGAGCATGACGAGCGATGAAATTACGGAGGAAGGTGGGTATAAAAAATGTTTTTCTAGCAATGAGAGCCTTCAAATCCGACGCACAGCAAGTGGGGGTCAAGTCTGACCATCATGGGTCAAGTTTTTCTCTCTCGGAAAACATGCTGTGCAATTCTCTGATTTTTTTTCAAATTTTGCACACGCGTAGCGCATGGGCTACATATCAATTTCTGAAAGTTTTAGCTTGCCCTTTGTAGGCGCAACTGATATTTTAAACCATCTTTGTCGCCGTGAGAGTATGTGAAATGCGGAGAGCGAAGAGGGAAAAACACTTTTTGCTCGTATCTTCGCCAATTTTGCGCGGAAAAAGTCAATTTTTTTGTGGAATGATTACCCTCTATGGTAGAAATAAGTATGAAATTTTTCAAGTCAAAATTCGCTAAAAAGTGTCAAATTTTTGCAGAATTTTGATCTAAAAATCTCGGCAATTTCTGCAAAAAGGAGAGGTAGGTTTGTCACGTGTATATTAGAAAGAAATAGTTCTAAATTTGTGCCAAGTTTCGTCAAAATATGAGCACTTCCCTTGTACAGTGGGGGACCTGATCCAGTGGCAAAAACGTACCATTTTGCATCCAGGAAGTTTCAAAAATGTGGCAAAATGCTTCCCTCCCCAAGTGAAAAAACTCCGATTTCAAAAGCGCGCCCGCTCTTTTTGTGAGGGAGCCATTCAAAACGAAGTTTTTTCTCTTGGAGAGGGAGGCATTTTGCCGCATTTTTGATACTTCCTGGACGCAAAATGATGCGTTTTTTGCCACTGGATCAGGTCCGTCACTGTAAGCTTTTCAAAATCTCCCTCTCTTTTCAGAAGATCCCGAGGCCTACCTTCTGGAACAGCAACGCCGACTGGATGATGAAAGAGAGCAAATCCTCCGCAACAACGTCCTTGTTGAAGAGGAAAAGCAGCGGATGCTGAAGGAAATCGAAGACAGGGAAAACGAACTGGCCCGCGAGTCCGAAGCCAAGGCCGCCATCGAGGAGAAGCTGCAGAAAATGCAAAGCAAACTGCTGCACGGCGCCGGGAATCTGCTGGATCAGACGCGCGAGCAGCAGCGGTTGCTGCAAGAACGGCAGATCGAGCTGGCCGAGCAGAAGAAGCGAGAACGGGAGATTTTACAGCAGCTGGAAAAACAGGATGAGAATACCGCCGAATTTCATGAGACATTCACGAATTTACAGCAAGAAATTGAAGTGAAAACGAAGAAATTGAACAAGTTCATAAAGAAATACAAGCAAATCGGAGAGGAGATTGAAGAGACGGTGGAGGTAAACTCGAAGGAAAGACAACAACTAGAAGAGAGCATCAGCAATATGAATAGAGAGCTGAAATTGAAGTGAGTTTTTTTGGGAGCACACTGCAGAAAACGGTTTTAAAAATCGGCTGAGGAAGCCTCAAGCCTGCCAGTTTATGAGAAAAATCTCTGGAGTGAGTTTTGGCGACATGCACTGTGCGAAAACGAAGGTTCACTTTGCACTATGCAATTTCTTGATTTTTGCACCGTGCAATGGTCTTTTTTGGGCTGTCGTTCGATTTTAACCGCTAAAAACCACCCCAGAGACTTTACGAGCGGACTACAGTGGCGGTGGCAAAAAATGTACCATTTTACATCCGGGAAGTATCAAAAATGTAGCAGACTACTAGCCTGTCGGGAAAATAATGTGGATTTGCAGCATAAAAATGTCTGACCTCGTCGTGCACCAAATCAACAGCTGGGACCTGATCCAGTGGCAAAAAACGTACCATTTTGCATCCAGGAAGTATCACAAAATGTCGCAAAATACCTCCCTCTCCAAGTAAAAAACCTCCAATTTCAAAAGAGCGGCTCTTTTTGTGAGGAAAAAGGCCCTTCAAAACGGAGTTTTTTAGTTGGAGAGGGAGGTATTTTGCTACATTGTTTGATACTTCCCGGAAGCAAAATTATATATTTTTCCCCGGATGCAAAATGGTGCGTTTTTTGCCATTGGATCAGGTCCGCCACTGTAGTATAACCATACGTGTAATAGTTCTGCCGGAGAGTCGCCGGACTGAAATCAGCGACTGTGAGAAGACAAATTTTCTTTGCACTGTACGATTTTTTTCTTTTTGCACCGTGCAATAGGCTTTTTTTTCTGCTGTCGCTCGCACCCTGACTTCTTTCGCACAATTACGAACGCCTAAAATCAATCCGGCGACATGCTAGCCCTTCCGGAAAGTCGCCGGACTGATTTTGGGCGTTTGCACTGTGAAAAAAAAGTCAGGGTGGGGCGACAGCCCAAAAAACCTATTGCACGGTGCAAAAAGCAAGAAACTGCACAGTGCAAAGAACTTTTGTCTTCTCATAGTGCGTGTCGCCGATTTCTGTCCGGTGACTTTCCGGAGGGACTACAGCACACATCAAAAAAAAAAACCTTTTAGAAAATTGAAAAAACAAGGAATCTCGGATCATTGATTTTTTTTGCGAAGTGCCACAGAATTATCGAGTTCGAAAAATGATTTTTTCGCTTCGAAAAAACATTTTTCTCGAAAAAAACTTTTTCTCTGGGAACTTTTCTTTTGTGATTCGATAGTTCGGCGACATTTCGTCAAAAATCAATGATCCGAGATCCCTTGTTTTTTACGTTTTTTTGACGTATAGCTTCAAAAATCTCTCGCTCCCCCAAAAAATCTTAATTTTCTATCCAAACTCGCTAAATTTTCAGATGGCTAATAGTCGAAAATTTCATTCCTCCCGATGTCGTTCAAAGTCTTCGCGCTCGCGCCGTCCTGGACGAAGACGAAGACACCTGGTACATTCTGAAGCCGGGCGAACAACCCAGGCCGAAGAGTCGGGATTCCAACAACCAATCCGTGACGGAGAAGCCGATTCTCCGCGAAATGATGGACTCGGGACTTGGTGGCGGGAACAGTGACACCAGCTCCACCGACTCGGCAATTCCCGGCCAAAACGCGAAAGTCGAGTCGGGCCGAAAGGTGGTGAATGCGGCCGCCATCAAACGACCCTACGCCAATCCCGCCGCCAAACGCTTCTGCCTCGATTCGGAGCGCCAACTGTTGACGCAACTCCGGCAACGCTACTTGCGCTCCGGCCCCCATCTCGCGCGCCCAATGTCCGGCTCGAAGCTGGAGAACGTGTTCAAACAACCGCTCGCCGTCGAATGTCCGGAGACGGTGCTGAGGTTTCAGACCGAAAACTTGCTCACTTTCACCTCACTTTTGCCCTTCCCTTTGTCCGTCCGCGACGATTATGAGTTCGCCTGTCGACAGGAGCCGCAAGTGGTGGGTTTATGAAATTTTGGTGGCTTTTTAGACAAATACAGTGACGGACCCGATCCAAGTGGCAACAAACGTACCGTTTTGCATCCGGGAAGCATCAAAAATGTGGCAAAATGCTTCCATCTCCAAGAGAAAAAACTTCGTTTTGAAAGGCTCCCTCATAAAAAGAGCGGGCGCGCTTTTAAAATAGGAGGTTTTTTCACTTGGAGAGGGAAGCATTTTGCCACATTTTTGTTACTTCCCGAATGCAAAATGGCACGTTTTTTGCCACTGGATCAGGTCCCCCACTGTAAGCTTTGAAATACGGTGCATAAAGTTGGTTTAAAACACGATTTTTGAGCCACTGCATCGGCCAGTAGTGAGGCCCGGTCTTATTGTTAGGAAAAAATCGATTTTGACATTTTTGGCTTAAAATAATCGCTAGCACTTGTGGAAGAAAAGCTAAAAATATTTTTTTCCCAATTATGCCCGGAAGGCTTATTATTAAATACTAAAATTTGCTTCGAAGTCATTAGTACAGCCTCGAGGTTCAGAAAACTCTTAATACTGTTGTGTTGTCGTATTTGGGCTTGTGAACTTAATATAGAACCTTGAATAGGGCCCTCAATTCACGTGTTCTAACCAAGCTCGTGACAGCTATCAAGCGATTAAAAAATTCAAGATTATTTTTCACATGCAAAGCTTCCTGTTCGCTGCAGAAACGTTAGTGTTTCAAGCAGTCAAGCTGCATGAAAATTTTACAAAAAGTATATAGAAAAAAGTCTTTCTAAAATACAAAGTATCATCTCTCTACTTCCTAAAACTTGACTGTTTTTTATATCGAGATTTATTTCCCATTCCACCTTCTCTAAACTACACTTTTATCGCCCATTAATATCACTTTTGAATTGAAAATTTAATGGCTGATTAGGCCATTAATTGCTCAATGTAAAAGCTATAAAATCACCTTCTTAAAGGTCCTAAAAGTACACGTAAAACACTTTTCTACCCTGTAAATTAACCTCTGATCTTTTTCCAGCATTTCAGCTCCGCCCGCGCCTAAATTAAATTAACGCCCTCGGGGCGAATTACTTAAAATATGTCTCCAATTAGTCTGGAAGCTTCGTTGGTTGCACAACTCATTCAATCGATGCGTTTCCCCGGTGTTATAATCAAATTTTTGCAGCCGTCGCTGACCTTTAGCAATAAAAAAAACGAAGGTGAATTAAGTCCGAGATTAGAGAAGAAATGCGGTTAGCGGGGGACGAATAAAGCGAATATTCACTTTATTCACCGATATAACCTTGAATTGGGCTGTTTGTTAACCTGCGGAGGCGCTTCAAGAACTCGAGAGTTGCTACAAATGTTTGGTTTTTTGAGTTTTGAAAGGTTTTTTGAGGGTACTCTGAATACCCTTTCTATTGTACTTTTATTTTCTTGATACTTTGCTTATAAAAACAGGATGGCCAACGTACCAACATCTAAAAATATTAGCTTGTCGGTTGCAAGAACGAACGAGATATTTAGCCGTCTATGCCAATGGCATAGCTGGGGGGAGAGGAGAGGTACACGTCAAACTGAGATAAGCTAAAACAGTCCGGTGAATGGATTGGGAATTTGCCAAAAAAAGACGCGAAAAAAGGTTTTGTCGGGGAAGAAATGGGGAATTTTTGGGGCGAGAGAGTACGCTTTTGCGTGACTTTTTTCTCTCTTTCTCTGGAAATCAAGACGAAATGTAAAAAACCGATAGCGAAGAGTCTATTCCGGTCACCGGACTCCTCAGTTTGACGTGAGGTACCCTCCTCCCAGAAAAAAATGAAAAAAAATTTTTTACATGGTAGCCCGAAGCTTAGCAAATAGATGGCCCTGATCCGAAGCTAACCGTTTTTGGCCACATCTCTGGTTATATCAGTCTGTCGGGAAAATAATGTGGATCCGTCGCGCCTTGTTATCTCCTTTCCCCATAGCTTTTGGACGGCTCACCGGAGCTGTTGGTTTGGTGCGCGACGAATTTTTTTCTTGAGTGGCGTTGCGATAAATGTTTTAGGGGGTTTTCTCCCCTTACAAACCAAAATTAGTCAGCTAAATTTTACATATTCTGAATCAGAAGAATTTTGCGATTTTTTTTGGTATATGTCTCGACCTGTTACTCCATACCTCGTAGAAGTACTTTCCTTGTGAGGTAAATCCACATTATTTTTCCGACAGGCTAGTAGTCTGTCGGTAAAGTCGCTGGAGTGATTTCTGCGACAAGAAATGTGAGAAAACAAAAGTTTACTTTATAATATGCAATTTCTTGCTTTTTGCACCGTGCAAATGGCTTTTTTGGGCTGTCACTCGCATCTGGCTTTTTTTCGCACAGTGTTGACGCCAAAACTCAAGTCCAGCGGCTTTCCGGAAGCCGATCCTTTAAGTCGAGTATTTCCTATCATAGTTGATGTCATCGGGCGTTGTGAGTGTTTCAAATATCGCTTTAACGTCACTTGAACCCCTTTGAAGTCCTCCCCGTTTGCTGAGGGCGCTCCAACTTTTCTGTTTGTATTTGAATTTGCGCAAAACAACATAAAAAAGAGTCAAACAAGATTTCGAAAAGCCGCGGTAATTTGAGAATAGGCGGCTGGGGAATGATCGCTCATGATTCGCAAATATAATAGCCATATTGCGGGGCGGTGTCGTCGTATTCCTGTAGCCGGAATTCTAGGTTTTCCACTACGCAAATTACGGTGGATTTTTGGGAGTTTTTTAAAAAATTTTTGAAGCATTGCAATCTTTAAATTACCTATGGTAACATGCGTAGTAGATATCCGTTTGTCGGGAAAATAATGACCAAAATTTTGCTGAAAAAAGCGATTTGATTTTGTCGCGACGAAATTCATTTTCTCGGCGGCGAAGCCATTTTCGCTGCGACAGAGTACTCATTATTTTCCCGACAGACCGATAATATGTACTTTTAATATTACTACATTTAAATCAGATGTTTGTCACATGAAGTTGTTTATTTTTTCGCCCGATTTTTAATTCACCATTCGGTCCAGCGTCTACTCTTCCTTATCAACGAAACTTGTAAGCAGCCAAAGTTACAAACTGTTTTTCATTTTTTTGTCAGCTTGCTGATATAAATTTGCACTAAATTTTGCAGTAAATTGATGACAAAAATTATGTTTTGAGTCGTCAAATCTTCCAAAACGTCCCCTTTCAGTTCAATTTTTCAAAAAAAGTAAAAATAAAAATAGAACTGAATGTTTTATTATATAAGAGTGAAGACAGAAGATTTCGGAGGAAAATTTTGAAAATTTTTCGAATTCACTTTTTTTTCGATTTTGGAGTAAAAATTTTTTTTTACTCCCAAAAATGCCGAAAAAAAAGTAAACACGAAGTTTACTCCAGAATTTGGAAAAAATCTTGATTTTCGGGAGTAAACTGGGAGTTTACTCGCCGGGGCCGAGAAATCGAATGGCGGCGAGTAAATCTGGATTTTGCTCGCTTCCAATTATTTCCTCAGCTATCACAAAGGCACAGATGACCTAGGACGTAAGGCGGGCGGCGTTAGTAAATAATTCGCGCCAAACTTACGAAAAATTTTGCCGAATCCTGACTGGGAGCCTCCCAGTCAGGAATCCCGCGATTCCTGCAGTCAGGAATGTTTTTGACTGGGCGGCCTCAAAATCGACATCCCAGTCACCTGAGACGAAGAAACGGGGAGAAAAAACGAAGAGAGCGAGAGAAACGCGCGCTATTTCGTGCTCTCTCTGCCTCTCTGCGCCCTCTCTTTGTTTCCCGCTCTTTCGCTCTCTCTCTCCTTTTTTTTGCGCTCTCTCGCTCTTTCTTTCGGAAAAGAGAGAGAGAGCGTGAAACGGAAAGAGGGCGCTGAGAGGCAGAGACAGCACGAAATAGCGCGCGTTTCTCTCGTTCTCTTCGTTTTTTCTCCCTATTTCTTCGTCCTAGTCAACAGTTATTGACCCCCCACCCAGTCAAGAATCGCGGGATTCCTGAATGGACCACAGTCAGCAAGTTTTGACTGTACGAAGAGTCAGGAACCCCGCGAATCCTGACTGGAGCCTCCCAGTCAGGATTCGGCAAAATTTTTCGAAAGTTCGGCGCGAATTACTAACGCAAATAAAAAATTTTTTTGCGTCTAGGGGTCAACTGTTCCCCGGGAGTAAACTCTGGATTTACTCGCCGGCACCTTCGGCGAGTAAATTCTGAGTTTACTCCAAAAAAAGGCGAAAAAAAAGTAAACTCGGAATTCACTCCAAAAATGGAAGTTTTGAAAGCTATTTCGATTCCTTCTCGCCGACCCATAAAATTTCTCGATTTTTACTCTCTTTTTCAAAAAAAAGTGAATTCGAAAAATTTTCAAAATTTTCCTCCGAAATCTTCTGTCTTCACTCTTATATTTTAAAAAACATCATATGGTTTTGCACACATTTTTCAACCGCTTTAACGATATTATTGGTCTTTCCGTTTTCGGAACACCCAAGTCTCTCTCCGACCCGTTTTCCTCGCCCATTTTGAGACGTTCGACTTTTGGCGGGCACAACTTTTTTGGCGGCCCTTTTACGGCCCGAGGTTATTTATGTTTTGTTCGAGGAAGGTTGTTGGGAAGAGTTGGTCAAAACAAAACTTTTTATGCTTATTGTCTGTGGAAAAAAGATTCGTATTTTAGCAGGCATAGCAGAGGCTTTGGAAATTTCAAAACTCCGGGCCGACCTTTCCTGAGGCTGGGCTTGGGGTTCGGTCTAATTTTGGGACCCTTCAGAAAAATTTTTTGTATTGAAAAAGAAAATAGAGGTTGTGGGCAGAGATTACCACGATCAAAATTTCGGCTCCGGCTCCCGGCTCCCATGAAAAACTTAAAAAGGTCTGCGGCTCCAAATCCCGGCTCCCGTGCAAAAAAATTTTTTTAATATTTTTCCGAAAAATAAACGTTATTAGTGCCAGAGATCATACACCCAACGTTTTTGCAACCAAGTTGTATGCAACACATCCTTCCCAGTATTTTTCAATCAATTTGGTTTAACAAGATCATGAAAATTTTACTTTTCTGAACGCTGAGAAGCCTGGCTCCGACTTTGGGCTCGGGAGCCGGAGCCCCAACCAAAATTTCCGGCTCCGGCTGTGGCTCCCGGCTCGGAGCCGGAGCCAAGAGCCGGTTCCGGAGACGTGGCAATCTCTGGTTGTGGGTGACTTTTAAAAAGTTTCAAGACTATTTAGAGCACTGCGGGCACTGTAAAGTTGTTTATTTTCAATTTGATAGCCCACATTGGGTCAAAAAACATAATGCCAAAATATTGCCAAGTTGGCGGGAAAATTGCCATTCAAAATTATTCAAAAAAAAAATTTTTTTTTTACTACGAGAAAGTGCCAGTCTGTCGGCAAAATAATGTTTACAAAGTCGCTGCACAGATCGCGTCGCTGAACTGAAAAGCAATACGATTTTGTCGCGACACAATTCATTTTCTCGGCGGCGATTTTCCATGCGACAGAGTGGTCATTATTTCCCCGACAGACTGGTATTTTCTGCCGTATTTTACCAGAATCTACGTGTATTTGATCCAAAATTGTTTGACAATTTCCAGATTCGATTGCCTGCTGACCGTTATACGGCCTTTCCGCAAAGACATTTGTTTATTTGTCGTATTCCAATCGGATTACTTTTGATGTTTCCAATCTTTTTTTGTAATGTTTTTCGCAAAAAAACTGGCTTGAGAACAGTCGAATAGATTGGTATTCAAATTGGTTTCTCACTTCCCTCTCATTAGTTATGGGCTGCTGGTTATTGGAACGGATGAGCGGAGGGGAAAGTACGAAAGAAAGTCTGGCTTATTAGGCTTCTGTTTGGATTTTTTGGGGATGCTGACAGGACAAGCGAGGTGGGCCAAGTGCAACGCTCAGATTTTGTTTAAATTTCGCAAACAATTTAGGCCAAGGGCGCATTCTAGTCCTTCCGGAAAGTCATCTG